>CM051463.1:73655196-76055196 GCA_028095005.1 Rhynchospora pubera
TAAACTGAACAAATTATTTCTTAACAAGCAAGGCTCAAAAAAATTTTGGATAATGATCTGTTCCGTTTTAATCATTCCAAGAAAAACCCATGGAATTTCGGTCTAGAAACATACCGATTTTGTCGCAAAATTTCAGTCATCTCGGCTGGAATAGCAATTCTTTGCTTGTTGTAAAATTAATTCCCTTTCATAAAATGAAAGTTACAAAAGGCATACCTATGAATGTTCCAAATACCCTGATATGCTCTATTAACGATGAAGAGAAAGCAACAGTTCGACGCAATTTGCATCTGCTCGCTTTTTGGTCGATGCAAAGTTAAATTTCATGCATGCATGAATGCCATATATTTTTCATCGGTCTTCCATTTTTTAATATTTAGAAGGAAGCTATCAGAATTTAGTTGACTTCGATTGGAATACAATATTATTAATTTCATGCAACTTGAGAAATAATTCTATTACCATCTCCGGTTTGACCGGAACTGTAGTGTCCATTCGGCTAGCATTGACAGACATTGACTCAACCTAGATGAACCCAATGACCCATAATCCGAAAGAGAAATGGATCTATGACCCAAGAAAATCCGAAATATTGAAAAATTTTCATGTTAGGATGGAAGTTGTAATTTGAGGAATTTAGGAATTTCTTATTATTAAGCATAAATTTATTATAAACAATTCAAACTTTTCACAAAATTACACACTTCTCGATAAATTTATGTCTAAAAATATGAAATTCTCCAAATTCCTAAACGATCCAAACGGTTCCTTTGGTTAGATGTGCTTCAAGCATTTGAACACTTACCTGACCTGATTGACCGTGAACTACCCGTCTGAATTAGAGATGGGTCCTGACCTAAGCAGACCAGAAAAATATTGAAAATTCGAACAACCATAACTTGAAAGTAAAACCAAACTGAAACGCAATGGTTAATTTTGACGAGACAGTGATCGACGACTAATTAAAGTGTCTCGAAATCCGCGTCTCAGTCTCAATTAACGACACAAAACCAATTATGTTCAATGAACCAACAACTACGAAAGCCTAACTTATGGCTATGTTTGGATAGGTGTGGAAAGAATGAAAGAAGGGAAGAAGTGAGAAGAAATATTGGGAAGTGTGTAATTTTGTAAAGAGTTTGGATTGTTTATAATTTTTTTTCTTCTTCTTCTTCTTTCTTCCAACGATCCAAACGCACCCTATGGAACTCCACCAAAAATCCAAGGTGACATCAAAAACAAATTAAAGGGAAGTGATCTCTGATTACTTGACCTTTTCTGGCGTGAATACTTTTATCACCATAACCAACAATCGATGGATATTGTTACCTAGCTTGATAATTGCAAGTAATTAATCTAGGGTGTTTGGATGAAAAGTTAAAACAGTTCTAATAAAAAATAATTATATTATATTTTTTTAGATAAATTAACAAAAAAAAAAGTGTTACTCTTATTGCTATTTTTCATATTTCATGTATGAGATTCTGAATATTCTCTAATATATATTTGATTTTTCACACATTCAAATATACTCGTATATTGTAAAATGTCATATGTGTAAGTATCACCATGTTCTGCTCTTTTTAGGAATTGATTCACAAAAAAGATAGAGGGAAGGGAGAGGAAAAATGAATGAGTTGTGCTGGCCAAATATTTTTATTTTATTCAATTAACTCAAATTTTCTAAAGAAAGAGAGAAATGGACACAAGTAAACAAAGACATATAATTTTGAAATATTTTGTTACCCTTTAACTTGATATGTAAAAGTTCATGTACTATCTTTTTTGGCCATTCTCTTATTATATATTCTCCCTTCCTCTTTTGATTAAAAAAAAAAAACGTCTCCCTTCCTCTTCTTTTTTTTTTTGTGAAAAATGTGTTTTGACAACGTCTTTATCGAAATAATTGTTTCTTAAGTAATCACATTTTAAGCATATCATCCGAATTTGTATATTTTTTTCATAAATTGATGCAACTATGGATAAAAAGGTTCACAAAGGACATGGATATTTGAGTTATCCAAATTATTATTAATTTTTATTTTTATATATATTGCAAAGTTCCTTTTTTCTTTTTTATATATTTTTTTTTAAATATAAAATGGGATTAAGCCCTCTAATTTATTTCGAAATTAAATGTCACAAAGGACCTCTAATTTATGTATAAGCATTGCTCTTTACCACTAGACGAAGAGCTAGTTGAATGTTTTTAAAACCGGAACGGTCATTGAACCAGCTAACCAAACAGTTCAGTGGTGTTGAACCGATGAAAAAACTGGACGATTTTATAATAAATTTAAATAAATAAAGGCTAACTTGTACTAAAAGTGACATTTGGTCTGGTTGTTGGGTTATTGGTTTGTTCACAAGAGTACTTGAGAGATCGATTCACACTCATCACAGTTTCATTTATCCAATTTTTTCAATTGTTTCAAACAGAAAAAACTGGCGGATTTTTTAAGTGGTTGGACCGGAGTAGGTTCCGGTTCGTGGTTAAACCGGTCGAACCGGACGGTCCGGTCCGGTTTTTAAAACATTGCCTGGTTCTTTGATGTGCTGAAACGTTGCTCTTGTCATGTGCAGATTTTTCGGTCTATTGATTTCCTGAATTTTTCTCATCGAGCAGAGACAAAGTCTTACAAGCTTGTTCGCAGAAAACACCTAATAATTTTTCCTTTTTGCATATTGTTTAGATAATCTCATCCATTCATTCCGAATCGCCGAATCCATTTCATTTACAGTACTCCCATCACTACATAAAATAATTGGCACATAAAACTGTAGCAGCATAAAATCCTATTCTGTTTTTTTTTTTTAGACAACTTAGCAGCGGCTGCTAAGGATGCTGTTTAGCTTCTGAATCTTCAAATGCAAATGCGAATGCTGCTAGGAGGAACCATATTGGTGCCCAAAACAAACGGAGGCCTCCATTTTGTAAGGACAACAGAAGATGAATACAGGAGCATTAGTGCATGACTCTGTTTATTTTAGTTTGATGTCAGGGAATTGTTCACCACTAATCTTCTGTGAGAAAGATGCTAATATGCTATTGTTAGCAGCATTTAATCAGCTACGTTTACATTGCACAATGACATGTGAGCATATGCCCAATGTAGATAGAGAGAAAGTGAGAGGGAGGTTCACAAGTTGCAACATGAATTAGCCTGACATAAAGGTCCAGCAAGGGACAAAAAGAGAATTGAACACCAGGTCTATGGTCAAGCCTTATGATGAGAAGTTGACAGCCACCAGCATGCATATTTTTGAAAAGAGGTCCTACTTTGTTGGCTCCTTTCATTTATCACAAATCTGGTGACATACATTTTTTTTTTGCGATATTTTCTGTTATTAATTAAGTTGTTTTTCTACCGAGATGAGTACATGATTAATTAATTTGTTTTTCTACCGAAATTGTTTTTTTGTGATATTTTCTGTTATTTTCTTCGCGACCCGTCACAAGTTTGTTGAAATTAACTTCCACTGGTATTTCTAGTTCCTCTTCATCAATTTCTTACAATTTGATATAAGACATATAGAACAAAGAGCAATAAAAAAAAATAATGTATAGGATTTAATTATAACCAGTCGTTGATTTTTTAAAATTGATCTAAATATAATCATTACTAACACATAATTTTTTGTGATCCAATATTTCATATATAATTTGTAAAATCAAATTACAAATATAATAGCAATAATAATAACAGCTATACTATGACATAGCAATCTTGCTATTTCTGCTTGGCTCAAAATAATTTGTTGGATATGGGGCGGTAATATAATAATCATTTTTCCCAGAAAGTATATATTCTAAAGCACTGAATTATGACAAGAGAGTCCCCACGCAATAATCTTCTTTCCTTTTCATTATATTTTGACTCCTTTTTATTATAGCAAGTTCGTAACTTCTGAATTGTAAGGATTTATTTCTACTTAGGAACCTAATATGACAGTTAGTTGTAAAGTAATGTAATATTTTTTCTATATATGATTGTTCTAGAGTAAAGATTAAGATAATCCCCATGCGGACCGAACAAAAGTAAATGCTCTATCCAAAATAACTAAAAAAGTGTGTGTATATGAGAAAGCCTTCAATCAAAGCGCTTTGACCGGAGTCCCGGTTAAACCCTGTCAGATCTCAATTTTGAAAATTTAAATGTCCGATCCAAACCGTTCAATGTGATCTCCATTACATTTTTTTTAAAATTTTTAAGTATTTTTTTCGTATTTTAGAAAATCGTTAGTCTAATTTGTTCTAAACCCTACAAAAACTGCTATTTTCAAAAATCCGAAAAAAATACTTAAAAATTTTAAAAAAAAATTTTTTGGTCAGCAAAGAGATTTCAATATGGAGATCATATTTGACGGTTTGGATCGGTTATTTGAACTTTCAAAATTAAGAGATGACAGTAGGGGTGTCAACGGCAACCGTTTCGCCGTTATGCCGTCACGTTAACGGTAAGTGGCAGCGAAAATTGTGACGTTTCGATAATGGAACGGCAAACGGAATGGGTAGTGGAACGGAATAGCACATGCCGTTTATTGAAATCGTATATTTTGTACATGTCGTTTAACGAAATGGTAAATGGAACGGCAAACGGAACGCCGAAATTGTGTCGTTTCATTTGTGGCACGACAAACGGAACAGCCTGTTCCGTTGCCACATAACATGCTTGACAAAGCGCTTTGATTGAATCCTCCCTCAATATATTCCATATTGTTATTGCACCAATGGGGAGGTGATCCGGACAACAGTTAATATCTTCGAGCAACATCATTATTTAAAGAAATGACGCTACTACCCTTCTATTTCCGAGCAACAAAATTTCTCTTTTTGGACTATACTTTATCATATCTTTGCCTTATTTGAACGTTTTTCGTTAAATTCTAACTAACCTATATATCATGTTCCCAATCTGATTTATCAAATTTTTTTTTGCATTAAACTTTTTACTTAATTTATGTTCATTTTTTTGTTAATATTTATTTGCACGGTAAGTTTGTTTCGATTGAGTCAATTATTATATTCCAAGATATTGACAGCTTCACTACTAATTGAATCTTGTTTATTTCATGAAATTCAATTCAAAAAGGGAGTATCAAACTTAAAAATTTAATGTATCTAAATCTGAAATTTGCAATTTTCTAATGAAGGATAACAGTGATATTTTTTATTTGCAGTATAAATAGAACAATTAAGAAATAATATAGTTAAAGAAAGATATAAGAAAAAAAATCTTCCAAGAAATATAATGAAATCAGAATTAATACAGGGCTATTTTTGTCCAAAAATATTGTGCCACCAAATATAATGTTGTCCGTACCATCTCCCGCACCAATGCACCATGCAAAGACTAAGAACCGACAGAATTGAGACGTTTTCCAAAGAAGTGTACTTTTATCAAAAGTAACTTTATATTTAGAAATTTTACAAATATGATCAAGTGATTTGGGCGGTGTTGCTATCTAAGGAGAAATCAAATGGAAAGTTACCCAAAGACCATTTAAAGTTAAACTTGAAAATTTACTTGGGATGCGCTCACAGCCAATTGCATCATGCGTACAACCCTCATACGTTATAATTACCTCACTTTTGTCAGTCTAGTTAGTAGTTACTAATTGAGTCATTTTGAGTAGCTATCAAACGTGTACAACATATACGAAAATAGCATCTTACGTTTTTGTTCCGTTCATTAGCACGTAACAGAATTAATTTACGTTGATGATATGTTATTACAACGTAATTAAAATTTTTACCGTTTTCATTCCGTTAGATTTAAACGAAACAAACATTAATAACGTTAAATTTTGTTACTATTGAAATGACATTGATTTTTATGCACAATAATATAAATCACAAACCAGAAAAACTGAAAAGCGTAGACGAAATAAAAGATTGACCACAGGCATTGTTTAGGCGAAATAAAAAAATCCCTACCCAGATAGACAATGTCTATAAGTCTAAAACATGAATTATGCAAACAAAAAAGAAAACGTACCAACTAGTACCAAGTCATTACATGTTCATCAACTGGTACCAAACCAGAATTGCAAAAAATTGAAGGCAACCTCAAAACATGCATTAAAAAAATAATAAGATCACAAATTAGAAAAACTGAAAGGTTGCTTTTTCAATAATTGTTTAAGTACATAAAAACTGGTACCAAAAATAAAAAAATGGTACCGCTGAATTTTCAATAATTACAAAACTAAATACCAGTCTCAACTGGTATCAGTAAAAAGAAACAATGCAAGGTGGACTTTTAGGTTACTAGTAAAAAGAATACCAGTCTCCTCAGCTTGCGACAGACTTGTTTGGTATTGAAGAAGGTCAGAGAAGAAGGTGTTGCTGCTGCACAGAAGAAGAAGGTAGCCTCTGGTGTTGCATCTGGTGTATATGGTGTTGCATCTGCGACATTAGTAGCCTCTGGGGAAGAAGGTCGCCTCTGTGACAATTGATCGGAGGTGAAACCTAAGTCAAATTAGACCTCAAATCTAATCTATTGCAGTGTAACTTGAGGGTCGAATCACAGAGACGGTTATTCTAAACTATAGACTTTAAGTAACTTAGTTCAATTAATCTAAGAGTAAACAAGTCAAAAGTTGATTAATCTATTAAAAGGATTAAATTTAAACTAAATGTATTAATTCTAAACTCTAATTAACCTCTAAATTACTCTAAAAATTAAAGAAAAGATCTAAACTCGAATTAAGGACTTAAACTAAGGTCAATTGATCAGGTTTCACTTCCAGGCACTATCCTGGCGGGGTCGCCAAAACAGTTCGATTATTTAGTTTAATCAGTTTCTAAGTTCTCTAAGTTCAGAATTTTGGCTTAAACTCTGGTCCAAATACTAACTCTCGTTTTTTATTTGGTATTACTAAGTTTTAACCTCTAAACCTCCCTAAATTCTAAGTTCCAACTCTCGTTTCTTGGGTTAGGTTCTAGGGTTTGCTTTAACTATTCGGTAGGATATCCTACATCTCTCGATCTTAGGAGGGAATAAACTTTTCAGCTAAGTTCCAGGTTCACCTTTTAGGTATACTACCTATCCTAAGGTAAGGGAATACAAATTGTCTTGAAATTAGGGTTCTATTTGCTTATCTACAAGGTCAGGCCTAAACCAAGTGAGCAAACCTTCAAATCAATTCAATTCACATTCTCAATTTCAGCAAATAAACTTAAGTAAAGCAAAGCAACTCAGAAAAATTAGAAAACTAAATTAAACTCCATTAATCTACCAAGTCATGATTCACTACAATTGCCCCTAAATTAAACTACTCACTACAAGTCATACTAAACATAAAAACAACAGGATTCAACAAACAAATCATCAAAAGAGAGAAAATAGAGAAAGATTACAACAAAGAACTAAAGAAAACTCTTTCAGCTTGAATCATGGTCGACAGCTTCCTGGCGGGTCGACAGGAGACAGGCTGGGTGCGTTTTCTGCTAACTCCTCTTGAATCTTGCTTCAAAATCTAACTTTTTCTTTTTTGTGCCTTTCCACATGATTAAATAAGCTTCTAGGGCAGTTCTCATGCGTGGAGATCATGTCTGGTTCCTCCGAAAATAGGGAATGTGCTCTGCCAGAAATATCGTGTCTAAATTGGGCATGTCGGTTTGAGTCAAGTGGGGTCGCCAGGATCCTGACGGGTCGCCAGAACAAGGGCCTTGTCTGGTTTGACCATGTTCCTTTGCTCCAATCACTTGGGTCTTGACTTGCTCCGTTTGAACTATGCATTGGATCCAATTTTGTACCAAGTCGTCATTGAACCTGAAATTAAACAAGGGCAAATAGCAGTACCACATTTCTAACCTAAATTGCATTAAAATCCAACTAAAACACAAACATTTAATTGAAATTAAGGCCTGAAAGGGTTGAATATTTCGATGTGAAACCCGCCTATCAAATCTCCCCAAACTTAAACTTGCTTGTCCCTAAGCAACAATTCAAACTTAGAAAGATAGTTTAGAACTTAATTGCAATTCAATGGTTGGTTTCCTAAGCGTAAGAAGAATCCTTAGCAAAATTAACATCAAAACTTGAGCAACTTCAAAATTTGAGCATGTCTAAACAGTTTTTCAAAATTCGATTTCAAACAATTTAAGTTCAAGTGACCAAGACTTCACACAAACAATTCTCAAATCAATTGACCATCATTCCTCGTGACTTTCCTCGCTTTTCTTTAATCCCAATTGGTTTTCAAGTTCCTAAAATTTGCATTATCAATCAAGACACGGGATCACACCCTTCCATCACAAACGTTAGCCCAACAAATTTAATCAAGCAAGAGTTAAGAAAATTCACCTATACAATTTAAACTTAAAGATACATTTTTCTCCTGGGCAAGGAGGTTTTTCCCGAGGCGGAGAAGTCAGCCAAATAAAAGCGGATTTAACTTTAGAGGATTTTTCCTCTTTATTTTTTTTTATACCATGAATCTCTTTCTGTTTCTTACCCATGGTTTATGGAGTTATTTTAATCTGCTAGTACCTATAGTTTCCTACAGTATCCATGGCACTGCAACACTTTTTAGTTTTCCTTTTTTATTTTGTTTTCGATTTTTCTGTTTTTTTTAATTTAAGACATTTAATTAAACAAAAATAATGTGACGTTTCATTAACTCTTGCTATGATTTCTTTTGTTGAATCTCGATTTTGTGTTGCAAGAATCGATCTAAGGGCATTTTGGATATTTATATTTAAGTGTGGATGCCAAATAAACTGAAATCTGGGATTGTAATGCAAACTTAAGAATTTTAAAACTCAATTGAACCTAAAGAACTACGAGACAAGTCATGCTCAATGCTTTTCAATTGTTTTTAATCCTTGAGTGTATTGAGTCAGGTCAAATTCAAATCCAGATTTTCAAATTTTAGTTTCAAGTCATGCTGACTTTCTAATTCGCTCAAACTTCAATCCTAATTATTGCTAATTATCTCCTTAAACTATCTAAATGCAAATTATATGAATTAGTCATGCAATATTTACAAACCTACATGAAAAATGCTCAAGACAGGATTTCAGGCGACTCCGCCAGAAACTTGGTGGGTCCGCTTGGATCTGTCCTGAGAGGAGTGCAAAAGGGAATCAATGCCTGGCGAGCCCTCCAGAAACCTGGCGGCTCCGCCTGAAATTGTCCCGAGAGAGTATAATTCTACATGAAATGATGCAATTTTCTAGATACAAGTTCATTTTCATCCAAATTTTCAAACCCCCCTCCCCAAACTTATTCAATTGCATCCAGAAAAAACACAAATCAACAAATCTAAAGAAGAAAAGTAAAAGAAAAGTGAAGAAAACTCACTAAACGTCGTGCCGAACCGGTCGATCATCAAGTCTCACTGAGGCGGTGGAGGCGGTGGCTGTCCATAGATCGGGAAGAACCAATCGTACATCTCGTTCATCCGTCCACGAGCCACCTCATTCTCTCTTTCATGTTGAAGGAGCAGGCGAGAGAGACAAGAGAGAGAGAGCGGCGTAGATACGCATTTATTTCTCCGCCTCAACAGCAGATTTTGGGCCAGGCTTGGGTTGACCAAATAACGTTAAAAACATAACGAAAATGAACTATTTCGGTTTTGTTCTGTCTTTTTGAATGAAATCACAATTCGTTCCTTTATTTGTTCCGTTGCTTGAAACGTAAAGGATTTCTGTTCCGTTTCTGTTCCATCATGACGTAACGAAATGGAAAACGTGCAGAACAACGCGGTATTGACAGTCCTATCTATAGGTTTTAAAAAACATGCATTGCAAATCTTTCATCTATAACCATCTGAACTAATATGATGGACAAATTTTACGGACTGCACGAATCTCGATGAACCTAATGTTAATTATGGGACATTCATCATTGATCAGACGATAATGAATGAAAGATTTGCACTGCAGGTTTTTTTAAATCTGCAGACGATATAGTTCCCAATTTAGACAGGGCATAGGAGGAACTAGGTGGTTTTAAAAGGAAGGCTCCCCCTTGAAAACAAGAACCATATAAATGTTGCAATTATTTGCTAGTTGAAGAAATGCCTAAATTTTTATATATTGGCGATCTAAAAGTTCAAAATTTCAAGAACCAACTCTTGGTCCAGTGACAAAGAACAATACATCTTGAATGAAATGTCGCAGGTTCGAAACCCGACTGGAGGTCTTTCATAGACATTTAATTTAAAAATAAATTGGGTCGCTTACACCCCCAATTTATTTTCAAAAAAAGTTCAAAATTTCATACTATAATTAATCGGCCCCAATTTGAAAACCCTGCTCCGCCCTTGAAAGAAATTATAGATTAATCACTAGATAACGTAATGTTTTTTTATTATAATATTGCAAATTTTGGAGCGCGCCTTCATTTCTATAAATGATGAGTTAATTGTTCTGAAGTCTGAACAATTTAATTTGTTAAGAAACTGCTACTCGCATAAACAGAAACAAAACACCGGACATCAAAATTCAAAAGCAGAGTTCCATCAGAAGGACATCATTTTGGTATCTAACCAAAATGTTCCAACAATGTGTTAATTAGGCTAGTCGGATCAAGCTTGGATCGAATCGAGTCAGAATAACTTTGAAGAATTAATTATAGAAGAATATCACTTGTGGAGTTAGAAGGGTTTTGGGTCATCCGATTTCGAATCATGTCCGCATCTCGGTTGGATAGAGTTGAGTCAGATTGGGCGTTAAACTCGATTTTAACAAAATTCAAATTGAGTCAGCTTGGATTGAACTGGTTCTCTAAGCCATTTCAAAAATTTCCACCTCTATTATGGTAACGGGATGAGTTCAGTTTGGGTCGAATTTGAATTAGGTTGGATCAGGTCGAATGAATTTAACAACAAGGTCAGATCATGAGTCTGGTGGTGTGGAATTTCAGGTCGTCAAGCTTTAGATCATATCTGTATCTGAGGTCAAGTCGGATCGAATCGGTTACTGACCGGATCAGTTTTGATTTTTAAAATTTAGATTTGAGTCAGATTCAGATCTAACTTCTAGAGAGTCCGATTTTGGCATCTACTTTTCAGCAAACGATAGAATAGATCCCATATCTACACATGAGATCTTCTTTCCTTTTTTTTTTTTATAAACAAATGGTACAAAAGTAAAAATAAATTAAAAATTTGCGCCATTAATATGTCTAGCTAAAGGTTTTATTTTATAACCGACACAGAATATATAGCCACAACATATCAAGTGTGACGCAAGAAAATGAGAAATAAGGATATGCATAACAAAATATTCATGCAACATGCACAGAATGTGTTACCCTGAACCTCATTCCTTGATGCCTTTCTCTTTCTTTGTCCTTCTTTTTGCCCCTCTTCCATGCACGGACGAGCAAAATGCTTACATCTAGAATTTCTTATTAATAATGTTACTTGTTGCATGGATATCTTTTTAAAGTCATATTCATATATACGAGAGCATCGCCCAGAAAGGGGGGAAAAAAAAAGAGAGATGAAGAAGAAGAAAGTACAAGATGGACTCAATTTTTTTTTTTTTTTGTCAGGCCCACTTTCTTTTTTATTTTTTGTTTCAACTTAACAATTTCTTTTATACCCAAATAAGAGCAATATATATGTTGTTGCTATTGTTAATGGAGCCGGATTAATTAACATATACTGATCCTACTTTTTAAGCGCGTCAAACATGCTCAATTGATACGTTAATTTAAGTCAGTACGTATTAATTAAAGAATACAAAAAATTGTTGAGGAGCAAAGCTGTGATATTTTTTACCATTGATTAGCTACCAAGTCCTATTAATATCTAAATAAACATGATTAGTATTAATTATAAATTATATGATCAAGAAATTAAATAAAATTAATTTATAACAGAAAAATTTGTTGGGATTTCTGATATAAGAACATAGAATTGTTCTATAGTACGATGAGAAAATATCTGCATAATTGCCACGAATATTTGACTTATGTTCTGACTGAATTAAATTAATTTAGTAAAATAGCTAATTTACAAAATTAGAATTTTGATTAAACCACACAATTGACTGTATGGTTTGGCCACAGAAGATCCATGGGAAAATTAACGAATAAAATAGAGAGAGAGAACGAGACAGACAAGGTCTCTTCCTCCTTTTGCCTCGTCTCCCCCTTCTGATCTGGCGAAGTTTTCGCCTTTCCCTTTCTTTATGTTGTGAGACCCGAGAGAGTGATGCTCTCCCCTCTGTGTTACGACGTGAGAGGCTGAGAGTGCAGCTGTCTCTGGCTAGCCCAACCAAAGGTTGGCACCTCTCGATTTGCTGTGTGTTGGCACGAGGAGACTCCTCTTCTCCTCCTCGTTCGAGATAGTTTGGATGTAGCCCTAATTGGAGCATTGGCGTGACTTACTTAACTCACTCTCTTGAACTTCACTCCTCTCTCGTCTCTTCTGTCCTTCACAGTCGAGGTAAGCCTATATATTCAATTGGGGATTTAGGGTTTCGATTTGGGGTTAACAGTAAGACGGAGAGAGAGGAGAATTGAAGCTCAGAGAGGTAGTGATTTTTTGTCCCTATTTCGATCTCAAGTCAATTCTTGATTGAGTCTATCAACTCTTACTAATTTGATTACTGTTAGGTTTGAACCGTTTATGGAACTATCCTTGTTATTGATTTGCTTGGCTTTGATTGTTCTAGAGTGCTTGAGGAGATTTGTTAAGACTCACGAGCAAGGTATATCCCTACTGTGAATTCTAAATTTGGTTAGATTAAGCTAACTGTTAGGCTAATTGTGGAGAGTAAAGTTAATTCTGAATTTAATTGAATGACTTATATGCTGTGAGACCTATAAGTGAAAATTTGGGGAGGTTAGTATTATATGTTAAGGATTGTGTTCCATGTAGCCTCAGTTTCATGCATATAAGTGTGATTAGGCGATTGTAGTATAATGTCTAAGCCTTTAATATACTTAGAGCATGTATTTCATTTAATTAAAGGTCATTGTTATGTTATATGCTTTGATATTGTTATAGTATAGTTTCTGTTATGAGTCAAATGGGGATATGGCATTAGTTGGCTATGTCAGTAATAGATTTATATGAATTTGTGAATTGTTATGTGCATTCTTTGTGATATAATGAATGTTGAAAAGATACATGTACATGTGATACCCTTAAGTTTTGTAGTTCATTCAATATAAGGTCATAGTGCTTACTGTTATGTTGTGTGCAGTGATTAAGTTATTTTGTCATGAAAAATTTTCAGGTGTTTTGCATCAGGAACTGTGCTTCTATCATGTCAGCATGTAGTATTAGTTTTATGCATGGTAGATAGTGTTTAAATATGCAATTGGGTCAATACTAACTATTGAATACTTGTTATCATTTCATGAGCATGAAAGAGTCTCAAAGATTGAAACTATGTGCATAATTTCTGTTACTTTGCATTTGAGAATGTGATAGTAGTGTGTTACAACAATGCATATTAGTATAGGGTTTGAGAACTGTTAATTGCAATACTTAATGCATTACTTTGCATTTGGACCTCTGTATAAGTGAAGGTTTGGCTTAGGAGAATTCTGTTATTAACTGAAACCTAAATGATGCTGTGTATATATACTGTTTATATGAGGTCTGTTGGTGAATTAATGTGCATAGTTGTGGTATAGCCATGTTAGGTCAGTGAAACAAAGGTTGTGTTTGGCACAGTTGCATCTCAACTGCATGTGTACAGTTGCATTACAGGGTTAGAACAGTTTGGTGGGTTTTTAGGTGAATTCTGGTATGCATCATGCATTTCAAAGTAAACAGTGCATATATGAGGTGATTTATAAGTTATTCAAGCTTATTTACATGCTTAAGATGCATTATAGTGAGGCAAATGGCTAACTTTTCTTATGTACCAGTTTTTGGTACAGGTTTTATGACCCAGGGACTAAATCGTAAGGATAAATTAAGTTCTGGGGACTTAAATGTAAATTTCTGAGGGCTTAACTGTGACATGCGATGGATTTATAATTTATTGTGGGTATTTACGTGAGAAGTACGGGCCTGGAAGTTATTTCTGGGCTTTTATGCAATTGTGATGGTTGGATATTGGGTTCGGATGCGTTGGATGTTATTGGATCGGATCTAAATCCGATTGAATCTTTGTTGGACCCGTTGCGACTGACTCAACCAGCTGGGTCAGGCTGACTGGGTTCAGTCGTGTGAGATGTGGGCTGGAATTTTTGTTTGGGCCGAGTGAAAATTAAAGTTGGACCGGAATTATTCCTTTGAGCCTTCTTTGATCTGTTGGGTTTTTAACTTGCAGGCCGAATTTAATTGTGGGCTTAATATTTAAAATTCTGTGGGCTTTTATAAATTAGATTTTTGGATTGATATTAAATTCTAATTAGACGCGATTCTGTTGAGCTTGATAAATGGTAGACTAAAAGACTTTGACCCAATAATATTAGTCTAACATCGATAGTCGGATTTTCGGGATACGATGAGATTATGTATGCTTTTGGATAGATAAAGTGGCAATAAATTATACAGACTATTCTGATCCCACAAAATTATAAATTAATGATAATTTTCTTGAGTTTGATTAAGTATTCTGAATTTTGATTTATTGTATTATTGCTTGTATTCTGTAAATTCTGTTTGTAATAAATGAATGGATTCTGACTTCGATAAGTTTGTTGGTGTGTATGATTATTACTTTGTTAGTATGAACAAGCAATTAAAATAATACAGTACACTGGATAAATAGATGATTAGGCAAGTAACTAAAATTGTTAAAGGACTTTTAAAACTACGTCAAATGGTTAGTTAGACGAATATCGATAAATCTTCGTTCACCTAAAGGAATTATAGAACCCCGTTAACAAATATTAACAGACCTTAATCTATGATTGTGAACAAGAACAACTAGCGGAGCAGTCTCTAAACCTGGTTCAGAAGGTGTGGATTTACATGGCTCTTTATTAGAATCGGGACAGTCGGTAACTTTAAATTCATGCATAGCATGTTGAAAAAGTTGTTGAAATTGCATTCTATTTGTGCATTTAGTCAATAGAAATCCCAAAATAAACAACTTACATGTTGATAATATTTCGATTGTTCAGTTGATAAATGCAAAGTCTGATTTTAATTATTCAATTGAAAAAAATACTCAAGGTAATTCAAACTTAACAATAAATGATTGGAATGGTTTCAAAGAATTTGTGATATCTTATTATAAGATAGATTTGACTTAATTATGAAACCATATTCTATTGGCATAACAAAATTATGCTATAACTCACTCATCCGATGATAATCGGTTTGGCCCCCGACTCGGCCAGAGTCTTAACGTTATTACTACTGGGAAATTTCCTCTGTCTGTTCTGTACCAAATGGTTTGAAATCATTGGTTTGGGAACGATTCTCTATGTTTCTGTAAGGCCTTGAGAACTGGAGTGTATGTTATTTTGTGAAAAATATTTCTGTTATGTTATGCTTGATTCTGTCTGTGCATCTTGCAAATTTTGCAGCATGCCAGTCCTAGGCCCTTTTCGCCTAGTGCCTAAGGTATGATTCAGTTCAATTCTGCATAAAAATTTCAAAAAGAAAATTTATGGATTCATACAAAGAACTGTGTAACTAGAACTAAAAATCACACTGGGAATTTATTTCTCATCTGTTTGTTGTTTGTTTGTGCCTCATTAATTTGGGGGTTCCAGGAAACGCGAAGCCATCCTAGGCCCGTGATTGCCACGTTTGAGTGCTCGATTCTCAAGTTTAGAATCCGTATTCCTATCATAGATGTCGATCCCACTCTTCTTTTGTCCATCGAGGCGTTGTCCGAGGTTTATGTTTACTTGTATCTTGAGTCACCTGGTCCGGCTAGTCCTGGCGACGGCATGGTGCCAGAGCAGGAACCCTCCCCGCAAGCGTAAGAGGGAGGATTTCTAACTGGATCGGGTGTTGTTGTTGTGTTGTTGCTGATGTGGTGTTGTTGCTGCTACTGTATCGCTGCTATTGTAGTATTGCGGTTGTTTTTGTGGTTGGAGGAGAAGTAAAACAAACAATAATATTTTGTATAATATGTATAATATTTGGTTGTAAGCTATGCCAAGCTAGATGATAACAATTTCCAGCTTATGTTTGTAAAATAAATAATGTGAAATATGTTCTAAATGTTTTATGTACACAATGATTTTGGGATCTATGGTGTTCTGTTTGTTTTGGTTTAACTGGAAAGAAAAAAAAAATTCCAGTCAAACCGTCGCACTTTCGTCTTCTAAACGAACTTTAGAAGGCGGGGGTGTGACAAAAGCTAATGTTGAAAAAAGCAGTGCATCATCATAAACATTGTTGGTATTATGAAATTTATTTTGTGCCTGAATTTTGAACGATATTACAGGAGACCCCGAACAAAAGAAGCTCAATTATTTATTTTTAACAATCCACTTTAAAAGCGAAAATTTAAATTCCAGAGGGAAGAGGCCAAAAATTTAATAGGTTAAATTTTGATTATATATATATTTAAGTTCAATCGATATTCTTATTTATATATATTTATTTATTTATGTTGTAGACTTGTAGTTATTCCTCCTCATCATCTTGATCCATGATTATTGCACTAGTGCACTCCTTAGCTAGCACTAGCGCGCATTAGCAGTTCAATTTAATTTAAATGCCCCTTTCTGTACATATTGACGACTGACAATGTTTAGAACAGAAAGGTCCTAGATGTGCGCCAGTGTAGAAATTCAAACAAGGATACAGCCATGAGCAACTCCAAGTTTGGTAAATCTTATGAAATCAGAAAGACAAACCAAATAAAAGAGGAAATTAAAGGAGATCTGATATATACGTACGTTTGTAAGTCCTTTCGTGTATATACGTAGTGCTCATTTTTGTAATGCAGTGTTATTTAAGTATATGATCCCATATATGTATTGCATGTCTCCTTCCAATGGGAAGTCGCACAAATGCTGCCAAAAAGCACACATTCCTTTCCGTCCAAATTCTCTGTCGCCTCCCTCTCTTCTCTTTCTATATCTCAGTATCTCACATTCTCTCACCATCTCTCTTATATATATGCACCACTTTGGCATCATTAACCATAGCTCTCTCGATTTACATATACAACTCTTCAAGGCCTAATTAACTGTAGTGTTAACACACACACACAACACATCACAGTGAAATCAGATATCAACATTTTATACATAGGAAAATGATTGGAGTAGGGGACTTGTACAAGGTGGTGGAGGCCATGGCGCCTCTTTACTTGGCCCTCGCGCTCGGCTATGGCTCCGTGCGGTGGTGGCAAATCTTCAAACCGGCAGAATGTGACACCATAAACCGACTTGTCGCATATTTTGCCTTCCCTTTCTTCGCCTTTCAATTCACCCTCCATTGTGACCCTTTTACTATGAACTACCGTGCAATCTTGGCTGATATTATTTCTAAGGCAATAATTATTATCTCTCTTGCAATCTGGGCCAAGTGCAGCAGCAGAGGCAGCTATTGTTGGTCCATAACAAATTTTTCTCTCACAACTTTGACAAATTCTTTGGTTGTGGGGGTTCCACTTCTTGGAGCAATGTACGGGCCCTGGGCTTCTGACCTGGTCGTGCAGCTGTCTGTGTTTCAGGCACTTTCATGGCTGATGTTGCTTTTATTTGTGTTGGAGGTCAGAAAGGCAGGGAATAGTATGATGGAGGTGATCAAAGTTGCGAATGGCAGCGTGAATGGGCACGGGGAGACGGCTACAAAGGATCCGGAGGCTGGGCAAGGTACTGAAGTGGTGGTGGTGTTGCCTAGTTCAAGGCCTTCTTTATGTTCTCTCATGAAAGTGGTGGGGCTCAAGCTAGCACTCAACCCTAACTCTTATGCTAGTATTGTGGGCATCATTTGGGCCGTGGTTGCAAACCGGTATGCATGCATGCAACTTAATTATATATCATTTACTAAGTATCCAGTGCACATAACAAAAATTTTCCAAATTGTTAGCAAATATCACTTGAGAGTTGATATATATCATCTGTTTCATAAAATAGCATAGCAAATCGTACAAGCATAATATAGCTAAATATGCGATCCCCATATATATACTATGTTCCTATGTATTTGCTATGCGCGTATGATCAAGATCAACTCACTCCTTTGCATATGTACGTATGATCATCTGATGGATGTACCTGATATAAATGCAAGTATACCAAGATGAATATACCTTGCTAGCTGCACAGGGGCGGATCTACCACCGGGGCGGGTGGGGCTAGAGCCCCACCTCACGCCGTCGAGCCCTTGGAGCCCCCTTTTAGCCCCAGCTAATTTTTTCTGCCATTGGAGCACTCAAAAGTGGGGCTGAAGACTTAAACAGAAATTGTCAGACCCACCTAAATATTTTTTCTAGATCCGCCACTGTAGCTGCATGCATTTTATATTATATATATACACTCAACAGTTTTAACGAAGTAAAAAAAAAACTGTAATAATTGGCTTGCATATGCATAGTGTAATTATAGATGCATTTAAGATTTAACTGCTCAGTAGTCAGTACTACTCAATATATTTTACATAGAAATATTTTCGTATGAAAAGGGCCCAAGACATGTCTAATAATTATATATATAGTAAACTACTGTTTTAAAATCTTTTAATTCATTTACGTTATCACGTTCAAATTTGAGGCAAGTATAGTGATGGCATCATGGCAAAGAGCACTAAAAAAGCATGTCATCCTTTCTCTCCGTTAGCGAGAAGATGTAATGCAGATTTTTGGAAGGGAAAAAGCATGACAATTGCTTCTAATCATAAATATCTAAGTTGTCTGTCTTTTCCTTCCATGTGTACTTACTTACAGGTGGCACTTTGAGTTGCCTGGCATTTTGGATGGCTGTGTTCAGATTATGGCAAAAACTGGCTTGGGAATGGCTATGTTTAGTATGGGTAAGTGTACATTTTCTGTTTCCTGAGGTGCAACATATGATTAGATATTTTCTCAAAAAGAAAAGAAAACAAAAATATGATTACATATCAATATAGCATATTAATTTGGTTTACCTATCATTGCACGTACCTAAAATTTTCAAGAAGATATATAATGATTAATGACCATATTAAGGAAAATAGGAGCAATATCGTATACCAGAAGAAATAATTATATATTTATAGTGTCAAAAAATCTATGCTGATATCCTCGGCTCATAAACAAAGTAAACTTTTAACCTCTATTTTTTTTGTATAAATTGTAGGTCTGTTTATGGCAACACAAGAAAAGATCATTTCTTGTGGGCCCAGTCTGACAATCCTCGGCATGGCTCTTCGGTTCATAGCAGGTCCTGCTGCGATGGCGATTGGATCCATCGCAGTAGGGCTCCGTGGTGATGTATTGCGTGTAGTCATCATTCAGGTAATATTTTTCCCCGGTAGTTTTTTGCTTCTATGTATATAGCACTGTTAATATATTGTAAAAAAATGGAAATTTATATAAGGCAAAATTAAAATAAATATCCACCAAAAATGATAATAATACTTAAAAAAGGTTAGTCTCAATATTCTCTTCTTAACATATGTAATGTCCCTTATACCTCTTTAAATGAAAGAAACTATTCCAATGCACCATTGATTAGTGACTTTTGTAATTAGTCATTTCTACTTCTTTTTTTTTTTTTGTTCATCTCCATTAATTACTAGAAGAAAGAGGTGGTAATATAATACAGGATTAAACCTGTACAAGTACAAGCATGAGACCTATCACGTTCTTTAATTTAATTATTATTATTATAAGAGATAGCATATGTTTGCAGGGGTGCATATTTGGGGTATTTAGAATTTGAAGAAAAAAAAATGTATAAATTTAACAAGGCATATTTAAAAAGTTTCCAAATTTACGATCCTCTTGCTAAGAGGCCCAATCCAACATGACCTCTAGATAATGGTTCCCGCAATTAACCGAACCTAATCTAACCAGTAATTAGTATATATCCTATGGAAGGTATAATAGTATCGAGATAACAATTGTAAAACTTTAAGATAGCAAGGGATCAGATGCTAAAAGCAATTAGAGAGGTAATTATGTGATCCAATAAGAAATATATATTCTAAGCAAGGGGTTACAAATTTTGATAGGGAAGTCCACTTACTACATGCAGTTGATCTTCCCACTTACACTTTAAAAGAATCGGTTATAAGAACATCAAGCTAGGTGCATTTTTTTCAAATATGGGCAGCAAAAGGGATTTTCATTCGCCATGCAAGAGATTCTTTCGGCTGAGTCACTTATGGCGTGCAAATTGGTCGGTATATGGTTGGGTCAGGTCAGATTTAGACCACATGACAAATTATACTGGGTCGGTTTGGATTAGGATATCAATATCAAGCCAATTGCATGTCGGGTCGGGTTTGGATTGGTACTTGGGACCCGGATATCATATTTATCTGGTCAGAGAAGTTTGGAACTAGTAGGTTGGGTAGGGTCTAGATCAAGATCAAATCGGATTCCTATAAATGTTCTCCATTTTAGATAGTCTAGAGATCATTTTCATGGTCTATAAATTTTCAACTGAGTACTTTACCAAAGATTAAATAGAAAAACAAAATTGTAAACGAGTGGTTCAAATAGTACCTTTTTGCATCCTGTAGTAACCTGGTTCAGATCCGCTGTGGTACCTACCTGTAATTAAGGTAGGTAATCTGAGTCGGTTGATCTGTGTAAAGATATACAGCGCCTTAGATAACGAATGCATTTTTTTTTTCTTTTGGGATAATAGACACTGAATATATATATGGTGCTTAAAATATTTATAACCGACCTAAAACTTAGTGGGTCCCACCTAAAAATTTAGCCTCCACTAACTCACATATTCAAAGCAAACAAAATACCAATCTGGCCTTTACCAAAATCTTGCTGGTAGTCTTGGGTTCTTGTTATTTTTAGGATGAAAATAATAATGATTGCAAGCCTAGTGATCATGGGCTTGACTTTGATAAAGAGATGCAGAAGTGTGCATTCTGAGCATTGCACTTCATGTTATATGTGTTCACACTGATTTAATCAATTTTGCTGCGTGAACTGTCAAATTCATGTCCCATGACATAGGCATGATGGAGGAGGTGTAATCTGTGAGACAACAAAAGAAATAATTAATCATTCTAAGATATCCTACCATATTAAGTTCAAAGCCTAAGGATGCCATCCTAGTATTATTATATATGAAATATTTTGTGTGTATCAGCATAGTGGCCCTTTTAGTCTATGTTTGAACTCAAAATACAATTGCTTCTTATTGGTGGGGGTTGCTTTAACTTCCCACTAACGAATTAAATTGACACAAGATGTTGGGGTAATCTTTTACCAAAGCGAACCCAATCATGTCTTGATCTCCTCTTAGTTTAAAATATGTTTCACACGAACAGTGAGGTCATTATGATGCATGCATTATGATCGGTAAAAGGCGACATTTTACTAAATGGATTTGCAAATAATATTTCATTCTTTCAACTTCTAGTTCCGATTTACATCATCAACCTATCATAACTAAAGAACTCACACCAATTTCAATATTTTGACATGGTCACTCCTTGAATTAAAGTCTTTCATAAATATTACTAACTTGTTTAATATGGATTTGTTTAAGCAGTTTTTCATTGGGTCTCTTTTGCAGGCTGCGGTGCCTCAATCAATCACTTCTTTTGTCTATGCACGGGAGTATGGATTGCATGCTGATGTAATTAGTACTGCGTAAGTACCAATTAAGTAAATAAAAAAAATAAAGTCGTTTATTGGTTAAAAAATTCTGCTACTTTTAAGTTTTATAACCGATTTAGAAAGCTAATCATGTCCATATTTTACTAATTTTCAGGGTCATATTCGGAATGTTGGTGTCACTTCCGGTGCTAATATCATATTATATACTATTAGGTTTTTGTTAGAATAAATAAAATTAACCTTAATCCATACAAGAAAATCTTATAATACTTTTTTTCTTCTTTTTTTTTCATTTTGAGCCGAAGTTGTGATATCGGCAAAGGTTAGTCATTGAAGGTGTATGTTAACCCTGAAGTACTTGTTGCATTGATTGCAGTGAGACTTGTCAAATAGTGTATGAAAATACTTGCAACAAACTTATTTTATATCGACCTTCTCACTGTCTTACGTGCTCCAATTTGAATTGGAGAATGAAGAGCTTTGTTGAAACAAATGTCTTCTACTTTATTTAGAGTCACATCTAAATGGAGTTTATGTTTGGGGGGGAGGGGGGTGGAGCGGGGCGACACAAGAATCTCATCCTGTTCTGTACTAAAAAAAATATATTTTCTAATCCATCAAATCAATTAATTAAATAAATTTTTGAGAATTATCAATGTCCTTAAATTCCAATAAATTCTACAGCACAGAAAACAGAAAAAATAATAATAACATTCAAGGACACTGAATTAATTATTTATTTTATAATTTCTGAAATTATTCTCCCGAGGTCTTCACCATAATCCTCCTGTACATGATGCCCGGCCTACAGAAATAATTTTAGATGACATGTTTATAAGCAATAAGTATTATCCCTTAATATATTTACATCAGCTTATTTAACATCATGTTCTGCTCTTAAGTAGTGAACATGCAGGATCAATACAATTATTAAACGAAGCATTATTTGTTGGTATTACTAAGAGTTGTCATAATTCTCTTCCTCATCTTTAGCATATTTAAATTAAGAAGAAAATGATTCGATGGTTGCAAAATTCCTAACGGGAAAGAGAGACATAGCAAGCAAAATAAAGAACCATCTTAAATCATAAGAGTAAACCCACATTAATAGAACAGAGAATGAGATTCTTTATTCTCCCCTCATCCTTGCTCAAAGAATTTGCTTTCTCTACTACTTCCTATCCAGATTTTTTAAGGATAGTTGCACTTAATGGACACTAATCTGGAATTAATTAAAATCACTTTTTTTTTCCTTCTATTTTTCTACGTTGTGCATGTAAAGGGGAGGGGAGAGGGAAGTGGTGGGGGTTTTGGAGATTTAACCATTGGCAGCTCCAGAAGCTTGCTATTTGAATCTTTACAAAAATCTTCAACTCCCTCATAACTGAGCCAACGGTCTCTCATTCCCCAGCAAATACTAGTGGGCACCTTCCATGACTTGCTGATTAATACTTCTCTCATTGATTGAACATAAGCCTGCACAAAAAAAAAACAAAAAAAAAGAAAGAAAAGAAAAGAAGAGTAACACATAAACAACACAATAAGATTGGTCCCAGATAATTAAATAATCTCAATTTGATGCAACCCAGTTGGCATGTTGACCTTTGCCAGCATGTATATAGCAACTGTGTCTCAATTTAATTCAGTCCTAAAAATTAAGTCTTAATCGATCTTCCCTCATTCATTCCAATATATAGTTAAGGCAACAAAACCAGATGGACTCATAAACTTAATCCACATGAACAATAACTAAATTAGGTACAATTTCAAAATACTTATATAATAATAATTTTCTGGTGCCCTTTCTATTTATCCGTTCAATGATTATTTTGATTATTAATTTCTGATGAAGCTATTTAGGGGCTTAAAAAGATCTCTGTTAGGGGTCCAGTAAAGTATCGATTAGCATATAGTACTGGCTAGGTGATTAGCTAGCCCTTTTCTTCCTCTCCATATTATTGTTTCTGGCCAATTTTGTGTGTAACTGTGATTGTGAAATTTCAGGTAGATTAAGAGGTGCCAAGTTAAATTGAAGCTCCTTGCAGAGCTCAAAGTAAATTGAGAGCAAATTCAGTGCATATACAGTAAATCTCTCTGCAGGTGATTAGACATTAATTAAGCCATATACATCAGTTAAGCATTAACTGGTGCCATGCTTGGTTGTACAGGGTTAATTCCGTCCTATTTGGTCAATTGAATTTTGGTGTAATTGATATAATATTGAAGAAAGAAAGCACCTTCAAATCCTTTTTCATAGCCTTGCTAATAGCATTGAGGGCAAAACCAGAAGAACCAGAAGTGAGATAGGGTCTTCTATAAACCATCGCATCTTCTTCCTTCATTGCATAAGGCCCAGAGCTCAGCAGTGCCTTGTCACTTGCTCTAAGAGGGTCCTTCATGCATGGTTTAGTAATAATTAGTTACTTGAGTGACAACAAACTAATTCCTTACCAAACATTACCTATTACCACTATAATTTCTGTTAAGAAACATATTTTTCACTGCAAATAGATTTAACCAGAAAATTTTTCCTTGTGTTTAACTTATCATTTTCTACAACAGTCATGTAGCTCATGCTGCTTAACAGATGAGGGTTTCAACTGTAGTAATACAAAAAATAATTTCTCACCTGGCAGAAAATCTCCCCCAACAAGAAATTGCTGAATAAACTGAGCGTTGATGGCAGTTTCGTATGTTTGTCTGTGATCTATACAAATTCATAAAAGAACATAAGTTCTCATCCTTTGTTTCCTTCAGATAGCTAACATAACAACTTAAACACCACAATCTACCAACTTAAAAACAACTTAAACGTTGTTTATGTCAGCTCCAAGATAAAAGCCAAAGTCTAACAATTTTTCAAATGTAAAAATTTTTATTACTTGTAATTTAACTTACAGGTGGATTGACAAGTATGAGATGTTGCAACTTGTCCTGATGATTTATTGCATATTTGACAGCTATGGGAGCAAAATATCCCTGAAAATTTTATTATTATAATATAGTCAATAATTAAGAAACAAAACTGGTTTTCAGGGGCTAGTTATACCATCAAAACTATGGTAATTACTTATATGGAACAGGTAAATTTATTACCCAGATTACCTTTTTTATTATTATTATTATTATTATTTTATTTATTTGTTTTTTTTTTTTTGGTATAAAGAAGGCTCCTGCCCATGAGAAATTTATTAGCTTCATCAAGGCTTCTAATTTGTAGAATCTTATAATTTTTTTTTTAATTTGGTTTAGTTAACAAATGGAATCATAAAACCAGTTTAATTCAATACATCATGTGCACAATAGTATATTACTGTATTTTGAAGGTTATGTAACTATTACCTGAACAACAAGAGAAAGCTTATCAGTAGCAATGGCCTCAATGAGAGACTCCAAAGCCGAAGTATATTCTACAAAAAGGTACTTTTGTATTACTTAACTAAGGATTCTTGTACTATATTTTTCAAATCAAAGTTGTACCATCTAGAGTATAGTCGAATCCATATTTTGGCTGGGGTTTATCAGAAAACCCAAAACCTGAAAAAGAAAAAGTTGTAAGTTTATCATACTACTCTTCCTCTTCTTTAGAAAAACAAGTGAGATTTTTTTTATTAAGTTAGAAGATAATCATGTCTGGTAGTAGTTGAAGCCTTGAAGGTTATTAGAGAAGAAAAGATTAAATTAAGCTTTCAAGTATGTTATTTGAGAAATGATAACTGCCATCTCCGGTTTTGACATCCCTTACCATTGCAAAACACAAAGTGAACACATAAAACAGACAAGATAAACATATAGACGATCAAAGTGAACACTTACAAATAAATAAGTGTTGTCATCTCTTGTTTAGATTTTTATATGCACATTCAACTTATTTTTATTGAGTGTATGTGTTCACTTTGATCACTATATATGTTCACCTAATCTATTTTATGTGTTCACTTTCTGTTTAGCGATGGCAAGAGATGGCAAAACTGCAGATGACAGTAATCAATTTCCATGTTATTTGGTGTACTAAGGGTCAATTATGAAATGCATTATTGGCGCACTTTGGCATAACAAGTATCGGTCCTTCACCATAACCATACTGTAAAATGAACTTAACTCTTACTAGAATCGACTATGAGATACTAAGAAGTCTGTATTGTTAGTTAAATATATTGGAAATAAACTATATAAAATGAATTTACCGAGCCAATCAAAAGCAGTGGCGTGATAGTTTTGGGATAGTACTGGAAGAACTTTCCGGTATGAGTATGCCTATTATAATTGGATTATTCGACAAAACATATCGAAGATTAATACCGAATTAAAGAGAAAAAACTGGGTTAGGATTTGAGAACATAAATACGAGAAATGGAACTAAAGGTTGTAAACACTGGTACTGCTTATTATAATTGAAAGACAAAGGCCCAAAGGCTGATTTAGTATAAACTTAACCCTATCTGGGTCAGCCACCCCACAGTTCTGCTATCTAAAGTTTTCAATAAGAATCTAACTCAATTATGGTCCTATCTTGTCTGTAGTACTTGTTACTTCAATTGCCATGGGTTAAATAATCCCAAATAATTCTGAACTCATCCTCAACTGGTCCCAGGAACAACAAACATGCTAAGAAAATAAATAACATGATCCAAGAAAGGGAGAAGATGGGACCTGAGATGGAAATCCATGAGCTAGAACCACCGAAGGATTAGATGAACTACCTGACTCGACACAAAACCATCTACAATTCCCCCAACCCAGCACACAAAAAAAAAAGGAGCAAAGCATGCAGAAAGGTGGTACAGTGAGAGAGAGATGAATAATGCATTGACTATTTCAAAAAATCACAAACTAAAAATTAACCTGAAAACATCAGTAGAGGATTGTGAGCCAGAGCCCATCGTAAGCCCAAAGATTGGATCTTTTGCCTTCCCTTTGTTTCCATATACAGGATGAGCTTTAACCTGTAAAAAATAAATATACATTTTTTTTTGTCATGCTTGGGTCTTCATTCGATTTTGGGTCATATTGCCAGAGTTGGATCCTCTTGGCTTTTGAATGGTTCATAGACCAGTACTATTGGACTTCAGGTCATGCCAGTTTTTGGAGCTGTCATGTATATATCTGGTTGGGGATCCAATAATTATATTGGTATAGAACTTTATTTTTGGTAGCTTGTTCAGTGCATGATTCAGGACAGGTAAGCTTTATGATCTGATGATGGATAAGTTGAGTAAGGATCCATAAATTTAATAAACTATTTAAGGATAAATAGGGTCTTAGGCTTAGTATCAATACAGTTACCCAGGTTAGGTCACATTTTTCTGACAGTATTAGCTAAGAGTACGATGTGATATATACTAGTGACAGAATGAAACGATTCATTTTTTTAGGGCTTGAATGGCATACATATTTCCCTTGAGCACGCCACTCATCAGAAGGGCTTGGCCCATCAGAGTATTTACCTGTCAAACACAAAAAAAAGGGTAGATAAAATTAACCCATTTTAAACAAACCAAATGCAAATGTAAGATTGGTTATGAGAAGAAACTGAAACCTCCAGTAAAGGAAAATCCATCTCCGACTGAAACGGGGGCATCAATTAAGTATTCCTAAGAAATCAAAGTTAAGCTTAGCCGCTTAGGGTTTAATTATTGTATTTGTATACTTGGGTTAGAATAGGTGCAAACATCTTCACCTTCCTTATTATACAAGATTTTTGGCACAGTGATCATTCCCCACTTCTTAACCAATCATTTACCTACTTCCCATTCAATATTTGATTTTGTCAAATTAAAATTCCAATGCACCATCTGATATTACTCAAAAAAATTACCTCTTCTTCACCAAGCTTCGACCTAACTCTCAACCTATTCTTACACTGGTTTGATCTACAGTTTGATAAGAAGCGAGGGAGAAAATGAATTGATGGGTTTCCCAATTGAGTACCCATAGAGAGAAAAATTTCGAAAATGCTCCAGCAGTATGAGAGATTCCATGACTAGAGGTAGGCTTTAGGGTTTTCTTTTTCGCCATTTTTGTTTTTCTGTAATCGGGGGAACTGGGAAGGATAGGATTTGTCTGGTCCTGCCTTCTTTAATTTAACTGTCGGAAATGGGTCCGGTGAAATTCCTCGTTGGGTCGCACCACTTTTTGGAAAAAAGATAGTTTGGATCCCTGAATTTGTTCTGAAATCTTATTATCTGAACTCGTATTTTAATATAATACTAGGTGGGGAAGCGCCTTAGCGAATTTTTTGTATTTCAATTTTACAAACCACTAATAATTTGTTATTAAGTCTAAATTATGTGTGACAGGCATATAAGTATAGAGGCAAAATGTCATAATTTTTCTTTTCACATGTGCTGCTTTAGCATTCATATACATTGAATTTTTTTAAATAAAAAACATATAAACAATTGAAGTGACCCAAATGGAGCCACCATAAATTTGATCGATATTCACAAACCTAGCCATTCCTTCAGGCACAAAGCGAGGTAAAATTTTCATTTTTTGAATAAATCAATAGAAATACTTAACATAGAACAACATAGCAGAGCAAAACATTATCAAACACAATTGCATAGAAACGATTTGGCACATGTACTTTTCAACCAAAGGATTAGTACAACAAATAAACTCATATTAAATGATTTTAAGGTACCATTTTAAGTTGCTAGAATAATTAAATTAATGAAAATGTCAGATCCACCAAGTGAGCTGGAGGCACACTTTTTTGGAATCGTATCTCTGCTCACCTTTAAAAGGTGAGCAGAGTGCCTACTTTTCTTTTGGACCCTTGGATCCTAATCCAACGGAACGCGCAAAGGAACAGTAAATTGCTGAAATATCTCGCCTAATCTTCCCTGCCCGCGACTGCCCCCTCTTCTCCGATTCATTTAAAAAATATATTTATCTCGTAGCTTCCGCTTCCATTCGAGAGAGAAAAAGAGAAACTGAAAAAGAGAGAAAGTAAGAGAGAAATCTGACGGCTCCGACGGAGAGGACTGCCATTCGAGAGAGAGAGAGAGAAAGCGTGACTCTCTGACGGCTCCAACGGCATGGTGGTTGCGTTGTGACTCAGTGAAAGAGAGAGAGCAAAAGAAAGAAAGTGAAGGAGGAGGCTGAGCACCGTGGTTCAGGTATATGCCCTGTACCCTCCCTAATTTGAGTAATTAAGTTAGTTTGTCTTTGAATTTGAAAATTAGGGTTTCTGTTTGAGGTTAGGAATTTGATTCATGAGTTCAATTTGTGATCAATTTCAGTAATTGCATGAATTTGGGATTGTTTTTCTTTTTCTGAGTATTTTTGTTGATTGTGTCCATCTTTTTAAATTGGCTATTTTGATATATGCTGGTTGAGGAGAGGTATAGTCGGTATTTCTCATCTTTAGTAACTACAAATGCAGCCAGGCACCGTCTTGTTGCTGGACAGTCGAAAAATTTACTTGAATTTGGTCTTAGAAGGGCCCAGGTATATTTTATGATATAGAGTTGTGTTTGTAACTATTTAACATTTTATTTTTAATTGTCAAAGTAGTTACTGTGGCATTTATCAGTAAAAAAACAATTGAGTTTCAAAAGAAAACTTGTGCTAAGAAAATATACAATCTTAAGAACCCTATCATGTTTTAACAAAATGCCCTTCTACTAAATGTCCATTAATTTATGTTGTTATGATGTTTTATCTAATTTTGAAATTAGGGACCAGATGGAGGAATAAGTGCCTCAAGGTATTTATCGATTAGGGACATGTCAATCGTAAACCCTTCTCTCTCTAAATCCAGGCTTCCTTTACTCCGCCAATTGTTCTTTAAATGAGCATAATCCTGGCTTCCTAATAAAAGCCTACTAACCGCATGCATCTTTAATTTCAAAAAAATTGGATGGCAAAGACCTCCCTCTTTCTTCAAAAAAATAAAAGCCTACTAAGAAATTTTCTTTTTTTTCTAAAAGAATTCTAGGTGCAGATTCTAGAAGTGGGAAGATGAGTATTTGACATTTCTGATATGTAATTATGGATGATATGTATTTGTAATTAGGGATGATAGAAGTGGGAAGATGAGTATTTGACATTTCTGATACGTAATTATGGATGATATATTTGTAATTAGGGATGAATATCATTTGATCTGATCTAGTAATTATGGATGATATGTATGTGTAATAGGGACGATATGTATATGTAATTTTGGATGATATGTATATGTAATTTTGGACGATATGTATGTGTAAATTTGATAATTATGGATGATATGTATGTGCAATTAGAGATGAATAATATTCATTTGATATGATCTAGTAATTATGGATAGCTTTATTATTATTATTTTATCGCTCTAAATCAGATAGTCTAATTTGTATGTGCATTTCAAGTTGAAACGTTTTTTTGATATATTGCTGAGTGAATAAAGTTAAGTTGGTATCAATTCAGTTCTGAACATATTGCATTTTTTTTTTTTTGAAAAGACATTGCATATTGCATTTCGGAACATGTTAATTTACGATGGTACCATGTGCATTCAGTTCTGTACCAAGGTCCAAGACAATTATAGCATATCTAAATCTCTGAATAGTTCTGAACCAAGACATATTGCATTTGAGAACAGTTTTGTACCAAGCGACTTATAGCATATCTAAATCAGTATAATTATAGCATTTCAGCACAGGCTTGGTATCAATTTAGTTCTGTACCAACACAGTTAGCTGCTGAAAAACACTAAAAGAGACGCTTTAAATTTTGCTTTCTCACATAATTAATTAGATTAATAATATGCCTTGATTCCTAGAAGGAATCAGCGATGTACAAATATTTTTCTTCCTTGCAACAATAAATTCTATAAGCTGTTAACCTATTCAATAAAAGTTACAAAAAATAGTAAGTTCTCAGGTAGGAAGTCCATATTGAAGTTACAGTAAACTCTAACCTAGCTTTTCTGATAAGGGGAGAAAGCGGAGGAGATGAGATACTGAGCAATGAAGGGCAGATCATTGGGTTGCTGGGATCGAGTGGAGAGAGAGTGGCGGAGGAGGAGAGGGGTCAGAAGGGCGAGCCATCAAGCTGATGGCGATGGAGGTAGGGGAAGGGGAGGAGAAATAATAGGAGCCGAGTAATCTCTTCCCTTCGGAGAAAGGAGACGTTTACGGAGATATTTTCTTTTATTTATTACACGAAAACGGAGGCTCGGGCAGGGGCAGGGTCGAGAGAGAGAGCGATTTTTCTCCATCTCATTCTGCATCGTTGGATCTAATCCAACGCTCCAAACGATAGGTTGGCACTCTGCTCACCTTTTAAAAGTGAGCAGAGGATACGATTCCCACTTTTTTAGAAATTTCAGATCATCGATTCAATGATGAAAGAAAATTAAGAGCAAAATGAAACAATTACCAAGCACTTTTTGAAAAGCATATAAACAATGTTCAATTGAGATACAACGCGAGCTCCTTGAAAACCATATTACATGGTTTAAATACAAGCTTTGACCAGCCTGAACTTTGCCATAATATTGAAAATACTGAAAGAAAAAATCGATAAATTGTCAAATAAAAATTATATTATTCTAGGCAGTACTTTTATCTAGCCTTATTACATCCATTCTATACACATATGCTAACCTGACCTAATACCACATAAAAAAGAGAGACCCACTGCTAAAAGCTACCCAATGATTTGTCTAAATATAGTTTATTCAAAATATGCTCAATTATCTCAATCTTGATTGGTTATGCTTCCATATTGACCTACATTGTATTTTATATTTTATTTTAATCTATGAATCTCACTGGAAAGAGGAAGAACCGATTATATTCATGCAACCTAAATTGCGGTTATAGGCTGGAGGCCATGAAGATCTGAGGGTGAAGATATTGTGGCCATTTTCTCCTCACTTCGTGAAGCCTAAATTTCCTTTGCCATTTCTTTGGCAGTACCTTGCAAAATTTTGGCATATTCCATGTTTGCTTGGAGTCTCCTCCTTAAAACTTCCTGTAAAACAAAGTAGACATATTCAAGAGTAATATAAGAGGACCACAGTAACATCATACCAACATGAACCAACAATCAAATATTATAAAAATTTGAGCTTCTTCCTGGTCTTTATGATTAAAATTAATATCAGATAGTCATGGAAAGGAATAAAAGAAGACTTTTTGGTTGTAAATATTAACTAAGGGTTGTAAACTTGTCCATTCAATTATGATGTGGACAAATGTGTCTAAGATTAAAGATTGCAGGCCAAAAGTGAGCAAGTATTATTGTTGTTTTGATGAAGGATGCACCCAAAAACAATGATTTAATCATTTAAGCCATCTTTTAGCTCCAAGAGATTGAGGAGACATAATAATAGAACTTTCAACTGGTATACTGATATCTGCACCAGAGGTGCAACAGCAAAATTCACCAAGAATGAATGGGGCCAGCTGAATTGATTGAGAGGAATTTTAGGAGAGGTACACTGAAATTGAACAAAAATACACCCAAAAAGAAATGCATCCATAAATGCGAGACAACAGTTTGTTTTTGCTTCAGTAGCCATGCGACAGAATAGCAATGTCTGTACCAATAAGTACTGGTAACATGCGTAATAGCAGCTAACCACCAAAAAAGAAGATTTTAGGTAAGGAAAAAAACGAAAGAAAAGGAAACAGAAAAAAGATCTTTTTGGGAAGAGAAATATTTTAAACTTTTATACCAAAGAAAAAAATATATGTCAGATTCTTGTTTGTGACTAATAAATAGGTCAGACAGAGAGTTTGGTAGTTGAAATCTGGTGTTTTTTTAAGTAATGTTCTTAAGAAATTGCATGCGTAAGTGGAAAAAAGGAAAAAATATTACAAAGAAAAAGAGATTATAAAGATACTGAATTGAAAAAAAAAGGTTCAAATATCACTTGCACACGAAAGGCTGCTGAGCTGAGCAAAATATAGAATGTAACAATCATAAATACGGAAGTAAATATGGAGCGGGTCTGCTGTCATAGAGGTATAGATATGGAGGCTAGTCAGAGATCGTATCGCTGATTGGTGAGGGTATTTTGGTCAAATAAAAAAAATTGACGGGTATCATTAATTGAAGGCATGTAAAAAGAAATTCACGCCGAAATGCGCTTACTTTAAATAGCCAAATTTGTGTTGTGTGCACTGCCCAACAAATATATGAAATGAGAATCTATATATATGTTCCATCAAAGTTGTGTAATCTGACCATATTATCTATGTCTCATGGAGAAATTGTTTATCATCTTGTTTAAACTTTTGATTCTTCCATCAATTAGTCAGTGAGGCCCACATTCTATATGCACAAACAACCAATTTCAGTCAGAAAATAGCATATGATATCACAAACCACAAATAAATTCAATTATTTCTGAAAATAGCTATATCTAGAGACATAGCTACCTTGAAAAACAAAATATCTGTAGCATCTACTCTATAATAATCCAAAAACTCCACATAGAAGGCAAATAAAATAAATTCAGATTTTACTCGTATTCTGACTGCTATTTTTGTACCAATTAAACTTAGAATACACAGTTACACACGAATTGAAACAATTTCAAATTTCACTACTTGTTATTTATCTCAAATCCCAGTTAGTCGTTGCTCAGTAGCTTGCAAAACGGTAAAACCAATAACCCGTTGTATTAAATAGCACTATTGTTATCTTTGAAGAGTTTTTATTTCCTAATTTAAGCATTTTTATTTCCTAAATGAAGGTTTTCACATAAAACACCAAATCAGGAGTATGTGTTATGAGGCTATACTTCATATGATGTTGCATATAATATTTTTTGAACAATAAAAGTTAAATTAAAATAAAGAGTTATTTGATATATCACATTGTAAATAAAGAGTTATATGACAACCTAAAAACTGAGGTTCCATTGATAGCATATGCATGAGAAATTGAGAAGATTCAACAATGTCCATAAAGTGATCCCAATTTCAGAGTAAATCAAGACTACATAATATGTTTAGGCAGGGACTTAAAAGCTGGTAAGCTGTATGGAATCAAAATTTTGAAAAAAAAAACTAATCGGAACTATTAACACATCATTTGTATCATAAAATTGCTGTAGACCAACCAAAAATATTTGATTATGTGGCAAGACAACATCTGGTCTTTATTTATTTATTTTATTTCTTCTTTTAGTATAACAGAACAATAAAATTATCACAATACTTGAAATGCTCTTTTACCTTTTCAATACCCCATGAAGCAAAAATCTGTGTAAGGCAATATCTCAATACTGAGTAACAATAAAAATCGTGTTATAAAATAACAGAACAATAAAATTATCACAATACTTGAAATGCTCTTTTACCTTTTCAATACCCCAGGAAGCAAAAATCTGTGTAAGGCAATATCTCAATACTGAGTAGCAACCACCCCAGCTGAGGAAATTGCATATGAGGTTCATTGATAAAGCTGTCATGCCAAAATAAATTATGAAACATTTATGTCAATTAGCAGCAAGGTTTTAATATTATTGCATCAACAATGAAAATAGTTAGAAATTTATACTACCTTCGATTATCAGCTAAGTTGGAAAAGTTCTTGGTTCCAAGCAGCCAAGGTCGACCTGTACCTTCAAAACTCTATGATATGTACTCTACATGGAAGGAATTTTACCATGAAATAATCAGGCGGCATGGCAACTAAAAAAATTAGCAGAAAAGATTTCAACATGATCATAAAGAGGACCAGTACAACCAATACCTGATTCTTAACATGAATTGAACCAATTGAATTCCCTCAATCAATTACGATGAGTAGCCAGCGGTATATGAAGGGATCGAAGGCATGGAAAGGAACCAAGAATAGATTCGGTAGAGGAGCAGCAGAGGATGGGTTGTGGGTAGGGCCGACAAGGAGCGGATTTGGCGGAGGATTTTTCAAGGGTTTTGAGGTACCGTGAATTTGGTGGAGAAGAAGAAATGAAGCTTCGGGAGGAGGTGGGCCACGATTACAGGAGGAAGAGGTAGAGGATGGCAGGAGGGGGTGCGAAGGAGGAGGAGTTGGGGGTGTGGCGGGGTCGGAGAAAAAGGAAGAGGCAGATAGAGAGGAGTTTTGAGTACGGGGAGAGAAAGAGAGGCCACGGTTGAGGCGATGAGGCGGTTCTGGCGAATGAGAGAATGGAGGGTACGGAGATCAAAATGAACGGCCAGATTGCCGTGTCGAAATCGAAAAAAAAAACGGAATCGGACACTCACGGGATTTAATAATAAAAAAATAATAATAATAATAATATATATATATATACACACACACTTTAGATTAGATTTAGATATATATATATATAATAATTTGTCCCCCTTCTTTTTTATTTGTACTGAGAGATGCTTCGGACAACTTTCAATTTTTCCGAACAATTATTCAATTCTACATGACTTAGTCATGACGAGTTTTCGCCTAATATCATTACATCCATCTATTCAAACGCTCTCTAAATTTTCTGAATACTAATTACAAATAATAAAGTTTTGTTTATTATTATTAGAGCAAGAGTAAAGTCTAATGTATATTGGATAGAGAGAGTCTGTCCAATGAGTTTTTTTTTTATTTTGAGTTTTAAACGACAGATCTAAATAATTTAATATCATTCTCATATTAAAATCTAGTATGGAATCGAAATTTTACATTTTTCTGAATTTTTTACTATATTTTTTTCAGATTTTTAGATAATCATCGATCTAAAAAATTCAGGAAAAATAGGAAAAATTTGTAAAATTCAGCTTTGTATTATATTTCAGTATAAAGATCAAATTGAACAGTTTGAATCGATCATTTGAGACTCGAAATCTAAAAAAAAATTGAAAACACCCTGACGTCGCATGCAATATTGGACTTTAGCTTTGGTTTATTATTAATATAATTTTATAATTTTTGGTGCAGACTATTTTTCGATAAAAAAAATTAATTATTTATCGCTTTTAGTGTAGTGTGCAGACAAATAGTTATATAAGAAGAAAATTTTCAAGTCATGTTAATTTATCTATAATAAGATTTTTTTTAATTCCTATATAAGACATTTGCAAAGTGGTTATTGATGAAACCATTTTAAAACCTCATATTATCTATTCGATCAAAACCTGTTTTCTTGCTAACATCCAGAATCACGCCAGCAAAATCAAGAAAAATGTTTACATTAAGGTAAAATGGATATTAATTACAGAAGCAACACCACCAAGAAAACAAAAGGCAGAAGTTTACAATGACACCAAGAATTTTCTCTTTTTTTTTCTTTTACAAATACAACGCACTTAATTGCAGATTTACAACTCACTACTCAGACAAAATTGCATGAAATTGCCATATATATACAACATAATTCACCTAAAGTTTTTATTCATCATTCCACTGACTAATTAATTCTGACAAGGCCCTAAATTAAGAGCACTTGAGAATCCAAATTAGTAAGTGGACTATTTTGTTGATTGCTAATTCAAAATCTATAAAGAAAAGATGAGAACTATATATATCTCATATTTCATCTTATATATAACTTTAGATTATCTATGACTTATATTTGCCTTTTGATGTATTGCTTTTTCAGAATTGCTTAGCTGATTTCTTTACACCCTTTCCAATTTTTTCTGTACATGAAAGAATAAAAGTTTTATGTCTTATTGGATTTTGGATATGGGTCAATCCAACATTCATCCTCTTTCGCGGCCTTATTCCATCTCTTATTGAACGATAGTAGCTCAGCATATGACCGTTGCCTCACCTATTTAAATGTAAGACGAGATGATTTATTATCAAAAAGGTCAAGTGTTTCAAAATTTGTATTTTTCCAGTCTCATTTTCTTGACTGACATACTACAAATAGTTCATGTAATTGGGTTTTCTCGATCTCCAATGTATTATTATTTTGAGGTTAATTGGAGAGTTGATTCCTGGATTTAGCCATTGTGCTGAACTGTGTCAGAGTTTAATGTTTGCAGAAAAATGATTTTGTGCATTAACTTACCGCAAGTCTATCACTTTCTTTAGACGCTGTTGCTCGTGGGAGCACCTGAAAATTCAACATAAATAAATTATCTTTCTTAGCCTACTAAAACATAAAAGAATAATAATAATTCATAAAAATATTTAAGAACGATTATAGTTGCTATCTTTTTCCATAAATTCATCTGATATGGGAAGTTGCAGTATTTACCTTTTTATCATTTCCACCAAGTGTAGGTATCCCCTTGTGAAATACATATTCAGTATCTACTACTCCAACATTTAAAGTACGATCCCCCTGTAATGATAGAATAGCAATCTTTTTATGTATATTAAATGCATGCATGTATGTTTGCTTGTGAATTTGCATATGCATCCACCCATGCAATTATGTAGTACAAGGCTTTGACTGATAAGTGCAAGCACAACATCTGACAGGTACATCAGTGAAAGTAGACACACCCCTTTTGAACAGTTCAAGACTCAATTAACGTAGCAAGCTTGGATTATAAATTAGGATAAATTTAAGCAAATTTAAATCTCAGATTCCCTTGACTCTGAAATAAACATTAACCCTGGACTCTGAAATAAACATCAATTCAGCCTCAAGCCTCAATTTCCCGTCAAGAAAGCAATAGAATACAATTAAGTACCTGAGCACAATAGCCTAGCTTGTAGTCGAGACCCCATGCGTAAATCAAATCATTCTGAAATGAAATTAAAAGATCATTGACTTGAGAATTTACTGGCAATTCAAGTTCAATATTATGCTAAAACAATCTGAAAGAAGGTACAAAAAAAGTACTTGAATCAAATGCCACACACACTGCCAGGCAGCTCTTGAAAAAACAGGGGCCATCATCTCCACCCACCTTCAAATTTAGAAATAACCATGAACAGACATTTACTTTGAAAAGTTGTAAAATATAAACAAATATTTATGAGGACATTGATTTAAGCTAACTATAAGGGAATTATACTGGATTACTTCTTTAATTATAAGTTTATAACCATGCTGTTGCATATACATGTGCTGTTATTGCCATTTCTAATGCTTAAACGCAATGTAGCATTCTGTTAAGATCAAGCATCCAAACAGACAATGGAATTTGGATCAACCAATGTGGAAAGAAAATCCCAGTAAAATCAGTAGTAAACAATACCGTTTTGATGAAAACCAGCAATATCAAGAGAGTATGATTATAGAAACTAACCCTGTGCAAGGAGGCCCCGTACTGTTCTCATAGCACCTACCAGCTCCCTTCGACTTGTATATCCTCCTGTTAAAAATATAAAAAATTATTTCTATCCTCGTATAGTCGTATCTTTTCTAGTTCAACAAAGAAACAAATTAATCTCTATCCCTATAAAACCTATTTTTTATCAACTGTTATTATTTTATTCTTCCCAACAATTTTATATATCCAAAAGTGTTAAAGAAAGAACAGATGAGGAGGATTGTAGATTCGCAATTTACAAACAAACACAGAAGGGTCTACATAAGATGCTTCCTATGCTCGGAAGGATCTGCCAAAATAATTGAGTTTTGCTGGATAGCAGACCACACTCTCAAAATCAAAGATGCTACAGTTCCCTCGAAATAAAATGCAGAATTGTTAATTTTAAATTTTTTTTTTTTTTGAAGGTAGGGTGGCCCCTACAACTTTTTAATTTTAATTAAAAAGTAGTTTTTTAAAATAATACCTATGCACATCACCCTTATTTGATCTAGCAGTGATTCGGTGATGAACTTGGGATTTCCAATCAAGTGCTGGTTGTGATATCTCCAAGCCTTCCCTTTTCACTATTGATATATATCTATTAATTTTCAAAAGAGGGTGAAACAGAATTATTATACAAAAATGATATATTTTTTAATAAGTAATAGGGTGAATTTTTTGACAGTGCTAACAGTGAACAACGTTAATAGATTGAGCCACAGGCCCTGTACTATAACAAAATGACAAGCCAACTCGCAGTACGGAAAAATCTTCACCAAAGGTATTGCAAAGATATTCTCGTTGTATTTTTTTCCTTTTATACAGAATATTTTTGGGGCAAACATGGATGAAACCGAAATACAAATCATGCCATTACCACCATAGTAAAGGTATGTATGTAGCACATTGGTGTACCTTAAAGGATGGAAGTTTTCTACACCTAGGTCTTCATCCCACAGGAATATATAATCATACTCGGCAACTATATCTGGATGCAGAAATCTTTTAGCGAACCACCTGTAAAAAGAAAATGTATTTGAACTATTTCATTTTTTTTTTACTTGAGACGTCAGTGAAAATTCAGAACATAAAAAAAAAAAGTATATCAGGTACAAGCCGAAATTTAGAAACATCATGAATTAAATATATGCTCTATTTGCAAAAAAAAAAAACAAGAAATCAGGGTCCAATGTGTAACAATGGAGCTTTACCACTTAGTTTGGTTAATTGCGGAAACATGTAATGCACCATCACTCCAGTGCAGGTCCCTCCATTTATCAACTACTCCATCATAGTGGAATAGCATCACCACAAAATGGGAAGAAGGAAACTGAACCAAACAAAACAAAAATTAATACCTAAATACATAGGACATTTAAAATGCTCATGCAAAGCATTCAACGACCATACATGCAAAGGGAGAATTTTCCATACTCCACATTGTAACTCAACCATACTACCTTAGAAATCAAAAGTAGCTTCCTTTTATACTAAACACCCAATCACCCTCATTCCGCCCTGTTCTCTCTGGAGTTGAGAATTTGAGATAGACAGGAGACCTAGTTCAGGTCCTTTGTGTATTTTAATTAGATGAATTTGAAAAGGATTGTATATAGTCAATTTTTCTCATTTTACTTAGATGGCATTTGCTTTAAACTTCAATAGCCTAGTGTGATACTGTAATGCTTCCAGACACATCCAAAATCAGATAATATCACATAATCTAACATATCATTAAATGGTTTAACGTGAATTTCTTACCTTTGATACGATACTATTTACAATATCCTTTTGCTTAATTCCAACAGGTATTGCCAATAAGCTTTTCGATGCCTTTTTGTTGTCCTGTTTTTTTTATTTCAAAGAAACTAAGAAAAATTAAATTACAACAAGAATGCTAATTAAAAAAAATACAAAAGTGATAGATATTCAATATATTGCCTTTTTATTTAATAAGTAATTTATAAAAAGAGCCTACAAAATATAGTCAGGCCCGGAAGAAAAGTTTATGGCACGTTGGCACCAAAAAAAATTCAAGAGGAAATAAATAAATTGTCATACCAAATAACTCAGTAAACTTTCATATGAAAATAAAAGAAAAAAAGGAATGGGAAAAAAAAGAACCTTAGATTCATAAGAACCCAATGAAGGTTCCCTTTCCAAATCAGAGGTCTCACTGACAATGCCTTTTGGCAACGGTTCGCTTCCTGCTGGCTTACAACGAACCTACATAAGATGAAAGACCCAAAATTAATTACAAAATTAACGTAACCATGGGATCATATTAATTATTAGAATAGTGAGTTGAAATAACAATGTCGCCAATGGTCCAACAACAGACATATTATACTAAAATATTCTTTCATCTTATAAGAAATGTCTGTATTTAATTTGAGTCAACTAAGAAGGCTATAGTTGACAAGGTCATGGTAGTGCTGGAAAGTGGAACCTAGTATATAATGATATGAAAATTGGGCCAGCAAACGTTAGCCTGTACTTATGTATGCATTAGTTTTGTAATCCAATTTACCAACCAGTGTCCCAGAAGAACATGCATGCACAAGGGCAGGATCAAATAAAAGATAGACTAGTAAAAGTTGATACCTGGCATTTATTCGGCTGGTGTAGGATATCAGAATCAGGCTCATCTTTTTTCAATATTGGTAACTCCTACAAAAAAGAATTTATAAATTAAATAATGCTGGTAAAAGTGAACTATAAATTTTACGGTTTTACTATATTTCATTCATAAATTAACATCTAAGGACTAAAGATCACAATTTTATTTTGAGTGTCCTAAAGGAACAATGAAGCACAAGAGAAGGATCAAGCTACAGTTAATAAAAAAAAAAGGTAATAAAAGTGAAAACCTGGCAATTAGCCTGAAGGGGTAGCGTCACAGAATCAGAACCATCTTTTCTCAATATAGGCAACTTCAACAAAAAAAATAAATAAAATAAAATAATTGGAAAATTGCTGCTAGCTTCAACAAAGAATAAAATTCATAACGTACTCAACTTCAAAGTTAATGCTTAAACCGTATTCCGTACATAAATAAACACCTAAGGACTAAAGATCAAAAATCATTCCAAACCTTGTTTCACAATTATTTAATCAATGGACAATTTCATCTAAACAATTATTGCTGAGGTTTATCTTGCTGTATCCTAAGCGGCTAAGCCCCAACTAGTAAAAGCAATACTTTTCAAGAATCCCTCCGTTGGGAGCTTGCTCACAAGACCCAACCCACTAAAAACTTCAAGATAAACACACATCAAGTAAAAAAAGAAAAGAAATTATAGAAGAAAGCTAATGTTTTGTTGGGTGTAGCAACAGACCAGACCTGTGCATACTAGAAAATATAACAAATGAAAATAGACACCTGATGAAATCCAACTGTGAGAAAGGAACTGGCCAGCAATATGGCGCCAGAGAGGAGAACAACAATCATTACGACATTACAAAGGAATACCCTCTTATTTGAGGGGTCTATTGGTGCTATGTTCTGTAAAAACGACAAAAAAGAAGAGTTAACAACGGAATGATGTGAATGTCCAAAAAAAAATGACAATAGCTAGCCTACTTTCTTTTATAGAAGAAAAAGGTGGTTCACATACCGCCAGTTTTCAAATAGTTCATAAAAGAATTAACATAAGCTATTGAAAGAACATTTAAAAAAAGAAATAAAAATTAAAAAAAGGATTAATATTGCACGAGATGGCAATACTGGTACATGAAAGTATGAAACGAAACTTAATTCGGCGAAAAAGAACCAATATTCAATGACTATACATACCATTATATGACAATACTAGTAATTACTAATTAGCCTGACCAGTGTAATACTTTATGAACCCAAATGGCTATGTAAACCCAAATGGCTAACATATATATAAATTATTTCAAGTAGTAGGTTATTTATGTATATTACTATATTTAAATAAATTTCAACACTACGGATAAATTAAGTAGCACTTGTGATCCCAACTTTCCTTTTTTTTATTATGGTCTCTCTCCACAATCCACATATAATTTTAAAGATTTGCAAATTTAAATTTACCAAAATAGAAAAGTGAACGCTGAACTATACAGGAGCTAGAAGGATCAAACTAGAAATTGAAAAATATGAAAGGTTACCCACTAAATAAGACTAGCATAAATGGGAAAGGTACACCAACCAAACGCCTGAATTAAAAACGTAAGCATAAAGCAATCACCAAACGGAAACAGATGTGTACACATTAACAGAACATGCAATCTTCGGATATAGTCAAAGAATATGAATATGAACCTATATATCTCTAAATAGATACAAAATATAATTCTTCACTTGTACCCCTAAGAACCTAAAATTGCCATATCGACTCTCATTTGCCCCTTCCTTTAATAAGAAAAGTGAGGAATAATTGAAGTAGGGGCCGTCGAATAAATTACTAATTAGTGAAAGAGGGGTCAAGAGGATATTTTAATTTTACATGGATACGCATATGCGTCATGTTTCCAATCCTATGTCTTGCTGGACATGCATGATGTATCAAGGTCTTATCAAATGAAATCAACATCGTACAGTAATAAAACATCTAAAATCGAACAAGGAAAAGCTTACACATATTAAGTTCTTCATCTTCCATGAACTATTGAACTCTCTCAGTAAAGCTGCAAAGAGCAAAAACACAGAAAACACAAAAGAAGAAAGCAAAGTTTAGTGCCTTTTCAACATAAAACTGGAGAAATCATAAATTTTTAGTGAATTAGTAACGGAACCGGAAGAAATTTATACCCAGAAAGGAAAGGTCGCTTAGAAATTTTGATGGTATGATATCAGAAATGAATACTAAATTTCAAATAAAGAAGATTAATTATAAATTTGTGCATGATTCAAACCAGAGATTAAATTTCATAAAAGAGAGAACACTCATAAACAGGATCATGATACTCCGAATTGAAAATTATTCGCAATTTTAAATAGAAATCAAATTTTGAACGAACATGCACCGAAATAAACGAGCAAGCAAGCATCTCAGACTGCCACAAAAAAAGGCACCGAAAGTCTGACGAAAGGGAAAGAGCACTAACCATGTAAAAAGCTGAATTGAAGAACAGAGCGCTGTCTCACAAGAGGAGGAAAGAGAGACCCTTTGCTTCTACGAGCATATAGAGAAGATTAAATTTAATATTATGCACTTATTATGATCAAATTTTTGCTACCCAACATGGGTTTTTGGTATAGGAGGGAGTTATTAATGGGGTGGGTTCTTTCAGAAAGTGAAGGAGCGTTTCTTTTCGGTTTCTCTTGTGTATTAATTTCAGTAGTCAACAAGTCAGAAGAAGAGCGAGAGAGAGATTGAACAAAGGCCTAGAGAGAGAGGGAGAGACGGAGAGAGGTTTGTACGTTTCTATACTGTGCACTCAAGTCTTTTCCTCATCGTTAGAGAGAGATTTGACGGCTTTAGTACTTTTAGTTCTTTTTTAAACTACACTAGGTCCGTCTAACGACTACCATTAAGTTTACTTATTTGTGACTGTCTAGAATAGTCACTTGACAAAAATACAAACTTCATACTATAATTATTCCTATGCGTTTTGATCCGTTTAATTTTTAGATTTTGGTCGCTAATTAGTCATTACCCTCCTTTCCTTTTTTAAACAAATATTTTTTCTACCCTCTCGTCCTTTGTATTTTGACAAAATTCTAAAATTAATCGTTTGTTTTTTAAAACTTTTTAATGTAAATTTTATTCGATCCGTAATTAATATTCACCAGAGATATTGCTTCGAATATAAATTTTTGCATAAAGGTAATTAGTATAAATATCAAATAAATTTTGCATAAAAATAATTAGTATAATCATAAAAAAAAAATTTGCCTAAAGGCAGATAGTTTAAGAATCAAACTATGCGATGTTTAAATATTGAACATTTCAAATTTTTAAGCATCTGACTATGCAAATATAAGTAATTGATTATAACACTTTCAACATCGAATAATTCAAGTTTAAAATGTTAAACAATTAAAATAGAAACATTTAGTTAGCTATACAATTTTGATGAGCACTGAAAGCATAAAGCACTTGATTATAAGAATTTAAACAACATAAAATTGAAATATAAACACATGATCATTTATGTATTAATGTTCAGTCCTGTACCGTCAAATATAAACACCTAATATAAAAATTTGCACCGGGCGGTTTAAGTTTGAATAATAAATATTTTTAGAGTATAAAAATCTGACTTTGCAAGGCACTTGACGTTGATACATATTAAACACGTCGATATACTTTTTATCAATTTTTATGTGTGAGGAACCACTGTATGTTATTTTGAATGATAAGATGGTGACTAAGGGTGTGCTCCATAATTTAGTGGGAAAAGAAAAAGGAAGGAATGGGAAGAGAAGAGAGTACATCCTAAATTTGAAGGTAATCATATTTACAGTTTTTTTAAGTTTTTATAAAAGAGTTCACCTTCATTCTCTTTTATCCTCCTTGGTTCCCTTCTATTTTAAAGTTCTGGAGCAAGATAAACTCTTTGGGCAGAATTTGGATAATTACACCATCTTTCCATTCTCCTTGGTTCACCTCTTTTGAAGCAATGCCTAAAATGTACTTGGAATGGAAGTTAGGATATAGCACTCTCTCCAAATTTTAATGCAAAAATCACCTAAATTGCATGCATTTCACACTTGAGAATATGAAATGTTTACTTTTATATTCGTTCAAAATATTAAATATATTAAATCTTACATTAAAGATAACTGCGGATTGTTATTGACATTTAATTTCTTGATAAGAAAAAAAAAAAGACTACACAATTTGATAGTAATCGTTGTATAACTAATAAAACTATCAACATTTTTTTATTATTCCTCGAATGTTTTACCAACAAAATAATTCAAATTCTGACAATATTATACAAAAAAAAGGAGGGAAATTAATTATGGGATGAGTCAAATATCAGATCAGATAATTATTTACACTATTTACATATGCAAACACTACTAAAATAATTTTCAACTTTTGAAAATTAAAATCAACTAAACTTGTCGAATAAAAAATAATAAGCTTATAAAGATGTTGCAAAACAAATTGTCTTGCTTTAAAACTCTCTTTATTTTTTATAGTATTATTTAATGTTCTATTAATAATATCTGTTGATTTTCCATTAAAGATATAAATTGTATGTATCAATTGAAATTCATGCATAATTTATATTTGCTAATAGTTTTGATAGTTTCATTCTAAATTATAACTTAAAAAAATGAAAAGAACAGCATTTCCGGAGATTTGGCGTTTAATGTAACTGTATACCGGGACCACACAGTTGTTAACGAAGAGAAGCAAGCGTGATTATTGAGTAAGAACTTCAAAAGATTACGTGAAGAGATAGTGGGCCCACCTTTATGTTTGTCTCGAATTTGTCAATTTTGTACTCTCCAGTTATCTTTCACAGGAGACGCTAGTTCTGATTTCAAACTGTTTAAGACGCGAAAATAGCGATGTAAAAGGGGAAGTGTTTTGGGCAACAGGAATTTAACTTGGAGCAACATTATTTTCTTTCAAATGACCAAACCAGCCCTGCTCAAATGAAAAATATTATTTATTCGTTGTTAACTATTAATAGGCTTGAAGTCATAAACTAAAAAAGTAAGAAGTAGGATTGAATTGCAAAAGAAAAAAAATAGGAATGAATTGAAAAATATCAATCTACAATTTCACTGTATATGGCCATTATTTATTTTTGTAAAATAGAACGGAAGTAAAGAAAAATAGAAAGTTTACCCTCCGAAACTACTTGGTTCTAAGTATGAATAACAAAATCGTTGACCGTATATTGTATAGAAATTAAAGGTAAGAAAGAAAAAAGATCTGATTAAGACGAGGAGAGGAATTGGAGTCGAGAGATGAAAGATCGTTGAGGGGTTAAAAATTAGTGGTGAGATCAAAATTGTTAAGAGAAATACCGAAGGTCAAATCAATCATTTCAAATGAAAATATGTAGCTCTAAGAAAAACGCCTGTTGTCCAAAGCAGCTCCCTTGTAAAAGGGTTTTGTTAGATTCTGAACACATCGTTTATTTCATTTTAATATAGTCGGATTATAATAATTTTAATTATTATATAATAATATTAATTAAAATGTTTAAAATACGACTATAATAAATTAAATTATAATAGTTATAATTTTGAATGTTTAACGGTCTTAGTCCAATTTTTTCAAAAAAAAAAAAACAGTTGCAGATTCTGCAGTAGAATAACATTTTATGTGGATTTAAAAGTCCAAACCATTTAATTTATGACTAATTAATTATGAATAAAAGTTACCCAAAAATCAAATTTTGCTTAAGACAGTCGAATTTTATACTTTTAGAACGCAATCATCAAATCTCAATCTCGGCCGTTGATTTTCTCATGGACGATTGGGATAGCAAATGGTGTTTGTTACTTGTTACTAATGGAGAGACTGTTTGATTCTTTTGAGAGGTGGGATTCAATTAAGGTGGGCTGGTGGGGTTACTGGAGGAGGCATTTGTACAGCGGCATGAAAGATGCAGCATTCTTTCTTTCCTCCACTGAACTCCAGCAACCTTTTAAAGATTGTGGGCTGGTATGGAACTATGGATGATGTAAATCATCATCCGATATACATAGAATCAACCTCCAAAAGGACAATTCTGTTTTCTTTCATGTATACCTTCGAAATTATCAAAATCAATTCTGCCTCATAAACAAATGATAGCTCTAAGAATGTCAATGAAACCCGTTTACCCGTTTATCCAACCCGTACCGTACCGTGTAAGACGGATATGGGTAAAGTTTTATTTTCGTTAAGTTAACGGGTACGGGTACGGGTAAGGAAATTTTTTCGTTAATTTAACGGGTACGGATAAAAACTATTTCGTACCGTTTTCATAACGGGTAATTGCCACAATTAAAAAGAAACAATTACATGATACATATGGCATCTTATATTGCATGATTGGTATAAAAATATTGCTAGATTTTATTTAAGATTTATAATTCTTTCCATTTAGTGTACGAAAAAATAAAAAAGCATAAACCTAAAATATTCGCCACCATTGTTGCACTTTATTAATATACTTATTGATATAATTTATTTATACAGAGTGTACAAATTTTATTATTATTATATTCATTTTTTATCGTTACCGTATCCGTATCGTTAATTCTTAACGGGTACGGGTAAGATACGGGTAAAGCTATTTTTAACGGGTACGGGTAAAGAAAATTTTAACGGATACGGTAATGAAAATACTTTCTATCGTACCGTACCGTATCTATTGACAGCCCTAGATAGCTCAGGAATTCGGAGAACAAGTGTCAATACAGTTTAGTATTTAAACATCTAACTTTAATTGTAATTGATGTAGCATTAGTATTATTCATTCCACCGTATCCATGTTTGCTTCAAACTATACAAATATATAGATACGGATAATTTTTTTAAAGAAAGAAATCGCCTCTCAACTTAATTTATGCATGTGAAATTCTGATTTTCTTTCTTTTTTTTTCAAAGTACTCTCATAGCAATAACTTTGTATATTTGTGTTGGTTAAACATTTTCTCTCGATTTCCGATTTGCAAAACAACACCAAAACCCTTAAACTAACATCTCTTTTTAGTGCTTTATAGCTAGATTTATTGAAGAATGGATTAAAGCAAGTGTGGCACTTAGTTTGGAGTTTCAAGAGATTGCTTTGGTCTAGTTAGAATCATTAGTTAAGGTTTAATTAAACTCTATAAACTAATCTCAATCAATTTGCTGGTAAAATGCTCAGTTTTTCTGTCCAGCGTCATACAACGCCAGTTGCCGTTACACAATGCAGAGTTAATTCGCTCTTAAATTGCAAAATCTCTGACAAGGTTTGAACAGCGTTACACAACGCTCGGTAGCGTTGTGCAACGTTAGTTCATTTGCTTTTAAACCAGTTAAATCTATTATTTTCCCTTGTCAGAACGTTGTGCAACGCTAAGTAACGTTACACAACATTTCCGCTCCTATGTTGTGTAACGCTATTCAGCGTTGTACAACGTAGTCTGAAGCAGGCAACTCTGCATTGCTCAGACATCGATCAGCATCGATGCTGCATGCATGCTGCCATGTTCCATGCATCGTAGCGTTGTGTGACGCTCTAAACTTCGCTCAGACATCGCTCAGTCGCTCTGTCCGTGTAGTGCAACGCTGAATAGCGTTGTGCAACGGCTACGTTGTGTGACGCCAGTCAGCGTCGTATGACGTTCTGACAATATTGTTTGAGTTTGTCAGTTCTGCCTTGATTCTTTTCTTGACTTCGTTGTGCAACGCTACCAAGCGTTACACAATGCTCTAACAAGTTCCAACGGAACTGTCGAGCTTCTGCTTTGGATTTTTGCTGAAGCGTTGTGCAACGCTATACAACGTTACACAACGCTCTGACAACTCACAACGTTATTGTCTGTGACCGTTTGATTTTTCAACGGCTATTTCGGCGTTGTACAACGGCATATAGCGTTGTATAACGGTAGAGTCTGTTTTGACTGGTTTTTGGAGCTGTTGGCGCCCTCTATATATATGGGGCCTCTTGGAACTGTTTAGACACTTTTGAAACCTTTGAAATTCCTCCCTTTTGAGCTCCAACCAGTTAGATATTACTCTCTCTTGTGTTTGAGCATTAATTTAGCAAAATCATTGAGATTAGAGTGTGCAAACCAATCCATTAGTATTAATTGCTAGATTTGTTGAGTGATTTGGTTAGAGCCTCAATCCCTTGAGCAATTGAGCTTGTTTAATTGAGTTAGGCCAATCCACCTTGAGAGTGATTGTAACAAGGTGATTTGGTTCGAATTTGTAGTCCCGTTCGTTGTGGAATTGAACGGAGCGCGCCCATTTCGAGGTTGCGGAACTCCCGGAGACGTACGACTAAGGCTAGCACTTCCTAGCGGGTCGGAACTCCGTAATATATCGCGTGTCACCTCTTTTCTTCTCTCTTTACTTTCCTTGCATTGTGAATTGCTTGTGTCTTGATTGTTTTTGTTAGACCAAGTTTGAATTGCACCAAATATTGACCATACCGGTTTAGAACTTTGCTTTTGTGCCTATTCACCCCATCTAGGCCTTTAAATTAGGGACAACAATTTGTTTATCAATTTTGTCAAATGACGCATACAGTCTTGCCGGTATTATTATTATTATTATTATTATTATTATTATTATTATTATTATTATTATTGGGCCATTTTAGTGTTTTATCTTTGCTCATTTTTTTGGTCATACCACCACATTTATTTATTTATTTTGAGTTTCTAGGCAGAGGCTTCCAAACAAGGATACTGCCATATTTATTAATAGTATCAATTAATTATCTGTATCATTAAATATCTCCATATAATTTTTGCTTGTGAATTATGACATCCATCAAAAACAATCTGACTATATATCTACGAAAATAATTTAAGACTACTTGTTCAATTTGCTCCTGATTTTTAAATCTTTAATGTTAGCCAGGTGTACCTGCGGAGTTCCATTATTGATTTACTAATTCAGTGTTAACTCGTGAAGGTTGAACCGAGAGATAGAGACTGCTCGCATCAATTTTAATCGCATAATTATAAAGATGGTGATAATGAAATGAATAAAGGTAATGTCATTTTATTCATAACAATCCCGTGAGGAAAAGGTAATGTAATTTTCTGCGCCTGTCAATGTCAAATACTTTATTACATCTCTAGTGGTTATCAAATGTTAAGATAAAAAGGTATCATCAATACCTTATCTTTACTATTTTCATTATAATTAATAGTTACAACTCTAGACCAGCACTCAATTCCATTTTTTTGTTAGTCATTTCTATTCTAATGTCAAAAAATAAAAGACATGTACCAAAAAAAAGGAAGTAGTCATTGTAATTTATAAATCCTCGTAGTATCGAAAATTATAATATTTTATTTATTTTGGTCATAATGAAGTTCTTGTATATTCCACATCGCCTTACTATTTTGCAAGACAGAAAATGAAAAAAAAAATGTCACTGGTTTTGAGACGTGGCTATATCCTGACTGTAGGATCTTTGATCGAACGGCTTGGATTTGGTGACTCTATGACCCATTTGTTGGGATAGTGGGGTCACCCCTTTCTCCATTGGTGGGTCCAAAATATTTCTATGAATTTTCTGTTTTGAGGTTAATTTTGGATGGTACTTGGTACAGTTAATTAATATTTTACTTATTGTTGCCTTGGTGTTTAGCACAAGGTCCTGGATGTGAATGTGATGTGATGCACGGGTAACCTTCTTTAAAGTTTATAAACTTTATAGCACCAAAAAAGGTATAATTGCTGCATCGGCAAGTAAAAATTTGGAATAGCTTTGCCTACGAAGGCAAGTAACCTGTCACGGAGCACAACAAATAAAATAAGAGTAAAAATGTGGCAAGAAAACAGGAACAAGTAAAGAGCACTAACAGTTAACAGCCTCGTCTAGGCCTGAGCGCGGAATGCCGTCAATATGCGAATTCATTATGTTCGGTCCATGTGAAACGTATAACGAAATGGAATTTAATTTCGTTTTGTAAACGGAACGATAAACATAATGTGTTTTATGATTCAGATGTATGAAATACCGTGCAAATATAAATGTTCCGCCACGTTCCGTCAAAACAAAATGAATCAGTCCGGTACATATAGTTATTGAAACGAAACAGTCCATTCCGTTTCCGTTATCAACGTTACCCACCCCTAGCCTCGTCTGCATGATGCATCACCTCCTTTTGTTCTTAATATAAAACTTAAATATTTTCAAAAAATATATATAAAACTTAATAGCGTATTTATCTGCGCTATATTATTATATATAATTTGTTTAAATTCGTCCCTTATTTTTAAATTATTATTATTATTATTATTATTATTATTATTATTATTATTTTGAAAGAGATTGATGTATACTTGGATAATTGTAATGGACCACTGGACCATTCACAGTTATGATAACTATACCATCTTAAATTATTGCGGAATGACTAGGATTTTGCATGTTATTGATCGAAATTAATTTTAAAAAGATAGAGAAGAAAGAACAAAGAATTGTATTCAATATATTGATTCAATTGATTCTCAGAATCTTGTTTTTACATCTCGAGTCACACTGGCTATTTATATCAACCCCTTTCCATTTTTGTACAATGCACCAGAACTTTCTCTAACAGTCCCTTAACAGCATAACAGAAATTCCCTAATGATTACATCAACTAATCACAATAACTAACTATCATTAAGTCTTCTAAACTGAGCTGCTGTGTAGTATTTCTGTGGCACAGTTCGTGTCATCATTTGTATCTCCATCACACCCCCCTCAAGCCAATGCTTCACATGGAACATTGAGCTTGGTCCTCAGAAATGAAACCGTGGCAGAGATAAGGGCTTTGTCATAACATCACTCAATTGGTCGGCAGAACAAATAAACTTGACCTCCAATTGATTTGCCATCACTTGTTCACGCACAAAGTGGTAGTCAATTTCAATATGTTTTGTGCGTGCATGAAACATTGGATTGGAAGCTAAAAAGATAGCCCTAATGTTGTCACACCATAAACTCTGTTTTTCAGTCCGTGCAACTCCTAACTCCTTCAACAAATATTGGAGCCACTTGATCTCTGTATAGGTCAATGCAAGGCTCCTATATTCAGCCTCAGTGCTAGACCGGGAAACGGTAGGTTGCTTCTTAGCACACCATGAAACTAAATTGTTCCCGAGATAAGCGCAAAAACCAGATGTAGATTTTCTATCATCAATGCTTCCAGCCCAATCTGAGTCACTGTAACCATGTATGGTATTGGATAAGGAAGAGTGGATTAGTAACCCATGTTTGAGAGTGCCACAGAGATACCTAAGAATTCTCTTAGCTGTCGTCCAGTGATTCTGTGTTGGCTCATGAATAAACTGAGATAGTTTATTTACTGGAAAAGCTATATCGATTCTTGTTAAAGTAGCATATTGCAAAGCCCCAATGATGCTTCTGTATAGATGTGGATCGTCAAACAATGTGCTATCACCCCTTGAAAAAGCAACACCTGTAGCCATCGGTGTTAAGCATGACTTGCAGTTTAGCATGTTTACCTTTGAGAGAAGGTCAGCAATATACTTAGACCGTGTCAACAGCATCCCTGTGGTCGAGAAGTTTGCTTCTATCCCCAAGAAATAATGGAGTTTACCAAGGTCCTTGACTGCAAATTGATCACTTAATTGTGTGATGCAGTTGTTAACAAGAGTTTTGTCATCTCCCGTGACAATGATATCGTCCACATACACCAAAACAAACAACCTATGACCATTCCGGTTTGAGATGAAAATGGATGGGTCATAATTGGATGATTTGAACCCAAATCCGATAAGGGCATTGCTCAACTTAAGAAACCATGCTCGTGGTGCTTGTTTGAGCCCATAGAGAGATTTATGAAGTAGGCACACGTGGTTGGGAAAGGCAGTGTCAATAAAATCTTTGGGTTAAGCCATGTAAACAGTTTCAGTCAAATCGTCGTGTAGAAAGACGTTTTGAACATCCAGTTGTCTTAATTCCCACTGAGAAGCCATAGCAATGGATAACACTACTCTAATTGTGGTTGCCCACACTACTGGACTGTAGGTCTCAACAAAATGAACTCCTTGTTCTTGATGAAAGCCATTTGCTACCAATCGTGTCTTGTAACGATCAATGGTGCCTCTGGTTTTCTTTTGATCTTATAGACCCATTTAGAGCTTAGTACCTTTTGATCATGTGGAGGAGGCACTAAGGTCCATGTTTTGTTGAGAGCTAAAGCTTGAATCTCAGTGGCCATAGCTTCACGCCATGCAGGCGAGGTGTTCGCTTGAATGAAAGAACGCGGTTCAAATTCCATGGAGGCAAGGTGAGCGACAAAACCCGTGAACACACGGGTCTTTCTTGTCTGGTCTCGATTTCGAGTTGTCATCGAGTGCATAGAAGCAGTTGGAGGTGGTTCTGGCAATGGTGTTTGTTCAACAGGATCATGTGGTGAAGAGACAGGAGGTTGATCAGAGGCTATTGGAGAAGACAGGGCAGCACGGTCAGAGACAGATTGATGGAAATTTGAATGTTGAATACGGTCAGAGGAGCCGTTAGAGACTGGGGCAGCATTGCTTTGATTATTGTCGCTGGGTTGTTGCACATGCTCTATTGAGTGATTATTAGGCTGAGACGGCCTGGAAAATTGTTAGGCTTCAGGCAAATTGGAGATTGGCGGCGGCAAAACTGAAGTCTGAGCTGAGACTTGATTATTTTGAATTGGCAATGACTTCTCATATTTTTGAAAGGGAAAGATATTTTCATCAAACACAACATTTCTCGACACATAGATTTTGTTGGTTTGCAAGTTTAGACATCTATACCCTTTTTGAGAGGATGAGTAACCAAGAAAAGCACAAGGTAAAGATCTAAGTTCCAACTTGTGTGAATTATAAGGTCTATTGAGAGGGAAACATTGACAACCAAGAACTTTTAAAAGAGAATAATCTGGACTTTTATTGAAGAGAGTAGTGAAAGAAACAACTTTGTTGGAAGGAAGTCTATTTATGAGAAATACAACACTTGAGAAGATCTCATCCCAAAATTTGGTGGGAATGGAAGCATGAGACATGGTTGCAAGAGCAAGTTCAATGATATGCCTATGTTTTCTTTCGGCTTTCCCATTTTGTTGTGGTGTATAGGGACATGAGGTTTGATGAATTATTTGTGAAAATTGCTTTGTGATTGGTTTATACTCGGTTCCGCCATCGGAACGAAGAGTTTTGATGGTACAATTGAGAAGATTCTCAACTTGAGCTTTGAAATTGGAGAAAATATGAGACACTTCACTCTTTTGCTTCATGAAGTATATCCAAGTGAATTTGGAAAAATCATCAACAAAGGAAATATAATATCTAAATCCTTGAGAAGATACAATTGGAGATGGACCCCATACATCGAAATGTACAATTTGCAAAGGAAAAGTAGAACTAAAAGAAGAAGAAAAAGGTAAAACATGTGCTTTAGCTTGAGCACAATCATGACACAAAGAAAATTTATCCCTATTACAAAGCAATTTATTTGAATGAACAACTTCTATAGTGGTGTCTTGAGATGGACGACCTATCCTTGCATGCCAAACATTTGAGGAGACACGGTTGGAAAGAAAAGCTTGAGGAGAATGCTTGAGATTGATAATGAAGAGACCATTGGAACTAGGCACTTGAAGAAGTGGGGTCTTGGTGGGGAGGTCCTTTATTACTGTTGGAGTTGTGTCTTAAAAGTCAATAATTTGATGGCTTAAATATTAGTTTATGTTATGGATAATATTTTATAATATGTTCCTAGGTTTATTATTGACAGATTATTCAGGTTGAGGATCTGAATTGTAGATCTCTGTGGATCATTCTTTAGAATGACAATAATAAATCTAAACGGTCCATAATCTTGATAATTAACAAGGAACATTAATTATCATATAAGATTAGTATGCAAGTTAAGTGATGATTATGTTCTACTAATCATAGGTAAAGAGTTACCAACTTAATTGCATATGTGTATGTTATGGAACATAGTACAGGACTTGGCCAACGAAATAAATACATGGATTGTGTTATGTGTCATTATTTATTTCGTTATGATTTTGGTTCTAAGTTTGAGATGTTTATCTTTTCCACATGAGGATAGGTTCAATAAATATTGTCTACCGCTGATTCCCGATAAGGGCTGCTATACGGACTTTATTTATGTTCTCTTGAATTGTGCAGGGAAAAGCTAATCATCAAGAAAACCATATGTCCCTCATTAATTCACTTAGTGAGTGACGATATCTGTTTGGGCCCCTTGATGGAGTTGGATCGTATGCGCGTAACTAAGCGATCAACTTTAGATCAAGAAACGTATAATCTGCAAGAATGACACATTCCTATCTTAGATTATACGATGATATCTTGTGACATAAGAATCAAAATAAAGAAATACTTTTATTCTCTTATGCAGGATTTAAATACTGTAGCAGTACATTATTTATGCGAATTGGGAATCATAACGTGTTGCTAGATACCGCTTATGATTATTGAAATTAAATAACGATTTAATTCCATGTCCAACTTAGCATGAATCCTTAAAGGGTCACACAAATAGGACTTTGACCATACGTGCATTATTTATTTATTCGCAGCAGCAAGTACTGTGGAAATATGATGAGTTGATTAATTAATTATATACCGTTGCGAACCGTTATAATTAATTAAGTCAAATGGATCATATAAAAATAAATTAATGTACATGCTAATCCTAAAATGATTATCAATATATTGATAATTAATTTTATTCATCACACTTTAATTTAATTAAGTGAATTAAATTAAAGTATAGGTTTTTAATTTAATAGTCTATTTGAGCCTAAATTGAATGCAACTTGAAAGGCCTGTTAAATAATTGATTTAATATGGACTAAGAGAGATTGAACAAACATAACACATGGCCCATAAGGCCCATGTATATGGCTGGCCACATAGTGGCATACTTGTAATTTGTTACAAGTGCTAAGAAGGGATGGAGCTCTATATAAGGACCACTTGAAGAAGCAAAACCTAACCTTCTCTCCTTGCCTCCTTTCTTTCTCTCTAGCCGCCACCACCTCCATGGGCAGAATTTTGATTCTCCCATGAAGGTCTCTCTCTCTCTTGCATTTCTATAGGTCTCATGTGTTGAGAATAGCTATTCCAAAAGGTTAATTGCTAGAATTACTTGAAGAATGGCAAAAAGGATTAGCTATCTCCTTTCTCTTGCTAGCACAAGATTTGGAACATGGCCAAATTCCTTGGTGGACTCGAGGCCAATTAGAAGGAGGCGCATGGAGGCACGCCACCAACTCCCATGCCGTGGTCGATCCCCGCGAATACGATTTCGCGAGAGGTACAATTCCTACAACCTTTCTCTTATGTCGAATTGAGCTTTTGCACTAGATCTACTTTGGTCTTTGTTTAATGGGATTAATTAAGTGTAATTAGTCACAAAAATTAAAATTGAGCAATTTCCTAACAATTACACAATGAGAAGAAGTGAAATTAATCTCCAAATTTGGATTATCATCAAGCAATTTAGATAGACTAATTAGATTAGAAGAGAAATTTGGAACATGAAGCACATCACAAAGACAAATTGTTTGGTTTTGAAAAAGGAAAGAAGAAGAACCAACATGGCGTATAGCAAGAGCATTACCATTGCCAATATGTAGCTTGTCACCTCCATCATAGGTCAAGAAAGAAGACAAGTTGTTAAGATTACTCGTGACATGATTGTTTGCCCCCAAATCAATGATCCACTCAGTTGTAGTAGGTGCAGTGTGTTGAACTTGAGCTGTATATGCATGAAACCTCGGATTAGGCTGCCACTCTTCATCCACATCATAACGTCTGTAACACAGCTTGGCAACATAACCCAATCTGTCACAAATTTGACATATGGGCTTGACATTGTTTGAGTTGGGTAGCACCTGAAGCCCATTAGATCCATTAGGAGTATTAGGCCTGAAAGCAGGGCGCTGGCTGTGAACGGGTTGGGTAGAGGTTGCTTGTGGATTCGGGTACGGAGTTCGAGCTCTGCCATGGCTACCTCTCCCTGCATAGAACACAGCTGGAGACACCGCCTGAGATTTGAGCATCGCCTCATGAGCAACAAGAAGACCATGAAGGTCAGAGAAGGAGAAAGCTGAGTGAATACTGGCCGCATTGACAGCAGCGACAACAGGAAGCTAGCTCATCAGCAACTCGCTTGAGGCTTTGAAGATAGTCAGAGCAAGACATTGTACCTTTGTTAGCGGATTGGATTTGGCGCTTCAGATCCATGACTCTAGATCTGGATGTAGAGGAGAGAAGCTTCTGCAAATCAATCCATAGCTCCATTGTTGTAGCACAAGAAACGACTTGTGATTGAATCTGTTCAGTCAAGGAGGATCGAATCCAACCGAGCAAGAGCCGATCTTGACGGTGCCATTGCAGATACTCGGGATTGACTTCAATCTGGCCATTAGCACCCCGAATTGTCGAGACGGGAGGTGGCGATTCAATGTGCCGAGTGATGTTATACCCATGAAGAAGGGGTAAGATCTGCGAAAGCCATGAAAGGTAATTGGAAGCTGTCAATTTTGTGGAGATTGGTAAATTGATAAGAACTACTGATGGTGAGGTTGAAGAAGGGGAAGGAGAAGAGGTGTCAGTTGTGGCGGAAGCCATAGTGAAGAAGATACAGGACCAGTAATGGCGATTAGCCAATGAAAGTCTCTGATACCATGTAATGAGACAGAAGATAGAGAAGAAAGAATAAAGAATTGTAATACATCGATTCAATTGATTCTCAGAATCTTGTTTTTACATCTCCAGTCACACTGGCTATTTATATCAACCCCTTTCCCTTTCTGTACAATGCACCAAAACTTTCTCTAACAGTCCTGTTGTCCCTAATTTAAAGGCCTAGAGGGGGGTGAATAGGCACAAAAACAAAGTTCTAAACCGGTATGGTCAATATTTGGTTCAATTCAAACTTGTTCTAACAAAAACAATCAAAGCACAAGCAATTCACAATTCAAGAAAGGTAAAGAGAGAAAAGAAGAAGTGACACGCGATATATTACGGAGTTCCGACCCGCTAGGAAGTGCTAGCCTTAGTCGTACGTCTCCGGGAGTTCTGCAACCTCGAAATGGGCGCGCTCCGTTCAATTCCACACGAACGGGACTACAAATTCGAACCAAATCACCTTGTTACAATCACTCTCAAGGTGGATTGGCCTAACTCAATTAAACAAGCTCAAACACTCAAAGGATTGAGGCTCTAACCAAATCACTCAACAAATCTAGCAATTAACACTAGTGGATTGGTTTTGCACACTCTAATCTCAATGATTTTGCTAAAATAATGCTCAACACAAGAGAGAGTAATGTCTAACTGGTTGGAGCTCAAAAGGGAGGAGTTTCAAAGGTTTCAAAAGTGTCTGAACAGTTCCAAGAGGCCCCATATATATAGAGGGCGCCAACAGCTCCAAAAACCAGTCAAAACAGACTCTGCCGTTATACAACGCTATATGGCGTTGTACAACGCAGAAATAGCCGTTGAAAAATCAAACGGTCACAGATAATAACGTTGTGAGTTGTCAGAGCATTGTGTAACGTTGTATAGCGTTGCACAACGCTTCAGCAAAAATCCAAAGCAGAAGCTCGACAGTTCCGTTGGAACTTGTCAGAGCGTTGTGTAACGCTTGGTAGCGTTGCACAACGAAGTCAAGAATAGAAACAAGGCAGAACTGACAAACTCAAACAATATTGTAAGAACGTCATACGACGCTGAATGGCGTCACACAACGTCGCCGTTGCACAACGCTATTCAGCGTTGCACTACGCGTCCAGAGCGACTGAGCGATGTCTGAGCGAAGTTTAGAGCGTTACACAACGCTACGATGCATGGAACATGGCAGCATGCATGCAGCATCGATGCAGATCGATGTCTGAGCAATGCAGAGTCGCCTGCTTCAGACTGCGTTGTACAACGCTGAATAGCGTTACACAACATAGGAGTGGAAATGTTGTGTAACGTTACTTAGCGTTGCACAACGTTCTGACAAGGGGAAATAATGGATTTAACTGGTTTAAAAGCAAATGAACTAACGTTGCACAACGCTACTGAGCGTTGTGTAACGCTGTTCCAACCTTGTCAGAGATTTTGCAATTTAAGAGCGAATTAACTCTGCGTTGTGTAACGGCAACTGGCGTTGTATGACGCTGGACAGAAAAACTGAGCATTTTACCAGCAAATTGATTGAGATTAGTTTAGAGTTTAATTAAACCTTAACTAATGATTCTAACTAGACCAAAACAATCTCTTGAAGCTCCAAACTAAGTGCCACACTTGCTTTAATCCATTCTTCAATAAATCTAGCTATAAAGCACTAAGAAGAGATGTTAGTTTTAAGAGTTTCGGTGTTGTTTTGCAAATCGGCAAATCGAGAGAAAATGTTTAACCAACAATCTCCCCCTTTTGCCGAGTTGCAAAACAACACCTAAGGTACATTTGGGACTTGATACAATAAGGCGGAATACCCCAAATTACCTAATTCTCCCCTTTTTTGCAAATAGGAAAAAGAATACCCAAAACGCCCTTGATGACAAACCATAAAGATCCTCCCCCTTTCGAAAAGAATTTGGCCACTAAGTTCATTTGATTAGGGGTATCTAACAAGGTTTAATGAAGGCATAAACTAACAATTATAGACCATGCATGCATATTTAAAAAAAAGGGCTAATTATATAAAAAAAACGAAGCCATTTAGCACAAACATAAATCATTAAAACTTAACATAGTTCAAGCAACATTCATATAACAAAACAAAGTCATTTAGCACCACTTAGTCAATCAAAAACAACGAAAGATCACAAAAGAGAGACGAAAGGAAAAGAAACTACGAAAATCAAAATGAATAGAAAAGAGAGGGCTAAGGCTTGGAGACGATTTCGGCTAGACTACTCCTCATCATCATCACCCGCGCCACTACCGGATCCCCTCTTGAGATGGAGCTCCATCTTTCCCCAAAGGTTGATCATCTCAGATGAGTGATCGAGGCATCGGTCTTGGCTTGGTAGGCGGTCAAATTTTCTTCAATTGTGTTGAACCGCGTATCAATGTGAGTTGTCAAAGCGGCAAATTTGGCATCAAGATAGGCATGGAAGTCTTGAGGTGCGCCTTGACCCTCCATCCGTCCGCCGGGCACATGCAAAGGTTCATTGCCTATCTCCTAGTATTGATTGATGGTGGCATTTGGGCGGAAGATGTAGTTATTGCGGTGGAATGCACCGGGCACAATAGAGTCATCATCTTGGGCCGTCCATCCGGTACCGGTTAGATGTGCCATGAGGTTTTCGGGATTAGCAATGGCATTCTCGGGCACGGGTTCGCCCCAAAGAGGTGTGTCATGAGGGATGCCGCTTTCAATAAGAATAGATTGAATGATGTGGGCATAAGGAAAAGAGAAGCGAGGAGAGGTATCGGCCCGTGCCATATGAGCAAGCATGATGAAAGGGAGATTGACCTTTTGATTCATCTCAAGGAGGGAACGAAGGAGAAACACGGCGAATTGCTCCACATTGGTCTTGATTGTTGCCTTCGGAGTGATAATGTTATTGATGAAGAGGAAGAGAAGGCGGTGCAAGGCCGGTAACTCGGTGGCGGTGAATTGGCGAACGTTATAGTTCCTCCAACAATAAAAGAAGCGGTGGTATTCGTCATACGGAGGCAATTCGCGGGGCCAATTGGCATGAATGTAAATCTCCAAGTTATCATTGTCGAGGCCGAGAAGGTTGGCCAAGGTTTCCTCGGTGATTGAGATGTGGCGACCGAGGACATAGGAGTTGGCGGTTGGGTGGCCATCGGTCCACGTCATGGTGAGATTTGCATAGAAGAGCTTGATTAAGGACGGGTTGTATGGTTGAGAATGCGCGAGAAGACCAGCCATGTTCCAATATTCAATTCTTTCTTTGATCCAAGTCAATTCCCTTGGATTCAAATGGTAGACACCATACGGGTGCTCAAAGAAAAAGCACTCGGAACACTCGCGATTAACATCACGGTATTAGCAAAAATGCATGAAAGAGGCCGAGTCTTTGAAGAGGTAATTGTTGGAAGAAGAGAGGGTCCAATCCACGGGTACGGGAGGTATATCCATTGGAATTGGTTGGTCGGTTTGAACCGGTGGGTTGGATGAGGAGGCACCTTTGGGGTTGCGCTTATACCGTTTGTTGGTAGCGGTTTTCGGTGCCATTGAAAATTGAGAGAGAAAGGATGAGGTTAAACCTTTAAATTGAAGAGCGGGAGAGGATGAGATGACCTTGGAGAGCACAGAACCGAAGCCGATCGAAAATCCGACGGTCGGATCGCCGGAATTGACGGTGATGGCGGTGGCTAGGGTTTCGGTAGATTGAGAGATAGAGAGAGAGAGAGAGAGTGATTTGAGGGTATGAGGGTGGAGAGGAGAGAGAGGAGAGTATTTTGGTGGTTTTGGTTGGAGTGGAGAGAGAGAATTGAGAGAGTATTGAGAGAGAGAGATGAAAGGGTGTGAGTTGGAGAGAAAGAGAGAAAAAAGAGAAGGAGGCTCGGATTTGAGAGAGAAGAAGAAGAAGAAGAAGAAAAGGTGGGGTCGCATCTGTTAAAAACGCGTCCACCGTTAAGTAACGCCAAAGGGCGTTGTACAACGCAGGAGTCAAAACAGCGAAAATTGAGCAGAGACTGACTGCTCCGTTGTACAACGCTGAGTAGCGATGGGTAACGCTACAACCCAGCATTGTGCAACGTTAAAGGGCGTTGTACAACACTAAGCCAAACAAATAAATAAATAAAAAAAAATAAAATAAAGAAATAAAGCAACGTCTTACAACGATGGACAGCGTTGTACAACAATAGTCAGCGTTGTGCAACGTTACAAGAAAAAATCAAACAAGCGTTGTGCAACGGTAAGCAGCGTTGTACAACGTTTAACTCGACAGAATTCAAAATTCAGCATAAATTCATTTTAAACTAACGTTACTCTTGCGTTGCACGACGCTGAATGGAGTTGTGTAACGCCAGAGTCAACAGAAAACCAGAAAATTCAGAAAATTAAGACCGAAATAGTTAAAAACTTATTTTTCATGGTTTTCAAAAGAAATAAAACTAATTTAAACTGAAATGAGCTCCAAACAACAAAGACAATAACATGATATGCATAAATTTAATCTTTGAGTTCAAGCATACCAAGTTTGAACCTAAGTTCAAGATGTTGTTGTGTTGGAAGAGGTTTGGTGAAGATATCGGCGATTTGCTCCTTCGTGTCGATGTAGACCAATTCCACATCACCTTTCTCAACATGATCACGGATAAATGATGTCGTATCTCTATGTGCTTGGTTCTAGAGTGCAATACCGGATTTTTGGATATAAGGATGGCACTAGTATTGTCATACAAGATTGGTACCTTTTGGAAATCTAACTCAAAATCCCTAATGATTTGCATCATCCAAAGAAGTTGAGTACAACAACTACCGGCCGCTACATATTCTGCTTCCGCGGTGGAGAGAGCAACCGAAGTTTGCTTGCGACTAGACCAAGACACAAGTGAACCACCAAGAAATTGGCAAGTTCCACTAGTACTTTTGCGGTCCATACGATCACCGACAAAATCGGCATCGGTATAACCTAACAAATCTAGTTCGGTTTGTCTACCATACCAAAGATCTAGGTTTTGAGTACCCTTGATGTATCGCAAGATACGTTTTACCGCTTTGTGGTGAGATTCCTTAGGATTGGCTTGGTACCTAGCACATAGACATACGGCATACATAATATCCGGCCTACTAGCCGTGAGATAGAGTAGGCTACCGATCATGCCCCGATAGAGAGTTATGTCCATAGGCTTGTCTTTCTCATCCGCATCGATATTCGCACTTTTGCCCATGGGTGTGTCTAAACTCTTGCTATCTTCAACACCGAATTTCTTCACTAACTCCTTGGCGTATTTGACTTGGTTCACAAAGATACCATCCTTGAGTTGTTTGATTTGAAGCCCCAAGAAGAAAGTGAGTTCTCCCATCATGCTCATCTCAAATTCACTACTCATCAAAGAAGAAAACTCTTGGGCAAGAGTTGCATTAGTGGAGCCAAAGATAATATCATCCACATAAATTTGCACAAGTAGCAAATGGTCATCTCTTTTCTTAGTGAAAAGAGTTGTATCCATTTTGCCCCTACTAAAACCATTGTCTAGAAGAAAGGTACAAAGTCTACCATACCAAGCTCTAGGAGCTTGCTTCAAACCATACAAAGCTTTGTGAAGCTTATACACATGGTCCGGATTGAAATGGTCAACAAAACCGGGTGGTTGTTGGACATAAACTTCCTCATTTATCCAACCATTTAGAAAAGCACTCTTGACATCCATTTGGAATAGGGTAAAACCTTTGTTAGCGGCAAAAGCCAAGAGCATTCTAATGGATTCAAGACGAGCAACCGGTGCAAAGGTCTCCTCAAAATCAATACCTTCTTGTTGCTTGAAACCTTGTGCAACCAAACGGGCTTTGTTTCTAACCACAATACCATCCTCACTTAGCTTGTTTCTAAAAACTCATTTGGTACCAATAACTTTCTTACCCTTTGGTAATGGTACAAGTTCCCAAACTTGATTTCTTTCAAATTGGTTCAACTCTTCTTGCATGGCAACAATCCAATTTGGGTCAACATTGGCCTCTTTGAAGGATTTTGGTTCAAGTTGAGAGACAAAGGCACAATGACCAATAGTTTGGTGCAAACTAGACCTAGTCCTAACACCTTCCCTAGGGTCACCTATGACATTAGTAAGAGGATGAGAGGAAACTTCTCTAAGCACTTCGGGAGGCTCATGAACCGGTTGGGGAGACGGTTGAGGTTGAGGATCATCATGAAGCGTTTCATTTTGAGTTGTGTCTAAGATACCCTCCTCATGAGTCTCTCCCCCTATCAAAATGTCATCAACCCGGTTCAAAGGCTCCTCGATAATCACCGGTGGTTGTGCTTGAGGTTGTAACTCGATTTCTTGCGTAGTTTCTTCCACTTGTGTACCTACAATAGAATTACCTTCCTTGGATTCCTCAAGGACTTTTTCATCAAATTTGACATTAATAGACTCAATAACTACCTTTGAGTTTGGCAAATAGACTCTATACGCTTTGCTTGTGGTTGAGTAACCAACAAAAATACCGGGCAAAGACTTGGCATCAAACTTGGTTACTTTAGGAGACTCATCAAGAACAAAACATTTGGAGCCAAATACACGGAAATAGGATATATTAGGAGTATGACCGGACCATAATTCAAAAGGAGTTTTCTTGAGTTGAGAACGAATGCATGCACGATTTACTACATGACATGCCGTATTTACCGCTTCGGCCCAAAGAAATTTGGGTACGGCAAATTCATGTAGCATGGTGCGTGCTAATTCTTGTAAGGTTCGGTTCTTCCTCTCCACTACACCGTTTTGTTGAGGGGTGCGTGGAGCGGAAAATTCTTGTTTATATCCTTTTTCTATGCACAATTCATCAAATTTAGCATTTTCAAATTCCCTTCCATGGTCACTACGAATTCTAGAGAATTTCAACCCTTTTTCGTTTTCAACCCGATTGCTAAATTTAACAAAATGGTCAAATGCTTCTTCCTTGTGAGCAAGAAAGAAAACCCAAGTAAAGCGACTATAGTCATCTACCACCACAAAGACATACTTTTTCTTACTAATACTCAAGACATTGATTGGTCCAAACAAGTCCATATGAAGCAATTGCAAAGGTTGAGAGGTTGAGATGATCTCTTTGGTTTTGAAACTAGACTTGGTTTGCTTGCCTTTCATGCAAGCTTCACACAACCCATTTAAGTCTAGTTTATGTGATGGAAGACCACGGACAAGTTTCAATTTCACAAGTTTCTTAATGGAGTCTAGAGAAACATGACCAAGTCTTCTATGCCATAACCATGAACCGGTAGCTATGGCACTAAAGCATTGTTCACCATTTGTGAAGTGATCAAAGTTCAAGTAATAGACATCCTTTTTCCTTTGTCCCGTGTAAATAAGAGAATTATCCGAAATTTGATGCACAAAACAAGAGGAGTGATCAAACTTCAAATAATATCCCGCATCACATAATTGACTCACACTTAAAAGGTTGTAGTTGAGACCATCCACAAGGTAAACATTAAAAACCGTTAAATTTTGGTTTCCAACCGAGCCTATACCAATAATAGAGCTCTTCCTAAGATTATTACCAAAAGTAACCTCACCACCATCAAAAGGTTCAAGTGTCTTGAAACAAGATTCATCACCCGTCATGTGATGTGAACAACCACTATCTATGATCCAAGCACTTCTCTTGAATGATGATAACAAACAAACCTACAAGAATACATATTAGTTAGAAACAAACAACTAATATATTATTCTTGTAATCTCTCCCCCTTAAGATTTGACAAGAATAACCTTGGGGAAAGAAGATGGCTAACTAAGCCACACTCGAACCACTTCCACCAATCAAAACGGATGTGGAAGTGACTTTAGGAACCCAAATCATGTTAATTGAACCGGATGTATGATTTGCTTTCCTAACTTTGCATTCTAGTGTGACATGGCCATTCTTACCACAATAGTTGCAACAAGCACAAGTTGGCTTGTTCACTTGTGAACTTTCTCTAACAAAATGGGTTTCAAAATGACGCCTAAGCTCCATGGCCCTAATCTTTGGATCCTTAGAGAAAGTGTATGATTGAGAGTTTCTCAAATTTGGTTTTTGAAAATTCTTTTTGTTTTGTTGAGAGACTTTTTGATTTCCCCCATTGATTTGAGGTCTAGTGTGTGTTCTATTCCTATTCCCACCATTGTTTTGAAAAGGATGAAAACACCCATCGGGTCCCTTGAAATACAAGTTGCTTGGGCCCCGATTGTTTTGGAAGTTCTTTTGAGGTCTTTGAGACCCATTTCTATTCCTACCAAAATTCTTTTGAGCACCATTTTGAGAGCCAACAAAATTCTTTTGCCCTTGCCCGTGAGTGTTCCTACTATTGGTGCTCTTGTGATAAAGTCTCTCATTTTGTGTTGGGCTTGACATGGTTCTTGGTCTAGAAAAGGATTGATTCCTCTTTTTGAAGCCAAGACTCGTTTTATCATTGGGTTTTTGTCCCACAAACATTTTATCAAGATTCATCTTGGTGCTATGAGAAGCACTAGACGAACTTGAAGCCCTTTCATTTTTCAAAATATTTGTCTCACTCAAAGGAGTTTGACATTTTTCACAAACACTTGGTTTTTCAAAACTTTCAATCATACCCTTATACCTTGTCACCAAAGATTCAAGATCATGCACCTTAGTCGTCAAAAGACTAATTTGCTCTTTTTGACTAGCAATAGTCTTAAGAGACTCATCAAGATAATCATTCAACCTATCAAATTGCAAGTTTGCATCATCATTCAAGCTCAAGTCATTCTCACTATCATAATCGCTATCACTACTAGAGAATGAGTTTAGAAGTACCTCATTTGTGACCTTAGGCATTTCAATGGCAATTTTGGATGGTTCCTCTTGAATAGTCGTTTGAGCTTGTGTGAAAGTCGATGTAGAGGATGATGCTTCATCAAGGCTAGCTTTGCTCAATGGATGCACATAGATTTTGCCTCGGTTGAACTCATTGAAGACCTCCTTCACCAAGTCATCTAGGTCGTCATCCACCGGCATCACCACATCATTCACTTGAGCCACAAGAGCAAGGTTGTCAAAGTCGCACTCGGATTCCGAATCGGATTGAGAGGATGAGCTCGAATCGGAATCGTTGTCCCAAGTTGCTTGCATGGCTCTCTCACCCTTCTTCTTGCTCTTGTAGTGTCCCTTCTTGGACTTGAACCGGCCATCACCCCTTCTCTTGCCACCATCTTCCTTGTCCTTCTTCAAGTGAGGGAAGAGCTTGAAGCAAGAGTACATGGTATGACCTTCCTTTTGGCACACGAAGCAAAGAGCTCTTTCGTCATTCTCAAGTCTTTCTTTGTTAAACTTTCCCTCAAACATCATGATAGCTCGAAACATCTTTGAGAGAACGGCTCCTTGCTTGTCCTCATCAAGGTCGATGATGCCTTTGGCTTTGTCACTTGAGTGGCGGTGTCTCCCTTGGTGGTTGTCATTGTGGCGGTTCTTGGAAGGGGATGCCTTGTTGTCACTTGCCGCCAATGCCACGGTTTTGGGCTCATACTTCAACTCTCCAAGTTGCTTGAGCTTCTCTTCCACGCACCAGTAATGGGTATAGATGATCTCCGGTGTGAGGTTGTTGTGGGACCTTTGTTGTGTCTCAAGAGTCGAGATGAGAGTGTCGAATTGAGGTCTTCCCACCAAAGCCCTAAGCAATCTTCCTATAACACGACTATTAGATAGGGTCTCTCCTATGTTAGTGAATTCATCAAGCAATTGTATAAACCGAGTATACATCTCCTCGATGCATTCACCTTCCCGTATGCGGAAATTATCCAATCTAGACTCTAACTCAAATTGTCGAGAGTTTTTGATTAGAGAATTTCCCTCATAACGGTTCAAGAGAGAAACCCACATTTCATGTGCACTAGTAGAGCTACCAAAAATGGCCGCTATGGACTCATGTACCGAATTTAACAAGACATTCACGGCATTATCATTCTTGGTCCTAATGGTCTTAGAGGCATGGATTTCTCTACCTTCACTATCAACCATTGGTGTGTATGGCTTATCAACAACCTTCCAAAGATCAATCAAGTTAAGGTATACAACTATACATCTCTTCCAATAACGGAAGTTCTTGCAAGTGGAACCAAACTTGTCCGGTTTTTCTATCACCCTAGAGGCCATGAATCGAGGTTATCTACCTAACAAGATGGTCAAAAGATAACCCCTGCTCTGATACCACTTTGTTGTCCCTAATTTAAAGGCCTAGAGGGGGGTGAATAGGCACAAAAACAAAGTTCTAAACCGGTATGGTCAATATTTGGTTCAATTCAAACTTGTTCTAACAAAAACAATCAAAGCACAAGCAATTCACAATTCAAGAAAGGTAAAGAGAGAAGAGAAGAAGTGACACGCGATATATTACGGAGTTCCGACCCGCTAGGAAGTGCTAGCCTTAGTCGTACGTCTCCGGGAGTTCCGCAACCTCGAAATGGGCGCGCTCCGTTCAATTCCACACGAACGGGACTACAAATTCGAACCAAATCACCCTGCTACAATCACTCTCAAGGTGGATTGGCCTAACTCAATTAAACAAGCTCAAACACTCAAAGGATTGAGGCTCTAACCAAATCACTCAACAAATCTAGCAATTAACACTAGTGGATTGGTTTTGCACACTCTAATCTCAATGATTTTGCTAAAATAATGCTCAACACAAGAGAGAGTAATGTCTAACTGGTTGGAGCTCAAAAGGGAGGAGTTTCAAAGGTTTCAAAAGTGTCTGAACAGTTCCAAGAGGCCCCGTATATATAGAGGGCGCCAACAGCTCCAAAAACCAGTCAAAACAGACTCTGCCGTTATACAACGCTATATGGCGTTGTACAACGCAGAAATAGCCGTTGAAAAATCAAACGGTCACAGACAATAACGTTGTGAGTTGTCAGAGCGTTGTGTAACGTTGTATAGCGTTGCACAACGCTTCAGCAAAAATCCAAAGCAGAAGCTCGACAGTTCCGTTGGAACTTGTCAGAGCGTTGTGTAACGCTTGGTAGCGTTGCACAACGAAGTCAAGAAAAGAAACAAGGCAGAACTGACAAACTCAAACAATATTGTCAGAACGTCATACGACGCTGAATGGCGTCACACAACGTCGCCGTTGCACAACGCTATTCAGCGTTGCATTACGCGTCCAGAGCGACTGAGCGATGTCTGAGCGAAGTTTAGAGCGTTACACAACGCTACGATGTATGGAACATGGCAGCATGCATGCAGCATCGATTCAGATCGATGTCTGAGCAATGCAGAGTCGCCTGCTTCAGACTGCGTTGTACAACGCTGAATAGCGTTACACAACATAGGAGTGGAAATGTTGTGTAACGTTACTTAGCGTTGCACAACGTTCTGACAAGGGGAAATAATGGATTTAACTGGTTTAAAAGCAAATGAACTAACGTTGCACAACGCTACCGAGCGTTGTGTAATGCTGTTCCAACCTTGTCAGAGATTTTGCAATTTAAGAGCGAATTAACTCTGTGTTGTGTAACGGCAACTGGCGTTGTATGACGCTGGACAGAAAAACTGAGCATTTTACCAGCAAATTGATTGAGATTAGTTTAGAGTTTAATTAAACCTTAACTAATGATTCTAACTAGACCAAAACAATCTCTTGAAGCTCCAAACTAAGTGCCACACTTGCTTTAATCCATTCTTCAATAAATCTAGCTATAAAGCACTAAGAAGAGATGTTAGTTTTAAGAGTTTCGGTGTTGTTTTGCAAATCGGCAAATCGAGAGAAAATGTTTAACCAACAAGTCCCTTAACAGCATAATAGAAATTCCCTAATGATTACATCAACTAATCACAATAACTAACTATCATTAAGTCTTCTAAACTGAGCTGCTGTGTAGTATTTCTGTGGCATAGTTCGTGTCATCATTTGTATCTCCATCAACAAAACATGCATATCTAGTAATCATAATAATAAATGAAATATTTATCAATTTATGAAGGTTAATATTATTATTATAAATGTTTCTTTTTTATTTGAATAGATAGAATATCTAGATCGATGTATTTTGCAGATCAATTATTTGCCCATTAATCACTTAAATTAAATTTCGGATTTGATGTCGAATTGATCGATAAGACGATAACCAATCATTCTTCGATAGCATCAAATTTAGGATGTGGCATATCTGAGTAGATGATGATTAACACTAAATAAATCGGAAATGATAAGAATCATTCTCAAGATTCATCATCCACGTCATCTCCAGTAACCTCTTTCTATTTTTAAAAATCAGTTCTCTTACGCGTTTCTTTTTCTAGAAATCCAACACTCATCTCTTTCTCGTGCGTACGCTGTCCGTCCCCCCACCCCTCCCCCCTCTCTCACACTTCATAACCATTGAAATTACTATGCATAAATGTTGAAGCCAATATCGCAATTGTTGAAATTAAATAGATAACTGTTGAAGTTAATATCGTAATTGTTGAAATTAAATAGATAACTGTTGAAATTAATATCGTAAATGTTGAAGTTAATATATAAAATTGTTGAAGTTATTATCGTAACTGTTGAAGTTAATATATATAACTGTTGCGATATTACCTTCAACATTTAAATATATTAACTTCAACAGTATGAAGTGTGTAGGAGGGGGAGGGGGACGATGTACGTGTACGTGGGAGGGAGGAGGGGAGGGAGGACAGCGTACGTGGGAGGGAGGAGGGGTAGGGGAGACAGCGTACGTGGGAGGGAGGAGGGGGAAGGGGCGGGGGACAGCGTACGCGTGAGAAGAGAGGAGTTAGTTACAGCTTACACGTGAGGATGATAAAAATGATAGAATCTTAGAAATGGTCCTAAGCAATTCCGTAAATAAATTAGTTATTGCCTTATTGGTTGATATTATATCGATTATCATGTTTGTCAAATAATTTTATTCGTTAGTAATTTTTTGTATTTAAAATAATCACAAGTCACTTACAAAGTTATTCCATTTCTAACAAAATTAAAATTAGGAACTAAACAAATAATTCTCTACAAAAGACTAAAGAGTACAAAAGGTCACAATTGCGCATGCAATACTCTTATCAACATCAAGCCAAATCGACCTAGCTACTTCACGGATGATGTACATTTTGGCATTTGCAACTGACCTTCTTTTAAGGATAATTTACCTTTTATTAGTTATTTCTTGTGCCTTATTAAACGTAGTATTAGCTCAGAAAAGTTCCAAACTTCTCAATAACTTTGATTAAAAATAAAAAGGCCCCTGCAGTTATAAAGCTGTTAGCCATATTTTTATGGATCTTCATTTTCCACACTTAATATATAGTTGATATCACTGGATTAGAGCACTTTGTCTCGAAAAGTTCAACAGTTAACTTAGAAAATGATTTTTTGATAAAAAAAAACTATTGTCAGACAAAAATATTACACAGACAATGAACGTGTGTTACAAAATTGTTCACGGCAAGAAGCACACTGTGTGGATTCCCTACAAATATAACAAAATGAAAAAAAAAAACATCAACGACAACAAGTGATAAGCGGGAAGTTTTTTTTTTTTTGTCTAACAAAAAAGGTTATTAAATGAAAAGACACCCATTTTCCAGATTTGTCTTAATGATGCAATAATAAGTTGGCAAACTATTTTGGGTGCTCGTTTTGGAGGTGCATACAAGCCCTTCTCACATTTAATGAAGTTCAACTGCCCAACAAACCACAAAAATGATCATTAAATCTCAACTGATACAAATTATTTAAGAAATTATTAATTTTGCGAATAAAAGCCCTTATTTTACACTTCATAAAAGCAATAAATCAATAATTATGAAAAAAAAGAAAGATTAGTCAAGATTGTGTTAAACCATTGGTGCTTTCTTTTTTGTCTTACATTTACATCTTCTATTAGGCTCCGTTTGGATAGGTGTGGGAAGAAGGGAAGAAGGGAAGAAGTGGGAAGAAGTATTGAGAAGTGTGTAACTTTGTAAAGAGTTTGAATTGTTTATAATTTATTTCTTCCCTTCTTTCTTATTTCTACTTTCTTCTTAACGCATCCAAACGGTGTCTTATTTCCTTAGGGAACATAAATTGATATACCATTTCTTGTTGTCTTATTACAGATCCAATCAGGACTCACATCGGACTATAATTGGTACGATTAGACGAGATGCTGAATCAGGTACCATCAGCATTTATACGTGGGGTCATGAATAGATGTTGACTTGTACAAGGTGGAGCCTGCCTGGAGGTGGAAATCAAAGCCTACTCAGAAATCAAAAAATAGTCCTCTTTATTTTGATTTCATGCATACAAACTTCAGCAACATTAGTACCGTTCACACCATTAAAGGACACGGTAACATATTGAAAATTATCTCTTTTATTTGCTTATATATATTATATACTTGGGATATAAATTAATATATTCTTTGATTAGCAATATTAAACTATTATGGCTCCTAGATACCCCAAAATGCTACTCAAGGAGATCGAACTATTTGTTCAAATTAAAGGTAACATTTCTGAGAAAATTCCATTTGGGCCGACGCATGGGACATTATTACATTAGGGGCGTTTGGATTGAAGTGAAAATTTGGAGAATTTTTTATTACTAGACATAAATTTATTATTGGGTGCGTTTGGATAGGTGTAGGAAGAAGGGAAGAAGGAAAGAAGTGGGAAGAAGTATTGGGAAGTGTGCAACTTTGTGAAGAGTTTGGATTGTTTATAATTTTTTTTCTTCTTCTTCCTTCTCCTTCTTCTTTCTTCCAACGATCCAAACGCACCCATTAACAATTCAAACTCTTCACAAAATTACACACTTCCCAATAAATTTATGTTTAGGAATTAAAAATTTTCCAAATTCTCCGAATTTCTAAGCGATCCAAACCGCTCCTCATCAAAGACAATGTATATATACTTCATGATTGGGCTCTGTGATGGCTGTAGATCTAGACAAGATTACAAGAAAGTGGAATGTTTGGTTGTGCTTTGAAGGGATGGTGAACAGGTCAAGAGTTACACAGATAGCAAGTGGATGCGAACAAAAATACTATTTGTTGGTGCTGCTTTTCGTCAATCGACGTATTGAAATAGCAAGAATAGTTGTTTCCTATTGACCATTGACAATACTACAACAATTTGTACTTCTTTTGGGGCTGTTTGAATCGCTTAGGAATATGAGAAATTTTCTATTCCTAAACATAAAATATTGGAAAGTGTGTAATTTATTTTTGAAAAAAAACGGGAGTCAAGCCCCTATCTTATATATAATTAAAGAAGTAAAGTATAATGTTATCAGCAAGAGGCTAATAAAGAAAAGAAAAAGAAAACAAAAACAAAAACAAAAAGAGTACAAAAGCACTCAAAGAAAGGTAAAAAAAAGAGAAAAACTAAATTAACTTTTCTTCTAAAGAAATCCCACTCCAACAGCACCTCTTGCAGCAGATCAGAAGGTTGTTTGATAGCATTTTGGAAAACTCTTGCGCATCTTTTCCGCCAGATAACAAAAAAAGTAATTGCAAAAAGGTCCCTATAAGTTCCCAGTATTGCAGAATTTTGTAGAATGGCATAATGGGAAATTGGAATTGCTACTCCATGAGCCACGGAAGTAACAGAATGACAATGTAATAACAGTTCTCTCAATTGCTTGAAGAAAGCACAAGAGTTGAACAAATGAGAGACTGATTCATTGTCAGAACAATAAAGAATACATCTGTTAGGGAGACTCCATCTCCACTTCTGTAAATTTTGTGAAGAGTTTGGATTGTTTATAATAAATTTATGCCTAGGAATATAAAATTCCTCCTATTCTCATATGATCCAAACAGCCCCTTTGATAAAAATTAGCACACATTTGTCCATTTATCATTCTTCATCCACTTCTAGAAAAGAGATAGCGTTCACGGTGAACAGTACCAACCATAAATGCTTTTTAGAAGTTAAGAAGGCCAGGTGTCTCAATTCTTCAGTTGACCTGACCTAGGGTTTACCAAACGGGGCGGGGCGGGGCGGGGCGGTCCAACCCGCGACGGTCCACGGGTTAGGACGGGGCGGGTTAGGACGGTCCACGGGTTAAGACGGGGCGGGTTAGGACGGTCCATTCTAGAAATCTTGACCCTAACCCTTCTTAAACCCGCCCCATATAACCCGCACGGATTATGACGGTCCGGTCCGGTCCGGTCCGGTCCGCCGGTTTTTATTTATTTTATTACTATATTATTTTTTTATTTTTCGTTAGTATATATATAAACTATATATATATTATATACTATAATAATCACTATAAATTTTTTTTTGTTGTTTTTCTCTTTTCTGTTTTTTTTTCAATACTTTTTCCTTTTTATCAATATTGTTTTCTGTTTTTTTATTTTTCGTAAATTATTTTTATATTTCACTTTTACGTTTTTATTTTATTTTCTTAAATGAAAAAAATTGAATATAATTATATAAAGTTACATTTTTCTTTTTCTCGGATTTGGGACCGGCTATGCTATTAAATTATTTTATAAAATAATAACATAGGCGGAGTTATAAAATAAAATAATAACATTGCACGGGTTTAAGACGGGTTGACGGGGCGGGGCGGTCCGGTCCACGGGTTAAGACGGGACGGGTTAACGCGGGTTTTTTTAGAAAGGGCGGCCCAAACCCGCCGTAGACCCGCCCCGATCTAACCCTTCGACCCTTCACGGTCCATGGACGGTCCGGGGCGGTCCGGTCCATGGGGCGGGTTTGGGGCGGGGCGGGTTTGATCCGGCGGGTTTTTGGTAAACACTAACCTGACCGCAACAAGACTGGATTTTTTTTTCGATTACTAGTAAAAGATGCTCTCAATACGTGGGCAAATAAAAATAAAATGTTGATATTATTTTTTGTTATATATAAAATATTACATATTAGGCAATAAAGATATGGTAAAATCAATAATTTAGTCCTTTTTTAAATAAATAATTAATTTAGTAGTAACTTAATTTTTTTAAAAAAAAGTCTAACCTTGATTTAGAACACTGATCAAATAAAATTACACAAATCAATAGTTCATAATTGATATAAGAATTGTTTACACTATTTTATCTGACAAATTTACTCTTTTTATATGACAAGTTTACTTCTTTTATATGGATGCTTTTACAAGTAGTATATAAAAGTATAGATTATCAACTTGACAGCTGCCAAGAAATCGCAACAAGACTAAAGTTGAATTGGCAAGCGGAGGCGAGTAAAAACTTACAAAATTGCCATCTCCCGGACAATTTCCGCAGTTAAATAACCCGGTTTATCAGTAGAAAGGTTTATTAGTTATTTCTAAACCGAATTATCCTCTACGCTTTGAACATGAGTCTCAAATATTCTTTTTTTCAAATTAAACAAATACGCCTTCATTTATATTTTGATACCACAAACATTTAATGTTAAACAACATCAAAATCTTAGATTATATTTATATTTTAGATTTTAAATTAAATGTCATATTTAAATGTTTGTTATATTATTCAAAATTGTAAGAAATGATTCCGGAAAAAAGGAAATTGATTATTGTCATCTGTAGTTTTGCCATCGCTAAACAGAAAGTGAACATATAAAATAGACAATGTGAACATATACAAACAAATAAGTTCAATAAAAATAAGTTGAATATGCATATAAAAAACTGAACAAGAGATTACAACACTTATTTATTTGTAAGTGGTCACTTCGATCTACTATATGTTTATCTTGTCTATTTTATGTGTTTATTTTGGGGCTTTTTGGATGGGTAAGGAATAAGCAAGAATAGCAAATTCCGGACGGAATTTATTCCTAACAATCCAAACTCTTCACAAAATTTCACGCTTCCCAATGTTTTTCGCCTAGAAATAGGCTATTCATTTTATTCCTAAGCGATCCAAACGGCCCCTTGTGTTTAGCGACGACAAAACTGTTGATGACAGTTATCATTTCTAGGGGAAAAATTCACAATTTTTTTAAGTTTATTTTTTATATTATGAGACAAAAAAAAGTTAGTGAATCTAGGAAATTGTTTTACGCAAATTCTTTAATTTGTTAATTGTAATAGATACATTGTCCTCTGGGCTTTCACAAAAATAAACATCTGAATAAGTACAAAATCCTTAATTTGTCCAAGAATCTCTTTTCACTTGTTGCCACTTAGGCCTGTCTAACGTAGACGACGGTGGCGAAAGTAGGAACTTTCGCTATCCGTTTCGCTAACATAGCGTAAGTAAAAAAAATTTCGTTACTCGTTGCGTATTTTGAACGGAAGTTACAAAAATTTCGCTGATCGTTTCGCCTGGAATCGCGAAAAAAACGATCAATCGCGATCAAATATAAATTTCGCTGTGAAAACAATTCATATAAGATATGACAAAGAATAATTCAAAAAAATGCACTAAAATACTTTAAAAAAAGAGCACAATAACAGAAGACTGTAAACACATGTTTCATTTAAAAAATACATCAAAATAATTTCAAACTAATACCTAATTTAACAAGGGATTATTTCCATATGAATTATGGTGGTCTCAGTTATAAGTTCAAATCATTGGGGAGATATCAACAAACCCAATAATTCCGACTGACCCATCGAAATTACTAAGTAAGAGTCCCATCCCCTCGAACAAGCACTTGGCAATTTTGTACCCTTCATCATCGACCCATCCATATAGAATTAATCCCATTGTTAAATTAACAGACTCTCCTTAGTCCTATAGGCACCAAAATAAACAAAAAACCAACTGTTTCTTTAGCAAAATAAATAAAAAAACAAACTTGCAATCACCAAGTTCAACTGTTAAAAAATCATAACACAGAGATCATTCAATAATCTCATCAATTGCATCATCATCTGCATCACCAAGTTCACCACCACTTTCTACATTAATATCAAACAAAATACAAATTAGTAATAATTGAATTGAAATAAAATGGAAATTAATTATAATTAAAAATAATACCAATCACTGTTGTCCTCAACCAATTTTGTGCACACACTAGAGCTTCAATGCTCTCATCATTCAATGAGCTTCTAGTTGGGCTGAGTGTTCTACCAGCAGTACTGAAGGTTGACTCTGATGCCACAGTACTGATTGGTACAGCCAATATGTCCCTAGCTAACTTAGACAAAATTGGATATTTAGGGACTTTTAATTTCCACCATGACAAAATGTCAAAGTCATCATCCAAGCTACAAGGATCAAGTGGTTCAGATAGATACTGATCAAGCTCAGACAAGATGGGGTCAGCCTGCTTCTTATCATTCAAGAAATTTTTCAAACCAGCCCTTGAATCAGTTTCTTCCTTTGATCCACTAGAACTGAAAAGAAGACATTTTCAACTTTGATTGCAACACACATAACAAAATAAAAAATATATATACATATCAGATGTGCTAGTGGAGTACCTTGGTGCTGTACTTTGACTACTTTGGCTTTGTGACTGTGGTTGTTTGTTGTTTGAGATCAAATACTCATTGAACAAATCATCAAAGCAAGTCTTCAAGTTGGTCATAAAAGATTGCAACTCTTCAGGATGCAACATTTTGAAGTAGTACTCAACCACTGCTAGCTTACACCTTGGATCTAGAGAACAAGCAAGAGCCAACAGAACACTTCCAATTTCCCAATACTTGTTCCACTTCTGGAACATTTTTTGTCCCATATTCACAACAAATGTATATGGACTACTATTCATTTTTTGAATATTCAGATAAACCTCACAGAAATCAGGAAAATACAAATTCAAGGTTGGATACTTGGCCCCACTCAATCTCAGAGTTGAATCATAGAAGACTTTCAAATGTCCATGTAGGGCTTTCACATGATCCCAATTCTGATCAGATGGACAAAAAGAATAAGTCTTATCTAACTCTGCATACCTGATGATAGCATCCTTCAATTGTAATGCCAATTCCAACATAATATATGTGGAGTTCCACCTGGTCTGCACATCCCATGCCAGGACTGGATGTCAGTCATGACCAACTCAAATTATAATCTTAAACAGTTCAACTTGCTCTCTACTCTACATAACCATAACATGCTTGCAAAGGTGTGTCATGGGAGACATCCACGCCTGGCAACTATGAAACAAGGCACATAGCAAGCACAATTGCACAAACATTCAAAGTTTCAAACACACAAAGCACAAGCATACAACATATAAATAACTAACAAGCACACATATGAGTGGCATTAACATACTGTCAGGAATGGATGTTTCCCATGCCACACGCCAATAACAAGCACAAGTATTAAAAACATTAAAAAAAATCATACTCATCATCTATTAGATCAAAATCTTCCTCCTGCACACTCCCTCTCTGTGAGTCAGCCATGTGGGGGTACTTTGAGATTTATGTAAATTTCCTACAATTACAAAGAGTAACAGAACACAACAAGAAAAGAATTAAAACCAAAAAAAAAATAAACAACTAAAAAAATTAAAATCAAAATAGAAGTTATGAAGTTAATACCTTTCTGTCTCTCTTTACTTTCGTTCTTCTTTTTTTCCTACAAAGAAGAAGAAGTAAAATTAAACTTAAGTAAAGACCTAATAGATAAAAAATTCGAAAAAAATTAAAATAACACAGAAGAAATACCTTTCTCTCTCTCTCTTCCTCTTTTCCTTCCTTCCTTCCTTTCTGTCTTGTTTCTTCATCTTATAACTTATATAGCCAACAGAACAGTGAACAGACCCTGACTGATCGACTACTCTGTCACCGGTCTCACAAAAACTAGCAATCATTAACCTTTCTCAAGCCTTTTAAGCTACCAAGCCTACACTTAAGCTAAGATTTTGGAAACCAAGAGACAGAGAGTACTAATCAGTCTAGGGTTTCGATAGTAATGATGAGGATTTCATCGAAACCAACAGAAAAGGAGGAAAATCAAACATCGAGATGACTCGATGTCATCAATCGTCAATCATCAGCTCTCCAAGAGCATGCGTGAGAGAGAGAGAGACAGAGAAGATTATAGAGACAGGGAAGATAGAGAGACAAAAGGAGATCTCGAATCGACAGAGGCAACTGAAAAGACATGGCGCCGCTTCAGAGAGAGAGAGAGGCGGAGAAAAATAGATTAGGGTTTGATCTCTCTGACTCTCTCCCAGTGAGATTATATTTATATATACATAATTTATATTAATTAATATATTAAATAATAACGCGTTTTCGCGAAAGGATACGAAACGAAAGGACATAGTTTCGTAACTCGTTACGCTAAACTCACGAAACCATAAAACGTTCCGTAGATCGTTTCGCTAACCCAGACGAAACCAGAAAGTCTTTCGGAGATCGTTCCGCAGCAGACGAAACGCACGAAATTACGTAAAAATTATTTCGTTGTGCAGGCCTATTGCCACTTGCCGGTCACGACTCATAAGCTGTTAGTACAACATATAAGTTTAAACACCCTAAATATTCAAACTTACAGTTCTGATAATATCATTGTATAAGTAAGGAGCTAAACTAAAGTCATATTTGAGTGGTCAACAAAAGCTACCCAGCCATTGACGCTAAGTCGCGCAAATTTGATTATGCTGCAAAACTTTTATTTATGAATGGCTGTAAACTTGTAAAAATAGGGATGGGACAATAGTTTCATATGGGCCGAACTGTCGGAATTAAATAAAGGACATGAAAGAGTTTAGTATGAGCCTTTGGGCCTTTGTATCTTGTCTTATTCATGTTTTTGGTTTTTAGTTAGTCATGTTGTCATGTTGACCACTAAGCAGCCCATTCAAGAGTACATCTGTACATGTGGGTCTCCGTATATAACAGTACTATACTATCGATAACCAGGAATTATAAGTGTCATCGGCAAATATATCATTCCAGTTATGGCTAAATATAAAGTGAACATATACAGTAAATAAGGTGAACATATAGATAATCTAAGTGAACACTTACAAACAAATAAGTGTTGTCATCACTTGTTCAGAAGTTTACATGCATATTCAACTTATTTTCATTGAATTTATTTTTTTGTATGTGTTCACTTAGATCGTTTATATGTTCACGTTATTTGCTGTATATGTTCATTTTATATTTAGCGATGACAGGGATGTCAAAATTAGAGATGGCAATAATCAATTTCCATCGACAAAATGGAACTTCTTGTTTTTTAGCACACTTATTTACTGATTTATCGGAGATTAGATAATCGCTTGATTAGTTCTCTCCATTTCAGCAAATGAAATGAAAAATGTATGCAAAATTGCAAACAAAGAAACAAATGATAATCTCAAACGTATCCCAATCGGGAGAGTAAATTCCATGTATTTAGTTGGTCGCATGAGCCGACTTTCATATCTGACTAAACTCAAAGTTGAATACAGCAAACCTTTTGTTCTGGTAATTAAGTTGGTTATTCTAAAATCTAAATACTAACTTCCTGCACATAAATGTGCCCGAGTACTACACTACTATTTCATCAACCAATTATGTGATATTCTTCAAAGGAAATATGGCACCGCCAATTGGGCATTTATTAATTACTAAAATATGAATTGATTTGACATTTTAACTAACATTATTTGAAAACTTGAGGCAGCCATTTAGTTCTTATTATAGAATTATTGTTAATTATATATATACGAACCTGGACAAATATTAATTTATAAATTTTTATTTTCAATTTTGACAACAGATAAAAAAAGTAAATATACTTAATTTATGCTGAAATATACATATTAAAAATTAGTTTACAGTCGAAACAGTAACAACATTTACTTTTACCGACAAAATAGTCTAGCTCCGTCACTAATTCCTTAAGGAAATGAAAAAAAAAAAAATCATGTCGTATCATAGAGGAAATTGATTTATTTAAAATTTGGTGGCAGTGACGCAAACTCTAGCCTTCTCATAACCAACGAGCCTTCCATCACTGGATGAAAAAACGACCATTTCATATTATGCATTTTTCGCCTTTTCATGTTAGTATTTCCATTATAACTTTTTCATGAAATTTTCATGTAAAAAAAAATTCAAATATCATCAAAAAGCTTACAAAAACTCTGCAACTTAAACACATCGCGAAAGTTTGTCACACGATTTTATTCAATCCTATCAATCCAACATTTAATAAATTTATATAGAAATGATTAAAATCTCTCGGAAGCACATGACCAATTAGCTCCATATCCAAAATTTCACCTCAAGGGTACCACTAATAAGTTAATAACCTCCAGTTTTGGGAAGTGCTTTAAATATGGGAAATAAATTGGCAGTTGGAATCAATAATTCAAGGGATTTTGACACTTGGTCCAGTCCGTCCGAATGCAATGTGTTGGCGTGACTGGATCAAACCTAACAAAGTCAAAATAACCACTTTTTTTTTTATAACCCATTGAACGGTCCTTCAATTAATTTTTCTAGTCCATTTGATTTCACTTGGGAAAACGCAATTTTTCATTTTATTTTCGTACAGTAGGAGAAATGGAGCATGCTTAATTACATTTCTTATTTGGAAAAGTAGACTGTAGACCCAAGAATAGTCAAAAATCAAACTTGACCAGTGTCTAGTCAACAATTCAACCTCTGCCTTCTCTCTCTCTCACACTTCAATTTTCTGACTTTTTTTGGTTTCAATGAAGGCTGCCAACTGCCAAGGGTACAAAAGGTACCTCAATCAAAACAAATTGAGATCCGCTGCCGCGCGACACAGCGTGTCGCGCTGTATTCTGGCCGTTTGATTAAGATCCAATGGACTAGGGAGCCCCGTGCATGTAACCTAAATTGGTAGGCCCGTAAAAAGTGAACCGTCCGATCAAGATCAGACGGCTCGCAGTGCGCTACACCGCGTGTCGCGCAACAGCGAATCCGGATTGAATCAAAACCCAGCGTGAGTATCTTCCAGGAAGATAGCAAATTCCATTTCTCTCCACTTGGTAGTTGTTAGAGAGGGAGAGAGAGAGAATCCTACAAAGGTGCCTCTACTTTGCCAACGTAGAAAAGAGAAGAGCCTAGAAAGGAGCCTCCTTTCAAGCTTCTCTGGGTTTAATTTAAGCACCTAAATGGCAGTAAGCTTTTTTCTTTTCTTTGTTGTTTGAAAATTTGTTACTTTTTTCTATTATGGGGTTGTATAAGTGTATAATGGGATCTTTGAGGGCTTTTGGGAGAAGAAGACCTGTACAAGTGTACAATTATAGGTGCTTCACTGTGTCCTCCTGCTCTCAAACAAAAGCTGCTTCTTCACCCTTTTCATGTGATAATTTTGCTCTGAACTTGCTATATTTTTCTTTTCCTTCTGAAGTTTACACTGTATGGTTGTGTTCAAATTTGATTTTAGATTGTAGATTTGGGGAAATTGGAGCTTTTCTAAATAAGCTTTTTCTGGGAACAAAGAAATGTTGATTGTTAAACATATAAATAAAACAAGTTTAATTGTTGGGGTTGGTGTGCATAAAATATGGTTAATTCCAACAAAAGTTATATTGGAATTTACAATGAGAAAATGTTAGAATCGGTAAGTATAATCTCAAGGGGGCCGTTTGGATCGTTTAGGAATTTAGGTAATTTGGGGAAGTTGCAATTTCTAGGAATAAATTTATTGGGAAGTGTGTAATTTTGTGAAGAGTTTGAATTATTTATAATAAATTTCCTATCTTTTCCGCCAGGAATTTCATCTTCCTGCAAATTTCGGATGAATCCAAACGGAGCCAAGATTATATTGGATGTTTCCACTTGAGAAATTTTCTATCCGTAAAATAGTTGTAATATTCAAAGCTCCTTTGTAAATGTGCTCATCCTAATACATCACCAGTTCTTTATTCAAATAGATTTAGCTTCCGGACAACATATTATCTTTCATTTTGCTAACATGAACTTTTTTTTTTTTTATTGGAACATGAACTAGATCTTATCTAATTTAAAGTTAGCACAAAATGAAAGTAATGGATAGGCTTGGTCCACATAGGCTGCACATACAATGATTAGTTTATTGACTTAGTCTAGCTAAAACGAAGTTGCTGTGGTGGTAGGCTGCATTTAATAGCTTTGATTGGACTAATTGATCTTGATCTTGTTCTGTAAATTCAGTATTGTACCTATATTCTCTACTAATTAACTTAATTTTATGCATTTCTTATTACCTGGTTCTTAGCTGTATCATATCCAAGCTGATACTGAAAATGGTCCGTGTAAATCTAAACTACCACTGTTTTTAATTGTAATTTATAATTTATAATTTATAATTTATGAGCTGTACTTCATTCCTGCAACATTAACGAGTGTGTTCTGGTATTATGCCTGTTCACTTCCATGGACATCACAATTCAATGCCAGAATTTTAAACTTCAAGTTTGTTTTTGCTTTTTATTTATTTTTTTCTATTAATTGTCCCTCTAGAAACAACAGCAGCAGTCACGTGTACCGAAATTTGGAAACTGGGAGGAGCAAGGAAACGCACCTTACACAGCATATTTTGACAATGCACGAATTAACAGAAAGTCTGGGGGCAAAATGGTAAATCCAAATGACCCCAGTGAGAATCCTGAAGCATTCACTTCTCACGCCTCTCCGATGAGGGCTGGATTGGGCTCTGACCAGAACCAGAGAGATAGAGAGGAGGTGGTGCATGTGAATCAAGACCATCCACATTTGGGTGAGCATGTCAAGAGGCAAACTAGGACGAGCGGTGCACCTGACCGATCACCACTTCACCCTGGTAGAACCAAGGGTAAAGCCACTGGCCGAGGCGATGATATGGTATCTTTTCACTGACCCATACATTATCTGTATCATTTCCCATTTTTCTTTAGCAAAACACTCTTTAGTTATGACATGTATAGCACACATTTTGATGGAGTTTCACGCCTCTTAAATTTTTCACCTTTACAATTCCAATGCACGATATTAGTTTATTTTAACATTTATTTTTAGCACTGTTATCACCATCGTCGTCAGAACCAGTACCAACACCAATGTTATTGTGTAGTGTTGCCTTATCTCATCTATACGATACATTTCAAACTTCTATTTGACCCAAATCAGCTTCAATTTACTATTGTATAATTTTCTTTTCTTACAGTTGGACGCTGGATCTGCGGTACCAAAATTTGGGGATTGGGATAAAGACCCTTCCTCAGCTGAGGGATATACTGGCATTTTTGAGAACGTCAGAAAGGAGAAACAGACAGGCGCTTCCAAGTCACCTATGATAACTGATGATTCTATTTATCTCCGACCATCTAATAATAGCGCCAATTACAAATCTTCGGTATGGAACTCAAATCAATTTTATATAATTACAGGATGAATTGACAGGTATGATACCATACAAACAAAAGATACACAGTTAGATAGTTTTGCAGCTGAGAAGTGCTTAATTGGGTAAGTTCTTGTCTGTTTGGCACGTAGTGGTTCTATACTGTTGCTCTTTGCCAGGTCAGGATGATGCTGAGATATGAGGTGGTCATACTTGGTACATAAAATTAGATCAATTAAAATATGGACCTAGCTTCTTGTATGATTCAAGGAAATTAATGCCGAACTGCTGACACGTGCATGTGCCATTTTTAGGAGGTGGCATTACATGGGTTTAGGTGGTGCACTGGACCTTATTATTCTAGTATCCATACCTGTAAGATGCTAACAATGGTTGATTTGGGTTTAATTTGTACTATCAAGACCTGCTGTGTTTAGTACTTGGACTGTGCTTCTTTTCATAATTTGGGCAAAATGGAAAATCTACATTTAAAACATTGGCATTGACTAATCGACTAATACAGTTCTGCAAGGCAGATTCATGGAGTATTTGATATTATTATAACTTATAAAATTGAGATGTTTCTCTAATATTTTCTAAAATTGACAAATCACAATTCTATTATCCCTTCTTGCAGGGATGGTCATGCTTTGGTTGGTGCAAGTAGATATGCATATGTTTTCTACGAAATTAAAAAATATCTATGCCTACTTGGCACTGTGAAGGTCTGTGTTTATGTCATTTGTCTGCTCTAGAAGAGCCTTATTTTCTTTGCTATTCTTAATTTTTTACGCCACTGTTGTTTCCACGTGCCATCCATGTTTCTGTTTGTTTTTATATTTTTGGGTCGCTGTCTTCAATTTTTCATGATGGGGGTTATTGCTAAAATTTTACAAAATATTTTAGTTTGAATGAGTGCAATTATATTCATTTTTTCTATTTTAAGTTATTATTACTATTTTAACGTTTGAGTTGCCTGGACTATTGTGTTGTTTGCGGATGTTACTAGTCAAATAATTATTTAACCATTTCGTTGACTAATTTGTTTAAGCATACTAATCCAAAAATCTACTACAATTCAAAGAAGTATTTGTCAAGTAACAATTCTGCTTTCCAACTTGGTACTGGGACGCTAGCTTCCAGAAGAAAACTATTACCATATTCTTGTAAAGTCAAGAATGTACATAATTGTAATTGTGTTTTTTTCCCTTTTTTTGTGGGGGGGGGGGGGCGCGGGGCAGAAGAATAGAAAGCACTTGATTATTTTTTTGGTTTCGCAGAAAGTACGCAGTAAAAAAAAAATTCCTTCATTTAATTTGTTTAGTCATTTTTGAAGTATTATTATCAATATTTTATTAGCTAGGGAATCCTTCAATGAAATGATAGCAAAGGTTAAATGGATAATTTACCTTGAGTGAGATTGCTGGTTTTGATTTCTGGTTGAAATCATAACGGATATTTAAGTTTTAAATATGAGTTGAGAAATTTTATCCTCATCTTTATTTAAAAATAAACTTTATCCTTATTTTATTAAAAAAGTCCTCGTCGTAATTAATATCCACAATAGATAACTGATGTGAAAGCTAGCAGAAATGTCTGGTTACTAAATATTTTTAATAATGTAAACATGTGCTTAATTAACAACCAGATGCAAGTGGCCCAAGCGAACAAAGACTGAAAGAGAAAAATTACCTAGTCCACAGCATGTGCATGAGAATGAAATGCAAATTGCACGAAAGAAGACTAAAAGAGACGAGTGCGACGACTATTCAAACCATAATAAATACATAAATATATGTTCCTGAAAAACTTGTGTTTTTTTTTTCCTTTTTTGAAAATAACTACAAGTGTCGGCTGGTTTGGTGGGAGCAAAGCAATCATGAAAAAAGTGACAATCGGGTATCGGATTGTCAATGACCCGAATTAAAATGTTTCAGAGTTTTGGTTATATATATTGCCTCTCAAATCTAGACAAAAAAAAAGCATTATATATTGCCTTCCAAAGAAAAAAAATTGGAGTAAAGGAGAAAAAAATTCAGAACGGTAAAATCAAATTGAAGACAGTATTTCTGAGATAGTTTGTTCTAGAAGAAGGTACAACCGTACAATATAATGATTTCCCAAAGATTAATTGCTAGAAAATTTTGTCAATCTATCTTTTCTTTTTTTTTTAGAAAATTGTGTTCGTTGCCTACTTTATTAAACAATTCTGTTATTAAATGTGTATACCCCAAAGATGGATATGGATATTTAACGTGGGTTGCTTGTTCTGACTTAACGGTAGCAGGAAGACGGAACCGACATTAGCTGTCTGAAAAGATATTATATTAGTATGATTTCAAATTTTCAATGTAGTAAATTTTATACACCTAAAACGAGTTTGAAAATAATTGAATTAGGAACGGACCTCAAAAGAAGTTAAAAGAAACTTACAAGACCGTAACCTTTTCTACAACATTAAACTGAGAGTTTTTTAAGTAATTTTTTTCATTATTATCTGAAAAAAAAAATATTATTTTAGCATAATATCATGTTTCTAGTGACATTTTGGCCTTCTAACATCAGTTTGTAGTCTTGCCATTACAGTAGCGGATAGTGTAGTGGCAGAAAGAATAAGAGCGAATAGGTATTAATTACTTATCATTCTTACAGAAATCTATAGTATAATATAATCTGCGTGAATTTTTTGCACGGATTTTAAAGCAAAGCACACGCTCAAACACCGAAAACAGATCCTATCCGTTGCTTTTTTTTTAAGTTTTTAATCTAAGCCGTTTATCCTATTCGTTGCGTAGCTTCGGTTTCTTTCCTGTGTTTAACTTTCTCATTTGCATCTCATTTACTACCTCGGCGCCTCTTCAGTTTCTTTCTCTTAGTTCTCAATTTGTCTTCTTAATTCTTCATTTCCTCATTTTGTTTCTCGTGGAGACAGGAAGAGCAGTGGGATAGAGTCACAGAGAGAGAGAACTAGCAATGGCAGAAGCGGAAGGAAAGGGCACGGAGGAAGGCATGCCTCCAGTAGACCCGACTACGGTTCCTCAGCAATTGTTTCTCCGAGCCTTTTGCTCCGGTGTCGACCTCACCGCCATCCAGCCCATCATCTCTATTCCATCTTTACTGTCGATCAAATCTTACTCAACCGCTGCTTACCCATCTCCAATTTCACGCCTCAGCCATCCACTTCCTAATCCCAACAGCGGTCACCTCTCCGTCTGCAACTCCGCCAATCACGTTCCAATCCCAAACTCCAGTACTCTTTCTCTCTCTCTCTCTCTCTCTTTTCTTCTCTCTCTATCGCTCTATTCTTATATTAATTTTGAAAAACAATCAATATGAGGAGAGGTGACCGGTATCAGATGAAAGCTATCTGGTAATGGCTATGTAGAGGTGATAATTAGGCCTCACCTAAGTCATGATTTCATTCAATTAGACTTAAATACTTGATCATTATGCTAAGATCCACTTTGTCAAGGTAAGAATTTAAAAATATCCAATTAGTAAACTTGAATGAAAAACAGATTTAATAAACTTGAATTTGTGAAATTGCAGGGAAGGTATACAAACTGTTGCTGATTACTAAGTTTTTAGATTCAGAAAAATATATTTTTTTAGTCGTTAACTATTTTTAGCATTAGTCATGATATTGTGCTCAGTTTAGTTATCAACACTTACAATTTAACTTGAATTAATATTGTTATATATCTGAGAACTCTTTAATCAGTTTGAATTAAAAATAATGATTTCATTGTTGCATGTTGAAATCCTTCTTAGCACATGCATGTCTTAGTTCACAATGGCGAATTGCTGGATATTTAACAAGTGTTGTGAGCATGAGGAACCAAACGTTTCAGAAACCGATTTAGTGATTATACTAGATTTAACAAGTAATCGTGGTAGACCTTGATGATTGTCGTGATGCATTTTCTACAAAATTAAACTCCTATTTTCATATGTTATTTATTCTTCTTATGTTCAGTGTTTTTTTTACAATTTTACATATTTTGACTTAGAGGTGGGTGTTCAAGATCATGGGCTTCATGTTAGTGACACTACAACTGTTGCCAGGTACAATTTTTCTTGCCCCGCCATTCATGTGTTTATTCATCTAATTTGATTGCATAATTTTTTTTGCGTTCTTTTTTATTTGTATAATATTTTCTTTTAATCACAGATATTTTTATTGGATTTGAAGTCTATGGCTGATACGCAATGTTATAAATACGAACATTGAAAAAATTAGAGTATGATAAAAAATAATAAACTATGCATGTGAGCTATATATAATATTTTTCCGATTAATAGTGCTATTGTTATAAGCGATAAAAAGAAATGGATATGTAAAAAGTGAAACTTTGTGAGCAATTCTTCTTCTTTCTTTTTTTTTGTCTACGTTATTCATCTTTTAATTTCAAATCTGAACTGAGGCTAAGTACGATTGGGCTATATTTTTGCAAAGTTTATAACATTTTGTTGTTCCTTGGTATTTTCTTCAATTTCAGATCAGAACTGAGGACTAAGGGAAGCAACATCGACTGCAGGAGCATCTTTGCTTCAACCTCTTGCAGACTATCATTTTCTTCGAGAGGTAAAATTTATAAGGACAATCGAGTTGTTCTGATATAAGGAGGCCTTTGGATTTTAATGAATTTCTATGACTTTTACTACAACTGGTGATTGAAGATTAACCCGTATGTTTGATTTTTTTTTATTAGGTGTGGACCATGTGGTACCTCCTATTTAAATTCTACCAAATACATATCAGTAAGGGTTTATGATTTTTTTTCATATTATTTATTATTATCTAATAGACAATCAATATTAGATAGTGTTTATTTATTCACTATTAATCAATATGAAGAACCTCGCAAATGGCAAAGTTGCGATGTATGAACCTGACATTGGTTCAGTTAATTAAACACCCATATTGAAATTTAAAAATATAGACCAGCCTATATTTTGTGGCGTATTCATATATACCTTTGTATGTGTCAGATTATACTAGACCGGTGAAGACCCATTACGTCATAATACACGATGGCAAATGTTGCCATCGTGTATTATGATTTTTCCACTCTTCCATGGTCTCTCTATATCTTCCTTGTAATAGGTTTTACCCCATTTCTCTTTTGCCTGATGGCGCCCCTCTTTCTTCATCGCCCCTCTCCATCATCTCTCTACCTCTTCCATCGCCTATTTCGAGTGGTTCTCCGTCTCAGTGGGTCTTTCTCTCCATCGCCTCCTATGCGAGTTCTCCTCTCTCTGTCGCCTCATGTAGAAATTCAAGTCGAGACAGATTTTGTTTCTTTCGATCCATGGCTAGATGCACAAATCCCACTTGATTGATTATGACAAGGCAAGTTTTTACCTATTTTTATACATTTTTTCGCATTTTTCTATTTATTTTTGTAGCTAGGTCTTTGTTTTTATTTTACGCCTCAAATTTTTGAGTGGGTGTTTTTGTTTCTTTTCATGAGAGATCCCCCCCCCCTCCACCAAAAAATAATAATAATAAATAAAGCCCACTTGGCGCACACAATTCATCAGCCCCTCACACCCCTCCAACTGAACACCATATCGGACTGGAAATTTAAAAAAAAAATAAAAATCCAAATACTTGACACGGCAACATAAATAGTTGAATTATTTTTGGGCGATTCTCTTTGTGATTCTTTATTTTTATGTGTGATTCAGGGTTGTTGCATTGTGTTCCTGGCTCCTGACTCTTTACTCCCAACCAATGATATTTAGACTGTATTTGATTTTGTCATGCTATTTATAAGACGTGATTTCTCATGTGTTTTATTTTATGATAGGAAGATTTAAGGATTGAGATTCAATAATTTTCCATATTCTTGATGTTATTATTTTAGAAATTTGGATTTATTAGCTTTCTTACAAATCTTATTATATGATTCAGTTTTGTTTAAAGAAATTGAACTCTTAGCTCCATTTAGTACTGATGCCGTTACTTTATCATTTGGTTGGCTATTCTGCACCACTTAGTATATTTATATGATATATGATATATATGGGAGCAAATTTTAGTTTCGTTATCCCTTCAATTTAATTTCAAAATTTTTAAGGCAAGACAACTCATTTTCTTACCAATCATGGATAGATGCACAAATCAAGGGAATCTTTGATGCAGCCATTATTGTTTTGTATTAAATGTGCTTCAAAGCTATATTTAAATACTATTTATTTTCCTTATATAGTGCTTAGATAAATCAAATTGGTATCAAAACCATCATTATTGTCGCACTCTCCATTAATTTTATATCTACTGCACAGGTCATCCCAATCTGTGAAATTTTGTGAAAAAATGACCCTTCTTCTCTTTTCTTTTTATCTAGGTTATCGATTATCGATCTTTTAATTTCAAATCTAAACTGAGTCCAGGTACTATTGGTGCTATATTTTTGGGAGGTTTGTAATTGTTGGTTGTTCCTTGGTATTTTCTTCAATTTCAGATCTGAACTGTTTTATATTGTGTGCTGCTGATTTTGAAGGAACAACCAAACAATCATCGTTTGGATGGTGGTTTCAGTATATTCATCTCTTACAATTAGGTAACTTAATTTCTTTTTTCTTCTTATTTTTTTGATAAACTTTGAAGCTAACAATGAGAAACAAAAATGAGATAAGCAGCCATGAATTGTTGAGGGAATGCATATAAATGATTGAATATTTTTCATGTATTTTTTTGCGCAAACTTCACTACATTAATTCCTCATGTTGGGTTCATGTATTTGTGAAACAGAAAGCTACACGTGTTATATGATAAGTTAACAAGTAATTACACATCAATTGTTGCTTTAAGAATCAATTTTTCTATTGTGAGTTTTTTTTTCTAATTTGAATTAATAATAATGTGATTTGTCTTTCTTTTTATTATAAATTTAGAAATTGTATGGCTAATTTGTTTAGTTTTTTCAAATTTTTGTCAATTTTGATCAGATCTTTTGGCATAGAAGATCTCAGTTGATGAGAGAGTGAATTCATATTGATTTTAGGTGTCTTGGTATATATTGGTAGGACCACTTGAGATCAGGTATGGTGGTACAGAAAGGTGGGAGAAATTAGGGCCGGTATGGCACAAGTACAGACTTGATACCAGTTGCATTTAAGGAAAGGTATTGGTACAAGGGTAGGTTTTTTAGTATCAAAACAGTGAGGAGAAGGAAGAAATAATGTTTGTTATGGTGATTGTTAATTTTGGTGAGCTGATTTCTTAGTTGGTACAGTGGTTGGTACCAATGGATGCACAAGGAATTGGGTTTATACAAAAGGCAATTGTCACTACCATGACCGTTATCATGTTCGTTGACCCGTTTAGTTTAGAATTAGGTGAGTTTACTTTAGCATATTAAATTCTGCCTAAAGTTTCAAGTAACATATTGAATTTGATATATTTCATGTCTTGATATTCAATAGTGCATGTACTTAGTTACATATCATCAGAGGTGCTTTCTCCTCTTTCATCTTACATTCTATAAGGGATATTTAAAATTTTCTTAATATTTAAATTTTTTATATAGTCTAGAATATGTTTATGAGGTGACATATTCAATACGATTGGATTATACATTGTAATTATGCACATAATGTGCAGATTTGAAAGATTCTAAGAAAATTTTAACATTTCAAACTATTTTACATTCATTTAAGTCATTTTATCACAATAAACTATATTTATGATTTTTTATATAGTCTAGAATAAGTTTACGAATTCACCGATTTAAAACAATTGGATTATACATTATAATTACGAATATAATGTGCAGATTTTAAAGATTTTGAGTATATTTGAGCATTTCAAGTGATTTTGCATTCATTTTAACTCCTTTGATCACAAAAATCTCTATTTATACTTTTTATATTGTCTAGAATATGTTTATGAGGTCAATTATCAAAAAGATTGGTTTGTACAATGTAATTATTCACATAATATGCAGATTTTTCTGATTTTAGTATATTTCAGAATTTTAAGTGATTTTTCATTCATTTTAAGTCATTTGATCTCCATAATCTCTATATATGCTATATATATAGTCTAAAATATGTTTAAGTGGGTCAATTAATAAAAAAAAATTGGTTTATACGTTGCAAGTATTCACATAATGTGCAGATTTTACATATTCTTGAGTATATTTGAGCATTTTAAGCGATTTTGATCTCATTTTAAGTCTTTTGATCTCAACAATATACATTGAAGCTCTTCATATAGTCTAGAATATGTTTATGAGCAAAATTATTCAAAATAATTGCATTATACATTGTAATTATTCAAATAATGTGCATATTTTGCAGATTCTAAGTTTATTTGAGCATATCAATTGATGTTACATTCATTTTAAATTATTTGATGACAATAATCTATATTTAAGCTCTTTATATTGTCTAGAATATGTTTATGAGCTCAATTATTCAAAACGATTGGATTATACATTGTAATTATTCACATAATTTGCATTTTATACAGATTCTAAGTTTATTTGAGCATGTCAATTAATTTTGCATTCATTTTAAGTTATGTGATGACAATATTATATATTTAAGCTCTTTATATACTCTAGAATATATTTATGAGCTCACATATTCAAAACAATTGGATTACACGTTGTAATTATTCACATAATGTGCAGATTTTACAGATTCTGAGTACATTTAAGTATTTCAAGAGATTTTGCAATCATTTTAAGTTATTATTCAAAAATGATTGGACAAAGTAACATATTTAAGTTGCATTCAATATAGTTTATAATATATTTATGAACTCATTTATCCAAAATGATTGGATTATACATTATAATTATTCAAAAAATTTGCAGATTTTACAGATTCAGAGTAGATTTGAGCATTTCAAGCGATTTTAAATTCATTTAAAGTCATTTGTTCACAATAATCTATATTAATGCTCTTTATATAATCTAGAATATGTTTACGAATTCATTTATTTAAAAGCATTGAATTATACATTGTAATTTATCACATAATGTGCAGATTTTAAAGATTCTGAGTATATTTGAGTATTTCAAGCGATTTTGCATTCGTTTTAAGTAATTTGATCACAATAATATATTTTTAAGCTCTTTATTTTGTCTAGAATATGTTTATGATATAACTTATTCAAAACGTTTAGATTATACATTGTAATTATGCACATAATATCCAGATTTGAAAGATTCTGTGTATATTTGAGCATTTCAAGCGATGTTGCATTCATTTTAAGTCATTTGATCAGAATAAGCTATATTTATGCTTTTTATATAGTTTAGAATATGTTTATGAACTCACTTATTCAAAACGATTGGATTATACATTGTAATTATGCACATGATGTGCAGATTTTACTGATTCTGAGTATATTTGAGCATTTGAAATGATTCTACTTTCATTTTAAGTCATTTGAACACAATAATCTATGTTTAAGCTCTTTATATAGACTAGAATATATTTATGAACTTACTTATTCAAAATGATTATATTATACATTGTAATTAAGAAACAAAATGTGCAGATTTTATAGATTCTGAGTATATTCGAGCATTTCAACCGATTTTGCCTTAATATTAAGTCATTTGATCACAATAATCTATTTTAAGCTCTTTATATAGTTTATAATATTTTAATGAACCATTTATTCAAACAATTGGATTATACATTATAATTATTCACATAATTTGCAGACTTTACAGATTCTGAGTATTTAAGAATTTCATGTGATTTTGCATTCATTTTAAGTTATTTGATAACAATAATCTATATTTATGCTTTTTATATAGTTTATAATATGTTTATGAACTCATTTATTCAAAATGATTGGATTATACATTATAATTATTCACATAATTTGCAGATTTTACAGATTCTGAGTATATTTGACCATTTCAAGCGATTTTAAATTCATTTTAAGTCATTTGATCACAATAATCTATATTGATGCTCTTTATAAAGTCTAGAATATGTTTACGAACTCACTTATTCAAAAGCATTGTAATTTTTGACATAATGTGCAGATTTTAAAAATTATGAGGTTATTTGAGCATTTCAAGCGATTTCGCATTCGTTTTAAGTGATTTGAATACAATAATATATATCTATGCTCTTTGTTTTGTCTAGATATGTTTATGAGATAACTTATTCAAAAAGATTGCATTATACATTGTAATTACGCACATAATATGTAGATTTAAAGATTCTGAGTATATTTGAACATTTCAAGCGATTTTGCATTTATTTAAGTCATTTGATCACAATAATCTATAATTAAGCTCTTTATAAAGTCTAGAATATGTTTTTCAGTTCAATTATTCAAAACGATTGGATTGTACATTGTAATTATTCACATAATATGCAGCTTTTACAGATTCTGAGTATATTTGAGCATTTCAAGCTATTTTGCATTCATTTTAAGTCATTTGATCACAATAAACTATATTTATGATTTTTATATAGTCTAGAATATGTTTTTACGAAACAATTGGATTATACGTTGTACTTACGAATATAATATGCAGATTTTAAAGATTTTGAGTATATTTGAGCATTTCGATCGATCTTGCATTCACTTTAACTCATTTAATCACAATAATCTATATTTATGCTCTTTATATAGTCTAGAATATGTTTATGTGGTCAGTTATTCAAAAAGATTGGTTTATAAATTGTAATTATTTACATAATGTGCAGATTTTACAGATTCTAAGTATATTTGAGCATTTTAAACGATAAGTCATTTGATCACAATAATTTATATATATATTTTGTATAGTCTAGATTATGTTTATGCGGTCAATTATTCAAAAAGATTGGTTTTAAACATTGTAAGTGAGATTTTACAGATTCTGAGTATATTTTATCATTTTAAGCGATTTTGCTCTCATTTTAAGTCTTTTGATCACAACAATCTATATTTAAGCTATTTATGTAGTTTGTGAGCTCATAATTCCAAATGATTGGGTTATACATTGTAATTATTCACGTAATGTGCATAATATGCAGATTTTGAATATATTTGATCCTTTCAAACGATTTTACATTCAATTTAAATAATTTGATAATAATCATCTATATTTATGTTCTTTATATAGTATAGAATTTATTTATGAACACACTTATTCAAAATGATTGGATTGTACATTGTATACACACATAATTTGCAGATTTTACAAATTCTGTGTATATTTTGGCATTTGAAGCTATTTTGCATTTATTTTAAGTTATTTGATGGCAACAATCTATATTTAAGCTCTTTATAAAGTTTAGAATATGTTTATGAGTTCAATTATTCAAAACGATTGGATTGTACATTGTAATTATTCATATTATATGCAGCTTTTACAGATTCTGAGTATATTTGAGCATTTCAAACGATTTTGCATTCATTTTAAGTCATTTGATCACAATAATGTATATTTAAGCTCTTAATATTGTCTAGGATATGTTTATGATATCACTTATTCAAACGATTGGATTACATATTGTAATTATGCAAATAAGGTGCAGATTTTAAAGATTCTGAGTATATTGGAGCATTTCAAGCGATTTTGCATTCATTTTAAGTTATTTGATCACAATAATCTATATTTAAGCTCTTTATATAGTCTAAAATATGTTTATGAGCTCAATTATTCAAAACGATTGTATTATACATTGTAATTTATCACATAATTTACAGATTTTATAGATTCTGAGTATATTTGAGCATTTGAAGTGATTTTACATTCATTTTAAGTCATTTGATCAAAATAATCTATATTTATGCTCTTTATATAGTCTAGAATATGTTTATGAGGTTAATTATTAAAAAAGATTGGTTTATACATTGTAATTATTCACATAATGTGCAGATTGGACAAATTATAAGTATATTTGAACATTTTAAGCGATTTTGCTTTCATTTTAAGTCATTTGATCACAATAATATATATTTAAGCTCCTTATATAGTTTAGAATATATTTATGAACTCACTTATTCCAAACGATTGGATTATATAATGTAATTATTCACATAATATACGCATTTTACAATTTCTGAGTATATTTGAGCATTTCAAAAGATTTTGTATTCTTTTTATGTCATTTGACCACAGTAATCTATATTTATGATTTTTATATAGTTAAGAGTATGTTTCTGAACTAAGTTATTCAAAACGATTGGATTATACATTGTAATTGCGCACATAATGTGCAGATTTTAAAGATTCTGAGTATATTGGAGCATTTCAAGCGATTTTACATTCATTTTAAGTTATTTGATCACAATAATCTAAATTTAAGCTCTTTATATAGTCTAAATATGTTGATGAGCTCAATTATTCAAAACGATTGGATTATACATTTAATTATTCACATGATGTGCATTTTATACAGATTCTTAGTTTATTTGAGCATGTCAATTAATTTTGCATTCATTTTAAGTTATGTGATGACAATATTCTATATTTAAGCTCTTTATATACTCTAGAATATATTTATGAGCTCATATATTCAATACGATTGGATTATACATTGTAATTATTCACATAATATGCAGATTTTACCGATTCTGAGTAAATTTAAGCATTTCAAGTGATTTTGCATTCACTTTAAGTTATTTGACGACAACAATCTATATTTATGATCTTTATATAGTTTATAATATGTTTATGAACTCATTTGTTCGAAAAGATTGGATTATACATTATAATTATTCACATAATTTGCAGAGTTTAGAGATTCTGAGTATATTTGAGCATTTCAAGCGATTTTGAATTCATTTTAAGTCATTTGATCACAATAATCTATATCGATGCTCTTTATATAGTCTTGAATATGTTTACGAACTCACTTATTCATAAGAATTGGATTATACATTGTAATTTATCACATAATGTGCAGATTTTATAGATTCTGAGTATAATTGAGCATTTCAAGCTATTTTGCATTCATTCTAAGTGATTTGATCATAATAATATATATTTAAGCTCTTTATTTTTTCTAGAATATGTGTATGATATAACTTACTCAAAACTATTGGACTATACATTGTAATTATGAACATAATGTGCAGATTTGAAAGATTCTGAGTATATTTGAGCATTTCAAATGATTTTGCATTCATTTTAATTCATTTGATGTCAATAATCTATATTGAACCTCTTTAGATAGTCAAGAATATGTTTATGAACTCAATTATTCAAAACGATTGGATTATACATTGTAATTACGCACATAATTTGCAGATTTTAAAGATTCTGAGAATATTTGATTATTTCAAGCGATTTTACATTCATTTTAAGTCAACTGTTAACAATAATCTAAATTTAAGCTCTCTTTATAAAGTCTCGAATATGTTTATGAACTCACTTATTTAAAAAGATTGGATTATACATTGTAATTATGCAGAAAATGTACAGAATTTAAAGATTCTGAGTATATTTGAGCATTTCAAGCTATTTTTGCATTCAATTTTAGACATTTGTTCACGATAATCTATATTAGCTCTTAACAAAATCTAGAATATGTTTAAGAACACACTCATTCAAAACGAATGGATTATTCATTGTAATTACACACATAATGTGCAGATTTTACAAATTTTGTGCATATTTTGGTATTTCAAGCGATTTTGCATTCATTTTAAGTCATTTGAAAACAATAATCTATAATAAAGCTCCTTGTAAAGTCTCGAATATGTTTATGAGCTCAATTATTCAAAACGATTGGATTGTACAATGTAATTATTCACATAATATGCAGATTATACAGATTCTGAATATATTTGAGCATTTCAAGTGATTTTGCATTCGTTTTAAGTCATTTGATCACCATAATGTATATTTAAGCTCTTTATATAGTCTAGAATATGTTAATGATATCACTTATTCAAAACGATTGGATTATAGATTGTAATTATGCACATAATGTTCAGATTTGAAAGATTCTGAGTATATTTGAGCATTTCAAGAGATTTTGCATTCATTTTAATTCATTTTATGTCAATAATCTATATTGAACCTCTTTATATAATCAATAATATGTTTATGAACTCAATTATTGGAAACGATTGGATTATATATTGTAATTACGCACATAATTTGCAGATTTTACAGATTCTGAGAATATTTGAATATTTCAAGCGATTTTACATTCATTTTAAGTCAGATGTTCACAATAATCTATATTTAAGCTCTCTTTATGAATTCTCGAATATGTTTTGTCAACTCACTTATTTAAAAAGATTGGATTATACATTGTAATTATGCACAAAATGTTCAGATTTTAAAGATTCAGAGTAGATTTGAGCATTTCAAGCGATCTTTGCTTTCAATTTAAGACATTTGTTCACGATAATCTATATTTAAGCTCTTAACAAAGTCTAGAATATATTTAAGAACACATTCATTCAAAATGAATTGATTATTCATTGTAATTACACACGTCAATGTGCAGATTTTGCATATTCTGTACATATTTGGGTATTTCAAGCGATTTTGCATTCTTTTTAAGTCATTTGATAACAATAATCTATAATAAAGCTCTTTGTAAAGTCTCGAATATGTATATGAGATCAATTATTCAAAACGATTAGATTGTACATTGTAATTATTCACATAATATGCAGATTATACAGATTCGGAATATATTTGAGCATTTCAAGCGATGTTGCATTCATTTTAAGTCATTTGATCACCATAATATATATTTAAGATTTTTATATAGTCTAGAATATATTTATTATATCACTTTTTCAAAACAATTGGATTATACATTGTAATTATGCACATAATGTTCAGATTTGAAAGATTCTGAGTATATTTGAGCATTTCAAATGATTTTGCATTCATTTTAATTCATTTGATGTCAATAATCTATATTGAACCTCTTTAGATAGTCAAGAATATGTTTATGAACTCAATTATTCAAAACGATTGGATTATACATTGTAATTACGCACATAATTTGCAGATTTTAAAGATTCTGAGAATATTTGATTATTTCAAGCGATTTTACATTCATTTTAAGTCAACTGTTAACAATAATCTAAATTTAAGCTCTCTTTATAAAGTCTCGAATATGTTTATGAACTCACTTATTTAAAAAGATTGGATTATACATTGTAATTATGCAGAAAATGTACAGAATTTAAAGATTCTGAGTATATTTGAGCATTTCAAGCTATTTTTGCATTCAATTTTAGACATTTGTTCACGATAATCTATATTAGCTCTTAACAAAATCTAGAATATGTTTAAGAACACACTCATTCAAAACGAATGGATTATTCATTGTAATTACACACATAATGTGCAGATTTTACAAATTTTGTGCATATTTTGGTATTTCAAGCGATTTTGCATTCATTTTAAGTCATTTGAAAACAATAATCTATAATAAAGCTCCTTGTAAAGTCTCGAATATGTTTATGAGCTCAATTATTCAAAACGATTGGATTGTACAATGTAATTATTCACATAATATGCAGATTATACAGATTCTGAATATATTTGAGCATTTCAAGTGATTTTGCATTCGTTTTAAGTCATTTGATCACCATAATGTATATTTAAGCTCTTTATATAGTCTAGAATATGTTAATGATATCACTTATTCAAAACGATTGGATTATAGATTGTAATTATGCACATAATGTTCAGATTTGAAAGATTCTGAGTATATTTGAGCATTTCAAGAGATTTTGCATTCATTTTAATTCATTTTATGTCAATAATCTATATTGAACCTCTTTATATAATCAATAATATGTTTATGAACTCAATTATTGGAAACGATTGGATTATATATTGTAATTACGCACATAATTTGCAGATTTTACAGATTCTGAGAATATTTGAATATTTCAAGCGATTTTACATTCATTTTAAGTCAGATGTTCACAATAATCTATATTTAAGCTCTCTTTATGAATTCTCGAATATGTTTTGTCAACTCACTTATTTAAAAAGATTGGATTATACATTGTAATTATGCACAAAATGTTCAGATTTTAAAGATTCAGAGTAGATTTGAGCATTTCAAGCGATCTTTGCTTTCAATTTAAGACATTTGTTCACGATAATCTATATTTAAGCTCTTAACAAAGTCTAGAATATATTTAAGAACACATTCATTCAAAATGAATTGATTATTCATTGTAATTACACACGTCAATGTGCAGATTTTGCATATTCTGTACATATTTGGGTATTTCAAGCGATTTTGCATTCTTTTTAAGTCATTTGATAACAATAATCTATAATAAAGCTCTTTGTAAAGTCTCGAATATGTATATGAGATCAATTATTCAAAACGATTAGATTGTACATTGTAATTATTCACATAATATGCAGATTATACAGATTCGGAATATATTTGAGCATTTCAAGCGATGTTGCATTCATTTTAAGTCATTTGATCACCATAATATATATTTAAGATTTTTATATAGTCTAGAATATATTTATTATATCACTTTTTCAAAACAATTGGATTATACATTGTAATTATGCACATAATGTTCAGATTTGAAAGATTCTGAGTATATTTGAGCATTTCAAATGATTTTGCATTCATTTTAATTCATTTGATGTCAATAATCTATATTGAACCTCTTTAGATAGTCAAGAATATGTTTATGAACTCAATTATTCAAAACGATTGGATTATACATTGTAATTACGCACATAATTTGCAGATTTTAAAGATTCTGAGAATATTTGATTATTTCAAGCGATTTTACATTCATTTTAAGTCAACTGTCAACAATAATCTAAATTTAAGCTCTCTTTATAAAGTCTCGAATATGTTTATGAACTCACTTATTTAAAAAGATTGGATTATACATTGTAATTATGCAGAAAATGTACAGAATTTAAAGATTCTGAGTATATTTGAGCATTTCAAGCTATTTTTGCATTCAATTTTAGACATTTGTTCACGATAATCTATATTAGCTCTTAACAAAATCTAGAATATGTTTAAGAACACACTCATTCAAAACGAATGGATTATTCATTGTAATTACACACATAATGTGCAGATTTTACAAATTTTGTGCATATTTTGGTATTTCAAGCGATTTTGCATTCATTTTAAGTCATTTGAAAACAATAATCTATAATAAAGCTCCTTGTAAAGTCTCGAATATGTTTATGAGCTCAATTATTCAAAACGATTGGATTGTACAATGTAATTATTCACATAATATGCAGATTATACAGATTCTGAATATATTTGAGCATTTCAAGTGATTTTGCATTCGTTTTAAGTCATTTGATCACCATAATGTATATTTAAGCTCTTTATATAGTCTAGAATATGTTAATGATATCACTTATTCAAAACGATTGGATTATAGATTGTAATTATGCACATAATGTTCAGATTTGAAAGATTCTGAGTATATTTGAGCATTTCAAGAGATTTTGCATTCATTTTAATTCATTTTATGTCAATAATCTATATTGAACCTCTTTATATAATCAATAATATGTTTATGAACTCAATTATTGGAAACGATTGGATTATATATTGTAATTACGCACATAATTTGCAGATTTTACAGATTCTGAGAATATTTGAATATTTCAAGCGATTTTACATTCATTTTAAGTCAGATGTTCACAATAATCTATATTTAAGCTCTCTTTATGAATTCTCGAATATGTTTTGTCAACTCACTTATTTAAAAAGATTGGATTATACATTGTAATTATGCACAAAATGTTCAGATTTTAAAGATTCAGAGTAGATTTGAGCATTTCAAGCGATCTTTGCTTTCAATTTAAGACATTTGTTCACGATAATCTATATTTAAGCTCTTAACAAAGTCTAGAATATATTTAAGAACACATTCATTCAAAATGAATTGATTATTCATTGTAATTACACACGTCAATGTGCAGATTTTGCATATTCTGTACATATTTGGGTATTTCAAGCGATTTTGCATTCTTTTTAAGTCATTTGATAACAATAATCTATAATAAAGCTCTTTGTAAAGTCTCGAATATGTATATGAGATCAATTATTCAAAACGATTAGATTGTACATTGTAATTATTCACATAATATGCAGATTATACAGATTCGGAATATATTTGAGCATTTCAAGCGATGTTGCATTCATTTTAAGTCATTTGATCACCATAATATATATTTAAGATTTTTATATAGTCTAGAATATATTTATTATATCACTTTTTCAAAACAATTGGATTATACATTGTAATTATGCACATAATGTTCAGATTTGAAAGATTCTGAGTATATTTGAGCATTTCAAATGATTTTGCATTCATTTTAATTCATTTGATGTCAATAATCTATATTGAACCTCTTTAGATAGTCAAGAATATGTTTATGAACTCAATTATTCAAAACGATTGGATTATACATTGTAATTACGCACATAATTTGCAGATTTTAAAGATTCTGAGAATATTTGATTATTTCAAGCGATTTTACATTCATTTTAAGTCATGTGATCACAATAATCTATATTTATGCCCTTTATATAGTCTAGAATATATTTATGAGGTCAAGTATTAAAAAAGATTGGTTTATACATTGTAATTATTCACATAATATGCAGATTTCACAAATTCTAAGTATATTTGAGCATTTTAAGCGATTTTGCGTTCATTTTAAGTCATTTGATCACAATAGTCTATATTTAAGCTCTTTATATAGTTTAGAATATTTTTATGAACTCACTTATTCTAAATAATTGGATTATAAATTCTAATTATTCTCATAATATACGGAGTTTACAATTTTTTAGTATATTTGAGTATTTCAAACGATTTTGTATTCATTTTAAGTCATTTGACCATAGTAATCTATATTTATGATCTTTATATTGTTTAGAATATGTTTATAAACTAAGTTATTCAAAACGATTGGATTATACATTGTAATCACGCACATAATGTGCTGATTTTAAAGATTCTGAGTATATTGGAGTATTTCAAGCGATTTTGCATTCATTTTAAGTTTTTTGATCAAAATAATCTCTATTTAAGCTCTTTATATAGTCTATAATATGTTTATGTGATTAATTATTCAAAATGATTGGATTATAATTTGAAATTATTCACATAATGTGCATATTTTACAGATTCTAAGTTTCTTTGAACATTTCAATCAATTTTCCATTCATTTTAATTCATCCAATCACAATAATCTATATTTAAGCTCTTCATATAGTCTAGAATATATTTATGAGCTCACATATTCAAAACGATTGGATCATACATTGTAATTATTCACACAATGTGCAGATTTTACCGATTCTTAGTATATTTTAGCATTTCAAGCAATTTTGCATTCATTTTAAATCATTTGATCACAATCGTCTATATTTAAGATCTTTATATTGTCAAGAATATATTTATGAACTCACTTATTCTAAACGATTGCATTATACATTGTAATTACGCACATAATATGTAGATTTTAAAGATTCTGAGTATATTTGAACATTTCAAGCGATTTTGCATTTATTTAAGTTATTTGATCACAATAATCTATAATTAAGCTCTTTATAAAGTTTAGAATATGTTTTTCAGTTCAATTATTCAAAACGATTGGATTGTACATTGTAATTATTCACATAATATGCAGCTTTTACAGATTCTGAGTATATTTGAGCATTTCAAGCGATTTTGCATTCATTTTAAGTCATTTGATCACATTAATGTATATTTAAGCTTTTTATATTGTCTAGAATATGTTTATGATATCACTTATTTAAAACGATTTGATTATATATTGTAATTATGCAAATAATTTTCAGATTTTAATGATTCTGAGTATATTTGACCATTTCAAGCGATTTTGCATTAATCTTAAGTCCTTTGATCACAATAATCTATATTTAAGCATTTTATATTGTGTAGAATATGTTTATTAGCTAAATTATTCAAAACGATTGGATTATACATTGTAATTATTCACATATTGTGCAGATTTTACATATTTTGAGTATATTTGAACAATTGAAGAGATTTTTGCATTCATTTTAAGTCATTTGGACACAATAATCTATATTTATGCACTGTATTTAGTCTAGAATATGTTTATGAGGTCAATAATATCTAAAATATTGGTTTATACACTGTAATTATTCATATAATGTGAAGATTTGACAAATTCTAAGTATATCTGAGCATTTTAAGCGATTTTGCATTCATTTTAAGTCATTTGATCACAATAATCTATATTTAAGCTCTTTATATAGTTTAGAATATGTTTATGAACTCACTTATTCAAAACGATTGGATTATATAATATAATTATTCACATAATATTCGGATTTTACAATTTCTTAGTATATTTGAGCATTTCAAAAGATTTTGTATTCATTTTAAGTCATTTGACAACAGTAATCTATATTTATGATCTTTATTGTTTAGAATATATTTCTGAACTAAGTTATTCAAAACGATTGGATTATACATTATAATTACGGACATAATGTGCAGATTTTAAATATTCTGAGTATATTGGAGCATTTCAAGCGATTTTGCATTTATTTTAAGTTATTTGATCATAATAATCTAAATTTAAGCTGTTTATATAGTCTAAAATATGTTTATGTGCTCAATTATTCAAAACGATTGGATTATACATTGTAATTATTCACATGATGTGCAAATTATACAGATTCTAAGTTTATTTGAGCATTTCAATTGATTTTGCATTCATTGTAAGTTATGTGATGACGATATTCTATATTTATGCTCTTTATATAGTCTAGAATATGTTTATGAGCTCACATATTCTATATGATTGAATTATATATTGTAATTATTCATATAATATGCAGATTTTACAGATTCTGTGTTTATTTTAGCATTTCAAGCGATTTTGCATTCACTTTGAGTCATTTGATGGCAATAATCTATATTTATGCTCTTTATATAGTTTATAATATGTTTATGAACTCATTTATTCGAAACGATTGGGTTATACATTATAATTATTCACATAATTTGCAGATTTTATAGATTCTGAGATATTTGAGCATTTCAAGCAATTTTGAATTCATTTTAAGTCATTTGATCACAATAATCTATATTGATGCTCTTTATATGGTCTAGAATATGTTTATGAACTCACTTTTTCATAAGCATTGGATTATACATTGTAATTTATTACATAATGTGCAGATTTTAAAGATTCTGAGAATATTTGAGCATTTCAAGCTATTTTACATTCGTTTTAAATGATTTGATCACAATAATATATATTTAAGATCTTTATTTTATCTAGAATATGTTTATGATATAACTTATTCAAAACTATTGGATTATACATTGTAATTATGCACATAATGTGCAGATTTGAAAGATTCTAAGTATATTTGAACATTTCAAACGATTTTGCATTCATTTTAATTAATTTGATCTCATTAATTTATATTTAAGCTCTTTATATAGTCTTGAATATATTTATGAACTCACTTATTTAAAAAGATTGGATTATATTGTAATTATGCATATAATGTACAGATTTTACAGATTCTTAGTATATTTGAGCATTTCAAGTGATTTTGAATTAATTTTAAGTCATTTGATCACAATAATGTATATTTAAGATCTATATATTATTTAGAATAAGTTTATGATCTCAATTTTTCAAAACAATTTTGACTATACATATTGTGCTGATTTTAAAGATTATTCACATAATGTGTTGATTTTCATGATTTTGAGTAAATTTGAGTATTTCAAGCGATTTTGCATTCATTTTAAGTCATTTGATCACAATAATGTATATTTAAGCTCTTTATATAGTCTATAATATGTTTATGTGGCCAATTATTCAAAACGATTGGATTATACATTGTAATTATTCACATATTGTGCAGATTTTACAGATTCTGAGTATATTTGAGCATTTTAAGCGATTTTGCATTCATTATAAGTCATTTGATCACAACAATCAATATTAAACTTCTTTATATTATTTAGATTTGTTTGTGAACTCACTTATTGAAAACGATTGGAACATAAATTGTAATTATTCACATAATGTATGGATTTTACAGATTCTGAGTATATTTGAGCATTTCAAGCGATTTTTACATTCATTTTAAGTCATTTGACCACAGTCAGTAATCTATATTTATGCTCTTTATATAGTTTACAGTATGTTTCTGAACTAAGTTATTCAAAACAATTGGATTATACATTTTAATTATGCACATAATGTAGATTTTAAAGATTCTGAGTATATTGGAGCATTTCAAGCGATTTTGAATTCATTTTAAGTTATTTGATAACAATAATCTATATTTAAGCTCTTTATATAGTCTAGAATATGTTTATGAGCTCAATTATTCAAAACGATTGGATTATACATTGTAATTATTTACATAATGTTCATATCTTACATATTCTAAATTTATTTGAGCATTTCAATCGATTTTGCATTCATTTTAATTTATTTGATAACAATAATCTACATCTGAACTATTTATATAGTCTAGAATATGTTTATGAGCACACATATTCAAAATTATTGGATTATACATTGTAATTATTCACATAATGTGCAGATTTTACAGATTCTGAGTATATTTGAGCATTTCAAATGATTTGCATTAACTTTAAGTCATTTGATCACAATAATCTATATTTAAGCTCTTTATATTGTGTATAATATGTTTATGAGCTCAATTATTCAAAATGATTGGATTGCACATTAAAATTATTCACATATTGTCCAGATTTTACAGATTCTGAGTATATTTGAAGCGATTTTACATTCATTTTAAGTAATTTGATCACAACAATCTATATTTATGCTCTTTATATAGCCTTGAATAAGTTCATGAGGTCAATTATTAAGAAATAATGGTTTATACATTGTAATTATTCACATAATCTGCAGATTTGACAAATTCTTAGTATATTTGAGCATTTGAAGCGATTTTGCATTCATTTTAATTCATTTGAGATTACAATAATCTATATTTAACAAGGTTTTAAAATGCGATTTATGCAGTTTAACGGTTGGGTGCTGATTTAGCGTTTATCAGTGATAAAATGATAAAAAAAAAACGGTTTATGCGGTGATAAAACGGATAAAACAGTAATGCGGTATGAACCAAAACTAAGATAAAACAGTGATAAAACGGAAAAAATGGAGTTTTTTAAAAGCTTGATATTTAAGCTCTTTATATAGTTTAGAATATGTTTCTGAACTCACTTATTCTATAAGATTGGATTACATATTGTAATTATTCACATAATATACGAATTTTACAATTTGTGAGTATATTTGAGCATTTCAAACGATTTTGTATTCATTCTGAGTCATTTGACCACAGTAATCTATATTTATGATTTTTATATCGTTTATAATATGTTTCTAAACTAAGTTATTCAAAACAATTGGATTATACAGTGTAATCACGCACATAATGTGCAGATTTTAAAGATTCTGAGTATATTGGAGTATTTCAAGCGATCTTGCATTCATTTTATGTTATTTGATCAAAATATGTTTATAATATAGTCTATAATATGTTTATGAGCTGAATTATTCAAAACGATTGGATTATACTTTGTAATTATTCACATAATGCGCATATTTTACACATTCTAAATTTCTTTGAACATTTTAATCGATTTTCCATTAATTTTTAAGTCATCTGATCACAATAATCTATATTTAAGCTCTTTATATTGTCTTGAATAAGTTCGTGAGGTCAATTATTAAGAAATAATGGTTTACACTTTGTAATTATTCACATAATGCGTATATTTGACAAATTCTAAAATTTTTCGAGTATTTCAATCGATTTTACATTCATTTTAAGTTATTTGATGACAAGAATCTACATTTAAAATCTTTATATAGTCGAGAATATGTTTATGAACTCACGTATTTACAACGATTGGATTATACATTGTAATTACGCTAAAAATGTCCAGATTTTAAAGATTTTGGGTATATTTAAGCATTACAAGCTATTTTGCATTCATTTAAGTGTTTTGATCATGTTAATCTATATTTAAGCTCTTTATATAGTCTAGAATGTGTTTATGAGCTAAATTATTCAGAATAATTCGATTATACATTGCAATTATTCACATAGTTTACATATTTTACAGATTCTGAGTGTATTTGAGCATTTGAAGCGATTTTGCATTCATTTTAAATCATTTTGATCACAATCATCTATATTTAAGATTTTTATATAGTCAAGAATATATTTATGAACTCACTTATTCAAAACGATTGCATTATACATTATAATTATGAATATAATGTGCAAATTTTAATGATTCGGAGTATATATTTGAGCATTTCAAGCGATTTTGCATTCATTTTTAAGTCATTTGATCACAATAATCTATATATATGAAATTTTTATAGTCTACAATATGTCTATGTGGTCAATTAATCAAAAAGATTGGTTTATACATTGTAATTATGCACATAATATAAAGATTTTGCAGATTCTGAGTATAATTGAGCATTTGAAACCATTTTGCATTCATTTTAAGTCATTTGATCACAATAATGTATATTTATGCTCTTTATATAGTCTAGAAAATGTTTATGAGCTCACTTATTCAAAACGATTGGATTATACATTATAATTATTCACATAATTTGCATATTTTACAGATTCTGGGTATAATTGAGCATTTGAAACCATTTTGTATTCATTTTAAGTGTTTTGATCACATTAATCTATATTTAAGCTTTTTATATAGTCTAGAATATGTTTGTGATATTACTTATTCAAAACAATTGGATTATTCATTGTAATTATGCACATAATGTGCAGATTTTAAAGATTCTGAGTATATTTGAGCATTTCAAGCGATTTTGAATTAATTTTAAGTCCTTTGATGGCAGTAATCTATATTTAAGCATTTTATATTGTGTAGAATATGTTTATTAGCTCAATTATTCAAAACGAATTGATTATACATTGTAATTATTCACATATTGTGCAGATTTTTACAAATTCTGAGTATATTTGAACATTTGAAGAGATTTGCATTCATTTTAAGCCATTTGGTCACAATAATCTATATTTATGCTCGTTATGTATTATTATGTATCTGAAATTTGTTTAAATTAATTATAAATATATAATTTTTTTACAAATTATATATTACATTTAAAAGTTAGGAAATATGGGATTTAACCCAGATTTTTTTTTCCTCTGACAATATTGTTGAATCTAAATTTTCTCAAAACCGGAATTTACAAAAACGGCTGTAGTTTTTGGATTAATATTTTAAATAGTGATCCATCTTCGAATCAGAGATATATATGTAAGGGATTTTGTTTATATTGTTTTCTTAATATATTCGAGAAATAATTCCATTATTTATTTATTTACGGTTTTTCAGGCCATGGATTGCATCCGTGATTTTTATCGCCGAGATACATTTTGGTGCTGCTTTTGACCCACAGCGTTGGCGGGGTTCTTTGCATTCGTGTCGCACAAATTCAGACTTGTCTATAAAATCACAAATTTCGTCTCAAATTTTTCTATGAATTTAATTGGATACCTTTCATTTACTCAATAAAATTTATGATTATTTTATCTTCATACGTCCATGCAAATTATATGAAATTATTTTTAATATCTTTTTTTAAAAAAATGAATCAATAATTCCGAATATATATTTATTCCCACGGTCTAAAATCTGATGCCCTTTCGGTGCGGAACCAAATCCTTTACTGCAGAATATGTTTATTAAAATGAATCAGTAGAGGTCTATTGCCCCTCTCAATTTTATTAAAATGTAAAAAAATTAAAATTTAAATGTTCAATTTAAACCGTTGATCTTGTTCAATTTTATGAGTGATGTGTTTTAATATAAGTTTTATAAATTTTGGAGTTGATTTGATACTAGATCAAGTGGTCAACAAATGAACGAATATAGTTAACTATCATTTATTAATTCTAATACGTTCATAATTTGATCACTTAATCTAGTTTCAAATCGACTTCAAATTTTATAAAGCTTATATGAAAATGCATCGCTCGTAAAATTGAACAACATCAACGGTTTAGATTCAACATTTGAATTTTAAAATTTTAAAATTTTAATAAAATTAAGAGGGCAGTAGACCTCTACTATCATTTCCGAGTCAACTATGCACGTTGAATTCTACATGGCAATTAATGGTTCAACAAGAATTTTCTCCAAATATTTCAAATCCAGCCAAGAAAAAAAATAATTAATTATTTTTATGTTCTTTTATATAGGTTTTTAACTTTTGTTCGTATTTTAACATTCATAAGTTAAAGATAAGCTTATCATTTTCATTGCTATATGGTCAACTATTTTAAGTTTTGTATTATTATAATAGATTTAACAAATTTGAGCTTCCCACAAAATATAATGTGCTGTCATAATACTATAGTGTCATGTTTTCCATATTTTACGATTGACAATTATAATTTTCAACAATATTACGTGGCTTTATAAGTTTCAAAGTTTCAAAATTTTTATGTACATCACTAATTAAAAAGAGGTAGACTAAAATCAGTTACAGCTGACGGTAGCCGCGGTTAAATCTTAATTTTCGAAATTCTAATGGCTAATTGTACTATTAGAAGTGTTCTTCATATCGAAATCTCATTATAGACCAAATTTTATATTTTTCTAAATTTTTTAACTATTTTTTTTAAATTTAAAAAATCTCTGTTATTGAAGGATCCATAATTATTTAGATTAAGAATTTTATAAAATACCTAAAATTACTAAAAAAATTTAAAAAAATGTAAAATTTTTCTCTCCGATGAGATTTCAATAAAGAACACATTGAACGGTTCGGATCTGTTATTAGAATATCGAAAATTGAGATATAATCAAAACTGACGAGCTCATCCGTCAGTCGCGGTTTATTTTAGTCTACCTCAATTAAAAATCAGTTTCACTGCTCAACACACATTAATTGTAATTTAAGTTCGTTGATTTCCCAATATTAAATCCGAATACAACTTATAAAATCACTAATCACTAATTTTTCTTATTTATATTTTTCTCAACAACATATTCAAAATCAATTGGCTTTATTTATGAAATTTCAAGTACTTAATCATACTTCATATTTTGAGTTCTTTGATTTTTGTCTGACTTTCATTTTCAAAATTAGAATCGTACAGTTTGATGTTTCATTTGGATTCCAAGTTAAGAGTTTCTAAAAATGTACATTGTGGATTAAATATATAGTGCTTGAAATTAACAAAATAATATTAATGTTGACATATCCTAATTATAAAGCTCAAAATTTTAAATTATACTGCGAAATATATAAACTTAAAAATCATGAAATAATGAAATTACAAATTTTATAATAATAACTGAATTTTTGTGAATTATAAAAATAGGAAAAAAAAAACTAAAAGCAAGAGGTAAAGGGAATAGGAGTGGGAGGAGAGGCCAATAGTAAGTTTATGGAATCCTGAAAGTAATGTTTGTTTTTTTTTTTTACAAATTAGAAGGACAAACTTTATTCGAGCAAGTATCATTATAACAGAATAATATATGAGAACACTATTAATCACCTACAAGGCTACAACCCCGAAGATCTATGTGAGAAAAATAATAGTCAATAGTCATCAATGATGGTCCTCTCCGTAACTTTTTTGACTCAAAAGTATGGCGGTCAACGATATAGACAATATGATACAACGCACTCAACGATATAGACAATATGATACGAAATGGAATAGCATACCGTTTACTGAAACGAAACGGCAAACGGAATTAGCCATTCCGTTGCCGTTGTAAACCTTAGACACCCCACTCAAAAGGCGCAAAGATACAACGCACCAACCTACTAGTAACATGACAATATGACATGAGCCTTTTCCTCAAAAAGGTAATAACCATTCATTTTTTGTTCCCAAAAAAAAAGAAGAAGAAAAAGACAATGTCCATATTGAATCAGACGCGAATTTAAACTGATTAAAAATTAAATAAAACTTTATAGTTTTAAAAAATATGATTTTACCTTTATTCTAAAAAAATAACAGTAACTAATAGAGGTGCTTCTGTTTGTATCTCTCAAATAAATAAAGCATCTTAAAAACATAATAAATAAATAAATAGTGACGTCGTCGGTGTGTCCCCTTTTGAATAGCACAAAGAGCCGCGGCTGACCTTAGGAAGTTTCCAAATCGCTGAGAGAAAAGATGTTAGTTTCTCCAAATTCCAAAAGGACAACTTTTTGAAAAAAAGATGTTAAAATTTGGTCGCATTCAGACGTGTTTAGGTCGGTGGGTCAACGGCATCTTACGAAATATCAACGACTTCCAAATTATTTCGATAGAGGATGCAATAATAAATCAATTATTATGGTGACTAATTTTAAAGGATTGGCGCGAATCAAAAGACTTGGTTCCTACATGCTTTAGTTTCTTTTTCACGTTGTAAATTTCTAATAAAAGTGATCGGATCCTCCACTTGCTCCATTTTATATTTGTCTAATTGTCTTCATTAATGATAAAAAGCTGTCACTAGCTAAAGAGAGATGTATTAGTCGTTCACTTCCTCAGAATATTTGATAAACTTTTAGAGGCCGTTTGGATCGCTTAGGAATTTGGGGAATTTGAGGAAGTTGCAATTCTTAGGAATAAATTTATTGGGAAGTGTGTAATTTTGTGAAGTGTTTGGATTGTTTATAATAAATTTATGGTAGGAAGATGAAATTCCCCAAATTCCTTGGGAATCCAAACAGCCCCTTAAGAATTTTTATTTTGTTCACTGGATGCAGATTCAATGCTCATTTTGTCATTAGAACTGAGTACATTAAAAATGTATGTGTTTACCTAAAAAAAAAAATACAAACTATGCATACTATTTATATTTATCATTTTTTACATAAAAAAATTATCATTTGTTTAATATAGCTGTTAAGCCTATAGGACATATTTAAGCGTTGGCTCAAATACGTCTTTTTGACTCTTTTTGACGTGCCTTTTATCAACACAATCAGGAACTTTAGAGCCTTTAGTGTAGAGATATAATTATACTTCTCTTTATATAAATTATGGACTTGGGTGCACATCTGCATCGCCATTCCAAAAATACTTATAATACAACAATAAATATGAATAAATATTACCTCTTCATCTGCAAGTAAAAGTTTATATTTTCTAATCATGGATAGCGGCAGGACAAAATTATCATTCGATGAAATTTTATTTTATTTTTTTTATTAAAGTCATTCGATGAAAGTTGATTGACGCAAATGTTCTTGTCAATTAAATATTATCTTGACATCCAGGTCCTTTTATTGTATAATAATTTCAGTACAAGTGGGATTGAACTCCCTAAAATTTAGCTGAACAATTTGTCATCTTAAATCCTCTACGCAATAAATGTAAAAAGAAAAAAAAGCATTCGTGTGAAACTAAGAAATCTTAGAAATATACATATATTAAGCTATGTTTGGGAGAGACGCGAACTAGTTAGTTCGAGTTCGCGAACTGGCTAGTTTGGCTCTCACCAAACATCACACGAATAGGTGCGAACAAAGGATAACGGTCTAGTTTTTAGTTTACCAAAATCATAGAACTAGAACTTATGTGTCGCTGTAATCATAAAGATAACTTTTTTGTGGCAATAATAAATTTAGTATTATTTCTCGATTAATTTAAAATCAACTTCGTCTCTGCAATTCAAAATGCAGTGTGAAAGAAAAACTGATTATTTTTAACGTAAAAATTTCCATATTTTTGCAATTAAACTTTTTATTTTCCAACAGTTGACAATTGCAAATGCTAATATATAATTTCATTTCTATTTATTAGAAACATCTTTCATCTTTATCTTTACAATTATAATAAACGACTTTCTTTACTACGCCCCATTTGGATCGTATGGAAATATGAGGAATAGTTTCTTTCTAAACGTAAATTTATTATAAACAATCCAAACTCTTCATAAACTTACACACTTCCCAATACTTTTCGCCTAAAAATAGACTATTCCTCTTATTCCTAAGCAATCCAAACGGAGCATACATTACGAACATTAGCAATATTCTCAAATCAGTTCTATACATGTTCGTTTATACAAATAATATAATATAAGATCAATATGCTGATTGCCGAATAAAGGAAGTTGCACTGTAAATTTTCTTATACTAACCAGGCTGTCCATCTGACAAGAAAACGACCCCATGATTTCTAACCTTTTTTAAAAAAAATATTTTGTGAAATATATATATAAAACAATTTTAATTATTCTTTCAGGCTTATTAGAAAGCATAATATAATAATTTATAGTTTGCGAAGTTCGGAACTGAGTTGATCAGTTCATGATACCACATCTGCTCCTCATTTTAATTTTTTTATTAAAAAATCTCAATAAAAGGTCCAATAAATATTTTTACAGTACTGTTTCATCAAAGAATTCCATGTACGAATGATTAAAAAAAAAAGATAATTAATTTAGGGGTTTCTCTAATTCTCTATGACCAGGAGAAAACCGGCCCCTACAGTTACATTGTAATGGAGAGGATCCGGCAAAATTGGAGAGAGACATATGTGGGACCCACAGTTCAGAGCATAGGTTGACGCAGGTGCTTCCTTCACCACTCCCCAAAATGTCGACATTAAAACCATTGCATAAGACCGGCTTATGAATTTTCTCTCACTAATAAATGACCCAAGGCCTTAATAATAAGAAAAATTGGTACAGTTTTTGGGGAAAGAAAAACGGGGTTGCAACACGCACAGTTTTAAACACCTTTTACATGTGTAAACGCGTTTTTTTTTATATATATCGGCGCTCCAGTGCTCCTGTACGGTTTTCTATCCGGTCTTCATTTAATTCATGAACCGGTGAGGAGTAAAAAAAATGGATTTTTGGTTGTTGAAAGATAATTTACTAAATAAACAACAAAAATTATATAAGAAAATATTACAGGACTAAAATAATTTCTTGATAATGGCTCCGTTTGGATGGTTTCTTCATGGAATAAGGAATAAGGAATAACCACTTTTTACCAATAAATTTATTTTTAACCATCCAAACTCTTCACAAAAGTTACACACTTCCCAATAAATTTATCCATTCCCAATAAATTTCTTCCCTTCTTTCTTCTTCATACCTTATTCTCAACCCATCCAAACGGAGCCAATAGTAGTATGTGAAGTTTTCAATAAGTCTAACTAAAAGAGGTTGAACATAAGTATGTCAAATTTCCAAACTTGTAGTTTTATAACCAAGCAAATGACTATTTCTATTGAGACATAAGAAATGTTTTTTGGTCAATTCTATATATAACAATTCATATTGAATATTTAAATTATGAATAAATAGAATAGTTTAAAATAATCATATTAAAGCATTGGAAAGTTTTTGCATTATAATAGTAAATAAATATCTAAAAAATAAAAAAATATAGTAACATGCAATACACATTACTTATTTTTCTTTCCAAAAAGATCACAACCATCCAAAAAATATCTTCTTTTCCCCCAAAAATCGAGATGTTGCAAATTTGAATTTTCCATACGCAGCGCTCCTTTACATAATTCCCAACGGACTAAAAATTAATTGATTGACCGAGCGCAGCGCAGCTTAAATGCTTAATCTGATTATCTTTTCTTTGGGGGCGTTTGTTTGTGACTTAAAGGGTGCATAACTTAAGTTATGTATCCTTAAGTCACCAAACACCTCTTACATAAGATGCCTTAAGGATACATAAGTTATGCATCCTAAATAGGTTGCATAAGTTATGCATTGGTCTCCTTTATTTTTTTTCCAACAATACCCCTTAGAAATAATTAATAATTATATTTAATAATCTATAATAATTAATAAATAATAATATTTAATAAGTAATAATAACTATTAAAAAATCATAATTAGTAATAAATATTAATTATTATAATTAATAAATAATAATATATAACAAGTAATAATAATAATTAATAAAAAATTTTGATTTATTATTAAATAATTAATAATATTTAATTAAAAATAATTAATAATATTTCATAATAATAAAATTATTTCTTATTATCATTAATAATTAATTTCTATAATAATTAAAAATTTAAAATTAATTAATAAATAATAATACTTAATAAGTAACAATAATTATTAAAAAATCATAATTAATAACAAAGATTAATTATTATAATTAATAATATTTAACAAGTAATATTAATTATTAATAATAATTAATTGAAGATAATTAATCAATAATAATTTTTATTATAAAATAAATAATAATATTTAATTAAAAGTAATTATTAATATTTCATAATAGTAAAAATGATTTATTATCATCATTAATAATTAACTTTTATAATAATTAATAATTAACAATAATTAGGTCACAACATATAATACATAATACTAATTCAAATTTAAGGGCATTTTAGTCTTTTGACATGAATATATGCATGCATTAAGTTAGTCATCCTTACTACACAACCAAACATCTATTACATAACACTACATAAACACTTAGGCATCCTTAAGTTATGCAACTCCTTACTACGCAAACAAACGCCCCCTTTGTAAATTGTAATGCGTTTTTAAAATAAGAACCCCATTACTAATACTAATTCACGGTCGACACCCATCTCTCTCTCTCTCTCTCTCTCTCTCTCTCTCTGAAAATTACTGCTTAAATTCTCTCCCTCTCTCTCTCTCTCTCTCTCTCTCTCTCTCTCTTTCTTACGAGATATTAGGGTTTAGAAGGAGGAAGAAGGGAAATTTTCCTCTTCTCAGCTGTTCTCCACACGAATTTTATCTTTCAATTTTGAGGTAATTTTGCTTTTCTAAGCTTCTTTTTTGCCAGTTGTTTCTTTTGACCCATCAAATCCTTCTGTAATCCGTCAATTTTGACTTTGAATTAAGGACGGTTTTGGAACAATTTGTTATATATTGTACTTTGATCCTCTTTCTTGACTGCTTTTATTTATCAAAATTTGAGAAAAAAAGTTTGTTCTATTTTCCCAAAAGAATTCTGACACACTTTTCTATATCGAAGAAAACACCCTCTAATTCTACAAATTTTTCCTTGTTAAACTGATAATCTACACCAGTTTGATTCTAAGGTTCTGTTTCTTATTCCAATTTGTGCCTCCTTGAGTTTCTTATTTCAGAATTTTCTTTTTTGGTTATTTTACTATTAGTTTTAAAGGCCTGATCCTTTACTTTATCGTTAAAATTGAAAAAGAGGGTTGTATTTCCCTTTATTATCTTTAATATTCTCTGTTGTGAACAGTGCAGTTCAAGAATATTGTTTGCCCTAAATTCTTCTGTTCTTTTATATTATCAAGCACATCAGGCAACAACTTATATTTAGTATGTTTTAACTATTTCTACATGAACTCTGTGCCCAAGTTTAGCCCAACAATACTACCTTAGTTTGTGTTAATTTTGGTCACCATTTGTTCATTTTTCTGTCTATTTAAAATGAGATTTTGACCTGTTCTTAAGCAATTCATTGGAAATATTTGTGCTGTTTTGGTACCAGACCCCAGTTTATCATAATGGTGTTGGGTAACCTGATGAGCAAAACTAGTCCCTTATTCTGCAATCTGGTGTTATATTTACCGAATTTTCCTCTATTGTGTACATGCACCTTGTTTCTAGAATTTTCCTTATTCTCATCTCTTTTCTGTTTCACAATCTTGGGTTTTGCAGTTTTAAGGATGAGCAGCTCTCTTGGGCCAGTTGGTAAACAAGCTTACAAGAGACGTGGGATGCGTCAATCAAAGCGTGGTATACACATCACCATTGACCTCAACTCTCCCGCTCCTGCTGTTGATGCCAGTAATGTAGCTTCATCTTCAGTAAGCTTCCAGAATGCTCAATCCAATCCATCACCCATCTACGTTGATGATATTGATGATGATGTGCAAATGATCTCTGGCTCAAGATTTGCGCCTTCCCAAGTTTGTTCTTTTTCTTTTTCTTTGTTTATCAGCTTTCCTTTGTGGTGTTCTGGGAAGGGCTAGGGGGCAGGGTTGTTGAAGTTTTGTCGTGTGTTGGATACTCCCTAGAACATACTTCTATCCCACAAGGCTTTCAGTGGGATCATTATAGCAACGCTTGTTGACACATCCATCTTTCTTAAAATGACTGATATGCAACATGAACCCATTGTACATATCAGGGAAGTTTTGTATGGTTCCGTTTTCCTGCAGTGGTCAATTTGGCTGATATCTAGCTTAATGTTACTCTCGTCTGGTTATGGTAATGTCGAACAAGGTCAATAATAAGTGTGTAATTGTAGACAAACAGGTACTGTGTAATCTGGTTGTTTGATATGGGTATGACCAAAATTAAGTATATAATTGTTTTTTTTTTCCAGCTGTATGCTTATATTTAATTCTGACTAAACTTCAGGCACCGATTCAGGCACCAATTGTGGTATTGGATGAAGACGAGGAAACAAATCCTGGCTCATCAGGTAGTTCAACAGTTTTCATTTTTAAATTGTTCACATTACAGTTATGTCCTTTTGTTGCATCTGGGGTTCTCATTATCTGATAAAGAATTTCATGCTTTAGGAGATAACCAATTGTTTTCATATGTGTATGTTTAGGTGTTGCTAGGGAAGAAAGTTATAGAACAATTAACTTGGATCTCTCTCTAGACGTTGAAATGTTTGGTGCAGTGGTAAGCTCTATTATTACTCTTATTTTATCATTAAATTAAGCCTCTTTTGTTTCTACAATATTTATTGACTTCAATTTTGGCAAATCTTTAATGATTCAATTGTGATATCAATAACTTTTTGAGGATACCTTTTGAATTGGCGTGCTGTTATTGTGTCAGTAGAAGTGATGTTGTACCATTAACTTTCATGGATCGTAAAAATGGGTACAAATGGTACTGGTGTTGTAACCATTGGCATTCATCAATTGTAATATTTGGTGCAAATTTCACAACTAACATCGTTAAGAGTGTAACTTTTATACTTTGGAATAACCAAAATTTCTTGACTCTGACTACTTCATTAAAATCGCAGAGTAAGCAGGCGCCAGCCTCTACAATTAATCTGATACCAGTGGAGCCACCTCAGGCCCCACCAAAGGAACCAACATTCAGTTGCCCTGTGTGCATGAGCACGCTAGTGGAGCCATCGTCTACCATCTGTGGCCACATATTTTGCAAGGAGTGCATCAAGGCATCAATCCAGGCCCAGAAGAAGTGCCCCACGTGCCGAAAGCATCTCAACATGAAACAATTCCATCGGGTTTATCTCCCTACGACTGAGTAGGATTTGCTCGCATTTTTGAGTGTTCAGATTTATTAAAGTGACATAACTTTGTTTCTGGTTTTGAAAGGTGGATGGAGAAGGTTTGAGCAAAGGTCAAATTAGTTTGTTGTGCACTGGATTTGTGTAGGTTGAGTAGGTTTGCATCTGACGCTGTCCAATATCTAAATATGTTTTTGAAACAATGTTGTGTTCTAGGTGGTATCTCTCCAATTTTCTATTATTGGAGAGATTTTCAGTCTCGAAAGTACAGAGATTGCGTAGGGATTAAATTATAATTACAATATTACATATTCTGTAGTTTGAATAGTCTTATTCATAGAACGCGTGATTCTGTTGCGCGCTTATTAAAATGCCAGCATGCTTCTTGAATGATGTATACACTATACAATTTTCAAGTCCAATACTCCAATTGGATAAATTTGGGCAATAAAAAAAAGCCCACTATCTGGTGTAGTAGAGCTAACAAATAAACGGGTATGATCTCTCAGTTTTTAGAACATACACACAGTCACACAGATTTGTCCATGCGTATTTGTTTATTTTAATTATACACAATTGTTAATAGTTTTCACGTGATTTTGATCAAATCAATATGTTTATTTACAGCTATCATATAACTGTCTTGTTTTTTTGGATTTGTATTTTTAGATTATTATACCGATATAGATTTGACTACTGAATGAACAAATCAAAACTCGAGTTCTGTATTACTGGACTTGGAGTTGGCGTCAATGGTCCAATTTAAAAATTTTCAACACTTTAAGAAGTTGATACAAAATTTTTTTTTTTTTTTTTGGGGGGGGGGGGATGCTAGGAAGCGAGAATTTGATCAGTAATCGCCTATACCTTAATTTAAGTTTGTTAAAGCTCAAGTTTATCTTTTTACTGTATATTTTGAAAGATTAATTGAAATTTTAAGCGTTTGTTCTGTTTTATATTGGTCACATTGCGACAAAAATTTCATAAGAAAATCTTCTCTTTAGCAGAAATAATTACTTCAACAAAAAAAAAGGGGACTAGAATAATAGCAGGAAGGGTTCCCTTCTGCTGTTAGTACTGCTAGGAAAAGCAGGACCTGATCTAATCCCGCCTAGTAATTCTCTTCCATCCTATCCGTGCTTTTTAGATCGGATGGACACCAGTGACTGATTAAAATTGGTTATAGAGTGCAATATTCCTTAGATTTTTACTTCCCAGCAAACTGTTCTTTTAGAAATTATTATATTTTGGACTCCCAAAAAATATGACTTTAATTTGAATTGAATTTCATAGCGTTTGATGTTAATTCTACTGATATTGATACAAAATTAATTGAGTATTCGTTAATTACATCAATGATTTTATTGAAAAAAATTTATAACTCCGTTAATATAATAGACACGACACGAGAAGCCAGATATATTGCTTATTTATTTATTATTTTTTTTACGGCATGAACACGGAATCAAGTAAGAGAGGTCAAAAGAAAAGAGGATCCCACAGGCATTAAATGTGAAGCAACAGATTTGTCATTATCTTTCTTTCCCTTTCAATGAATTTGTCAGGTCAAAATTTTGCGGCTTCTATAATTTTTATCTTTCTGAAATACTTTTTTTTTTGTTGTATGAATTGTTTGATTTTAATTTACGACAGACGTTAATAATAATGGCTAAACTGCATGAGTCGTTTCTTTTTCAATTTTCACTAATAAGTAGTTTGCATAATTTGAGATTTTTGTTGCTCTACTTACAGAAACTCAGAAAAGATTTATAGCAATTAGCAAACAAAATGAAAATACCCTTAGAAAATTTCGAAAAGTTATAGTGTAATTGACTATAAAATACCACCTTCCTTTAAATGATGTGCGTCTGAAATTTTCACATAAGTTGAAATTTATGACAAAACGAACGTCCCAAATCCGTCAGACTCCAAAAAGAGGGCGCCCATTTCATTTTTCAAAGACTTGAAAATTATATATTTCCTCATAATTCATAATATCATATTTATCTTGTCAATCCAGGAATGGGAAATTTTCCAATAAAATTTAAATTAAACTATATTAAATATATAAAAATGTCAAATCAATCATGTCTATAAATGACCATCTATATAAATAATTATTATTAGTATTACTTAACTTACCTCATCCCTCTCTCCATTTTGTCACGAAGCAAAAGATGTCAAACTTCTAATTCTCACCGCGTACTTTTTCTCCATTTTATATGCCCGTCTTATTTCTTCTCCATCATGCTTGGTTCGTTGGATAAAGATTGGAGTGACAATAAATCAAGTACAGGAGGGTTAATTTATAATGACAAAAAAAACTTTTCATTAAGGAAATTAAATCTCCTGAACTCTTTTAGCGTGTTACTAGATTCATGTTTAGACGGTATTTCATAATTCTGAAATTTTTGAAGGTTATACATTAAATTCTTCCAAAAGAGAAAATATCGAGAAGTGTTATTATTATTATTATTATTATTACTATTATTATTATCATTAATTTATTATTATTATTATTATTATTATTATTATTATTATTATTATTATTATTATTATTATTATTATTATCTGTTTCTACTTGAGGTGTCCAACAATATAGTTACAATATTTGAATCTGAAAAATATTGTATTTAGTTAAGAACTGAAAAGTATCAATTAGTACTAAAATTTTTTTTCTATAAAAGGCACTTAATTTACAAGTTGCATTGAGAATTGGTGATGCCACTGCCACTGAATGTCTAATTTAGTTCTTTACAAACGCGGTAGGCCAGCATTATTTTCCAAATAGGTTCATGAATCAGAACTCTGTACGGTTTTGCTACTTGGAATCAACTTGGCTTGTTTTTTTTATAGACACAGCTGACCTACATTCGCGACAAATTAACAAGACTGTGAACTTCTGATTTAAAAAAAAAAAAAAAATCTAGGTCAGCCGTGTCTAAATGAAAAAAAATTACACTGGAATTAGACCTTTTTTTTCATTTGAAAATCCAATGCTTGGATCAACAATGTGTTAGTGTCCTCGTCATGTGGTAGTTTGAAAAATCCGATAGAAGTTCATGAATCACGGGAAAAAAAGCCAGCGAGGATTTATTTGCTTTTTATTTTTACTTTCTATTCCCTATATGGCAGTGTCCATGAGACCATGACCAGATCGACAATGAGGTATGCCATGTGTGTGAGCCTCGCAATTAAATGAAAAATTAATTTTCCAACCAAAATAATAATTTAATTTGTCATGAAAATTTTATCAACTTTCGTTCGTATATTAGATGAAAAATTAATAGAATGATGAATTAAAATTTAATGTCTAAAAAATAAATAATTTCAAATTCATTAATTATTAAATAAGTATCCTATCCGACAAAATTAACTTTTACAATTTTGTCGGTTTGCTCTAGGCTGTCAGCCTCAAAATTCGGGTCCAACTAGAACGCAATTACTCATTTACTTGTCCACTTGAAAGTTGAAAGGGAGGTTCGCACTTCAAGTTTTAACTATGCAATCCCAATATCATATTTTGGTATCTTTCATTCTTTTTTCTTTCCTTAAAAAGTTCTATATATGAAAGTCATTGGCAAAAAATGGCACTGATACATGCTTTTTTCCTTTTCCCATTTTTTTTATAAATACAGGGCACGAAGTCAATGTGTATCAATAAAGCATTTCTAAATTATGCGCTTGCTAATAAATACTCGTTGTAGGATGCATACTGTCAATATCATATTAAAAATATAATGCACATTTCTAACAACATTAAAGTTTGTCTATCACTAAAATTTTAGAGCCACCGAATCAAATCAATGAACCAACAAAGTTTCTCCTAAAATGCGGATCCCAACGGCATATACCAATTAATCACGGTTTACAGTATAAACCACGAAAAAGACACGCTGATGCATCCACAGAAAAACGCACTTAGACATCTCTTCCCCTATACTGGGGCCTACTAGAATTTATTAAACAAAATTTACAAAATTTTGAGCAATTTCTCTATTTTTCTAGTTATTTATCATTGTAAACATGAAATAACCAAGAAAAATTATGCTATGAGAACCAATCATGAATCAGACATTAATCACAACTATTCATTATTAGTGCTAACATAAATTAATCTTTCTTGAAAATGTGCAGTTGAGATTAAAACTAGATTCATATATTGGTTCTAATCGCAAAATTTTCCATGATAACTAATCACTAATGTACATTCAAATATTTCAACTTGATTGTATGCTCCATAATAACAATTAACTGAATATGGAGTATGAGCTGTTTCTTTCTATATATCTTACTCTAAAGGTGGTATTTTATTAGAAATATAGTGCGAGAGGATAGAGAAACGGGAAAACGGGATATGGATTGGTTGATGGGTAGAGACCAGAGGAGATGATGCATCACTGCCACATACTATGGCATCAAGTAAATAGGGATTGAAGAAAGTGAAAGATAAGAGAAGGATATCCTTAATTAGAATCTCACTTTTTCTCTTTTATTTCTTTCGTTTCATTTTGGATTAAATGTAAGGAGCGACAGAAGAAAAATATATTTGAAGATGCCGTCTCCGATCCCTACTGTATTTATAATTAACATTATATGTATTCTCTAATTGTCAATATTTTTGTCGGGGTGAAATGACACTAATATTGGTATATATATATAAACAAATTTATATGTAACAAAGAACAATGTTGCATAAAATTTTTCAAACAATAACATTATTGTTATAGCATATGATGTGATATGAAGTATAGATGCTGTCTAATTGTTAATGAATTATGTTGGTGCGGCTCTCGCGCGTTATCTAACCTTAAAAACTGAAATATAGATGTTGTCAAATTTCATAAAAAAAAAAGTGAATATAGTATGCACTTCTTAAAATTAAAAGCGTATCAAGTTTGATACAACATATATAGAGAATAGATTCAATCAAAGCGCTTTGACCGGAGTCTCAGTTAAACCCCGTCGGTTCTCAATTTTGAAAGTTCAAACGACCGATCTGAACCGTCAAATATGATCTCCATATTGAAATTTCCTTGCCGACCAAAATTTTTATTTTTTTGAATTTTTTAAGTATTTTTTTCGGATTTTCAAAAACAGCAATTTTTGTAGGGTTCAGAACAAATTAGATTAACGATTTTTGAAAATCCGAAAAAAATACTTAAAAAATTCCAAAAAATGAAAATTTTGGTTGGCAAGGAGATTTCAATATGAAGATCATATTTGACGGTTCGGATCGGTCGTTTGAACTTTCAAAATTGAGATCTGACGGGGTTTAATTGAGACTCCGGTCAAAGCGCTTTGATTGAAGGCTTTCTCTCTCTCTCTCTATATATATATAATCTATTCATTTATCAATTTAAACACTTAATAATTTAGTATGGGCGTTATTTCGACGGCAACTTAAAAGTATTTATCCGTTGACAGCTGCTGTCAACTATTTCAGAAAAAAAACCCTTAAAAGTATTTAAATCACGTCAAATAATATGTCCCCACTTATTGTCTAAATATCATGTCACATGCTTTAATTTAATACAATTAATTATAAATAAAATTGCACAAGTTGTGTTTGTTTTTAATTTACCATTTCAAGTGTCAAGTTGTCACCAGTTTTACAAATAATGAACTTAATAATGTGAAAAATTAAACAGGATAATCACGTCAGAGCTTAGAAGAAATTAATGGAAAGGTCATAAGATCAGTTGCCATTAAGCATTCTAATGGTCGAACTTTGATAAGCCCAAATGATATAATTGGATAATTTGCTATAAAGATCAGGTAATAATTAATCGACAACGCGCGTGCGACATCTATGCATATTAGATTATACCTAGATAATTAAATTAATTTCAAATATTATTGATCCCCTACTTTATCAAAGTGTCAACTATAAATAACAATCAATGAACCCCTAATAATCAACACACATAAGCGTATGGACTCGAAAGGTGCTTTTCTCTATTTGCTACGAGGAGTACTACTCTAAATTTTTCAACAATGCCGAGACATGCTTAAGTTCTAAATAAAGTTCGAACATAGCAATATATTATGTTGGAATTAAATAGCATGAATAGTGCTAGCCTCACCTCTCTAAATATTAATTCCTACGTACCCTTTCTAAAGAGACTTCTTTAAGTGTAGATTTTCTTAATTAACCGACAAAAAATGTATCATTTATATGGCTTTTTGGGGGAGATGACAAGACCACTTTACCTGTGAATTGCATTTGAGGTATATTTGGTAATTACTTTATCAAGTGAAAGCAAAATGCAACTGAGCTAGGAGTCTATTTAGCTCAAGCTCTTCATTTTTCTTCTTGAGAAAATTCAAAATAAAGATTCTTTTGATAAATGTATGAAAAAAAAACCCACAAAAGGGAAATCGCCTTTTCTTGGGTGCACATCTCATGTGACATTGCTCAATCTGACAATCATGAAAAATTTGTTTATCAACATAGTAGAGATCATTTCTAGAAAAAAACAATTAATAAATAGATAAGTAAAATAAAATAAAAATAAAAATAGTCTTGAGTGCATTAAGGTGTTGTTATTTCACAACTTATAAGTACTTCAATTCTTTTGTTTAAGCACAGATTTTCAATTTAAATTATATGGTGATGATTCTGAAATTGGACTTTCAATGTTCTGGGTCTTCTGGTTCGATTTTATCACAGATCCTGTAACCAAGACACTGACAAACGGGTCCACAAAATAAAAAAACAAATCTCATTATCACAGATATCCCCTGATGATTGATTGCACGGGAGATGTATTGGACGATCTCACAATCCTCAGTTCCTCTGAGCAAACATTTAACAAGCGATTCGTATTTTAAAAAAAATATTAAAAAAAAACAAGCGATTCAGATAGTCATTCCCTTGGACGTGGTTCACATAGACCGGCTGACAGTGATTGAAATAAAGCATCGCAATTAGATAATTAAAATTTAAAAAATGAATATTCATCTAAATAGAAATAACTAAAATTTGATGTAATTTTTTTAATTCAATTCATTATGTATCAAAAAATTGAAAATTAATATTTTAGATTTTTTAGGACTTGATTATTGACAAAATTAACATAATCATATCTACAATTATATATGTATCAAGATATATATAGAGAAAATCATATTGTGTATTTTCATATTTTATTTTATTTAAAGATGATGTCAGTAATACTTTTTAAATGAGAGGGTAACATTTTTAGTTCCAAATGTTACGTTGGAAAGTGAGATAAAATGATAAGATAAATAATGTCATATCAGTTTATCCTTGAGTGTTACCATCTTATCAACTAGAAATTTGTGTTCTAAGTTCTAACATTCCTGCGTTAAGATGTTTTCTTTTCTAAAAAGAAATTTGCACTAATGTAGTAATGTGCGGTATTGCGGTGTTACGGGATTTAAAAAAAAAAAAGTACGTGTGCTACTCCAGTGTGGAGCCGCCGTTGCCACGTGTCACTCCTCGATTTCACCACCGCTTTGTCCTCTCCAGTTTACATAGCAGGAGATATTTCTAGTTGTCGAAGATAAATACGAAGTTACAGACAGATCACGTCCCGTCGATAAATGACACGTCATAACTCATAATAGATTATTAAGAAAATACTGCATTTTGGTATAGGTTACTTTAGTTACTACGTATGGTTTAAATAGCATTTAATTTGACACCAACATTTGTTGCGGTGCATGTTTTTGTATTTTCAATAACAGCACGAATGCAATGCGCATTTAAAATTTTTAAAGTATTATTTCTTCTTCTATAACATTTTTTTTAAGAAATGGAATGCGTTTCTAGAATACATTTCTAACAAAACTCAACTACAAACTAGACATATTTCAAATTCTTTTCCATGCTCTAGTTTTTTGACATAAAGAAAATGAAAAAAAAACAAAACTCAGTGAAAAAAAAATAAAGGTTTATATGTTATCGATAATCATTTGCATATACTTATTTTAAACATTCATTGAATTTTCTATTTATTCATCCATTGTAACATTAAATGTGTAATTATTTTTAATTTCTTGCTTAAAAAAGGATGCGCAGTTAATAAATCATTTCTTTCTATGTTCTTGGAACTTTGTAGTGACAGTTTAGTTATATTTAAAATTAATTATTATTTTAGATATCCAACAAAAAATTGAAGATATATCACATTTAATATTTTTTTTCATTTAGCTTATGAAAGTTATAAAGTCAAAGTTTTGTTAGATAGATGTATGATTTTGAAAGAGTAATCGGAGGAATAGGTGGTTTTAAATGCAAAACATGGGACATTGTCCTATTTTTGTAAGAAATTAAATACATTCATATAATATGTGAATTCAACAAAATAGTACGACAACTGATTTTATTAGTCAAATGATAATGCAGCATTTTCGAGATCAACACCTCCAGTTATGATATAAATGGAGGGCTTACGAATCCAACTGCGCCTCATCCCTTTACACTTTTTTTTTTTTTTGAAGGTTCTCTTCCTTTACACTCGTCACTTAATGAGACACGCATCCCTTACATATAAACTCCCAAAAGATAACAAAAGAAGCCACCTTTCGCCAGGCTCTCTCTCTTTCTCATCACTCATCACGTTATTACTTCTTTTCACTATTTTCTTCAATATTTTCATGACTTCACCCCCTCTCTTTTCACCATTAATTATTTGCTCTCTCTAATTTCTTGAACCCCTTATTCCTAGATCAGATATTTTTATCTATTTTTAAACGTAACCCATAATTAGTGGCACAATTCTCTCTGTGAATTGTCAATTTATATCTTAACTTTCTCTCTCCAAAGTTTTCATCTTTTCACCAAAGAAGAGACTCTGGAGAAAAACACAGAATGGCTGTAGCTGGTGGTAATGAATGGATAAATGGGTATTTGGAGGCAATATTGGCTAGCGGGCCGGGCGGCGGCCCACGGGCACAATCTGAGGCATCCGCTGGCACGTTAGGTGGCTTCAACCCTACCAAGTATTTCGTCGAGGAGGTCGTGACGAGTGTGGATGAAAGTGACTTGCACCGCACATGGGTTAAGGTGGTCGCAACTCGAGATGCCCGTGAAAGGAGCGGCCGGCTCGAAAACATGTGCTGGCGTATCTGGCACCTCACTAGGAAGAAGAAGCAGGTATTTATTTTGGAATTCATGTTTATGGTAGTAAATTTGGAAAGATTTTATGGCTTTTTCATTAGTTACAACGTACGGATGTTTGCCTATGACATGCTTGGTGGAATTTGCAGATATAATTTACTGAGAAATTGGAGTGGTCTTTTTTTTTTACACCAATTTTTCTGCTTTTATTTATTTTATTTCGTGCTCTGTCAGAAAATTTGTAGTGACCATTTTGTTATCAGAATATATCCCTGTCCTCATACTGTTTGTAAAAGTTTTCTGCTTTCAAAAGTCTGAAAAATGGGCCCAAAAATTAACAGATTTCTGACACCTTAAAATTAATAATGAATATATAATCACATAATTTGCTACTATCTTCTCAACAAAATTTAGTAACATGATCTTTAGTGAATAATTATTACTTTACGCAACCAGAGAAGTGGATAGATAAGCCTATATATCCGCACCGCTTTGTCATATAGTGATAAGCCTATATATCCGCACCTATATAGTGATTTTGATCAGAATTCACAATTGAATATTTTATCAAATAAAAAGAAAATTAATAAGCGTCCCTTGTTGATACTAAGGGAATTTGTTGTTGTTTTCTTTGTTTTTTAATTGGTTCTCGGTGGAATAATATATGAAGCTATCCCCTGTAACGAGCCATGAACAATGGGACCCGTCCAGATGGAATTTGTTTTACCTTTTCCATTAGGATTGGGGTTATATTGCTTACTCAGGACACAGAATGCCACATTGGTAGTGCCACAGGATGTTTGAATCTGTTTATTGCTTTCTGTCCTTCTGTTTAGTTTTTATTGCTTTCTTCGTATCACGTAAAGTTTCCAAAAAAGAAGCGAAGTTTTTTTTTGAAGTTACTTTTATTAATTTAGAATTTCTTTATTTAAATATTTCGTTAGTTTTATATTAGGAATTTAGGATACAATAAGTTCGACTCCAAAAATTTCATTGTTTTTTAAACTAATATTTTGTTAGAGAATAATTATCATATAAAATACAACATAAATGCTAACTTGTTTCTCCAAATTTTTTTTAACTTTGAATTCAAATTTTAGAAAATATCTTAGTAATTAATACATTTAGATATGTTAAAGAACTTTTTATTTTAATCTTTGTTAACGGTGTTAAGTAAAATCGATTGCTCGGGTGGTGGACTAAGTATCACATATTGAAAGTTTTGGTTGATTGTCGAAATTAGAAGTTTAATTAATGAAAGTTTAAGGGAGAATGTAGTAGTATGGCCATGGCCTTTTTGATTTCGTGGACCTTGTTTATTTTCGTGGTTATGATCTAATAATGTTTCATAAGTAATGTGCTAGATGAAAGATCCACATTCTGAATCCTGGACAGCTTATTTTGTCAATAAACAGTAAACACTCAGCGAGCACACCACCCCCCATAAAAGAAAGAGAAAAAGAAAAATTATAAGATGAAATCAGAAATGAAGAAAATATTGAAAAAATAAACCATCATATGCATATTAACAACTATAAAAGCCACAGGCCAGAGTGTCCCAATGGTTTCTCTCATCTATACCATGATGTATTAACGATGACATTTTATCATGAATGGACAGCTGGAGCTGGAGGGTTATGAGAGGATGACAGAGAGGAGGTGGCAGAGAGAGCAGGGGAGACGGGATGCAATCGAAGACATGTCAGAGGATTTGTCAGAAGGGGAGCGTGAGAAGGGCGATATCTTGTATGAACTGCCCCAGTCTGGGGACGCTGGTGATTCCACACCCCGGAAGAAGGCCTTCCAGCGCAACTCCTCGGATGTGAGCCATGTCTGGAACGACGACAGCCAGAGCAAGAAGCTCTACATTGTACTTATCAGGTGACCTTTTTATTTTTTTTATTGTATTGGTTAGTGTAGTAGCCTTGAAAAGAAGTCATAGCCTCATAGGCAGACAATTGGAATCATTTTAGCAGTGCAAAACTGATCAAGTAGTTGCTCGGACTAGATCAAACTTCTATGAGTTTGTGCATTTATTTCCTTTTTATTTACATGGAATTTTGAAATGTCATTTTGAGCAATGTTCTCTTACATGAAATTTCATTTGCACTCTTTGACAGTTTGCATGGCCTTGTTCGTGGTGAAAACATGGAACTTGGCCGTGACTCAGACACTGGCGGCCAGGTAAACACTTTGTTACAATATTTGTCACATAATCCTGTAATATCAATTGCATTGAGTACCTGTTTGGTCTGGTCTCTGCAGGTTAGGTACCTGGTTCTTACCTCTTAAGTGCTAGTTATGCATTTTTTTGCTGTAATACTTGAACAATTAAAAATAAATAAATAAATTTGAACAGATAAAGTATGTGGTGGAACTAGCTCGCGCACTCTCCATGATGCCGGGCGTGTACAGAGTCGATTTGTTCACCCGCCAGGTGGCATCACCAGATGTCGACTGGAGTTATGCAGAGCCAACGGAGATGCTGACAAGTGGGTCTTATGAGTCCGAGGGGCTTGGTGAGAGTGCTGGTGCTTATATCATTCGCATCCCATGTGGTCCGAGAGACAAGTATCTGAGAAAGGAGTTGTTATGGCCCCATCTCCAGGAGTTTGTTGATGGTGCCCTTCAACACATTGTGAACATGTCTAAAGTCTTGGGGGAGCAAATTGGCACTGCAGGACAGCCTGTGTGGCCATATGTGGTTCATGGCCACTATGCTGATGCTGGTACTCTTTTTAATTTCTGTTTGTCCTCAGCATTTTTCTTGTTCTTTTTCGGTTTATTGGCAGATTTATACCAACTAATTCTGAATAAGTATTCAGTGGTGAGTTAAGCCTGGCAAAACCTTATGTAGACCACTTGTTGGCTTGTTGCTACAATCAACGATCTATTCAATATGCTTATTTAACTAGCAAATAACACTATCTAGTTTCTTGCTTCAAAAAAAAAAAAAAAAAGACACTATGTAGTTTCAATTGAATGTTCAATTTATAGTATGACCTAAGCATCAACGTGAATCCAACTATTCGGACCTCCTGTATATATTCTTACTGATTTTGTCTCAAAAGTCGATAACGACTTAAAGACACAATGCCTATAATTTGACCATTGCCTATAATTAAATGCCAGACAGCCATGAAATGGGGAAAAAAGTACCAGAAAATTTGACCATTGTTCGTTTTATAGTAGCTTTGGATCTTACTGATGCCGCACTGAACCACCTGTAGTGATAATTAATCTTAAGTATCGATCTGTAGATTTTGGTTCCTCCCAAAATATTTAACTGTACATGGTCTATTTTACGTAAGCCTCAAGCTGTTGAAGACTTAAGTATGAAAATGGTATGAGCAGGGGATGTGGCGGCACTATTATCAGGTGCCTTGAACGTACCTATGGTACTCACTGGGCACTCCCTTGGTAGAAACAAACTTGAACAACTCCTCAAGCAGGGCCGCATGTCAAAAGATGACATAAACTCCACATACAAAATAATGAGGCGCATCGAGGGTGAGGAACTGGCGCTTGATACGGCTGAGCTTGTGATCACTAGCACACGCCAAGAGATAGATGAGCAATGGGGACTTTATGATGCGTTTGATGTTCAATTGGAGAGGAAGGTCAGGGGGAGGATGAGGAAAGGGCTTAGTTGCCATGGCAGATACATGCCAAGAATGGCGGTATTTGTTTTTTTCTTCTCCTCTTTTTACTTATATTATTCCAATTTTATGAAATTCGCTTTCTTTTTCTGGCGTTGTGCAAAAATTACAATTAACGTGTGTGTGCGCGCACGTGTCTCAAGTTTCTTCTATGACTTCAAAGCTCTTCAAAAGTCGAAACTCGAAACAAAATCAATTCATGCAGCAGCTTAATGCACTTAAAATTACCAGTATACTGCCTTACCCAGCCAAGTAATTCTTTTTTTTTTTTTTTTGAAGTTCTAACAAGTTCATTTGTGCTTCAAGCTATATAATAGATTGTATATTCCTTTGTTAAATGCCCAAGGCACTTTAGTGCGACCTTCTTTTTTTTTTTGCATATGCCCAATCCGTATCTTATTTATTTTTTATTGTCATTGAATTTTGTTAGTTTTCATCGAATTTTCTTCAGAAAAGAGCAAAAATTTAGTTCATCACATTGAACTGATTGTAGGTTATTCCACCAGGCATGGATTTCAGTAATGTGGTGGTTCAAGATGATGACGGAGATGATGCAAATGCCATCGGTTCCCCTAAGTCAAACCCTCAAATTTGGTCTGAGGTATCTATAGAAGTTTTACAATTGAATTTTAAAATCCTCCCTTTGGTAGCCTCTGCCAAGTTCTCTCTAAAAAATTCTAAAACACTAATAACGTCGCCCAACTATTCCAGTCTTAAAGTATCAAAACTTCATTTGGATCCCAAATGTTTGTAGTCATTATTACATGCACAACTTCTCAAATATTTGCTTTAAATTACCTTTTATAAAGAAATCAGAGATACATGTTACTTTGGAATTTTTGTTGAGGGCAATATGGAAAAACAAATTAACAAGTAGAATGCAGCTATGTGTTGCTGCAAGTAGTAGAGACTGACATGGTTATTTATTATTGACAGGTGTTGAGGTTTTTCTCAAACCCTCACAAGCCAATGATATTGGCTTTATCACGTCCTGACCCAAAAAAGAACATCACAACCCTTGTCAAGGCCTTCGGAGAATCGCGTGCCCTTAGAGAACTTGCTAATCTTGTGAGTTCTTAACTCGTACCTTTTTTACAAAATATGTTTATCCGTTCATAAATCCACATGGTTATTTTGAATTTTTCACCGATAAACAAATGTTGGTTTGGTTAAATTCAAATAACAAAAAGAGGAAAGAACATTGAAATATTGGTAAATAGATTCCTCTTATTGAGTTAATTCTTCTTTTGTTTGTTCATCAGACGCTGATAATGGGGAACCGTGATGACATTGATGAAATGTCTGCAGGCAATGCATCTGTTCTGGTAACAGTTTTGAAGTTGATTGACAAATATGATCTTTATGGCCTTGTTTCTTTCCCCAAACACCACAAGCAAGCTGATGTGCCTGAAATTTATCGGTTATGTGCAAAGACTAAGGTAATGAACTAACTGCTTGTATGATCCATAGAAAATGTTGGACAATGTGATGCTGGACAGTGCGTAGAACGTTAAGATGGGACATACTAAGAATGGATCCTAAATTATTAACCCCAATCGAACAAAAATGAACCTTGATAAATAAATCTCTTCCCTACTTCCAAAGGAAAGAACTAAATTGGTTCCATTAAGCCTATATAATGGTTTAATTGTCTTAATTGCCCTTATATGTGTAAGTAGTTCTTACTTAATTAATCTTTTTTAGTATCAAGGTTACCTTTTTTTGGATACAAGTATTAAGGTTACCTCACTCATGTTATTGAAAGGTCAATATTTTGGTAGTATAGCAGTACTAAAATGATTGCTACTGTTTTTCACTGCAGGGTTTTACACTTTTACTTTCTTGTATTGTTTCGTATTTTCAAATGGAATCATTTTTAATTTATCTTTAAGTCTCTTTTAAATTTCTAGGGAGTCTTCATCAATCCAGCTCTTGTGGAACCTTTTGGTCTCACGCTAATTGAGGTGTTCTCATTTACCTTTTTCCTAAATTTTTGCTTATTTTATGTAATTATTTCCTGTTCAAAAGGTAACGAAAATAGTGTTCATGCCTCCAATTCTAGGCAGCAGCTCATGGACTCCCTATGGTGGCCACTAGAAATGGCGGTCCAGTTGACATCCATGGGGTAAGAAACATTTTCCTTTTTATAGTAATTCAGAGGCATTTCTAGCCTACCCCAACTTGTTTGGGGCAATAGCTTAGTTATTGTTGTTGCCGTTTGTATAATAATTTGCAGGCATCCAGAAATTTTGCTGGAATTAATTTGCCTTATAGTGAAAAAAACATCAAAATGGAAAGTTTGCACTTATAAATAGAAATAGGATAGAATATTTGTAAAGCTAAGTTGACCACTACTAGTTATCACTACTTGAAAATAAAAATAGAATGGAATATATGCTGGAAAGCAAGTAGACCATCAATACTTACCAGTTACTACAGTGTCCCAGCTCAAGAAATATTGTTGGTCACTCCAATTTGGCTAACCTCACCAGCTCAAGCATGTTAAGTTTCATGCCTGAAACTTACAGGTTACAGCTACAGAAAGAGGAATCCATTGCATGCTTGCTTTCGATTGTATTGATTTATCCTTCTTTCCTTCTGTAGGCATTGAAGAATGGGCTCTTGGTGGACCCACATGACCAGCAGGGCATATCAGAAGCACTACTCAAGCTCCTGGCAGACAAAAACCTATGGCAGGAATGTCGCAAGAATGGTCTGCGTAACATCCACTTGTACTCTTGGCCAGAGCATTGTCGCCAGTACCTGACACGTGTGGCTGCATGCCGCATGCGCCACCCACAATGGCAGAATGACACCCCTGCAGATGATGCGGCTGTTAATGAGGAATCTCTTAACGACTCACTCAAGGACGTTCAGGTATGGAAAGAGGTGGTTATGACTAACGAGGACGGTCAGGTCAATATTCAGCTTTCATAGGTCCTTGAGATTCTGTCAAATAAAGTTGAGGTTATCATGTGTTTGCAATTCTGGAGTTCTGGTTTTCATTTGTTGGGTTTTAGGTTGACTCTGGTTTGGTTTGCTTGCTGTTCACATTGGACAGATTATGGTTCCATCATGCTCCAGGTTGTTCTTGGTTGGGATTAGTTGTCTTTGTCTTGTTTTTAATCTCAGGAAGTTCATACTGGTTGTGTTTTGTCAATTTCTTAGACATAGATTGGCATGGTTTCGGAAGAGAGAAGAGAATAACCACATTAAAACTATACATATAAATTCCATGCTTCTCTAACCGTAACATTTTTTTATGTCAAAATAAAAACATATATAGTATGAATTTCCAAATTTAGTAGGAATGTGAAAACTATCTTAATCAATTCTTTCAGGAGCTTTCACTTAGGCTGTCACTTGATGGAGACAAGTCTCTAGAACTTCAAGAGGGAGAAGAGGATGAAGGTGGGGCTAACGACCATGTGCAACGGATCTTGAGACAGATGAGTAAACGTTGCACTGAGGGAGGTGACAATACAAACCAAATAAGTGTTAATGTTTCTAGTACAAGCAAATACCCACTACTTAGGAGACGTCGTAGGCTCTTTGTTATTGCCTTGGATTGCTACAATGACCAGGGAGCTCCTGAGAAGAAGATGGTACAGGTATAATACTGTTTTTTCTTTTATTCATGGTTTCATACCTTTAATATTTCTGCTTTTACTTTTGCTGTATTGAGAACTCTCTTTACACATGAACTATTATGTCCTCTGTAGTCTGTTTCGATCATAGTTCAAATCAAGTCAGTTCATTGAGTCAGAGACTGCTAACCAGTCTACATCACTCACAGGTTATACAAGAAATATTTAGAACCGTCAGATCAGATCAGCAGATGTCACGAATTTCTGGTTTTGCCCTCTCAACTGCCATGTCAATGTCAGAAATTGCAGACCTCCTAAAGACTGCGAAGATTCCCATCACGGATTTTGATGCACTGATCTGCAGCAGTGGTAGCGAGGTTTATTATCCTGGTACGGCACAATGTACCGATGCTGAGGGAAGGTTCTGTGCTGATCCTGATTATGCTACTCACATTGAGTACCGTTGGGACGAGGAAGAGATCAAGAAAAATATAGTGAAGGTAATGGCTAGTGCTGGTGCTGACGAGGTAGCAAATATGGAGGTGGATGAGAGATCTGGCAATGCACATTGTGTCTCCTTCTTCATTAAGGATCCTTCTAAGGTAACCTTTTCAAAATCTTACATTTTTGCTGTTTCTTTTCTTACTGAGTTTATTTATGTGTTTGCTTTCTCGTAAGTATATATTTAAAACAAATGTTTAAACTGTTCAAATACTCTGAGAATTTTCTTTTTTTTGGCAATTTAAGCAATTGACTTTAGCCTTTGTCAAATAAAATTGTAAATTTCTGAATATAGTAAAGTCAGTTTTATGTCTTGCTTATAATTAAATATGAGCCAATTGTCCTGTATAAATTAAATATGAGCCAATTGTCCTGTATAATTGTAGATATCTGAAGTAAAGTAGAATTAAGTATCCTTTTCTTGTCTTGCTTGTAATTTAACACGAGCTTTTGTCCTGTTTAACTGTATTAGAATAAGTCAGTTCTTTCCTTGTTTTGACTATAATTGAACAGGAAACATTCTATTTTTAAAGTATATATATATCCGAAATGTAGACAAAAAATAATATTGTGTAATTGTTAGCATGGTATACTCTCCGGTGGTTATGTTAGAACTTATCCTTGTCTAGTAGAAATTAATTAACAGATAACCATAGTGCTGGGATTAAATTAAATAATTTTTTTAGGCAAAGATGGTGGACTATTTGAGATCGATGCTAAGGATACGGGGTGTACGTTGCCACATCATGTATTGCCGTAACTCAACTAGGTTGCAGATCATTCCTCTTCTTGCTTCCAGATCTCAAGCTCTCAGGTATTGGTCATCTTATCCATCATCATCACCATAACCATCAGCATAACTAGCATCATCAAGGCTTGCATTCTTGGTCAGGATGCTGATATATACCAGAACAAGTGGGCACTGTTTTCCCCAGAATTAAAAGCAGAAACCAGCACAGCCAAACCTCAATTTATGGCCACTTCGCAGTTACCCGTAGAAACTTTCTACTGAATCGACTCTTGAGTTGTTAGATTGAGTCTCAATTATCGAGGCGATATCAAATGTGTATAATTGGGCATCAAATAAGCAAATTTAAACCAAAAGTTGGAAGAGTTATTGGTAGTTACATGCTACATGCACAACAGTGAACCCATAATTGATCTTTATATCTTATCAGGTACCTGTTTGTACGATGGGGAATAAATGTCAGCAACATGTATGTCATAACTGGTGAGAGGGGCGACACCGATCAAGAAGAACTGATCTCAGGTTCCCACAAGACAGTGATAATGAAAGGTGTAGTGGAGAAGGGATCTGAGCAACTTTTGAGAGGACCATGGAGCTATCAAAGAGAAGATGTGATACCAAATGAAAGCCCCTTGGTTATATATACAAGTGGAGAGGTAAACTCAGATACAATCATGAAGGCTTTTAAGCAAGCATCCAAGGTTGTCCTTTAATTAATATAAGTAGTTAGGGGTCGATATATAGTTTTATCGACACATAGCATATATATATATATTTCTTTCTCCTCGCCGCTCTTTGGAAATAGTCAGGAGAGAATATACAGCTCCTCAAAGGAAGGATTTGTAGCTGCCTTTTATAAGCGACAGAATAACATCTCATAAATATGATGAGGTATAGTATGATCTCTTGCCTTCTTTCTTGTATTGTAATATACTGACAGGTGATTCCAGTTCTGCTGAAAATAACCAACACTAATTCCCCAGATTAGAGAGCCGCCTCAAATTTTTCTTTGACATGTTTTTGGTATTTTGCTTGCATTCATGTGAACAGTGAATTACTCGTGTTTAGAGAGAAAAGTTATAGTTGCATAGTAAAAACTTATAGCTTTCATGTGTTATGAATAATGGACTTGCGTCATGTAGCCAGCTTAATTATGATCTCTAACTTAAAGATTCTGAAAATATTATTCTTCTCCTCGGCCTTTTGTTTTGCTGTACTTGAATGTATCTACTATTTTTAGAGAGCTACAATTTCTCCATCACTTGAAACTAAATAAATAGATAAATTAATAAGAATAATTCTGTTGAATGATGAATGGTTGTGATTTGATTAGTGAATAAAGAGTCTAAATTTGAGCCCATATATCCATGGTAGGGTTACCCAATAAATAAAAGAAAAAAAAATTTACAAGCCTTTTATGTTGCTGCACAAGCACAAGGACGGCGTTCGTTGATAAAACTTTCAACTGATTACTAGTTTCTTCGATGTATATCTATCCTTTTTGTTACGCTTTCCACCTATGTTCTTACAATGTAGTTCACTTGTTTCACCAAATTTAGGGATGAACTAATAATTTCCGTTGCTTTTCCTCTTAACGATTGATAGGGGAAGTACCTATGCTTCATTAATCAACAAAAAATAATAATGATAAAATATTTCAAAATAAGTTGTCTCGCCTGAATATTGTGTAGAACATCCCACAACACTCAAGTATATATATATATATATATATATATATATATATATATATATATATATAAAGCAACATATAAATTGTACAGGAAAGCAACTTTTCATTAACAAAAAGAGGAAAAAGAAAAGGCTATTTTCTTGAAAGAACAAAACATTATAGGATGTGCTTCTCATGCATCAGCCTCTTTTCTCTCGGATGAGATGCCAGCCAGCAGATCCTTGAGCTCCCCTTTCTGGAAAGGACAAAATAAAAAAAAATACTTGGCATAAGTGCAACAACAAATTGTAACTGTGCACATCATGCGCAACTCATTGTAACATTTCCATGAACACCAAATATTTTCAGATCTCTATAAATATACGAGTAATATGACACTCTTAGATTAGCAGAATAAACATAGTAAACTTTATTTTAACAATGTTGCAACTCGCTCAATAAGAGCCCCTACATCTTAAGATTTATGAATCAACTCCATAAGAACTTACCCTCTTTGTTCTAGTTGATTAACATGCAAAAGCTACCGACACAGTGATCAGAAGAGATGAACCTTTAAATTAATCCTTTTTATAATGTTGCAACTATAACTACAAATATGGCAATGTAACTTTGAATTATTGAGAATTTTACAGAAGGCTGGACAGGTATAAATTACATAAATTGATAAAATTCCAAAGTTTACAACACCAGCATATTATTCCAAGTTTTAGAACATTCCATTTAAGTTCCCATCAACAATAAATTCCCCATGAGACATGTATGCTTAGGATGGCGTATAATAGGGACACAAAAGGGAGATATTATGTAATACTTTAGCAACTAAGCTGGCATAACTTGATCTTTCATGCAATAAAAACTTGTAATGTAATTAATGCTTTATTTACCATGCATGTAATAAAACAAGTGTGAGGAGTGTCAATTAACATCATAAATGTGAAATGATATTGCACTTGAGGAACCACATTCATGTCATTTACCCAAACAACAACAGTAAAATTCTAAAGAACCGCAAGAAAATAAGCTAAAATATATATATGTATACCTGGTGCATACTAAGAATAATATCAGAGCCACCAACAAATTCTCCATTTATGAAAATTTGGGGAAACGTGGGCCATTTACTGCCAGAAAAAGGAAAGAAAAAGTCAAATTCATTTCATGCACCAAGTGAAATTGTGAATCATATCCATGCTAAGCATCACTGCATAAGAGAAGTTCTTAAAGCCTAATAAGAAAATTATATGTTATTTATTATGCATTTACTTCAACATGGTTAAATACCTAATTAAGTTAATCTGAACAAATAAAGCTATATGCAAATTCTTCTGCATTGCCTCCATTACAAAACAACAGAGTTTGCAAATAGAATTAGGAAAAGTAAGTGCTGCAATGCAAAACAGTAGCATATTAACCAATTTTAACTTCTTCTTTTGTAGTTACACTCTTTCTCTATTCAGACCCTACCAACCCCCATCCCCCCAACACACACACACACAAACCCCTACCCCACCCTGGCAACACACACACACAAAAACACAACATGAAACGAAATTCAAATTAATCTTTGTAACAGTTCCTAGAAACCCAGTCAGTCAACCATAATCAATAATGATACCAAAAGGAGGTGAGTTCTAAAAAAAGGGTATCTATTCCCTACATTAAATCAACATTGACAATAAAAAACCCCTTAAAACTATTATGTCCTCCTTTTAAGGAAATTAAAAGCTAACTTTCTAACAGTTAGACTTAACACCATAATAAATTATCAAAATCATGGTGATTTCAACATACTTAAAGATGTTAATTCCTTTCCTGAATAATGTAAATCAAACTCCATTTTCTGATAAGATAAACACATTATATAGAGCAAAATAATTGCTACTTTCTCCAAATGACAGAGGAGATATAGAGTTATAGACTAACCTATAATTCTTCACACTCTCCTTGAGCTGCAAGTCAGACAAGATATCTCTGGCACCAATGGGTACTCCTATATATTTTACCCCAATAAATATTGAAATAGAACAAAATGTATAGTCTTAGGCTCTCAGATATAATAGAATTTAAGAAAAATTCAATTCTTTTATCCTTTTTCTTGAAATCTGCAACAATGAAAAACACCTCCTATACCCAAGTAGGTATTAAAAGTTATGCAAGGCTCAAGAACTTTGTAGGAACTGTACCAAAGAAAGAAATTGTGTACCATATTGTTGAAGTACTTTGACAGCCAGTGCACTAAAACCACACCTGGGTGCATCTGGCACTCCCTTCATATATATCATCACAGGATTCTCCTTCACATCCTGGATTAAATATTTGTAGGCATTCATGAGTTACAGACATAAAGAAACAAGGGGATTGGAGAGAGATGGAAAGAAAATGTTCTCTTTAAACAAGCAAAACTTAAAGGTTCTATAATTTCTTTTTTTTTTTCTGTTTCCTGAGTACGTGATTAAGTACCGAAGTATAGATAAATGAAACTACCTGATGCACAATATCATTGAGGGAGAAGCCGGAGCTTTTCACAGTTGGCTGGAAATCCTCATGTGTAGCAGAGTCTGCTGCAACTCTACTTCCAGGTGAACCAGAGTCACCTCCAGCAGGGCCTGATGAAAACTTCATAAACCAATTAATGGCTGGTACAACTGCCACCTGCTGTTCCAGAAAGTAATTGGTTTTATCATGTACTGATCTTTACCAAGCTGACATTGTGTAACTTTTTAGAAGTTTACTTTTACTTCATTTCCTGTTCTTTCTGTCATTTTGGGACAGGGAGGAGACAATGCTTAAAGTTAGGTCTTCCAAAAGAAATTTAAGCTTAAAACACTTACCAGTACCTGCACAGTCTGTGCAGCGCAGACCACACCAGAAGGAAGCATAGCAAAATTATCCCAATTTCATGGTAATATTATTTTATTGCTTCTTACAAATTGTTTAAATAACCAAAACAAAGAATAGTGGGTCCAGCATCAGACCAGTTTCAGGTTTAACGGACCAATTCAGGTGCAGCTGAAGAAAAATTGGGCAAAAAATGAACTTCACTAATTGGTGCTAATTTCCACAAAATGGCACTGAAACAGAGTTGATAGGGGTGAAATTGGGCTTCACCTGCCAATTGAGGGATCCAATACCACAGAACAGTTCCATAGGCTCAAATTCAGAGAAAAGAAAAATGGGAACAAACCTTGCCATCCAGGGAAGGAGCAAGGATCTTCTCTTGCAAGCGCAAGGACGGCGCCGCTAAGGTTAAGGAAGTGCGCAACAATCGCCTCAACATCGTAGTTGTAGGTTTCGATTGACCTATAAAGAAGAACAAGTCTAGTTCAGATAGTGCAACGATTCATTATAATATAAGTTTATGACTCTCCGTTGTATTTCGTAATAAAAGGAACAAAGACGATACTGTATGTAATCTATGTATATGTAAATAAATTTCGTCGCACAAGCCTTGGAGAGCTTGGAGAGAGAGAGAGAGAGAGAGAGAGAGTACCGAAGAGTGTGGTCGGCGATCGAACTGTTGGTCTATGCGCAGAAAACTTCGGGAGCTGGAATTCCAGAGTTGAGGCTCAAGTGCGCGGAATCACATCCTCTGCCAACCATTTATGGTTGGTAGAGGGCCAACGTTTGATCTAAACCGTTAGATCTAATCTCAATGGTTAAGAGAGTCCGTGCATGTAACCTAGATTGATAGGCCCGAAAAATTTTAACCGTCGAAATTAGATCTAACGGCTCCGGATCAAACGTTGGCCCTCTACCAACCTCAAAAAGTTGGCAGAGGATACGCTCCCTCCAAGTGCGCAACTATCAATTTCTTCTGGGCCCTTGAAAAGTTCGAAATGACAATTTTATATGGAGGAGGTTCCAATGGGGAATTGATTTGCACACTCCCCGCTTTGGTCCGATCACACCTAAAATAATTTTAAAGACAAAATTACCCCTGTGCTCTGAAAATAATTACTTAATAAATATACCATAACTGAAACCCAGTGTTAATGTTAATTAATTCAAAACTAACGAACAAACAAAGAAATAAAAACGTCGTCAATTCTTAGTGGAAAAAAAGAATCATTCTAAATTTTTTATTCTTTACAATCCAAGTACATTGCAAGAGTACAATCCTTACCGTTTTCTCCATTAAACACGTACCTTTTTTTAACTAAGAGTTGTTACAGATGAGGTTTATTCAACTATTAACCGAAACTGAATTTTGTTATGCAAAAAAATTTTTTTCCTCCTAGTCTGTCATATAATCCTACTTGCACGTAGTTAACCCCCTGTAAGCTTGTTTACTATAGAAGTATTTTACAATTTCAAATCTTTCGGGTCGTTGGGACACTCATAGGTTTTGTCTTCCTTTCTTACTAGTTACTGCTCTTCACCATTTGGATGGTCGGATCCAAGAAAGAGACAAAAGCATCATTTGCTCTGTTTGGATAAGATGTGAGAAGAAGGAAAGAAAGGAAAAAGTGGGAAGAAGTATTGGGAAGTGTGTAACTTTGTGAAGAGTTTGGATTGTTTATAATAAATTTATTCTCTTATTCTCTTTTTTTCTTCTTCCCAAATGGAATCCAAACTGAGCCATTTATATCTAAATGTTACTTATGTCATTTTGAAATTAAGAGTGTTCGGACTAAATTAGGGGTGTCCAAATCAATTCTCATTCCAATGTTATATTTCATTTATATTTCAAATTTAAATATTAATTATAAATTATTCGATATTGTGAAAGAAAATTGATTAATGCCATATCGCGATTTACCATCGCGCATAATAGCTGAGGTGCTCCTCTCACCCGGCGTACTTGTTTTTGTTCACTCAGTAGCTATAAGTGTTCACTTTATTAGTTATAAACGTTCACTTTTTGTTATCAGAAATTCACTATGTGTTCAATCTGTTTATTTTTTTATTTCTTCTTCAGTTAATATTTTGTGTTTGGTATTTTTATATAAGTGTTTATTTTGTTACTATAAGTGTTCATTTTTATTGTTACAAGTATTCATTTTGTTGTTTATTGTATATGTTATTTCTGTTATTATAACTGTTCATGTTATTTGTTATATATGTTTACTTTGTTATATTTTGGGGTTCAGTTTGTTCAGCTATTATCTTAGTGTGAAATACTTGTTTTCATTTTACAATTAGTATGTAATAAAATCATCAGTTGACACATTTAACTGGTTATTAAACTAAATATATATAACGAACTTATGTGCCGATAGGTCCAAAATTCACGCAGGCTCACGGGCGGGCCCTCTGTTCAGCGATGGCGCGCGATGATAAATCCAGCGATGGCCGATGGTACTTATTATTTATGATTACGAAATATATAATCATATTAGAATTAACTTATTTTAAATAATAAATTCGAACATTTTTGGGCTTTTTGATCCAATAATATATGAACTCAAAAACATCCTAAAAGTTTATGGTAACTCATTTGAATTCGACGTTTCAATTTTTAATTTTAAAGTGAAAATAAAAAGATGGTGTTATAGCATTCGATAGTTCTTAAAATTGTGTCATTGGAATTTTTTTATTTTCATTGTCGCTACTTACAGATCCGCACATTAATGAGTTGAATTAGGTTCTTGTCGGGCATATGTATAACTTTTTATTCTAATACACAAAATTAGGTTTATATCCTCAATCAGACTTAATTAATAAATATTAGTATACTGATATTCACTCTATAATGCCTGGTAGGAAAAAAAAAATAACGGTACAAATAAGTTACGCTTTTAATTTTCTTCTTGGTTTGGAGGGATCCTAAATTGCCTAGAAAAAATAGTGCTTCGTTGTAAGTGTGTTAACACATCGAGTGCGGTACTGAAAAAAAAAATTGCTAATACCTCCTTGAAAAAGTGGTCTGAATTTATATATATCTTCCGTCTTTTACTTTTGGGGTTCAAAAAATCTCATTCATGAATCAAGATTCATGTATTGTAAAATTATTCTATTTTCGTTTCTGAATAGTTTTCTGACGTAAATCTGGCACGAATCTCCAAGTGGTCCGAAGGTTGTAAACACACAACGAATCTTCGATCTCTCCTCCTCGCAGCTTAACATCATCCTAAGAAGAAGGATTGTTACAATGTATATTTCTGTTTATATATTTTTCGGAATTGCTTTCCGTGATCTTTTCTTTTTTTATCATTTTCTTCTGTGTTTAGAAAATGCGTTTTTTATTTTCGAAAGTTCAGGAATGAGAGGGGATGAGGGTCATCAGAGGGGATGATGGAAATGATGGAGTACAGAGAGGATGAGTGATAGGGAAGAGAAGGGAGGAGAGAGAGCGAAATATGAAGAAATAACGGAAATAACAGGGTAGGCGGAGAGAGGGAGGGAGGAGAGAAAAAGAATAAGTCACATATGAGATTATATTTACTAGAACAGTTATACATTTTAACTAGAACCTTTATTATATATATAAGTAGAATTGTTATGAATATAAGTAGAATCTTTATATATATAAGTAGAACTTTTATATATATTAAGTAGAACTGTTATATATATAAGCAAAATTTTTATATATATTAGAACTGTTATATATATAAGTAAAATCTATATATATATTAAGTAGAACTGTTATGTATATTACTAGAACTGTTAAATATATTAACTATAAATGTGTTCGCTCCTTCTGTTTCGCTGTGTTCGCTCTGTCCCCTATGTGTCGTTGTCTTCTTTCCCTCTGTGAGACACTAATCTCTCACCTCTGTTTCGCTCATCCCGCCCTCCCTTATCCCCTCATCAAAAAAAAAAAAACGCATTATCATCCTCTCATCCTCACTTCCTCTTTCTTTTTTTTCACAATGCAAACTGGGAGGATGATGGGATGATAAAATTTGGGGATGATGCTTATAAGCTCCGTATATTTTTTATATGTAGTGATTCCACAAACACAAACTACGGACATTAATTTTATGTTTTATGAAAGAAAAATGCTAGAGTCTAATATGCATTCGACAATAAGTTAGAATTTAATTTTGAACGTAGCAAATTAATAATTTTGAAAAATAAATTGAAAAACAAACAGACACAGAGATCGAACTATATGAAAAAGAAAAAGATTTTTTCGGACACAAGTAACGACAAACACTAATTTTATTTATATTCAGTTTCATTTTATTTTGGATCCTTAAAAATATTCATATATTATATGCATATTTGATTTAGCTGAATTTGTTCTACCAAATCACATGACTCTTTTTTTTTTTTACTTTTAACTGTTTGATCAAAAATAAAAATACACATCATTCAGGAACGGTTATTTGACAAACTTAATATTTTTTTTGTTTACTTTTAACTTTGCATTTCCGATTAGATCGGACCTGCTATGATTAAGGGGGAAAAAAGAAAAAATCAAATCCTAGATTTTGGTTGGGTTAATTTTTATTTGGTTCAATTCAGTTTAGTGTCATGAGAATTCAAACTGTCCATCATGCATAGACCTGTCAAACGTGGTCTTCACGTGGGAAATCAGCCGTTTCGTATATCATGCCACATAAATAACGGTATAGTTTAAGCATTTTGTCAACCGTTCCGTTTACTGAAACGGTAAACGGCATGTGTAAAATTTCCAATTTCGGTAAACGGTATGTGTAATTCATTCCAGCTCTTGTTTCATTTACCGTTCCGTTATCGAAACGGCAGAAATAATCCTGCCACAAACCGTTTCGTTATTATTTCACGTCACGGCGAAACGACGAAACGGCAGCCGTTGACAGGCCTAATCATGCACTCCAAATCGCCATCCAAAACATCACATCACGGGCGTCAGAGAAAACTATATCATTTCTTTTCAAGCGATTTATTTCCCCCTTGTTTTTTTTTTTTACCCTTTGGCGAAGACAACTAGAGATAGCCAGATAGGAATTTGAGAAACTACAGGGCTGCTGGGCTGGAGAAGACAAAACGCCAAATGAGATGGATTCATTCAAGTCCTATGCAGGAATTTAATATTTTTAATAATTAAGATTTTTTTTCTCATAATATATTGCTATAGCTTCTATGAATCTTCTGTAATAATTTAGCTGGTTTTAATTTTTTTTAATCATAATATAAAAGTTGTGGTTTCTTTAAGTTTTTTTTTTTATCGTTTATAATAAAAAAACCGGAGCATTCGAATATATTATGTTTCATATTGAGTTTTCTTTTTTTTCCCCTTATTTTTCATTTTCTATATGCTCTGGATTTTCGGTCGACGTTGAAAAGTTATATCTCTTTCATGTATTCACGTTATAGAAGTAAAATAGAAAATATTACAAAACTTTTTTTGCACAACTACATAACTACTGACCATTTTTCTAATATCTTTCCATATTATTTTTTTCTTTCAAAATTTGAATTTTTTATTCATAAATATTTCAAAATTGGAAAGGAAACAAGTTCTATAAATTAATCTCATGAACAATAATATGACAAAAAAAATAATCAATATATTAGATGTCTGAGTTGCGGTTCTGGCGGAAAGCAACACTGTGTATTAGCATTTACACATCTTAGTGTATATATGTTTAAAAGAGATGAGTTAATTAACTAATAATATATATATATATATATATATATTGTACTTAAGGTTGACGTACAAATTGCAACCACATAATTTCTCATTGAGAACTTTCGATCCCTTTTTTGAGGCTTTTAATGGCCTTGACAGCCTTCATTGCATATGAAAAATAGTAGTACTTTTTTTCGAAATGCGAAGCTTCCACAATCCACATAAATTTATTTTGTTCACGAAATATAAGCAACGGGTCTCTATGAACTCTTTTTGTGATGAGAAAAGTATAATGCTAATTTCGACGAATCATCTATTGTTAGAAAAAGTGCAGAGTAAAAGCATTATTTTTCTTTCGAGTTTTCAAATTTTTTCTTGGAAAGGAAATGTACGGAAGAGAAGAAAGTGGTGGGAATGGGAAATAAAAAGAGAAAAAAAATATTAAAAAAATTTCTATATTTCATATTTGAGTACGGTTCCGCTGCCACAGGTTTTTTCCTGTACAGATGTCACAAATTTCTATCCATTAGATTAGAAATAGATCGAAAATTGGTGATTGGATTTTAACTTTTAACAACAAGAGCTGGTCTTTATTGCTTTTTATCTTTTTGTTTCCTCCTCTCATAACCACTGTCAAGGAGAAGAAACTATTAAACTTCAATATTCTCCTACGTAAAAAACTTCAATATTGATTTGACATAATGCAAGTTCTACAAAAAGCTACACCGAATACGTTTTAGAAGAACAACACAATACGATAGCATAGCATCGATAATTTCATGCCTTACGCAGTGGCGAGGTTAGTAAGTGGCAAGCCTGGGCAAGTGCCCAGGCTTGTTTTTTAAAAATAGAGGCCGATATATAGATATTTCATTAGATGCCTAGGCTTGATATTTGACTGTGTCTAGGCTTGAGCTTTGAAACTAGATTTTTAGCAATTCAATTTGTTTTTTCTTTTTTGACATTTAGTTGATCCAATCAATGAAGACACAAGAAAAGATAAAAGAAAAGGTGAATAGCAGAAATAGGTGATTTATGGGCCCGCAAAATATTTTTTTTTCCCATAATTCCCTTAATATAACAAAAGATTAATGCAAAAATAATATAGATATAGTTAGTGTAGGAAAAATTGAATATAACCCTATAATCAAATAGTTAATTTGATGACAATAAAATTATTTATGAATATTATTTGTTATAAAAACAATATAAATTATTTTAAATTAGATTTAAAAATTAATATTTTATTAAATATTATTTTTAATTTTATATTAAATTTAATAATATTTTTTGTGCCCATGCTTAAAAAAAGTCTGGACTCGCCACTGGCCTTACGCATAAGTGCATAACAAATAAAGATCACTTGTAAGGGATCGCTTTACAAGTGCTACACAACTTCTTCACTACAATTGCCACAACAAATCCAAAATTTTCACTATTCATTGCCATGGATAGAGTTTCTTTGTCAAAAATACATATAGAGATAGATAATTTTATCCGGTGTAAAATATTTTTTCCCCCCACAAATTTTAGGAATAGTTTCCAATTTTCACTTCAAAACTAGGAAGAGAAAAAATAATAAAAAAACGGGGGTGATAAGGATCATCCCCGATATTCCTCATCCCCATCATCCCCACGCGTTTTCTCTATTTTTGGCTCTACGCGTTTTCTATTTCTGGAAATTGCTCTGTTTCCCTCCCTGCCGTGTACGCTCGTCCCAGCCCTCCCACGTACGCTCCCCTGCAGCGTACGCTCGCCCCCCTCCCACCCTCCCGCGTACGCTCCCCAACCCCCATCCTTCCGCGTACGCCCCCCTCTCCCCCACCCTCTGATAATATCATACTCTCACACACACAATATATATTGATTATAAATGTTGAGGTTAAATATTTAACTGTTGAAGTTAATATATATAACTGTTGAAGTTAATATATACTAGTGAACTTATCGCGCTTCGCGCAATGAATGTTGAATCTAAGTTGACAAAACAGGGACAAAACAGAAACCGGAGCAAATCTGTCCAATCATATCAGATAGCTTTTCTGATCGGAGACATGTTTATTGACATTGTTTCTTTATTGTTGGTGCAGTCAAGACTGAGCTTCTTGGATAATAATATAACTTCACATACTAAGTAATGAAAGCAAAAGCATTGACATAGTAGTTGATTTTGATGGATACTTGTTGTTTCGGCCACAAATCCATTGTAAAAGGACCACAAAACCGGTAAAATAATAAATAGTGTAATCGGCAATGGAAAGACTATATAATTGGTACATTAATAAAATTTCAAGAATTGTGTAGCTAAAGGAATACTTGAATATCATTGTAACTCTAAGTATCATCAATGTAGTCTCCAAGGCGAGTATAAATTCACAAATTATAAGGGATAAAAAATAAGTTAGGTCAAGTCTAATATATATCACATCCATTTCATGTAATGGAGACGTCCAAACGACTTACCGAGCCTAATTTATCTAGAGATCCATCTATTCTGATGGAATATGCCTACCTACACATATCAAAAATAAAATAGTCAGCTCCAATAACAGAAAAATAAAATAGTAAATCATAGTCGCAAAAATCCAAAGAGTAAAATTCTATTATTGTCATTCGCTTCTGATACGTACTTCCCCGTGCAAATGGCTCTAACATTGTTGTTTGTCCATAAGGATAAGGAGATAAATGTAAAGTCGCATTCTCCAACAGGCATGTAAAAATATGCATTGCATGTACTCACTTCTCAATAGCATGTAGAAACAGAAAAATAAATTGATGATTTCACCATGTAAGGAACATACCATGTAGAAATAGGCATTGCAGCTGATAGTTCTCAATAGTGATGAGGGTTCTATCCAGCCACTCACAATCATTTCTGATGTTTTAGCTGGCAGAGAAAAATAGAAGTAAAAAATATTAGTTGATAGAAAAGTTTCTCCATCACAAAGAATAAAAAACAAAGAAAATGAGCATGCATGGCATGCCCCATTTTAAACATATATATCTGTTGTCTTTTTTCTTAGTCGTACCGATTGGAAGATCATACATAAGAACATGCGATTCTTTATAGTAATACCTCACACAAATAACCAAGGGCAGCAACAAAAGGAAAAAAAATTAGAGAATTTAGCAAAACATAAAATTTTACATGCATACTGACTACTTGCCTTTTCATACATATTGCTTCTATTTGCATTATTTACGATAGTTTTTTGCAAAAATGAAGATGCACCTGAGCTATATATTATATGATGTAGTTAAGTGTAAGACATAATTGTGCTTTAATTGAAGGATTGTGATTTCTACAAACGCACAGACAGGATGTCATATTATCATATAATCTCCTCACATGCTTAGCTTAGGCTTGATTTTACCAATACACCAGAGTCAACCTATGTTGGTCTGAAACTTTATAGCTGCAGTGTTTTCTGACATTGGATTTAACCTAATTCTAACTGATAAATAAAGTTATCCAAACCTTTTTTTTTGTCACTACTATCAGTTCTCTAAAAAAAATTCTAACACCTCAGAAAAATGGCCATGTTGTCAATTATGAGGCTAACTCTTATTTACTGGTAGATTAATGCTCTAATAGGCTGACAATTGATACATAGGCAAACAGATGACTATTTATTTGTTGACTCACCAATAGAGCCATCATTTTAGCAAGTTTTTGGGCCGTTTTTTACTTATCTAATGTGTAAATTATAGGAAATTGTGGTACAATTTTTGAGTCTATCTATTTGGAAAGATTATAAACTACTGTTAGGTTGATGGCAGTTCTAGCACAATAGCAGTGACAACCAGTGTAAATGCAGCAGTATAAGTATATAATGTTCAAACCACCAGAAATTTCACTGTGATATGTCAGCATTGTTTTGTTCATCTAAATCTCATCTCACTCTTTCAAAATATGCTCTGATCATTCAAAAGATAGGAATACTATATAAATATAATAGAATACCTTTTCTTCTCTAAATAAAAGGCCTTTAAAATATCGCTTTTCTGAGCACAGGATGAGAAACAATAAGTGCTATTGATAAATACATCCAGAGCCTACTTCTTCATCTTTATGAGGTCTGCACTGAACCTACACTTATCTGCATAAAAAAAAAAGAGAAAAAAATACATTGTTTGCAAAGCCCCAGCTGATATACTAACCTTGGATTTTTTTTTGGCAATCCAAGCCCATAGGAAGGTTTGGATAAAAGAAGGAGAAACAAAATAGATACCACCAACGACGCTATTTTCTAGAACTAAAGGAATATTCATTACCTCTTAGCAATCTTATCGAGCAGCCACATGAGAATCACTTTTATCTTCTAACCATTGCTTTTTCTGTACCTTCAAAGGAAAAGAAAACTAAAAATCAGTAGAAGTAATACTAATAAATAATAATAGAAAGTAATAAGACTTTTCAACTGTTAAAAAGCATAAGATGAAGGGAAACAAAGATTGCATATTAATTTATTGATTATAGCAAGCATGCATTAAAGGAATACACATATATATATAGGCCGATTGATTTTCATTGCAAATGAATCATCAAATTAGAGAGGTGAGAATAACGTGTTTCAGACATAAAATATTATAATAATGTGTTTCAGACATAAAATAATTTATTTGCAATTAGATATTGTTAAGTATTAATTAAACTTGCAGCAGTATCTGCTTCGGTAGATGTAAGAGGCTTCTGGTACTCTATTTTCAATTTGGAATAGGTCCTTCAGATAATTGTCAGAGGTGACAATCAGATCTGTGTACCAAAAATTAAATTGATATGTGATATTTAACTCGATGTAACAGACTATTCTATAATTTAACATATTGAAGCCTTGGTGATCTAGTCCTTTATAAAAACTTTTTAATAGCTTGAGCACAAAACGACCAAAGAGATTTGAATGCCGAAGATAATTAGTTAGGAGATATCAATCAATCTGTATCACGTCTTAGCTACAGCTATCTAATATCCTCTTTTATTTTATTTTGCATTTTAACCTTCAATACTCTCTCGATCATAATGCCTGATGTAACATAAGAAATGCATACCAAGAAATACGAAAGAAGCTTCCATTATTCATATTGCAGTTCCTAGCAGCATGAACCTTCACATGGTTGATCAAAATCTGAGACAATAGCCCCCATAGAAAGAAAAAAGAATGATATAAACAATGCATGTACAGGATTCTATTCTATAATTTTAGAAAATGCATAATAGCATACTCATAATAAAGAAAAGTAGTACACTTTCCTATCTAGCCATCTTTACCCTCTCACACCACACACCGTGACCTGTAAAACTAAAATGTTTTCAGTTCCATAAAATATTGATCAGGTAAAGGTAACATAACACTGTCTGTAGCTATAGACCAACTGGCTAGATAAGCAGCTCAGCCTTAACAATAGAATCAATATGACTCAATAAAGGTACTTTGAACTTATTTCTGCTGCTTTCAGGTCCTTGGTTCTGATTTGGCCTCATCCTCTGATAAAAACTTATTGCTGCACCAGTAAATAAAACTTTTAACTCGTATCTCTAAAAATTTTCTGAACTCAACCTTCAATCATCTAGCAAAAGAAAAATCATATCCTACAAACTTTTCATGCCACAATTATATCAATGAGATATGAACCAATGATTAATACCAAACAGATCAATCACCTATATGTTATAAATAGGAAGGTTTGAACTACATAAAAAAAAACTGAGAACTAATGACAGTTAATATAACCACACAATTTAGGATTAACAAAGAAATGATATACAATCAAAAGTTAACTGGCACACAACTTACTTTTTGCTTGCGAATATGCCGCTATCGGATTCTTTTCCAAAGTAGCTACTATTCATTTATTGGTGCCTCAAAGAGCATCCTCATTCTGTCAAAAAAGTATTACTTAAATGAAAAATGTAAGATTAAACAAAAAGAACATGAATCCATCAGACCTTACTTCGAAAGCTCACATAGCATCAGCATTGTATCCTTTTCCTGTACTAAGCAACAAAATGAAAGAACAAAGTTACTTTGCTATGAAGACCAACATCAGTGAGAAAGGCACCAACAACTACTAAGCATGTACTTTTTTTTTTAATCTCAGTGCTTCATAACAATTGTCTTTTTCCATATCAAACTCATCTCAAACAATATCTACAGTTGGTCCCAGTATATGAAACAGATTATTTTATCTAGCTAAAAATTATATGGATGAATTAAGAGGATCTTTTTCTTTTTATGTAGATTTCACGTGAATTAAGAGGATTTGCCCCTACATGACTCTACATTTTTGTTTTTGAGAATAGAAAATTTGTGGTTTAGGCCTAACGCTCCTAAGGTTTCAAAAGAAAATTAGGGGAAAAATTAAAAACTCACAGAAAAAAAGAAAAATTGATCCAAATCAAGTAAAACAGGACAAAAACCACAAAACTGCGATTCATGCTTGCAAGAAAGTAATCAACAGAGAGATATACCAGGATTTGAGGCAAAATCGACAAAAGAATTGACCAAAGGTTTTTCTGAGTTGGATCGAGCGAGCGACAATCGGATCGAGACCGAGAAGAAGGGAGCCAAGGAGACTCAAAATGGAGCTCAATTCGAAGAGGAAGACACGATCCACTCGCCTGAACCATCGACACTGACGACGGAGGCCGGAGGCCTCCACAATACTGCGACAAAGAAGGAAACTGCAGAAATCGTCACTCTCGCCTCGGGAGCTGTGCTCCCACACTGAGTAATGGAGCTAAAAAGAAGAATCGAGAGAGAGAGGGAACCTGTACTGAAAGGAGGTGGGCATCCTATCTTCCGTGTAGTCATTCGTGCATCTCTCTAATGTCTCCGCACGAAAACGTAGGAAATGGCAATCATCAAATCGCAGAGCAGAGGAGCAACGAAGTTATAAAGACAGAAAATCTAGAAAGAACTGGGTTAGTGGAGCTGAACGCAGAGGATGAAATCTATCGCACAGAGGAAAAATTGGACGGCTGGGATAATTGAACAGTAAAATCTCGGATTGGAATTGAAGTATTTTAGATGTCAACTTCAACCATTTAAATATGCTCACTTCCAATATTACCTTCAACATTTAAATATGCCAAGTTCAACAATTATATATATTAACTTCAACAGTTACATATATAACATATTACTTGCATATACTCGGAAGAAAGACAGAGTGTTGTTCCAGCAGTTATAACTTCAATATATAACTTCAGCAGTTACACATATTAACTTCAACAGTTATATATATTAACTTCAACAGTTATATATATTAACTTCAACAGTTACATATATAACATATTACTTACATATATAACTTCAATAACTTCAATATATAACTTCAGCAGTTACACATATTAACTTCAACAATTATATATATTAACTTCAACAGTTATATATATTAACTTCAACAGTTACATATATAACATATTACTTGCATATATAACTTCAATAACTACATATATAACTTCAGCAGTTACACATATTAACTTCAACAGTTATATATATTAACTTCAACAGTTATATATATTAACTTCAACAGTTACATATATAACATATTACTTACATATCTAACTTCAATAACTACATATATAACTTCAGCAGTTACACATATTAACTTCAACAGTTATATATATTAATTTCAACAGTTATATATATTAACTTCAACAGTTACATATACAACATATTAACTTTAACAATTACATATATAACTTCAACAGTACATATATTAACTTCAACAATTACGATATTGTCTTCAACATTTAAATATATTAACTTCAACAGTTATGAAGTGTTGAAGGAGGAAAAGAAGAAGGGTGTGGGGGACGATGTACATGGGAGGGAGGAGGGGGAGGGGGGACCGCGTATGTGGGAGAGAGGAGGGGGGAAAGGGGAGGGGGGACTGCGTAAGTGGGAGGGAGGACAGGGCAGGGGAGGGAGAACGCGTACAGAGGAGGGGGATGTGATAGAGTGTACGCGTGGGGAGAGAGGAATTTATTACGTACGCGTGAGGATGACGAGGATGATAGTATCTTAGAGATGGTCCTAAACAATTCCGATAAAAAAAATGTCTTAAAAGCGTAATGTACCGTGAGTCCGTAACAGACCTGTAACATCATGTGAGCCACACATAACGTGGTTTTCTTTTAGAAAATTGAAACTCATTAGTCATATATATATAATTATATCCGATCACAAATTCACAATTTATCGTATGTAAATTACACCAATCACGTCACTTGACGTGTGTGATTTCTTCAGAGAATTCAAAATCACCGTTAAATTCGCAACACCGGGTCCATTTGAAAAACTGTCGAAGCCTATAATTACAATGGACGAATCCGCGTGGGAAGTACGCACCGTCTTCTCTTTCTCCACGTCGGATTTGAAAGCACAGTTAAATCCAATTTTGAAAACCCAGTATATATTGGGTCTTTGTCCGATGCGGCTCGAGTCGCCTTGCTCTTGCTCGACCTGCCCCTTTCTATTTCCAATCCTTTCTTTCTTCTTCGTCGCTTCCGTGCGTTTCTATTTTTTCTTTTCGAGCGAGAGAGAACCTTAGTTAGGGTTTAGAGAGAAGAATCATGTCGGGAGCTGGTCAGGACGAAGACAAGAAGCCCGATCAGGGAGGCGCTCACATCAACCTCAAAGTCAAGGGACAGGTTCGACCTTTTTCGCTGCTTTTCTCTTGTGTTTTGTAAGATTATTGTCTGATTCGTCGTCTAGTTAGTGTCCAAAAAGTTTAGTTCTTCCTACTTTTGTACAACTCTTATCGTTTGTAGGGATTTTGTTACAAACTATGATTTGTACCTTTGATCGATAGTACTTTGGATTTCTGTGTGGAAGACACAGGAAATTATGTGAACTAAGTTACTTCGTACTATCAATTTAGCATTCTTTTGCTCTTCAGTCTAGTTTGAAGGCTATTTTTGTTCTCTATTAGGCTTCGCTCCAGAAGGAGAGAGTGGGAGCGAAGGGAAGGGAGGAGAGTTCGGATAGAGGGAGAGAATGGACGGAAAGGGAGGAGAGCAGATAGACAGATAGAGGGAGAAATCGGTTACTCCCAAAATCGGAGAGTACCGAGTCCCTTCCCTTCGCTCCGACTCTCTCCTTCTGGAGCGAAGCCAAGGGAATACTTAAATAGGATTTGTAAATTTCACTTCGAAAACCCTAATGTACTTTTGGGTTTTGAGTGCTACTGTCGGCTTGGTCTCAACATGTTGTAGTATTGCTAATTCAAAATTACGGATTTAGAGAGGGCTTACTTATTTGTTAATTCAAACTTTGTGATCTTACAAGATGAACGAAATTCCTTGAGTTGTGGATTTTTGAATGAGAAATGATCTTTGTGTTCTAGTATTTAACATGTTTGTAATGAAGCTAAGCTTAGGTCGGCTGGTGATTAGGTTTTTGCAAAATTAGTATTTGAATTGAACCAGCTTTACTATAGTGAAAGGAATGCAACACCATAAGAACTTGAGAAGGGTATTATGAGCAGGTTCAGAATAGTAATTCAAATTGGTATAATCTGCATAAATTTATAAAACATTTAGACAGCATTTGCTTGTAGGACCACAAAATTTCATTGGCTCATTTACTCGGCTAAGTATTGCATATTTTCGTTGAACATTTTTTTATCCCTACTCAATATACTTTGTGGCTTTTCCCTCTCTTCCTCTCTACTAGGTCACTCACAAATTGGTGAGGTTTATCTGTATACTATTAACCTATGAGATGTTGCTAGGACTTTTTTCATTTGGTAAAATTGGTATGCTAGGTCAATCAATAGCAATCATTGTCTTGGATGTCACTGATAACTTAGTACAAAGTCATTGTGTTATCATTTGCTTTTAAAAATAATGTAGGGTCTCATCTTCTCTGAAGATTCCTTTTAAAGATTAAGAATTAGGAAAGTTACAAGAAAAGGTTCAAGAGGTTATGCTAGTATATTCTCTATGCTGTTATTTTTTATCAGTTACCTCCATTTTTGCCGAGTGACAATGAAATAATGAATTGATACATGACGAAGGTACTTAGCAATGAGCTCCCTCTCAAAATGTACTTTCAGAAATAATATTTATATTCTGTGATTTTTGTGTTAGCACACTGGATTGCACTGGATTGATGTTGATATTTGAGCCAGCTGGCCGGTGGCACTTGATATTTCCTTTAAGATGATTGTTTTTTTTGGGATGTTGATTTAGTTTTGACTGATGAACACCTAACTAGAGTTGTTTGACAAAATGCATATTGTATAATTAATTTAATGAATTATTAATGCCCCTAGGTTGGGTGATCAGTTCACTTCGCTGAACCTAGATAGTCTTAGATTTGTTTCCTTGGTTAGATTTGAAGTTTGTGGATTTTATACATTGAGATATCGTTTGTTGTAATTTAGTCTCTTAAAGATGTATAGGAAAGTCAAAGGGATTAATTTTCTCTTAAATGTTGAAGAGCATAATCTCATACTCTCCCATTTAAGACCTCAAATATATATATATTTTTTGGTAATGTTTGTGAATTACTTGAATGAATTCCAAGGAGACATAAGCATCGTTTTAAGGACAGCTGTTCATTTAGAACATTTTTTTGTTTCCAGATCAGCTAAAAAGGTAACTTTATCTCTCCCTGTTGTATTCCTTCAAGCTAACAACTGGGCTATAATTTTCGACAAGCTAATCACTACCTTAGTTCATGACATTTATTTTTTTTTCCAATTTCTCGACAAGCTAATCAGCTGTCCAACTGTTCTGTTTAAATTTGTTAGGATAGGATCAAGTACAGGTTTAACAGTAAATGTTGTCAAGAAATTGAAGGTCTTGTGTATTACTATGTGAACTTGTGAAGCATAAATAATGGGGCTGAACAAAATTACTACATGCAGTAGGCATTCTGGTTTGTTTTATTATTAATTTTTTTTGGGTTTGGACCTTTAGGTGTGTATAGCTGATATAAATTTATCTTAAACATGGAGTAACTATAAGACTGACTTCAGGTATTTGGAAGGCATGGTTCCAATCTGTATGCAACATTTTAATGCTTTCAATTTCTGTGCTTCCAATTCTCTCTCTCTCTTAAAATCACTATTCATAAAAAAGTGCCTCTTTCATTAAAAGAAATGTGTGCTTATTTTCTGTTAGGATGGGAATGAGGTCTTCTTTAGGATTAAGAGGTCAACACAGCTGAGGAAGCTGATGAATGCGTACTGTGACCGCCAGTCTGTTGACTTCAATGCGATTGCTTTCCTTTTTGATGGCCGCCGCCTCCGTGGTGAACAGACTCCTGACGAGGTGACCTCTTTTTGTCCCCTTTTTGTGATTTAGTTGCGTTGCAATGCTTCTTTTCTGTGCAGTTATGAATAATGATTAGTGGTGCCACAGATTGCACAGCCAGAGTCAGAATTTAACCTTGGATGATTTACTGATTGGGATGATTAGGTCCTTGCATTTAGGTCGGCTTGTTTGGTTTTCTTGTTGCATCAGCATTACTATAGGTAGGTTTTATTCTGGGTTTTTGGTCTCAAGATGGGCCCAGCAACAGGAACATTAGTCTAGCATTCTGGTTATTTTTGCCTATCAGTGAAGAACTTTTTGAAATAAGTAAGAAAAACATTAAACAAACTGTGTCTATCCTATAGTTCTCAGACATTTGTGTGTCCTAAAGTTTTTTTTCCTCTCACTTCTCTGTCTCTGTCTCTTAATATTTTTAGCTTGAGATGGAAGACGGAGATGAGATTGATGCAATGCTGCACCAAACTGGTGGTGGTGGATTTATCAACTAATTTGTAAAAGCAATCACTTGAACTGTCTGTTTTGTGATCAATGAAAACTGCGTGGTGAATGAAACAAAAAATGTAAAGAATCGGTAGTATTTGAAGCTTATTATTAGTGAGATATGCTTTTGAGGGGCTTTGTTGCTTTATATCAAGATTTGGAATCTTTTATCCTAGGTAATTTTAAGGCCATCTAATCTAATGATCTTGAATGTTCTTTACTGAGTGAATGAGTTTGATCTGTGTGCTCTAAAACAAAAGAATTGTAGGAATATACTTTCTACAACTTAGATAAGTAGGGTACTAAATTGGATGCAATTTGAAAGATTGTTTAGTAAGTATTCAAGTGCCAACACAGTTAGATCATTAATTTATTTATATTGTTTGATGGATGGTAGATTAATTTTAAAACACAACATTTCTTAACTATATAATCAATATATTTTATTTTTTTAAAAATCTATTAGTTGTCTTATTGGTTGTTATGACTAAGTTCAATACGTTAATACATTTTCTTACAAAACTGGAGACCTCTTTTTTTTTTTTTTTGGTATTTAGGGATGTACAAGTCGAAATTAAATTATAAAATGTATGCTGATTGCTGAATGGTATTTATTGTTGGATTGAGATTTCAATGTCTCAAAAATTGGTAGTTCTTCGAAGAACTTTTTCTTTTTGGAAAACAGAGAGGCTTTTTTTTTTGTTACTAAAAAAGGTGTTTGTGCTTGCCGTCGTTTACGGCTAGGACTAGTGGCCTAGTGGGCTCTCCAAGATATATATGATGGCAGGAGTATGGTTTTATTTTTCCCCTTTCTTTTTTTGTTCCAAGAGCAACAATGTCTAAATAGTGCAAAACTCCAACTGAATTCATCAAAATGATTTACACCAATATTTTTTTTTATTAAAACTTAACCTATATATCATTTATAAAATTAGTAATTAACTGACTTTCTGTTGCGATGTAGAAAAGCCCTCTCTGTTGCACATGCTAAAGCAAAAACTCGGTAATTCCCCAAAGCTTAGATGTACATTACATGTTGCCAGAAGCAATCATGTCTAAATCCAATTTATTTTTTAACAGAATACAAAGGAAGAAATCAAAGCCGTATACATAGAACAAACAGTCATCTTACAAAAATTACTGGTTCTCCGGTTAATGCTCTATTGTCAACCCACTTACATCAACACTGAGACTGAGAAGCTAAACAGAAGCCTCAAAACATTTGTCTCTACAAATACATATTACAAATTCAGCTGAGTTATGTAATGCCTGATTTCCCAGAAATGAAAATAAAACTAAAATATATCAAGGATCTCCTGGATGAATCCATTACACAGCGGGCAGTTGCCGCGGCTAACCCAAAGCTCGCGGGAGCAGAGACGGCAGAAGGTGTGGCCACACGGGATAAATGCAGCCCCCTTGTGCCGCACCATGCACACGCAACACGTGTGGTATAATCCCTCTCCATCTTCGTCGTCATCGCATCCTTCATCGTCGTCATCATAATTTAGTTCATCAGTTCCTTCAGGTCCGTCATCGCCCCAATGTGTGTCTGTCTGCTCGAGCAGTGCCATCAGGGAGACTCCACCCTGGCCTGACTCTTCCTTGGCCTGCTCTTCATCCTGTTATACATAGATAAACAGTTATCAAAAAATAATGTAGATTATAAATTATAAAATTTCTCTTTTTTTCCCCTAAATCCGAATTATAAGACTAATAATTAGGACAAGATGAATTATCAAGACTTGATTGCAAAGCTAACATAAAGAAAGACGGATGTTAATTAGGCATACCAGCAAAGAATTTGACTATATCTATAAAATATAAACAGATTGCGTCATTATTTATTATGAGAGTATTTTGTAGAAAGATAGAAACAATATTACCTACTTAGAAATTAAACTTTTGAGAAAAACGGTCTGAGTCAAATTTTGTAAATGACAAAAATTCAAGAAAATTACTATCTGTCAAAATGACCATTTGGAAATCAATTTAAAAGGATGAATCAGGATTCAGGAAGCATAACAGAATTTTTTTTCCAAATTCACTCTTTGAATTTAAGTATTTACAAGAACTTTCATGTCTAGAATGAAAGAAAGAACATTGATTCATGCACGTTGCAACTGAAAGACACGTAATAAATCTATAATTCCCTCTCCGTCCAAACCTGCTTAATCAATTATAACATTTTTTACCATGAGGAATTGACACTACTTTAAACATGTACTACTCATAGATTATACAGGCGGCAAACTACAAACTATTGATTGTTTTCTCCTTACCTTTTCATCCTCATCTGTGACATCGGTGATCTCTGTAATTACGATTTCACCGACATTAGGCGCACTGCCTGTAGCCAATAGTGATCCCGGTTGAGACGAAGCAGATCGAGTCATGCTTCTTGCCAAAGTTGGAGTACGCCTAAGCGATGGGGCACCACCGAAAGGCATCCTTGAGCCCCCGACACCACTCATCATAGAAGATGGGGCCCTTTCCATTGGGTTAAACGAAGGAGGGCCGTCACTGGAGGTGGGGCTCTCCGAAAAGGCAGCACCTGCGCGTTGGAGGCGGAGGCGGTCTTTAACCGGCTTCCAATTGTCGTCTTGGTTGATTACGTCGAACAATGTGCGGCCACTGGCACTTCGTAAGGAATCGCCGTCCCAGTGCCCGGTGGCACTGCGTGCCGGGATGTTGTTATTGAAGGTCGGGATGGGTTTGCGTGTCGGGATGATAAAGTGGTCGGGGGAGTCGGAATCTTCCATGGTGAGTTGTTGGGAAAGAGTAACGGTTCGCCGGATGTCCCTGCTATTCATCTTTTCTCTTCTTTTTTTCAGGTTCTTTCTTCTCTGTTTTTTTTTTTTCTGTTTTATCTGTTCTGGTTTTCTTGTTTTCGACTATTTGGCAAAGGTTTGCGTTCTGTTATCTCTCTCTCCTCTTCTTCTTGCTTCTGTTTTCGAGGGATTGGAGAGGATTGGAGGGTTGCATAGGATTCGTTATTTGTTTTTGCTAAGGATAGTAAACAGAGAGAGACAGAAAGCTGACAACGAAGAAGCTGGCAAGAGAAGAAATGGGTGCCAGAGAGAGAGAGAGATAAATGGTAAAGATGACAAAATTTGTTTTAAATGACAGGACCATACATAAATTTTGCAAGAAGAATTAATAATACTCATGCTATTATGCTAACTCATACAAACCGACTGCCAGTCTAGTACAGAAGCCATCGAAATGACATGATGTTGTACCTTTCTGGCGATGCCAAATACAACTGTGATTAACCATCCTTTCAAAAACTAACTCAAATTTTTACATCTCCAATTCACACAGCTCTCAGGATAATTTAATTTTTCATCATCTGTCTGAATTAAACAATTTCTAGTTAACGAAAAAGAATTGTATAAACTTGTTTATATTTAAAAACTTTTGATTAAATTTAATAATGGTTTTCATCGTTGGCAGACCACTATATTAGTAAACGGCCGTATCCTATGTTTAAATATCTGAAGAAAAGATAAAAACTTATTTTCTTATTTTAGATTTAAGTTTTAAATTGTAGTACGCCGATTTCAACCAACTCTGGATCAGTCACATGCATAAAACGATGTAAATCAATCATAAATTCATAACTGGCTAGTATTTCTGTATGATTGCGTGCAATTTATTTTATTTTGAATAATAGAAAGAGAAAATTGTCAAGACTCTTCTTTTTACCACCTATATATTTACATGTTCCTCTTATTTGTTAATAGAATTTTTATATCTATTTAGTGAAAATAAAGAATTATAAATTATTTATGTATGCTAAATAGTTAATCAATATGTATAATTATGTAAACTGGTTGATATTTTTTGAGTTAAGCTAGTTAACAATTATATATTTCAATTTAAAATTACCGCTAACAAAACAGAGACTGACAAATAAGTAGTAAGAAAGTTGGGACAAGATGGAGAATGAGATGTACTCATAGACGGGAAAAGGCTAATCAGATATCTCATTATTTTGCCTTTTCAAACTTGAATTCATAGTCTTATCTTTATTACTTAAAAAAAAAAATACGTAGAGAAAGATGTATTCAAAATTTGAACCGAAAAAAGCAAACAAATATTTACCCAATGCAATATAGACCATCTATTTTTATGATTTGATTAGATCGGCGGTGTAGATTTAATAATGAGATAAAAGGTTTAAATCTTTCTTTCGTGTTAACATCTGCACGGGTGATTGTTTCCTTTCTTATTCTTTCTTAATTTGTGTGCATAGTAAAGGAAAAAGAAACAAATCAACCTCTCTCACCATATCAAAATTGCCATCTAATAAAATTGCTTCAAATTTTCTTTTTTATTCCCACACTGTCGGATGGGCTCGTTTGCTAGTTTCTTAAATAACAATATAAAAGATAACGTATTACTTGTAATACTGGTTGAATTTCCTTAATAACACATATTACTGATCGGTGCTGAGGGCATTGGTCAAATTAATTCTTTAAATCTCGATACTAATTCGTTTGCATTACAGTTTAAGGGTTGAATCTCGGGAACAGACTATTTTTTTCAAAGTTAGATAGTTCAGATTAGATTAAATCCTATGGTTTAAACAAATAATTCAAGGTTCGAACAATTTTAAACAATAAGTAATTTGCAAAACAGAAATCCTAACTAGCCAAAATCTAAACTACTTAAGGTGATAGATCAATTGAAAAACAATTAGGGGTTTAGATTGTCCAACTTTTCTCATCTGTCAGGATTGGGACATACCATCCTATTCCTAGAACGGACTGTTTCAAGTCATGTCAGATGGTTGGAACAGGCCATTCTGACTCAGGCGTCCCCTTCCAGGCAGTCCGTGCTGACCCTGGAATGGTCCGTTCCAATCACTTGATGCTTGTTTTGTTACCATACTTAGTTATTTGTTGAGTGTTTTTATGTGAATTAGACCAGACCTAACCTGCAGACTTGCGCTCTAACTTCCGTTCATGTCAAGTTGAAAGGTTTGATTTGACAATTCCTAAAACTCCTAAATTTAAACTTCTGTGTTCTTGGTTTAGGTGATTTAAATTACTTTTTGGGTCTTGGCAAACCCTCAATCTTCCAACTTATTGGGTAAGACTCTAATTTCTTAAAATTTGGTTAAATCCTTCCGGATATCGCCTACCGAATAGTTCTGGATGTTAACCCATTATTGCGATTCGATTTCAAGACAACAATTAAACTAGGCAGTTGTTTAATGCAACAATCAGATTAAGCAATAGCAGAAATTAACAAGCAATAATCAATGACAATTCGCAGAAAGCCGAAACGTAACTTAACTCAACTAATAAACAAGTATTCAAACAAAACAAACAACTAAAAGAAAAGTTATCGAACCATAGCCCCTAAACTACTCTACTCTAATAAATCCATGCAAAAAAAAATAGGTTTCATCAAAAACAGATACATAGAAAAGAGAAAAATCAAGTTACAACAAGTTGCGCTCGAAAACTTCACGATTCTATGCTCTGTCCTGTCTAGGGCGACCTGTCCTGATCTTGGGGCAGTGCGTCTCAAGGTCGTGGCTGGTCGTCTCTGCAAGCTTTTCTCTTCTGTGAGTTAGTTTAGTACCGTTTATTAGCCTAAAAATCGGTACTAAAAATTGTTGGTTAAACATTTTCTCTCGATTTGCCGATTTGCAAAACAACACCGAAACCTTTAAACTAACATCTCTCTTTAGTGTTTTATAGCTAAATTTATTGAAGAATGGATTAAAGCAAGTGTGGCACTTAGTTTGGAGCTTCAAGAGATTGCTTTGGTCTAGTTAGAGTCAGTAATTAAGGTTTAATTAAACTCTAAACTAATCTCAATCAATTTGCTGGTAAAATGCTCAGTTTTTCTGTCCAGCGTCATACAACGCCAGTTGCCGTTACACAACGCTGAATTAATTCGATTTTAATTGCAAAATCTCTGACAAGGTTGGAACAACGTTACACAACGCTCAGTAGCGTTGTGCAACGCCAGTTCATCTATTTTTAAACCAGTTAAATCCTTTATTTCCCCTTGTCAGAACGTTATGCAACGCTAAGTAACGTTACACAACGTTTCTACTCCTATGTTGTGTAACGCTACTCAGCGTTGTACAAAGCAGTATGAAACAGGCGACTCTGCATTGCTCAGACATCGATCTGCATCGATGCTGCATGCATGCTGCCATGTTCCATGCATTGTAGCGTTGTGTAACGCTCTAAACTTCGCTCAGACTTCGTTTTTTTCGCTCTGGTCGCGTAGAGCAACGCTGAATAGCGTTGTGCAACGGCGACGTTGTGTGACGCCAGTCAGCGTCGTATGACGTTCTGACAATGTTGTTTGAGTTTGTCAGTTCTGCCTTATTCGTTTTCTTGACTTCGTTGTGCAACGCTACCAAGCGTTACACAACGCTCTGACAAGTTCCAACGGAACTGTCGAGCTTTTGCTTTGGACTTTTGCTGAAGCGTTGTGCAACGCTATACAGCGTTACACAACGCTCTGACAACTCACAACGTTATTGTCTGTGACCGTTTGATTTTTCAACGGCTATTTGGGCATTGTACAACGGCATATAGCGTTGTATAACGCCCGAGTCTGTTTTGACTGGTCTTTGGAGCTGTTGGCGCCCTCTATAAATATGGGGCCTCTTGGAACTGTTTAGACACTTTTGAAACCCTTGAAACTCCTCCCTTTTGAGCTCCAACCAGTTAGACATTACTCTCTCTTGTGTTTGAGCATTTTTTAGCAAAATCATTGAGATTAGAGTGTGCTAAACCAATCCACTAGTGTTAATTGCTAGATTTGTTGAGTGATTTGGTTAGAGCCTCAATCCTTTGTAGTGTTTGAGCTTGTTTAATTGAGTTAGGCCAATCCACCTTGAGAGTGATTGTAACAAGGTGATTTGGTTCGAAGTTGTAGTCCCGTTCGTGTGGAATTGAACGGAGCGCGCCCATTTCGAGGTTGCGAAACTCCCGGAGACGTACGACTAAGGCTAGCTCTTCCTAGCGGGTCGGAACTCCGTAATACATCGCGTGTTCAATTTCTCTCTCTCTTTCTCTCTTTATTATCTTGCTACTTGAATTGCTTGTGCTTTGATTGTTTGTATTAGACCAAGTTTGAATTGAACCAAATATTGACCATACCGGTTTAGAAACTCGTTTTTGTGCCTATTCACCCCCCTCTAGGCCTAATTTTAGGGACAACAAAGTGGTATCAGAGCAGGGGTTATCTTTTGACCATCTTGTTAGGTAGATAACCTCGATTCATGGCCTCTAGGGTGATAGAAAAACCGGACAAATTTGGTTCCACTTGCAAGAACTTCCGTTATTGGAAGAGATGTATGGTTGTATACCTTAACTTGATTGATCTTTGGGAGGTTGTTGATAAGCCATACACACCAATTGTTGATAGTGAAGGTAGAGAAACCCATGCCTCTAAGACCATTAGGACCAAAAATGATAATGCCGTTAATGTCTTGCTAAATTCGGTACATGAGTCCATAGCGGCCATTTTTGGTAGCTCTACTAGTGCACATGAAATGTGGGTCTCTCTCTTGAACCGTTATGAGGGAAATTCTCTAATCAAAAGCTCTCGACAATTCGAGTTAGAGTCTAGATTGGATAATTTCCGCATAAGGGAAGGTGAATGCATCGAGGAAATGTATACTCGGTTTATACAATTGCTCGATGAATTCACTAACATAGGAGAGACCCTTTCTAATAGTCGTGTTATAGGAAGATTGCTTAGGGCTTTGGTGGGAAGACCTCAATTCGACACTCTCATCTCGACTCTTGAGACACAACAAAGGTCCCACAACAACCTCACACCGGAGATCATCTACACTCACTACCGGTGCGTGGAGGAGAAGCTCAAGCAACTTGGAGAGTTGAAGTATGAGCCCAAAACCGTGGCATTGGCGGCAAATGACAACAAGGCATCTCCCTCCAAGAACCGCCACAATGACAACCACCAAGGGAGACACCGCCACTCAAGTGACAAGGCCAAAGGCATCATCGACCTTGATGAGGACAAGCAAGGAGCCGTTCTCTCAAAGATGTTTCGAGCTATCATGGTGTTTGAGGGAAAGTTCAACAAAGAAAGACTTGAGAATGACGAAAGAGCTCTTTGCTTCGTGTGCCAAAAAGAAGGTCATACCATGTACTCTTGCTTCAAGCTCTTCCCTCACTTGAAGAAGGACAAGGAAGATGGTGGCAAGAGAAGAGGTGATGGCCGGTTCAAGTCCAAGAAGGGACACTACAAGAGCAAGAAGAAGGGTGAGAGAGCCATGCAAGCCACTTGGGACAACGATTCCGATTCAAGCTCATCCTCTCAATCCGATTCGGAATCCGAGTGCGACTTTGACAACCTTGCTCTTGTGGCTCAAGTGAATGATGTGGTGATGCCGGTGGATGACGACCTAGATGACTTGGTGAAGGAGGTCTTCAACGAGTTCAACCGAGGCAAAATCTATGTGCATCCATTGAGCAAAGCTAGCCTTGATGAAGCATCATCCTCTACATCGACTCTCACAAAAGCTCCAACGGCTATTCAAGAGGAACCATTCACAATTGCCATTGAAGTGCCCAAGGTCACAAATGAGGTACTTCTAAACTCATTCTCTAGTAGTGATAGCGATTGTGATAGTGAGAATGACTTGAGCTTGAATGATGATGCAAACTTGCAATTTGATAGGTTGAATGATTATCTTGATGAGTCTCTTAAGACTATTGCTAGTCAAAAAGAGCAAATTAGTCTTTTGACGACTAAGGTGCATGATCTTGAATCTTTGGTGACAAGGTATAAGGGTATGATTGAAAGTTTTGAAAAACCAAGTGTTTGTGAAAAATGTCAAACTCCTTTGAGTGAGACAAATGTTTTGAAAAATGAAAGGGCTTCAAGTTCGTCTAGTGCTTCTCATAGCACCAAGATGAATCTTGATAAAATGTTTGTGGGACAAAAACCCAATGACAAAACGGGTCTTGGCTTCAAAAAGAGGAATCAATCCTTTTCTAGACCAAGAACTATGTCAAGCCCAACACAAAATGAGAGACTTTATCACAAGAGCACCAATGGTAGGAACACACACGGGCAAGGGCAAAAGAATTTTGTTGGCTCTCAAAATGGTGCTCAAAAGAGTTTTGGTAGGAATAGAAATGGGTCTCAAAGACCTCAAAAGAACTTCCAAAACAATCGGGGCCCAAACAACTTGTATTTCAAGGGACCCGATGGGTCTTTTCATCCTTTTCAAAACAATGGTGGGAATAGGAATAGAACACACACTAGACCTCAAACCAATGGGGGAAATCAAAAGGTCTCTCAACAAAACAAAAAGAATTTTCAAAAACCAATTTTGAGAAACTCTCAATCATACACTTTCTCTAAGGATCCAAAGATTAGGGCCATGGAGCTTAGGCGTCATTTTCAAACCCATTTTGTTAGAGAAAGTTCACAAGTGAACAAGCCAACTTGTGCTTGTTGCAACTATTGTGGTAAGAATGGCCATGTCACACTAGAATGCAAAATTAGGAAAGCAAATCATACATCCGGTTCAATTAACATGATTTGGGTTCCTAAAGTCACTTCCACATCCGTTTTGATTGGTGGAAGTGGTTCGAGTGTGGCTTAGTTAGCCATCCTCTTTCCCCAAGGTTATTCTTGTCAAATCTTAAGGGGGAGAGATTACAAGAATATATTAGTTGTTTGTTTCTAACTAATATGCATTCTTGTAGGTTTGTTTGTTATCATCATTCAAGAGAAGTGCTTGGATCATAGATAGTGGTTGTTCACATCACATGACGGATGATGAATCTTGTTTCAAGACACTTGAACCTTTTGATGGTGGTGAGGTTACTTTTGGTAATAATCTTAGGAAGAGCTCTATTATTGGTATAGGCTCGGTTGGAAACAAAAATTTAACGGTTTTTAATGTTTACCTTGTGGATGGTCTCAACTACAACCTTTTAAGTGTGAGCCAATTATGTGATGCGGGATATTATTTGAAGTTTGATCACTCCTCTTGTTTTGTGCATCAAATTTCGGATAATTCTCTTGTTTACACGGGACAAAGAAAAAAGGATGTCTATTACTTGAACTTTGATCACTTCACAAATGGTGAACAATGCTTTAGTGCCATAGCTACCGGTTCATGGTTATGGCATAGAAGACTTGGTCATGTTTCTCTAGACTCCATTAAGAAACTTGTGAAATTGAAACTTGTCCGTGGTCTTCCATCACATAAACTAGACTTAAATGGGTTGTGTGAAGCTTGCATGAAAGGCAAGCAAACCAAGTCTAGTTTCAAAACCAAAGAGATCATCTCAACCACTCAACCTTTGCAATTGCTTCATATGGATTTGTTTGGACCAATCAATGTCTTGAGTATAAGTAAGAAAAGGTATGTCTTTGTGGTGGTAGATGACTATAGTCGCTTTACTTGGGTTTTCTTTCTTGCTCACAAGGAAGAAGCATTTGACCATTTTGTTAAATTTAGCAATCGGGTTGAAAACGAAAAAAGGTTGAAAATCTCTAGAATTCGTAGTGACCATGGAAGGGAATTTGAAAATGCTAAATTTGATGAATTGTGCATAAAAAAAGGATATAAACAAGAGTTTTCCGCTCCACGCACCCCTCAACAAAACGGTGTAGTGGAGAGGAAGAACCGAACCTTACAAGAATTAGCACGCACCATGCTACATGAATTTGCCGTACCCAAATTTCTTTGGGCCGAAGCGGTAAATACGGCATGTCATGTAGTAAATCGTGCATGCATTCGTTCTCAACTCAAGAAAACTCCTTTTGAATTATGGTTCGGTCATACTCCTAATATATCCTATTTCCGTGTATTTGGCTCCAAATGTTTTGTCCTTGATGAGTCTCCTAAAGTAACCAAGTTTGATGCCAAGTCTTTGCCCGGTATTTTTGTTGGTTACTCAACCACAAGCAAAGCGTATAGAGTCTATTTGCCAAACTCAAAGGTAGTTATTGAGTCTATTAATGTCAAATTTGATGAAAAAGTCCTTGAGGAATCCAAGGAAGGTAATTCTATTGTAGGTACACAAATGGAAGAAACTACACAAGAAATCGAGTCACAACCTCAAGCACAACCACCGGTGATTATTGAGGAGCCTTTGAACCGGGTTGATGACATTTTGATAGGGGGAGAGACTCATGAGGAGGGCCTCTTAGACACAACTCAAAATGAAATGCCTCATGATGATCCTCAACCTCAATCGTCTCCTCAACCGGTTCATGAGCCTCCCGAAGTGCTTAGAGAAGTTTCCTCTCATCCTCTTACTAATGTCATAGGTGACCCTAGGGAAGGTGTTAGGACTAGGTCTAGTTTGCACCAAACTATTGGTCATTGTGCCTTTGTTTCTCAACTTGAACCAAAATCCTTCAAAGAGGCCAATGTTGACCCAAATTGGATTGTTGCCATGCAAGAAGAGTTGAACCAATTTGAGAGAAATCAAGTTTGGGAACTTGTACCATTACCAAAAGGTAAGCAAGTTATTGGTACCAAATGGGTTTTTAGAAACAAGCTAAGTGAGGATGATATTGTGGTTAGAAACAAAGCCCGTTTGGTTGCACAAGGTTTCAAGCAACAAGAAGGTATTGATTTTGAGGAGACCTTTGCACCGGTTGCTCGTCTTGAATCCATTAGAATGCTCTTGGCTTTTGCCGCTAACAAAGGCTTTACCCTATTCCAAATGGATGTCAAGAGTGCTTTTCTAAATGGTTGGATAGATGAGGAAGTTTTTGTCCAACAACCACCCGGTTTTGTTGACCATTTTAATCCGGACCATGTGTACAAGCTTCACAAAGCTTTGTATGGTTTAAAGCAAGCTCCTAGAGCTTGGTATGGTAGACTTTGTACCTTTCTTCTAGACAATGGTTTTAGTAGAGGCAAAATGGATACAACTCTTTTCACTAAGAAAAGAGATGACCATTTGCTACTTGTGCAAATTTATGTGGATGATATTATCTTTGGCTCTACTAATGCAACTCTTGCCCAAGAGTTTTCTTCTTTGATGAGTAGTGAATTTGAGATGAGCATGATGGGAGAACTCACTTTCTTCTTGGGGCTTCAAATCAAACAACTCAAGGATGGTATCTTTGTGAACCAAGTCAAATACGCCAAGGAGTTAGTGAAGAAATTCGGTGTTGAAGATAGCAAGAGCTTAGACACACCCATGGGCAAAAGTGCGAATATCGATGCGGATGAGAAAGGCAAGCCTATGGACATAACTCTCTATCGGGACATGATCGGTAGCCTACTCTATCTCACGGCTAGTAGGCTGGATATTATGTATGCCGTATGTCTATGTGCTAGGTACCAAGCCAATCTTAAGGAGTCTCACCACAAAGCGGTAAAACGTATCTTGCGATACGTCAAGGGTACTCAAAACCTAGGTCTTTGGTATGGTAGACAAACCGAACTAGACTTGTTAGGTTATACCGATGCCGATTTTGCCGGTGACCGTATGGACCGCAAAAGTACTAGTGGAACTTGCCAATTTCTTGGTGGTTCACTTGTGTCTTGGTCTAGTCGCAAGCAAACTTCGGTTGCTCTCTCCACCGCGGAAGCGGAATATGTAGCGGCCGGTAGTTGTTGTACTCAACTTCTTTGGATGATGCAAACCCTTAGGGATTTTGAGTTAGATTTCCAAAAGGTACCAATCTTGTGTGACAATACTAGTGTCATCCTTATATCCAAGAATCCGGTATTGCACTCTAGAACCAAGCACATAGAGATACGACATCATTTTATCCGTGATCATGTTGAGAAAGGTGATGTGGAATTGGTCTACATCGACACAAAGGAGCAAATCGCCGATATCTTCACCAAACCTCTTCCAACACAACAACATCTTGAACTTAGGTTCAAACTTGGTATGCTTGAACTCAAAGATTAAATTTATGCATGTCATGATGTTGTCTTTGTTGTTTGGAGCTTATTTCAGTTTAAATTGGTTGTATTTCTTTTGAAAACCATGAAAAATAAGTTTTTAACTATTTCGGTCTTAATTTTCTGAATTTTCTGGTTTTCTGTTGACTCTGGCGTTACACAACGCCATTCAGCGTCGTGCAACGCAAGAGTAACGTTAGATTAAAATGAATTTTGAATTCTGTCGAGTTAAACGTTGTACAACGCTGCCTACCGTTGCACAACGCTTGGTTGATTTTTTCTTATAACGTTGCACAACGCTGACTATCGTTGTACAACGCTAGCTATTTTATTTTAATCTTCCTTTGCTGAATTGTAAAATCTGTGGAATTCAACGTTATACAACGCTGGTTACCGTTGTACAACGCCAGTCTGTTGTTTTTACTTAACGTTGTACAACGCTATCCACCGTTGTAAGACGTTGATTTACTTCTTTATTTTATTTTTTTTATTTTTTTATCTGTTTGGTTTTAGTGTTGTACAACGCCCTTTAACGTTGCACAACGCTGGGTTGTAGCGTTGCCCATCGCTACTCAGCGTTGTACAACGGAGTAGTCAGTTTCTGCTCAATTTTCGTTGTTTTGACTCCTGCGTTGTACAACGCCCTTTGGCGTTAAGTAACGGTGGACGCGTTTTTTAACTGTTGCGACCCCACCTCTTTTTCTTCTTCTTCCTCTTTTCTCTCAAATCCGAGCCCCTTCAACTTTTTCTCTCTTTCTCTCCAACTCACACCCCTTCATCTCTCTCTCTCAATTCTCTCTCAATTCTCTCTCTCCACTCCAACCAATACCACCAAAATACTCCTCTCTCTCTCCTCTCCACTCTCATACCCTCAATTCTCTCTATCTCTCTCTCTATCCCTCAATCCACCGAAACCCTAGCCACCGCCATCACCGTCAATTCCGGCGATCCGACCGTCGGATTTTCGATCGGCTTCGGTTCTGTGCTCTCCAAGGCCATCTCATCCTCTCCGGCTCTTCAATTTAAAGGTTTAGCCTCATCCTTTCTCTCTCAATTTTCAATGGCACCGAAAACCGCAACCAACAAACGGTCTAAGCGCAACCCCAAGGGCGCTTCCTCATCCAACCCACCGGTTCAACCCGACCAACCAATTCCAATGGATATACCCCCGGTACCCGTGGATTGGACCCTCTCCTCCTCAAATAATTACCTATTCAAGGACTCGGTCTCGTACATGCACTTTTGCCAATACCGCGATGTCAATCGCGAGTGTTCCGAGTGCTTCTACTTCGAGCACCCGTATGGTGTCTACTACTTGAATCCAAGAGAATTAACTTGGATCAAAGAAAGGATCGAATATTGGAACATGGCGGGTCTTCTCGCACATTCTCAACCATACAACCCGTCATTGATCAAGCTCTTCTATGCCAATCTCACAATGACGTGGACCGAGGGCCACCCAACCGCCAACTCTTATGTCCTCGGTCGCCACATCTCCATCACCGAGCAAACATTGGCCAATCTCCTTAGCCTCGACAATGACAACTTGGAGATTTACATCCATGCCACTTGGCCACGTGAGTTGCCTCCTTATGATGAATTTCACCGATTCTTTTATTGTTGGAGGAACTACACCGCTCGTCAATTCACCGCCACCGAGCTCCCGGCTTTGCACCGCCTTCTCTTCCTCTTCATCAACAATATCATCACTCCGAAGGCAACAATCAAAACAAATGTGGAGCAATTCGCCGTGTTTCTCCTTCGATCTCTCCTTGAGATGAATCAAAAGGTGAATCTCCCTTATATCATGCTTGCTCATATGGCACGGGTCGATACCTCTTCTCGCTTCTCATTTCCATATGCCCACATCATTCAATCTATTCTTATTGAAAACGGCATCCCTCATGACACACCCCTTTGGGGCGAACCCGTGCCCGAGAATGCCATTGCCACTCCCGAAAACCTCATGGCATATCTCAATGTTACCGGATGGACGGCCCAAGATGATGACTCCATTGTGCCCGGTCCTTTCCACCGCAACAACTACCTCTTCCGGCCCAATGCCACCATAAACCAATATGAAGAGATAGGCAATGAACCATTGCATGTGCCCGGCGGACGGGTGGAGGGTCAAGGCGCACCTCAAGACTTTCATGCCTATCTTGATGCAAAATTCGCCGCTTTGACCACTCACATTGATACGCGGTTCAACACAATTGAGGAAAACTTGACCGCTTACCAAGCCAAGACCGATGCCTCGATCACTCATCTCAAGGATGAGATGATTAATCTTTGGGGGAAGATGGAGCTCCATCTCAAAAGGGGATCCGGTAGTGGCGCGGGGGATGATGATGATGAGTGATTCTAGCCAAAACCCTCTCCAAGCCTTAGCTCTCTCTTTTATCTTTATTTGGACTTTTGATTTTCGTAGTTTCTTTGCCTTTCGTCTCTCGTTTGTGATTTTTCGTTGTTTTGAGTGTCTTAGTTATGCTAAATGGATTTGGTTTGTTTTATGGATGTTGCATGAATGATGTTTTGTTTTTTAATGAATTATGTTATGTATTAATGTATTATGTTTGTGCTAAATGGTGTTGTTTTAGCCTTTTTCCTTTATTATGCATGCATGGTATACAATTGTTAGTTTAAGCCCTCATTAAACCTTGTTAGATACCCCTAATCAAATGAACTTAGTGGCCAAATTCTTTTCGAAAGGGGGAGGATTCTTATGGTTTCTCATCAAGGGCGTTTTGGGTATTCTTTTCCCTAATTGCAAAAAGGGGGAGAATTAGGTAATTTGGGTTATTCCGCCTTGTTGTATCAAGTCCCAAATGTACCTTAGGTGTTGTTTTGCAACTCGACAAAAGGGGGAGATTGTTGGTTAAACATTTTCTCTCGATTTGCCGATTTGCAAAACAACACCGAAACCTTTAAACTAACATCTCTCTTTAGTGTTTTATAGCTAAATTTATTGAAGAATGGATTAAAGCAAGTGTGGCACTTAGTTTGGAGCTTCAAGAGATTGCTTTGGTCTAGTTAGAGTCAGTAATTAAGGTTTAATTAAACTCTAAACTAATCTCAATCAATTTGCTGGTAAAATGCTCAGTTTTTCTGTCCAGCGTCATACAACGCCAGTTGCCGTTACACAACGCTGAATTAATTCGATTTTAATTGCAAAATCTCTGACAAGGTTGGAACAGCGTTACACAACGCTCAGTAGCGTTGTGCAACGCCAGTTCATCTGTTTTTAAACCAGTTAAATCCTTTATTTTCCCTTGTCAGAACGTTATGCAACGCTAAGTAACGTTACACAACGTTTCTACTCCTATGTTGTGTAACGCTACTCAGCGTTGTACAACGCAGTATGAAACAGGCGACTCTGCATTGCTCAGACATCGATCTGCATCGATGCTGCATGCATGCTGCCATGTTCCATGCATTGTAGCGTTGTGTAACGCTCTAAACTTCGCTCAGACTTCGTTTTTTTCGCTCTGGTCGCGTAGAGCAACGCTGAATAGCGTTGTGCAACGGCGACGTTGTGTGACGCCAGTCAGCGTCGTATGACGTTCTGACAATGTTGTTTGAGTTTGTCAGTTCTGCCTTATTCGTTTTCTTGACTTCGTTGTGCAACGCTACCAAGCGTTACACAACGCTCTGACAAGTTCCAACGGAACTGTCGAGCTTTTGCTTTGGACTTTTGCTGAAGCGTTGTGCAACGCTTTACAGCGTTACACAACGCTCTGACAACTCACAACGTTATTGTCTGTGACCGTTTGATTTTTCAACGGCTATTTGGGCGTTGTACAACGGCATATAGCGTTGTATAACGCCCGAGTCTGTTTTGACTGGTCTTTGGAGCTGTTGGCGCCCTCTATAAATATGGGGCCTCTTGGAACTGTTTAGACACTTTTGAAACCCTTGAAACTCCTCCCTTTTGAGCTCCAACCAGTTAGACATTACTCTCTCTTGTGTTTGAGCATTTTTTAGCAAAATCATTGAGATTAGAGTGTGCTAAACCAATCCACTAGTGTTAATTGCTAGATTTGTTGAGTGATTTGGTTAGAGCCTCAATCCTTTGTAGTGTTTGAGCTTGTTTAATTGAGTTAGGCCAATCCACCTTGAGAGTGATTGTAACAAGGTGATTTGGTTCGAAGTTGTAGTCCCGTTCGTGTGGAATTGAACGGAGCGCGCCCATTTCGAGGTTGCGAAACTCCCGGAGACGTACGACTAAGGCTAGCTCTTCCTAGCGGGTCGGAACTCCGTAATACATCGCGTGTTCAATTTCTCTCTCTCTTTCTCTCTTTATTATCTTGCTACTTGAATTGCTTGTGCTTTGATTGTTTGTATTAGACCAAGTTTGAATTGAACCAAATATTGACCATACCGGTTTAGAAACTCGTTTTTGTGCCTATTCACCCCCCTCTAGGCCTAATTTTAGGGACAACAAAAATAGTAAAAAAAATGACGAGGAACTTTAGTATCGGTTTTTAACTAATAACCGGTACTAAAGATGTCATCTTTAGTACCGATTGTTAGTTAAAAACCGGTACTAAATATCTCCGCCTTTTTTTCCCATGAATTCCAGTGCATTTTTAGTACCAGATTTTTAGTATCGATTTTTAATTTTCTTTAGTACCCTTATTATTAGTACCGCTTGAAAATCGGTACTAATGAAAAAAATAGCGTATTGACATGACAATTTTCATTTGGTTTAATAATAAAAAAAAACGAATGTGATCGAATACTTATGACAATTTTTTATACCATATTTTTCGCGTAACCATTTACAATGGTTGTATTGTATGTTAATATTTCTTTTGCTCTCTAATTAAGTCTAGAATAGCCAAAACAATTATATATAAACACTACAAAGGTTTGTCAGTTTTGTCTTAATTTGAATAAAAAATAAGCGAGATAATTACGGGGATATTAACATTTTTGTTTTAGTATTATAAATTTTATAAAATTGGCTATTATGGAACCACATAAGTAATATGCATAGTATATACGATCCGTGTTAGTCGTCAGTATACACAAACTAGTATGTGTTAGTCGTACGTCAGTATACACAAAACTAGCCCGTTCTGCCGCCACATGTGTTCCGTTCTGCCGCCACATGTTGCATATGTAACCCAAACCCACCACTTTCAGCGGCACCATTGCAAATCGTTTTCCACAAAAATTCCATTGATTTTCTCCAAAATCACATTTATTTGGAAGTCGCACGCAAATTTACTTTAGAATATTAATTCTACAACAATAGCATTGATTCACTCCTTTGAGTTTTAAAAGAAACTCCATGACATAATTTAGAGAAGTATGCAAAATGGAACGCTATACGTAAAGCTCCACATAACATAATTTAGCAGTGGAAAGAATAAATGAGGTCTTGATGAATTTAGCATGAACTTTCCGCAAACGGATGGAAAACTCAATGATGTAGGCATACATAAAATATGAAGCATTAGTTAGATATGCCTAAGATCTCTATTAACTAGATATGAGCTGTGTGTATAATATTTGCAAAGCAATTAAGCAACTAGTCGATCTAACATCTAAGCAAAATCTTAGACCATTCCAAGCGTGGCCGATGTGGGGGAAAAAAAAAGAAAGACAAATCTTGGACACGCTTGTAAAGTTGTATTACGTGTGTCTGCATTGGTCATGTAGGATTAAATCTAATTCAAAGGATGTCCTATCCAAATCAACGGCTAGGATGGAGAATATGATTGAAATTAAACAAGAATATTGTGTTGGAAGGAAAGAGCAAAATTAAAGAGCTCCATTAGGGTGCCCGTGTGCGTGTGTGTCAGTGTGTGTATTATGAGATGGTTAAAATATCTCTATTTTCAATGTCGTCACTTTGACTGATCTTTTTATAAAAACCAAATTACAATCAACCTGTAATTAAAATATCAAATATATAATCATCAGTTTTGATTATTTTTTACTTTCTCTTTGCATACATTCAAACTCAGGGGAAGCTACGTAGAGCAAGGTGGGTCCATGGACCCACCTCAAATATTATTTTTTTTCTTAATAGTATATTTGTTTGTAATAAAAAAAAAGGTCACAAGAAGTTAGGGACCCATCTCAAAATTTGAAGGACCCAGCTAGACATGTCGTGTTTGATTGGAATTGTATAACGACGTCTAAAAAATCGCATAGGGACCCGGATAACATTTGTTCCTGACTAATCGTCTTCTTCCTTCATCCCCAATTAATTTTATTAAGACAAAATTTAGAATAGAATGAAATATTTGCATAAATAATTATTTGTAGTATATATATACTAACGTGAATCTCGTGCATTGCATGATTCGTCTATATAATATTTTGTGAACTTTAGGATATAATAAACAAAAGCTACCACAAAATATAAAAAATACAATTCGGATATTATATAAAAATTGCCAGTAAAAATCATAAATAGTATTCTTGTCAAAAAAAATTTTGAGCGCCACAAAAGATAAGAAATATTGTGGTTTGAATAGTGGCCAAATTCTTTTGTATGCCTTATATCTTTATATATCTATAATATAGAAAAAAAAGTGTTCAATAAGATTTCTAATGAACCTATTATGTAAAATTATGAGAAAAATAAAAATTCATAGAAAATTGTTGTATTTTTTTAATGTCTTGATTTTTAATTATTATTTTGTATATTAAACATATTATTTTAGATTTTCTATTTTTATTATAATATATATTTGATTTCTCATGAATTTTTTATGTCACATTATTTAGAGTTCTTTATTTAAAAAATATTATTATACTATGTCTATATTAAAAGTTACATCATACATATATTTTCAGCAAAAAAAAATTACGGACCTTGCTGACACAAAATTCTAGCTTCACCACTGTTCAAACTTATGGAGTTTTTTTTTATTTCATGTTAAGTTAATCAATGTGAACAATTTGTAAATGTAGATATCTATTCATGTACTCAACGAATGTTGAGACAATGCGACTTCTCATGTACGTAATAGAGAAATTATTTTATATAAGAATTTTCACACAAAAAATTTTAATAGAAAGAATTATTTTTTTAATAAGAAAAAAGTTCGTACGTGTTTCATAAAAGTGTAACGTATCTCTCCTTCGTACCCGTTTATAAAACGCGCTCGAAGGGTTCGAACGCGTTTTATAAACGGGTACGAAGGAGAGATAAATTCACCGCTTCAGTTACGTCTTTTGAGGAGCTGACACCTTCCTACCCGTTTATAAAACGTGTTTGAAGCCTTCGAGCACGTTTTATAAACGGGTACGAAGGTGTTAATTTTTGGAAAACGAGTTATGACCGTTTTTTTTGTGTTCGTCGCTGTTCAGTGAGCGAAGAGGTACAGACGCAGAGAAGAGAGAAGAGAGAAGAGAAAGAAGAGAGAAAAAGAGAGAAGAAAAGAGAGAAGAGAAGGGAGAAGAGAAGGGAGAGGAAGTTGCGGCCAGAGAAAGAGAAGAGCAGGCCGGAGAAAAGAGAAGAGGAGGCCGGAGGTGGTTACCGTGCGAAGAGAAGAGAAGGTCGAAAGACGACGTACGCCGATATCGAGGTTTTTTATTTTGCATTTACTGAAAATTATGGATATATTAGTAAAAATTGTGGATTTTGGATCAGTAAAACTAATTATTATTGAAATTGTTAGTAAAATTGTGGATATAATATTGTGGATTATTATTGAAATTGTGGTTATTATTAGTAAAATTTGTGGATATAATATTGTGGATTTCGGACATTGTGGTTATTATTGAAATTGTTAAAATTGGGGATATTATTGAAATTGTGTGCAATTTGTATGCAATTAGTAGATATTATTGGACATTTTAGTAAAATGTTAATGGAATTTGTATAGAAATTATTGAAATTAGTGGAATTTGTATGCAAATTGTGTAGGAATTGATTGTCAAAATTAGTGAAATTTGCATGCAAATGAATTGAATTAGTGAAAAATTTGTATGGAATTTAGTGTAATTTGTATGCAAATTGAATGGAAATTAGTGGAAATTTTAGTAAATTTGTATCGAATTTTAGTGGAATTTGTATGCAAATTGAAAGAAAATTAGTGGAAGTTTAGTAAATTGTGTATGGAATTTGTATGAAATTAGTGGAATTTGTATGCAATTTGTGTAGCAATTTATTGTAAAAATTAGTGAAATTTGTATGTAAATTAATTGAATTAGTGATATTCAATTTTGATTGTGTACGGATTTTGTATTTCAATAATTAGTGGAATTATCTCTGCCATTCGGCTTGCTGCAATTTGTCGAAGTTTATCCCTCTTATTCATTTCTCTCAATTTTTGCTCCGATTTTCTCAACATTTTTTTCCTTGCCTCTTCTTCCCTTATTTTTTTTTACGATCCATCTCTTCATTTCTTTCTTTAATAATCCTCTGGGTCTCTATGTCCTGAGCTCTTTGTTCATTCTCGTCGTGACGTTTGTGCTCATGGTAGTGGTCACGCAATATGTTTTCTTTGTAATTGAAAACTTGAGAACACCTTGTACAGCTCACTGTGTGGTCTCCATTAAAGTTGTATATTTTCTCGTAAACGGTCCAGTGAGTTGGTTCAGACGAGAGATAGGGTTTCGGTTGTTGTTGGGGGATGGGTTGAGGTTCTGTGTAAGAGAGAAAACCATAGGGATTAGGCTTGTTCTTTGGGTATGCTAGCACGTACCTTGTAGAAGTGATTAATTCTCCTTGGTGGACTCGAGGGCGGCTACTAGACGTGGTGGAGACGGTGGAGAAGGCACGCCATCGATTCCCATGCCTTGATCGAGCCCCGCGAATACGATTTCGCGGGAGGTACAAATTCCACCTCTTATCTCTTGTGTCGAATGAGCTTTTGCACTAGATCCTTAATTGCTCTTTGTTTAATTGGATTAATTAAGCGTAATTAGTCACAAAATTAAAATTGAGCAGTTACCTAACACAAAATGGAGCACCGTATCATCTCACTGGAAATAAAGCAAAATAGAACCGTCAGATATCGAGATGGTTTTTTTATACCAAAAATGGCTGTTAGTATTGACGGAATGAAAAAAATTAAGTGGGGTGGGGCCCTTCGTCAGAACTCTCTTCCCAATTAAGCCAACCTAAATCAAATGAAAATTCTGACATTGCTCCCTCGCTACCCTCCTTTACAAAAAGCCCCATGGCAATAGCACCACCGAGCTCTCTCCCTCTCCCGGCGGCGTTCTCGTTACGAGCTGGTCGAGACAACTCGATTGGTAACCAGATGAAGTTAGAATCGAGCACTGAGCTCGTGATTAGAATACTGTCACTACGCTGCACCAGAGGGTGAACCCCACCTGCGCCGACCTCGTACAGACCCACGAGACGAGAGGTGGTGAAGATGTCGTGCACGAAAAGGACTCCATGGTTTCGTAGAGACAAACTAACAAAGCTTTTTTAACGATCCATTGAAACATTTGTCTTTCCTCCGCATTTATATTATCTAATTTGGGATTGACGTGATTGGGAAGAAGGGTCTGATAAAGGGCCCCGCATAGCTATTTTTATTTTCTCTATTAAGTTAACTAAACAACTATCTTCTTTTACATTTCAGGGCTCTGATTTGTTTAATCTCAAATGAGACGATTCAATGCTCCATGTTGCACCCCAATTGATAAATTTTCATGGAGTGACTAAAAGTGGATTATTTGAAAGTTCAACGGTTGTGGAGAGACAAATTGAAGTTGAGTGACTAAAATTAGATTATAGGCAAATTTGAGTGACCTCTCAAAAAATTTACCCAATTAGTAAATGTGTTCCAAATAACATCCACGATCTCAAGAAAAAAAAATTAAAGATGGATCCAATATTACTTCCAAGTAACCTATGACGCATTAGAACAAAAGTGGCAAGAATCAAAATTTCACATTTCTTTTACTCCTAAGAACAATATGGTATTTTTATATTTCAATCCACTAAAATCTTCAAAATATCATCGTCCCTTGTTATTCCCTATTGCGACTGCACCTTGTACCAGGCCTTGCCAGTGGATCTCAAACCTCGATTGGCAATCAGATTTAACATGTTCTACTGTGAATCCAATTTCAAATGCTTTTCCTTCTGCAAAATTAGTTTACTGACATCTCCAAAGATAACTTTAATAAAGATCCTAGGTAACTACACAATGAATTAAGTAAATACCTTTAGATCTGAGGACAACATTTTCCAAGAACGGTTATGAAACCAATTTTGACACCAAGAATTTAGCACTAACAAACAATGTTTACACACCTTATCAAAGCTATGGCCATTCTCTGTTAATGACTCGATGTTGACTCAATGCATTTATCAAATAAGGTGCCAGGTACCAACTATGGTCATTGCCGGTATGAACCGGCAATCCATGACTAAAATCTAGTTCAATTAAAATATTTACATGAAAGATACACACAACCAAATAATACAACAACAACAACAACAACAACAACTAAGCCTTTTGTCCCAAACAAGTTGGGGTAGGCTAGAAAGAAACCCAATAAGAGAACACATCGAAAAAAAAAAAAAAAAAAAAAAAAAAAAAAATAAAAAAAAAAAAAATAAAAAAAAAATAAAAAAAAAAAAAATAAATAAATAAAAAAAAAAAAATAAAAAAAATACTAATAGTAAGACTAGCCATACTAATAATAATACCTCTAATAATAATAGTAATAGTAGAAACCTAGACCTCGACCGTGACCTAATAGAGGGACCTACAAACCTATGACATCGCTCCTACCCCTAAGTTCCTACGTCATGGCTCCGGTACATGAATTGCTAACTTCCAAGCGCTCCTATCGATCGCCAACTCCTTGGAGACGTTCCATTCTTTAAGGTCTCTTTTCACCGCTTCTTCCCATGTCAATCTTGGTCTCCCTCTCCCCCTCCGGGTGTTCTCGAAATGATTAAGAATTCCGATACGTACCGGTGCCTCTGGAGGTCTGCGTTGGATATGTCCAAACCATCTCAAACGATGTTGGATCAACTTCTCCTCTATTGGTGCGACCCCAACCATATCTCGTATGTCATCATTTCTAATCCGATCTTTCCTCGTGTGACCGCAGATCCACCTCAACATACGCATCTCAGCTACACTCATCTTCTGGACATGTCGTCTTTTAGTAGCCCAACATTCTGCGCCATACAACATCGCAGGTCTAATCGCTGTCCTGTAGAACTTGCCTTTTAGCTTCTGCGGGACTTTCTTATCGCATAGGACGCCTGATGCTTGTCGCCATTTCACCCACCCCGCTCTTATCCTGTGACTAACATCTTCATCTATCTCGCCATCGCTCTGCAGCATCGACCCTAAATATCGAAAAGTATCTTTCGTAGGTACTACCTGCCCGTCTAGACAGACATCTCCGTCCACTGGTCGTATCCCACTAAACTCGCACCCCATATACTCCGTCTTAGTTCTACTAAGCCTAAACCCTTTGGACTCTAGAGTTCGTCTCCACAATTCCAATTTCCTATCGACCTCCGTCCTACTCTCATCGACTAACACCACATCGTCCGCAAAGAGCATACACCAAGGAATCTCTCCCTGTATATCCTTCGTGATCTCATCCATCACTAAGGCAAAAATATACGGGCTCAAAGCTGATCCCTGATGTAGTCCTATTTTAATAGGAAAGTCACTAGTTACACTATCACATGTCCTGATGCAAGTAACGGCACCATCATACATGTCTTGGATGAGGGTAACATACTTTGTGGGGACTTTCTTCTTTTCTAGTGCCCACCACATAACTTTCCTTGGCACTTTGTCGTATGCTTTCTCCAAATCAATGAAAACCATATGTAGATCCTTCTTTCGCTCCCGATATCTCTCCATCAATTGCCTTATTAGGAAGATGGCCTCCATGGTTGACCTCCCAGGCATAAAACCAAATTGGTTTTTCGAAACGTTTGTCATCCGTCTCAAACGATGTTCTATCACTCTCTCCCAAAGCTTCATTGTATGACTCATAAGCTTAATTCCTCTATAGTTTGTACAGCTTTGAGCATCCCCTTTATTCTTGAAGATTGGTACTAGAGTGCTTCTCCTCCACGCATCTGGCATCCTATTTGATCGGAAAATGCTATTGAATAGTTTGGTTAACCAAACTACAGCCACATCTCCGAGGCACCTCCATACTTCGATTGGTATGTTATCAGGTCCTAGAGCCTTACCTACTTTCATTCGTTTTAAGGCTTCTTTCACCTCGGACTCTTGAATTCTCCTAACAAAACGTCTATTGGAGTCATCAAAGGAGTCGTTCAACACAATTCCTAAGTCGTCATCCTCTCCATTGAATAACTTGTTGAAGTAATCCCTCCACCTATTATTGATCTCGTCGTCCCTCACTAAAAGCCTATCAGTCTCGTCCTTGATGCACTTCACTTGGTTTAAGTCTCTCGTCTTCCTATCTCGAAGCTTGGCTATCTTATACACGTCCTTCTCACCCTCCTTCGTACTCAGCTTCTGGTATAGATCCTCATAAGCCCGACCTCTTGCTTCGCTCACAGCTTTCTTTGCATTCTTCTTGGCCAATTTGTACTTCTGCGCATTGTCGTCGGTCTTGTCATGGTGCAAGCGTTTGTAGCATTCTTTCTTTTCTTTAATAGCTTTCTGCACTTCGTCGTTCCACCACCACGTATCTTTGGGTTCGCGGTTGCTTCCTCTAGTAACTCCAAGCACTTCCGTAGCTACCTTTTGAATGCTAGCTGACATATCTTCCCACATCTTGTTTGCTTCTTCATCTGCTTTCCACGGACCTTCTTCAATCATTCTGCCCCTAAAAGTATGAGACACGTCTCCTTTGAGCTTCCACCACTTCGTCTTCACAACTCGAGCACCTCTACCTACTCTAGAACGCAGCGAAAAGCGAAAATCAGCCACCACAAGTTTGTGTTGTGAGACGACACATTCCCCAGGTATAACCTTGCAATCCATGCAGGCTCGTCTGTCCTCTCTCCTAGCAAGAACAAAATCAATCTGAGAAAAGTGTTGGGCACTACTAAAGGTAACTAAGTGGGATTGTCTTTTTCTAAAGAAGGTGTTAGCTATCATGAGGTCGTAAGCTATGGCCAAGTTCAAGAAGTCCTCACCTTCTTGGTTCCTATCGCCATACCCAAAACCCCCATGCACCCTCTCAAACCCTCCACTAGTTTCACCTACATGTCCATTGAAGTCTCCTCCGATGAAGAGCTTTTCAGTGGTTGGCACACTTCTAATCATACCATCTAAATCTTTCCAGAATTGGATTTTGATGGATTCACTTAGTCCTACTTGTGGTGCATAAGCACTAATGACGTTCAAAACTAAGTCCCCCAAAACTAGCTTCACTAGAATGATCCTATCCCCTTGTCTCCGCACGTCGACAACTCCACTCTTAAGGCTCTTGTCGATTAAGATACCTACTCCATTCCTGCCCCGTTCTTTTCCAGTGTACCACAGCTTGAAACCGGTGTTCTCCACTTCCTTTGCTTTTTGGCCCGTCCACTTTGTCTCTTGTACGCACAAGATGTTCACACGCCTCCTGATCGCCGTATCCACTAACTCTCTTAACTTTCCTGTTAGAGACCCTACATTCCAACTACCTAAACGAATCCTACTCTCACTGACTATCTTCCTTGCCCCCCGCACCCGTCGTGAAAAGTGCGAAGACCCTTGCTTACTTGCCACTACATCCGGGCGCTGATGTAGCGCGCCACTAAGGGAGTGACGATCCGGCCCTTGCTCACTTATCACCTTATCCGGGTTCCGATAAGGCGCGCCACTAAAGGGGTGGTGACCCGGCCCTTGCTCATTTATCATCTCATCCGGGTTCCGATAAGACGCGTCGCTAAGAGGGTTACGCCCCAACGAAAAGTAATTGGGTTTCATTTCCATAGAGATGACTGGGATTTTTACGTTGGCTCGCCTAGCCTATCACAACCCTCCTCCTTTTACCCGGGCTTGGGACCGGGCTATACTAAACAATGCAACCAAAGCTTAGTATAGGCGGAGTTACACAACCAAATAATAGTATAAACAAATTTAAAATAGGATCATAAGGGTGAGAAACTCTCTTATTTACCTTCAAACACAATTGCTCTTGCATCTGTTCTCAAGGCATGACAGTGAGCATATCATCAAATACAATACCGTTGTATACTCTTTTATTGTAGCCCAGTACTCTTGTCGAACTCTTTTTCCCCACATGGACCACCATCCTCATTTTCATCCCACATCGCAATTTTATACTTATAGTAAGTTAGTATATTAAAAAAAAGTACTCTCAGAACTACTATTTTAATAGAAAAATAATTCTAATAACCAACATCAGTGCACTTGTCATTAAATACAATTATTTGATCAGAACATAGCTAAGACTCAAACTAATGCTAAAACATCAAAAAGAACCAAGTATGTGAGAGATCCAAAACATACATAGAATATCGAGTAACATTTTGGGTTAGTATTTAAAAAGATCATATCTGATCATGTGCATATCATGTATGTCTATCATCTCGAATAAGAAAATAAATAACCAAAGAAATGTTAACACATGGCTTTAAAAAGTAATTGAAAAGTTTACCGAGAGGAAGTTAACAAAAATGGTGGACCCTTGGATAGGAATGAAATGAACAAAATTTCTCTGATGCCCTATCTTGTCCTAGAAAGAAGAGATAGTCATCACAACTTGAATCAATCTGAGATTGCCAATCTGAATCAATCTGAACTTAGAAAGTCATCACAACTTGAATCCATTATGCATGAAACTACAGAATTATTCAACTTCACAAGAGGGAAAAAGGCTTAAGAAATTATATCAAATTGGCAAAACCTAATCTGAAATTGAGTCAATGCGAACATCAATTGACATTAGCCATCAAAATTATCTGAGATTACCGAAAATAATATAAAAATAGCTAACAATTTAAAATAATGGGAAAAGGGAAGGGATTAAACGTATAGAGGGAAAGAGGCTTACAGCCAGATCGCAATATTCTCTGACAAATTTTTCAAAAAAGTTCTTTTCATACAAGTCGACTGTGCCAGATCGGACCCTATATACCCATACCAGCAATTAATCGAAAAAAAACCTAATTTACGCACCAGACCAAACCCCATATACTCCATGCCAGACAATAATTGTAGAATTAACAAAAATAACCAGATTAAATAAAAATTAACCTTCAAATCAAAATTATCCCATTTACATTTAAACCAAAATCAACCTTTAACCATACACCCATTTACTTTCAAATCAAAACTAACTAAAACCATACGCCACATTTACATTTAAACCAAAATTTCTAACAAATTAAGCATACGGAAAGATATTGATTAAAATTGTAAAATGAGAAAGAGGAAAATAAGCAGCCCTAATTGTAAAGAGGAAGAGGAGTAGGCCACGGCTATGGAGCAAAGTAACAACAGAAGTGGATCTCTCCCTTAATTCTTTGTTGCGCTGGTTTTGGTGAGATCTGTGTCAGAGATAGGGGGTACGGGAGATTTGGGTCGAGTCGAGCAGAGAATGGTAGAGCTTTCCCAATTTCGTTCTTCAATTTTGTGCAAACGGAGGGAGTGTTTGGGAGAGAAAGGAGACGAAAGCCAACTAACAGAAGGGACGACAAAATTTTAAGCTAACGTTTTCTCAGTGCTTTAATCTGGGCCTTCGAATATCATCCAAGCACAAATTTTAAAGCGATTCAACAGCCTAAAAATCTAGCCTACAAAGCTTATTTACATATGAATAGTAGTATAGCCATTCTCTCTCTCTCTCTCTATATATATATATGAGAATGGATTCAATCAAAGCGCTTTGACCGGAATCTCAGTTAAACCCCGTCGGTTCTCAATTTTGAAAGTTCAAACGACCGATCCGAACCGTCAAATATGATCTCCATATTGAAATCTCCTTGCCGACCAAAATTTTCATTTTTTTGAATTTTTTAAGTATTTTTTTCAGATTTTCAAAAATCGTTAATCTAATTTGTTGTGAACCCTACAAAAATTGCTGCTTTTGAAAATCCGAAAAAAATACTTAAAAAATTCAAAAAAATGAAAATTCTGGTCGGCAAGGAGATTTCAATATGGAGATCATATTTGACGGTTCGGATCGGTCGTTTGAACTTTGAAAATTGAGAACCGACGGGGTTTAATTGAGACTCCGGTCAAAGCGCTTTGATTGAAGGCTCTCTCTCTCTCTCTCTCTCTCTCTATATATATATATATATATATATATATATATATATATATATATAGTTTTGCTATGGTGAGTTGCGACTCACCAAAAGTTCCGTGAGTCGCGCTCAAAATTTTGAAATTTAATTCAAAATGATCGATACAAACCGTCTAATACGATCTCCCTATTGAAATCTCCATGCAGACCAAAATTTATGTTTTTTTGAAATTTTTAAGTATTTTTTTAAATTTTAGAAAATCGTTAATCTAATTAATTCTAAACCATTCAAAAACAACAGTTTTTAAAAATAAAAAAAATACTTAAAAATTTCAAAAAAATATAAAATTTGGTCTGCATGGAGATTTCAATAGAGAGATCGTATTGGACGATTTGAATCGGTCATTTTGAACTAGATTTATAAAATTTGAGCGCGACTCACCGACCCTTTGGTGAGTTGCAACTCACAATAGCAAAACTCTCTAGCACATAGGAGGGCTGTGTGCTGAAGTTTATTAGTCGTTCGATCTGTAATCCGAGGGTTTAGATTTAGGCGCTGAGGATCTGAAGTATTTACGTTAATTCTCTGTTTCATCTCCGTTAACGCTCCAATCTTTATTTCGCTCATGCCTCCTTGTCTCCTTTAGTCTTTCCCCGAAAATAAAATCTAGGCTATCTAGCTTTGCTTTGAAGAACTCCATAAGTGCAAATGGCCGGTGAAACACCCCTCTCTCTCTCTCACTCTCTCGATCCTCTGAAGATCTCGCCTCTCTTGGACCCTCACTCGAACTTCTCCGCTTCGCTCAGTGAGATAACCAAACCCTAGATTGTTTGTGGTGGATCGGTTAGAAATGTCGACAGGTAAAATCAAAACTCAAGTGATTCCTTGTGTTCTCTCCTTCCCTTCTTTCATTTTCTTTTCAATTTGTGATTTTGAATTGTGTAGCAATTAGTGTCGATGACTCGGAATAGGGTCTTAAGTTAGTGTTCGATCTTCCCTTCTTTCATTTCCTGTTCAATTAGTGGTCATTTTCTGTTCAATTTTTTTTTAGATTTATTATCCTGTTCAATTTCATTTCCTTTCATCTTCGTTGAAGTTTGGATGTAAAACCGAACCTAAAAGGTTTGTTCATGAAATTTACTGAGACAGAACAAAAAAGATGCAAATATTCAATGTCCATGAAAAAATATTAGTTAAATATTGGCTGTAGATTGCCTTTTCAATTGTATCAAGAAAATTTTTCTTTTTAAATTGTATCAGCAAAAAAAACTAGTTTATGTTTCTTTGAAAATTCTTATGTTTCTTCGGTCACTTTGTTTTGACATAAATTTTGATCGGGAGGCAATCTTGGTGAAGTTACAGCGTTGGCAATTGTGACTAAAACAGTGAACCAATTTATACTGGTAAAGGTTTATACTCATAAATTGTAAGAGTCCTCACCAGTTGAATACATGTTTATTTTCAGTAGCCATCGCTAAGGATCGAATGCCCATGGACTAGCTCCTTATTGCGTAAGAAATGAAGCAATAAGAAGAAGAGAAGGAGACTGTTAATGTATAATTAAGATGCTTGTATTTGTTATTACTTCTTATTTTTGTAATTTGAAAATGGAGAAGATTGGAATGGGTCTGATTCTGTGGTTCTTAGTTATAGCTTACAATTGCATCAACTTGTTTGGAGGTTTATTTAATTTTTCTAAACTCATGTGTATCTGATACATAAATGGTTTTGGCTACTAAGGTGAAGAAAGATTATCCTTTTATGATTTGTTACTAGTTATTTGTTTAATCCCTTCAATTGCTAGTTTGTAGCAGAAAGCTAGTCACAACAATAGTCCAAGTACATACCAATATGTACCGGTTAGTCAATTATTTGTGCAATTATTTGTCTTTCTTTGAGCATTTTAGAATGCAAGTATAATAATGTATGTGGTACCGAATGGGACCAAGTGGCTAGCCATATGCAAGTGGAATCACACGCCTCTCTCTTTGTTGCTTATTATTAATTTAGTTGACTTAGTAACATATTGCATGCAAATACAAATGGTAATTTGTAGCCATTTTGTACACGAAGTAAGGTTACTTGGGTCACTAGGACTATTGATGCACACCATCAATCCACATAAATTAGCTATGTGTTAATCCACAAATAGATAGATTAAAAGCAAAAGTTAAAGTAAAATATTCAATTAATAGCATTAAATCCTACATACAGTTACAGTCACATAGGATTCAATTAAATGAAAATGCAAAAGGGCAAATGCCGAATACAGTCTCATACTCACATGCCTAATACAGAGTCACATAGTCACATAAAGGTGTAACACAAGCACTAATTTATCACTACAAATTTAAAAGAAAAATATTAATGAATTCTACAAGTATTAAGCCAATAGAAATCTTAAATAAACATTGCACATCTCTCATCAGCAGGAGAAGTTCGATAGGAGTGCACCATCCAATAAATTTGCGACAAGCTCAATCTGGACATGGTAGACGGATTGCTTGTAGTATTCCCAATTTTTTGCTCTTATATTTGATACATAGTTCCTTGATGTTTGTCTACCCTGCTTACATATGCTAGATCCCTTGAATGTTTTTATTTTTTTTTTCTCCTAATGTGAATTTAGTATCAACATAAGGACATTATGTTGAACCTCCATATCCTTCTACAGATTGATCGACATCTTTTGCAGCCGATAAATCTTCAAGAGCATTATTACAGTCGACATCATCCATCTGTTAAAGTAAATAGGGTTATTGGTTTTTTTTCCTTTATGTGAAGTTAAAGCAACAAATAATTAGCAATATCAATTAAACTGACACTACATGCAGGTTTCACTTAGCAACAAAGGTTCAGTTTGGCACCTTACAATTTACCAATTAGTTTTGATTTTATGTTTCACTGGTTCTTTCTGGTAACCAGATCGATTAACAAAGGGAACAAGGGTTAATACCTGAGCAAAGAATCAGCGAGCCTCAGTATATTGGAGTCTCGCCTTTTTAGAAATAGGGTTGAAGATGGAATGAAGGTGACTTGATTCTCTTGAATCATCCAAGCCGGGGGCGAGAAGGGAGAACGAACGAGAAAGATGGGTAGCTTCACCGGCACTCGAGTTTAAGTAGCTCCATCAATCTATATTTCGGCTAGGTTTTTCTTTCGGCGGGGAAGAAAGGAGAGAGAGAGTCGAAGAAAGTGAGAGACGGACCCCTCTTAGGCACCTAAGCTGGATCGAAGAGATTATCATCTACATCAAGTTAATACTTCTCTATTTAATTCTTTCTCTAATTCAAATGCCCTGGAACCAATCTATCATGAAAAATAAATCAAATATACAATGACTTTCCAGTTCATACATAAAAACTTGAAGCAAGTTAACACGTAGTATTTCAGAAATCGAATATACAATGACTTGCCAAAATCTATGTTTTACTGCTCATGCCCAAAAACCAGTCAAATTCGAAATTAGAAACAAAATTAAATAAATAAAATCTAAATTGAACAAATTAAAACCGCATTAGAACAATTTAAAACCAAAATTTACTGCATGGTAGCAGAAAAGAAGAGAGGGATCGGCCTACCTTGGATTTTTTTTTCACTGGAAGAAAAGGAAGTAGCTTATCTAGGATTTTGAGAGGAGGCGGAGGTGATTCGAGTCGAGATGAGGAAGTAGCTTATCTAGGATTTTGAGAGAAGGCGGAGGTGATTCGAGTCGAGATGAGGAAGTAGCTTATCTAGGATTTTGAGAGGAGGCGGAGGTGATTAGAGTCGAGGTGAGGTGCTTCGAGAGGTGCATATCGAAGGCGGAGGTATAGATCAGGCTGCTTCGCTCATGAGACGTGCGGAGCAGGAGAGAGACGAAGCGAGAGGCTTCGGCGTGAGAGAGAACGGGTAGCGTCACCAGCACTTCTTCATCGCTTGTGAGAGAGGACGGGTAGCACAGCTAGTTGGCTAGATTTTGATCGGGAAGAGGAGGAGGAGAAGAGAAGAGAAACGAAGAGAGACGAAGAGAAGAGGTCTCTTCGTTTTCCTTTTTTTTTTTCCCCAATCTAATAATACTAACGGAGGAGATATAACGGGGAAGTGAAGACAGAAAACGGGACTTCAGCGATCAAATCTGAGCCTTCCGATTTTAGATCCAATGGCTAAAAGACTTCGGCACACAGCCTTCCTATGTGCTGGAGTCTATTTTAGCCTATCTCTCTCTCTCTCTCTCTCTCTCTCTCTCTCTCTCTCTCTCTATATATATATATATATATATATATATATATATATATATATAGAGTTTAGCTACGGTGAGTCGCGACTCACGGACCCTCCGGTGAGTCGCGACCAAAACTCCTAGATCTAGATCAAAATGACCGATCCAAACCGTCTAATATGATCTCCCTATTGAAATCTCCGTGCAAACCAATTTTTTTATTTTTTCGAAATTTTTAAGTATTTTTTCGGATTTTTAAAAACTGATATTTTTGAATGGTTCAGAACCAATTAGATTAACGATTTTCTAAAATTTCAAAAAAATACTTAAAAATTTAAAAAAAATAAAAAATTCGGTCTACATGGAGATTTCAATAGGGAGATCATATTGGACGGTTTGGATCGGTCATTTTGGTCTAGATCTAGGAGGTTTGGTCGCGACTCACCGGAGGGTCCGTGAGTCGCGACTCACCGTAGCTAAACTCTATATATATATATAGAGGATGACTAATGTGCCATAGAGTCGTTTTTCGAGATCCAAAATTCAAATGCTCAATTTGAACCATCCAAGTTATTCACCACATTAAAATATCCTTGGAGACCAAATTTTACATTTTTTCGAAATTTTTTGCTATTTATTATGATATTTTTAAAAAACGTTATAATTGGAGTATTTCAGACCCTCCAATTTGAACATATCAAAATAAATACCAAAAAAATGTAAAATTTGGTCTCCAATGGTATTTTAATATGTTGATCAATTTGAACGGTTTGGATTGAACGATTGAATTTCGGATCTTCAAAAAATGACTCAAAAAAGACATCTATGGCACTTTATCCCACCTCTATATATATATATAAAGAGTTTTACTACAGTGAGTCGCGCTAAAAAACTCCTTAATCTAGTTCAAAATGGCCGATTCAAACCGTCTAATATGATCTCTCTATTAAAATTTCCATACAGATTAAATTTTATATATTTTTTTTAAATCTCCATCCAATCTCATCTCGTTCTCCCCAAAATTTTAAAAAATCTTTCAAATCCCTTCATTTTCTCTCCGTCGTTTCTTGTTTCTCTTTCTCCCATCTACTACACCTATTCTCCAAGTAACCGTGCTCAAAGGCCCCAAAATGGCGAAATTCACTAGTCGCCTCCATGGATCCCTCGTTGAATCGAACCGCGCAACCCTCGAGTGCAGATCGCTTGCAGGAGAAGTTGCCTGAATCTCAACCTTCCTCTCCAAATCAATCTACGTCGGAGTAAGAGTATTTCACTGGGGTTTCTTCGGTGGATGAGATCTTTAAAGGAGTTGTGCATCTTGAGTGCGAATTGTTGAAAATAAAAATGATTAAGGAACTAATAGCCTCAGTTTATGTATCATCTTTGGCTAATTTACAAATAAGCCCTCCACCTTTTTTATTTATTTAAAAAGGGGTTGCTTTACTGTTGACCGTTAGAGACTAGTAACGGCTAACTTTTTTACCGTTAGCTTGTTGCCTATAAAAGGCGTGTAACTTCTATGTAAAAATTATCCAAGAAATAAGAATACAATTCAATAAACCAACAACCTTTCAAGCTTCTGTTCCTTAAAAATTAACATGGTATCAGAACGAATCTGATCTAGGGTTTACCACTGGACCGCCCGGTCCAACCCGACCCTTACCCGAACAAGACTTTTTCCCGACCCGACCCGGACCGTAGAAGAACCGTGATGGACCGAGGGGGGTGGTCCGGGTCGGGTTTATCACGGGTTTGGGTCGCCAATTTAGCATAAACCCGACCTAAACCCGTCCCGTCTTAATCCGTGGACCGGCCCGGACCGGACCATAAACCCGTGCAAACCCGTGAGAACCGTGGCATTTTCAAAAAAAAAACCAAACCAAACCAAACCCGTTTGAATTTGTTCAATTATTAAAAAAATTACAAATCAAGTTTTTAGAATAAAATAAATTTTAAATAAACTACAAATTATTTTATTATTAATTTTATTAGACTTAATATATTTTAACTAATTTTTATAATTTATATTTTATAAACTTTTGTCATGCAATTTTGAAAACCATCGACAATGAAAATAATATTAAAAATTACAAATTTAATTAAAAAAAATTAAAATGGACTACAAAATTATACTTAATTATTTGAACTATAAATATAATATATTTTAGCGAATTTATATTAATTTATTTTATAAATTTTTTATATTGAAACAATGAAAAAAGAAAAAAAAATCTGGAAAAAACCCACTTGGACCGGACCGGACTGGACCCGGCCCGACCCGCCTTTACCCGTCCGGTTCACATAGGTCCGGGTCTACCAAGGGTTTGGGTCGACGTTTGAAAGGTGGCCCGTGCTAACCCGTCCCGTTTGGACCCGTGAACCCGTGAACCCGTGACCTGTGATAACCCGTGGACCGTAGGGGTTTGGACCGGACCGGACCGTTTGGTAAACCCTAATCTGATCCACAATAGCTTCCGCAGTAAGAAAACAAAACCCAATCAAAGTCAGCGTTTTTTGTTTAGAGCAAAATAATGGCAGAAAAAGAAAGAGGGATGTACTCCATGATGACTGAGGCCTCACCCTCAAAAATCGACACTGCTCGAAAAGATAGAGGTACCCTTTCATGGGCACAAACAGTGGCATTATCTCTCAATAATTGTCCTAATCAAGGACGAGTTATTGATATAAACCAAAAAACCACTCAATTAGAGTGTACAAGGCAAAAAACTTCCCACCAGTAAGAAACTGGTACACAAAAACCTCATCCCAAAAATACTCAAATTGAAAAAAGAAAGAGAACAATTTACCTTGATTCAAACCAAAATCGAATAAAAATGAGCAACCTCGGCCCATCAGCCCTCAAAATCCAAACTCTAACCTGGATCAGAGTGAAGGAGGAAGGGGGAGCAACAACTATGAATCAGACTGCTGTGGATACTGCAACAAGCAAGGCCACACCAGAGATTGTTGTTGGGTCCTCCATCCTGAGCTCAGGCCAGTCGAAAGGAGAGGGAACTCGAGGGGTGACGCGGCCGAAACTTGGCGAAAAGGGGAGAAGAAGGTGGCTTCGTGTAGATCGAATAACTTGAGTACAGAAGAAAGGATCTACAAAATCGAAGCAGCGCTCGATGCATTAATTTCCTCTCTGCTTAAAGCCGACCAAGGTCCAAATTCATTATTTTTTTCTAGTGGGCTCGGTATAGCCCCTAAACCCAATATTCTTTTTTGTGATTCATTAAAGGAATATAATGTGGAGTCCAATACTTTTAAGCCCGATAGGAATAATGCAAATTCCATAAAAAATTCTCTTATGCCCAATTTAAAAATTAATGACTTAAATTCCGTTAGACCAATTCCAAGCCTGAGGTTGTTCAATTTAGAAAATCAAATTGAAAATAAATGCTTGTCAATTGGATGTACCACTATTAATGCTCTAAATTATAGTACCAAATGGGTTCTTGATTCCGGCGCAACGGATCATATGACGGGAAATTTAGAATTGTTAAAAAATTACCGTCCAATTAGATATGACCAATTTTTCACCGTTGCTAATAATGAAAAAATTAGAATAAAAGGTTGGGGCATGATTAGTATATTCTCTAAAAATTTTTTACAAGATGTTTTTTATGTAGATAATTGCTCCGTTAATTTGTTGTCTATTAGTAAGCTTTCAAAAGAGTTGAATTGTGAAATTATTTTTAAAGAAAAAAGTGTTATTTTTCAAGATTTATTAACCAAAGAAAATATTGGTGAAGGATTTCTTGAAAATGGTCTCTATATTTTAAATAGCAATAAATTTATTTTCAAAACTAGTAAAAATGAAGATTTAAGTAAACTTTGGCACATGCGTGTTGGGCATCCTTCCGATAGAGTTTTAAACAAAATATTTAATTTTTCGAATTTAGATTGTAGCAATTGTGAAACTTGCAAACTTGCAAAACACACTAGAGCTCCTTTTCCTAACTCAAATTCTAAAAGTAATGATTTTTTTGAACTTATTCATTCCGATGTTTGGGGTCCGGCCCCTATATCTTCTTACAATGATTATAGGTATTTTGTTATTTTTATTGATGATTATTCAAAAACTACTTGGTTGTATTTGATGAAAAATAAAAATGAAGTTTTTTCGCATTTTCAAACGTTTATGAATTTCGTTAAAAATCAATTTGAGAAAAAAATTAAGATTTTGAGAACGGACAATGGTACCGAATATGTTAATCAAATTTTTTCTAATTTTCTTAAACAAAAAGGAATTTTGCATCAAACGACTTGTGTTTATACCCCTTAACAAAACGGTGTTTCCGAAAGGAAAAATCGTCATCTTCTAGAAGTAACTAGGGCTCTTTTATTTCAAAATAATGTTCCAAAAAGTTTTTGGTCGGATGCCGTTTTAACCGCGACTTATTTAATAAATAGGTTGCCAAGTGCTATTTTAAATTTTAAAAGTCCTTTAGAAATTCTTTATGGTAGAAAATTAGATATTAGTCATTTAAAAGTTTTTGGTTGCAAATGTTTTGTGCACAATCAAAGAATTGACAAACTTGATTTTACTTCAATTAAAACTATATTTGTTGGGTATTCTTCCGAAAAATAGGGTATAAGTGTTATGACCCTAAAAATAAAAACTTTATATTTCTAGAGATGTTAGTTTTTTCGAAAATGAATCCTTTTATGAAAATTATGAAAAAAATGTTGAAAAAACTCTTCCGAATGACTTTATTTATCCTTGTGTTACTAACATTGAAACACAAGAGTTTCAAAGAGAATCAAGAAATTTTGTAGGTGTAGAATCACAAGAAGAAAACATACAAAATGAAGAAGAATTTGAAGAAATCGAACAAGAAGGACATATCGAAGCCGATGAAGAAAATCAAGAATATGAGATGCCTTTGAGAAGATCAAGTCGGCAACCTCAACCTTCTACGAGATTAAAAGATTTTGTCACGTATTCGGTACAATATCCTATCCAAGATTATATTTCTTACGATAGTGTTTCTAATGAGCATTATGCTTTTATAAATTCTTTGACCAAAATTGATGAACCAACCAATTATGAGGTAGCCAAAAAAGATCCGAAATGGTGTAAGGCAATGGAAGAGGAACTTCATGCCTTAGAAAAAAATCAAACTTGGGAATTGTGTGAACTACCAAAAAAGAAAAAATCGGTTGGTTGCAAATGGATATACAAAATTAAATATCATAGTGATGGTACCATAGAACGATATAAAGCTAGATTAGTTGCCAAAGGGTACACTCAAACTTATGGTATTGATTATCATGAAACTTTTGCACCGGTGGCCAAAATGAATACCGTTAGGATACTTTTTTCCATAGCGGTAAATAATAATTGGACGTTGCATCAAATGGATGTTAAAAATGCATTTCTTCAAGGAAATCTTGAAGAAGAGGTTTATATGTCTTTACCAGCCGGTCATAAAAAAGAAGGTATTACTAACCTTGTTTGTAGACTAAAAAAAGCAATTTATGGATTAAAGCAATCTCCAATAGCATGGTATGGCAAACTCTCTCAAGTTTTATTATCTTGCAATTTTAAAATTAGTGGAGCCGATACTTCATTATTTGTTAGACACAATACTAATGGTACCACCGCGGTTTTAGTTTATGTCGATGAAATAATAATAACCGGTAATGACCTAGAGGAAATTGAAAAAGTTAAGATGAGCCTAAAACAAAAATTCGACATTAAAGATTTAGGCAAATTGAAATATTTTCTTGGGATAGAAATAGCTCACTCATCAAAAGGGCTATTTATTTCTCAAAGAAAATATATTCTTGATTTGCTTAAAGAGACTGATAAATTAGGGTGTAAACCGGCCAAAACACCAATAGATGTAAATGAAAAATTTGATAATGAAAAAGGTGAACCATTAACGGATATAAGCCAATTCCAAAGACTTGTAGGTAAATTAATTTACCTAACTGTTACAAGACCGGACTTATCTTTTGCCGTAAGCCAAATTAGTAAATTCATGCATGCACCAAGAACACCTCATTTAGATGCCATTAATAGAATATTAAGGTATCTAAAAGGTTCTCCCGGAAAGGGAATTTGGATGAGAAAAAATGGTACTAATGCTATATGTGGCTATTCCGATGCAGACTGGGCCGGAAGTTTCGATAGGAGATCGACGACCGGTTTTTGCACGTTTGTAGGCGGAAACATAGTCACATGGAAAAGCAAGAAACAAAATGTTGTGGCACGATCTAGCGCGGAGGCGGAATATCGAGCCATGGCATCCACCGCAAGCGAATTGACGTGGATCAAACAATTACTAGCCGACTTGAATTTCAAACATAAAGAACCAATGAAAATGTTTTGTGATAATCAAGCGGCACGACACATTGCGGCAAATTCCGTCTTTCATGAGCGGACAAAACACATAGAGGTGGATTGTCACTTCATTAGAGAAAAAATCCAAGCCAAAGAGATCGAGACTCCATATGTCAAAAGCAAGGATCAATTGACGGATATTTTTACGAAAGGATTAAGCATCAAGACCTTTGAAGATATCTCATGCAAGTTAGGATTGTATGATATTTACAAATCTAGCTTGAGGGGGAGTGTTGAAAATAAAAATGATTAAGGAACTAATAGCCTCAGTTTATGTATCATCTTTGGCTAATTTACAAATAAGCCCTCCACCTTTTTTATTTATTTAAAAAGGGGTTGCTTTACTGTTGACCGTTAGAGACTAGTAACGGCTAACTTTTTTACCGTTAGCTTTTTGCCTATAAAAGACGTATAACTTCTATGTAAAAATTATCCAAAAAATAAGAATACAATTCAATAAATCAACAACCTTTCAAGTTTCTGTTCCTTAAAAATTAACACGAATCCCTCGGTTGAAGGAGGTTTCTACCACGTTTTGGCATAGCGCACGTGTCCCAGGTCTGCATTTTGCAACTTTTTCAGTTTTCAATTTGGTTGTTCGGATTTCTCGCTGTGCTAACGTATTGTTCAATTAAAGTTTTGCTTTCCATTTTTGCGCTAATATTTTAACTTTCTTCTCTTGATTGTAGATTTTTTTATTTTTGTATTTTGCAGCATGTGTGGAATATACACATGTTTGCTTAAGATGAAAAGGATCGTGCTTATCCGATTGGGGCAGATGTTAATGGTGACGAGAGCGGATTATCTAATTAGTTATAACAAGAGAATATTTAAATTTGTATGTTGAATATGATCATTTATTTCTTACTTATGAAATTTGCATATGTGTTCAGTTTATTGTTGTAAATTTTTGCTTTATTGTTGTAAGTGTTTAGTTTGTTTGTTCTATTTGTTTCTGTTGTGTCTTTATTTAATTAATATTCGTGTCTTTTCGTTTTGTTATTGTAAGTGTTTGTTTTGTTGTTTTAAATGTTCATATTTACGTCATATCAGAACTAAACCGTCATATTACCAATGCATCTAACTGAACACATAACTCAATTTTAACTCATCCCTTAACGTGTTCATATTTGTTTTGTTGTTGTAAGCGTTCAGTTTATAGTTGTAATTAATCAATTTGGTGTTGAAAGTTTTCATTTTATTTACGAATGCATCTAACTGAACACTTAACTAGTTTAACTAATCTCTTAACGCATCTAACTGACACAAAAATCCGTCTATTTGATGACGTCAGTGCGCGGGAAAAAAAAATTCGCAATTTTTTTTTCAAAAAATTTGATGACGTCATCACACGAAAATGATGACGTCGGCACACCCAGACAGTCTATAACGGCCCAATTTCAGTCCCTAATCCAATTGGATGGTTTAGATGATAAATTAGTGGATGGTGTTTAGTTGCATCTGGAACCCCCGCTGCAGTCCAAACGTCAACCGACTGAGCTGCGATCGCGATCAGTGTCTACCCGACAGATGCCGAATTCTCTGCTCGGCTTCGATGTAAAGTTATCACACCCGTAAAATTTTGGTAAAACTTTTGTGTTTGAAAGAACAGTTTAATAGGTTCATGTTTCGTATGACAAGTTTTTTATCAAGAAAAGAAAAAGAAGGTTCAGCTAATTAAAAAATTGTTCTGTCTGAGAAAAACCGTTAATTTCTATAGTCAAATTTTGTGCAATCTCATTTTGACCACTGCAGCCAAACCTAAAAATAAAGAATAACCCTAATCCGAATCTTTAAAAATGGAAAATAAGCCATTACACATGGCAAAAATGAAAAATAAACAAAACTAGAAAGGAAAAGACTAGTTTGCTCCTTCCATCAGGTTAAAAATGATCTCAGAATCTCTCTCGATCCAAAACACAACACTGTCACCTATTTCTAAAAATTCCTCCTCTGCCATCTTGTACCTACACATGGGGCAAGTTCCATGCATAGAAAGCCATTTGTCTATGCATTTGCCATGAAACCTGTGCTTACATGGCGTCTGCTTGACTACCGCCTCCCAACCTTTCTCAAATAGCTTCTCGAGACAGATCACGCACTCCTCTTCCTCTAAGTTCTCTTCTTCTTGTTTGTTAACCACCATCAACGTATCAATCGATGCCTGAGAAGCAGGAGCAGGCCCTCTGGAAACTTGTGGGCCCATCACACGGGTGACAAACTCTCTGAGGAGGCCATCATCACCGCTGACGACCAATTCGTAACCCGGTAATGTTTCAACCATCATGAACCTCTCCGGCTGTTCATCTGATGTCAGCCCTTCTATGATGTTGGCCACCTCATATAAGCGAAAAGTTAAACTTGCCTCGGTTGTGTCCACTTCCTCTGCCATTGATCAATTGAATGGACTTGCGAAAATCACGAAACTGGAATCTCTGTGTTTTCTCTCTTCTTCTCTTGTTGTTTGAAATTAATGAAGAGAAGAACGAGGTATCGAGGGAGTGGGGAGATGGGTTTATATATATGGAGGGTTAAGGCTTCAGGCGAGATGCAACTGTACGTCCTCTAACTGAGTCCCGTTTACTTTCCTAATTTGATGTCGGGTAGACAAATTACATTTTTTTACTTTTCCTTTTTAACAATTAATGCCTGCCTAAATTAGATCAGAATGGACCGACTAGCTAGAATTAGATTTTATTTTCCATTTCAAGATTTCGACTCTTTAACTAATAAATTATATAAACAGATTTAATTAAGCTTATTCAAATTAGGTATATAATAATACTATTCTTAATAATTATATTTAATTTTAGGTTATTGCAATTGAGACAAATAGAAACCTAACCTTTGCAAAATGGACTATGCATATGGTACAAATTAATGCACAATTTCTAAATAAGTCGCAATATCAGTTTGGCAATAATTTTACTTAGAGACGTTGACATATATATATAGGATACCACTAATAGTTACTAACAGTAAAGGTACAATGGAACTTTCCATATAATGCAAACTTAGGCCACATACAAACAGTAAAATTTATATTTTGTCAATTGGTTTTGCTATTTTCTGCATTTTTTTAAAATTGCTATAATTTGAGGGTGTATAACTGACTAAATCAAGAAATAAAAATTTTGAGAAAAAATTAAGAAATTTGAAAAATTATAAATTTAGTTCACAACAAAAATTTAATATGGTTAAAAACACCATGAAAAGTTCAAATCGGTCGTTGAAGTAAGAGATGTTACTTAATAGTGTAGCCTAACTCAATTTATTTTATTTTAGTCTAGTGACAATGTGCAATGCACCTTAATTAAAAGGTCGCAAGTTCGAAACATATTTGAAATTCTTTATGGACGTTTAATTTAAAAAAAAATTGAGAGAATTAATTCCCTATTTATCTTAAAAGAAAAACATTCTACTCTCTCGCTTTCTCGCATTGTTCTAATAGGGAAAAAAAAAAGGAGCTTAGTGATGAAGTCGAAAAGTGGAGGTGGGCTTGGTTACTTAATTTGCAAAATAAACCGTAAAGATTACTTAGCACTCATATCTCGAAAGTCAATTTCTGAGAAACAAGTCTGAAATAAAAGAAACAGTACTTTGTAAAGTATTTTGGCTTTCTTCCATCGATTAGACTTGATGCATATTCTATTTTCAGAAAGTGAATGAATATAGGGGTTTCTTATTGTTTAATTGTTCTCGTTGCTTCTCTTATTAATATCTTGTATTATTTACAAGAAGATCCGCAAGTATTTCATCTTTTTTTAAGCTAAAATATAGTAGGCAGCTATTACCGTTTTTATGTACCCCATTTTTCTCAAATCAATGAAATAGTGAAATACTGAAACTGAAACTAGGAGTACCCAAAAAAAATAAGGAAACTACCGGTAACTTATTTTGAAAAATCCTGATCTGCGCCAATATAACTTTTTTTGAAAATTATTCGTTATATTTTCAGTGTTATGCTCTATACCCAACAAAATTGTAATGCTTTTATGACAAATGAGTTTACTAATTTTTTTTATACAAAAAAGAAATTGTTTGCACGGTTATGTTATGTCGTTTCTGAGTTATCGAAAGGTTGCATAGAAAATCACATTTACAACATGCGTTAGACACAGGTATAAGTAAATACTGAAGCTTATAGTATTACTTGGTAGTGTTATTCAAGAAGGACGATCAGAGTTTTGCGACAATCCGTTTAGCTTTTGGATTTTTAGAGCCATTAGAGCCAAGTGAATTATAAAGTAGCTGTTTAGTTTGCATCTTCCAGAACCAAAATCTGAGTACTTACAACTTCACAAAATTACAGGATTATCTTTCGAAGTGCCCCAAATGATATCAAATGTAGTAGACACAAATACTATTACGGGAATGATATGAGAGATAAAATCAGCTAGAGATATCAAGCAATCTTGGAAATTTAGGGAAGATTTGTTTCAATATATAGAAAGATGTAAAAAGATTATATGTTGTTTTTAGATATCAAGTATATATAGATTGTGTGTACTGCTTTGTAAAGATAGAGAAAATCAATAAAAAATATTTCTCCATATTCTGTTTCTTGTTATGGTATCAGAGCCCTAACGCACGCACATCCATGGCAGGCAACGGCGACGGCAGCGGCGACGGCGTAGGTCCCAAAGGATCGACGATTTCGTCCAAAATTATCGATGGGTCGTCTCCTTTCTTTCTCTACCCGTCCGATAACCCTGGAACCATGATTAGCTCCAGTGTGTTGAAGGGCGAAAACTATGATTTGTGGCAGAAGGCCATGCGAAATGCGCTTCGTGTCAAAAATAAGCTTGGCTTCATCGGGTGCACCCGAGGCAAGCTTGTGGGGGCCTTGCAACTCCATGTTGGTGTCTTGGCTCTTTAATTCAATTGATCCTGCACTTCAACCGAGCATAGCCTATGCAGAGACGGTGAAGGAGCTATGGGACGATTTGAAGGAGAGATTTGCTATTGGCAATTCTACTCGTATTCATCAACTCAAGGCGGACATCGCGGCTGCCCGACAACAAGGACAGAGTGTTGTTACCTACTACACGCGACTCAAAAGCATGTGGGATGAACTCAGCAACTATCTTAAGGTGCCGATGTGCACGTGTCAGGGGTGCACCTGTAACATGGCTAAGGATCTTGTTAAGGAGCGTGAAGATGAGAAAACTCATCAGTTTCTTATGGGACTTGATGATGTTGTTTTTAAGAATGTGAGATCGCATATTTTGAGCATGGAACCGCTTCCTAGTTTGAATAAGGTGTATTCTCTGGTGATCCAAGAGGAGCGGCATAGGACTATTGCTCGTGGTAAAGAAGAGCGGACCGATGCAGTTGGGTTTGCCGTTCAAACGTCAAAACCACGTGATGGGCTACAGATGGATCGCAGTGCAACTAAATATGGGTCAGGTGAAAGGCCGGTATGCTCCCATTGTAACAAAAGTGGCCATGAAAAGGCGCAATGCTATGAGTTGATCGGCTACCCAGAAGGCTGGGGTCGTGGAGGTCGTGGAAGTCGTGGAGGACGAAGCGGTGGACGAGGTGGAAGAGGCCGTGGACATGCATATGCAAATGCAGTTCAGGGTGCAGGCGCCTCTGGTGCAGGTGCATCCGCCGCTGCAGGTGCATCTGGTTCGAGTGCAGGCGCATCTGGTGCAGTCTCTATACCCGGTCTCTCTGATGCCCAGCTCCAACAAATCATAGCTATTATAGCTAAATCCAATGCAGGTGCATCCCATGAAAAGTTGAATGGTAAGATACTTGAGTTGGATTGGATACTTGATAGCGGAGCATCCCATCACATGACAGGCGATTTTTCTTGCCTTCATAATGTATGTACTATAAATCCCACAACTGTTGGACTTCCAAATGGTGAGCAAACAGTGGAAAAACACGAAGGGGATGTTGTCCTAAGTGAAGGATTTGTCCTTGAAAGGGTGTTATATGTTCCTAGTTTGGAATGCAATCTTATTTCTATTAGCAAGTTAGTTAGCACCAAAACTTGTCTTGTTACATTTATTAATGAGCTTTGTCTTATTCAGGACCACAGTACGAGGACACTGATTGGTGTGGGTGAGCAAAAAGATGGGGTCTACTATTATCATCGGGGTGCATCTGGAAAAGCTTTTCATGTGAGCCGAAAATGACCTTATGACTTGTGGCATCAACGCATGGGGCATCCTTCTAGGCAGATAACTTTACTTTTGGCTGGATTTAATAATAATGATGTTTCTAAAGATGTTTGTGAGATTTGTATGAGAGCTAAGCAAACTCGAGATGTTTTTCCTGATAGTTTGAATAAAGCAGCCAATTCTTTTGATCTTATACACTGTGATATTTGGGGGCCATATCGTGTTGGTTCCCACTGTGGTGCACACTATTTTCTAACTATTGTGGATGATTATACACGTGCTGTGTGGGTTTATTTGATGGCTGAAAAGAGTGAGACTGGTTGCTTGTTACAATCTTTTTGTAAAATGGTTCAAACACAGTTTGGAGTAACTGTTAAATGCATTAGAAGTGATAATGGTTGGAATTTCAATCGCACCACATGAAACAATTTTATGCTGATTCTGGAATTTTACACCAAACATCCTGTGTTTTCACTCCTCAACAGAATGGTAGAGTGGAAAGAAAACATCGTCATATTCTCAATATAGCTAGAGCATTGCGGTTTCAAGCAAACTTGCCACTTGAGTTTTGGGGAGAATGTGTCCTCACTGCTGCCTACTTAATCAACCGGACACCCACTCAAGTATTGGAAAATAAAACTCCTTATGAGCTGCTATTCAACAAACCACCTTCTTATGCAGCTATAAGAAACTTTGGATGCTTATGTTATATTAAATCGCGCACTTCTGACAAATTTGAAAGTAGAAGTAGAAAATGCGCATTTGTTGGATATCCATATGGAAAGAAGGGATGGAAGGTGTTTGATTTGGAAACTCAAGAGTTTATCATTTCTCGAGATGTTGTTTTTTGTGAGGACAAATATCCTTTTTCGGAGATAGGATCTGAGAGTGCACCCGCATTGGGTCTATCAGGTCAGAATGCACCAAGAGTGGGTCAGAGTGATGATGCACCATTTATACAGCTCACAAGTAGACCAATTGAACATCTGCTAAATGATGAGCGTGTGGAAGCAAGGGGGAGTAGTCCTGATTTTGATAACTCTGAATCCAGTGAGAGTGCACCCTCATTGGATCACAGTGCACCCGTATCGGGTCACAATGCACCCGCATTGTCCGGTGAGAGTGCACCCGGATCGACCAGTGAGAGTGCGCCCGCATCGGGTCACATTGCACCTTCATCATCCGGTGAGAGTGCGCCCGCATCGGGTCTAAGTGCACCTGCATCAGATCAGAGTACACCTGCATCTCAACTGGTTGCATCTAGACGATCTCGCCAACCACCTGCTCGTCTACAAGACTACATTTGCTACACTGCGAAATGTGACCCATCTTACGCTCACCCCACATCAGCAGCTACCTCAGGTACTCCTTATCCTATAGCTCATTATGTAAATTGTGATAAATTTTCAGTTGCACATAGAAAATTTCTAGCTGCAGTGACAGCAAAGAAGGAACCCGAGCACTTTGGAGAAGCCATGAAGGACGGTAATTGGAGAAAAGCAATGCAAACTGAGATTGAGGCACTAGAACGGAATAACACTTGGTCCATTGAGGATTTACCGTCTGAGAAAAAGGTGATAGGGTGCAAGTGGGTGTATCGCATCAAGTACAACTCAGACGGGTCTGTGGAAAGGTTCAAGGCACGGCTAGTTGTGCTAGGAAACCGGCAAGTTGAAGGAATTGATTTTAAAGAGACATTTGCTCCAGTTGCAAAGATGGTCAGTGTTCGTACCTTCTTGGCTGTAGCAGTGGCAAGAGGTTGGGAGTTGCATCAAATGGATGTGCATAATGCATTTTTGCATGGTGATCTTCATGAGGAGGTATATATGCGCTTGCCACCTGGTTTTGCTTCAAAACATCCTGGGAAAGTGTGCAGGCTACGAAGATCTCTCTATGGTTTGCGCCAAGCTCCCCGAATGTGGTTCTCTAAACTCACAGAGGCACTGCAGGCCTATGGTTTTACCCAGTCATATGCTGATTATTCTTTGTTCACATTGGAGAAGCATGATAAATTTCTTGCCATTCTGGTATATGTGGATGATCTAGTCATAGCAGGAAATAATTCAGAAGCTATAATGCAGTTCAAGCAGTATTTTTGAGTTGCACTTTTCATATGAAGGATTTGGGTGTACTTAAGTATTTTCTTGGTATTGAGATAGCACGAAACCCGACAGGACTTTACTTGTGCCAAAGGAAATATACTTTGGATATTGTAGCTGAGTGTGGACTTTTAGGTGGGAAACCAGCGGCATTCCCTATTGAGCAAAATCACAATTTGTCCATTGCATCTGGAAAACCCATGGAGGATCCTGAGCGCTATAGGCGTCTCATTGGACGATTGATTTATCTGACGATCACTCGTCCTGATCTGTGCTACTCAGTGCATATACTAGCACAATTCATGCATGCACCCCTTGATGTTCATTATGATGCAGCCATTCGTGTCATGCGTTATTTGAAGGGAAGTCCGGGCCAAGGAATCCTATTGCGTGCCAATAGTGATCTGACTTTATATGGGTACTGTGATTCAGATTGGGCAACATGTCCATTGACTAGACGGTCTTTGACCGGATATTTTGTGATGCTGGGAACATCACCCATTTCATGGAAGACTAAAAAGCAGCATACTGTATCTCGATCTTCAGCAGAAGCAGAATACAGGTCAATGGCTACTACAGCTTGCGAATTGACTTGGCTCAAATCACTTCTTCAATCTCTTGGAGTTACACATACTCAACCAATGAAAATGATGTGTGATAGTCAAGCTGCTCTCCACATAGCAGCAAATCCTGTTTTTCATGAGAGGACAAAACATATTGAGATTGATTGTCATTTCGTGCGAGATCAGATTCAGGCCGGGTGCATAGTTGCTTCTCACGTCCGCACCAATGAGCAGCTTGCTGACATATTCACAAAGGCACTTGGCAAGCGACAGTTTCACTATCTACTTGGCAAGTTGGGCATTCTGAACCTTCATGCTCAACTTGAGGGGGAGTATTACGCGAATGATATGAGAGATAAAATCAGCTAGAGATATCAAGCAATCTTGGAAATTTAGGGAAGATTTGTTTCAATATATAGAAAGATGTAAAAAGATTATATGTTGTTTTTAGATATCAAGTATATATAGATTGTGTGTACTGCTTTGTAAAGATAGAGAAAATCAATAAAAAATATTTCTCCATATTCTGTTTCTTGTTAAATACACAGGCAGGAAAAACTTTGGGTTCAAACTTGAAACTATTGATTAATCAAATCATATTTCTAAAGTCTGAATTACCTTTATACTGTGCTTCACCTTTTAAGCTTCACCAATATGGACGCGTTGTCAATTGCCTTTCTCAATAGAAACCAAATAATAAGCTCTTCTTTAGATATTTCAAGAGCCATGCGTTCATCCATATATACTCAACAGTGGCGACCAATATTATTCGAAAATATCTCCAAATATTAGATTACCACAATAATTTTATGGTTACAGGCCTTCCAAAGCAAGCAATTGTAGTTCATAAATAGTTAAATCCAAGAACTCGGTGCATTTGGCAAGGTCATTGGCCCATTTGCCGATCTGATATATACAGGTAACCCCCCCCCCCCCCCCCCCAACACACACACAAAACCCACAATAAAAATCACCCAGCAGCAACCATCACCTACTGTGTGCGCCACACAAACCACACATCGGGCGGCCCCAACAAGCATAGGTGATGAATGACATCGGCAGTCAAAATAGGGGCATTCGATATTTTTCCTATTCCTTCCAAATGTTTGCAAGTTGCAACTACGAAGATGTTCAATCATATATTGCGTTATGACTAAATGAGCAAAAAAAAAAAACAAGAGAAACATCTTGCACTCATGAAGTACATGACAATTTATAAAATTATCATCAATAATCAAATTCATTACCTTGATATAATCTGAACCATGCAACAAAATGCTTCATTTTCCAGATTATGGTGAATTGCTGGCTGGTTTGCAGTATATCATTAATTAACTGGGTCGTCAGGACTTCAAATGAGAAACAAGTGAATAAAATATTATAAATAAAATTATAGTGCGTGGCATCAAGTATTCCATGATGATTTATGAGAGGTAGAGGATAATTTTCAGCATTTTCAAATTTAATGGGAGAGACTAATTCCAAAACAAATACATACCAGAACCTGGGCAAAGTTTGTACTACAGTAGTGTCCTTCATCAGGTTCAGCCGTTCAGGTCTGTGCCACTGTATATTTAGCAATGAATTTAAATAAGAGGTGGAAATATGTAATTTACTTGGTTTGATGAACCCTAGTTTTCCCTGAAATGCTATGATGTTCAGTAAACCAGATAAATCTAATTTCCCCATTTATCCATTCTAGTTGTTAACTGTCTTTAACAATCCTTTTGATTTTTTTTTTAATATACATGGTAAGCTATTTTTGTCCCACATAGGTTTGCAATCTGTCGTCTACTTGACAGGCCAACCCGACCTGAATCAGATTGCCTGATGAATTACTGTTTTCTTATCTAGGTTCAACATCTTCTGGCCTGTTACAGGTTGGGTTTGGGTTCAATTAGACTGGCCACGGCACCAATACCACCTGTTAAGTTGGCACTTATATGGACTGTATCACTGCAGGTGGCCAACCCATAATGAGGTAAAAAGAGAAAATGAAAGCATGTTATATGCAGAGGTAAGATTCAAACCTTTGCCCTCCTGGACAAGAAAGAAAAAAATTACCAACTTAAATAGCAAGTAATTAAAAAAAAAGCTAAAAGAACAAGTAAAAAAAATTTAAAACCATACAGGTCAGGTTCACTCATATGACATGCAGGGCCAGGTCTGGTCAGGGTGAGTCCGCTCTCCTCTCCGACCTCTAGCAGGTTACCAAGGACCCATATCGAAAAATAATACAACTGTTTGACCTATTGCTCCAAACACACTCAACAGTAACACTTCTGACTACTGAGCAAATATATATGAACATCTAGAAGCATATTTTTATTAAATCGAATCCAATTAACATGAGATGATAGTGGTTCCTGCTGATGATCAGGTGGCACAGGGCCCAGCTGCTGACCCAGTAGATAATTCAGTCCTTCAAGCTGCTCTGACTGTGGGGCCAGCTAGGTTGGCTAGCACTTTTGATGAAGATGAAGATGAAGATTTAGTGGGGAATTAGGGTTAAGATGTTTGTTTTAGTTGAAGGCTTGGTTATATATGTTCAGTGCTACTTTTGTTCTTTTTTTTCTTTTTTTTTTTTTGGCAGCTGCCAAATTATTTTGGCTTTCCATGGCTGTGTTGAGCTCTCAGCCTCATCTGAGTTTACTGTGTATAACTGGTTTTATAATATTTTTCTCTAGGTCTCCCTACTTGGGAGTCTGCTGCTTTCAAAAAAAAAAAATTTAACATGAGATGATAAGACGCTTAAATTTTAAATTTTGTTCAAAGATCTGATTGGAAAATAGAATGAAAATTAGCTTCTGTATTTGATAAATAAATCTAGACATGAAAATAGTTTATAACACTTTCGGTGAATTTTGTGCAATTGTAATCCCTTTCGGACCTAGAAATGCCTAATATTAATCAATTATTAACTTTTAATTCTCCTATATAACATAAATTAATATGTACGCTCTAGCAACGATCTTAGCATCGAACTTCAGTACCTCAGTTTTGCTAAAATGATGTTGATGATTCTCCCCTTTAAGTAAAGTGGGACTAGCCCAACAATTTTCAATGAAATTAACCGTTACAAATTTTGCTTATTTTCTGTAAGAGTAGAAACAGACTGTGTTTTTTGGAGAGACCGTCCAAACAGATATTCATGATTACATCAAAACCTTAATTTTGATGTAATCTCTAAGAAGAGAAAATGTACAGTATTATGAATCCTAGCAAACAGTCCCTTTGTTCAGCCAAGAAACTACAAATGGATTGAAATGATTAGCCTGTTTATTTGCAATCATTTAATATTGCATTGGATCTCTGTCTTTTTTCAAACTGTCCCTTTATTTTGACACATCATATTCATTGTTGATGTATTGTCTGATAAAGTTTATACAGCCTTTGTATAAGCTAAATGGCTCAGATTAAGTTTAAAATTTTAAATGCATTATCTAACCGCACTGAAGGATGCTTAAAGCCTTGCAAAAACCAACGGTGCTCCCCAACCTGACTGCCTGTGAGGCTGTGCCCACAAACCTCACATTCTGGTGACACTGAACATAGCAAATTAACTTCTAAATCATTGATGAACCAGAACAATGTAATGCTAATTTATATTTCTGTAAGTATTTTCCAAATTGTTCTTGTTTTCTTTCTGTTACTTTTAGGTGTCCCTCCTTAGATATGTAAACTTTTGGTGAGAGTAGGCCATAACCATAAATTATAAGAAAAACTATGAAAATTCTTTCAGGAAAAAAAAAGAAAGAAAAAGAATCAAATGTAATAACAAAATCACAATATAAAACCCTGATTTACAGTATAAAAATGAAAATGCAAACAACAGTACAAAAAGTTTCAAAAATCAGGACTCAAATAGACAAAAAAGGGTATTATGTTTTACTACTAAATTATTAGAGAACTCCAGTACATCACCCTTTAGTAAAGAAAATAATAGAATTACAATCATCTGACATAAAGAAAACTAAAATAATAGTTTATGCTTTCTTTGGTAAGAAATTTTGCAAATATAATAAACATAGGAAATACTTCCTATTTAATCATCCTTAATTCTTGTCAGATATGCTGAATTGCTGATAGATGTCCAAGTACAATGATATCCTTGTCATAATTTTTCATCAAATAATAACCATCTGTAAAAAAAATGACTGCCCCTATTTCTTTAGGTGTATTACTGACTCGCCCGAAATATTAATATTCTGGAGTATACTTAGTTTAATGAAATGTGATTTATGAGATGAGGCGTTGAGCTTATGACATAAATTGTGGACAAAATCAAGTTTGCATTATCTATGTAACCCCCAAATGCAAGTCTCCCATGCTACATAATTTTTCATACACTCCCAGCTCTTCGTGTCTGGTGCTATCCCAAATATTAACTCCTATTATAGATAACTTCTAAAATGAGCAAACAATTAAAGAGCTAAAGAAGATATTATACTGTTATATAACTAGTAAGCCTATCAAATTTAATCATCAACAGATTGGCAGTAAGGCCCTAATTAACAAATTTGAATAGAAATATCAATACAAATAATACAATACAAATAATACAATATAGCACCAACTTAAAAGTGCAACATTGTCAAATAAGGGCTATATTAGCACTGATTAATTAGATTCACTAACCACCCAGAATAGAAAAACATACACTAGTGCAACTGACTAAAAGCATGAAGATATAACCAATCAGACAATACTGATAAAAACTGCCAAATAAGTCCTCTATTTTTCTATTTTCATTTTCTTTTAAAATCATTACATGTACATCAATTAGAATTGCTCTTCTTAAAAAGGAGTGTACATACTTTATGCAACAAAGGTCCTAATTAAAACATTTTCTAGACAAACATAACTAAAATTCGACTGGAAGGGACTTCGCAAGTATATGATCTGCTAGTTTTGCTATATCTGAGATTAACAAATTTAGTAATACAAGAGAAATTTCCCAAAATGAGAGAAGAATCTTTGAACAGACTACTTTTTTCTCAAATAACCTAATTCTAGTTAATCAAAACAAATGCAAAACATTGATTGAAGACAAATCAGCAACTGAAGAACAAAATAGACCAAAAGTTAAAACCCCTTACCTGAAATTGTGTTGAGAACTGGAGTTGTTATATAAAGTGTGATGACAACGGGAAAGAGCACACTAGTAGACAACCATGCCTGGCTCTATATGAATGCCGACCGGGGTGCTCTCTCTCGTTGTCAACCCCACTAATGCCTTCCTTTAGAAAATCATTCACAGGATATTGCACTTTCAAGTGTTCACCTAAAAGTAAGTTTAAAGAAAAAGTTAAACCTCATTTTTGCTTGAAAAATAAAGTGCATTATATATGATGAAGGCTGTTCATTGCCAATAAACAATATGAATTAAATGATATTTAAATTATTAATGCACGCAAGCACTGCACCAGATAATGCAAAATCAACGTGTTTGTCGATCTATCAAGCACAGCTGAGGTTCCAAATACTGTGTTAATAATAATATTGCAAGTAACATCACAGCTCCAGCTATATTGCAGCAAACCCTTAAATAAATAAATCCAGATTTAACAACTAAACACAAGAACTAGCTATAATGCATGAAAAATCAATCAGCTTTTTAATACTCATAGTTCTCTTAAAGGTCAAAAAGGGTATTCAAATATAAATCACAATATCATACGACCTTGGATATGTTAAATCTGGTTAACGAAACAGGATCTAGTGTCCTTAGACAATAATTTCACATATATCTGTCTTAATAAACTTAAACCTAAGATTGAAGCTGGAAATAAAAAAGGAGCAACAATGTTCAAGGGAAAAAAAATAATAAACAATAGATACCAAATTTTTCAACACTGCTTCCACATGAAATACTGATATACCATGTTTCCACTTACTAACATTTTCAAGTAAAATTTTGCCAGAGAGCAATTATAGTGGCAATAATCTCACCTGACCTAAAATAGACAAGATTTCGCGAAGGAAACAACCCCAATACGACGAGGTTTCGCGACTAGAGGCTTCTCTTCCTTTCTATTTTTCTCTCTTTTTTGCAATTTTTTGTTGTTTTATATTTTATTCTTGAGTGGAACGAGTATAAGAAGAGTCGAGGGAAGAGAATCTGTGAATGAAATCGGTCAAAGGGAAGTGGGAGGCAAAGCTGGAAAAGGACGGTGGGGACGTGTCGACTATGGCGCTTCAGTGCGTACGATTTCGACACGTCCTCCGGTCTTGAGGCGAATGAAATCTCCTCATTTATTGTTCCCCACGTACCCTGGAATTGCTCTCATTCCAGTACTCCGCAATTTCAAACTTTTTCTCACTGACATTTTTGAGATGGCTAAAATCAGCCACGACTGACGATTGGACCCGTCATCTGCGATTATATCTCAAATTTTGATGTTCTAATGGCTAATCTGAATCGTTCAATGTATTCTCCATATTGAAATCTCATTGGAAACCAAATTTTATATTTTTCTGATTTTATTTACTATTTTTTTGAGATTTTAAAAAATCATAGTTATTGAAGAGCCCATAATTGTTTAAATTAAGAATTTTGTAAAATACAAAACAAATACTAAAAAAATTCAAAAAAATATAAAAATTTGTCTCCAACGAGATTTCAACATAAAGAACACATTGAGCGGTTCGGATCGACTGTTAGAATCTCAAAAATTGAGATTTGATCGTCACTGACGGTCTCATCCGTCAATCGCGACTGATTTAGCCTATCTCAACATTTTTAAACTTGTTCACTAGATAGTCGCTATCTAGGTTATCTAAAAAAAAACATTTTTAAACTTGCACAAAATAAGTAACGTTTTTAGCTATTGATATAAATAACTTAGCTTTTCTTAAACTACAAAAAAAATTAAATTAAACTGAACTTATTAATATAAATTTTGATATCTTATTATATTTCATAGAACTCGTGATAAAAGTAACACAAAACTATAACATTAAGCTTTAATTTTTTTTATTGTTGTACATAAATAAAATTAACTTTGAAATAATTACTTATTTAGTACAATATAATTCTCTTTGCATATAATGTCTTTGTTTGTAGTTTTTATTGAGCTCTTATTAACCATTTTTTTTTTTCAAGTGCTAAGACTCGCACATCATTTTTCAAAGATAATATGAAAACTTAAGTCTTATTTTCAAAAATTTATGTTAATACGTGAGATAATTTAATTATGACAATAATATTTATGTTATTTAAATGAAATTGCTATTTTCATTCCCTTCCTCGAAGATATATAGATATGTTCTTATGTTCTTGGATAACCTTCATTCCAATTATCAAGTTTATATTTGAATCCGTCTTTTTTTTCCTTCATTAAGTATTAAAATTTTCATTCTATTACCAAACACAAATTCAATAAACTACTAATTCATACACAATTTTTTAGCAAAAGAGATTTATAATTACATATTTTGTAATAGCTGAAATTAAAAAAAGCATAATTAATATGTTAATACTATATATATATATATATAGTTTAGCTACGGTGAGTCGCGACTCACGGACCCTCCGGTGAGTCGCGACCAAAACTCCTAGATTTAGATCAAAATGACCGATCCAAACCGTCCAATATGATCTCCCTATTGAAATCTCTGTGCAAACCAATTTTTTTATTTTTTCGAAATTTTTAAGTATTTTTTTCGGATTTTTAAAAACTGATGTTTTTGAATGGTTCAGAACCAATTAGATTAACGATTTTCTAAAATTTCAAAAAAATACTTAAAAATTTCGAAAAAATAAAAAATTTGGTTTGCACGAGATTCCAATAGGGAGATCATATTGGACGGTTTGGATCAGTCATTTTGATCTAGATCTAGGAGTTTTTGTCGCGACTCACCGTAGCTAAACTATATATATATATATATATAGAGAGAGAGAGAGAGAGATTGGCTAAAGTATACTCCAGCATATAGATAGCCCGTATGCTGGAGTCGTTTCTCACAATCTAAAATGCATACAGTCGATCCGAATCTTTCAAATTGTTCTTCATATTGAAATCTTCTAGGAAACTAAAATTTATATTTTTTCGAATTTTTTTACTATATATTATGCTATTTAAAAAAAACATTGTCAAGGAGTTGTAAAGGAGTATTTCTGGCCCTTCAATTTAAAAATAGCATAATATATAGCAAAAAAATTCGAAAAAATGTAAAATTTGGTCTTGAAGGATATTTTTACATGGAGAACAACTTGAACGGTTTGGATCGACTGTTTGAATTTTAGATTTTCAGAAACGACTCTAGCATACTGGTTTGATCCGTATGCTGGAGTATACTTTAGCCAATCTATATATATATATATATATATATATATATATATTCCATATTCTGTTTGCAAAATGAAAAAAAAAAGAGACAAAATAAAAGTAAGACGAAGGTTGCACCTAGCCTAAATCTAACAACACATTAAGTAAACATTGAAATTGAATGTAAAAATAAAAATAACGTAGAGAAATGATTTGACAGCTTTATCATAAAATTTTATTTATTTGTAAGGAAACCATGAAAAATTTGACAATAATAGTGGAACAGAAATTTTAGAGAGGGAGAAGAGAACAGTTTCCTGTAATAGGCATACAAAACGGGGTATCGATTGAGACGCAGGTTAGTGGGTCCGATGCTATTCCAAAGGACAGTTTATAACGCCGAAAGGTGCGGGTGGCGAATGTACTGAAATACCCCTGGCGTAGTGGCGTCGGTGGAAAATCCCAACATTGACTCATTGGGCAGTTTGGATAGGTTGGAAATTCGGGAAATAGTCTATTTTTAGGCATAAATTTATTGAAAAATGTGTAACTTTGTGAAAAATTTAGATTGTTTATAATAAATTTATGGCTAGAAATTGGAAATTCCTCCAATTCCCAACCCATCCAAACGACTCCATTGAGTGCTTAGATTTACTATGGGTGCGTTTAGATCGTTGGAAGAAAGAAGAAGAAGGAAGAAGAAGAAAAAAAATTATAAACAATTCAAACTCTTCACAAAGTTACACACTTTCCAATACTTCTTCCCACTTTTTTCTTTCTTTCCTTCTTCCCACACCTATCCAAACGCACCCTATGTGTGCTTTGGTGTATCTACATCTGGTAATGGGAAAATCCCAAAGTGCAATATCCTGTGTATACCGTTTATGTAATGAAAAGTATTTATTTCTAAATAAACGTATATATACCGTGGGCGTGGAAGGAAGAATTAATAATTTGTAAATATTTTAAACGGGTGTAATTTTTTTTTCTAATTCTGGATACTATTTGTGTGTGTTCAATAATTTATATGTTAGTTAATCATAATTTTTCTTGTTTTCTCTCAAATCGTTGAGAAAGTCTTTTCAGTTATATAAACTCACCAAGTTATAGGTTCCAAAACAGAACGGGAGATCTTATTTCTTTTGGGACTATATGACACCTTAGGGTGTGTTTGGATGGTTGGAAGAAAGAAGAAGAAGAAGGAAGAAAAAGAAAAAAAATTATAAACAATCCAAACTCTTCACAAAATTACACACTTCCCAATACTTCTTCCCTTCTTCCCACACCCATCCAAACGCACCCTTAGTGAGAAAAAAATTATTAAGTTCACCTCTAATGAAATAATAATTTGTACGATCTGTAAATATTACATCACAGATATTATTGTCATTTGAATATAATTTTTTATAATAATTTTCCTGAATTATGTAGTAATCATTTTATAATAATTTTCCTTATGTAGCAATTATTATTTAGTATTATAGTTTTTTTGTAGTATTAAGCGATGCTGACAAACCAAAATATTTGATTTCACCATGAAACTTGAATGGGTACCACCAAGCTAAATCTTTTTTGTCGTCTCAAAAGACATTCTTGTTTCCTAAATAAAAGAAGCAACAGAAAGAGAAAGTGGAAATGAGCTTTTTCTGTAGGTGATACACACAATCTCGACTGTCAAAAATGCGCATTACGCATCGAATAAGAAATGTATTATGTCACATGTATTGTTAGTTATGACACTTACCAAAATTAGTCACTAAAGGAAAGCGATACAAGAACTGGAACGAACCAAACAAATCTCCGTTTGATGTAAGACTGAAGATTAATTAGAGAAACACCTCAATGGCTGCATGGTTTGCTGAAATTTGTCCAAATTTTCTACAATAAATTATCAGAAAATGATGTCGCTAATTGAATATTTTTTTTTCTAGAACTGAGTTTAAAATTTGACTACAGAATTACTTATGGAAATTAATTTTAAGATGAGATATTCTTTTACTCATCCATACGGCGCAAAAATAAAGAACCGTTCTGCAAAATTTCAGTAAAAACGGGATGATCGAGGTAAATATGTATATTTATATATAAAATGAATCAATATATACTATCTGAATATGCCAAAAATTTCTCTTACATTTCTCCGATTTCGAACAGACTAATTAACAAAGAGATGCTAAATAATGTATCAAACTTTCTAAAATACTACTAAAAAGTTATACGATATTGCTCCCAATTGAAAATAAAGTATGCATTCCGCAAACCTACCTTGTAAATTATAGACATTTCTACATATTTAAACACAAACAATAATTGAACCAACTAAATGGTCCATCATGTTATTTCTTTTCCAAAAGTGTAATCGGTACATTCAAAAAATTGGCATTTTGTGAGATATTATTTAATTTAATTTCGTTTATTCAGAAATTTTTTTACAAAAATCTAGAAAAACAATCCATGCGCACACCAGTTGTCGGGCCGTTTATATAATATAAACAATTAAATGTGAAAAGGAAAATTGTCGGGAAGAGGTTAATTAAGAAATTAGTAGTCAGCGTGGACAAATATTTATTTGAAAAAATAATAATTTTATTCAATCCACTATAAGAAATTATGTGGCGTCAAAACGAAACAAAGAAATTATGTGTCCGGCTTTTATCGGATCTGATGTCTTCATCCAATCATTTAATATATTAATTCCTGCAATTAGATCCGGATCCGAAACAACTGTGGGTAAACAGTTGTTGGAACAGTACCGAATCCTGGCCGTTCGTTTTAGTTCAGATCAATCCAGTTCGTCCGATCAAGTTAGATCTGTCCGTCCATCTCGCGCCTCTTCGATCTTTCTAGGGGCGTTCTTTCGACTTCTGAAGGGTCAATACTCAATAGCTATCTGTACTCGCTGGCTTCTCTCCCCCCCTCTTCCGATTCTTTTTTCTCTCCCTTTTTGTCTTTCGCTTTCTCTTATCTAAATACTTCTCCTCTCCATCTCTGATCTCAACCAACCGCCGCGCCTGTGATGAATAACCATGGTTCTAGGGTTTCTACAACACTACAGTTGTTGATGTGGATTTTGTTCTAGGGTATTTCACCTTAGCCTGCACCGATCGGCACCTGATTTGCCAATCTTTGTTAGCCCCCCTTCCCCCGCGAACAGAGTGAAAAAGGCTTCCTCTCCCCTCTGTCGCTGCTGCCTCTCTCATTGCTAGGTTAGTGATCGTGTAATAATTTATGAAATTTTGTTAAAATTTACAAGTGTACGACACTTCTCATTGATCTGATACAAGAGACTAACTTGATTAGTTTCTCGAGGCCCACATACACCAAAATTAAATATTGTGAAGGATTGTTGTATGAATATTAAGGTACTTTAACTAAATTATATCATAAATAAATTGAGTTGTCGTATATGGGCTGGGGAGGTGCCGGGTGGGGAGCAGTTGGGATTTGGGTTGGAAATTATAGCAACTACAAAGTAAAGCAGGAATTACGATTATCAAAACAATGACAGGTGTCGATCAGTACCTGATTCCTAGCCTGCACCGATCATGTCTATGCTAAAGTGATGTATTCAACTTTGTTCTGATTTGTATTTTTCAAAGACAAATAATAGTTTAAGAAGTGATTTAGTTGAATCTAAGATGGAACTTATACATACTTGAGATGTAAAATTTGCAAAAATTGCTGATTTTTTACTTTTGGATTCAGGCCTTCTTCTTTTGAACCGCTAACATATATTGTGTGCCTATTCCACTATGAGGTATGGCTTCTTTTTCTACCCTTTTATTTTATGCGAACATTCTTAAACTCGATCATGTGAGAATACTGACAACTTAAATAAATAACACATTTCAAGCCGTTGCTTAATATTTTTTTGGTATGAACATTTAGTATTTGTGTCATGATGCGGTCTAAATTTTTGCTTCTAAAAAGATGCTCTCCATGACATTAGCACCACATCTCATACTACAATTTTACCTAGGGTATTTTTGCGGAATTCAATTGTTATTTTCTGAAAGTGTACATTACATGCCTAATAAATTGTTTGATTACTTATTTTCCTTCGCTATTTTATTTCATTACGGGAGCTGAGTTAAACTTTCAATCACAGTCGTTGGTAATTGATCTCTCTTATGGACATCATGGTTGAGCTTACAACATTGGAAATTGATCTTTTTTCTCTTTTGACTATGTGAACGGTAATCTACATTCACTACTAACCTTCAATATATTCTCAGTATCACTGGACTATCAAATATTACAACCATAACTATAAGTTTGTGTCTAATATGATTAATTTGGGTTCTTTGTTGTTTTATAACATATGTAGGGTCTAAGCAGGTGGAGAATTAGAAAGCAAACATAGAAATGTTTCGCATCAGGTATTCACTGGTAGAAAAGCTCTCAAGTTTCACGAAAATTGTTCTTCTTTCTTCTATTTATAGTGGAAATATTGAATTTAGTTCCTATTGATCAATGCATTTTACACATGACTGAAATATTGAGTTATGTGCACTAAGATATATGGAATTTAATTATCATATCTTATCGATCTTTCAACTATATATTGCTGCCCAATTTACTACCTATTTGATTTGGTTTGGTCTTTGCTATACATAGTATGTGTCGTTGTTTGTCTGCTACCATAGATGTTTTTACACTGGTAGCAAAAAGGAACGTAAGACTTTCTTAATTTGTGGTTCTATCTTCATTGGTAATTGATTGAAGGTTGAATAAAATAAATGCTCAATATTGATTGTATATTCTCATATCCTAAATAGTGAACCAAAGAGGAAAGAGGGATAAAGGATGTAGAAAAAAAAAAGCCAATCAACACAGAATTGGACAGCAAGAGGCTGACAGCTAGCATAATGATGCCCTTCATATTCATACTCATTGTGAGGTGAACAAAGTGCTTGCTTGATTTATATCTGATTTCAGTATTTATTTATTTCCCATTTCCCCTTTATAATAATCAGCTGTTTTGCCTTTTAGCATCTATATTTGCATTTACCTCATAATAATTAATTTCTTTTTTTATTAGATAGAATTTATTTCATTTGGAACCTAAACAGAAGTTTCAGCTTTTAGTGGTTTCTTTTATTCTGTACAGTACTGACTAAAATGATTTTTATTTTCAACAAAGAAGCCAATATAGAAAAAGACAGTTGATATGTTCCTCCAGTTCATGTCTATCTTTCAATTAGAACTCCAATTGGAGATGTACTTGCTTTGTTTTTTTGATATTTCAGCTGGATAACCAAAGCAACTCAAAAAAAAATTAGTATTATCTTTATTTTTGTACTCAGTCTGCAAGTATAGTCTTTTGTTTGAGGTCTATGTCCTTCATTTATGTGTTATTTGCTTTAGTTGCTTCATGTTGTTGATATCTTGACAATCATGCTTATTTATTATTTTTTCGTTGCAACCATCTGTCATGAACAATTTTTGGATATAATATAACCATGAAGTAATATAGCAATTTACACACAAAAATGAACGGCCAGGATCCGGTACTGCTCTAACAACTGTTTACCTACAGTTATTTCAGATCAAAAATAAAAAGAAATTACATTTTAGTTTAATAAGATATACAACTTGATAAATTGAGCATAACATGTGCTTACTAATTCTCCATTTCTCATCACTTTAGGACTGGACGCTTAGGTTTATAAAAGCTTAGTTTTTCTATGCAATTTCGTCATTCCTCTTGATTTTGGCTTGATTTAAAAATGATTTTAGTGATTTTGGTTCTATTTTTGTTGAATTAGCTGATGAAGGTTGCTCGCAAATTGATACAAGGTGGAAATTGGTTCATACATGTCTGATTTTAGCGAATTAATTTTAATTTTACTTTTAATTTTAATTAAATGATGCAGAATCTATTATTTTTAAAAGTTGAATTTTACTAATAGCTATATATGTTTGGTGCTTAGGTAGAATATATGGTGGTCGAGAGAGGAGGCAGGAGCTTTAGAGTTCTTATTCCATTGTCTCCAATTTTTACCGGAGGCCATCAAATGTTGTCTTAAAGAATCTTGATGGTTGGTCAATACTTGCGCTCTTATGGTTGCTGATTTCTTTCCTTTATGTTTCACTTCTGCTTCCAGATTTTGAGGTGCGGAGTTTGATCGATTTCACTTTTGTTTTATCTTCAGGTTATTTCGATTTCGAGTTTGAGAGTTATGTCTTCTATGGTAGTAAAACAAGAGACTACAGAAGGTTAATTAACTTCTTTTTTGTCTTCAAAATCGGGTTAGATTTTTTATGCTTCTTCGATTATTTCTTTTCTTATTTTTCTGTGGTAATTTATTCTTTGGACACCATCTAGATTTTAAGTTGATCTGTTATGTTGATTTGCAAGAAAAAATGGATAGGCTTGCAAAATGAGATTATAATAGATTTCATTTTTTCAAGCTTGCAAAATGAAATTATAATGAGATTTAAGTTAATCTCATAGACTCATACTAATGTCAGGTCTCAACAGAGAACAATACTGAAAAACGTCAGGCTTGAAAAAAAAAATCCAGGTCCTTTTTCTATTTTGTATGACAAACACAAAAGAAAATTATTTTATGGTTGTTTCCTGATTCCAGCCCTCATCATGTTAGCTTTCAATCCGCTGAGAGCATTCAGCATTGCATAATTTCTACTAACATGCAACATTACTGGCATGTATTTGGTTTTAGTGATAATTGTTACCTCAGGCGGCTTTATTATTCGGGAAATTTCATTGTTTTAGAAGAGCTTTTCTGACTTAGGTGTTGTATCATTAATCAGCTGCTAAACATGCGTTGCTATTGCTTGCTTTTCAAGACTTGGCATCGCTGATGGTACTTTTGGCATCGCCAGTTCTGTGGATTTTCTAGAGAAGTAGACCAATCTATTATCGAATGTATATGGGATCAAGCAGCGGAGTTCTTTCCAGTTGTAAAATTGATATCTCTTGATTCGAGCTTGAACAAACAAATCAGGATAGGCCACCGGCCTCATAGTAAGCTCATCCCTTCTCTCTTCTTGTCTCAAAATATGCACAGCCCATTTTTAAATGTATATAGTCTTTCCATGAATGGCATTTCTTTTCCCTGTTTTGCTCTCAGTGCCAGATGATTGGTCCTATTCTTGATATGCTGAATATTTTTCGGACAACTGGGAATGAAGAAAGTGGACTTAGTTTGATATTAAATTAAACTTCTTAATTTCTTATTTTATTGATCAGGTTGGCATATCAGTTACTGATTTGCATTCCCAGTGAACGGTATCAAATTTTGGGCGACCGTCCCTTTAGGGAATAGATTGTTTTCCTAAATTGTGCTGCAACTAGGGAATTAATATAATTGTCTGCAAATATTTTACTTATGTTGGTGACTGTTTAATTTTACATGATTAGTAGTTTGTTTACTAAAATTTGTTGTTTGTATGTCGTCAGCATTGCATTAGATTGTCACCTATTTATTAACTTTTACTTTTTCTCTAGGTTCTTTGTTATTTATTGCCATTTCTTTTTTTTTATTATGGATTATTAATTACTGGCTTATTACGTTTGTGCAGGGTCATTTCGTTTAGAGAAACTCACAGTTTGTTAAACGATTTAGTATGCATGTATATCTTTCACCGGACAAAGGATTAACTCATTTTTATTAATTTTTTAAGTTATGATTTTTATGACGGCATGCTGATTTCAGTTGCTCCTTCCCCAAATAAAGCTTAAGACTGAGTAACTTCTCTCGGGAAGACCCCATATTTAGTCTAATTATTAATATTCATGTGCCAATTTGCTCTATAAAGATGATTATAAGAGTTTTATCCATTGTACAGGAGGTAGATCATGTTCTACCCATTGTACCTTGGCCTATTAATGATTTTATATAATGCATTCTATCCTTGCTTGCTGTGGTAACGCAAAAAAAAATGAGGAGAATTAATGGATTTACTTTACTGTTGGTCTCTCAATGGTTTTAGTTTGTAAAATTTGTCGGCTAATTAATGGATTGGCTGCTGAGTGCTGATTTGTTTTCTTTTTCAATGTACAGATTAATACAGGTTTCTTCAAATCAGCCTACTTGGACCATGCAAGAATTAACGCATTAGATCTTTTATGTTTGATGGTTCAGGTACTATATATCAACCTACTGTAAAAGAAGATAAACGGTATTTATGTAAGAAACTAAACTAATAAAATCTTAACATTTATGTTCCTATCATTCATCTTATTTTTATTGTTATTTTTTTAGTAAATTTATCTATTTGCAGTGGTTCATAGATGTAATCAACTAAACTACAAATAAAAACTAATAATAAAACTTAACAAGAAAACAAGAAGAAAAATAGGTCGCGCAACGCGCGACGCCCCCACCTAGTCTTAAAAAAGCTCGGACAAAGATTCGGGTCGTATGTCTTGACCAAAACATTCTTTTATTTATTGGTAATGGTTTTGGGTCACCAAAATATGAGGGAGCAGCTTTCATTTGACCAACTAATCTATACAAGTGTTATTCTGTTGCTTTTTTCTTAATACTTAGTTTTAAGTTTAAAAGTAAATCTTACAAGAGGTTGCTTAAAGTGATAATTAAGAGTATAAATGTATAATCAATAATTAAAAATACAAATGATTAGCATGATAACTTGTAACTCAATATATAACTTCAACTTTCTCAGGATGATAACTTACAACTCAATGACTTAAACTCTCGAAAACCCTTTTATGATTTCTTTCAAATAGTTTAAGGAGAAGTTAGAAGAATGGAGAAGTTTCTGTGAACTTTTATATACCTTAATTAATATACCCTTTGTTAGCTTTCAATGAATATTACAATAGTCAATACAAAGGCAAATGGCACAATAATTGTGGAAATTGCGATGTACCACGGATGATAAATTAATTATATACTTTTAGTATGGACCAATAACGGAGATTGTGTTTAATTGCAAATGGGCCTCCTTTTATTTTGAAGATTTTTGTCTCAAAATGGGGGCTTTGTTTATAAGAAAGCAGGAGAAAGACTGAAAGAGGAGGTTGTAGTTGGGCTGTCCTTTTCACGTGAAATGCCTCGAAGAAAAGATGCCATTTCTTGTGACTGGCATAATAAAGAACCAACAACCCACTTAGCGAAACATCCAGTACATGTACAGTGTACTCCTCTCCATTTTGTTGCTATTACTGAAACCTTGATTTTAGATTTTTTTTTTTTTAACCATCGATAGAATGACAAATTATGTATTGAATAAATAAAGAGAAATGTCAGTGTCGTATATATAGGACGGATGAGTCCGTCTAATATGATCGTTTTCACGATTTGAAATTTCAAATGACAGATTCGAACCTTTCAATATGTTCTCCATATTGAAAACTTACAAGAAACCAAATTTTATATTTTTTCGATTTTTTTTATTATTTTTGAAAATTCATGATATAAACATTATGGATCGTCCAATAACAACGATTTTCTAAAATACAAAAAAAGTAAAAAATTTCGAAAAAAATGTAAAAATTGATTTCTTATAAGTTTTCAATATGAAGAACATATTGAACGATTCGGATCGGTTATTTAAAATTTAAAAATATGAAAACGATCGTATTAGACGGAGTCCATCCTTCCAACTTATTGGACTCTAGCATTTCTCATAAATAAATAAAAGAGGAAAAAGCTCCTATCACATCTAGAATGGCAATTATTCTTTATATATGATTAGATAAGTTCCTGTCATTAGCGGTCGAATTTTAGATGCTAGCTGAGGGTTGCAAACTCAACTCTTCTATATAATTTGCACTAAATTAATAAATCAAATTGTTAATTTAAATATAATATATATTATAGTTTTTACAATACCTTTAGCTAGCCCATCTAGCTTCTACTTCGAACTACGCTACTGAATATCATAGCTCGAACATATATAAATTGATTTTTATACATCAATCGTATTATAATTTCATATGGCCATATTTTCATGAACATCATTGAAAATAATATATCAAGAAGTTCTAAAATTAATTATAATTTCTGCAAATTAACATTTTGTTTCATTATTTCTGTTGGTTATTTACGATGGGTGAAGCATTTCCTGTGCTGTGGAGAATGGAGAGGGTGGGAGCTCATAAAAAGCAGTCTATTTTGGAATTTTTTTTCTTATAAAAAAAAAAAGATGCAAAGGACCGAAGATCCTTTGATATTTGTTCAAATATTCACAACATAAGAAGTAATAAATATCAGGGGTCAGGGGCTCAGGGCTCGTCGAAGATCATTTAAACAAATATTATTAGAGTTCCAGCTTTGTGTTTTTATCTTTTTCTTTTTCTTTTGGATTTTATAAGAAAATTTTCAGTCTATTTCTTAGGCTTCACATGAAGAACTTTGCGTTATATTTCTGATTAGTTCGATTAAACTCTATAATCAAATCCCATTAAATAATGCTTCCTTGACGGCTCAGTACCTCTCCAGTTTAACCCAAGCTGTAGACGTCCCTCGTTTCTATGACTATATATATATTGGTTCATTTAGATATGCGTATAATTTTTTTGGAAACCGTTGGATCAACATCAAACAGAATGGGTCATATTTTACTTTTTCGTATATAAAGTTCAAAAACATTGAAATGATATATGAAGGATTTAGTGAAATAATACATGAGTTAAACTGTTGAAACTCAAATTAAACGTCATAGAAAAAATTCATTTTTATTTGGTTCTTTATGAAATGGAATTATATAACTCTTAAATTTGGGAAAAAAAATTCAAAAGATGGTCGAATTTGCAGGTTCAAAATTCCATAGAAATTTTTTTATATATAAATAAATAAGAGTTGCAAATTTAATAACATCTTTAATTTATCTAAGAAACGATAGTTGAAAAATACTGCTGCAACACAAGTGTTAAACTACCAAAAAAAAGTGGCAAATATTTTCAATAATGAAATTAAGGCAAAATATAAGTGATATCAAGTATATTGGTCTTCAACAGTTTTTATAGTGTAATAAAACATGAAATGACATGTGCAGTATCTCGGCAACTGGAGACTACCTCATATCTCAATGGAGTGTACTTTTGGATTCTGTACGTAAATTAACAAAATCCTAAACCAAGTTGATGATTTTTTTTTTTTTGCCCCCCATTTTAATAGTAGAAGTGTAGAAGACATGTTGAAGCGTTATAACTTTGTTTGTCAGATTGTTAGTAAGGAACTTAGCTTACACTTGGGATTATGTAAGTTGGTTTGCAAATGGGATTAAAATATCAAAATCAAAACTTTATTTTGTTCAAAACGTTTCTTCTGTTAACAGCTTAGACAGACCATATGGCAAAGTGACAAATTTTATTTTCTCAGAATATTTGTCCTAAAGGAAGACAGTGTTTCTTAGTCTTAGGTAATTAATATGCAGACAAAAAAAATGTGAATAAAAAGGAGAGTTTATAATATACAATAGTGGATCTTTTAATATATACATAAATTGCTCCTAGGTAGCCAATCATCCAAAATTTAATTAGAGGTTTCTAGTCTCGCACATTTGCTTCAGCATGTCAAATTAATACAAGTAGATCTAAATTAAGGATTACAATCTACATAAATATCAAGTGGTTGTTAACATTTGGTGTACTTACCTAGAAAACACTTGAGAATTAGAATATTTTTTTCATAAATTACAATCTGAAAGGCTAAGGAAGAAAGAGACTATTGACCGATACAAATAAAAATCAGACCACTACAAATATAAATTAAAGATGCACATAAGCACATTATGTCAGAATTAAGATATGACAATATAATAACACATGTTAGCTACATAAAGAAAGGAAGATGAAAAGGATGTTAGAAGCAATGTATATTGATTGTGGAGGCAAAAACAAAAGTATTTTTGGAAGTATAATTTGGATCACACACCATCCATTGATTGTGCTTTAAATTCATTGGTGCGTTGCACCTCTTACACAAACTCACATGTAAATAGCGACACACTGTGTACCATATCCGAAGCCAAACAAACATATGTATGTGTACAAAGTTCACATGTGCAGATCCACTCCCGCAATCCAATCCGTAACAATTTAACACACCGACATACAAAATCCAATAGATGAAAATTAAAAGAGAGAAAATGAAATTTCAACTGTGGTCTTAAATTTTCCAATTTGCCAAACTGTTCATATTATCCACGAAATATGAGATTAAATTAAATGAAACAGCATAATATAAGTGAAATTAAAAGTGATATTGGTGACGGATAGAAATATAGAAATTGAGTGATATATATGTACTTACGGTACTGGTACTAAATGTTTTTATATTATTTTTCATTTAATAGAATAATAAGTCATTAATTGAACCTCTTTTGTAAATAATTTTATTTTTTTGTCAATGATGCCATCAGACTAATTAAAATAAAATGTATATATTTCATCAAATGATGAAATAAAACTATACATAGGACCATGGGCAGTTGAGCGTGTCAGTAACACCTGGAAACATGAATTCATTAATTTCATCGTACGAGTGCAGGTTTCAAATCGTACTTCTCAATTCGATTCAGAGCAAACAGATTCACATTGAACCTATATATTGTCCTATTTAATTTGTGATTTAAATGACACATATCAAGAATGCATGTTGGAAGAGTTCAACCAGGTAAAAGACCAGTAAATTCCAATTGCAGACCAATTTTTCCCATCTGCTATTCTGCTATCCAAGTCTCAGTACTGTAGTGTGATAAGACATTGCATCTGACTTCATTTATGGTTTCTTTCATTGCAATTATACAACCAACTATACCTGTAGATCCAATTAACTAATTAATTAATTTTTAATAATGGCCCTTCGGGGGCGTTAGGAAATTTATTTTTGGGCAGTTTATATATAAGTATCTGTTAGTTTGTCATCCTTGTAGTGTAGATCATCATATTTTCTTTTGGCCTTTTGATGCCTTTTAATCATAATCCTCACGAATATTGAACTTTCACATTTTTTTATCGTGTCATACCCTCCTCTGTTCTAGTATTATATTTCTCTCTGTATTATAGTGTTTTAGATGAATTTTGTTCACTCTATTTTGTTCGTTTAAAATTATACAAATTAATATTTGACGTGTCTAAAATATGATGTAACTCTAAAAATCATCTCTTCCATAAAGAACGACCTTTCATTTAGACAGCATAATGCTTCCGTGCTCTCTCTCTCTCTCATGCTAGAATGTAGCGACCTCAGCTTAGACAATATATAGAGAGAATGATACATGAAACAACGATATGACGATATTAACAAGGAAACAAAAACAACAACATAATTGACGTATCAGTGCTTCAAGAAAGTTATTAGCTCTAGAAATAGACATGACCAAAAGAAGGCAACCTGTGCTCAAAATATTAAAGAATGGAAAGAGAGCTTGCTTCTCCTCTACTAGCCGCTGTCTAATTTTTTTAACATTTTTTTAATGGAAAGATGAGGGGCTTGACCCCCATTTTTTTCAAAAACATATTGGATGATTACAGCATTCTGCCGTGCCCCGTGCTTGCCAAAAATAAATAAATTGTAAACATTAACAAAAAATCCTAGGAGGCTTTTAGTAAATGCACAAAAGTTCACAGTCCATGAATGACAAGTTTTTAGGATGGACAAAAATCTACTAATTAACCCCCAGATCGACCGTTTAGTATTTTCTTTGAGGGCTTCTTTTTGAAACCAATAAAAAGTAAATTAAAAGTAAACTTTCAATAGCCCTTTTCTTCTATAGTCTATACATACTGCAAAGAAAAGAAAACAAACGAGTGCGGGGGGGGGCAAAGTAAAAATTAAGATTAAGAAAGGTACCAAACGAAAACAACACTTATAATATGGGGGCATATGAGATTTGTATATATGGAAATCAAACCACTTCATCATTTTAACATTATTTTGTACAAATGATGAATATGACAATAGAAGCTCACGTGTTGAGGTCGGCTATTAATACGTAAACTAAGCATTGACTCGAAAGCAAATCTCTCATATAAAACAAAGCTATACAAAGTCACATGCACCAATCCAAGGTCACAAGTGAGAAAATAAGAAAAAAAGGACCAGATTGAAGAAAAAACAAATGGCATCGCCATTAGACCATAAATGCACCATGGCCTGTTGAAGATACACCAGCCATGGCCAGCTCAAATTGCCTCAAGGATAGAGGAGAGGAGAGAGAAAGTATCTCTGGACCATGGGCCCCACTTGACATGTTTTGGGTACCATTGTTCATCCATGTTTTAGTAAAATTATTGTTTGCAAGACCATCCCATCCTATATGTGCCACGTGTTGAACATCTGTTGGGAGCCCAATCTCCATTTCCATCTCTTCTTCTTCCTCTTCATACCCTTGAAATAGTTGGGAAGAAAAGTTTTTGAAGGATTTTACTACCCTCTGAAATCCTGTAGTAATGAGTGAAGCACCTCCTTTCGACTTCTCATCAGCTATTATCTCGGCGTCGCCAGCTTGATCATCTTATGGAATATAATAACAATAATTTTAGTTCATAATTAAATACATAATTTAGAAGAATTAATAATTTAAAATAAATAACATGCCATGATGAGTTCAATCAGTGCAAGTGCCAATATATATAATTTTGATTGTTTATAAAATATTCAAGAAATTAATATATGTTGTGACAGAACAAAAGAAAATCAGACGATTGTTGATGTTTTCATTCATAATTTGGCCTATGTACTGGTTGCAAAGTTTATTAATATAAGATATAATTATTTATGGCTTTTGGTTATCTGCTAATTAATTAGAATTATAAAATTAGAGAAATTAGCTTTAAGGTTCCCATAATTACACGTCGGACAGAAAATAAACAATTTAGTCCAAGTGCAGGGTGTTAAGTGTAATCATGCTCAATAAACAAAATTTTATTGGCTGGCAGAAAATAAATTGATAATATTAATGCAACTATATAAAACTTTATAGAAACAAGATAGTTTATAAAGATGCCAATAAAGCAACTGAAAGTGAGGATTAGAATTAGAAGTTAAAGAACATATATATAATTAAAACAACGAACATGCTAATTTCTAAGGCGGGCAACATCCATGATATAGTTAATTAATTCTGTGCTATAAATAGTGAAAGTATAGGGTTTTAATGTAAATTATTACAATTAAGATGCATATTTTAAAGGCTGACACCATCCATGATGGAGGTAGGTGATGAAATTAAATAGGGAAAGTATGGTTAAAAATCTATATGTTAGCCAAACAATTAAGTTTTAATTATTAGTTTCCTTGCAAGCAAAAGCAAAAGTATGCAGAAAGAAGATCAGATGTGTGCTTAACTGCTTATTACATAAAGCAAGAATTAAGTATGCAAAGCAAAATTGCACAAAGAAGAGATGTGCTTATTACTTGGATCCCCTTGTACTTTCTTCGATCGAGTGTCGACGACAGCTACACTCGACTGTGACACACAGCCGACTGAGAACGGGAGTATTACAAAGCGGTCAATCCTTCGGTCTCTCATTGTCTCATGAAAGGTAGGGAAGTGATCAATAGTAGATTGATAGAAGGGAGGCGAAAGAGAGGGAGAGAGAAGGGGATAAAGCTGCTTCAGTGTGGTTATGTTGCGGATATAATGAAAGGAATGAAATGGAGAGTGGGTTTGTTATATTGGGAGCTTAATGTGTTGTCTTTGTTGTGAAGCATGAAATGATTTCATGTACACTGTATGTCTTTAATAAGTTTGGTGGGGAGAGACACTCTACATTTTTAAAGAATTGGAGCAGTTGCAATTCTTTATCCATTAGCTTTGCAGATGGAGTATCATGTCATATTTAACTTCATAACTCGGATATGATATTAAAGTAAGTAGTACTGAATTCAGTTTTTAAGTGATGCACGTTAGCACTTCCATAGGACATAACTTAGATTCTTAACTCTCTCATAAAATAGAAATTTTGATATGTTGATAAGCACAAGCACAATTTTTTTTTCTGATATCATATATAAATCATAATTAAATAATAAATTGTAAGAAAACATTATTTTTTAAATGCGACCATTCTTTATTTTTATTGAATTTCAAGGCATTAAAATTCGTGCAAAGAAAACAAGGAGAATAATGTACATGAATACAATAATTTATTAATTGTAGTATTTTGTAATGGAACGGTTTTGGGTCGGTTTGGTTGGGTACCTAACTCAAAATATAGTACTTGTGCTTCTGTTCTGCTAAAAAAGAGCCCAAAATTGTAGGCCAGACTGAGCCCGACTACTATGCTATCATGATTAATTGATTATTAGCCTCTTTTTAGAAGTTTCCTTCCTACTGTACTGCTTGCCTTCTTAGAATTCTGTCCTTATCTTGCAATTTGCCAAATCCTATACAAGTGCCATACAAACCGGGTTTTGGTTCTCTGTCTAATAACACAAAATGCAAACTTACCAATTATAAGGGAGGTGAAACTGTCAAAATACTATCTTTACTTTAACGTGGCATGTGGGAAGAGATCTGTTTGTAGCGGTCAGATCAGGGGAAGAGTAAACTGAAGATTACAATTGTACTTTTGCCTTTTAGAAGTGCTAGTTGGTAGTTCTTATCGGGTTATCTTTTACTTTCATTAACTTTTTTACAATACAAAAATTATGTTGATTGACGTACTTTTACTCAAAAAGAAAGATGGGCCTATTTGGATTGTTAAAGTTGATTATGGAGACTAAATAGCCTCATAGCCAACCAGTCATAGCTTAAATAATTTATTAAGCTAAATACTCTTTCAATGGCATTGGGTACCTCTCCTGTATTTTATGTATACAATAGCATATTAGTAAAAAATAATAAAAAAATCTTAAGCAAAAAACAATAAATAAATAATTTCAAAAATGTAAATGTGCAAATGTATAACAAAAGTTACAAAACTACAAAAGTGTAAATGTGTAATTGCTGCCGCCGAAACCGTTATAAATTTTAACGAGCTGTAAGTCCTTTTGCAATTTCTCAATCAATGCAATTGCAAGGGTCTTTATGCTAATTATCATAAATCCTTGCATATTTTTGCAGTCCAAAAGAATGGATGTAGCATCGTAGGAACAATATAGCTTCTAGTTTGTCTTGTTCACGTGCAGATCCAACTATTTAACTGTGTTCACCAAATTTCTTCATCGCCGCTGTCGGGAGGTACTGAGGTGACTTTATTACTTTCACCGCACGGTAACTGCACAATTTTTTTTATTTTATAAATATTAAAATTTTGTATTGTTCAATATATATAATTTTAATACTAATCATATTTTTCTAGAATATAGAAATTAACACCTAATTATATTTTCTCTATTACAAACAAAATTTTTGTTAATACCGTTTTAAATTAAATTTTCAAAGACCGAATTATTAAAAGAGTAGATGTCATCGTCGAATTATAATTGTACTTTTCCTTTTAGAAGTGCTAGTTCGGTTGTTCTTTTCAGGTTATCATCTATTTTCATGATTGTTTTTATCATGAATGTATAGGCTGACCGGCTGACGTTCTTCTACTCAAAATGAGAGCTGGATCTGTTTGGGGGTGTTACTTATGTAACGGAGAGGAGATAACAAAAGCAATCATGGTTTTATTAATTTATTAAACAGTTTAAAAAAGCGTATTTCATGCATTTACATTAACAAAATAATAACTTTTTTTGTATTGAAAGAGAAAAATCATATATTTCTTAAATATTCCGTGTTAATTGAGGATTAAATCCATAGCCTCTTTTTTTTCAATAATAAACACATTGTCTCTTAAAAGTCATTTCATTAAAGCATGATAGACAAGTTTGCCATGCCTATCTATTTAACATAATTGCAAATAAAAACTTAATTTTTTACTGAGACTGTTGTTAATTTCTCTGACCCTTAAAAGAGCTGAACATTTACTGAGATTGAATATGGAACTGGGAATTCATATTTCGACCTTCCTAAATTTCAAAATCTGTATATTATTTTTTTTTCCAAAAAAGTAGTTTACAAATTTATATTTACTAAATAAAAAATTATGAAAAAAAAATTACCTTTCGTAAGGTGATTGCGCTAGCTCTTTGAATCGGAAAAGGAAAAAAAAAACAAAACTCAGCCTTTCGGAATTCAAAGTTTCAAACTAATAATAAATAAATCATTACTGATAGGGCTGCAAAACGGTCGAACTAGTGACGAAACTAGAGTGTTTCGTTTCGTTTCGTTTCGTTGACAAAACAATTTTTAATTTCGTTAATCGTTTCGTCTGGACGAAACGATCGAAATTAACGAAAATTTCGTGATTTACACATGGACGAAATCATTCATTATTTCGTTAACATTTCCTCCGATCAAACGAAATTGATTTATTGTTTCGTTAACATTTTCTTCTGGATAAAACGAAACGAAAAACGGTTAAACGTTCTTCTATTTTCAGCCCTAGTTACTGAATTTGAATTTTGCTATCTTCACAGATGGGCTCGTTCGATTTTCTTGGGCCTGGGCCGACCTACTATAGGCCGTGCATCTTCTGAAACATCATTTTTTAAAACTTGCCACTGGCTAAAATCAAATTTTACTTAATTACAGATAGTGCCTTGACCCCGATTTTGCTTTGTAAATTTTATTTTTTATATTTAATTTAATCCGTACAATTTTTCACAATAAACTGAAGTAACAATATTCCTGTTCTTAATTAACTAGGTAGTGATTTGTCAGCTACTCAGCTTCAATTAAAGTTTCCACAGACGTACAATTACTAATTGTCAGGGAATTTAATTGTTGCCAACTGCCCAGCTAGTCACCATTAAATAAATGTACATCAGATAGAAAATTAATAAGCATAAAAAGAAGCACACAAAATTATAGGCTTATCACTTGTCAGCGAGTTATTCCACAATAGGTGACACTGACGCAGCTGCAAACTACTTCAAAAAAAAAAAAAAAAAAAAAAGACGCAGCTGCAAAGAATCTATCTGCACAAGTAGTGTGGTCAGAGAGAGTTTAGGTGATTGTAGTCTTTGGTTGGTGGTTACAAAAAAATTGACAGAGATCATGCGAAACAAGTCTTTTACTTCAAGCAAGCATCATCAAACGCATAATTAACCGCTGCAACAAGTCAGTACAGGTGTACTTAACAGCTACTGTTAAGGTTTCGAAAAAAAAAACAAGTCAGTACAGGTGAAAGAGTCTGGACTTCAATTAATTTCCTTAGTCGTTGTATTTTTTTCCCCCCTAGAAATATATACATGGCCTCCAGTGCCTACGTCGTTGGTTTATGCGCCGATTATATCTAAAATAAAATTATAATAAAAAAATAAATCCAGACAATGTGTAATAAAATTAAGAATATAGAAATCTTGGGACATTTAATTTCTAACGCCTCTAAATATATTAGAAATTCAATGTTCCGAAGTCGTATTAATTTTTGTATTTTTACAGGAAACAGAAAATAATGCCATGAATAAATGGCGGATTGGGTGAAAAAGCATTTAAATTTTCATATTAATATTGAGGTCATTTTGGGGGACTCTTAGATGAGAGTTTATAGTTTCTTAGCCTTTTATTGAGAAACTACCCAAAAAAAAAAAAACTTAGAGGTGGCGTGTGATATAATTAAGAACATTTTATACAAAAACTAGGACATGAGGAATATATTTTTCTTTTGTAATGCAGTATTACAAAAAATATCTTTCTTTAATTCGTGAATACCTGAAGGCTGAAGAGGATTATAAATTTATAATCAACTGATCAATCTCTTCCTCGGAAAGAACACCAACTTTCCCGCCAAAATGACCATATGTAGAAAAATTCCTAGACCTGATTTATCATGAACCAATAAAAAATGATCAAGTGGGACTCTATTCCAGTGAAATAAAACGAGTCACTGGCACTTAACACGCGTCTATTCAGGAAAAGATGAATCGTACTCTAACCCATGCCGATTATCTCGATGCACCTGGCGTACGAAGTTAAAACCAAATTCACCACACGAAACCGCACTTCAGTAGTATGTTTCTCGTATCAGAAATATGCTCCAGGTGCAAATCATTATTTAAGGAGATATTTTCTCTGTCCCTTGATCAGATCTTTCTTTCTCACTTCTCATTCTCTAATCTAAATTGCAATTCTCAACCTCTAAACCCTAGCTCCGACCTCTCTCAAGTTTCAAAGACTCTTTTCATTCAGTGGTGAGAAATTCCTTTAATTGGCATTTATCTTGCGCTTTCTATCTATTTTATAGATGTTTCTGCTATTTTGGAGTCCTAGAATTTAGGATTGAAACCAAGAAATGTTTTTATCTTCTATTTTTTTTTCTGATAAGTAATTGAACCTGGTGAGTCATCAGCAATCAGAAATGCACTTAAAAGATAGAAATTATTGAAAAATTGCTGGACAAAGTTGTAGATTCCAAAAGAAATGCTAGGGTTTTGAAGAGAGGGTTTAGTCAAGAGCTTTTACCTTGTGGAGAAACTTGCATTGATGCATAATATATTTCGTTCTGGTTATTTAGAGTTGAAACCCCTAATAATTTGATACTTTTTTAAAAAAAATTTAGTCCTAATTACTTGCATAGTTGCATGATCAGCCAAACTATTAATGTCCACAAAAATGATTTTTTATTTTTTGTTTGAGAATTGAATTTCTTGACACAATATTGTAGTTAAACATGTCAAATACTCTGTAAAGCGTAGTTATCTGGTGGATATATTAACTTCCTGGGCCATTTGTTTTTACTTTATCATCTATTTAACTGGAGGAAAAAAAAAGGTTTCTTTTTTGTTTTGAAACTTTGGCATTTGTTGTGCACCCCTTGTAACACTACTAATTTTCCTTTAAATTTTCTAGGAAAAGAGCAAACAAAACAATGTCACATAATGAGGATGGCACAGAAGCTGATACTTCCTGTCATATTGAACCACTGAAGAGGGACTGTGTCATCGGTCCAATGAATCAGTACGTCACACGCTCATCGCCTCCTAGCCCATCTCTAGATGAAAGGAGAGAACAGGCAAAACGTATTGTCCAACTCATTGGCATGATAGCGGGCCAACCCAAAAAGCACTTGAAAAACAAGTTATCACAAAACGTGATTGAAGCCTTGGCCCAGTGTGGACCCAGCTCATTCAACTTCCCTACTGAAGAAGAGATGAAAGGGAGGTACTTAACAGATGAGGTAAACCGAATAAAGAAAAGAATGCTTAAACATAGAGTGTCATGGGAGAAGCATGGGTGTTCAATCTTGGTTGACACTTGGTCAGATCGGAGGCAGAGCTGTTTGGTGAATGTTTATGTTCACTGCCCATTGGGCACAAGGTTTCTTCACTTTATTGCCACTGATAAGTGCTGTGTCGAGTACTATGTTGGGGAACTTATAGGGAATTGTGTGGAACTTGTGGGGACTAAAAATGTTGTTCAAATTGTGCGTGATGAGACGCCCTTTTGTGTCGAAGCTTGCGAGGCAATTCAAGAAGATTGGCCTCATATTATTCAGACCCCTTGCGCCTCATACCAGATTGATAACATACTTAATTTGGTTTGTGCTTTGCCGTGTGCTCGGTCGGTGCTTTTCAAGGCAAAGGCTCTGGTTGGGTTCATTTATAACCACAAAAGCACTTTGACATTGCTGGAGCAGGTCATTGGGCAAAAGGGTCTCATTCGGGTTGGGATCACAGGACCCATAACCACCTTCTTTGTCTTGCGTAGGCTTCTGATGGTGAGGGGTAAACTACTCAACATGTTTACAAAGGAGGAATGCAATCGATACAAATGGTGGGGCCACCCAAAGGTGAATGAAATTATAGGGGTTGTTCAGAGTTCTGAATTTTGGAGGGACTTGTATATGACTTTTCGTGTTATTGGGCCTTTGATCAAGGTTCTTTATGTGGTACATAATCTCAAGGTGCCCAGATGGGTTTCATCTATGCAGCCATGCTACATGCAAAAGATGAAATTAAGAAAGCTTGTTTAAACCGAGAGAAGTTGTACAAGCCAGTGTTGGAGATAATTGACAAGATTTGGGGTGCATCAGCTGACAATCCATTGCATATTGCTGGATACTTTCTTAACCCATTCTACTTTTATGGCAATAGAGAAATAGAAAAGGATGAACGCATTATGAATGGGTTGATTGAGTGTGTACAACACATGTATGCTGATGACACTGCTGTGCAAGATAAAATAATTGAAGAGCTGGGTGCATACAGAGAGGCCCAGGGGCCATTCGGTAAAAGTATGGCTGTTCGCCAGAGATCTGGCCCAAATATAAATCCAGGTATAATTATTTAATTCATATTTTGAAATTTGAAGTTGGACTGAAGAACTCATTACCTGCCAGTTGTAATACTGCACATACCTGCCACTTTGGCGCTTCTACATACTAATTTGCAGTGTTCTGAGCTCTAATCCATTAACATGCACATGACTGGTAGATCTTTAGTAGGCTAATACGTAATGACAAATGTATTGGTACTTACTCTTCTGGTCGAGTTAAAGCATACACTGTTCTAGTTATTGCAACAACTACCAAGCACAATCTATTGTTGTTTCAGACTAACTTCTCTTTCCATATAAAATGTGCCTTCTTACAGATAGATGGTGGGCGATGTATGGATATAAGACGCCGCATCTTCAAGCAATGGCTTGTAGGGTTTTGAACCTCACTTGCACTGCATTTCAACTTGAGAAATGTTGGAGAACTTTTCGAAAGGTTAGTTCCCTGTCTGTAATGTATCCCCTTTATCACAGCTTGAAACATCTTGGTTTACAATTTTTATTCAACGCTGCCTCTCAACTTGAAAAATTTTGGAGAACTTTTGAAAGGATTAGCTCTCTCTGTAATGTGCTGCCTTTACCAACGAAATCATCCCAGTTATAAAATTTAGTCAATAGAACTCTATGAGCAATTCATATTTGATTGTGTAGTTGCAGAATTTCATATTCGCATTACAGCTCATATATCTTGGGGTATATCATCCAACTTGCATTGTAGGTTTTCTGGGATAAAGAGTTTGAGCCTGATCCAAAGGTGCGTTCAAGACTTATGTTTGCATGTGCCAATAGGAAACTTGAAAGAAAATGGCAAGAAAAGGTTAAAGACCCATTAGCAGCATATGAAGTAGACAATGCTAATCGATGGATAGCTGATACAGTATCAGAAGTTGATCAGGATATAGTTGCTCCTGTAACTGGGCTTGAGTGGGACCCAGAACTGGACCCAGATGTGGACGAGATGAGTTCGGGAACATATAAGGATTCAGACCGAAAATGCAGTGCAGAGTTGAAGTTGAAAGATGAGAGCTATGATTCTGGCAATGAAGGAGGTGGAGACAATGAAATAGATGTGGAGGATTATTTTGATGAGACACCTGGAACTGGTGAGGAATGGGATGGGGAAGAAGAGTATCTGAGGAGCTTGGATGAGGTGAATGACTGGAATTGAGTTTGTGTTCTGTTTGGTTTTGTTTTGGTTGATTGGCTTGTGGTTTTAGCCTTCATGGTACTTGTGTATTTTGAACTTCATGAATATCTGTTTATGGAGAACTATTTAGACCCTTTTTTTGTTGCATTTTTCTTTATAGTAGAGAATATGGTGGAAGTTCCTTTTTGTAAGTATTAGTAGACCCTGCTTATGTTATGGATCTGATCGTTTGAAGGGTTATTGTGTTGAAATTATATTAAGAGTTTTCCTTTTGTTTGCTTTTCATTTTTGGTGGGTGTATGTACTGTGGTCTTGTTTGTAAGGACTGGAAAATTCCAGGTCCTTCCAGCAATATAAGTTGCAGTATAGGGTGCAAAAAAAGCTACTTCTGAACTATGTTTTTCTCTTTTTAGAGTTCGTTTTAATTGGAGCATAACCTAGGTTTCAGCTCTAGCAGCTTGATGCTGTAACAGGAAATGAGGTTCATGGTTCTAAGATTCTAAATTTAGTTTCATAAAACAGGTGACATATATTGTTATTTTTATTTTTATTATATTATTTTCCTACGGATGTTTGGATTTCAAAATGTACTATTGTTATTTTATTTTTTTTAAATGTGCTTCTAAAGTTTATTCTCAGATTTTATCTTGTTATATCTCTTTTTATGAAACAAACAATGGCTGTGCTGATGAAGTGGTGATTGTTGGTGGTTACTAGGTTTAACGTGATACGGAATGAACGAGGCGTATTCATCGGTTCCTTGGCCTATTTGTAGATTTCATGTAATCCATAAAATTCCTCGTAAACAGATATCCGATGAAAGAATTTGCAGCATTTAAATTCTTCAATTCTGAAAAAATTCTCATATATTTTCTCATCTGTATTTTATCTTATTCAACTAGGACAAAATGTATGAAAAGATGACCGCGGAAGTATGACACAGTATACTTGTGAAGAAGAAATAACCAATACCACAATTAGAAATCCCGCAATATGTCTCATTTTATATATAATAATGCACTAAATGTAAATAACATAAGTTTCATTCAGCTACTCTACATCTAATACCATCTACCATACTCTAAAATCTAAATAACTTTTAATGTAACATAAAACAACACATTACTATCACACTATCGCCAATTAATACAACATTCCTACTAAACCCTACGTTAACACTAGTTAGAAAGACAAACAAATCATACAGAGATGATAACGACGTCACCCCCAGCATGCAACATCTTGAACCCCTCAAGCCTTCTGACCACCTCACGCATATCAGGACGCCTGCATGGATTGTCAGAGGTACAATCCCTAGCCAATTCCAAAACCTTCTTCATCTGCTGCCTCTCAGGGCCTGTACTTGGGAGATACAGATCAAAAACCTCATCTTCTCTGTTTTTTCTGACCATCCACCGGACCCACCCCACCAGGTTCCCGCCTCCCTCAGCTTCGTCTTGACCGGTCGGAGCCCGGCCAGTTAGCATCTCTAGCATGACTACCCCAAAGCTGTATACATCTCCTTTTGGCGTGCATTTCATAGAGAATCCGTATTCTGGCGGGAAGTAACCAATTGTACCTGAAATTAAGAGGTAGGTGTACCCTTCAGAAGCAATTAATGAGCAACAACCATAAGACTTCTGTTTATTTTTGCCAAAACCAAGAGTAACTGAGACACTTATTAAGAATTAGTTTGCAGGAATACCCTTACAAAATCACAACTATCCTTTGATTTGCAGGAAGAGAAATAATCATTAAGAAAGTGGGCTAATTGCTCAAGAAACATAAAGCTAAGTAGCTGACACATATATACCTGCCTATCTTTAGACCTTTCTTGTTTCTAAAATTTAAAAAAAAAAATTTGATAAAGTTGGCTAGTTTATTAACCTCTTTTAAGAGTTAAGAAAATGGGAATGTAGAACATTGTGCTTCCTATGTTTTGTAAACCAGTGCATTTTTTTTTTTCTTGCTTTATGTGGATGCATGTGATATTTTACATGATTGCAATAGAATGAATAGCACATTAAGATACCTTCACAATATATAACTACTATGGACATTTCCTGGACAGCTATCTCCCATGGAAAATGCAAACTTTTAAAAGTCGGTTCTTTTCTTTGTCAACCATATTAATCAGACTGAAAAAAAATAAAAGGAAAAATAGATTAAGAACCTGCAATATCTGTGCTGACATGGGTCTCACATGCACTAATGATCCTTGCGAATCCAAAATCTGAGACACGTGGCTTGAAATTCTCATCCAGTAAGATATTACTTGACTTCATGTCTCTATGTATGATGTGGGGTACAAAGCCATGATGCAAGAAAGCCAGCCCCTTTGCTGAACCCAGTATTATTTCCAGCATGCGGGCCCACCCAAGCCTCTCCTCTGCCGCATCAGCTCCTTTCCTCAGCCATGCATCTAGGCTCCCATTCGCCATATACTCATATATCAAGAACCTCTCATCTTGATATACACAATAGCCAAGCAATGGTACGAGATTTTGGTGCTTCACCTTGCCAATGGTTTCCATTTCAGCCAAAAATTCACGGTCTCCACCTCCAAAGTGAGTTCCTCCATGCAACCTTTTTACTGCAACAACACCAGTTGACAGAAGAGCCTTGTACACTGTGCCATTACCACCATCTCCTATTATATGTGCTTTGCTGAAATTGCCAGTGGCTTGCAAAATATCTCCTGCAGTTATACGCAAGAGAGAATGCTCGAATGTTGCGAGATTTATGCTCAGTGGTTCTCTTGCTCTTCTACCTAAGAGCTCATCGCTTGATACTGGCTCAGCAGAGGAGCCAGATTTTGACTTGGTGCCAACCGATTCGATGGCTAAGGATTTGTGATTTAGGCACTTCCAAGCGAGGAGGGCCATCAGGATTGTAGTAAAACAGGCTATGATGACAACAGCTGTGCGCCAGACTGATGACTTTTTCAGGGCGTGAGGTGGCGGTTGTGCAACTAGAGGAGCAACCTGGCTGGCTAGGCATGGATTGTTGCTACCAAAGTCGGCTGTGGAGGCACAGTTCTCAGGGTTAAACCCACGAAACTGGTTACCTGAGAAGTTGGCAAACGAGAGGCTAGCTAAGGAGCAGATGCTGCATGGAATTAAATCCTGGAAATTGTTTTCTGACAAGTCGATATACCTCAAGTACTCAAGCTTTGAAATTGCCATAGGCAAAGTTCCAGTAAGTTGGTTTCCATGCAAATCAAGTACCGACAGGGAGGTGAAGTTTGAGATGGAACTTTCCACCATACCGGAAAAATTGTTAATACTGCCATTAAAAATTAAAAGTGAACTTGTGCCCGTCAAGCCAGAGAAAGGTAAGGTTCCTGAGAGGAAGTTCTGACTTATATCAAGATCTGTAAGGCTCTCAATATTGAAAACTGACTCTGGAAGATAGCCGGTAAAACGATTGCAAGACAAATTCAGCTTAAAAAGACTAGGCAACACTGACCCGATCTCATGTGGTATTGGACCCTTAAACTCATTGTGGGATAAGATCAAACCTTGGAGTTTCTTAAAAGGAAAAAGGCGTAACTCTCCAGTTAGAGAGTTGAAGGAGAGATCTATGTAAGTCAGGTTGGTGAGTTCAAACAGCTCAGATGGTAGGGCACCAGTTAGCATGTTACCTTGCAATCTCAATTCCTTGAGCACCATGCACTTTCTCATGCCAGTCGGGATGTAACCTATTAGACTATTATAGGAGAGGTCGAGAACACCATAATGCTGGTAGAACTCTGAATCTGGATAGTTCACTACTGCACTGTACCCATTGCATATACTATCTGGTATCTCTCCAGTGAGCCGGTTGTTGGACAGAACCAAGTTGTTAAGCTGGGTCAGCAGAGAGATGGAAGTGGGTATGGAACCATTAAGTTCATTGGAGCCCAGATCAAGTGCCACAAGATTCATACAATCAAAAAGCTCAGATGGGATCTCCCCGGATAATCTATTCCCATGGAGGGACAAAATCGTCAGATTTTTCAAGTTACCAATCAAATGAGGTATTGAGCCTGTAAAGAGGTTGTTATCCAGCTGGAGCCTTTGCAAACCTGATAGCCGGCCAATGGATGCTGGAATCTGACCTGTTAACCCATTGTTGCTCAATGACAGCTCCAAGAGGGTCTTGGACTCAAATAGCTTATCAGGTAGAGGTCCAGTAAAGTTATTTTGCAGCATTTCAAGTGTATCAAGAGGCAACTCACTCAAGTAACCCGGTATCTCCCCAGAAAGTTTGTTTCCGGACAAAATTAGATCAGTTAGGTTTCTACACTCCTTGAAAGTCTCTTGTATAGTGCCCGTTAGTTCATTTTCAGAAACAGAAAGTAAGTTGAGAGACTTCGCTTCACAAATTCTGGACGGAATTTTGCCCGAGAGGTGGTTTGAATCAGCTGAAAAGGTTGCCAGATATTGCAAAGGCAAAGGTGGCAATTCACCTAAAAAGTTATTTTTACTGAACCGTAGAGAAGTAACCATCTTCCAATTTTTTATCCATTCTGGAATTTGACCTGATAATTGGTTTCCCTCCACTATAAATGAGCTTATGGATCCCAACATGGCAAGAGAATCCGGTAAAGGACCTGAAAAGGAGTTGAAGGAGAGGTCTATGATCTCCAAATTGGTACATTGCCCCAAGCTTTCAGGTATTTCACCAGTCAAACCCGCGTTTGCAGCAATGAGAAACATTAAATTCTTCAACTCTCCAATATTAGATGGCAATTCCCCTTCAAATTCATTCTCTGATATATCCAGATCAGTTAATGCTTTAAGATTGTTCAACTCCATAGGTATAGACCCTGTAAGCTTGCTAGTAGTTAAGGAAAGAACTCTAAGCCCCTCCAAATTCCCGACCTCGACAGGGATTGCACCCATGAACCCATTAAACCCAAGCCAGAGAGACTCAAGGCTGACCAACTTCCCTATGCTGCTGGGTATGGGACCAGTTAAACTATTCGAGGAGAGATCCAATGTCAGAAGATTAACCAACGAACCAATGCCTGGAAATATAGTGCCACTAAGCCTGTTATGGCTAATGTCCAGGTGCAAGAGCTTGCTGAGGCTTGCAAATGAGGAGGGTATCAACCCTGTAAAATTGTTGGCACCGAGGTCCAGTATCTCAAGCTCCTTCAACTGGCCCAGCTCTGGAGGTAGGTCTCCAAAAAAGGAGCAATCAGATATTCTAAGTATCACAAGGTTTTTGAGAAACCCAATACTCGGTTCCAGCTTTCCCGAAAAAGAATTTGAATTCAAAACAAGCTGATTTAATGAAGTTAGATTTGTGATCCAATCAGGTGTCCTCCCAGTTAGCTTGTTTTGGCTCAAATCAAGGACCTCCAATTCACCCAAACGAGATCCAGGCAACTCTGGCAGAGGACCCGTTAATCCACAGCCACTAAGGTTAAGCTGTCTCAGGGCCCCAAATTCAGTGACTACTTGTGGAAAAGGGCCATTTAGTGGGATATTGAAAAGGTTTACAGAAATGACACTTAGGTGTATGCATTTAATCCCCTGCCAGGAACAGGGAGGGGTTTCAGAGTCAAACCAGGATGGGAGAAAGTCTTTGGATTGAGAAAGAGAGGACCTCAGAGAGTAGAGTGTAGGGATGTCAGATACCTTTGGACTAGCCAGTTCAACAGGGGAGATCAAGATAAAGAGTGTTAAGATGAAAGTGAGGATGGTGAAAGCTTCTGCAGACATTTTTGGGTGCATTTCTTACATAACCTCCTTTTGGATTGAAGGGAGGCTATCTGTATTCAAGGAAAACATAATCATGTAAAAACATGAAAATATTTACACTAACAATTAGATTGTGATTCTGGCATTACAGTCAATTTAATGATTTAATTGTTCAATTTATGCTGAGTTTTGCAATTGGAAGCTTTACAATAATTTTTTTTTTAAATGGTGTCTGCAGCCATTCTTAATATTTAGGTAGCACATAAACCTTCGTGAAAAGAACTTAAGCAAAGAACATTTTACAACCTTGAGAAATAGTGATAAAATGCTAAGCTAGCACAAATATGCAACAAGCTACAAGTCTATAACCTTTGGCATTCGACTAGGATATCAACATGAGTCATAGATTGTGTGCGGAGTAGAGTTGTTATAAATTTTAAGCATCAATAAACTGCCATATTACAATGGTGCCAGCAGTGGGCCATCAAATAAGAACATTCCAAGGATTCTTTATGGGTGATTTTGGATCTATATACAAGCAGAGCTGTAGTTCTGTGGCAGCATTTTGTTATGGCAGCAGATGTGAAGTCAAGTATTAGGGAGTTATGTTATATTAGCATATGGTTTGTTCTATCAGACCCAAAATAATCCCTCTGACATCAAGTTAGCCAAAAAAATAAAAAACTTCGATACCAACCTTTGAAAACTTAATTGCTTGAATCCACTTTGCAAAGAAGTACGAAACAAGCAACAGCTTTAGTCGACAGAAAAAACCTGGAAAGGAAAGTTAATTTGTCAATAAAAAATACAGTACTTTCTAATAAAAGTGATATCAACAATACCGTTCCACAATAGCATATCAACACATAAGATAGTTTTATCAGAACCATGTTGTGGTATAACCACTATAATAATGCATATAATTGATAATGACGGACAACTTTAGAATATGAAGTGAGTTAACGCCTTCAGATTTATGCCTTCACAATTCAAAACTTGGCAATGGTACACACAAAATGCTCATGTAACAAGCAACACAAAGATGCATTTATATCCCACAGTGAAAGATGTCTATAGCAGACAGTGAAAGACGTCAAACAGAGAGGGGCCCCCTTTAAACAACACATGAGAGGAAAGAAAATAGTGGAATAACAGTAATAATACAAACCCCAAGAACACTGACTTGACAGCCTTCTTCTTTTATTAACTGTTCTGGAATTTCTAATGGTCCATATATTGAGGTAATTATACAAATCTCACTAAAAACAAGAGAAAGTGATGGGTTTAGAGGAAAAAAAAAGTAATGAAAAAAGTAGTTGGCAGGACTTTGGAGAGTTCTTTCTCTAAAGGATCAGAAAGAACAAATTAAACCTTCACTACCCCCTAAACACCTGAGAAAAAGCTTCAATTAATAAAAGACCCACACATTAAGACCTTTTGGGATGATAAACACTTTTCCCATCTCACTAAATCTTCTCTTGGAAAATGGGGTTGAGGAAAGGAGCCTGGGGTATAGCCGTATAGGGAAGGAGCATAGGCGCCACCTTTGGCCACCATTTGTGCGCTCAAACCCACACGAGAAACAATATTTTATTCAAAAGTAAAGTAAGAGGCGCATAATAAAATACTAGGTGGAGACAAGAATGGATGTCTTTCAAGTTACAATCCGGCACAATAAAATAAAATTTGTGGGGAGAGCATGAGAGATCCATATTCTCTCGCCACTTTCTAAGATTGGGATTTAAAAACAAATTTTAAATTCGGTTCTTCTTTCCTGGACTTCCTACGCAATCTAGCAACACCATTAACCCTCAAAAAAATAATAAAAGAAAAGAATGGTACCACCAAACAACTTTGTTTCCAAAATTTAAAGCAAAAAATTTTTGGGTTACTTCAAATTATACTCAAATCGATAAAATTCAAGAGATCTTAGTTATATGTACCAAAAAGGATGGAAATGTCTCCAAAAAAAAATCAACGAATTCGTAACAAATTTCTCCAGAGCAGTTCAAATTAATTAATTTCCCCTTATTTCATCATACGCGCTAGAAGAACTTATTTCCGCTCTCGGTAGGAAACTACTCGACGAGATAAACCAAACAACAATTGAACCTTCCTTTACATAAAATATAGAAGCGTAAAGAAAACCCTCGTAGAGAAACTTTCTTTCCCACAATAGTCCCATTAAATTAAACAGTTGCTGGCACTAGTAAGAGGTCTACACAACGATGCACACACAAACACACAACAAGAGAACGAGAGAGAGAGAGAGAGACTAACCATTACAGGAAACAATGAGAGTTCATCAGAGAAGAAGGAGAGAAGAAAAGGGGTTGTTCTTCTCTATCTCGAGCTCTCCGTAGTCCGTACTTGCACTTTCTTTTTAGTTTACAGAAAGGAGCACATGAACTAAACGTGAGAGAGGAGAGAAACCAAAGGGTTTAGGCGAGAGTTTAGTTTTCGTTCATCAAAAAAAAAAGAGTTTAGTTTTCTGTACCACTTACCTTTAGCTGTAAAATTCCATTTATCCCGGAAATTATGCCACGTGGACACAACCTAACTATTTAGACCCGGAAATTAATGGCAGCTTTTTAAATTATTATATATTGTTGAGTTGGCACTCGCACTAGGCAACATAATGCAAAAAAAATAATAAAAAATAATAAAATGTAAGTGTGATTCTAAATTCTAAGGACCATGAAAAAGACAATACTTTTGAAATTGTCTAAAAATCAGGGATTAACAGAAGAAAAATTAGCTTTTTCGCTGCATAGGCGGGATATGGGGTATTTAATTTTGTGTCAGTAGGAAGCTTCAGAAGTCGCATGGAAATTTCACTAGACCTGGTCTACTACGTACTTCCCAGTTATTCTTTCTATTTTAGTAGATAATAAGATGAGCCTTCTCGAATATCGACTTCGACAACTGAATCGGTTCATGTAGACCAAGTGTTTTCAAAGTTGAGAAGGATCGCAGCAGCGAGTCCTTTTCGGTCTTTCTTTTTTTTTTCAAAGTAGTCAAATTGTTTTCTTGTGAGCAGTGTGCAGAGCAGCGATTGTACCGGTCACGTGATGAGAGATTTGATAAAGGTAATGTTGAATGAGATATTCTATGGCGGATCCGTTTAGATTCATAATGAAGCAATTGTATGACAATTATGTGTATCGCGTAAACGCAATACTCTTTGCTTGAAAGTTAATTGAAAGTTGAAACTCAATGGTTTTTGTATATGACTTAATATTCATTCATGGTATGTTGAGGAATTAATTTATTGACTCTGTCGACTGACAGTGTGGTTATTAAATAAGTGTCAACTTTTATCATCACCGTCGATAAATAATTTTTTTAATAGAATTTCGAGATAAAAAAATTTCAGTAATTATTATAAACAATCCAAACTCTTCGCAAAGTTACACACTTTCCAATAAATTTATGCTTAGGAATAGCAAATTTCCCAAATTCCTAAGCGATCCAAACGGCCCCATATATGATATAAATGTCATCCATAGCTTGCCATCGCTCAACAGACAACGCACGCGTGTGAGTTTCTGTCTTGACTAGCAGGTGTCTGTTACAAGTGTTCAGTTTAATGATAAAAAGTGTTCAATTTAATGATAAAAAGTGTTCAGTTAAGCACGTCAACTAATGGGCAAAGTCACACTAGGGTCAAAATCGCGCTTGGGTCAAAGAGAGGTGTGCCAGAGGTAGAGTCGAGAACCAGATCAATTCACGACCCCTTTTAATTTTTTCTTATAAAATTTATATTTTTTTGTTACGACTAACTAAACATTTATACTTAAATAACAAAACATTTGTACTTATTAAACTAAACATTTAGATAAAAATAAAAATAAAAATATATTGAACATAGAGAATACTTATAACACGGTGAACAATTACAACGAAATGTGAACATTTATATCTAATAAAGTAAACACTTACAACAATAAAATGAACAAAAAATAATTTTGCGCGCTGGATGAGTACAAGTCAAGAGAGAAAATGTTGCTCAGCGAGCTGGCGCAGATGGTTATTCTGCCGATGACACTAATCAATTTAAAAAAATAGTTAAGTTAATTAACTTCAGGCTTCTTTGTAATATGGTTATTCACGTTATTCATATCAATTAGTAATTGCAATTTATATTGTTCTTAAAAAAAGTAATTTCAATTTGTATAGAACTTTAGAATATAATAATCTGATTTGTATATAAATTACTCTTTACATTGGAGTTTCGTTTTTTTGGTCGAGAAAAAATTTCTTATTTTGAAAAAGGTACACGTATGTTAGGATGATTGCCGGTCAAATATAAATACTTCATTATGCGTGATAAATATGACATAAATTGTATTTAATTATTTTTTTTACCCAAATATTAACATGATATTAATTTTTATAGAATAGTTGTGTATCAATTTTAATAAATCTTTATAATAATTTTCAAACTTTAAACTAACAAATTTTATCAAATTTTTTTTCCCCAATGTTTGTGACATATCTATACTATGCATTACGTTTCATATATCGGATTTTAACAATCTTCACATAATATTTAACGATTGTTGATATTATCACATGAATTCATTGGTCTTTACTTTTGTCTTTCTGATTAGTGATTCAAAATACATGACAGGTTTTATGTGTATTATTTGTATAATCAATCCATCCACTATACATCCAATGACAGTCGGTTGTTGTAACATACAATCTATATAGCATTGCTTAAAGCCTGTAGCTAAAACTTGAGTGCAAACCCGCATTACAGTCTAAGTCGAGAAATAGAGAATTTGTCGTTTGATTTTGCGGTTTCGAGCGTTATGGTCATCTAAGCATAGCATCGCAATGATTGCTTACCTCAATATGTTTCGGTTTTATTCCAAGATTTGGGTCTTTATCTTATATATACTTTTTTTCATCTGGGATTGAGATTTAGTGGTATTAAATTAATTCTCGGGTTTATAAAAAAATTGCTTGTTTAAAAAACACTTAAAATTAGATAAAATTATTCAGACAAGGCTTGAGCCATGTAAATTGGCCGTGCATTAAATTTTGTGAAATTACAAAATTGTTTGACATCACATCACAGACTGTTGTTTGTTTTAATTACTAGAGAGAAAGTGCTTGTCAATTTTGATTTTATTGATTTTAAGAATCATTTAATTCGTTGTAGAAAATAATAGTTGTTGTCAAAAAATATTATATAATATCCTTTCAATCTATAAGTGGCAACTCTACAACTATGTAAAGAGATAGGTGTAATGTATCGTCAAAACATTCAACCTGGACATGTTTAAATATCAAACAAGTAAAAATATGATAAAAATATATATATTTGCTATATCACTACCGATAATAAAAGTACGGCGTGAATATATAATGGAATTTTGGAAGCAAATTACGAGCAGATAATCTGTTGACAGCAGTGTTTAAAAAACCGTACCAGACCGGCCGGTTCAACCGGGTTTACCGTGAACCGGACCATGGTCCGGTAGGATAAGCCCATAAAACCGCCCTGCAGTAAAACCGGAAAAAACCGGATAAAAACCGTTTAAACCGGTAATTAAACCGTCCGGTTTATACTTTTTGAACCCAAGAAACTATTCAAGTGAAAATAGAAAGTTTCAAACCATGAAAAAATTTGTGAAAACGGGGAGTCGAACCCATGGTCTCCGCAATAAACACCAAAAAAACTAGCCACTGGGCCGCAAGTTCTTATGTGCATATATGGACAAGGGCGGATTCAGTGGTGGGGCGGGTGGGGCTAGAGCTCCACCTACCGCCGTCGAGCCCTGAAGCCCCTCTTTAGCCTCAATGAATTTTTTCAACTATTGGAGCACTCAAAGGTGGGGCTGAAGAACAGAAGAAGAAAAATCGTTCGATCAAATGATTCATTAGAGCACTCAGCCCCACCTAAATATTTTTGCTATATCCGCCATTGTATATGGATCTTTATATATTATTATACCGGTTTACAAACCGGTAAACCCGGTAAATTGGTAAACCACCTATCGACAGCCTCACCGGTTTGAAGACCGGTACGGTATTTAAAACACTGGTTGACAGCCGCTGTCAACTTTGTCTAAACAAAATTATGAGCAGATAAATTGATAATTTTTCATAGAACGAATGTATATGGCATTATGGCATGAATTATATCTCTATTATTTATTGAAGGAGATATCTTCTATATCTAGTACATCATCTCCTGGATTATTGATTAGAATAATAATAACATTGGTTAGAATAATAATGAAAAAAGTTTCATAGTACATCATCTCTGAAGTGAAAATAACATTGGTTAGAATAATAATTATTTTTGTCATTTTGAAAATAAAGAGCATAGCACATGTAGGAAACTTTTTTAGGACAATAAATATTTTTTATTTTGAAAAGAGGCATATATATAAATCTTTCTCATCAACAAAATTTTGTTCAAATAATTCTATTTATTAGAAACAATTTTTATTAAATTATTTCTCTCATATTTGAGATGTCAATTTTTATTTTTGTTCAATGTAAATATTTTTTCAAAATTTTTATTTACCCACACATTAATTGGTACCTTTTCTAGTATTTCTTGAATCTCTGTTATTAGGTAGTGCCATTTCTAGTGTTTCTTGACCTCTGTTATCAATTTAAAAAAAAAAAGAAATGAAGTCGTATGACACAAAAATGCGTCCAATATTAGCTATAGGAAAACTTAAAACAGTCTGGACCTGGATACTTTGCTCCGTTTTCTATCTTTACTGTATATTTTGTTACATGTATAATATGCTATGCTATGCAATAGGACGAGATCCTCTCCCTCTATTTTATTTTATTTTTTTTCCAGGTTTTTGACCCGGAATGAAACTTTTGTTTTTTCTAATAACAAATGGCTGCGAATAATTACTTCTACGGTTCGGATTATATGCTTTCTGACTTGAGATACAATCTGCATTTTGCAGCGGCAGAGTACTCCTTGGTTCTTGTCCCATCCCTGATCTTGTTTTGCTGGAATAGTTTTTCAGAACTTTTTTTAAAAAATTTTAATAAATTCAAATAAATTAATTAGCATGATATATTAAGATTAAATGATAAAATAAAATAATTTAATTATCCTAACATGTAAAATCTTTCTTAATTATAAACGTTTCGACTGAGACCTAAACAATTCGATCGAAATCTGACGACCATCATTTGTTTTATAAAGTTACAATGCTACTTGATGTTCTTTCCTTAAAAAATGACACAAATGTGTTTCTTCCTCTACTGTAACTCTGTAAGGCCGAGATCCTTTCACGAAGAATTAGTTTGCCAATTTCGATAGTCGTTGAAGTTAATTTGTTTCAATTTTTGATATTCCAAATACGATCTATACCAGTATACCACTCGCGTTATGTTTACGAAAAACAATGAAATTTGTTGCAAGTTATACTGTTCATTAATGATTTAACATTATTTTTAATAATTTGCTACCATTTATGATATATTACATAACATTTAAATTACATGACCATTGATACACAAACAATCTAAGGAAAAATAATATTCCTACAATTTTTTATTTCCGACTTGATTTGAGAAAAACTCCGTCCGTACTGTCGAGATTTTATTGAATTTAAATAATTTTGTTCCGAATGACAAAAAGATTTTATTTGTATATTATAATATTACAATCAGACACATTCTGTATTAACCCTTTAAATTATTTGAATACTACGATACCAATTAAAATAGTGTGCGACAGAATTGCGGAGTAAGAGATGGAAAGCACCCATTATTAGTCGAAATTAAGTAATTCGAAGCACTGGAGCCAAAATTAAGTAGTTGCCTTTTTTTTATATAAATTCTTTTGCAGTAAGTAGTGATTCCTAATCCTAATCAGATTTTCTTTCGTGGCATTCGAGACAATAAAAAATTCAGAAGCACTGGGAGTTATCAGTTTTGGTTTCAGTTTTTTTCTTTCTTTGTTTTTCTTTTATTTTCTCCCTATCCAGTTTGTCTAAAAAAAAAAAAGCTAGCCATTTTCCAATTTCCACCTGGAATTGGAAAGTTCTAGAATTACTTAACTGCTAAGAATTGTTTGTGTATACTCAGTCCTATACTCAGTGGCGTGGATTAAATTTACTTAATTAATATACCAAGATGTAATTAAATTTACACGTGTCAAATTTAATTAATCGGACGACTATGATATGTAATTGGGATTTTCCAATACCGAACAAGGATATGTAATACTAGTATTGTTACGATCTGTACTTTTTTCGGAAAAAAAACATTTCATCCTAAAATGTGCAAATGAGTTTTAAAAAGAAATAAAAAATCATCTACTTGCCATTATTTTATAAGATTATAATAATTAATTGCTGAATTTTTCTTAATAAAATACGGTTTATTCGATCTTTGCTTTATAAAATATAATAGATTTATATATGTAATATTGAGGAATTCATCTTTACTCCTCCTTAAGCTAATTCATCTTTACTCCTCCTTAAGCTACTCCACTATTTACTCATCTACCAAATATGGCCAGGATTGTAGAGTGGATAGAGAGAGATGGTCTGTTTATAGAATTATATGCAACGTTCCACGCCACGCAAAGAGCGATGCAACAAGGCATCTTCCTTCTCTAAGGGTGCGTTTGGATGAGAAAAGAAGAAGAAGAAGAAGGAAGATGGAAAGAAAAAAAATTATAAATAATCCAAACTCTTCACAAAGTTACACACTTTCCAATACTTCTTCCCACTTCTTCCCTTCTTCCCTTCTTCCCACACCTATCCAAACACACCCTAAGTAAACTTATCTTTCTTCATTCAAAAAGCAAAATTCTTGATATACTCAGTCCTATACCCTTCTAATATATCTTGTCTAATTGGAAATATCCCCCCTCCAATCTTAATTGCTATGGATATATATCCTTTTCCATAAATTTCATAATATTTTTATTTAGAAAAATCAATTTCACAATTTTTTGACTAAAGTGCCCTTAGCCCTTCCATCCATTCGTCTTCCTCCTAGAGTTTATAAGAACTACGATAACATAAACATTAGAAATACAATATCAAAAGAAATTATAAGAAAAAAAATATTTTTCAATAAACATTAGAAATACAATATCAAAAAAAATTATAAGCAAAAAATTATTTTTAATAGACAATTGTTGGAGTCATCCTGCCCCTCATGTTCCCTTCAAATGCCAATGGAAGGATTTCACCAAATTAAAGATTATCCACTCACCTTTCAATCAGCAAATTTAGTTCAATCAACATGAAATTATAAACCTTGAAAGTGCTATAGATTTTAGACTAAATTAATGTCGTCAATTATTTTTGTTCGTATTTGGTGCTTTGATTCTGACAATATCATGGTTCGTTTGTTTAACATATAATATTTCGTAGAATTTTCACACCACACCAGTAACAAGAGGAAACAAATACCGAGGTGATACTGGGTCTTCAAGGCATCGAAACCCTACAAAAAAAAAATAAAATAAAAACAAAAAGTTCAATCGACTTGAGTCAGATAGAAAAGAAATAATAAATTGAGTATGATATTTCACAATTTGTAAATATGTTAATTATAAGAGAGGACACCAAGAATTGTTTGAGGGATCTGGGGGTCGCTTTCCCAGTAAATCGTTTTTATTTGAGGAAACACTAAAAACTATTTGCATTCTCAAATAATGAAAGTGTTCGTTTCTTTTAACTTCTCTGTACGCTCAAAAACTCATGAGGAAGATGGATGGACAAAGGGGATGAGGGTATTTTAGTCGAAAAATTACGAAATTGATTTTTTTAAATAAAAGTATCATTAAATTAATGGAGAAGGGTAAATATCTATAACAATTAAGATTAGAGGGATATATATCCAAAATTAATGATTGGAGAGGATATTTCCAATTAGACAAGATTGGAGGGGTATATGACTGATTTTCTCTATATTCAAATTCATTTCTCTATATATTTTAACATAATACCAAAGTTTTTGGTCCCGGACAATTCGAGATAGACTAGCAATGAAATCAATCAAATAAGAAATAGTGCCAACTGCAAATTATTTATTTATTTATTTTTTTTTAGGAAGCGTGCTTAATTGATTTTGTTTTCATTTTACAAATTAAGATATTAATTAGTTTGTTGAAGTTACATTTGTTTTCACATTTGATGTGTGTGCTCAATTCAAGCTCCGTGTGTGATATATGGTAACTATCATTGGGGGCGTTTGCATCGCTTAGGAATTGGGGGAATTGGGAGAATTTGCTATTCCTAGGCATAAATTTATTGGAAAGTGTGTAACTTTGTGAAGAATTTGGATTGTTTATAATAAATTAAATTTCGGAATTTGCTATTCTTGCAAATTCCGGGTTCATCCAAACGGCCCCATTGTACTGACGATTATATAATATTCAATTATATTGTGCTGTTCAGTGTTCTCCGTGGATTCCCCAGTTCAGCGTAGTACAAACGCATAACTATTACCCTTGTGTTTGGCAGCGCACGCGAACAGCTTGTTCGCGAACAGCGCCAGTTCGCAGGAACCAAACAAGGCACGAACTGCGCGAACTCCCCCTATTTCTTGTTTCTACTTTTTGGGCGAACTGCGCGAACAGCTGGTCGCGAACATCTTGGGGTGCGAACTCACTGTTCGCGTGAGTTACCAAACACACCCTTAATCAGCCACCACAGAAGAATAAAGCAAAAACGCAAGAAATCAGTTATTAAAGTTTAACTTCAGACGCGGGACGCCTAGTCCTAAATTAATTATTGGCTATTTATTTACAATATAATCCGCCATTGATTGTGGTTTAGTACTAATGTGAGTCGTTTTCATCCATTGATCGACTAAAGCTCGACCTCTCAAGGTAGAAGGGTGAATAAAACAATGTTGGGTTGAAAGATATACAATTCCATAATGATGTCAGCTGAACCTTTATAGATTTCACAAGTAAAACAGAAAATGCGTATATATATAATTTAATTATTTAAAGGGTGCTTACAATCAAAGTTCTGTTAATTGACTCCGATAGGCTCCTTTATTATTAAACAATAGTGGTCATATATAACTTGATCAGGGAAGATAGATCTATAGTTTTAGAGCAATTATTGAATTATTAAATTAATTTTTAAATCAAGTCACTTTATTACCCCCACTAGAGAATAATAAAGATATCTTTTTTCTATTAAACAATTTTTCCGTACGACAAGCAAAACATTTTGTTGCGATGATGCACTATAATAAAAGTGATTTACGTAATGGACGAATATGGTATAGAATGGTAGAGACGTTTTTATGTGTGTTCCTACCAAGAATTATCTTTTAATTGTAAGTTATTTTGATCTTTTAAGTATTAGATTCTATTCATATTTTATAATAATAACTAGCAAAAAACTAATAACAGTAAAAAAATAAAACAAAGCTTCAGATAATTTATGCACGTTTATTTTAAGAAATAATTATATTGGAAGTAGTTATCTTGAGCTGTCAAGTTCAAATCTCATTTATTAGAAATTTTTAAATTTTTTTATCAAATAAAGAAATCAATAAATATGACACATAGACTTGATAATTTAACTGGGGAGTGTGGAACAGTGTAAGACAAATCAATCTTCATTAATTGTCATTCGATTCGAAACAACATAACAATATATTTTTATTTGATCTCCATCTATTTTTGTTATAAATATTAAATGCTCGTAGGCGATAAAAACAAAACAATTAATTGCAACTTAATAATTTATGTTCACGGGTGGTGATTCGATCCTGAGTCATGTAAAAAGCGCCATGCGGCTATGCCTATTCACGAAGGATGCATTTGGATAGTTGGAAAAAAGAAGAAGAAGAAGAAGGAAGAAGAAAAAAAATTATAAATAATTCAAACTCTTCACAAAGTTACACACTTCCTAATACTTCTTCCCACTTCTTCCCTTCTTTCTTTCTTCCCACATCTATTCAAACGCACCCGAAGTACAGATTCTCTTGCACGGCAAGAAGAAGAGAATGGTTTTTGTGTAGCCACTTGAGATTAAAGAAGAACTGGAGAGGATATATCCCATGGACTATAGGCATTTTTAAATAATAATAATAATAACAATAATCTATTTATAACAAAATACCATTTATTTTTTTTAAAATTAATTGTACTTTAAATTTTATTTTTTGGAGGTTATGCTGGATTTTAAAAAATTCCGTGTTTGAACACTTTTGGGGTGCCCCAATCAAATTGCCGGTTTATCAGGGACAGGGATGTTAACTTACTAATTTCTACCGTGCTGTCAGATTAATAATGTTCTCATTGGTTTTACAAACTATATGTTTGCAATTAGTCACTGTGTCACTTTTACACAATTTAAGTTTAATTCCGTTCTTACATGTACATCAAATTGATTATTTTAGTGTTTTTTTTTTAATTTCGGATATATTTCTTATATTTTTTCTGAAAAGCTGCTAAACTTTAGTCTACCGAATCCATCAGCATTTTACTGTTTTTGCAAACTTAATTATTGTATTTTCCAAGCTTTTAAAATGCTCTGTTTTATCACCGATTAAACTGAATTATCTACATTTTTAACCATTCTGCATGACCGTTTATCACCGTATTATTACTGCATAACTGTTTTATCACCATATTATCACCGTTTTATCACAAATCATCACCCAATCGCTAAACCGCACAAATCGCATTTTTAAACCTTGGTATTTTGCAAAAAAGATATACAATAAAATTGTTAAAATACTAACTCAACTGAATTATAAAACGACATTTTTTTTTGTTGGACAGACGCAAAGATTACTCTTTGCTCCCAAAATGTACATTATAATTATTTCATTTTATATTTTTGATGCCATAAAAAGCAACGAAAAGACTGAGAAAAATTTCACTGTATGCTCGTTGTCAAGCTAAAATAAAGAACACTTTTTAGGGTGCATACAGCACACATGCACTGTGTATGCATAATGTGCACCAATATTCTAGCTGATATTAATTTAATTAAGGTTTAAATACAAAATCATATTGTTACCGATAATTATTGCATGGAAACTTGGAAAGATAGGGAGCATGCAGTTGTCTAGAACCGTAATATTTTTAATTTTAGGTGTTTCTCTCATTAATTTTCCCCTGCAAGTGCGGAATCAGAAACCAAACAGGTATTATATCTCATTAATTTTGCTTTATGAATGAAGAAATATAAGTTTGCTTAGAGAAGGAAGATGCCTTGTTGCGTCACTCTTTGCGTGGCGTGGAACGTTGCATATAATTCTATAAACAGACCATCTCTCTCCATCCACTCTACAATCCTTAAAGATGAATTCCTCAATATTACATATATAAATCTATTATATTTTAAAGCAAAGATCTAATAAACCGTATTTTATTAAGAAAAATTCAGCAATTAATTATTATAATCTTATAAAATATTGGCACGTAGATAATTTTTTATTTCTTTTAAAACTCATTTGCACATTTTAGGATGAATTAATGTTTTTTTTCCGAAAAAAGTACGTACAGACTGTAACAATACTACTATGCACATTCACATATCCTTGTTCAGTATTGGGAAATCCCAATTACATATCATAGTCATCCGATTAATTAAACTTGACACGTGTAAATTTAATTACATCGATCTTGGTATATCAAATCAAATTAAGTAAATTTTCATACCTTTTAGAATAACATGATATTAACCAACCAGTTAAAATAGCAGTAGCTCTTTGGAGCTCTCCATCTTTACTTAATTTTTTTTTTTTTTTTGTATTTTCGTGAAACCGAGCTTCCCTACTACAGTACTACTCGTATCCTGTTGTGGGGGACCCTTTCCGGTTCTAGGTGTTTTGTGGCAGTGAGCTCAGACTGCACCAAGCAACAGTACTCCTACAACCCCTTCTTTTCTCAGTTTCTCTTCTCTCTCTCTCTCATAGGCTCAGCTTTTGCAAAGGCTGCCACCGGGATTTGATGGGAAGAGGGAACCATACATATCTGTAAACGTTTTGGGTTGGTGTCACTCCAAGAGATATTAAAGACGTGATGTATCGTTTTTTGTATTAATTATATCTCTGTTTCCAACCTGTTTTTCTTTTCCTACCCTAACAACGCGAAGAATGTTTTCTTGGAGTACTAAAGTGGCGGGTATAATTAATCATAATGAATTGATGAGGATCATAAATATCACTACAAATTAACAGTTGAAAGGTTTTAATAATTTGTGCATTCCTTCTATTAAACAAGTGTCAGGTTAGATGCACCGAGCACTAAACATATTTATTTATTTAGGTGGCATTTGCTAAATAATTAACTTAAGAGGAATAAATAAAGGAGGAAAAACTTATGTCATGGTTATTTGGTTATGTAAAGTAAAATTAGATATATATAGTATTTATTACAATATTAATCAATAATTACTATTATTAGTTTACAAATATGAATATTATAATTATTATTATATGAATTATTTTAATTCACAATATATCAATGATAATGATGATGATGATGATAATAATAATAATAATAATAATAATAATATTAATAATATCATATCAATTAAGATATTATTAATTATTTATCGTAGTAAGTACAATATTAATGATAATTATAATTAAAATAATAAGTTAATAATATTTTATTATATTCAATTAATATATTTTATTTGTATATTACAGCAACTAGAAATATTATAATATTACAATAATATGTTAATTGTCATTAATAATCAAAATTAATTATGATTATTCAAAAATCGAGACTAATTCGCGAAGGAACTCATCATGAATGAAGCTATTCCACCAATTTTGGTGGTATAAATTCTTCCTCTTTAAAGAAGCTTATTCCTCTCTTGTTTGTTGAGCACTTGAGCTATTCCTCCTTAAATAAATTTAAAGAAGTTTATTCCTCCTTATCAAACATGACCTTAGGCTGAAAATATAATAAATGTATTCACATCCTCCAAAAAAAAAAAAAAAAAACTGAAAAAGAAACATTTCGTACCAGTTAAGTATTTCAATCCAATTGGAGAAATTTGGGAAAAAATGGGTTTTGGACTAACGCACTAGGCTTGACAACATTTACCCTTTTCTAGGCCCAAATTGGGCTTTTGGAGCCACTTCAGAATAGTTTAAAAACAAAGCTCACACCATTCGTGTTACTGGTCAATAAATAAATAATAGTTTTCTGAAATGTTGTTCTGGAACTTATTCATTCAGGAATTAACTTTCATTAAACTATTTATATATATATATATATATATATATATATATATATATATTTATTTTACAATCTTTTTTTTTTTATACAAGATGCAGGTGACTTCTTAAAGGCTGCTCACTTACAGGTCTCACCATCAACTGCTCTCGGATTTAGTTTTCACAAAAATTGATCGACCTGTAACATTTGAAAATCTTTTCATATATTAACAGGCTACTTGTCCACAAATCAATTTATTATTATGGTGCTGCATTAATTAATTTAAATCTGGGTTCTTCCCTGCCAATTATGAAACAAATGGATTGCAACAAATTGCTCTGCCTTAAAAAAAAAAAAAAGTAGACGGGGTGGGTCAATCAATTGGGAATCTAACAAATTAGATCTTTGATATACATGTAACTGATCGTTTGTGTTCGTAATTGTTAGAAAAGGTGTTGCGTCGCGAGAGTATTGTCCAGTATTGTTTGAACAATATTAGGGGCTTTATACAGAGATGCAATTTTCTTTGAGGAAATACAGAGATGCAATTAGTAATATTATTTTTGATTTGTCGGAAAATTTTTATCAAAGACAAAAATACTCTCAAGAATTTTAAAAAGAACAAAAGAGGAGCAAAATTCTTTGAGGAAATACACTTGTTGGTTCTATACTTCAATCAATTATCATAATTTTAGTTTCATATATATATGGTCACTTTCCTGGCAATTATTCTGTCACCGAACTGACTGACTACTAACAACTAAGTTGCATCCTAGGTACTCAATGGTCAATTTCCATACAAGTAATAGGCCTCATCAGTTATATGTACAATTTTTTTTTCCCCTCAAAACCTGTCCTTGAAAAAGTATTCCTTATAATTGTCTCTGCTTGGTACTGTGCTTTACATAATGTAAATTTATAGCAAGTGTATAATGTACTAGTACCCTAACACACAGTTCTGCAATGTTGATTACGCTATTGCTTATTTTATGGACATTCGTTCTTTCCTGCTGCCCGTTAATTAATGCTATTATATGAGCATTTGCTTTTCTACTGTCATAAGTATAACTTCCTTTTAATTTTAATCAAATACATTTGTATGAGGACAACCTGGCCTGCCACTTCAGAAAATAGATAATAATTACTGTACTGATTTGTTTACTTAATTAACACACCCTTTAGCTACATATATTTAATTAGATTAAATTGCAGTATATTAGAGTTGTTTTTTTTTTAGAGGAACCAACTAGAAAAAATGCAAAGATCATCATTGAGCACTAATCTATCATATTTATTTACATAGGTACTTCTGTCATATATAAGCTGAGAACGGATTCGCATCTGTTGAGCTTGAATACAGGTCTGCCACAGATTTCATGTTTTAGTGCAAGTTGAACTTTATGCATATGTATGGAATTACACGACACACACTTCCAATTTCCAAAGAGAACATACATTTCAATTCAGCGGAGGCAGTATTTTCTGCGGAGCGACTCCTTCGAAAATGCACTTGAAACATGAAAGCACTTGGACCCCTTTGTATAATGAGTTAAATTTGGAAAATGCAGATAAAAGTATCCATTCGAATAAGCAAGGCAAAACTCCATCAAATGGCATCGGCATAGCGCCTACATGGACCAGCCTGTTCATCCATCTCGATAAAAAATCGAAAGCAACGATGAACAGGTACGGGGACATTGGATCCCCCTGTCTGACCCCTCGCTTGAGAATAATTTTCTTGCCCGCCAGTCCGTTTACCAGAATTCTTGAGGAGCCATTTAAAACACATCCATGAATCCAATTAATCCAAGAGATGGGGAAACCAAGGGCCAACAAAACATTTTTAATGAAGTTCCATCCAATCGTATCAAAGGCTTTCTGTAGATCAGCTTTTAAGATTGCTAGTTTGAATTTTTTCTTACTGGCAGTGGTGATGAGTTGCTGCGCATAAATAAAATTTTCAACAATGTTCCTTCCAGGGATAAACCCCGATTGGTTTTGGCTGATGATGTTTTGGATTAGGGGTGTGAATCTGTTCATTAGGATTTTGGATAGCAGTCTCTGCATTGAGTGTACAATGCTGATTGGTCTGAAATCGGAGGGGTGAATTACATCAGGTTTTTTAGGTATTAGGCAGATTAAGGAGTCATTAAGAGGGCTGAGAGTGTTGTTGGAGAGGGCAGAATTGAGGGTTTGAAGAATATCTGGCATGAGTTCATCACAAAAAGTTTTAAAAAATTCTCTTGTATAACCATCGGGACTCGGTGATTTTCCGTTTGGCCAAGCTTGTATAGCATCAGTGACCTCTTGCTGAGTGATTTTTTCTATCAACTATTGCGAAGGGTTTATTTTGACTGGGTATAGCATGGTCCAGTCTTGCACTTGTGTTACAGTTGATTGTTTCCCCATCGATTGGCAGAAGTAGTTGTGAAAAGCTCTTCCTTTGAGCTTTTGGTCTGAAACTAGGTCCCCATTGTAACTTACCTCTTTGATGTGATTCTTTCTTTTGTTGAAAGAGGCTCTTGCATGAAAATACGCTGTGTTTTTGTCACCCAATAGTTTCCATTTAACAGATGCTCTTTGTTTTCAGAGCTCTTCTTCCAAAACTGCTAACTGAACAAATCTTTGTTTCATCAAAGCTTTGACTAGTTTTTCCAATTCAGAGAGGCATCTGAGTTCCATCACCCAGTCGCACCAAGCCAGGAAGTTTCGGATTGTTTGTAGCTGCTGTAGGATTGAGCTTGCTCTAGCTTTTTTCCAGGCTGAAATTTCTTTTGTGAGGGCGGTTAATTTGAGGTTAAAAGCTTCGGTTGTGGTTGCAACCGGATTGGAGAGCCAGAAATTACGGACAAGGTCTTGGAATTGTGGAATTTTAAGGAAGAAGTTCTCAATTCTGAAGAAGTTAGAGCGTTTGAAGTTTGTTTGTATGGTACAGAGGAGAGGTGAATGGTCAGAGGAGGTGTTTGGTAAGGCCGATTGAGTGATGTTTGGGAAGTTATTAGAGAAAGGGAGGTTGACTAAGAACCTGTCAAGTTTTGCTAGAGTTGGATCGGCTCTGGCATTGGACTAGGTAAACCTGCGACCAGGGAGGTGAAGATCGACTAGTCGCAGGTCAGAGATTAGGTCAGCAAAGTTGTCAGAGAGGGAGGTATTCCTGGGGGGGTTTGATCGTTCATCGTGCGTTAAGGTGATATTAAAGTCACCGCACAGGATCCAGGGTGTGTTGTCAGTAGTAGCAGAGGAGTTGATTTGTGAAAAGAAGTGAGTACGGTTTGCACCAGAGGAGGGTCCATAGATGGAAGTTAATCTGAATGTGGATCCATCCGAATTGAAAGAGAGGTCGACAGAGAGACAGAAATTTGTGCAAAAGCAATTAGTCATGGTGAAGAGGTTGTGGTCCCAAGTAATAAGGATACCACCTCTTGTGTCAATTGCATCAAGGGTGACAAAATTTTTAAAGTTTGACCCACAGGATTCACTTAGAAAGTTTGATGATAGCGAGTTCCATTTTGTTTCTTGGAAACAAATAATTTGAGGTTTTTCAATCAAAATACTTTGCTTAACCGCTAGTCTTTTGTCACGGTCATTAAGTCCATGACCTCTTTGTCTCAAATTCTTGCTTGCAGATCAACCTCCTTCCCTTTACAGTATCTAGGTTTACCACTTTCAAATAAATCCTTAACAAAAAGAGAATATGGAAACCTCATCTCTAAATTCTAGAAAAAACTGAATGGCTGGTCGGCGTCGTTACTATCAATTGCTGGTAGGACGGTTCTGGTAAATGCTTGTTTCAACTCCCTTGCAATTTATTTCATGTCGGCTTTTAAATTGCCAACCTGGGTAATTAAAAAATTAGATGCAATGAGAAGAAATTTCCTTTGGCATGGGTTTCAAAACAAAAAACTGATTCTCATCTCTTGGGATAAAGTATGCATGCCGAAATCAGTAGGAGGTCTGGGGGTTATTGATCTCTCAACGATGAATGAGGCTTTGCTGGCTAGATGGCTATGGATATGGCTGTCTAAAAAAGAATCAATTTGGTCATCTCTTAATTTGATTCTACAAAACAAGAAAATCTCAACCTTACCTCTAAATAGACAACTGCAGCCTGCATTCATGCGGATGGAAAACTTGTTCTCTTCAATCCTCAAATTCAACCTGGGCGATGGCAAATCAGTCCCTTTTTGGCATTTCGATTGGGGCTGGGGGGTGCTCAAACACAAATACCACATACTATTCTCTTATTGTCTAGACAAGGACATCTTTGTCTCCTCTTTTTCTCAAAATGTCACAAACCTAGTAGCAATTTTCAGACCAGCTATACATACCTCCACCATAGCCTTACATCAGCTAACTCAAGTTCTCAGGCATCTAGATTTTATCCTCTCTCTCTGCCCTACCACAAGCTGACACTGCAGTTTGGAATATCAACACAGCCAAGCTTTACTCCACAAAGTCCCTCTACAATTTCATCAAGAAATTTCCTAAACATGGATCAAGCTTCAAGAAAATATGGAAACTCAAAATACCGCCAAGAATGGTTATTTCCCTCTGGCAAATGTTACAAAACCGGATTGCAACCATTGACACCCTCAAAAAAAGAGGATGGGTGTTAACAAATATCTGCTACTTGTGTAGAACAAATGAGGAGTCAGTACAGCATCTCTTCAATGAATGCCTGTTCACGCAGCAAGCAAAGCAGAAATTACTGTCTTCATACTGCCCCGACAACATCCAACTCCTTTCTACTCCAACAACAATGCTATTACAAGAGAAGAGAAGCATTGCAATGAACAAAGCAATGGAGCTTCTGGCAATTCTGCTTTTTTTGATATGGCGCGAAAGATGCCAACGAATCTTCAATGAGCTCCAACATGATTTTCACTTTGTGGTCGAACATGCTATCTTGGAATGGGAAATTCTCAACTTTAAAAGATCTCATTAACCTGTCAGGGACCTACTGATAAACTCCTCTTCACGTGCACTGGCCCTGATCCTCTGCTCTGATGCTTCTACGTTGCTGAAGCAACAATTACTTCTCTCAAGTTTTGAACTTTTTTTATTTTTGTAACTTTTGGTTCCTCTTTTCAGTTAGCCACTGGCTAAATTGTAAACAAAAACCTTATTTATTTTAATGAAAAAGATAAGGGCCTGACCCTTATTTTCATGTCAAAAAAAAAAAAAAGTATCCATTCGATCTGTTCTCAACTTGTAAATAATACATGATCTGATGGTAGTTGTGCAAAAATGCATAAATTTTGTGCAATTATCTCTTGAAGTAACTTCTTATTTTTTATTTACCTTATTACTCTAATTTTTTGAACAACATACTTTTGTCTGTACACTGCACACAAAAATACACATGCTCCGCCCTTGTAGCGACAATTCTGATCAACAAGGCATCGAGCCATGTCAGCATGAAGTATCCATAGTAGTTATTACTCCTGCTACTCTTGTGCCTTACTGTCATAGTCAAATTCCATACCTGTTACAACTAGCACTGATCATGAAATGAAATCCTTTACACTTGGTTCTTCTTATGCAACACTAAATGGGCACCTCACAGGCCGACATATGGGCAGGCCACAGGTGTGCTGGTCTGGGCGTGGGCTGGATAAATACCAAATCAACCCGAGCAAAACAAAAGAACAGAAGGCGGATCTTACATTTAAAAGCCTAAAAAGCACAAATTATTTAAAAAAATATATAAATACATAAAAATGGTCAAATAAGATCTTTCAACATGTCATATTATTCAAATCCTCAGCCGTCCAATTTCACTCCTATCTTATCTTAAATACTTCAATTTCAAACCAGCCAATTACTGTTCAATTATCTCGACCGTTCATTTTTTCCTTCGCGCGATCGATTTCATCTCCGTCCTTCCCCTCCACTGAGATCTCCGCACCTACTTCTAACATGATTTCCTGCCTTAGATATCTCCTTCCTTCCGTGTTGTCTTTCTCTGCCCTCTATAATTCCTCGCTTCCATTTTTACAGTTCGATTTTACTGGGTCCTCTCGCCGCACGGAATCTCTTCCGTAATTTTACTCGCTCCCTATTGGTTGCTTGATCGTTGCTTCTGGATACCTCTATCGCTTTTCCAAACAAAAAAAAGAGAGCGCAGCTGGAGGGTTTGGGAGGGAGAGAGACTGAGCAACGACGGCGATTGGCTGAGGCGATTGCTCATAGTTTCCTCCTCTCTTCATCCATTCATCCCTCGGACCAACGGCGACGTTCTGATTTGCTTTCTGAAGGAAAATCCTAAGTAGCCGTCTGCATCGAAGCATCTGGTGTGGATTAAAGGCTTAATAAACCACATATCTGAGGAAGGGGACGGAAGTTCTGGAAAATCTCTATGTTCTCAAAGGTCGGTAGACTAAATTGCTTTATTTCTACTTTAATCTCGAAGAAGAGTTCTCTAATTAGTCTTCTATAGATCTACACAGGGACATTTCGTTAATTTCTTTGGTTGTTTTGTTGCTACTTGACTACAACTTCTGTACAGGCCGTGAAAGAGTTGAATGAAAGTAAAATCATAAAATCAAAAGACTAAACAATCGAAATTGAAATGTCGTGGCTCCAAAATGTATGTGATAAGTGAACAAATTTACATATAGGCATTTTTATGGTGGTTATGTTTAGCCATTTACTTTTATATTTTGTATCTGCCATTTGGTCTTCCTTTTTAGTAAGCATTGATTTTCCATCAAATTTTTCAATACTTAATACGCATTGTTTTTTATATTGCATGTTAGCCTTTTTATATTTGCAGTAAAATGTAATATCAGAAACCAAAAAAAACATGCATACTATTGCATTTCGATTTGTATATTCTTAGAAGTCATATTCAGGTATTGGCTAGCCTCTCTCCTGCAATTTAATTTTTGTGGTTACTATTGTCTCAATTTGTGTCAGTTATTCAAAAATTTGGTCTTCATTTTGCTTTTACATTTTTGTGTTTTAGGTGTTGCTCTCATACCGACGGACAACCAAGCGTTATTTGATGAATTGATTAATGACGAGGTAATGGTACTGATTACTGAGTCGTGTTGCTCTTAATCTTTGTGTTTTGGGCGTTGGTATTGGTACCGAATCATCTTTAGACTTTTCTTTTAATCATGTTAATGACAACCTGCGACTTCATTTTTGTATATTTATCAATAATATCATAGATTTTTCTTTTGATCATGTTAATGACAAGCTATGATTTTATTTTTATATGTTCTTGGGCTCAGTGCATTGCATCTAGCTATCTTTCACGGGAGGACAGAGATATGTCAGTATTGTGTGGAGGATTTGGATATTCCTGTTAATTTTCTCACACCACTAGGTATACTGTAATTCTTTATTTTTTTTTCTCTATTGATCCACTCTTATTTTTCAAGTACTTTATTATTTTATGGAGAATGTAGAGATTGGGGGAGAGAAAGAGAGTGTCATCGCCTGCCAGGTGAAGGGGCCGATTGCTGATGGTTCATAGTTTTTTTCGCATAACCATTCAAGGTGAAGGAACCACCTTCTTTATCTTATTAATCCATTTGTTTTAGTTTTATTTTTGCAAGTATCTCATTTTAGTGCCCATTTCGTCAGGATTGCTGCCGACTTTTATAGTTCTACATGGCTTGGGATGGGTGGTTCTTCAAGCTCCATTTTAGTTTCGAAGAAGGTTGGTTTGTTTTAGGTTGAGATTGGTTGTTCCTCAAACTTGAATGAGGTAACCTCTTAATCAAACTTTTAGTGAGGGAATGATGGGTGCTCGCCTACTTTTTATATAGTATCCCTCTTAGTACATAATCTTTGCACACTCCTTAGGGAGATGCTGAGCAGAACCAATAGAGAGCAGAAGAACCCAGCTATGTATTCATGCGTGATACATATTTAATACTCTTTATTTGTGACTGTTTTTTACTATTTCAACTTTATTATTGACAAAAAATATGTTTTTAGGTATCGCTTATACTTGATGATTAAACTGATGTTTTGTTTGTTGCTTTTTAGATTTGTAAGCACTAAGATTTCAGCTTCCTCTTTACAGATTTTATGCTTTTGTTCCTTTCCATTTCTACTTTCTTTTGCAATTTTAAGTTCGTGTTTTCATCTTCGATTGAATTTGTTCGGTTCCATTTTAATGCTCAACATTTATTTGTTGTCCTTTTTTTAGTTAATACATACTGTGCCTACCGTGAATATATAGTATGTTAGTTGCTTACCAGTATATAAATTTTGGATCACTATTTAATATTAGAGCAAAATCTCAACTTTGAATATATAGTATATTAGCTGCATCTTTTTAGTTAATTAGTGATTGATGATCATTTAGAGATACAGCTTTGGCTTGCTTTGTTTCAGTTTTCTTTTGGCAGAGAAACAACAAGAGCAAAAAGATGAGTAAGGGATGAGGAGCTTACTAGGCGCTATCTCATGGCAGATCTATTGCCTCCAAGAAGCAGCTCATCCTCTCGCTTTTGGGGCTCAACATGTTTGAAGGAACTATTGGTAATGGACCTATTTAACTGATCTGCAAATTATTGCCCTCTTTTTAGCCTTTCATGTTGAATGGGTGTATCTTAATTTCAATTTCAGTATTGATTATAGTTAGTTCAAGGAGAGTTATTGCAAACAAGCACCTAACTTATATCTCTTTGTTTATTATTTGTATTTTCAATGTGCAGAGGTAGGCAATGTAGCTGACTTTATGAAAGTGATTGCATGTATACATCTTTTGACATATATTTCAACATTAGTATATGATAATGGCTTTTTACTCATTTGTTTTTTTAAAAAAGAAATGTCTGATTTATTCTGCTTCTAATTTGAACATGGTAGAAAATTAAAAAGGTAATTGATTCCTCTCATCTTTTGAATGAGCTTTTGGAATCTTCTTTTCTTAAGAGGATTTACTTTGGCTAAATTTATTTTGATATCTAATTTTATTACATTTTTTTGTGTAATTGGTTTTACACAATGTACTGATTATTTGATTTAAAATACCGCTTCTACAAATATCAATGGATAAAAGAGTCAGTTGAGTTGAAATTAATAGTGATTGAGCGTTCTTACAAAGAACGAAAAAAATTTCTATAAAATCACAGACTAAATGCAATTCTGAAGATCCAGTGCACCATTCGCTGCTGAAAGATTTTCTTGCATTGTTTATGATCTCTTTTTGTTTCTTAATTTCATTGTTTATGTTGGTTCAGGTAAGCATTGTAAAGATGGTTGCGCAACTCTTAATGGTGTATGGACATTGTTAAAACAATATTCTCCGTGAAGATTTGCAGCTTAACCCCTACTTCTCTTTACATCATGAAAGAAGGTAGATTTTTTTTAATTAATATTCTTCTTCCAGTCACACTTCATTGTTATTATTTTGTCCTTATCCATAACCAAATATTTGGATTATTGCATCATTTTTTTTAAAAGAATAGTACATTATGCCTCTTATCTTTACCAATAAGATAAGAGAACTATATTTCAAAAAGAATAAACTCTGAAGATTTGAGTTTTGTGTAAATGATTTTTTTTTGTCTTAAATGATTTTACAGTTTCATTGTCTTAAATAATTTTTATTTATTTATCGGCACCTATAAATGAAATTACCTTATAATATACAAAACTTTCGAAGGCAAAAGTAGCGGATGGGAAAACATTTAGAGGTAATTTTTTCAGCAAAAATTTTGTACTGAAACCTACAAGAAATATATATTATCACTTATCAATATTTGATCAGTTATTATTGGTATATTTGTCAGCTCAAAGTGCATTATTTTTTCTATTTTCCTATTTATAAGAGCAATTAATCAATCTTATTTAAGATAAGCTAATTTAAAGGATATTTAGGGATTCAGTCTATCGATTGCAATGGAAAAAACATGTTTATGTGGTTCCTTCATGTGTGACAGTTATTGACTGCAATCGAGCTAGCAAAGATGCTAAGATGATAAGTATTAATAGAGAGTTTTCAAGGTATGATTTTGTGTCGTTTATGCTGTGTACAATATTTTTTTCAGCTTTGCATTTATCAAGCTTTCATTGGATGCATTCTGAATATTTTGCCAAATGCATGAATCAATAAATCTTCGAGTACAATTGTGTTTGTGATTTGGAGTACAAATGATTTTGCTATTGTTACAAAAATTTATTATGTAGTTGGTTGGCCTATTTTCTGATAAAGACAAGGCTTATGTTCATTTGTAAGGCATCTCCTTTGCCATTAAGCAACATTGGAATTAAGTTCTATATATTCCTTTTCTTTTACAAAATTAAGAGTATGTCCTTCATCATCAATCATTTAAACATGTCTTTTGACAAATTTTTCAACGAATTAAGCACATGTTTGCACTGATGATAACATTGCGATCTTTCACTTTTCCTACTCTTATTTTCTAAAACTAAGGCCGAGTAAAATTTTTTTAATAGTTTAGTTATTTAGAGATTTTCTTTTTTTTTTGCAATTTCAATTTAATTTTCTAATTTTCAAGCTCATAAACAAAGATGCCAACAAAGTACAACAATAGTGCTTGCAAGAGTTTTAAAAGAATAAAAGAAGGGAATAACTAAATAACTGATGTTAGACATATATATTGTTGTGCAGCAATAGTAAGGAATCTTTAGAAGCATAGGAATGGTTGCAGCTTTAGTAATGCTAGAGGATATACTATTAAGAGATATTTGTGAGATAACAAAATCTTTTGGCATGCTGGTCAGCACTGGAAAGAGGATTTGAAGAAAAAGTTATGGAGTGCCAGGCCTGTGCAGATGATGGTGAATCAGCTGAAGGCATTGGCAGATCAGGAGAGAAAATTTGTTGATTATAGATGAGTAAAATAAGAGGGATGCTACCTTTTATTTTGATATTTTGCTTTTCTTCACTTAGTTGCAATAATTGAACATACTGTAATTTCTGAAGTTCTCGGTGCTATTTTGCGTAAATTGACTTTGAAGAAGTTACATGCTGATTCAAGTTTTCAGACGTTGGAAGATGAGGAAGCAAGTGGGCGAATTTTTCCTTTATTGTGATTTTTTAACGTTTAATCTCTCCTAACTTACAAAACTTTCGCAATCCACCACAAAACTAGCAGGGAAAAAAAACAATCGCCAAATAACCAAATAAGCAAGAAACAGCTAAATGAATAATACAATCACCTTAGATTAATCATACATCGCGCGAAGCGCGATGCAATAGCTAGTTATGCCTATATTTAAGTTGGGTCTGAAATAAAATAATTGTGAATTTCTACAGTAATATTTTTATTTTCCTTCCCATTTTTTTGACCGTCCGATCTATGTCTTTTTCAGCCTTAAAATCATCCTTCAAATTTCTGTGCACTTGATTTAAGTTCCAATTCCAATAACTTCAATTAAATTTATATATGGTCTCCAGAAGTAGGTAGTGTGCACAAAATTGTGTGCCTAATCTAATATATACAATCAGATGTGAACATATTGTATGTTGGTCTAGCTATTTACAAAACGATATGAAATTTTGTATGGGTATAGCTATGCCTACAAAACTGTTAGTATAGCTAAACTTCATGTTATTCATCCAAATACACCCATTACTTTTTAGTGCCGTCCATATATATAAGTGCATTTATTATTATTTAACTTATTTCTTCAATTTTATTTTATAATAATTGGAACATTTAGTTACAAATATAAAAAAACGAAATAAGTAACTCTAGTAAATATCAATCTTTTTTGTTGACTGATTGCATCTAATTGATCCGTCCAGAGGCATAAAAATAAAAGGAAAAAAATAATAAAAAGATGCGCAACTGAAAGGTCACTGCTATATATAAATTAAGCACTAATTAAACTTGTCAACCCGATCATAAAAAAGCCTAAGAAAACTTTTTTAAATTCCATGGATTTAAGACATCTTATGTACTAATCAGTTAAAAAAAACAATGCATTACACTAACACTGGAGCTTTATACGATGACTGTTTGGATCCATTAGATTTGCCATTTTCACAATCACATGTAGCTCAGTGGTAAGAGCACTAGGCTGGCTTCCATGAGGTCAAGGGTTCAAGCCCCGCATGCATCTTTAATTTCAAAAAAAAGTTGGATGGCAAAGACCTCTCTCTTTCATAAAAAACAATCACATGTAGAAAAGTAATGTAATTTTCTTTTTTGTGTTTCTTTTTATAGCTACTTAACGTACCCTTGAAATCTCAGGATTTACTTTGTAGAGGAAGGCAACTGTGATTGCAAATCACAAGCCCCGCTAATTTACACATTTCAACTGGTTTTCAAGGTACCCTTTCTCCCAATAATAGTTTTAATTTATTCAGGTTAATTATATTATAGGTTGAACTCTCTTATTTATAGGGAAAGTAGAAGTTAAATAAAATAGGATACGGATTAGTGCATACTTCTTTTATGAAGTATGCGGTCTATCTTATAATTTATATAGATTGACCATTATTTCTTTGGCGAGGCATCGACAGATAGATTAGTAAGTTATTTCTAAATGATTTTGCGCTTATTAATTAATTAGTTTTTAATTAGTATGAAAAACATGACGAAGTAGAGCTCATAATTGGGCATATACTTAACTGGTTTATCTTGCCATCTTGTAATTTGACATAGCGGACAAGACATATATCATTATTAAATAGTTTATCTGGTAATTTGATTAACATGCACAAATTTTTAGATCAGTTAGTTTTAATATGCTTTCCTGATTACTTCTCGCAAAAATGGACTCTTGACATTCTGAGCTTTCACCAATGACCGACTCCCTTCATGATTCCATCAATGCAAAAATTTTGACAAAAAGAACCTCTCACAACTTCTTATTCGTGAAATTTAACCATTTACTTGTTAGTTTTATTTGAGATGATCAATTTTTGAGAACGGAACTTCAATTCAATGTCTAAGGAAACTCTCTTGATTTGTAGATATATACAAATTATTTTGGAATCCAAGAATCTTTTGCGAATATTTAATATCATGAAGCTTGGCTCTACATTTATATCTGGAAAAAAAAACTTTTGAATGATTTCACGTAAACAAAATATATTTCAATGCGGGAGTAATTTTCTTACTATATATAAGTCTTTCCAAATTATATATATATTTTTTCAAAAGACATCCAGTTAATTAACAAATATAGAATATGAGACAGTCCGATTTCTATTGTAAAATTAGAGAAAAAATAATTTTTGTAGAATATATTTTTAGTTATAATTAATAAAACTTTTAGTAAATCTGAATATATTTTTGTTTGTGAAGATGGGAGTTATTACAAGGGGGCAGGGGCATTTATTTATCGCCTGTTTTGAACGTTGATGAAAACCATAAAATTCATCATCTCTCTAATGAAGAATATTAATAAAATTGTAAGGACTGTGTAATATGCCCTTTGTAGCCTAGATTTTATTAGTATTATTATCTAAAATTGATCGGTGGGGCTCATTGCCACAAGTTCAAGTTTTCAATGGGAGCTAGAAAGGGGAAAAAAAAAAAGGAAACCTAATTTTCATCATGGCAAAAGTTTAGGAAGAAATTATAGCGACACCATGAAAGAAGGATACTTCATATGAGTCTCCAGTTGCACTATTAATTCTTAGTTTATAACCTGCACATTTTACTAATTGTGTAATTCTTACATTCATAATGTTTTCATATTATAGTTTTTTTGTACTGAAAGAAGATTTCATTAAAATAAAATCTTAAGAAGTATATACTTTATAATGACTTTTCGAATGTATACTATCTAAAATTAGCCTCGCAGAATTTTATTAATTAAATTCTTAGGCAAATATTTTTAAACCATTCGATAACGAGCGTTAGCGTATAATCAGAATAAATCAGTTAGTTATTCAATTAATAAGACCATGGCTCGTCAATAAATACTGTATATTTCACCATGCTTTATATATAATTAACACTCGGCCTCCATCCAATTGAGTAGGTACCGAAAACGATACATTATTTGGTAGGATGTCCGCGGAAGAAGCCTTTAAGGACATATTGGAAGAAAGAAATTCAAGAAAAATATGGACGGTGGGATTTGGTGATGGGTCAGGCATGTTACGTTCTATCCAGCGTATAACTGAAAAGGCACTTAATGAGAGGTTCCAATTCGTCCACACAATACGTATCTCAATACCTTCCCTGATTGATTCCTGTGGAGGTACAAAGGACATCGGCCAGATCGAGGAAAATGCAGTGCTGGCAGTAGCTAATGCACTTGATCTAATAAACAAACGCAATTCACAAGTGTGGTCATTGAAAAATGAAATATACTAGCCAAACATTCGCGCTCCGCGCGATTAGTATTTGACAAAAATTAGCCTTTTAATTATTTATTTTTGTTTTTAGCAAGCAACTATAGATCTCCGAATATCAAAAATAATTTAAAACAAAATTTTAGAAATATAAGCTATAAAAAATATATACGGTTGGATTATGTGAAATTTTGGAAGAATATCGATAAAATTTCATCCAAAATGATCAGTAAAAAACTTGCACAACAAAATAAAAGTAAAAAAAATGCCAAGAAATAAAAAAAGTCAAAAAAAAAACTAAATCTCTTGATTTTATGTAGTCTATGCCAATTCAATAATATATAGAAAAATATATTTGTGCGACATAGTTACAATTAATAATAACCATGATAAGATGTATCAAGCAAAACTTGTAACGAAATATGTCAAATCCAATAAGAAAATGGATCGATTAAAAAATTAGAAAGAAAATTTTAATCCGAAATTGAAAAAATATTAAGCTGATTATTTTATAATTTCATAAGAATATTAATTAAAATTTAATGCAACAATTACTGTGGAAAGACTTGTAAGCAATTAAACAAAATAATAAAAAAAATAGAATACTTAAACTAAAATTATTCATGAAAAGCACTTTGGAGTTAAAATATTTATAAAGCTCAAAACTTACTTGCAATATTTACCTACAAATAATTAAATGATAAATGATACAAATTAATTTGGACAATAAAATTCTTCGAATTTTATGCACACTCTTTTATTCTTGTTTTTGTAAAATAGAGATGATATTTGACCCTACTTGCAATATACCACCAATACTTAAAAAAATGGCTAATTAGATGCATTTTACTTGGTCCGTTTATTATGTACTATCATGAATTATTTATGCCATTAAAATATAAACATATTAACTAATATACCACCAATTCTTATATAAACATATTAACTAATAAGATATTTCTTTATGATTATTCCCAATATATTGTAATAAATTCATCAAATTAATAAAATATAGCAACAAAAATAGATGCTAATGTATGGAATTATAAAAATAATACATTAAGGATGTAATTGATCAATATAATACATTTATCAATCAATACTATTTAAATTATGTAAACATTTATAGATATATTGATATATTAACATTGAGAACGTTATATAGATACATTTATTTTTGTAATGTTTTAAGACTATCTGTAAAATTTTAAAAAAAAATCTAGAAAAAGCTTCCAAATAACTAAACAAAAGTGAAAAGATAAAAAATAGAAATCTGTAAAAAAAATTATATCACTTTGATTCCATATAATTTATGCCGATCAATATATTATCATATAAAAAATATTTTCTTGTAATATAATTATAATTAATAATAGTCAAATTAAAATATATCAAACAAAAGATGTGATAAAATAATTTGTATCTCAAAATATAAACAAATTAAGAAGATTTACAATTTAAATGAAAAAAATACATCACGGAATTTCTTGTAATTCTTTTAAGAAAATTGATAAAATTTCATGCAAAAATACTTTTGTAATGACTTCTAAACAATTAAAATAAAAAACTAAAATTATGAAAATTGTTTTATGTAATAAAGGAAAGTATTGGGTCTAAAAAAAGATGCATGAAATATGGTTCGAAATAGAGAAAAATGGAAGGGTCCAACTGAAAATTCATTTAATATCCCTCTACCCTCTTCCCCCATGCACGCTGTGGCTGCAGTTGCTGGCCCTTTTCCTTACATTTTTGCATTTTTGTATGAACCTATAAATAACTTTTCATGTTGCCATTGAGAAAAATGTTGTATGGGATTTGTTACATGGAATTACATGGGATATTAGATAAACAATCCTAAAAGAATGCACATGGGGTCAGCTTGTTTTCTCATTTATTTTATGTTGAGGATTCTAAATAGCTGTTTTAGTTGCATTCGAAAATTGAAAGTTAGATAAACCCTTTACACAAAAGACCATACGAATGTGATGCCGAAAATGCCAAAGATACACTGTAGAAAAGCTCCCTAGCTTTGAAGTATTTTTTGATGACCAAATATATTATAATTATGGGCTTTATTATCGAGATTTCAGATTTTATATGATCACAGAATTGAAAAAACAAATCTATGAAAAGTTATTGGGGAAAAGATGTCTAATAATCCTGGAAGATCAGCCCCAATCTCTAAATGACCCGATAAACAAGTGGTTGATGGAAGGTTGGCTCCCTTTACCTGTAGGTGTGAGTGACTCAAGTAGTTGGTGGTTGATCTCCACACCCTCCCGTGAAGTTATTGAGCAGAGTAAGGGCACGTTTGACATTGTCGTGGATATAGGTCATAATAAGATCACAACCACTAATTATTGGGGTACGAACTACCACGAGCATCTCGATGGTGTCTCCATTTTGATACACCAAACTCTTCTTACAGAGTTGCAGCGTCTCGGTCGGTCCGTATCATCTAAACTAGCTGGCAGGGAAGTGACGGAGGGTATCTTCTGGAGTTGCCTTCTTTACACACTTCTTCTCAATGGCGACAGCATCATCACACAAAAACATAATCAAAATGAAAACCCCGTGGAAAACTGTATTGGAGCCGAAGAGTTGATTCGGTTTTGGATCTCTGAGGGCCTTTTTAGAACAATAAAACTCAATCTAGATCGTCAACAATTTATTTTTCAGTTAGAAGAGGAGGAAAAGGAAAATAGGATTACCATCACCAGTGCCGATGAGTTGTTCGAATTGGCAAATACAATACTCGAAGCTCTCCTTTCAAGTTCCTTGCTACAAATACAATCATGTCATCCTTGTGCATCTTGTCCTTTACCATCACCAAATTCTTACATTCGCCCCTTCTCCGGAATGTGGGAGCTCCTTTATGAAAAAAAAAAAAATCATGGTATATCATTTAATAGAGTGGGATTATTAACAAAAAACGATCTTTCTGATCCATCCGAACTAGCTAATAGAAATTGGATATCTTTTGCAACTGACTCTTGCAAATGGATAGATTTAATTGGAAATGCAAATAAAACCACCACCCTAACATTAAGGGGTAGGAAAGAGATCTCTCAACCAACCATCGAGGCTCTCATTTCTCAAATGCCATGCCTTCGTGTCCTTGATCTGTCGTACACCTGTATCAAATCCCTACCTCTCTCGTTGGCATCTCTTGCCAACCTTCGACTCCTTTCTCTAAAACACTGTCAAAATATGACTTCTCTTGCACCTGATTTATCCACTTCATCTCCCATCAGTACTCTACAAAGGCTAGAGGTCCTGGATTTGCATGGAGTTCCTCTTACTGAGATACCCGATAACTTGGGCTGGCCCAAAAATTCAAGGATTTATTATCTTGATCTTTCATGCCAGACAATCACATCCCTACCATTCAATATATTTTCAGACATGGAGAGCCTTCGAGAACTTGTGTTTCTTGGTTGCAAATACCTCACTAGCCTTCCTCTTTCTATTATTTCATTAACAAAACTTGAAACCCTCTCTATTTCTGAGACAAAACTCACACATCTTCCCCCTGATACATTTAAGAAAATGATATGCCTACGTTTTCTCAAGCTAATCAACAACAATTCACTTGAAGAACTGCCAAAATCACTTTGTGAAGCTCAAAATCTTGAAGAGATTGAATTGAATGGTTGTAGGAAACTAAAATGGCAATTGACTCGTTCCCAATAAAGAAGTTGAAAGTCATAAAGCTAATCAACAATAATTCACTAGAAGAACTGCCAAAATCACTTTGTGAAGCTCAGAATCTTGAAGATATTGAATTGAATGATTGTAGGAGGCTAATGGCAATTGACTCACTCCCAATAAAGAAGTTGAAAAGCATACAACTCATTGGCAACGATCATATGGTTCAATTACCAGTGTCAATTTCACAATCACACAATCTTCAAGAGTTGACCATAAGAGATTGCCAATTCCTAACTGAGATAAAGATTATCGGCCTTGCGAGTCTTAAATCATTCTCTCTCTCACATTCACCCATTAGTTTTCTATCTTTGCGCGGTTGTCAAGAATTAGATTCTGTGGTTCTTCATGATCTTCATAAATTGGAGGAGCTCGATCTTTCTGGAACAGCCATCAAAGAGTTTCCTCCTGGGATACCTGGTTTGCGAAGGCTTAGAAAATTAGATCTCGGAGCAGCTTCACACTTGAAAAGAGTCCCTTGGCACGAACTAGATCATGTTCCAAATTAAGGTGTTTTGCTTGGACCAGTGTGAACGCATTGGTATAACAAATTGTAACTCTAATTCTCACATCGAGATCAATTCTGGAGTTGGAGTTTGTATATCTGTAAGAGATTCACGTCTATTCTGTAGATTAGACTGGAAACTTGTAGGCGTCTAGTAGCTGGAGGATCTCTTCAGTCATTTTACATTTTGGTTTCTTCATGTGAGAAGAGGAAAGAAAAGATGAGAAGGCCGAGCCGATTTATCCATCCACAAACTGGTTGCACGTGCATTTACAAGGATGCTGATTATTTTAACAACTTTATTCCTACGCCTCCCCCATCACAACAACCATTGCATTGTCATGTCGAGATCTCCTCTACTGAGAAGGCCCTTGAAGGTCTCAATGGGATTTTGGAGATAACAGAGTCATTATCTGTGAAGGATAATGATCAGTTGTCATGCTTATATGATCTACACGGAACATTTCCAAGATTAAAAAATGTTGTAGTTGAGAGATGCCAACAAATGGAAGCAATATTTTATTCTATTGAACATGTGGCTAGTGAGTTGCTTAACCTACGAGCCGGGTATCTTCCACAGCTTTCTGTTCTATTCAAAGAATATTATATCCACTATCAAAATGGTTTAGTTGCACTAAAGCAATTGCATGTTTATAATTGCGGGAAGCTGAAGAGAATCTTTCCTGACCAGTTATTATTACCCAACTTAGAAACACTAAAGATCACATGTTGTGACATGCTTCAAACAGTGTTCTACAAATCAGAGAAAAAACCTCGAAATACAGAAAACATATTGAAACACCTTTGTAAAATAAGGTTTGAGGAACTACCGCAATTACGACATATCTATGAGGAACAAATATTGGTTGGTCCGCTTCGAGCTCCTCAATGGAAGAACCTCTATTTTCGAGGGTGTTGGAGCTTGCGACAACTCCCTTTGTTAGAAGGACCACGTGATCAGCAGGTTCGTGTTGATGGAGAAGTTAGCCAATGCAAGAAGATTAAAATGCACATGAAAGCAGAGGAACTTTCCCATTACGAATTCAAATCCCCTCCACCTATTGCCTCCTTAAAAAACTGCGTCAATAATAGGATCTTCCTCAAGTGAGGTAAATTGCTCCTTGTCTTTGCTTCGAAATTTGATTATAACTTTTTAACTAAGATAAGGCATTTATAATTTATTTATCATGCATGATTCTCAAGCTTGGATAGCTTATGTTTCATTCTTCGTAATTTTTTTTCCCCTACATTCTTGTTGTTTCAATATTTTTTAATTGCACATTTGTTTCTGTCTTTATGCTGCATTTGGTCTCGCATCCAGCACACCATATGTCTAATAGCTTGCTGCTTCATTTCAGCTACTTGTTTGGCAGGTATGTTTTTCTAGCTGATTATTATTGTATCAAAAACTTCAATTGCAATATAGTCTTATAGGCATTGTTTTGTTTCGGCTATAGAATTAAAAATTGTTTCTGCTTTAAATTTTTTATTCTTTTATTCATGCTCATTGCGTAATGTATATGTACTTCCGTCTAGAATTGTGTTAGTTGTAGAGGCATGATAATGTTCAAGAATTTACTGTGGATTGGATTGACAACAAAGACCTTGCTGAAAAGCATTGTAACTTTGAGGTAAGTTCACATGCTAAGCATCGTTTCAACTTTAGTATACATGTACATAATTGGAACATTTATCAGTTTTTAGTCTAATGCATACTTTGGTACTTCACATTTTTTTTAGGAAGCTGTTATTATATGAAAATGAGACAAGTATGTGTGTATGCCAGTGAAGGGACCTGATAGAAAACAACAACGTGATTGAACAAGTGTGAAGAATCCCTACAATTCATTTGTCTTTTGGATTTAATTTTTTTTTTTTTGGGTAGTATTTTGCCCATTTTAAATTGCAATTCTCTTTAGTTGAATCATACATGTAATATATTGTTGTTGATTTTATAGTAAGCACATATAATTGACATTCTTCTGTTAGAGAACAACATTTGTTACTTTATCATTTATTTATGTTTAAAGATAAGCATTCGATCTGTTCTCTGAATGTAAAATACAAAAAAAAAAAATCTAAATATATTCACTTATGCTTTTAGATCAGGAAGGATACAACTATTTGTAAGCATAAATGCTAATGATAACTTTTACTTTTTTTTTTCTTTGATTTATGACCGTAGGCTATACCCACACACCCATTATCCCGCCCCAGCAGGGAATGCTTGTACCTAAACCACTGTGCTAGCGCAGTGTTTGCAATGATAACTTTTACACTTGACTAATAGTTGTATAATGCAATATAATAAATGTAAATAAAATTTATCAATAAAAAATAATAAAAAAATCATAACAGTCATTTGATTTAGATACAGATTACCCTTGATCTTTGACCTTTATTTTGTCCAATGATGAACTATTTCTGAAAACTTGATATTCTCTCTTTTATGACACTAAACCAAAAGACCTTTTATAATAGCTATAGCAGGTAGAAAACACGTTATGAAAATCAATTAACAAGACACTAACAAAAAATTACTGAAGGACTTGGTAGGGAAATTATAGTTTAATTTTAAATTACAATATTTCCATATGCCACACAATGCTTTTCTTGTAGATAAATTTTGCCGTGTTAGTACAAATTTCACTACAGACTTTCCCACGCTGGAGAGGAAAGGTAATCCTATTTGAAATCATTGAGGTACGGTACATAGGCCACTAAATACGAACAAAAAGGTAACAAATTAAACAAAATATATGAACACGCAACTCTATATACAAAACATACATACATACATACATACATACATACATACATACATACATATACCTTAAAGCTTTTTTGTTAACAGGAAGGGACATAAAACAGGACAGACTGTACATGCAAGGTGCATCGCAATTTACATACCACCCAATACAGTGTTGACACCTGAAATATTAGTCAAGGAACCAAGTGAAGAGCCATAGGTGAGTAGTCCCATCGGTGTCATCATTGGATGATCAAATTTGCAATTTGGCCCAAACTTGCATATGCCATACCGAGAGTAGAATTTACAAGGTATTTCACCCTGAAAAGAGAAGAACACAAATGATACAGTTCTTTTTCTCCTTATAAAAAGCTTGCAACAAGAAGTGAACTTAAAATGATTCAGGGTGCCAAATCTTTTATCAGGAATGCTTCGTACTTGCAGAATCAGCTAGAAGTTCTTTAGTACTTGCATGTTGCAACTAAACCCACCTCTATCTGTTTTACTTCATTTGTCTACACCATATAGGTAACTTTTTTACAATCCTACTAAGTTAATTTTAGGCCATTAGGTGCAATTAATGCTTTGTTAACTTTTAATATGAAGACAAGGCCAGACAACAACAAAACAATTAATAAGAAACAAAGTACCTTACCTGATCTTACACAAAGGCACAACTAACCCTAGATAGCAAATATCAAACAAAACTTTAATAATTACAGAAGCACCTGAACCAAGTTATTTAAGAAATAAATGTCTTGACCTAAAACAGACCAAACAAAAATACCATCGACTTGTTTGCCAACTCCAACAACTACCCAACAATGAAAAAAAATGAAGCATGAGTTCTGCGCAAACAAAAGATAAAATATCAGAAAATGATCACCATACCCAACCTTAGAAGCATGTTCCCTAGTTACTAAGAAAAAAAATAAACACGTATTATGAAATCTATACAAAACAAACAGCATCTCGAGAAAAGTATTCATATTCGATCCCCAGTAGCCTAGCAAACAAGAAACATCCAACACTCTGAAACAAGAAATATACCAACGTCTCTTCCAATATTAATAGACTAAAAGCCAAAATACCCTCCATTTCCCTCATTTTGTCATGAAAATCAATAATACTTCCATATGTTCCAAGTGTACACAAGAATAGACAAAGTGAGAACAACAAAAGATAATACTTACAGGTCGAAGGGGAAGGCCGAGAGGACTCAGCAGGCAGTTAGGAGGAGGGATGCGTCTCTCTCTAGGATGGTGAAACTTGCACGTGACACCAAACTTACAATCACCAGTTTTCATATAGTACTGGCACTCAGGCTGGTCAGGTCGCTCCGGGAAGACATTTTCTCTCTGAAGTGCAGATGGGTACTGTGGAGGAATTGAAATGGCGGCAGTGTGGCTGCTCCCGCTGACTTCGCCCTGCTGAGAGGTCACACTGCTGCTAGCACTATACAGATGGTAGGTGGCTAATTGTTGTTGACTGTTGTCACCAGATGACACCGGCATCACCTGTCCCTGCACACATATAAAATTTTTCTTTTAGTATAGTTATTGCAAGTAGCTGCATCCTTAGAGGTTCCCAAATATTGTCTTCTATATTTTTTGGTTGACCAGTTAAGTGGGCTTCTCCTTTATTTTTTCCTATCCCCTTTGTTGGAAATGGGCCTGATAGACAGTATCAACTGATCGGCACCTGATATATTTAGCAGTCCCAAAAGTAATTGCTAAGCACCAGAATAATCATACATACATGGTGCCAATTAGATGTTCGCCTACAACCAGCCAACACAGCTATATGGAATAGGTGCATCATGTTAAAGTACCATTACTGGCAGGTGGTAAAAAAAACAGATTGAGAAACCTTAGTTCTTTCTGTTAGATAAATAATTAGGGGCACACAATTAGATAGATCTATATCTTTCCTTTCACCAAAGTTCAAAAGAAAAAAAGACATATGCTTTCCATATACAAATCTTTTCATTTGGAGAATTGTCTTACCGCATAAGCATTCCAGTTAGGTAATGGAACAAGCCCCTGAGGTATCATAACCTGTGCATAGCTGGAAGAAGTCCCCTGCTCCCATCTAGGACTTGCAATAAAAGAAGCCTTAGAATGAGGCCAGCTTGTCAGACCTCCACCTCCAGTAGTACTGTATGAACTTTGGCCATGATTTATACTAGTAGGTGCATTGTTGGAATTTACAGGAAATACAGAGGAGGAGACGTCAGATGAAGGGTTTGGGTGGTGGAATTTACAAGTCATTCCAAATTTACACTCTAGGGTTCTTAGATAATATTCACACTCCTTCTCCCCCTACACAATTCGAGGAAAATACAGGTCAGTCTAGAGAAGATCGTCAATTGTATCAGTCTTGTTTAATCACATGATTTTCCCAATAGAATATTTTTTTCAGTGCAAATTATATGGCAGCCTTAATCATAGAAGCATAACATAAATCACCGTAGGATACTCTACTCATATAAAACGACGGAAAATTCCTAGTTGGTTTTTTGTCCTTGGGCAATGTTTTGGTAGTGGGAGAAAGGGACAACTCCCATGTTATAGCAGTCATAAGAGTTATCTCTTTATCCCCGCCACTCTTCCAAAGCCTTGAAAGTTTACAACCATCATACCAAACAAAATAAGGATTAGATTAGGGCCATGTTTGGAATGCGTCGCGAACAGCTAGTTTGCGAACTAGTGCTGTTCGCGCGAACCAAACGGCGAACAAGTACCCACGAACAGCAAACAACCCTCTTGTTCTTTGTTCCCCCTTTTTGGTGAACAGCGAATGAACTGGGAGCGAACTGCTGTTCGCGCCCTTGTTCACGCAGGTACCAAACCTACCGTAAGGAAAAGGAGAATGCAACAGTAGAATGAGAAAGAAAGAACGAACGAACCGGACGAAGAGGGTAGCCGAAAGAATTTAATTGAGCTCTCCCAACAATTCCAGCCTTATCTTTTGGGTGGTGGAATTTGCATGTGGGCCCAAATTTACATGTCCCAGTCTTTAAATAAAACTGCAATGAGGATAAAATATTATTATCAACGAAAGTCACCTACTCCCACCATAAAAATAAGAAATAAAAAATGATGGAAAAGTACCTGGCACTCAGGTTGTCCAACTCTCTCAGGATATTCTCCCTCAAGTCTAGCAGCAGCAATAGCCTGGAAAATTAAATAAGTGGACCAATTATTTTTTTTCTGGAAACCAAAAAAGTTCATAAAAAAATACTTTCTAATTGGGTTATTCCATGCATACCAAAAGTAAAGGTTTTTAATGCATGTATTTAGTGGTGAAATAAAATAACAGAACTGTTCTGAGTTTTATGGCCTATAATGAGTAAAATCCCACATAACACTACAAGAAATAAAACAAAGATATGAAAGGAAAATAACATCCAAAAGAGGAGAATTGAATGTACCAAGTACATAGTTCTCATGCAATACAGGAATGTTTCCAGGGGGTAACAAGAATTTCCCTTCCCCAGATAAAAGTAAAAGATTGAGCAGTGTCATACCAGCTTCCTATCAGGGGGATGGTTGAACTTGCAAGTGACACCAAACCGACAGAGACCAGTCCTGAGATAATAAGCACAGTCTGGCTCACTGGGCCTTTCTGGGTAAGAGTTAGTGACTGCCTCAGTATCCATAATTGCGGTTGTGCTACTGCTCCCTCTCATACTCGGTTGCTGCCACATGGGACCTGAATTGTCATAATCAACAATAAAAGTGAAATTGCATGTCAGTTTCTGTCTTCTTTTAGAAAGCAATTCTGTTGAAATTAGATAAAGTTTTGTACCAAAAAATATCAACCCAGATCAATGCAGTTAACCCTCAGTTTTGCAAATGAAGACAAATTATGTGTGTGTACCCTTGTAACAAAACATTAATGTAACACAATTTTACCAGAAGCAAAAAGAATGGTATCATGATAGGAAAACCAGCAGTATCATACAAGATTGTAAATTACAAGTGCAAAAAAAAGAAAAAAACAAAAAAAAAACCTGGCAAAGAATTTCAACATTTATTTTGTGATAACTATTGTTATTGAAAGAATGAAAAATTAAGTGCAGAATGATGTCAAAAGGTGCCTTCCTGCCCCGTCTCATCAAATGGAACTACTTAAATTCCCAAATTTCATTTTTTTTTTTTTGAATAAACAAAAAAAGAGAGTATCATAGTGTTCCAAACTTGGAAAGAAAAACCAAATGATCAAACGAATACAGAAACGAGACTAGTCTAGTAAGAATACAACGCATAAAAAAGAATAGAGAATAGATGGCAGCAATTAGTGGTAATAAAAACACAAAGATATATGGCAGCAACCAGTGACAAACATAACTAGCAGCCAAGCATAAATTGACTAAATCTTGGACCCTGAACAGTCAATTCAACCCAAAGGGCATGTGTCATTTCTCATAAGTCATAATAACCTACAGTAGGTTTATTAGAAAGAAGGATTGGTTAACAAAATTTAAACAAATGCGTGGAAAGTAGTTAACATCCCCAAATTATATTCCAAACCGTAAGCCCGACGGTAATTTGACACCCTTCCCATCTCATATTCCACTGGATGGAAAGAAGAAACCAAAAGGGCCAGTAAAAATCCATTGTTATATCACCATAAAAACACTCTGAAAATCACATAACAACAACTCATGGTGACATCTCTTGCACCAAAACCCTAACCCTAACCCTAACCCTAACCAAGATCAACACTGACCTCCGTAGTTGACGGGAGGCGCAGCGGGAAGCGACGGCGAGGCGTCGAAGTCCATCGTCGGCGACATGCGGCGGCGACGGAGGCCATCACGAGATCATTCTACTCACATCCGCCATTAGAGGAGACGAGAGAAGAGAGCGAGACAGAGAGAGAAAGAGGCGTACGGTTTATTTCCCTCCCTTTTTTTTTCTCTGTTGTTTTTCTTCCTTTCTCGGAAGCGAAAGAGAGAGTAAAAATGGACATGTTCTAAGAAGGATAATAAACCTTGTCGATGAACAATGGTCCCATTAAGGTGGGGACCACTGTTAGTAAAAAGGTAATGGTCTATAATCTCTGGACCGCGTCCATATACAACTTATCGAGAAAGAGAGGTGGTTGTTTCAGTGCGCTGTGTGTGTCTGTGTGAGGAGGGGAAATGGGGAATGAACAAAACACAAGTCCATCCGTTAATGTCTACTTCACTGTTGTAGTATTTCTACAGATAATTTTGTAGCGAGTGATTATGAGAAACTTTGACGTTTCACTAGCTGTCAGTGACTTGGGACATGTTCTACCGATAGATATTGGGACAGACAATCCAAATTTCGGTTCTACAGCCAGTCCCCCGTTTGGGAATCACATCCTCTGCCAACCATTTATGGTTGGTAGAGGGCCAACGTTTGATCTAGACCGTTAGATCTAATCTCAATGGTTAAGGGAGCCCCGTGCATGTAACCTAGATTGATAGGTCCGAAAAATTTTAACCGTCGAGATTAGATCTAACGGCTCGGATCAAACGTTGGCCCTCTACCAACCTAAAAAGGTTGGTAAAGGATACGCTCCCGTTCCCTCGTTTGTGTTCGTTGCGGAGTGCCGCAGCGACCCAACGAGTACACGTGTGCGTTCTATCGGGAATTGTAAGCTGGTTGAACAGATGCCACTTGGTGGATCCGTGGATTTCAATCCAGCACGTTTCGGCCATGATTCCGGAAATGCTGCAGTCGCATATCCGTTCCGGATATGTGGCGTTGAGATGGGAATAAAATTGAACGGACCGAAAACGCAACGAGTAAAGTGGGGAAGATCTGTAATGATTACGGAACGGAGTAAAGAACATAATTTACTACGGCTAATAATTTTCCTTTTCGTAATTCTGTTATGAATACATTGGTTCAAATTTAGACTTATAATTCAAATTCTTATTAAATCACAATCGTTAGTTATTCTAAATGAATGGTATAGATTTAAATCCATATAAAAAAATGTATCAATGGTAGAATTATCTTTATTTTTATAGGTTTAAGTATTTAAAGAGATAATCCACGTACAGTCAGGATTGAGATGGATTTTTCATTTAAATCTCAATTTGAAAAAAAATATACGTGAAGATATTTATACTTAATAAAAAACTGACAACATTTGTTAAAAAACTTAAGCTAAAATTCACATCGAATCGGTTCAGTTTGACCCAAAAAGTTAAATGACGAGTTAACGATATTCGCGACCTAATAATTTTCCAACATCTCGAATGATAAAATTATTTTTTCCTTCTTTAACAGGAGAAATAATTGTCAGCAATGTCTCTCTCACTCCACTCTCTAGATTCTTTATATATATTTTTACTTTTCTTTTAATTTAAGGAAAATAATTACAAAATTCTACTGCATCACTGAATCCGGAGTTTTTGGTGGATAAAAATTTTTTTGTTTCTATATATCGTATTTCTAAAAAAAATTGTCATTTTTCACTTGAATAAGAAAACGTGAAAATCCATGAATTCCTGCCTTACAGGATCCCTTGATAACTTGATCTACTTTGGATCAGTCCAATTCAATCATATTTGGATGTTGATTGAATAAGGAATATGAATAAGAATTAAAAATTTATGTCTATTCATATTTCTTATTCATATTCAAAAGTTTTGTTAGAATATGAATAAGCATCCGAATAAATTTAAATTTTTTATTCATATATTGTTTGATTTCACATGAATAAGAAATTTAGAGTTTATTTCTTATTCAACCTGCATCCAAACAGTCAGGATTGAGATTATGAAACCATATACAAAGTAAAATAAATGAAAGATTGTTTTTTTCGTCTGTTATGACGAAATCAGACTTCAATAATAATGAATCTCCCCAAAAAATACAATTCTGTTACAACGAATAATGCAACTAGTGTCCTAGTTGATCTGAACCCACCAGTATGATCCATGGAAACAAAAAAGTTCAGAAAAAAAATACTTTCTAATTGGGTTTATTCCATGCATACCACATGTATTTAAAAATTAGAGACACCATACTGCATTGCCATGCCAAAATTTCAATATAAATAATAGAGGGTGCGTTTGGATAGGTGTGGGAAGAAGGGAAAAGGGAAGAAGTGAAAAAAAGTATTGAAAAGTGTGTAACTTTGTGAAGAGTTTGGATTGTTTATAATTTTTTTTCTTCTTCTTCCTTTTTCTTCTTCTTTCTTCCAACGATCCAAACGCACCCAGAAAGATGATGTCTGGTTTCAATATTTCCAATCCAAAACATTAATTTGCTAGAAGAAATCACTTGTATAAGAATTGAGTTCAAATAATTTTTCTCTGATAAATTGAGAAATATAACCAAAACTGCAAATTTTGATGCGCTATCTACCATAGAAGTTAAATAGTATTATTCTTGCATTATTTGAGATAATTAATATTAATATATTGATTGATTAAAAAAATAATTAAAATTGGGCAATCGACGACGGATTGAATTAAAAAAAAATCAAGTGCTATTTTTCACCCTTATTAACCTATTCCGCCTATTTAGTTGAATGATGGAATGGACAATTTCAGCCAACTTTCTTTTTTTTTTTATTGACAAACGGTTTCAGTAGTAACAAGACTAAGCAAACTCTTTTAGTTAGTTATTACTAAATGATTTTGTAATATATAAGATTTCTCTCAAATTCAACTAGAATTTGTCCAAAATAGAGCTATAAGGATAAAAAACAATGAGAAAATTGGAAGGAAGATGAAGATCAAACAAAGAGAGCAAAGGAGCAGGAGCTAACAAGAAAATTGAGAGGGGGTGTATCAAAAAAAAAAAAAAAAGGAAACTAACCTTCGTTGAGTTGTTCTTCGCTATCGGAGGTCATCTATTCAGACTCTTTCTTCGCCGGGAAGAAAAAAAAATCAACATAATTGCTAAATAGATTCTCGTCATATCCAAGTTCTTTTTGCACAATAATTTATGGACACATTTATCCTATAGCAGCTTTACTAAAATTCTTTCGTCGTTCATTCCATTTCGATCAAATAATATTGTTTAAACGCAAATTGTATATCTCGCTTATGCCAGAGAGCTTTTTGCTGGCGAAAGCAGTACCGAAAGAAATAGGAAAAAAAGGGGGGAAAAAACACAAAATTATCAATAAAGTTTCGTTTGGAAGTAATTGTCTTCAGCATAAATCTGAAAAAAAAAACATACACGCGGTCAGAGCCGATAAAATATTTAAAAAATTAATCTCAAGATAGAATTTTATGTCAAAAATCCTGAAATCAAAATTTGTGTTTAATATTTTTTTTAAAAAGAATTACATGTTCAATAATCTAAATTTTAGCGAATGAGACTAGAGGTGTTATTATAAAAAAATTCAAAGGAAATAAAAATAAAATTCAAAAGAGGATTAAGGTTAAAACAAACTCACAGTTCTGTTCATGCATTCAAACTTCAAAGAAAATATGGATTTATCTTGCGGCCTAAAGATCTAAGTATCACTCGCGTATATGAACCCAGATTCAAGTGGAATCTATGGAGGCCAATGTCCTCTATTTTTTTTTTTCCCAATCAAATGATTTCTATAATGTGTCAGTATAATGCACAAACACGCGGTCTTAGAGAGCTGAAAAAATATTTTAAAAAATAATAATCTCAAGATAGAATTTAATGTCAAAAATCTTGAAATCAAAATTTGTGTTAATGTTTTTTTTTTTTTAAGAAATACATGGTCAATCATCTAAATTTCAGCGAATGAGATTAGAGGTGTTAGTTCTGTTCAAAAGAGGATTAAGGTTAAAAAAAACTAACAGTTCTGTTCATGCAGTCAAACTTCAAAGAAAACATGGATTTATCTTGCTGCCTAAAGATCCTATTGCAAGTATCACACGCGCATATGAAACATAGACAGATTCAAGTGGAATCTATCGAGGCCAATGTCCTCTATTTTTTTTTTTCCCAATCAAATGATTTCTATAATGTGTCAGTATAATGCACAAACACACACACACACATACATATATTTTTTTTTTTAAAAAAATGCATACTTGAATTCTATAAAATATAACTATTATTTTATTGTTGACCTCTAATTATTATATTATCTCGGTATTCAATTTTATATTGGACGGTGAGGGGAGAAAGAAAAACATGCTAGCTTAGAAGGCTTAGACTAGGGTAAACGGAAAAATAACTGTACCTTAATCTTTATGCACAGAAAATATTTTGGCCCAGTTTGCTTGTAAAAATAACTTAAGTTATACCTCCTTTAGTTATACATTTTTTAGTCACCAAATACCTCTTACATAAGATTGTTGAAGTTATGTCTTAGAAGTCAATAATTTAATGACTTAATTATTAGTTTATGTTATGGATGATATATTATCATCTGTTCCTAAGTTTATTATTGACAGATTATTCAGGTTGAGGATCTGAATTGTAGATCTCTGTTAATCATTCTTTAGAATGACAATAATAAATCTAAACGGTCCATAATCTTGATAATTAACAGGGGACATTAATTATCATATAAGATTAGTATGCAAGTTAAGTGATGATTAAGTTTTACAAATCATAGGTAAAGTGTTACCAACTTAATTGCGTATGTGTATGTTATGGAACATAGCACAAGACTTGACCCATCAAAATAAACATATGGATTGTGTTATGTGTCATTGTTTATTTCGTTATGATTTTGGTTCTAAGTTTGAGATGTTTATCTTTTCCACATGAGAATAGGTTCAATAAATATTGTCTACCGCTGATTCCCGATAAGGGCTGCTATACGGACTTTATTTATGTTCTCTTGAATTGTGCGGGGAAAAGCTAATCATCAAGAAAACCGTATGTCCCTCGTTAATTCACTTAGTGAGTGACGATATCTGTTTGGGCCCCTTGATGGAGATAGATTGTTTGCATGCAACTTTATACAATTATCTCTAGATCAAGAAACGTATAATCTGCAAGAATGACACATTCCTATCTTGGATTATACGACGATATCGTGTGACATAAGAATCAAAATAGGGAAATACATATATTCTCTTATGCAGGATTTAAATACTGTAGCAGTACATTATTTATGCGAATTGGGAATCATAACGTGTTGCTAGATACCGCTTATGATTATTGAAATTAAATAACGATTTAATTCCATGTCCAACATAGCATAAATCCTCAAAGGGTCACACAAATAGGACTTTAACCATACAGTGCATTATTTATTTATTCGCAACAGTGTGTATTGCGAAAATATGATAGTTTGATTAATTAATTGTATAGCGTTGTGGACCGTTATAATTAATTAAGTCAAAGGGATCATATAGAGATAAATTAATGCATTTGCTAATCCCAAAGTAATTATTAATGAGTTAATAATTAATTGTGTTCAACTCATTTAAATTAATTGAGCTATTGGGTCTTTATTTAATTAGTTAAATAAAAGTCCGATTTGAGGTTGGTTGAAAGAGCAATTAAAAGGATTGAATTAATGGGCTTTAAACACACTTGGTGTAGCCCACAAAGGCCTCTATAGGGGCCGGCCACAAGAGGGTAGAATGGTCCACAATTAGTTGTGGTAGGTAGGTGTAGAGAGCACTATATAAAGGGGTCAAGTTTTGGGGAAACCCTAGCGTCCACTACTTTTCTCTCCCACCTTTCCTCTTTGACCGAAATTCACCAAGGGGAGAAAAATTTTCAGATTTTTCTCCTTGCTCTCTCTTCTCTCCTCTCCATTCTAACTCATGGGTTGAGCACTCCTCTCCACAAATTAAAGTAATTAATTGCTAAATGAGAGAGGAAACCTAGAGGGATTAGCTTGTTTCTTCCTCTTGCTAGCACAAGAGTTGAAGATTATGGTTAACCTCCTTGGTGGACTCGAGGCTGATCAACCGACGAAGAAGGAGGCGCATGGAGGCTCGCCACCAACTCCCATGCCTTGGTCGAGCCCCACGAATACGATTTCGCGGGAGGTACAAATATCCACCCCTTTCTCTTTGTGTAAAACTAGCTTGAGTGCAAGATCCGTTTTGTGTGTTGTTTCTATGGCTAAATTAATGGTAATTAGCTCTAAAATTGAAAATTACACACTTCCTAACAAAGATGCCTTAATGGTACATAACTTATGTAACCTAAATAAGTTGCATAAGTTACGTATGGTCCCCTTTATTTTTTTTCCCTAACAATACCCCATAGAAATAATTAATAATAATATTTAATAAATAATGATAACTATTAAAAAATCATAAATAATAATAATTAATAATACTTTTACAAGCAATATTAATTATTAATAATAATGATTTAATAATAATAATAATAATTAATTAAAAATAATTAATAAATAATAATTTTTATTATTAAATAATTAATAATATTTCATAATAGTAAAATGATTTCTTATTATCATTAATAATTAATGATTAACAAATAATTAATATTAATTAATAAATAATAATATTTAATAAGTAAAAATAATTATTTAAAAATCATAATTAATAATAAAGATTAATTATTATAATTAGTAATATTTAACAAGTAATATTAATTATTAATAATAATGATTTAAGAATAATAATTAATTAAAGGCATGAATATAAGCACATTTAGTCTTTTGACATGAATATATGCATGCATTAAGTTAGTCATCCTTACTACACAACCAAACATCTATTACATAACACTATATAAATAGAGCTGTCAAACGCGTCAAAAAAGCACGGAACAAACTGTTCTGTTATGGAATGCAGTACAAGATTCCATTTCGTTAACCGTTCCGTTTTTGAAACGGTACAAAATTCCGTTTCGTTAACCGTTTCACTTCAGAAATAACACATAGAACGGTACAATCTGATATTTCGTTTACCGTTTCGTTATTGGAACGGAATAAGAATTGGTATTGTTATTCGTTCTGTTTCGCTTAAACGAAACAGAAACACGTGAGTGGAGTGACCGTTGACAGCTCTATATGTAAATACTTAGACATCCTTAACTTATACAACCCCTTACTACACAAACAAACGTCCCTTTTATAGCTTATTTATTGTCGATGCAAAGTGTTAGTTATGTGTTGCTATGATGCATCATTGAACAATCACTTTTTTTTTTCTACGATTAAGTTATCTTCCTCCCTTTTTTTACCATGAAATTATAACTAAAATCATCAGGCAATGATTTTGTATCTACTTCCCTTTTGGATTTTGCTATAATTCACAGTGGTGGTTCTGTTTGTGCAGGTACTAGAGCCAGCTGGCACGTACTGGACCAGTACAAGCCAACACAGTGGGTCTATGTCTAGTAGTCTTTTTGTTTGAAGCTCAAATGGAGATTTATTAAACTACAATTCAGCGTGAAAACCAATGATGCACTTGATCAACAGAGATATATAATCGATGAATAGAAAGCCCAAGTAATATGCAAATGTTTTCTCAAATAAAATAAAATAAGGAAATAAAAATGCAATTTTCACCTTGACAGCTTCTGTCAAGTCTTCGAAAAAAAAAAAAATGCAATTTGAGAATTCTTTAACAGAGAAATTACAATATGCACAGCAATTTAAGGACCACATTTGTTTGCAAAATTCGATTCTAGAGAAAGTGACAAACAGAGTACACATACACGACTTACAGCTTCCTACTGTTCCGTGTTCCCTTTTCCCATAGAACTTCAGATTCTCTGTGCCAATTCACTAATGTCATTCCCGTACCCCAAGTCACTGACAGGACGACTACACGCGCGAATAACCTATAGTTAAGGACGTGGGCCCCACTGTCAGTGATCTTTCTTACTAATCGGGGATAAGTAGTCACAGAGGATCTGAAGTCTGGACTTACCAGTCCCTCCAAATATCCTGTCAACACCCTCCACTCATGACATCTGAATCTAATAGTATTAACGGAATCAAGATCGTTAAGAATGCATCAAGATTCGTGCAGTTTAGAACTCCGTACAAATGAATGGTTCTGATTCTATTCAATATTCTCTAAGATTTGAGAGGATCATCCAAACAGTGAAAGCTGCTCTCGCCGCAGCTCTCTCCACCTTCTCTCCTTTGATGCACACTCACTCTCTCCACACACACAGCTCGCCATGCAAATGCGAACACACCTGCTTCTCTAATCTCCATTCAAAAGAAAAACAAAATCTCCAGTCAAAAGAAAAACGAAAGAAACCAAAAAAAAGTTGACACGAATGAGACTGATGTCTCCAAATCTCCTAATTCTTCTCCTCTTTCTCTTCTACATCTCCAATCAAGCCACTTCATCCAATGTAAGTTGCTATATTGAACAATTTCCATCCATTTCACCATCAATTTCTCTCAAATTAAGTCATCATTTCAGGAACAAAGAGGTTCGGAGGAAGTATTGACGACGACTCCGAAGCCCGTAGAGGTACAAAATGTTGGGTTTTTCGAATTCAATCAGAGAAGGAGAAGGCTTGATTCTTTCCAGCTATGTGCGCCGTGCACTTGTTGTGGCGGTTCAAAGGGTCTTTGTCTCGTCTCTCCTTGTTGCTACGCGATCAATTGCAACATCCCGAATCGACCTTTCGGGTTCTGTTCTTTCTCTCCTAAGTCTTGCGATTGCACATTGTGTAGTCTCTGATCCATTTCTCACAGTTAGATTTGAAGATTTGGATATTAATTTAGTAAGATATGATTGAGGATTTCGGTAATTGAACAGAGTTGAGGAATTAGATGTGTGCATCAAGTGAATTTGGTTGGTTTATCTTTTAACATGCTTGTTATATATTCTTTGTTGCTCTAGAGAAGTACTCAATTTTGTTGCATTTCATTCTTAGTTAACAGTGTAGATTACTTATTTCTTAGAATATAAATTGCAATAAGTTCTAGCAAAATTCTTGAAGTTTTTCTCTTTCACTTCCATGCCATAAATTCCTTTTTTATTATTTTTTTTGGAGGATTCAATGCTATAACAAGTGTTTGATTTTAAAAAATGCTTTGTTTTTGACGCTTATTTCTTGTATTTAATTATGTCCCTGTTTCAGTTTGGCTATAGCTGTATCTGTCATTTATTATGCTCTAAGTTTGAGATGGTAGGGTTTTATAAGCATTCCTTCACATGAAATATATTAAGAATTATCAGATGATATTGAAATGTAACGTCAAGGGAAGCTGCTATCACTGCAACTGGTACAAGCTTATTTTCTTTTGTCCCCTTTTTGGTACATTTTTTATTTAAGGCATCGTGAGAAATGATGGTGAACTAGATCTGATTAAGCATAGTCTATGATTTTTAATTGAACATTAATTGAGATTTACATAGAGGCTAAGAGTTGCATAGGTCTTGGTTAACTGGAGGTGAGATCTCAACTTGATTAATGGAACCTATTACTACTTTATTCCTCTTAAGCCAAAGCTTTGTGTTCTTTATAGTTTAATTTCCAACATGTTTTCTTAACTACCATTAGATGTGTTAAGAATCTTTGTTAGTCTATTTTAAAATTTCAACTTGGGGATTGTGTCTCAGTGTTTGTCTGCTTGTCTTTTTCCTGTATAATAATCCAGTGACTGAACCCCAATAGTCAATATAAGACAACTAAACCTTTCTTATGAACCAAAAATGGAAAAAGAAAAGGACAACTCAAATCTGTGGAAGCTTTTTATTAATCAAAATTAAATCTCAAATTTTATTTCAGAAAATTTAATAACAAACTTTGAGAAATAATTTGGTGTTTAGAATGGGTTAGAATATGTTGTGTTGGAGCTGTGACAGCTGTCTATCCGCTCATAGCTGTCGATCTGTGAGAATTGGGCTTCAACATAACAAAGAAAAATTGACAAAAAACCAAGCTTCAACCAAACTGTCAAACGATCATATTGGACGGACTCATCCGTCCTATATATGTATATTCTCAACATATCATTCAAATAACATTTTAATAAAAAATAGCATTATATCCACCAAACTTAATTCCCACTTTTCTCAACTTCAATTCCGAAAAGTTGTATTTCTTAACAAACCTTCTAATAACAATTTTTGAAAATCAGAAAAATATAGCCAAAACATAAAAAAAAAAAATTTAATAAAATTTCAATATGGGAAACAAATTTAGATGGATCATTTGAAGCTTAGACGTTGAGATATGAACCCAAAATACCGGTCCTTGTTACTTCGGCTCCGTTTGAATAGTGTGAGAATAAGAGAAATAAGGGAAAAAGTATTGGGAAGTGTGTAATTTGTGAAGAGTTTGGATTGTTTATAATAAATTAACTTCACGAAAAACAGTACCCTACCCTATATATTTTTATTATCAAGGATTATGCACAAAAATAATGCTTATTTACGACAAAAAAATCAAGTAAAATTGCAACAAAAAGTGATTATATGAATGATCTTTTTTTTTTAATGTAAAAACACGTCCGTTATATTATCCCGGACCTCACTGTGAATGCTAGCTTAGGTCTAAAAGAATAATGTCTAAATGTGTTTCTAATACTCTCTAGTCTCTACTATATATTAATCCCTAAATAAATATTGTAGCTTTTTTTTTTATATAATTAGCACAGTAGTAAATATTATTGCCGATAAACAAAAACATAATAAATCGAGCGAACGTGATTTCCCTACCTAGTTACAGAAGAGCAATTTGCGACACAAAATATATGCAAAAAGAGTAATTTACGCTACATTGCTTTTTGGTTGCTCTCTCCAGTTTATCTTGCAACATAACAATCAAATGGCATATTCCTTCAAAACTACTTAACAAATAGAGGTCCAAAATTATTCCAATTAGTCTGAACAAATCTGCAAAATGGAGAGAAGCCAAGAAAGCAAACAAATAATATCAGCAGAAGGAACAGGAAAATTGTTTGAAAAACATATAATATAGTTATTAAGAGAAAATAAATTTTAAAGAAGCATATCTGTAACCTTTTTAGTAGAATGTCTCATATAAAGAACACAATCAAAAGGCATTTGAGAATTATCCTACTAAAGGAAATTAAGGTCATTTTTGTGGTGCTTGTAGTACCCGAACTGGCCTATGAGGCTTTGGAGCTGCATTAAAAAGTAGAAAGTACAACAGTGGTAGTATAGTTGACGAGAAATCAAGCTTTTAAATTTCGCCAAAATAACAGCGTTATTTCCGAAATTTCGGTTTTCCGGATAAAAACGCACCAACGTTACAGTTTCAAACTAGAAAATGCGTAACACGTTATTTTCGAAATAACGCCGTTATTTCGGCAAAAAAAAATCGTTTAGCGGAGAAAAAACAGAGAGCAGAGAGACTTTATACAATATTATATTATACTTATACATAATAATTGTGATAGTCATATTTTTAGTCGAACTAAAACCAAGCCCTAGCCCCTTTAATTAATTATTAAGCTGTATATAACAATTCTAAGTTGTATATTAATTATTAAATTATTAAATATTAATCAGTAAGTTACTAAGTGGTATTTGTATATGCACCGCGCCACACCGTTAAATCAACTCTAAACCGTCATATCGAAAAAACTGCATTTTAAAAGCTTGCTAGAAATACACGCGCGCACGCACACACACACTCACTAGAGGTTTGACAATTTTATAAAAGCAAAAAAAATTACCATTGGGGTTTCCTTGCTCATAAAAGCTCTTTAAAAGAGAAATAGCCTCATCAGCCATGTATCCTCCTGTACATTTGAACCCTTTTGATTGTGAAGCCCCATCACTGAACAGAAGACATGTATAAGTATTCGCAACTCCACCAAATAATTTTAAGAATTAAAATAAAGCAAAGCTTTTCAAAATTTTGCAAAATGCAACACAGTCTTGTGTACATTTAAAACTGTTGATGCAATAAAGTTCGCTTAAAGTATCATAATAGTTATGAGAAATTTACATAATCACTCACTGCAATCTGAACCCCACAGCATAATTCTATTGCACATTTTGGAAAATGTTGCCAAGTGGTTTATAAAAGGCCATGAAACAATCTTTGTGAAAATGTAGGCTGTAATTGACAGTATACTGCTTTCTTATATGAATTGAATTAAATAAACACGTACCTGAATTTGTTGTCAGTTTCACCTTTGTGTAGAGATAAGATGGAACCGCATCCACCAAATTTATCATTTGCACATCCAAAATAGACCTCTCTTATTCCTACACAAGATCAAATAAGGAAACAAATCACAAACATTGATATTCCAATATTGAGATTCAATAACTGAAGTTTGCAGTTGGGTGGAATCTTTCTTACCAAGTATGGATAGAGCCATTGCACACATAATGCATGGTTCGCAAGTTACATAAAGAATGCAGTTCGAGAATTTTTGAGCCACTTGAGATTTATTCATACCACACTTCTGCCATTTCTCGAGTAAGGTATCAATTGCTTCCATTTCTGCATGTCTAGTAGCCTGAAGTAATAAAAAAGAATAAGATATTGCGATGATTATATCGTTAGGGGGAAAGGGAAAGTTATTTTTTTTATAGATATTAAAACAACACCAAATGTGATTAAGTTTTGGGTACATTTCGTGTTTCAGTGGTTCTGTTGAAGCCAGTGGCGATAACTTCACCATCCTAACACATCTAACAAAAACAGAAAAGAAAATGTGAGTTCAAAATTAGTTAGTTCAACAAGGAATAAAATGGAAAAGCTGAAAGAAAAGGAAAGCAGAAGATAATGTACCCAATTGGGACTTCAAGGTTGTCAAATGCACACTTGGCCTGAAAACAGCAGGGAGAACAAAAATGTTGAATATAACCAGTTAAGACAAATGAAAATATTTGATAAAAATTATAATAAAATATTATATCAAAAGAGTAGAATTACATTTTCTTGAAACCAAGTAAGTTGAATGGATTTTATTTTGGCTCACCTGATCTAGCGCCAACTCCATGAACCTGTTTAAGTCCTCAGAAACCCTTCCCATCTGCAAAAGTACAGAAAAAAGCTCAGAAATATCCATAGAATATGAAATGCCTTAACTTTTATGCTTTCAATTTGCTTAAATAGTAAATAAAACTCCAGAAGCCATTCTTTAGAACAGAACTAATATCTAAACATAAGAAAATTGGCCAGGCATTCAAGCACAAAAAATTAGAAACTAACTATAAAGCCACTCAAGTGAGAAAACTGTTAATAAGCAAAAGCAGCTATGCATATTTGACAACAAAAATTTCCTAAAGCACTAAAATATTTATTTTTTTGACTAACGGAAAAGTAAAATGATATAAGCACTGGATTCTAAAGATTACCATTTAAAGAGGAAAGAAAATCTCTATTAGCCTAATTTAATAAGCCCATTTAGCTACATAGGGCACACTAAGTTATGAAACAGGCATAACCCAATGTCGAACCCAAATCAATCAGATCCAATCAAATATCATAATTGATCTTCTACTATTAAACTATCACATTATCGTTCTAAAACATCAAATTGCAAAGTTTTCTCCCTGAAACTAAAAATCATTTTTACCTTCTTATCCTTTAAAAAAAATACATATTTCTCCTCCAAAATAGTAATTACCAAATATCCTTCTAAACCAAATGCTCCTCTCATCTACTGGTGCTACAAAAACAAACCCAAGAGAGGTTTAAGAATTAGAGAGTTCTATCCCGAGCAACAACAACATTACTAAAACCCAAGTAAAAACCCAAGTACTCTTTCCGAAACTCAAGCAATAACATGAGTAATGTCTGCCACCAATACCGAATTAACCCAAACAACATACCTAATCTCGGCCAACAATGACTAAAACCGAATTTAAACCGAGCAAGGAGAGAGTGCTATACCAGAAATTGAGGAAATCAAATCAGTGAAGAATCCCCAATCCGAGCCCAACTATCGCTTGATTCTCTCCAAAATTGCGATGCACGCTGCACGCACAGTTACACACTCACACGCAACAGAAATAAGGGAGAGAGGAACTAGGGTTTCTCTCAAAGCAATTTGCACCGGACTTAACCAACTAACGGAGGTGCGAATAGAATAGAAAAGAGGCAGAGAAGAGTCTGACAGTGGGGCCTCCTATTAATAATATAGGCTCCACCTCTTCACTAACGGAGGTAACACCGTCAAGGCAATTAACACATTGGGGCCGTTTGGATGGAAGTCGAAATTTAAGGAATTGGGAAATTTAGCAAGGATGCTTGGGCAGCGATTTTCGTCATTTTATCTTGTTTTTGGAGTGATTTAATTGAGCGGTTCAATCTGATCCATTGAATGAAAATCAAAGGGCTGATATCTGAAGTCCTGCACTGCAAGTCTTTTATAAGAGCCCGCAGAGGATTCAGATCCTTTCTTTTGAGCTGAAATATGCTGTATATACTCAGCTTAACCGTTGGAGTAGCATAATTAGAGAATTGTTTGTAAAGGGGTTAATTAAAAATTGTAGCAATCTAAATGTTTCTTATAAATAGAATACCATGGCATTGTAACTAGATATGGAAATTGATAAATAAAGTTATTTGCAAGTTTTTCTTTACCTTATTTCCATTTTACCCTTTCTCAACATTATCGTTTCTGAATTGCTAGTTTCATTTCGAAATTAAGAAGCACAAAAAAGGAGACATTGATAAATTTATATTCCACACAGATCAAAGCATAGCTTGTATGCATCTCAAATTAGCAAACAAATAGTCCACTTAGGCTTTTGAACTACGTTTGTTGAATTAAGTTTCTGAACTATTACACATGGCCCACCAATTTTCCTTTTTTAATCCTCTAAACTTTTCAGTGAATCAACCTATCTTTTTCTTTATTTTTCCTGTTAAAGGCCAAAAGTGACCCGTTTCTATTAGCAGAAACAATTAATTTATCTTCTAGACTCAAAAGACTATCTGACAATCAAGTATAATTTTATGTTTATACCAGCGCTGGCGTTTGAATGCACCTCAGTGTCATTAAATGAAAATTTTGTCATGACAGCGCACCATGATCATGTCACAGCAAAAGCTGTCACACTGTTACTTTCTCATGGATTAAACTAAGTATAAAAGTTAAATAAAAAGAAAAAGAAGAAAAAAAAACAGAACAAGAAAATGAAGTATAAAAGGCTCTGGAACTCAAGTGAACCATGCCCACAGTTCAAAGGCCTAAAGCTGATATTCCTTACCAGAAAATAAAATACATAAAACCAGCAAGATGCACACTTCAATGCTACTTTGTAATGCATTACTGGTATTTACAAATTTGGTAATTGCATCAGTTCAAAAAAAAAAGACCAAACATTAAATAATAAGTACTAGATAAAATATATAAAAACTCGAGACTTATCAAAGGTGCCCTCTTTTATTTTCATCTGCACATGAAAAGTCTAACAGAAAATACTATAAACAGAAAGTACAGTTGAGAAAAAATTAAAAAACCCATTTGGGTGAAACTCTAACTGAGCTTTGTTTATGTCTAATCATCTCCTCAGCTGAACTTCTCCTTTTCATAGAAGAGGAAACAGTAGGGCTCAAATAATCATGTCCAGTACGAAATGTAGTACTTTGTGAACTTATATTTTTGACAGGTATGGAACTCTGATGTTTTCTCAGAACCCCTCTGGTCACACCTGCATTACTGGGACCAGGGGAACTCCACCTGCGGTAAGTCACGCAACTCTGACTCCTTCCTACATTTTGTACTGGTACCGAGCTTTCTTTTGGAAATGATACATTACGGCTCTCCATTGTTTCAGCCGAATACATGGTATCCTCTTCACTTGTTATATTTTCTTCCTGTAGCTCCCCTTCCCTACAACTCGACTCACATGAACTAATGGAACGGCATATATTGTTTCTTTCAACATGAGATGAACAGCTAAATTTACTTATTTCTTCAGAGAACAATTGTTTCAGAGGAAGTGGCAAGAAAATGGTTTTGGGGAACATGGTTTCCTGTATTCTAGTTGCACTGCAACTTGGCCTTGGAGACTCATAAATCTGAGGAGTAGCCACTCCTTGTTCATGCACAGACAACCTAAAATCCAAAATAGGGTTTTCATTCACTAGACTGCTTGAAAAGTTCTGATACTTTGACCTCCCTTGAGGTGAGATTTCTTCATTATCAGATCCTGCTAGTCTAAAGAGATGCATATTGCTTAGACTGAAAGATGTGCACGAGTGACCAAGACCAAGTCTCGGTTTAGTAACCTCGTCTAAGCTACCTTCCCAGTGCTGGTACAGCCAATTGCAGATTACTGCAAGCGGAATTCCAAATTGGAGTGTATCAGATTCACATTCTTCCTTGGAGGTGAGTTTCATGGGGTCACACAGCATGAATGCAAGATTTCCATGTAAGTCAAAACCAGCAGATCCAGGAGGAAGAGCAGCTCCAGTTACAGTAATCTTTATTAAATCATCTGTTGAGATGATGACCTTGCCAGTACCAACAGCCAAGTCAGTACTAGCATTAGAATCATGATCACGGCTGGTGTGGCCAAGCAGGTAGACAGTACTACTATGGTTCATGATAGGTTTGGCGCAAGTGATTTTCAGAAATTGCAGTTGTGGCTGAGGTGAATCAGGGTCCACTTGTTCAAGGCCAACTATTGTGAGGTCAAGGGTTGAGCTTGTTATGAAGAATCTGAACATGACAAAAAGAAGACCGAAAATTAGAACACCAACTATTTATTTCATGTCAGACTTTGTTAAGCCTTCTAGTACAGGCTCTTAACTTAGCTGTTCCTAATACAAATGTAGACCATTAAATTATTGATTAGCATCTACCAGTATTAAGTCGCTCAGTCGAGGAGGCAGATGGAGCCTGAATTGGTGCAAATAAAACTTAATTGAGACTCGATTACCTACTTGAAAATGTAATGATCTAATATTTGGTTATTTGAGGTTCAATTGACAATTCATTCCAAGAGCTCAGTTGGATGTGGATTCCAACCATCATAACCAACAGGCAACAGATCTTAACCCAAATAAGTAAGAGAAATAGTGATGAACCCACAAAACAAATTGGCACACAATTTCCATGTTTGAACAGATTGTCTAAGTAATAAAACAAAAAACTCATTGAACTGACCTCTGAGGCACAAGACGGGCAGAGACCCGGCCGAATCCAATCCGCACAATGGCCGACTCTGCTACGGTTGTGGAAGGGAGGTTAGAATGAGTAGTCAGTAGGAGATTGCGGTGGATCAAGAACCCGGTACCAACAGTCCCGGACCCGGTGGTGGGAAGAGAGAAGAGAGTGGCAAATGCAGCTCCCTTGGTAGAGAAAATGGTGGCCTTGACCTTGTCATCAGAGGAGCTGTTGTGCTTGACCTCTCCAGTTGAGGCACACAAACAGAAGAGGCGGGAGAGAAGCTGCACGCTACAAACTCCCATCTCTCTCTCTCTCACACACACTCAATGAGAAATGGTGGTGTGTGTGTTTTAGTTTTACATGTTGGGTTGAATAATAATTGATAGAGACTTGAAACGTGATGCTGTATTGTTGTGTGTGTGAATTTATCCCTCTGCAGTCTGAACTGAGAAGATCTCAGTCAGAACTCACTCAGAAACTTTTCTAATATATAAAAAAAAAATGGGGCATCTTGTCTAGTTGTCATTTCTGAACTCCTAAAGTCAGCTGGAGTCTTATATGCTTATTTTTATTGGTTGAACAAGCAAAATATTACTATCGAATCCGACAAAATAAACGAAATACAACATAATTGAACATGTTCATCTAGCTAATTTGAATAGTTGTTTTCAATTAGACTGCTAATTGCTATTACTATAGCACATTTGTAGCGCATATTGTACCTCCGATACCATCTTCAATTATTATGGTAGATCAATCTTCATCATCATTTTTTTTTTAATTAGAAGTGACTCTAAAATTTCATGTGGAAATATTTTGCAACTACTACGAGGACCTAGGCTGAATGAAGGACCCATCATTTTTATGACAATAGTTTCGATTTTCGAATTATTATCACTCTTGGTGGGGACATTTTTCAAAAGAAAAATGTTGGGTGCTGCCGACGAATTTAAGGACATTATTATGACGGATAATTTAATTATATATATATATATAATTCTTCTTGTAATTAAATCAAAATTGATTTTTTTGAAGATAAAATTGGGGGGGGGGGTCTAAGTATTAAATCAAAATTGTTAAGGTGAGTACAAACGTTTCTAATTTAGTCATAAAAAATTATGTGCATTAAAAATATTGTTTATTATAACAACAAAACAATTAAAATTTAACACGCAGTATCAAATTTTTAGCTTCAAATTAAATATATTTACTCTGGGTCAGCAAAAAATGTATCTACCATATTTGTATTCTTTTGTGAATTTACCTTTGAACTCATTTTTGGGTCTTAACACAATATAAATTTACTCGATAGGGAGAATTTTTTTTTACTTGAAAGTTTTTTTTTCTACTTTTTTTTTTTTAAAAAAAACTATGATCAAATTAAGTCTGGCGCAGAATTTGTATACATTGAAGAATTTTTTTATTAATTAATATTTTAATATAACATTATCAGTCTAGTGAAACAAAGGGGGAAAAAAGCTGAACTTCATCCCAGAAAGTAATAAATTACATTCATGGATGTTTCCTTAACTTCATCGCAGTCTTTAGGGAAAATATAATTTCTGGCACTAACAGCGCAAAATTACACGACAGTATTTGAATTATTGGTAATCATTCCAATCCGTACAAGACCAAAAGTTAGTTTGAGTCCCTGACTGCTCATAAACAGTGTCTGAACTTTGAACTATTTGGTTTCTGAGTTCACCAAAAGTCAAGTTTTGGAATTTCATGGCATTGTTATATCAATTATCAGAGACCTGGCCCACTCTAGACATTCAAGGTCTACCAATAAAGCAACAATCCAAAACAAAACAAAAATTATTCAAAGTTCAAAATATTTTATGCCAGAAGCAAAATGAGCTGGAAGGTTGGGACCGATTTAAGAAGGATGTACAGGGAAAAAACCAGTAAACATAGTTGCAGAGTTGGGCATGCATGAGATGTGCATGAAGCGAGATAGGATTGTTTAATTTCAACAGAGGCGCATTTATTTCTTTTCTGTAGGGCTTAGCTTTAAATGACCGAAAATATAAACTGGAGCAATGTTTCCTTGGCTTTTTAATTTTATTATTTTAACTACTTTTGTTGTCATAGCTAGATAATTTTAAATGCGTCCTGCTCTTGTCGTAAAAAGGCCGTTTGTAATAGCGTGGTTTTCTGTTTTCTCTACTAATTAATACTGAATAATTTCATCCGCAAGAACAGTAGTATTTTTATGTCTAATAATGATAGCGCATACATAGTTTGAATAAATGTTTATCAAATATTCAATTTGGTCTTCCACAAGTAAACAACCTACTCTCACGTGGAATCTCTTACGGTCTGTCAGACATCTTTCAACAGGACCCTTCTTCAACCTCTCTTGCAGTTTTACAAACAGAAATCTCTCCTACGTGGAATTGGACATATATTATTAATAAGAAAATAAGAAAAATTATATTATGGTTATCTGATTAAAATATGAGATAATCGCACAATAAAAAATATAGTTGCACGATGAAAATATAGTTATTCTTAAACGTGTTGCTAAATATTTTAGCTCAAATTGTTTATAATGCGTTGCCTTTCAAATCATTTTTTGCATGGAAATTTATGGATGTTCGTAAAAAATATAAAAATTCGGGTGATATATTTTTAGAATTTTATTAAAATATGAAAATAAAACTTGATCACGCGAAGTGTGATGTTTTTGCTAGTATATATAACCGTGCATATACTAATTGTCTCAGCATATGCATATAACATTTCGTCTTCAATATATTCACCATGAAGGTGTGAAATTGTCTGTTTTGAACGAGCAAATTCTTAAGGGACAAGCAATACCATCGCAAAATTGCACACGACATCTCCAGCTACAGCTAATACCGCAAAATGTTTTGAAACTTATGCATCATTTATTAAGTAACAAATGTAAAATAACTTATACGAAACAAGCATGAAAGATCTACAATAAAATTCTAATGTTCTGTGATCGTTTTTGTATTGTAAATGATCGATTATTCCTAAACATTTAATGAATGAAATTACTGACTACTACAAGACAATGGGACTTTATAAGTGTCCATATATAAAACACTTCAAACAAAATCTCGTCCTAAACCGCAACTAAGTGCTCGAGTAACTCATACAACAACCACCGATTACAATGGAAAATTGTATTTACTTAGGGGCCGTTTGGATCGCTTAGGATTTTTGGAGAATTTGGGGAAGTTGCAATTCCTAGGAATAAATTTATCGGGAAGTGTGTAATTTTGTGAAGAGTTTGTATTGTTTATAATAAATTTATGGTAGGAAAATGAAATTCCCCAAAATCCCATGGGATCCAAACGGCCCCTATTGATTTTCTCTGATTTCTTATTGTAAGACAAAAGAAAATGTGTATAATGTCATTAATTTTACTAGTATTGTAAACCGCATTACAAATTACAATTGAATTTTGTATTGTAAAACAAAAGCTGAATTATTTGCTAAAGTTTAACTTGGTTATATATGAATAAAATAACACATGAATGACTTGCCACCAAAATGGTTGCAGTATTGCAGAGCAGATATATGGGCTGTCCTCTTTTGCTCGGGCCAGGTCAGGTTGCCATGATAATCTTGGGCTCGGTAGTGCAAATCAAATTCATGTAAGCATCCGAATATGAACGGATACGAGTACGAGTAACATTTAAGTATCCTCATCAAATGATGCAACAAAACGTTGTTCTTAGAAAATAAAATTATGCATTGTCACTCAAATCCATTCGACCATCATCTATGTGCGTGAAAATTAATCAGAGGAATTGAAAATTAATCACCAAATTAAGTAAATTGATATTTTAAGTAAGAACGAAAAAGCTCTTGAGAAAGCACTTGGCAATTAGCTGATGAATTAGCAGATGCCACTTGGCAATTAGGTATTAGTCCTGGTACCGGTACCTAGCTACTAAGGTTATAAACTTATTAGGAGTTTATATGGTTTTTATTTTAGCGTTCATATCAGTACTTGCTATGAAATTTAAGCTTTGTTATGGTATTTTGTAATCATTTTTTTTTATTCATGAAAAATTGCTAGCATTTGCTAGCCCTCAAAAAAAAAAAAAAAAAAAAAAAAGAATTAGCAGATGCCACAGGGTAAGTATTAGAAAACGATTGAATACTCGGAAACAATAAAGCTGTGAACTCTTATATATATATAGTGTTTAGTAAGTTTGAAACTAACAAAAAGTCGTGACTCCCCATCTAGGGACGAGGTCGTTCTCTCTTCTAGTATTTTTACTTTCAAGACAAGGCATAAACCAAGAAGGTTCAGAGGTACAGGTTGAGTCACCAATCTCATATTGGCTCAATTTTCGTTCAACAATTTGACAGCTCTTATCATCAAAATTGAACTGTTGAATGTAGAAACTTTTCATAGTAGGATTGTCACTCGAAGGTTTAGAAATCACCGAGTATATGCAGTTTTTCGTCAGTCCTGTAGCCTCGCCAGCTTCAACCAAGAAACAATGGAGATAATCAACGAATATGGCACGGTACCCGATGCCTGTCACCTCCGTCCACTCCTTCCCAGTTGCGACTTCATGACGATCCATCCAAAATATATGAGAATATGGCAAGTTGCACCCTTGGAGTCTAACTAAGAAAAACAACTCATCAGGAGATACAGCCAAGTCGGCTGTGAAAATTTTATCTCTGACTTCGGAAGGGGGATAAATCAACGCCACCATATGGAGTCTGTCGTTACAGATTAATATATGTCGTTCTTTTTCCCAAAGTACGTAAAAGTAACCGTCATAGTAAGTTATGTTCTTGAATTTAGGGTCTCTATAGTCTTTATAACTCGTCGTTACAATTATAGAAGGGGAGAGGTCCCAACTCCTGTAACGAACATTGCTGGCACAAATAGAGCCCAACCGATTTTCAGACGTGAAGGAATTGGGACTAAAAGGATTGATCAGGTAGAGGTTCCAATCACCTCTTGAAACGAGCAACCAGCCGCTGGTAGAACCGTGGATGATATTGCTGCCATGTGCGCAATCAGGGAGTTGGAATCCATAGAAGCGGTCTTCGGAGTAGGAGTAGAGGTTGCGGAAGGAGGAGGAGGGATCTGAGGGAAGGATCAACCATGGAATCTTCACGAAGGGAGGAATACATAGAGAATTCGTGGCAGAGCGCCAGCTGGAGCAGACAAAACGGAAGCGCACGTAGTCCCCCGGCTCGACCAATTTCCTGGCAATGACAGCCAGTAATTCTGGTAGGAGCTCTGACCACGACATGCCGTTTGATTCTTTTTAATTAGATTGTTTTGTGAAGAGTGAAGTTGTGAGAGAAGTTGCTGCCGGTGCTTTTTTTTTTTTCTGGTAAATGCAGGCTCGTTCCTTTCCTATTTATAGGGGCTATTAGGGTTTTGTGCTAATTAAGATACCTTTGATTAATTACTGTGTGTCTCAAATAATTAAGATACCTTTGATTCTAAAAGTACATTATCCGATGCTTTTAAATATAGTAAAACTATATAATTAGATAAAATTATCGAATTTTTCTTTATATGATGAACTTGTCATTTTCTTTTGTTGACAGTACTGATCCAATTTATATTTAGAGAGATCAGTACTATGACGATATATTTTGGAAATTGATTATTACCATCGCTCATTCTACCATCGCTGTCATCGTAAGCCAGCGCCTTTTGTCCGATGGACCCCTCATCGCGCCCCTCCCTCTCAAGCGATCTCCTCACTCAGCGAAGCGCTCCCCTCTCCTCACCCAGCGAAGCGCTCTTCTCTCCTCACCCGGGTACACTCCCTCTCCCTTCTACGCACTCTTCAGTCTCTCTCCCTTCCCACTCCCTTCCTTCTGTGCATCTCTCTCCCTTCCCCCTCCCTTCCTTCTGTGCGTCAGATTTTGTTCACTTTGTTTATTTCATCTGTTCAATTTGTTATTTTAAGTGTTCATTTTGTTTTGATGTGCATCAGATTTTTGTGTTTATTTTATACGTCTCACTTTTTTGGTGTAGATGTTCACTTTGTTTATTCATATGTTCAATTTGTTACTTTTATGTGTTCAATTTGTTTTGTTTTACGTCAGATTTTGTGTTTATTTTATACTTCTCACTTTGTTCGTGTAGATGTTCACTTTGTTCATTCATATGTTCAATTTGTTACTTTTATGTGCTCAATTTGTTTTTGTTGTGCGTCAGATTTCTATGTGTATTTTATGTCTCACTTTGTTGGTGTATATGTTCACTTTGTTGGTGTATATGTTCAATTTGTTACTTTTATGTGTTCAATTTGTTTTTCTGTGCGTCAGTTTGCTCATAACATTTATGTTCACTTTGGTGTATATGTTCACTTTGTTCGTGTATATGTTCACTTTATTTATTTATGTGTTCAATTTGTTTTTCTGTGCTTCAGTTTGCTCATAACATTTATGTTCACTTTGGTGTATATGTTCACTTTGTTTATTCATGTGTTCAATTTGTTTTTCTGTGCGTCAGTTTGCTCATAACATTTATGTTCACTTTGGTGTATATGTTCACTTTGTTGGTGTATATGTTCACTTTGTTCATTCATCTGTTCAAGGGAGAAGCGAGGTCCAAGGAGTGCTCGAAAAGACAGAGAGGAAAGGAGAAGCGAGGTCCAAGGAAAGAGGAAAAGAGAGATAATACTCGAAAAGAGAGCGTCGGGAGTAGGAGAGGGGATCAGAGGGGAGGGGAGCGCATCTGAAGAGGAGGAGAGCGCGCGGGAGAAAAATTGAGGTTAGCGATGGTAGCGATGGTCCTTTTAGCGATGGCACTTATAATTCTTGATATATTTTAGCTATGACAATTTACATATCGACAACACGTCAGCGTTGCAAATTAGACTGTCCCCGAAGTCCTTTAAATTGACATTGTCGAAATATTCAATATATAGCGACGATATTATTGTTAATATTTAATTATGTGTCTATGCGTACAATTTGAAATCATTTGGTTCAGCGTCACTTTTGTTCGAATCGATGATCTGTGAGAATTTCAGGGACAAAAAATTGGTTGATTTTTTTTATGATCAGCGAGGGCCTCAATTTTGCAGAGACTTTTTTCTTTTTTTTTCTTTTTTTAAGAAAAAATAGGGGTCAAGCCCCTATCTTTTTTCAGAGACATTTACCTTCATTGTATATGAATTTGTGCTAACCAATTGTAAAAAGAATTTCCTGAAATCTTTAATAATGCGAAGTACGATCCCAACAAGATTTGATCGAACTATCCTTTTAGAAGCAAACACCTAAGTATACTCACCACTTGTTGAGAACAAATAGGAAAAGAGACAGCTGGCCTCAGAGATACTCATCATTGACCAAATTAGAAGGAACGCATCCATCAAATCACAATAGATTTGGGTTACAAATCCTTCTGTATATATTTCCATGTATAGCCAATAGGAACGTTAGGAATTTTCCTAACTTGTAAAAATGACCGTTAGCCATCTGCCTATAAATAGGCTTGTAAAGCAAAGTGTAAAAACATCAGAATAAAGAAATCTTTATCCATCATTTGTCTCAAATCCTCGATATGGTATCAGAGCATGTCTGAATCGTGTGCTTCCGCATAAATTTCTAGCAAAACCAACACACAAAAAAAAATCATGTCTAATCCAACAGACAAAGACCAGCAACCAAATCCAACACCAATAAATCAACTCATCACTTCTCAGAAAACTATGCCTGATTTCAACTCATCGCAAAAGCTGACCAGTGTACCTCTTGATGGGCCAAACTACCTGGCGTGGTCAAAGGCGGCCAAGACGTCCCTCAAAGGCAAAGGTTTGCTAGGGTTCATCAATGGCAATCGACCGAGACCGACAAGCACAGGAGATGCCCAGGAAAATTGGGATATACTTGATGGTCAAACTTTTACTTTAATTCTTAATTCTTTAAATCCTCAATTAAATGAGATTTTTGTTCACTGTGAAACCGCAAAAGAATTGTGGGAAGCCATCCAAGATCAGTATAACCAATTAAGCAACAACTCCCACATTTTTCAAATAAAAAAAGAACTTGTCAGAATTGTACAAGGAAACCAAACAGTAAGCCAACTCATAGGCCAAGTGAAATCCAAATACCAAGAACTCAAAATCTATAGGCCTATTACTACTGACCTGTCTGTGCTCCAAGAAAGGGATGAGTTAGATCAGATTTACACATTCCTCGACGCCCTTGACTCGAGCTACGACAATCTCAAGGCCCAAATTCTCGGCAACACTGATCGCCTCACATTTTCTGGCGTGACGGCTCGAGTTCAGCAAGAGGAATCAAGGCGAGCGGCGATGCACATCTCTGACCAGAACCCAAAGCCAGAGGGTCACGCCTTCGCAGCCATGACTTCCCAAGCCACTCGAGGACAGAAAAATGCAGGCCAGTGGTGCACGCACTGCAATAAGGCCGGCCATCTCAAAGAAGGTTGCTGGATCCTCTACCCGCATCTCAAACCTAAGTGGAAGGGCCAAGGCGGCAGAGGAGGTGGTCGAAACCAAGGGGAGCCGCCGCGCAAGGCGTATCTGGCGGAAAACCTAGCCGCTTCGAGTCAGGGGGAGATGAAGGAGGAAGGATCGTATGGGTCCAGCGAAGATCGATTTATTAGACTCGAATCCGAAATTAACCGATTAGCTTCTCTTCTGGGTCAGCGTGGCCCAGCAGGTTTTATATCTAAACCTTTTATCAACTCTTGTCTAGCCCAAAAGAATAGTAATGAAATTGCAAACCCAAAAATGAAACAGAATGGTCGGTTCATACTATCCGAATTAGACCTAGTTGAGAATAATAATAGCAAATGCAAGTTTTATAATAATAAATGTCTGGCTATTGGGTTTGCACCTAAAATAGTTCCAAATGAATGTACCAAATGGATTTTGGATTCCGGAGCAACTGATCATATGACTGGAAATCAAAAATTACTTAAAAATTATCGAATGATTAAGGATGACCAGTTCTTTACTGTTGCCAACAACGAAAAAGTTAAAATCAAGGGTTGGGGGATGATAAGCATTTTTCCTAAGAATTTTCTCCAAGATGTTTTTTTTGTCGAAAACTGCTCTGTGAATTTACTTTCTATTAGCAAACTTGCAAAAGAATTAAATTGTGAAATTATTTTTAAAGAAAATGTTGCAATTTTTCAGGATCTAATCACCAAGGAGAAGATTGGTGAAGGTTTTCTAGAAAATGGACTTTATTTTTTGGATAGCAACAAGTTTAGTTTTAATATTTCAAAAGATGAAGATTTGAGCAACCTTTGGCACCGGCGTGTTGGACATCCTTCCGACAAAATTTTGAAAACTATGTTTAATTTTTCAAATTTGGATTGTAATAATTGCGAGGTGTGTAAATTTGCCAAACACACCAAACTTCCTTTTTCTGATTCAAAAAATAAAAGTAGTGAACTTTTTGAACTTGTTCATTCTGACGTTTGGGGACCTGCCCCCGTAAATTCTTATAATAATTATAGATATTTTGTCCTTTTTATAGATGATTTTTCGCGAACAACGTGGTTATATTTGATGAAAAATAAAAGTGAGGTTTTTTCGCATTTTCAAACTTTCTCTAATTTAGTAGAAACGCAATATAATAAGAAAATCAAAATTTTTAGAACCGACAACGGAACTGAATTTATCAACCAAAATTTTTCAACATATTTGAAACAAAAAGGTATTTTGCATCAAACTTCATGTGTTTATACCCCGCAACAAAACGGTATTTCTGAAAGGAAAAATCGTCATCTTCTTGAAGTAACTAGAGCACTTTTATTTCAAACTAATGTTCCAAAAAATTTTCTGGTCGGAAGCGGTTCTCACTACCGTCTATTTAATTAATAGAGTGCCAAGTGTTAAACTGAATTTGAAGAGCCCTTTAGAAATTCTTTATGGACGAAAAATTAATTTAGATCATTTGAAAATTTTTGGATGTACAAGTTTTGTACATAAAAATAGAATTGATAAACTTGATTTTACCTCTATAAAAACTATTTTTTTAGGATATTCCACTCAAAAGAAAGGATACAAATGCTATGACCCCAAGGAAAAGAAACTGTACATTTCAAGACATGTAACTTTCTTTGAAAATGAGCCTTACTTTAAAAATATTGAAGAAAATCAAGGTGAACAAATCAATTCTAGTGATTTTGTTTTACCGTGCATATCTAACGAAAGAACAAGAGAAGTTCTTGTAGAAAATGTCATTAATGAAACAGGTGAAGAAGAACAGGAGAATGATGAGACCGAAGAAATTGTGGAGGTTCAAGCTCCAGAAGTTGATCAAACGTTGAGAAGATCAACACGCCAAACACATACTCCCGCCAGGTTAAAGGATTTTGTAACCTATACGGTACAGTATCCTATTCAAGATTATGTTTCCTATAAAAATATTTCAAAAGAACATTATGCCTTTGTGAATGTCATTTCAACAATGGACGAACCAGCTACCTTTGAGGAAGCAAAAAGGGAACCAAAATGGTGTAAGGCAATGGAAGAAGAACTTTATGCCTTAGAAAAAAATCAAACATGGACGATATGCCCTCTACCAAAAAATAAGAAACCCGTAGGATGTAAATGGGTATATAAAATTAAATATAATAGTAATGGAACTATAGAACGGTATAAAGCTAGGTTAGTGGCCAAAGGGTATACACAAACATATGGAATTGATTATCATGAGACCTTTGCACCCGTAGCAAAAATGAACACAGTCAGGATCCTTTTATCTATAGCTGTTAATAATGGTTGGGGGCTTCACCAAATGGATGTTAAAAATGCCTTTCTTCAAGGTACACTTGAGGAAGAGGTGTACATGACCTTGCCCCCAGGTCATAAAAGAGAACACGTACCTAACCTTGTTTGTAGGCTAAATAAATCTATCTATGGACTGAAGCAATCTCCAAGAGCATGGTATGGAAAACTAAGTAACTTTTTACGTTCTTGCAGTTTCAAAACTAGTTGGGCCGATATATCTTTGTTTACAAAACATAATGAGTATGGTACAACAGCAGTTTTAGTCTATGTCGATGATATTATTATAACAGGGAATAATCAACTAGAAATTGATTCTATAAAAAATAGTCTTAAACAAAAATTTGACATTAAAGATTTAGGAAAATTGAAATATTTTCTAGGAATTGAAATTGCACACTCATCAAAAGGTTTGTTTATTTCCCAAAGAAAATATGTACTTGACTTACTTAAAGAAACTGGTAAATTAGGGTGTAAGCCAGCATCAACCCCTATTGACATAAATGTAAAACTCAATACCGAGGATGGCGAACCTCTTAAAGACATCAATCAATATCAAAAACTTGTGGGAAAATTAATATACTTGACCGTAACCAGACCTGACTTGTCTTTTGCTGTAAGCCAAGTTAGCAAATTCATGCATGCACCGAGAACACCCCATATAGATGCCGTTAACAGGATACTTAGATATTTAAAAAGCTCCCCTGGAAAGGGAATTTGGATGAGGAATAATAATACTAATACAGTGTGTGGCTATTCCGATGCAGATTGGGCCGGAAGTTTTGATAGAAAATCGACAACCGGTTTTTGCACATTTGTAGGCGGAAATTTAGTCACATGGAAAAGCAAGAAGCAGAATGTTGTGGCACGATCAAGCGCTGAAGCAGAATATCGAGCCATGGCATCCACTGCAAGCGAGTTGACATGGATTAAGCAGCTCCTAAACGACTTATACATCAATCACAAAGAACCGATGAAGATGTTCTGTGATAATCAAGCAGCAAGACACATTGCAGCAAATCCAGTCTTCCATGAACGAACCAAGCATATAGAAGTGGACTGTCATTTCATTCGAGAAAAAATTCAAGCTAAAGAGATTGAAACTCCTTTTGTTAGGAGTGGAGATCAACTAGCAGATATCTTCACAAAGGGACTCTACATAAATGCTTTTGAAAAAATTACATGCAAGTTAGGATTACATGATATTTATAATCCTAACTTGAGGGGGAGTGTTGAGAACAAATAGGAAAAGAGACAGCTGGCCTCAGAGATACTCATCATTGACCAAATTAGAAGGAACGCATCCATCAAATCACAATAGATTTGGGTTACAAATCCTTCTGTATATATTTCCATGTATAGCCAATAGGAACGTTAGGAATTTTCCTAACTTGTAAAAATGACCGTTAGCCATCTGCCTATAAATAGGCTTGTAAAGCAAAGTGTAAAAACATCAGAATAAAGAAATCTTTATCCATCATTTGTCTCAAATCCTCGATACCACTAATGAAGTTGAGAGTCGATCCAAATACAAGGACGTGATGCATCCCCTGTTCTTGTCATAAACCGCTGTTAACACGTTTTTCTGATTTCTCCGCTAACACTAAATAATTTCATTCGGCAAGAACAATATTTTGCACGACTAGTAATTATATATATATAGAGCACACATAGTTTGAATAAATGTTTATCAAATGTTCGCTATTTGAAAAACTATTTGAGGCACTATTAAATAGTTTGAAAAATTGAATGGTTTAACTAAAATAGATTTGTTTTTACATGATTTCACAAATTTTAATCTATTCGACTTCTAAGGAACTATCTATTATAATCAATATCCGCAAAAGATTTAATGACCTGAAAAATTCGGTCACTGAAAGAGGAAATTAACACGTCTAGTTGGAACTTGGAACTTCAGGTATCATATATGCAAGTTGATTTACTGCAAGAGGCTCCACATAATTTTTTACAACCGCGACCTTTAATTCAAAATAGAAAAGGGTAAAAATATTCTTACTGAATTCTATTTATAAACACTATTTTTTTTCCTTTTTTACCATAAGTTTAATTACACAATATTGTTAACTAGCAATAAGCGATAATTAATTTAAGTTCACCAGAGATCAATTAACCATTAAAAGTAAGGTAACTATAACACCACAAACTGCCCAATTTATGTATTTTGGGGGCTTACAGAGAATGCTTCTCATCAGTTTGCTATGCCACAATCTCTGTTAATTAAAGAAAAAGAAAGCACCAACGACATCAGCGAGGAGGAGGAACTACAACAATTTGCCTTAGTGGGTTGTCAACATCAGTAAATCCTGCATGCTCCACGAACTCGCGGGGAGAAAACCAGCGGTGATGGCAACTGCAGATGATAATAACATCAGCTATGATTGAGACCTGGTAAAGGAAACCCTTTATTGTTCGGGTACCTGGTTCAGTACCCCTCACAGTGACACATGCCATGTTTTCTGTGCTGGTGTTGTCAGCCTTGGTGCAGCATGGAATACAGGGGATTGAGAGGTGCGGAGTAATTTTGTACTTCTCAAGTAAGGTACCAGCAGGCTTGGTGTCGGTCTCGGGTCCTGCTAGAATGACAAAGAGACATACAAATAATAGTTAAGCTATGTTTTTTGAAACATATGAAAACAATTATCATTAATTTTCCTGGTTCCTAGATACGAACTTTACATCTAGGATGCACAGAATTAATATGATAGACAGCAGCCAGTATATTCATAACTCTTTCAGTAATTACCAGGTTCAGCTGGGTTTAACTCAACTTAAACCCCATCGGACTCTGTTAAAAACAACCATTCAGTGAAAACTATTATGAGATCTATCTGAACTTCCTCGAAAAAATAAACTCTAAAAACCAAAACTTTAAAAAAGGGGCACGGCTTCAGTATCATTTGGCTTCCTTAGGAGGTTGTCATCAGTTGCAAAAAAAAAATGCAAACATGACCATCCTTCAGCTGAAAAAAGTGTAGTAATCTATCCTTGAACTTTTGAACCCCCTAACCTGTATTAAATTCATAACCAGCAACTGAAATAAAATCAAAACCAGCATAACAACAGCAACAAAATATGCATCCAAAGTTTAACCGACAACAAACCAACTAATTAAAGCAATAGAAGGTAAATCCTTTCTGTCAGAAAATTTAAGGTTGATTTTTGGACAAGAATCTGTGCTCCATTCCCTCCTAATAAAATGGATTTAATTTATTTCACCATGCAAATCAAACTGCAATGCTAATTTTGAAGCAGGATAAATGTCAGGCAAAAGTGGTAGGACTTAGTGACGATCAATTATTGCATAATGCACATATCTAACACCCGGAGTGATCCCATCAGTTGCACCGCTTTCAATAATATATTGCCATGCCTTTTCAAAATGCAACTGTATCGTGATGAAAAAACAAAATAGTGTGACATCATTGCTCCGAGGCTCTTCCCAGATAAATTTGGAAAAGAGGCGGGAAGCAATTGATGCATACCAAAAAATAATCAGACGGTAGAGACCCAAAAGCACATCTCCAGTTCATCTTCTATCGCATTCAAGTTTTGCGGCAACTTCTGCTCCTTTTAGAAACCGCAACTTTGAAATCATGCAACAAAATTGGCTGGCCAATAGAGCTATCAGTCAGCCTAGGAAAGAGCCAGTGCACAGGACGCTTTGCTGTTGGCTGGTTGCATGATTTGGAAGCTCTGTCTTACACAAAATGCAACAATTTTGTGATGACAAAACAGACAATTGTGCGACGTCAGTGGCTCAGTGCTCCGAGCCTCTTCTTCCAAGACACAATTGGGAAAAAATAAAGAAACTCGAGGGAAATTGACGCTTACCACACGTCAGCAATTTCTGTACACTAGCGACCAAAGATCACATCTTCTAGTTTGTCTTATTTCACATTCGAACCTTTGTTGGAACTTTCATTTAAAACCACGCAACAAGGTTTGATGGCCAATATATAGAGCGAACCCGCCAGCAAAAGAAAGAGCCAGTGCATGGGATGCCTTGTTGTTGGCTTTTTATTGGATGATTTGAAAGGAGCAAAACAGGATATTCTTTAACAATATTAGGAAACTCGATGCGATAATCCTCGTAATGATATCGGAGGGTATTGTCTGTTAATTGATTGCGTTAATGCTTGGATATGATCTGATTGATTTGTGCAATCTTAAATTTTCGTTAAAAAAATGTACTACCTTTTTCAGTTCCTTTTAAATTTATCCTGATGCATAAGTAAGCTCTTTGCGTAATGGACTTAAAGAAAAGGGGGGGAAAGGACTCTTCAAGCACCATTCCTAGGATCATTATGAGGTGTATCTATCAGAACCCGAACTGATGCAAATAAATCACAAGTAAATGCAAACTAATCTTTTTTGAAAAAAATTGATGATCAGGTCAAGATGCAAACCATGTAGGCCTTGATCCGCTTACAACTCAAGTCAAATTACCTAACAAAAATGTAACATGACAGCCCAATCTTTTCAACAAGAGTTATGACATAAAAATGTGTTCAACTCTTAATCAACTGACATGATACCAGACCTGAATAAGTCATGAACCATAACAACCTGCTCCAAAAAGCAACGAACTTAGTGCTTATTCCCAAACTAGGCATTAAACCAAATTGACAAAGAGCATGCCAGATAGTCGCATTAATTCTATCATTTGCAATGTGCAATAATCCACAAAATCAGATAAGCAAGAATATTGCCACTTGGATTATAATGTCTCAGTTATTTCGCCTTAAGATCATTCTTGCATTGAAGGCAACCGCAAACACATGGCTCCTCTTAATTATTATATTTAGAAAGTTTAATTGCGTACATTGTTTACATGTTGAATTCGAATCGATTTAAATGACTAAATGAGTCACATTTGTACAATGCAGATATGCAAAACTGCAAAGTGTTAAGGATATATGCTTTTATTATTATATATTCTAGATGTTATTTCATTGTCATTTAATTCCGATGTGTGTTACTCTCCAATTACTTAAATTTTAAAATAATGTTATATATAAAATTTGTTTCTAATTTTATTCCAACTAGCATATTGTGTTATTAAATCTATATTTATGGAAGAAAATTTTATACAAATACTACAAACATTCTATGCATTGCTATCTAATATGGGGCTAATTGAAGTTCAGGCATTGCACATATAATGCATAGACCCGACCAGAAGACATCATTAATGCATATGATTCGTGCCATCTTTATTATATATTGAAAATCCTTTAAAATAACAACCAGAAATCTCAATCTGCACTTTGGACCACGATTACAATTTTGGTACTACATTTGGGGCATCTTTTCGATTCATTCTAACAAACACTGTTTCCAATTTGCAAGTTCAAAACAATTTTATGTTCAAACAAAATACGTTTTATCTAATATTAAGACACATTTTTAACATTAATTAAAGCCAAGTATCAGACAAATTTGTATTGTCGGATCCTTCGGGGCTTCGCGCCACTTTCATGTTTAAATAATTTCATGATCATACCTATGTTTCTCAAAGCACGTAAGGTAACATTTAAAGTTACTGTGACAAACAGTTCCCAAATTTTGAGCAGAGTTTATATATGTTGTCAGCCCAAAAGAAGACTATACATTTACACAAATATTCTTATATTTGTCAAAAAAAAAAAAAAAGCAAAGGAAAAGATAACATAATGTTTGAACGTCTTATTCAAAATAAAAATATGAAGCCTGTTTTGAATTTTTAAGAAAAGATATTTAATACTTAATAGTGTATTTTACACAAAAATACTACTAACTGTGACTAATACCTGAGTCAACAGGAAAAAAAAAAAACTGGAAAATTACACCTGTATGTGCATGATGAAGTCCGATCGCGCATAAAAAACAAATTAAGGTGCAACAAATAACAAAATACATGTCAATATATAAGACAGTAACTTATACTGAGTGGAAATGCAAGAAAACCCACCATAAACTAACAAGTAACAATCAACAAAAATCTGGTACAGAGAAATATGCTATATTAATTCATAGTTTCATACCTTTAATGGATCCACTATCTTCAGACTGAACACCAGAACCACTCCCACCAGAGGCTAACTCCTCCTCCTTCACCTTTGCATGAAAAGTTATAAATTCTATTGCACCACAACCAAGGTTGTGCACTGTCTCAGCGTTTCTCACTTTTGCAATGTGGGTACCTGTTTCTGGTACCGACGACTCCCTCTTCAGTGTTGAATCCCCAACAGAGAGCGAGAGCGTCAGGTCAAGATCCGCATCCGCTTCCGACTGGTTCGGATCGGGTATGCGTATCTCTTCTTCAGGCGCCATCTCTAAACAATCACACTACACCCGACGCTGTCTCAGCATTTAAAGATTAAATTTTAGCAGTAACGGGGGCTGATTCGTAAAAGGGTACGTACAACACTGGGTTGCTTTGGATACTCCGAAACCCGAGATGAGTCTAGTCGTCAGTTCTCCGGTTGGCACGTGTCCCTCTGAGTGGTATTAGAGCGAGGAGAGATTGACACGTATGAGTTCAAACGGTGTCGGGTGGCAGTTCGATTGGTGGCATCATGCTAAGCATCCGATAAAGATTCCAGATTTGATGATGCGCGGAGTGAGACAGGAAACAGCATGTACTAGGACTAATATTCTGACACGTGTATTTATAAGGTGTTACCTCTTTCGGCTCTGGTTTCATCGTTTCACGTTAATTATTAACGGTAATGGTTTTGGAGGATGGGAGTTGGAAGTGGGGAGTGAGGTATACACGACACAGTGTACACAAACACTTGGAAGTCTTCTGATATTGACACCTGTAGGTACTGCTGGCATTTCTGATTGTGGCATTTATTTATTTTTGTATTCTCTGTTTCTGGTATTTATAGCTCACTTTCTTATAGAAGGTGTGAAATTTAGACTTTTTTTCACTATTATATATTCTTCAAGGTAGACGATAAATTTTTAATCAAATTCTAAAGTGGAACATATTTTTTTATAAATAAAAACAGATTGTTTGCTTAAAATTATGAATGGTTGTGATTGATCATTGCCAAATTAATCGAACTGAAGAAACTGGCTCGTCCCTAAATTTTAATTTTTAATACTAACATTTTATATTTTTTTTAGAATTTGATAGTTTTTAATTAGAGAAATGATGGCAATAAAAGGGTGTAATTAATGGCATATTAAGATGTAGAATTTTACTTTTATCATTGATATTAACTTTACTGTACGTAGTCGACTTATATATGATTATGGGGCCGTTTGGATCACTTAGGAATAAGAGGAATAGTCTATTCCTAGGCAGAAATTTATTCCTAACCATATAAACTCTTCACAAAATTACACACTTCCCAATATTTTCTGCCTAGGAATATGCTATTCCTCTTATTCCTAAACGATCCAAATGACCCTATGATATATTAACAGTATTTTTTTTCCATGTCATCATTGATGATAGTTATAATGGGTAATAAGTGAATTAAAGCAGCAAGAGGCTATAAAGAGCAGTGTTCTGCTGCCATCATTTTTTGTTGTCACAAGTTGCCACAATTTCATATTTTATCAATATTTAAAATTTTTAAAATTCAAATACCGAGTCCAAACCGTTGATTTTGTTCAATTTAACAAGCGATGCATTTCTATATAAATTTTATAAAATTTGAAGTCGGTTTGATAATCGATCAAGTGACGAAATGATGAACGTATTAAAATTAATCTGTCATAATTAACTAGATTCGTTCATTTGTTGACCACTCGATCGAGTATCAAACTGACTTCAAATTTTATAAAACTTATATAGAAACACATCGCTCGTTAAATTGAACAAGATCAACGGTTTGGATTTAGCGTTTGAATTTTAAAAATTTCAAATATTGATAAAATATAAAGTTGTGGCAACTTGTGGCACAAAAAAATGATGGTAGCGGAACGCTGCTCAACGAGTAGATCTTATTCTAAGGCTAGCTTGACTTTACTCAAATTCGAGCTAGTCGAACTAAGTCTAATCGAACACAAGCTCCTGTTGTGTCCCACACAAACTCAATTATTACAATTATTTATACATATTTCACTATGTTTTATTTTAAGTAAAGTACGAGTTAATTCAAAATTATAGTTCTAAATAGTTTTTTTATTTACAATCTACTTTTATTTGTTTATTTATTTTATAATAATATTTTAAAGAAAATTAATATTCGTACCTATAAAATGAGAATATATTCTATTAAATCAAGTATTATGATCGATGGGGGAACCAAGTCTCAAAATAAAAATCTCGTGTCTACCGATCTAATCGTTTGTAGAACAGCTTGAGGGTCGAATCCACAGGGACGGTGTTGGAGTATTAGTCTTTTACTTTACTAAACTAGCTAGACTGTTCAACTCTTATGCGAATTAAGGGTTGCAGGTGGGTTCAAATTTTAAGTCTAGTTTCAAGGTCAAAACAAGAATTAATGAGAGAGATTCAACAAGTCACGTAATTCTAGGGTTTCTGGTTGCTAACACTTCTTCTTAGTCCCAATTCCAGCAGCCCGCTGACTCTCGTAGCGGCCCGCTAAAAGAACTTAGGTCGCTAACCTATTAGACTGGTCGCTGGCACTTGGCGGGCATAAACAACCTCGCTGGTTCACTCAGCGGCCCGCTAGGATTAGCGATGTGAATGCAAATTAACTTAATTCAGTTGATAATTGTGCATGGATAATGGCTTAATTAAGGTCCTAGATCAAACTCTCGTTTAGGTCTGGTTATCAATTAATTAACTCAATTTTCCTCGTATAGAATCTAGATTTCAACTATCGTTTCGTGGTCTAGTTTCTACAAGTTTATACCTTTCTAACCTATGAAATCCTTGAGTTTTCACTCTTGGAAAGGACTTAACTCTCGTTAATTAGTCCTGATTTAACCTTTCAGTTTACAACCTTCATGTTAATCATAATCATGCCTAATAATCTAAGTTTATTTGGACTTAACCACCTAGCAATTAAGCGAGCTCTACTTAACGGGTGCAAACAAATCTACTTAGACAATCATGGCATAATCAATTCAAGCAATTCAAGTAAGGTGTAAAACACAAAGATATCAAATAAACTAAATAAACATGCAATCAACAACTAAGAATTCGAGTTTACAACCATAGACCTAGAACAAACAATCAACAACTAAGAGACATCATACAAACACATGAGAAAATGAGAATAAGGAAAGATTACAACCAATTGCTCTTGCGTGTGTCGAAATCTCCTATCAAACACGTCTCTTGCTGTCGCAATTAACCTGCTTGGCGCTGCCACGATCTGGACTTGAGACCTAACTCTCAAATAACTCTATGTCTAACCCTAAATTGACCTTAGAATTGGTCTCCTTCTTGTTCTCCCCCTTGTTCTCTCCTCAAACTGGTCTTTAATAGGCATTGGGAAGGTGTAGAAACGCTGGAAATAACTGAAGACGTGCTCTGGATGCACCTGGAGTCGGTAGAAACCGTCATCCAAATATAGAATTGCTAAATTAGGCGATTCTGATAAATCTGGCAATTCCAGGTCTGCGGGTCGCTGGGACATTCAGCGGGTCGCAGGAAAATGTCAACACTGCGTCCTGTCAGTATTTTGGGCATATCTCCTTCATCCGAATTCCGTTTGAGGTGATTCAAGATCCGTTGGAAAGCTTAGAACGAGCTCTTCAACTTTACAGACTCATCCAAGTCATTTATTGTCCATAATCTGCAATAAAATTAGAAACTATGGTAGTAACTCATTTTTGACATAAAACTCTAATTAAACTAACCTAAACTCATCTAAACTATGTAAACTATGTAAACTCAAGGCAATTGGTTTAGATTGGAGACAAAATGGTATCTAAATATCCATATAAAATTCACTCATCATATTAAATGTGATATAATGAAATTATATATCGAACTTGTATTGCTGCCTTCACTAGTCGAGCCAAGCTGGCTTAAAATGGTCTTATGATCAGGTCTAAGCCTCGAGATCAACTAAGTAATGCATATTAACAGAGTTCGAATGAAAAAAAAAAATGCCTTTCACATGTACCGGTAAAAAAAAAAAGTCAACTAAAATAGCTTGAAATTGAGTTACTATCTGAAAAGGGCTTAATCCAAAAAACTTAACTAACCACATATATACAAGCTGAGTTGAACGAGTAAGGCCTAATCAGAACCAGGGATGAACGAGAAAGGAAACAAATGCTCTGTTTGGATTCCATTTGAAAAGAAAGGAAAAAGGGAATAAATTTATTATAAACAATCCAAACTCTTCACAAAATTACACACTTCCCAATACTTCTTCCCTTCTTCCCACACCTTATCCAAACGGAGCCAAAAAGAAAAAAAAAGAATTCTCGTCAATTTTTTTAGTTTTGGACAGAAATTTTAAAGGGTCAAAATTTTCTCTCTAAATCTAGCCGGAAGATAATTCTCCTTCCTCTGTTGTCGGTTTCAATTAGCGAATTTGAAAAAAAAAATGAATTCGATTTCTATTTTTCGCGTTCAATTTGCGGTTCCGATTAGAGCCTAAATTTTTCCAAATCCAAAAAAAAAAAAAACTGTGAAGAAATATACTAAAATATCACGTTGCAACGTACATTTGTACCGAATGTGCTTTAGATTTTTAATATATTTTAGTACATTTCTTTTGGCGAACTTAAATGATAAAAAATTTGGGCATATCTATGAATTTTAGGAATATGCAACCGTTTCGAGGCACAAATAAATGGTTACAAATGAATTCTAGAAAAAAGATAAATAAATAAATAATTGAAGACTCAATCTAATTTACTTAAGTACGATTCAAAATTTTCAGATGGATAGGAAACTATACACGGGCATAATATGTGCATCTGTGAACCTAATAAGCCTCAAATTTATTACACATAGTGCTTTTTTAAATATTTTATAACAATATATGTGCATAGAAAATTTTTTTGCATCTTTTTCATTAGTAACAGTTTGATGCTCGTGTGTGTCAATACTGTTTTGTCATTTTGTGTGATCATATATACCCGAATATTGAATAAAAGCCCAAACTAACCAAAAGTGTCAACATGCACAAACAGTACTTCGGTGATGTATTTTCAACAAGCCTCACCTAATAATTCATGTAAACGGTGTGGTTAAAGTATTTTGAAGTTATACCGACCAATATTCACTCACACTCATGCAATTTTAATTGCTATGCATGTTCGACGCATAACAAAATCGCTTAAAAGTTGATATTATTCATCAAATTACTTCGCTCGTTGTTATGTAGTGTATATTTGTATCAAATGTTATATTTTATTTATATATCTTAACATAAATTCGATAATAATTTTTAGCATATGTAAGAGCTTTTTGTTCCCTTAACAAATATCGAGATATTAAAAAACAATATATAATTCCCTGCTCTTCATATGATATGATTCTGAGATATATTGTAAAGAATTTGATGTGTAAATGTTCAATTTTAAATAATTTAATATTTAAGATGATAGAAAATTGTAATTCTCCCCAATTTTTTACAATGCATTCTTTTAGCTGATAGTTTCGAACCAGTGTTTTTAATATCATACCGCACTTCTACCAGCCAGATAGCTGAAATCAGATATTTTTTGATATTTTCTAAAAATGTTTGATATTTTGTGTCACAAACTCACAATACCGGTTTCGATCACTATTTTGGTTCCCGGTATTTTTGTCTCAAAATACAAGATACTGAATATTTCGATATTCATATGATATTAAAAACACAGTTTCGAACCACAAACATTTCCCAAAAAATCCCAAAAATTCATAGACTGTGTTGCATAATTGAATTTTTGTACAAATTATTATTATTTTTGAAATATTGTAATATTATTATTAATAGTACGAGTTGTATACCAAAATCTCACCATATATTTTACAATTAATTTGTTTTAAGCGTATACTAAATAAAACTTTAAACATATCATATTTTCCGTTAAAAAATTCTAATAACGTATATATTTGTTCAATAAAAAAAATTCTCTTTCGGTAGAAAATCCAAGCAGTACCTTCTCTATACCTCTATCTGACTAACTCGGTGGTAGTTTCGTTATTAGCGACTTTAGAGTGGCATAGTCGCATAGATAAAAAAAAGTTTTGGTCTTGCTTCTCGGGAGCGTATCCTCTGGATGGTTGTAATACGGACTGGCATCCTCTACAGCCAGTCTCTACAGCCATCCTCTACAGCCAGCCATTTTTTTTTAATTTTTAAAAATTTTAAAATTCAAATGTTGAATCCAAACCGTTGATCTTGTTCAATTTTACGAGCGATGCGTTTTCATATAAGTTTTATAAAATTTGGAGTTGATTTGATACTAGATTAAGTGACCAAATTATGAACGTATTAGAATTAATCAGTGATAGTTAACCATATTCGTTCATTTGTTGACCACTTGATCTAGTATCAAATCAACTCCAAATTTTATAAAACTTATATCAAAACGCATCGCTCGTAAAATTGAACAAGATCAACGGTTTGGATTCAACATTTGAATTTTAAAATTTTTAAAAATTAAAAAAAATTTGCTGGCTGTAGAGGATGGCTGTAGAGACCGGCTGTAGAGGATGCCAATCCGTTGTAATACAACCATCCAGTGGACGTCTTTGGATACGAGCCGTCTGATTTAATCTAAACGGTTAGATTTTTTCGGGCCTATCAATCTTAGTATCATGCACGGGCATTTATAGCCATTGAGATTAAATCAGACGGCTGAGATCGAACCATCCACTGGATGGCCATCCAGAGGATGCGATCTGCTTGCTTCTCGGCCTCGCCGGCTCTCTTTTGTTTCTCCTTTCTCCGGAGAAACCCTACCTCTACCTCTACCTCTCCTTCCTTCTCAAGTCTCAACCCCTTCTCTCTTTCTCTCTCTCAAATCCATGTCCGTCGTTTTATCGCCTGAATTCAAGTACGTCACTGAAGAGCGCCTTCAGGAATGGAAGAACCCGAACCCGAACCCCTCGGGCTCTTCCCGGGTTGCGGATCCCGTGCCCATGACCCGCTTCCTCTACGAGCTCTGCTGGGCCATGGTGAGTTCTTCATTCCTCTCTCTCAATTCTCAGCTTAAGTGTGGGAGGTTGTGTTTCCCACGATTCTCTTGTCTTCTTCTCCTTTTTCGCCAGAAACTGCGTGTTCAAGTGTTTACGCACTTTAGTCGGTCGTGGAATTGTTCTCTGGCCTTTTTTGGGGCTTTAATTGCTCAAGTTCAGTTGCATGCACTTCTTTAGTTGCAATTGGAACAACATGTGTAAGTGAGACAGCATCTACACTTGTGGTTTTTCTCTGAAAGGGGTTCTGAAATGATAATTAATTAGACAAATTTGTTGGTTATGGTTATGTCGATTAAATAAATTTAATTTGTTAAAGGTAGCAGCACACAGCGTAACGTGCCAGCTGCTGTTCTGGGGAAAAAAATCCTTGAAATCATGCCCTATAATATTTGGTTTGAGCTGGATTCTTCTCCTGTTACTTTTTTTAAAACTGTTATTTTGACTTCCTTCATGTAATGGTTGAACATCAATATTTGGTCTCTTATAGAATTTCTACTGTACCATCTATTGCGAAGCGCCAATGCACGACCACATAAACAGCACCGATAAAACTTGTAATTTTTTGCATCGAAATTTGACATAAACTGGAATTGTCATTTTATTATGTAAAAGGTATTTTTCTTTCCTCTATGTCACCTTCTATCATTGTATCATTTGCTAAATGTTTTCTCTGTTGTCAGGTACGTGGAGAGCTGCCTTTCCAAAAATGCAAGATTGCATTGGATTCTGTGCAGTTTGAGGAAGATACACATGTTCACGAGATGGGGTCTATTTTAGCTGATATAGTAGCTCAATTTGCCCAGGATGTGAGATTTCTCAGTCCAATTTTTTTGTCTCCCCCCCCCATATACTACCATAAGTAGTCCAATTAAATGCACTGAAAACTAGTTTGTTTGTCCTAATGACATTGTTAAGCCTGTCTAAGACGTAATTATGCCCCAACTGTAGCAATCATATTTCCTTATAACTTTTGTAACAGGTCACTCGTGCAATTAAGTACTGATTTAACTGAATTTGCTGGCATTTTTTCCCCAGTCTTGAAAAATTCAATCAAACAAAATAGGAATTAAAAGTTCAGTTCAAACTGGCATTAACTGTTTTATGTAGAGGGCTATAATGGCCTAGCTGTGAATATCAGTTCGGAATTTACTGTCATAAAAGGCCAAAATAATATTTAATTTTAGAAATGTTCAAGCTGGTCTCTTGCTGACTGGTATGTACTTGTCTTGTTACTGTACAAACCTTACCAAAGGTGTAGGGTCTATAAGAAATTTTTGGCGTGATGCTTAGACCAGAGTGATTGAAATTGCTCTCCCTTAATATTCAATGAAGCTGTCATTACCTCCATTATTGCAGTAACATCTAATGTCCCTTTATTTAATATACTCAGCTAACAGTATCTGGGGATCATCGTGCACGCCTTGTCAAAATGGTAAATGAATTTTTGCATTTTATAAATTTTTGTTTGTGTAGAATAGAGTGTAATGACTGATTTGTATCGGTATTTCTTCAGATAAAATTAGTAAAATACCATAGTTATACTTAAAAATAAACTTTCTGTTGGTACACATTATACCCAATGAAGACAAGATATTGTCATATCAGTTGTGTGGTAGCCAGTATGCGTCTATACCTTTCTCCTTTTTTAATACTTTTCTTTAATTCTGTCATTTTAGACAAAGGCATTGGTGGAGGCTTCATTGGTCGCAGCTAGGCTTCTTCAAGAGAGGTGTGAGGTGAAGCTCTCTTTTAACACTTAAGTTTGGTTAAATCTTCTTTAATTGATCAATGACTTTCACTAGATCGTATTTCACTGTTCTGTCAATTTTGTGATTGGTCACCACTTAAGCTCAAATAATTCACAACTCATTCTCAAATAGGCAAGTGATTGTCATCCTAGCCACAATTTGTCATCAACCCTGTAAATAGACCTCCAAATATCTGAAAATTGAACAAAAAATGGACGTGTCTGCAGATGATATAAATATGCCACTGAATTTGAAAATTTTATCTACTTTGTCTTGTCCTTGATCAATAGACAGAGAAGAAAAAGCTTTTAGCACTATTTTACTAATTAATTTATTGTTTCGGCTTTATCAGGAGGAGTTTTTATTTGAGGCTGATCTCAGTAGGATGAAGGCACAAGATTTAAAGAGTAAAGAGGTATGTTGCTCGGGTCTGTACCTGATATATATCTTCCTCTGCAAGGGTTAAGGGTATAGATTAACTATAGAATCTGTGTTGCTGCTAGAATAGACAGGAGTGCTATATAGAGAGATTCAGTAGAATTATTATAGTTGTTATATTAAAATGAACCCCAATTAAGAAGAAACAAGGACAATATGTCAATGATGATGGTCTTGGATTAATCTGGGCAGTTGCTGGCTGGTATACCCAGTTTACCTAAATTACTTAATGAAACTAACCTTTAGTCCAAATCCTACCCTGCACTAATGCCCAATGATTAGTCGCCAATACAAGAACCGAACCAAAATGTGCACACACTGAAGATAGAGCTGGAAATTTGCTTAATTGCCAATAGAAGTGTGCACACACCGAACCAAAATGTGCACACACTGAAGTCGCCAATAGAAGTAACTGTTGCTGCTAAATGGTTGCAAGCCAGTCTTTGTGTTTGTTCATGTACCTTGCTTGGTATGGTACTTTATTCTTGCACAAATTGATCATATTTTACTACATTCAGGTTAGAGTAAATACACGGCTTCTCTATCAGCAAACGAAGTTCAACCTTCTAAGGGAAGAGAGCGAGGGTTATGCCAAGCTGGTGTGTATTATTGTTTACAAATTTTTATTTCAGTGACAAATCCAGAAATAACATGGATCGTGTTTTTGAAAATGCTTGCATGTTTGAATATGAGGACACTTTTTCTGGTCCTTGACACATTTTAATCTGCTTATTAAAATTTACAAATTACACCTAAAGGAGATACATTCAACAAAATATTGGAATTTCGGTCTCATATCTTATGATTATGTTTCTGTTTTCTAAGCCAACATATAAATTTTTTCAAATTTTCTTGTTCTGATAAGAAAAAATTTGCTTGAATAAATGTGATAACATGAAACAGCACTATTAATTCGTGTTAAGAGCCCTGAAAATTGGGGATTGAGTTTTGTTACCATACGATCAATTTGGAAGGTGTTTGTTGCAAATTACGAGAATTTACTGTCCTCTCTCTACTAAAAAGATAACCCTACCTAAGTACTCTGTTAGTCTTAACTACCCCAAAAGTTCAAACATGATTCATATTTTATTTATTTCTTTTTATCTTTCTATTTGTATCTTATGATGTTGTTGCACTTGAGTATATAGGTGACCTTACTATGTCAAGGCTCTTTAGATCCAACGAGCAATAATGCACTGGTGGTGACCATCAGTATTATAAAGGTTAAAGTCTTACCAAACTTCGTATTTTAATTCACTCTTTTATGCATCTAACACAATTATAACCTCTAATTGCAGTCATTGATTGGACATTTTGATCTGGATCCAAACCGAGTATTTGATATTGTAAGTCATATTTGTGCTTCACAGTCCAATTTGGGTAGCGCATAGCTTTTCTACTTAGTACTTGATGCCTTTAGGTTTTAAATATTGTTATTTGTCCATATCTTGGTGTAGTACCTTCTGTCTTTCGGTTTTATATTGTTGTTTTGTCATATTTTTGTACTTGGAGCATTTAATACTCCGCGCACTTAACTGAAACCGGAAAAAAAGTAATAAATATAAAATGCAATTTACAATAAATTAAGAAGGATTTCTTACATTGTAAGTAAAGGACAGATGAAAGCAATATATTTATTATTGCTGCCTCTTTTTTTTTTCTCAAGTAAACTGTAATACAACTGAAGATCTATATTATAGGTGCTCGACTGCTTCGAACTATATCCGGAGAAGAAAATATTTTATGATCTTATACCTATATTCCCCAAGGTATGTAAATTGTTTGTTAATCAATCATTTAAAGGTCATTTTTTTATCACAGCCAAGTCGAAAGCTGATCCCATTATGGAAACATTAATTTTTATTTTCCTAATGGGATATGTATAATTTACTGATATAACCCTGGTTTGTAATTTTGGCATTATTGCTGCTAATGGTTTTTCTGCTTTGACAGTCACATGCGGCTCAAATATTGGGTTTTAAGTTTCAATATTACCAGAGGATGGAGGTCACTACTCCAGTTCCGTCTTCCCTTTTCAATTTGGCCGCGCTGATGGTCAAGGAGAACTTTATTGAACTTGATAGCATGTAAGGCTCTCTCTCTCTCTCTCTCTCTCTCTCTCTCTCTTAAATGATATATAAAAAAATAAACTGTAAAACCACGGTTGAAAGAAATCAAAGTGGAAACTAAAATGATAATTTGAAATCAGTGGTTACAGGTATGCCTATACTGTTATCTTATATGAGTGATATGGTAAGTGTTGATATTGGTATTGCAAACTTCTAATACCAAGTGTATCATTCCTTCAACTGTGGTGTCAAAGACAAATGTGGCCATTCTGATCAAATATGTGCTCCCTGCTCATAAAAAGGAGCCTGTTAATAGTCAGCTGTGCAGAATTACAAGCCCCTGCCCCTGACCCTTTGATACTTGTGTTTTTTTTCCATGGTGTTCCAGATATCCACACCTTCTTCCTCAGGATGAAGATGCATTCATGCATTATGAGGGGTTCCTTTCAAAAAGAATCGATGAGGTCTGCATTGTTTTTGTCGTTGAATTTTTTCCAGTCTTCTTTTCTCTTGTGATTTCAGCATCATTGAGGTCTGGTATTGTATTAGTCAGCATATGCCGGCTTGTCTGCTTTTTGCAATGGCTTTATTACTAGTTTGATTTGATGGCCACTTTAAGCTTTATTTATTTATTTATTTATTTTTTTGGGGGGGGGGGGATTTGACCAAAAATGCAATATATGACATACAAAACTGTGATTGTTCTTCCTGTTTGTTTGTTTTTTCCATTTCTTTTACCTTCTTTTATCAAATTTTTAGGCTAGTAAGATTGGTAGAATAAATCTGGCGGCAACAGGTAAGGACCTCATGGAAACTGAAGAGAAGCAAGATGTTAGTGTTGACTTCTATGCTTCATGGGACCTGGAATTGGATGTACTAGCTGAGCGGGCCCCTGAGGTCAGGACCAATCAAAAGCTCGGGTTGCTTATAGGCTTCCTCTCTGTTCATGACTGGTACTTTCTCAACACATTCATTTTTGTAGGAAAAGTTCCACTTTTGCCCTGCGAAACGAGAATTGTTGAGTATTAGTATATAGGATGGTTTTTATGGGATGTTTGTGCTTCAAACATTTAGGATATCTGAGAGCAATAATAAAAAAAAAAGAACGGAAATGTATATAGGATGTTCTTTCTACTTTACAAAGAGTACATTATATGTTTCTGTCGAAACTCATAGCCATATTATAGTTGTCTCTCGCTCTCTTTTTCTATGGTTGCTTGCCTTTTCTCTAATGTTGAGTTAATTTTATCAGGAATCATGCCCAGATACTGTTTGAGCGACTTTCTTCTATGAACCCGGTTGAGCATGTTGAGATTTGTGAGGGGTTATTTAGGTAATTTTGGTGTATTACATGCAACAATCATTTTATTCGATGATAGATTATAATGAGGGCTGTTAGAATTAGTTTTCACTTGTTGGTTGATCATCAAGGCTTATCTGGTAGATTTTTACATAGGATATTCATTTCTTGTGCTGGAAATAAGTGGAAAATTTTGCTTTGTTAGGAGTTTTTATGAAGTGAATGTAAGCATATAGAAAATGAACCTCTGTTGATGATTGCCATGCAGTGAATTGTTCTTTACCAATAGACAACTGATAGATGCTCAAAGAAAAGAAAATGAAACAAAGGCATTGGCTGGCAGATAGTATGGTGAAAACCTTGACACCAAAATAGGAATAACAACAACAACAACAACAACAACTAAGCCTTTTGTCCCAAGCAAGTTGGGGTAGGCTAGAAACACCAAAATAGGAATAAAATCAGGAAATTTATGAACTGAGTACCAACACAATTTTTGACACTCTTTGTTTTACAGGGTGATCGAGAAAACAATTTCAAGTGCATATAAAATAGTTAGTAAAAACTACCGACCTCCCTGTAAGTCTTGGAATTCTGATGATGTAATGGAAGTAGACTACCCCTCAACCTCAAGCTTGTCAGTTGACCTCCCACGGGAGTTTTTTCAGATGCTCTCAGTTGTGGGCCCATATCTTCACCGTGATACAGCTCTTCTTCAAAAGGTGAACTTTTTGGTTTGATTAAAATTTGATCTTGTATGACTTCAGTTTCCAGTATGACAGCCTCAGGAAAGCTTTGATTCAATCTAGAAGCTAAGAAAAAAACAATTAAATCACTTGGTCAGATGGTTCCTTAAATCAGTGAGGCAGGGCTTTTAAGAATGTACCTTGTCTTTGACTTGTATATACCAGAAAAGTATGATATGGAGTCAAAGAGGTGATGTAAGGATTTTTTGGGTATACTGTATGACATGATTCTTATTATTTTGATTTGTGCGTATTTCTATTAGCACATACATTATGGTACATGAAATTTCCCTTATAAATGTCCTAAGGTCTTTGAATGCACAGATATGCAGAGTGCTGAGGGGCTACTATGTGTCTATGAGAGATGATTCTGCAAAAGTAAACTCACCCAATTCAGATGAATCAAGGAGATATAAGGAGGCTAGGATAAGGATTGAGGATGCCATCGGTTTGTGCCTTCTCCCTTCTTTGCAGTTGATACCTGCTAACCCGGCTATTGGGTTTGCTATATGGGATGTGCTTTCTCTTCTTCCTTATGAGGTAATAGTCTTCACCACCATATTGCATCATCCTTATCCTCCTACACTATTTGCGTAATGAGAAATATTGTGCATAATTCTACAATAGATCAAAAGGTTGCGCATAACCCACAATATATCAAGAATTAGCTCTTTCAATGTTGGTTTGTGGGGTTGGGCATTTCTTATGGGAATAAATTAGGGAATGATGGTTGTAGATCATTGGGCGGCACTCTGTTATAATTAGAAGCTTGGGGTTTTTCTCGTTTGCAGCTTATGCATGCATATTAGGTTTTGTTCTGTTTCCTTATGTAATATCTCCTTATTTATAAACCTTTGAAGGCCTAATCTTCTGAATCTTGTATATAGGTGCGCTACCGATTGTATGGTGAGTGGGAAAAGGATGACGAACGGAACCCTCTAGTTCTTTCTGCACGACAACTAGCAAAGGTTTTTAAGCCTATTATAAGAAACATAATTTATTTTATTCTGTGTTCTTTGTATTATCTTATATTTCTACCCCTGTAGCATAGCTTTATTATCTTATATATTTATAGATATTTTACTTTCATGTTCTTCGAATTTTCCCTTGTATAAAGTTTTCTTTATGCAAGTTTATGTTGACATGTTAGGAAGCTTATGTTCTTTGAGAACTTTTTTGTTGGCCCCTTGCAATTATGCATAGTCAAAGAAATTGTCATGTATCAGACACCTCTTCCAAACAGAATGAAGCATGTGTAACTGGAACTTTTGTGTGACTCGTGTGTCTTGTAATATGTAACAGCTGGACACTAGGAGAATCCTGAAAAGGCTGGCAAAAGAGAATTTGAAGCAGTTAGGTCGTATGGTTGCAAAGCTTGCTCACGCCAATCCCATGACCGTGCTACGTACCATCGTGCAACAGGTTGCAACAATGTTGAAATATTACATTCGTATCCCTTGTACATCTTTATTAGACTTTGCTACCGCCCTTCCAGAGGAATATTTTTCTAATTCTTGTGGTTTACCAATTTCTTGCAAACTGCAATAATCCCAAAGCAAGCTCATTTTGCCCTAATAATTATGTGCTACTGTAAGTGAATTTGACCCAAAATTTTCTCACTTAATTGGACAAATAATAGCCTCATTTTACTGGCTCAGCCCATTTATACCCAAGTAAACCTTCAGGCTTTGTACCAAGTATCATTTAGGATTTATATGTCATCAATGTAATCATAATAGATCTTATTCAAGCCTTTTTTATGTAGTTGAGCCACACAACTGATTGTAGTCCTTGTTCCTTTATATTTTGAAAGATTAAATATTGCTCCTTTTATAGATCGAAGCATACAAAGATATGATAATGCCTGTGGTAGATGCTTTCAAGTACCTTACTCAGGTATATAAGACGAACTATTCTCTTATTTTAGTTTCTTCCTTTCTATAGATTTCAATTACTTCTATACCTTGTTTGTTGAAACTTTTACTTGATCTGTGCTTTGGAGATTCCATTACTCTGATTCATTCAATCAACTACAAATATGTCATTTGGTTATTGTTGTGCCTGATATAACTTATTGGCCACCTATTGGCTGGTATCAGTGGAAGCACGCTGAATTTATTTATGATTGGTTTCTTTCACCTGAGTTCCTTTTCTTTTTTCTTTTTTCTTTTTTATAATTTATATTTCAGCTTGAGTATGACATTCTGGAATATGTCGTGATAGAAAGGTTGGCTCAAGGAGGGCGTGATAAATTAAAAGAAGATGGTCTCAATCTCTCGGATTGGCTCCAATCTCTTGCTTCCTTCTGGGGTTCCTTGTATGTTCATTATATTTTCTCTCCACGAATATTGGTCCTTTTCTTTTTATTTTGAATATGTTTTCACATACACCCCTGAGGAGAACTGGAATTTTCAATAGGCACATGCAAAACAAAAATGATCTTAGGAAAAGAAGGAAGTTTTTTTCATGGCCTCTTGTGTAAATTTTATTTGGAAAACCTTTGTACTTGCTTCCTTCCTCTGTTGTTTCTGGAGGAGGAAACTGTGATGATGGTATTTAGTTATCTTGAGGAACATATTGCTCTCGACTCTCGTGATTATAAAAGAGAAAAGGATCATGCCAAATGGATACTGTCCTGCATTGTCCCTACCTATAATTATATATTAAGAAGAACTTAAGGTGCTTTGTAAAGCTCATGGATCAGATAGTTCTTTGACTCAAATTTTTCATTTTCGAAATTTGAATAGCAGATGTGAGTTGCTAGCTGTGATCTGCATCTTGAAATCTTGTACAAAACCATATTTTTTATATCTATTTTTTGTTCTTTTTAGTTAGATTTTTCGGTAGGGAGAAAACTTTTTTTTTTGGTTTGAATTTTTGTAAAGTCAATGTTTTTTCTTCCTCCAAAAAAATGTATGTCAGCAAGGTGCAAATCATATTGGGTGGCTTGAATTGAACGTTGAAGTTTCAGAAATGAAGATTTGGAGCCAAAGCACTGGCTGATTAGTATTTCACAAAGAACCTTAGCATACCTCTCTAGCAAACCAAGCATTGGAACTCTTGTAATGTATTTTGCAGAATTTGTCTGCAATAGTAATTGGACACAAAAGATACACGAGGATGGCAAGTGTGTAGTATTTGGTGTTCTGTTGTCTATGCTCGAACATGTATTTGAAATTTATGTTGACCTGTTACATGTGGATATGTTGTAGGTGCAAGAAGTATCCTTCAATGGAGCTGAGAGGCCTTTTTCAGTACCTTGTCAACCAACTCAAGAAGGGCTCTGGCACCGAGCTTGTTCTTCTAGAGGTGCATCATTTTATTAAAATTTTTATGTCATTATTGTTTTTTATTTTTTCTTTTTCCTGTTATTTAAGAATTGCAACCCGATGTTGGCTGTTGGGTCTTGGAATTAAAACTTTAGAACTGAAACCAAGGGGTTTAGAACTCTTAATTCAAAATTTGTTTTTGTTTCTCTTTGGTCAATTCATTTTCCTTGTATGCAATCTCAAAAACTTTAGAAATGAACTTTTAGGAATTAATAGAGCAAATGGCAAATGTGCATTACACTGAGAACATCACAGAAGAGCAACTTGATGCATTGGCTGGGAGTGAGACCTTACGCTACCAATCCAACCTTTACGGTAGCACTCGAAATAACAAGGTTTGGTCACTAAACTAATCTCCTGCCAAGTGTTGATCTTATGTATATATTCATTTTCCAACAAATGAACCATCTTGTATTCTAGTCCTAATTATCTACTCTTAGAGGGGAAAAAAAAGAAAAAGACAGTACTGTAAGCATGTATTTTAGCCAACAAGAGAGGCGATTGAAAGAGGAAAAGTACCTGACTACCAAGAGCAATAGCTCAAGTTATCTGAACCTACTCTCTGTAGGGTACTTGATTTGGTTTATCATTAATTCTTTCAACACTGGATGAACCTACCAGAGTTTCTTTTTCTTTCATGTCTAAGCAAATAAAATTTTTCACTACCAAAGCAAAGAAATTAGAAAGAAAAAAGAATAATTTATTGTTGTATATAAATAAATTAGGAAATAATTTATTGTTGTATATAAATAAATTAGGAAATAATTTATTGTTGTATATAAATAAATTAGGAAATAATTTATTGTTGTATATAAATAAATTAGGAAATAATTTATTGTTGTATATAAATAATTTCACTACCGTTCCACGTACGACATCTCTTGGTCTTGTACTTTATTTACATGCAACTAAATATAAATGCTAGAGTACTTAAGCAATCTTCTTAAACAGGTATTGAGTAAATCGACAAACAGGCTGAGAGACTCGTTGTTGCCAAAGGACAATCCTAAGCTTGCTATTCCCCTTTTGATTCTTATTGCCCAGTACCGTTCCATGTACGGCATCTCTTGTTTTTTACCTCTTAATTAATTTCTTGATTTTGTTTGAAGGTGTGCTGTTTCTATTTATATTTTATTCAAAAATAATTTAGAAAATTGTAAGACACGTACCTGACTTCATATTTCTTTTGCTTTATATTTGCAATTTGCTTTGAATAGACAAGAGTTGCAAGCTTTCAACTTTTTTTACTTAAGACTAATAGCTGATGTCTAATTACGTACGATTAAGTACCTGACTTCTGGTTTTTTGCAATTAAAGTACCTATAATTCCCAAAATTTTGTAGTTCATGAACAGTTGATATAACTCTGCTTAACTTTGCCTAGGGATAGTAAATTGTTCGTTGCTTCTGCAAATATAGGAATTATTGGGTTGATATTGCAATTACAATAAGTATCTGGTGCAATTTGTGGAAAAGAAGAATTGTTTGGTATGAAGTAAAGTTAGATTAGAATGAGATGATTCCTTTTGTACAGACATGTTCATTTTTCCATTTGGCTTTATGCTACAATGTTAATGGAAACATCTTTTTTATATGACATTAGGGTTATCCTAAAAGCTGATGCGCCTTACATAAAAATGGTAAGCGAGCAGTTTGACAGGTGTCATGGTACACTTCTTCAATATGTGGACTTCCTGTCTAGTGCCATCTCTCCAGCTTCAGCTTATGCACAGTTTATTCCATCTCTCCACGACCTTTCTCACAAGTACCATCTTGAACCTGAGGTAACAGCCTTTAGTCGCGGTTTATAGCTTCTATTGTTTACTTTTTGTATTTCATCCAATTTCCTAATTATTTAATACAAAAGTTGGTACTTGATATTTGGATATATATTATCACTTTCCTCCAGAATTCATATTAACCCAAATATCAGTACCAATGGGACCATAACATTTATGGAGGCATATATTTAGTGTGACACAAGTAAAGACCTGCAAAACTTCCCTCTAGGTTAAAAATATTCATCTTTGCAGAATATATTAATTATGAAAATTGAAAGATTTGGAGGTAAATTCCTGCTGGTAACTAATGTAAGCTATATATTAACGTCCAGGTGGCATTTCTGATATATCGTCCAGTGATGAGGCTTTTTAAGAGGCCAGGCAGTGAAGGAGTTTGCTGGCCACTTGATGCAGGTGAGGAGATCGATTCAGAAAAGGGGTTGCAAGATTTTGTTTTAAATATTGATTCGTCCCAAGAGCCTGTCAGGTACTTGTTTAGCTGGACTTTTTCATCTTTAAACCTGGACACCTCAATTTGATCTTAGATATATTTGTAAACTTAGATATTGCCTCCTATGCATTTTTTAAAAAAATAAAAGGTAAAAAAATGTTAGCAAATAAGCACAGTTTTGACTTCAAGAACTAAAATATATTGAGAGAGACTAGGAGGAAAGTGTGCTATTTGTAACTTTACTGGACATGTCTTTTATTGACATTAGTATGAGGAGTGTTTGGATATTAGTGACCTACTTTGAGTGAGAGTTCATTTTAAAGATATTAAGTATTAAAGACTGCTTTTACATCCTTTTCCCAGAATTGACATACAGTTATTTAGTTGCAAGATCCAAACTGAATGCAGGAAGAATTATAAAAAAGAAAAACAAAAGAACAGTTTTCTTATTTTGAACTAGGACTACAAAAGTTTGCTGCGTAACAGGCATTGGGAATTTCATGGTTATTGTCCCTCAATAATTTGCTAAACCATAAAATGTCTGCACATTACAAAATAATTCTTCTCATTTTTAACCTTTCCCAGATGGTCGGAATTTCTAAACACTGTTGAGTCAATGCTCCCTTCAAAATCGTGGAAGAACCTGTCATCTGACCTTTATGCAACTTTCTGGGGCTTAACCCTGTATGATCTCTATGTGCCAAAAAAGAGGTATGAGGCTGAGATTGCAAAGCAACATGGTGCCCTGAAAGCACTAGAAGAGCTCTCGGACACCTCCAGTGTTGCGATCTCCAAGCGCAAGAAAGACAAGGAAAAAATTCAAGAACTTCTTGACAGGTAGGGGCATTGTTGGTCTAACAATTGATTGTTGGCGTTCTGGCTTGTTATAAATGGATAGTTACAGATTCGATTAGTCAACTTTACCCTCTATCCATTTATCTATCGCTCAATTTTTATTTATCCAGTTTAGTCTGAACTTCAACTTCTATTTAAAATTGTTCACCATGTCCATTTTAAATCCAAATTTACGCATATATTAAACAAACAAATAATTGTCAACTAGACTTATAATTAATTGTACATTTCAGATGTGAAAACAGATAATCTCACTATACAGTATTCATTTTTGAATTTTTTTTTTTTTAATTTTTCATAATCCGTATAACTACACAACATATTTTTCTTAAATGTTGTTAGTCCTAAGAATGTAGTTTGATGCATTAAATTTGAATCGATTCAATTGTTTAATGAATTATTTTGAATTATTTACTTATTTTATGTGTGATTTTAAGTTTTTAACAAAAGCAACGATTCAATTTGGGTAACAGTTAAGATTCAGTAACTAAAATTGAAAAATAGAAAGTCAATGAGAGTAGGAGACCCCATAAAATTGTGCTCACATGAAACAATGGTTCTTGTCTTGACCCTTTCAGAAATTCAATTTTTTTTCTTTCCATTTTCTCTTGTTTGACTTGTGTCTTAAATCGGCTCTGCCATATTTAAGTGTTTCGTTATTTAATTCGTAAAAAGCTTAAACTTGCTTTACCAATTAGTGCTGGTCATTTAAGGAATGAGCTTAAGTCATAATTTTGGTACAGAAAAAACAGGTCATGAACATTGGTTGTTTATCAAATAGTAATGTACTAAGGTAAATAGGCTGGCCTCTAACAGATGTGTTAATTATAGAACCCCTATGGGTGCAGATTTTGGATGCGAGATTTGTCGCTCTTCTTTGTTTACTGATGGAGTGTTTTGATGTTTGGTCGTGGCTAACAACCAGTATGCTTATTCATAAACAAATCAGGCTTGCATCAGAGTACCGGAAGCACGAGAAACACGTGGAGTCGGTGCGACAGATGATGGCTCGGGAAAAGGACAGGTGGCTGTCAAATTGTCCCGAACCTGTAAAAATCAACATGGAATTCCTGCAGCGGTGTGTGTTTCCGCGCTCCATCTGCAGCGCAACTGATGCGGCCTACTGTGCTGCCTTTGTCCGTATGTTGCATTCTCTGGGGACGCCTTTCTTCAACACCTTACAACATATTGACCTGTTAATTTGCAAGTTACTCCAGCCAATGATTTGTTGCTGCACGGAGCTTGAGGCTGGCCGGTTCGGGCGTTTCCTGTGTGAGACTCTCAAGATGGCCTATGACTGGAAGGTATTTTCTTTGTCAAAATTAAAATACTAGTACTTGATGTCCAATATGCAATGACATTTTATTAGCATAGTATGCCTCTTTTTTCTAGCTCATTTTGGCGTAGATTTGTACAATCAAGCACTTTCTAGTCAATAATAAGCAAAGTTAGAATAACAAGTTAACAACAATTGTTAGATAAAAAAATCAGATTAATATTGATAATTATGTTAATATACTTACAGAAACAACAAATCTGGACCAAAATAGTACATGGTTATAATTAGCTTTGATTTTTTTTTTAATTATATATATATATTTTTTGTTTTTCTAATCCTTAACAGAAAGATGAATCAGTATATGAAAGAGAATGCGCCAACATGCCAGGATTTGCCTTATACTACAAATTTCCACATAGCCAGCGTGTTTCCTTCCCTGGCTTTGTGAGGGTCTGTTTCTCTTCCCTTTATGAACTGCTTGTTTACTTTTTAATATTGATAATCACATATTTGGTACTGTCTCAGTGATGTTCTGACAACAATTTGTAATGATGCTTTTCTTGGAGGTAAATCTATGTCATGACATGAGTCTTTATTTCATATTTTTATTTTAGTATTATTGTTGGTTAAAACAGGTACACTTCAAGTGGAGTCAAAAAATTACAAGGGTACTGGTGCAGTGCCTGGAGTCTACTGAATACATGGAGATCCGTAATGCATTGATTGTGCTGACAAAAATCTCATCTGTCTTCCCAGTGATGCGAAAGAGTGGTCTCAACATCGAAAAACGTGTTGCTAAAATAAAAGGTGATGAGAGAGAGGATCTAAAGGTTTTGGCTACGGGAGTGGCTGCCGCACTTGCTTCTCGCAAGGTCAGTAACTAAGTCTAAAATGGGAAGAGGAGGATGTGTTATAAGTGAAATCCAACATTTTATGAAATTTCAAATTAATTACATAGCATTTCTATCTATTGTTGCTGGTGCCCAGCATCTTTTCTGTTTTCCTAGTAGAACTGCTAGCGCAGCTTGCACTATTGTTATGTTTTGTTAAATATTGATAATTTGGCAACTTGCTAAAAATCCTCCCACCCCTTCCAATTAAGACTCTTATCTGACTAAAATCAACCATAGTGGATATAAATGTTTTCATTGTGAGTTTAAAAGGGACCGACATATAGACTGTTTAAGATCATATGAAGAAAATGACTGATGCAATCTTGTTGTTTTTGTAAACCTAAATTATCATGTTTCCATGTCATTTGTTAAACAATTTAGGAAGAAAAAACCATGTTTCAGGAAATTGAAATGCATGGGATTGCTTTGCAAATGCCCAAAAATATATTGAGTAATTGGCCAAGGGCAAAAGAGGACATAAAAATTGAGTCCAACCAGTACCTGTAAACGGTGCGGCCTTCAACATTTTATAATCTTGCAACCAGAATGTTATCTTTTTAGGTACAGCCAAAACTACTTTTTTGTTGATTTGCCTAATCAGATTTAGCTTCATAACAAAATTTACTTGTCATATGCCCATTCATCTCTATGGTTGTTACTAATTTGGTGCATTATCGTTATAAAACATAAGTTAAAGACTAATTCTGTCGAGGCTGAAGTTGTCTTTTTATTTTTCTTGTATGTCACATCTGTTTCTTCTGTGGTAACACAATTTCATATCATTTTTCTTCGTAAAGGGCAATAAGTAAAATAGGTGAAGCTGTTGGCATTTTGCCAACTAATTTTCACAAAAATATGAAAAACTGAGATACAGAGCATGGAGAACTATATGAACTAACATATATAGAAAGTTTAAGGGGTCGGCGAGAGAGGGGGGGAGAGAGAGAGAGAGAGTACAACAATCAAAGTTGAATCACCAACAGAGGAAACATTGACATTTGAGAACTTAAGAATCCATGTTTAAACCCAAGTGCGCCTTTTGGTGCCCAATTAGTAAGCTCCCATATGTTTTTCTAAAGGTTTGAGGAAGCCCTTCAAAAGCATGGTCCAAATTATCTCTCTTATCCTACTTGGAGGAGAAATGAAAGTTCCGCGTACTTATCGACACCTTCCTTTTTCGTCATCTTTTTGTCCCTGTGCATCGTCCAAGTAATTCTCTTCTCAGGAAAATGAAAAACATGGATACTAAAAGGTAAGCATTTAAGAAAAAATTAATCGTAAGAGAAAATTGATTTAAAAGGAAAATAATAATCGTGTACAATTAAGCTAAAGAAGGAAATAAAATGGAAAGTTTGAAAGGTTACTGCATTTTTCCCCCAGTAATTAGCCTAATTTCCACATTAGCAATCATATGGATTGTATTTCAGCTAATCTTTTTAAAACACCTACCGAATGACAAAGAAAAGCATCAAGATTGGAGGAAAAATAAAATAAGAAGAGAACATGATTGAATTTAAGAGCAAATAAATAAATTGAATGTGATATAACTGTTGGAAAATAAATGGAATTTACTAATGATGATATTTTTTTTCCCCTAAATCTAACATGAAAAAAGAAGCAAAACTTTATTATTTAAGCAAAATCATTCTCGGATGAGAATAGATAAAGACCATATGCATAGAGGAAGGATATATCTATTTGCAATACACTAGAAAGAATGTTGGTTACTGAGACAAAATGTCACTCAGTGAGCATCTCTTGCTCAAGGCGCTTCTCTTCTGACAAGCTAATCTTCTTCTTAAATTTTGTAACAATTGAACTTTTCCCCTGACTTGGCATACTAAAAATTAAATTAGATAAGTGAATGGGCCCTAATTTGAGAAATAGGGCCAAGATCATCAAAATATAAATACCTTTGCCCTTCGCAGCAATGCAATATTTTGTGTTATCTGTAAATATCGCAAGAAATGCCTGCGGATTGTTGATAAGAAAGCATGAAAAATATTGGGTGGAAGTTAAAAAGAAATAAAGAAGGAAAAAATTGAGAACATTTTCCTCATCTTGTTATTGGCTTCTTTCTGCAGAGCTCGTGGGTGTCTGATGAAGAATTTGGTATGGGACACTTGGAAACTAAACCTGCGGCATCACCTGCTAAAGCTCCTCCTCCAGGTTATTTATTGCCTTTCAGTATTTTTGTACCTGAACATGGCAAAAATTTGACCTAATGCAAATGACCTGGAACCTAAAATCTAAACCAACCTGAAAAGAGTTTGAAAGTTGATGAAGTTGGCTGTTCAAACCAGAAACCTGGACATCTGCATGTAAATTCAACTTGCCTCTTACTGAACTAACTGTCAAACTCTTAAGCAGGTAACAACAATCATATTGCTGTTGATTCTGTGAGTAATCCTCCTAAAGAACACAATACACGCCATAAGTCTACTACAGATGCTAAAAATGAGAGATCAAATGGAGCTGCTTCACGACTTCCAGATGAGCATCCAAAAGCCCAATCCGAGGAGCCTTCCTCCAGGACTTCGAGGCCGCCAGCTGATTCTGAGGTGCTAATCCTTCTGTTCTTTATAATTTTAAGAAAGAATAGTAAAAATCCCTATAACAATCATGTTTGTCCAATTAAGCATCCATCAAGCTTCAAGAGACTGCCCTTTTTAACCAAGTAACATTGCTTTGCTCCTACATGACACTGAATGCCAAACATGCATAAAAAAATAGAAAGAAAACAACAAACTGCATCGCTTATTGCTAGTGAATTGGTACTACTTTGATATATTAGTACTTCCCCTTATGTATTGAAGCTCTTCCACATATGTTATACCTAAACTAAAAGTGTAACATGTCAGTACATATTTATTTTGATATAACCTTCTTTAGCACTTAAACACTCGAGTGTGTTAAGTTATTATATTTTTTATTTCCTATGCATCAGACAAGGGCTCTGCAAAAACAGAGAGGTGCACCGAGTATTCTTGGGAAGCCACCAAAATTAGAAGACGGAAAATCTGGAAAGATATCAGAAAGTGGGCCTGACTCAATCCCTACAACAGCTACAAATGGTAAATCATCTCAGAGAGGTACCAGCACAAGCAATGCTACAGTCCATGTTTCAAAAGTGGAAAGTGGTACTGTCGCAAGAACATCTCATGAACACATACAGAAGAGAGCTGTACAAAATGACGAGCAGGAAAGGGTTGCAAAGAGGAGGAAGGGGGAGGAAAGAGAGAGAGAAACAGAAAGTGATAAAGATAGAGAAAAAGAAAGAGAAAATGATCGGTCGAGCAGGGATAGAGCAGATGATAGACATGAGAAGGAACAGAGGGACAGAGAGAAGCAGAGGGAAAGGGAGAGAGAAAGAGAGAGGTCAATGGAGCGGAGAGATAGAGACAGAAGCTTAGAAAGAGGAGGCAAGGATGAGAGAGAGAGAGAGAAACTTCCACCCCCGCCCCCGCTTCCCCCAAGCTTTGTTCCTCAGAGTGTATCCAGACACAGTGTTGAGAGAGAAAGGGAAAGGGAGAGAGATGATGATGTTAACAAGAGGAGGAGAGGGGAAGATAACAGGGATGGGAGGAAGCGGGAGGACCGGGATGGTTCTTCGAGTAAGGTAAACATTTTCTCTGCTGTGTACTACTAAAAAATTGTGAAATTTTTGACCCAAAAGAATGCAGAAAATTAAATATAGTTCAATCTTGTGAAACTGTTGCAAAATAGAAACCTGTTCAGTTATGATACATGCCTGCTCCCTACCGCATTGACCAGCATGCACCTGAATTCTTGAAATCTTTTCTTTTTTTATCGTATAAAGGTGGAAGAAAGGGAACAAGACAAGTTGAAGGAAGACAGCGAGGCTAATGCTAAGAGGAGAAAAGTAAAGAGATCATCTTCTACTGAGCCAGGAGAATATTCACCAGCAGTACCCTCATCTCACTCGTATGATACAAGAGGAGAGAGGAAGGGGGCTGGGACACCCCATCGGGGAGTTTATGGGGACGAAAACGCTCGGAGTCATAGCAAAGATCCCTCCAGCAAGGCCAACCGCAGGGACACTGACCAGTATCCTTAATTATTATTTTGATTATTCAATTTTGGTTGACCCTTGCTATCTGTACAGCTCTGGTTTTGGACCGTCCCATTTAATGATAGCATTGGCTGGTCTAGACTGGAACTAGAAAATCATGTCCATTTTTTTTTAATTATTTTTTTGGGGTGGGGTGGGGCGTTTATATATATGCATTTCCCTTGTACAGGGGTGTATATGATACTTTAGGATTTTGCAGAGGTTAACATGAAATTTGTCCATCAGTTGTTTTCTTTGACTTTTGAGTAACAACAGATCTCACGAAAGAGATTTCGAAGAGGACAAGAGACAAAGAGCAGAAACTAAAAGGAAGCATCGCAAATGAATGTGTAATTAATTGGCAGCTCATGCGCGCATCAAACCTAGATATCCATCAACTATTTGTGATGACGGGGTGCCTAGCATACGCTATTAAGACCAAAGATAGATTTCTGTAAAGAAGGCGCGACAACTGTTGTACTTGATTTTTATAATCTGTTTGAACTGGAGGTCCAGTGAAGCAGAGGCTTCAAAGCCTTCCTGTCCCCCCTAACTTTCACCCCCTATGTAATGTGCTATTTAACATTAAAATTGATAAGTTGGGTTTAGATTTTTGTTAAAAATGGAAAGGGGCTATTTTAATTTATATGCATAAAATGAATTTGTATTTAGTTGAGAGTGAAATTATTTTGACTAATAATGAGTAGGACTTTAGATTTAAGATTGGTTTTCTCTAATTGACTTGTATGGCTTTGTTTCCAATCGTTATGTTTTTCATGACTTATGGCTTCTCAAGGTGATTGCTTAGTTATTGGCGAAACAAATGTACATAATGGGTTTCTGCAATTTCAAGCGAGATTTTATTTGATTTCATTGTTAGAATTTGTTTCATCAAAGTAAATGGATTTCCTTTTGATTTGATCGGAATTTTCATGTTATTAGATCCAACGATATCCTAAAAGATCAATTCCTTTTGTTTTTTTAGAATAAGCCCAGAAGATCAATTCTAATAAAATGAAATTTTGTATAGGTTTGGAGTAGAAATGGACAAACAGAGATATATACAATTTTGACAACCGTTAAAAATATTTGTTTTCTTTAATAGTCGTTGGATTGTATTCTATGCTTTATACAGATGTACGCAATTAAATACAGGTTTTATCACACAACTTCAACTTTACACCGGTTGTTATGATAGAATATCCAAGTGTTTGAAAATGGCCCTCGCCATTTTGAATCTTTTGCACGCGAAATTATGTACAACATCCGAATATTATTCTGCACAATGATTCTCACCACCAGCACATTAACGTCAGAGCAAATCTACGAGTACATTTGTTGGAAGAATTTGGAAAAATGAAAATGCTGCTTTAATAAATTAGGTCATTAGCATCCCCTAATTTGGAAATTAAAAAATATCATTGTACAATTTTGTAAGTATAGGTGAAAATAGAGAATAGTAGTAAGTCAGACTTGTTGATTCTCCCTATATAGACAGCTAGGTTTGATGAAATGATATAGCGATGTGCATAATAATAAAACATGACATTTTGCATCTAATATTGACATACAATGTTAAAAAAAAAATTAGACAGATCAGGATATTTATAAATTTATAAGTGTCGGAGTATTTGTTAGTAGTTTTAAAAAATGTGGATGAACTTATTTTTTCTGCCATGTATTGCATATTTTCATAGTCATTTACAAATGTAAGTTTGAGGATTAAATTATTTTGAAAAGTTCACTAGAAAAATTCGTAAACTTGATCTTAAAAATAACTGGATGGTTTTTAAACAGAGAAATAATTGCTGATGTTATTCTATTAACATAAATTGCTAACATTTCTACACTTTTTTCCCGTTAAAAAATATATTTAAAAAAATAAATATATATTTTTAAAAAAATATACACAAGAAATGAAAGAAAAAAAAAATTGAAATGTAAAAATTTGACGACGATTAACGGTTCAAATCGGTGATTCTATTCATATACTCATCTCATGTTTCCTTGTAACGCTTCCTCCCGTTTAAGCGTAAACCATGCATTGAGGCAAATGCAAAACCTCCCTCCATTTCTCCACCAACTCACCATCCACCTCCGCAACCACACTCTTTCCCTCCATTCACCTCTCTCCATCCATGCTTTTCTCCTCAAATCAGGTCACCTCCATTTCCATCCCTTTCCTTCCCTCCTTCTTTCCTCCTACTCTCTCTCCCCTTCCTTTGCTCTCTCTCTCTTCCACTCCCTTCCCTCTCACCTCCTCACACCTCGCCTCTTCTCTTCCCTTCTCTCTCCTCTCTCTCATTCCCATCCCTCTCTTGCTCTCCCTTTCTTTCCCCTCCTTCTCTCTCGCTCCTTCCTCGACCCCTTCCTCATCTCCTCTCTCATCAAAACATGCTCCTCTCTCCGTCATTTGTCCAGCGGCAAGCAATCGCATTGCATTGCGACAGTTTATGGTTCTTCGGCTGACCCGATTGTGCAGTCTTCGCTTGTTGATATGTACTGTAAGTGTGACAGTATCGATTATGCACGCAAGGTGTTTGATGGAATTACTGAGAAGAATAAGGTTGTTTGGACAGCTATGATGGCTGGGTATTCCTCGAGCGGAAGAGTAGATGAAGCCTTGGAGTTATTTTCACAAATGCCTGTGAAGAATTTGTTCGCTTGGACAGCTCTGGTTTCGGGGTTTTACCATAGCGGCAAGTGGTTGTCTGGTGTAACGATTTTTACGAAAATGAGAAAGGAAGGGGTCAGGATGGATGATTGTTTTATTATTTCAAGTGTAATAGGCTGTGGATCCCATTTGGCCAGCTTGGGATTGGCGAAGCAACTTCATGGATTGGTTTACAAACTTGGTTTCTTACTTAGCATATTTGTTCGGAATGCTTTGGTGGACATGTACTCCAAATGTAGTGATATATTCTCTGCTAGGAAGGTGTTTGATGAAATTTCTATAAGAGATGTAGTGTCGTGGACTACCATGCTTGTAGGTGAGGCACAACATGGCCGTGCTGAAGAGGCACTAGCTCTTTTTGATAAAATGACTTGTATGGGCATCAAGCCCAATGAAGTCACCTTTATAGGATTGCTCTACGCATGTAGCCATGGAAGTTTAATTCAAAAGGGCCGTGAACTCTTTGATTCCATGATTAGAGATTATCATATCAAGCCAAGGTTGCAACACTACACTTGCCTGTTAGATTTATTAGGTAGGTCAGGGCATTTATCAGAAGCAGAGGACATAATTTCAAGCATGCCTTATTCCCCTGATGAGACCACATGGACCGTGCTTTTAAGCGCTTGTAACAAACACAAGGATGTGAATATGGGAGTTAGGCTTTCTCATCATTTGCTCGAGTTAAAACCCAAAGATCCTTCTATATATGTTCTCATGTCTAATGCATATGCAGTTGCTGGCAAGTGGGATTATGTTTCAAAGGTGCGAATGTTGTTGAATGAATTTCAGGATAAGAAGGAGCCAGGTTATACTTGGGTTGAAGTAGGTAAGGAGAGTTGCATATTTTATGCTGGAGAGGCACCTTCTGACACGAAAGAGCATGTAGAGGGTTTGTTAGGGGAGTTGGAGAGAGAGATGAGAGAGAGAGGGTATGCACCTGATACAGGTTTTGTCTTGCACGATGTGGAAGAGGGTGATAAAGTGCATCAATTGTCCAGGCATAGTGAAAGGTTAGCAGTTGCATACGCGCTTCTTAGAACGGTACCTGAGTCGGAGATTAGGCTTGTAAAGAATCTTAGAATGTGTGGTGACTGCCATGTTTTCTTGAAGTTTGTTAGTGATTTTAAAAAAAGAAAGATTGTAGTAAGAGATACAAGTAGGTTTCACCATTTTGAGCAGGGAAGTTGTTCCTGTGGTGATTTTTGGTAGTATTAAATTATTTCTGATTCCATGGTTAAACTATACTGTCTTTTTGCTTCTGACCATGTGAGACCAAATCCCTGGTTGTTAGAAATTAGTAATATCGTCTCAATTAGATCACCTTTCCTCACGAGAGCTAATACACCAGATCAATATCAATGCAATATTATTATATTAACCTGAGATAAATTTGATTAAGGAAAAACTGTTTTCTTTGATATAAAAAAGGAAAATTAAGTTCAATACATCTGTATTTTGTTGCTTTTCGTATGTTAAAAAAAAATGACAAGATCATGTTCGTGCGTCTTCAATACATGAACTTTTGAGGTTCACGCTAGAAATAAGTCAACTATGTTGGATTCGTGGGGTCTGTTGCCAATTTCAAACATAAAAATGTTTTCAGTAGGATCCATATTGGATGATATAAACTATTTATAGCCTTACTATCAAAGATTGGAAGTACCAATCTGTTTATCCAATAAAGCTATATAGAACCCTGTTCCAGGCCTGATACAGATTGGATTAATCAGCGTAGCACCTCTGAAGTAATAAAACTACTGGAAATTTAAAAAGAAGATTATCTGACAACTTTAATCTGGTGAATCCAACGCAAAAGAACATAATTAGCATGATTGTGCATACAATTATAAGTAACTCAATTTCAAACCCTAAAGTTACTGTAGGTAAAGCTCAAATCGCAACGGTTGCGTTACTGTTCTAAAATGAATCTGAGCCCTTCGTCTCTACTAGCGTAGTCGCTGCTCTTTTTCTTGCTTTCGCGAAGCTTCGTCCACAGATACATCTCGACTATTTCCTCTCCCTTGGGTCTAGGGTTTCTCCTCGTTGCACGCTGTATCGATCTGCGAAGTGAGAGAGGAAAAGAGACACGTTGTTGTCCTGTTTCGCTTCTGTTCTTCTCTGCTCCTCTCTTTTGCTCACCAGCTCTTGGGACGGCTTCTTTTCAGACGGAGGGGTTGCTCCTTTTGTACTCTGCGGTCATTCTATGTACGGCTATCTGTTCTAAGCTTTATGTGTTCAATGGCACTATTGCCTTGCGAGGGTTTCCATCTTGCTTTCTTTTGTGCTCTTCCTCTCCTCTTGCTCTTTTTTACCTTCTCCGATCCTCTCTTCCTGTCTTATTTTGGTAAGCTTTTCTTCTCCGTTTGCTTTTCGTTTCTCGAATTCTTCTTCCCCTTTTTCTGTTTTGCTTTCCACCTATTTTTACTTTCATCCCCGATTTCCCTTTTTCTTTTTTTTCATTTTTCTGTTGGATTGTTTATTTATTTATTTTTCCTTCTCGGTTCTTTAGGACTTCTACTTAAAATCATGATTTTCCTTTTTCTCTCCAAATCCAGTGGCGGTGTAATGGGGTGAGGAGGTTGGTAAAAGAGGAAGTTGGGGATGGAGCCTGGAGGAGGAATTCTGATAGGGATAAGAAATTGGTCAACTGAGGTGATTCTTTTGATTCTTTGTTATTCTCAGATTTCTGATAGAACCAAGATTTAGTAAAGAATTAGGGTCTTTGGAGCATAAATACCCACTAACACAGCCTTGGTATCGGCTCATGCCTCTCCCCCAATTACCTTTACATAGTAGGAATTGCTCCCCTAATTTTGTTATTATGCTAATATAGTTTTATTTATCCGTTCTCGTAGGATAAGTTTGAAGTCTAATTGACGAGAAGAAGCCTTAGATTTGATTCCTAAGCACTGTGGCAGAAAACAACCACATTGATCCTGGTCTTAGCAAGGTTAATCACAAGAATCTTTTTGTTGCAAGGCAATTGGTGTATCAATTTGTAAGATTTTACTTCTTATTAATCAGTGTTCTTATGAGCGAAAAAGCAAAAATGTCTGAATCAGCTGGTGTTTTATTTCCCTTCGTGGTATTCTTATTTCATTTATATCCTTTAAATTTCTTATGAGTGGGTGAAAAATGCTGATAAAATACTAAATATATACATTTCTAATTTTGTCGGTAGGTTTGGATAAATAGAAGTGTTGCTTAGAATGATTACATGGTCTTACTTGGTATTCATGGTATGCCTAATAGTTTCTTTATCTTCTCCTTTTGCTTTTCAGTTACTGTGTGTGCATTCAGCTTACAATTTCAGTTCTATATGGGATAGAAATGTCGTACCTAATCCTTCTTTCTGTAAGTTGTCTAACTGTCAGGCTAGGAAACTCAACAGTTTCAAGGTAGATATGTAAAATGGTGTTTCTTTTGATAATTGTTGTTGGTACTATTTGATCATTAGGTAGATTACTCAACATGGAACAAACAATTACAAGAGATCCAAATTAATAAACAATAAGCAATTTTTGTACAGTTGGATTATGGGGCAGATTGATGCTAAGAGGCATTGTTGCACATACCAGCTATAAATTAGTTAAGATTAAACCTCATTAATTTGTGTGCTGATTGTATTTAGCTTACAGTTTAGATAATGATACAATAGAGTTAGATTGCATGTGACAAAAGATGATTTGTAATTTGTAAAACATTTTAGATTCCATATACCACCTTTTTCAGCTTATCATGTTATGTTGTTATTAATTTCTTGCAATTTGTAAAACATTTTAGATTTTTGGGTATACGAATGGACTTCATTCAAGTTGATTTTTAGAACTTTTTTGAGCCTTCAACTCTATATACAAAATACAGTGCCTCTCAACTAAAAAGGTTTGCTCTTTCGACCTTTACTCTGTGAGCCTTTAGAACTATATATATGTAGAATATACAGAGTACTTTATATAAGTTGACTTACAATTTTTTTATTGCTATATGGAATTATTGTTGTATATGAAAACCTTTGCTCCAAACTGTTACAACTGAAGCACACACATCTCTTTTCTTCCTTTACAATTTTTTTTCGTCCCTACTTTGGATATAGGATTTGATGTTTCTAATGAAGAAGGTGTTTCAACGATATATCTTAAATTAGTTATCAAGTTTCTCAGTTGCTTTTTTTTTTTTTTGCGATTTTGAAATCCAACAATAAATGCAGGTACAGCATTTACATGTGGTTAGTTTCACAGATTTACTTTTATGATATGTCATTTGACCATTATATATAAACTAATACTGCCATGAAAATCTTTTTTTCTCAATGAAAAAGTCATTTTTTTATTCTATCAGACGAGATCGGTTTAGCCCATATGCGATGTTGGGGGTGCCATGATGGCATTGACATGCACATGCACGGGCCGTCTATACCAACTCTGGCTTGTGATCGGAGGTAAAACCTGGGTCAAATTAAACCTCAATCTAATCTAATGCAGTATAGCTTGAGGGTCGAATCCACAGGGACGGTTATTCTAAACTATAGACTTTAAGTAACTAAATTTAATTGATCTAGGGGTAAACAAGTCAAAGATTGATTAAATGGTTGAAAGGATTGAATTTAAACTAAAAGAATTAATTCTAAAACTCTAATTAACCTCTAAATTACTCTAAAAATTAAGGTAAAGATCTAAGCTTGAATTAAGGACTTAAACTAGGGTCAATTGATCGGGTTCCACTTCCAGGCACTATCCTGGCGGGTCGCCAGAACAGTACGACAATTCAGCTTAATTAGTTTCTAAGTTCTCTAAGTTCAGGTTTTTGGCTTAAACTCTGGTCCAAATACTAACTCTCGTTCTTGATTTGGTATTACTAAGTTTTAACCTCTAAACCTCCCTAAAAACCTAAGTTTTAACTCTCGTTTCTTGGCTTAAGTTTTAGGGTTTGTTTTAACTATTCGGTAGGATATCCTAGATCTCTCGATCTTAGGAGGGAATAAACCTCTCGGCTAAGTTCCGGTTTCACCTTTTGGGTATACTAACTATCCTATGGTATGGGAATACAAATTGATTTGAATTTAGGGAACTTGGTGCTTATCTATTAGGCAAGGCCTTAACCTAATGAGCGAACCTTCAAGACAATTCAATTCATATTCTCAATTAAAGCAATTAAACTTAAGAAAAGCAAAGCAACTTAGAAAGATTAGAAAGCTAAATTAAACTTCATAAATCTACCAAGTCATGGTTCCCTACAATTGCCCCTAAACTAAACTACTCACTAAAAGTCATACTAAACATAAAGACAATAGGTTTCAGCAGACTAAACATAAAAAGAGAGAAAATAGAGAAAGAATACAACAAAGAACTAAAAGAAACGCTCTCAGCTTGAATCCTGGCGGGTCGACAGGATTCCTTGCGGGTCGACAGAGTTCCTGGCGGGTCGACAGGAGACAGGCTGGGTGCGATTTCTGCTAACTCCTCTTGAATCTTGCTCCAAAATCTGACTTCAAACCGACTTGTTTCTTCCTGGAGCTCTTCCTATGTTTAAATAGCTCTCAAAGGCGGTTCCCATAGGTGGAGATCATGTCTGGCTCGTCCAAGAATAGAGAAAGTGCTCTGCCAGAAATATCTCTCCAAATTGGGCAGGTCGGTTTATGTCTGGCGGGGTCGACAGAAATCCTGGCGGGTCGCCAGAACAGGGGACTTGTCTGGTTTGACCCTGTTCCTTTGCTCCAGTCGCTTGGACTCTGATTTGCTCCGCTTGAACACTGCCTTGAGCCCAATTTTGCTCCAAATCATCACTGAACCTGAAATTAGACAAGGGCAAATAGCAGTACCATATTTCTAACCTAAATTGCATTAAATCTAACTAAAACACAAGCATTTAATTGAAATTAAGGCCTAAAAGGGTTGAATATTTCGATGTGAAACACGCCTATCAAATCTCCCCAAACTTAAACTTGCTTGTCCCTAAGCAACAATTCAAACTTAGAAAGATAGTTTAGGACTTAATTGCAATTCAATGGTTGGTTTCCTAAGCCTAAGAAGGGTCCTTAGCATAATTAACATCAAAACTTGAGCAATTTCAAAATTGAGCATGTCAAAACAATTTTCCAAAATCCAATTTCAAACAATTTTAGTACAAGTGACCATGGCTTCACACAAACAATTCTCAAAATAATTGACAATCATTGATCATGACTTTCTCCGTTTTTCTTTAATCCCAATTGATTTTCAAGTTCCTAAAATTTGCATTATCAATCTAGACACGGGATCACACCCTCCCATCACAAACGTTAGCCCAACAAATTCAATCAAGCAAGAGTTAAGACAATTCACCTTTACAATTTAAACTTAAAGATACAATTTGTTCCTGGGGCAAGGAGATTTTTCCCGAGGCGGAGAAGTCAGCCAGATAAAAGCGGATTTAACTTTAGAGGATTTTTCCTCTTTATTTATTTTTTTTATACCATGAATCTCTTTCTGTTTCTTACCCATGGTTTATGGAGTTCTTTTAATCCGCTAGTACCTATAGCTTCCTACAGTGTCCATGGCACTGCACCACTTTTTAGTTCCCCTTTTTATTTTGTTTTTGATTTTTCTGATTTTTTTTTAGAACATTTAATTAAACTTAAAAATAATGTGACATTTCATTAACTCTTGCTATGATTTCTTTTGTTGAATCTCGATTTTGTGTTGCAAGAATCGATCTAAGGGCATTTCGGGTATTCAATTTTAAACGTGGATGCCAAATAAACCGAAATCTAGAATTTCAATGCAAACTTTAAAATCTTAAAACTCAATTGAACTTAAAGAACTACGAGACAAGTCATGCTCAATGCTTTTCAATTGCTTTTAATCCTTGAGTGCATTAAGTTAGGTCAAATTCAAATGCAGATTTTCAAATTTCAATTTCAAGTCATACTCATTTCTTAATTTGCTCAAACTTCAATCCTAATCATTGCTAATTATCTCCTTAAACTATCTAAATGCAAATTATATGAATTAACCATGCAATATATACAAATCTAAATGAAAAACGCTCAAGCCAATTTTTCAGGCGGCCCCGCCAGGATCCTGGCGGGTCCGCTTGAATCTGTCCCGAGAGTAATGCAAAAGGGGATTTATTCCTGGCGGGTTGCCAGGATTTCTGGCGGGTCGCCAGAAATGGTCCCGAGAGAGTACAATCCTACATGAAATGATGCAATTTCCTAGATACATGTGCATTTCCATCAAATTTCCAAATTTTCCTCCCCAAACTTGTTCAATTGCATCCAACAAACACAAACAAATAGAATTTAAAAGAGAAAAACAAAGGAAAAGTGAAGGAAACTCACAAATTGTCGTGCCGAACCAATCGGTCACCAAATCTCACTGAGGCGGTGGAGGCAGTGGCTGTCCAAAGATCGGGAAGAACCAATCATATATCTCGTTCATCCGTTCATGAGCCACCTCATTCTCCCTTTCGTGTCGCTTGATTGCCTCGCACTTGTCACTGATGCGCTTTCCTAGCTCGTTGAATTCGTTTAAGAGGCGAGCTAAATTGTTCAAGCTAGCACATATGGATGCGTAGCTGAACTCTTCATGTGACGGGGCGCTCGAAGATGAACCATCTGTATCAAATCCTCCACCTTGAAACGGTTGCATGGCAAAGGGCGGCATTTGGTACGGCAATATCCCGTACTGGCCAAACGGCTGCGACACTTGGTATTCTTCCTGCATCAACTCTTGTGGGGGTTGTTGCATAGGAGCATCAGGTATGGCCGCTCCTTGATTGGCTTCAGGCAGTTTTGTATGAACGGGGCTGGTTTCCTGGCGGGTCGCCTGGATTTCTGGCGGGTCGCCAGAAACTGTCCTGAGAACATCCACTTCTCCTTCTTCCTCTGGTTCTTCCTCCAAACTTGCCACATAAGTATCCCATTCTTCTTGGTCGTTGATGGGGTAGGTGTAGGCTTTTGTCACCTCCGAATTGAACTCTTCTTGAACCATTTCATCAAGCATATCCACCATGCAACAAGTGTCAACTTGGTTGGGCAGCTTCAATGCCTTTTCAATTTCAAATTCGACGGTTTCGTCTCCCACCTTCACAAGCATCTTTCCATTCCTACAATTGATAAGAATACCAGCAGTTGCTAGAAATGGTCTACCAAGAATAATGGGTACCTCGGGGTCTTCTTCCATGTCCACAATCACGAAATCACATGGCACTACAATATCTCCAACTTGAATTGGCACATCTTCAACTATTCCCAAGGGCAATCGAGTGGATCGGTCTGCAAGTTGCAATGTCATCCGAGTCGTCCTCAATTCTCCCACTCCGAGCTTGTTGAAAATAGATTCGGGCATGAGACTCACACTTGCTCCCAAGTCCAGCAAAGCTCGCTTGATGTTTGCCTCCCCAAACTTGCACGGAATCGTGAATCTCCCTGGATCTTTCAACTTAGGGGGAAGTCTCTTGGTTGACACGGATTTGCTCTCATGAGTCACAGCAATGCAAACGTCCTCCAGCTTCTTCTTGTTTGTTAGAATATCTTTTAGGAACTTAGCATAGGAGGGCATTTTGGTCAACATGTCGGTGAAGGGTATAGAGATTTGGATTTGCTTCATTATCTCCATGAACTTCCCATACTCCTTCTCTTCCTTTGCCTTGGCTAGCCTCTCGGGAAATGGAACTTCTGGCGCATAACGGGTCTGAATCGGAGCCTTGATCTTGTCTTTCTGAGCTTCAGGATCTTTTCTGGCGGGTCGCCAGGAATCCTGGCGGGTCGCCAGAAATTGTCCTGAGAGCTCTGCATTCTGCGCATCATCCTGGCGGGTCGCCAGGATTTCTGGCGGGTCGCCAGAAATTGTCCTGACAGCCATGTTTTTCTGCATTTTCTTCTGGCGGGTCGCCTGAGCTTCTGGCGGGTTCGCCTGGACTTGTCCTGGGACCGATTCGTCTGGATTTTTGGGCCCAACGTACTCCGTTCCACTCCTTAGTCGATGTGTGACGCTCTTGACTTCTCCGTTGGGGTTCACTTCAGGTTGGCTTGGAAACATCCCGGTCTTCGTTAAAGCTCCTTGGCTTTGAGGGTTTGCCAATTTGCTTTGTTGAATGAGGAATTGCAAGGACTCGCGAACTTGCTTCATTTCATCAAAGACCGTATGATTCCACTCCGTTTGATCTGTCATGAACTTGTCCACCAAATTCCTATGTTGCTGATAGTAACTAACTTGATTGTTATTACCTGCAGCGTTGTTGTTAGGCTTGTTTTGTGGTGGTGGTTGAGCTTGCCCCGGATTCGCGCACCCGCTTGGATTGCCATAAGATAATCCAGGATGGTTTCTCTTGTCTCGGTACACATAATTCTGGGGCGCGTAGGGCGGAGGTGCCATGATTGCATTTACATCGGCTACGGGCTCGTCTCTTACTACCAAGTAACATGCCTTTGCTGTATGTCCTTCTTCCTCACAGAATTGACACTTCTGGACTGCCTCCACGGGTTTGGTCTTCATTTCTTTCATCATTGTGGTCAAGGCGTCCAGTTGAGCTTGCAAATGGGTTGATTTGTCCACTTCTATCATCCCTCCTTTGGAATTCTTCTCACTTACCGACCAATTGGTTTGAGAGCTCGCCATGCTTTCGATTAGCGCCTTTGCATCCCTACACCCTAGGTCGAGGAGAGACCCACCTGCAGTTGAGTTAACACTTTGACGAGTTTGATGATTCAACCCGTCATAAAAACTACAAATTAGTCTATCCTGGCCTATATCATGATGAGGACACATTCTCAACAAATCTTTAAAGCGTTCCCAAGCTTCAAACAAATTTTCATCACTTTCTTGTTTAAACCCAATTATCTCCCTCACGATCGATGTGGTTTTGATTCTAGGATAGAACCTTTCCAAGAAGGCCTTGGCTAAATCATCCCAACAAATAAACGGGTTACTATTGAAACTATTCAACCAATCCTCCGCTTGGTCTCTAAGAGAAAAAGGGAAAAGAGTTAACCGGATTATATCGGGAGCGACTTCTTCGAGGTTGAGAGTGATGCAATTCCGTAGGAATCGTTGCAAATGCTTGTTCGCGTCTTCCGTTGGATTCCCACTGAATTGGTTTTGTTGGATAAGGGCAATGAGAGATGGGTTGAAGAATAGATCGCGAGTCCTTCGAGCTTGGGGAGGGTTGACTCCAAGTCGGACATTGTTTGCGGTTGGGGCTCCGATCTCCTTCAAAGGTCGGTTCTCCGCCGCAATCCTTGCCGCCTCCCTAGCGTAATCAAGGGCTCGTTGAAGCACAGCTGGATCTACCATCAACGGCCCGTCTCCTTCTGGACCAATAGGTGGGTTCCCGTTCAGATCTGCCATTGGTTTTGCGTCGTCTGCGTCTTTCGAACCTTCCTCAAGATCTTTTCTGGCGGGTCCGCCTGAATCCTGGCGGGTCGCCTGGATTGGTCCTGGTGGTTGGTTCGTGAATCGAGCTGATAGATTTCGCCTTCCTCGTTGGTAAACCAGCAAGGGAGTCGAAATAGGCGATGAAGTCGAAGTTGTGGCCTCCTTGGCTTCTATTTGTTCTCCCGGAAAACGAACGGTTTGGGAAACAAACGAAGCGGAAGGTCGGGGGGTCTCGTCGCTCTTGGCTTGGCTCCTCGTAAAGTACTTGCACTCGCTTGCGGGTTGAGGTTGCTTAGACTTCTTCTTTCCGGCCAGCGTGTACTCCTACAAACAAAGAAACAAGAGGAAAAGATAAAAGATCAATAAAACTTAATTACCTAAACTTAAATCTAGTCACCGTCCCCGGCAACGGCGCCAAATTTGATCGGAGGTAAAACCTGGGTCAAATTAAACCTCAATCTAATCTAATGCAGTATAGCTTGAGGGTCGAATCCACAGGGACGGTTATTCTAAACTATAGACTTTAAGTAACTAAATTTAATTGATCTAGGGGTAAACAAGTCAAAGATTGATTAAATGGTTGAAAGGATTGAATTTAAACTAAAAGAATTAATTCTAAAACTCTAATTAACCTCTAAATTACTCTAAAAATTAAGGTAAAGATCTAAGCTTGAATTAAGGACTTAAACTAGGGTCAATTGATCGGGTTCCACTTCCAGGCACTATCCTGGCGGGTCGACAGGATTCCTGGTGGGTCGACAGGATTCCTGGCGGGTCGCCAGAACAGTACGACAATTCAGCTTAATTAGTTTCTAAGTTCTCTAAGTTCAGGTTTTTGGCTTAAACTCTGGTCCAAATACTAACTCTCGTTCTTGATTTGGTATTACTAAGTTTTAACCTCTAAACCTCCCTAAAAACCTAAGTTTTAACTCTCGTTTCTTGGCTTAAGTTTTAGGGTTTGCTTTAACTATTCGGTAGGATATCCTAGATCTCTCGATCTTAGGAGGGAATAAACATCTCGGCTAAGTTCCGGTTTCACCTTTTGGGTATACTAACTATCCTATGGTATGGGAATACAAATTGATTTGAATTTAGGGAACTTGGTGCTTATCTATTAGGCAAGGCCTTAACCTAATGAGCGAACCTTCAAGACAATTCAATTCATATTCTCAATTAAAGCAATTAAACTTAAGAAAAGCAAAGCAACTTAGAAAGATTAGAAAACTAAATTAAACTTCATAAATCTACCAAGTCATGGTTCCCTACAATTGCCCCTAAACTAAACTACTCACTAAAAGTCATACTAAACATAAAGACAATAGGTTTCAGCAGACTAAACATAAAAAGAGAGAAAATAGAGAAAGAATACAACAAAGAACTAAAAGAAACGCTCTCAGCTTGAATCATGGCGGGTCGACAGAGTTCCTGGCGGGTCGACAGGATTCCTGGCGGGTCGACAGGAGACAGGCTGGGTGCGATTTCTGCTAACTCCTCTTGAATCTTGCTCCAAAATCTGACTTCAAACCGACTTGTTTCTTCCTGGAGCTCTTCCTATGTTTAAATAGCTCTCAAAGGCGGTTCCCATAGGTGGAGATCATGTCTGGCTCGTCCAAGAATAGAGAAAGTGCTCTGCCAGAAATATCTCTCCAAATTGGGCAGGTCGGTTTATGTCTGGCGGGGTCGACAGAAATCCTGGCGGGTCGACAGAAATCCTGGCGGGTCGACAGAAATCCTGGCGGGTCGCCAGAACAGGGGACTTGTCTGGTTTGACCCTGTTCCTTTGCTCCAGTCGCTTGGACTCTGATTTGCTCCGCTTGAACACTGCCTTGAGCCCAATTTTGCTCCAAATCATCACTGAACCTGAAATTAGACAAGGGCAAATAGCAGTACCATATTTCTAACCTAAATTGCATTAAATCTAACTAAAACACAAGCATTTAATTGAAATTAAGGCCTAAAAGGGTTGAATATTTCGATGTGAAACCCGCCTATCAGCTTGCATGGCGGTTTCAACACTGAGCTCGATCCACTAAGGTATAAACAAGACAGTATAATTGCTTGAGATACAACGCTGAGCTTGAACCAGTGTATTAGCTCAGTGATTGTACTGTCTTCTCTTACTAGCATGGCACTGTCAACACTGAGCTCGATCCAGCGTTACACGGCGACAGTTCTTCTCGCGCTGGTGTTGTGCTAGGTGCAGATCCATCAGACCTGTTCGCTTGGATCCCCGCCAAGCCCGATTTTCCCTCCCAGGAGCAGTCTAGCAATGCTAGCAGGTGTAGCTTGAGCAACACAAAGGACAATGGTAGGGGTTCGCCTCATCTCTGGACACACGAATCTCAAGGATACCTCTGCCCCGTTTTCAGGTTAGATTACTCCTGCATTGGATCATTTAGTGTTCGGCTGCCGGAATGAATACATTTAATCAATTTGCTTAAAATTAGGTTGCTGGGTGTTGATCAGAAGGTATGAGTTGGATACTTGGATTAGATGAAATGATTGAGTGATATTGTTTCTTTTTTACCTTTCTTTACGGTGGATCCAAAATTGTGGACTTAGATTTATAGTTCTTAAATCTTTCTTGGCTAATTACTTCTCCTTTTCATGTCGTTTCTTTGTAGTTTGGTATTCTCTTGCTAAGTTGCTGCTCTTTCAAAATTACTGAATTCTTACATAGACAGTGCATTTTAATTTTTGTTTATGAGTTTCTTACAGTCTGCACTCATTGGATGGCCCCTTTCAATAAGACGTAAAGGTACTATACAAGTTCTTTTCTCAAAATTTTATACAAAGAATTTGTGAATTGCTATCAGAAGTAGTTAATGGGTGAGAGATATCTCGCATGCTTTTCTTTTTTATTATACTATAAAATTTATAATATAAATTCCTCTCAAGTGTTGCCAAATAGCTTAAATTGAGGGACATTAGAGAGCAGTGCTGCAAAAAATATATTGAGGACATTAGAGAAGGTTCACAAGCAAGTAGCGCTACAAAACAAAAAAGACTATTTACGGATCCAAGCGAAGCAGACCAGAAAAGGTACGGCTGTGACATTCCGTCCAATCTTGCACTCTCATCTATTCTGACAAAAAATATAGCACTGGAAAAATATTTGACACAAATGATGGATTTCTTTCGTAGTGGTCTTGGAAAATGACGCCGAATCTCTAGTCACCAAACGTCTTTCTACTCTACTCCAAGATTGTCAGGTAGGATAGAAAATATTTGATAGTAATAATAACTCTTCATTAACCAGAAAAATTCAGAATACAATACCCTTTCTCTGGTGCTTCACCACTATATGACCCCTTCAACTTTCCTAATTCAACTTACTAAATTATGGAAGTAAAAGAAATAACTTTCCTAATTACTTGTTGAAATAAGAAACTAAATATTATAATTCCTACTACAACATACTAGAATAAAGAAATAACACATTCCATAAATCAATGGCAGATTTAATTAGGACAATAAATCTTTCCAAATTTGAAAAAGGTTTTATTTTACTGTTTAACTTTGTTGCTCCTGGTGTAATATTTCTTGATAGGTAGTTTTTCTGGTGGTTGCACATCTATTGCTGACCCAAGTTCAATCAAATCTGAACCCAATTCAGAATTATTTGAGGCCAGCTCTGCGTCATACTCCCCTTCCTCTTGGAAGCTTGCCCTCAAGCTTGGATTATCACCATGAAAAGGATACAAATGCCTCACGTTAAAGACATTAGTTATGTTCATATCATCTGGCAATTGCACACGGTATGCATTATTTCCCATTTTCTCTAAAATTTGACATGGTCCAAACTTCCTTGGCTTTAGCTTGTTGTATGCTCCAAGTGGATATCTATCCCGAGACAAATAAACCCACACCAAATCTCCCACATCAAAATTTACCTCCACACGTGACGCATCAGTCTGCTGCTTGTACTTAGCATATGAAATCTCTAAATTCTGACGCACCTTTTTATGTATGTTGGCAAGTTCTTCCAATAGTTGTCCCACCTTTTTTCCTCCTGTCTTTGGCCCCTCAATTGGTAATAGATCGAGAGGTCCTTTAGGATTGAACCCATACAACACTTGAAAAGGTGAATAACCTGTGGATCGATTAACTGAGCTATTAAATTCAAACTCAATCTTTGATAAAACACTGTCCCAGCTGCACAGAGTCTTTACTTGAGCACGCAGCATGTTTCCCAAGCTCCTATTCACGACCTCTGTCTGTCCATCAGTTTGTGGATGATGTGGACTACAAAATTTCAGATCAGTCCCCAACTTCTTCCACAATTCCTTCCAGAAATGACTCATGAATTTTGTGTCTTGATCTGATACAATCGTCATAGGTAAGCCATAATGTCTCACAACACTACCAAAATAGAGATCTGCCACCTTTAAAGCATCCATAGTTGTCTTGCAAGCAATGAAAATAGCCATTTTGCTGAACCGATCAACAACCACCATAATGCTGTCTTGACCCTTCTTGGTGCGAGGCAGCCCCACAACAAAATCCATTGATACATCACTCCAGGGTGCTGTTGGTATTGGTAGAGGAGTGTACAAACCTTTGTTGCTATCAGCCCCCTTTGCTTGTTGGCATAACCGACATCTTTTCACAAACAACTTAACATCTTTGTCTATCCCTGGCCAATAGAACCTCTCTTTTACTAACCAGATTGTCTTATCTTGACCAAAATGTCCTTGTTGATGCAATTCCTGAATAATGAGAATTCTCAAGGATGAGTTTGGTATGCACAAGCAAGAGCCGCGAAACAAATATCCATTATGAAGTGAGTAATCATTTCGCAACCTATTCTCCACAGCCTCAATGATCCACTTAAAATCTTCATCCTCACGAATAGTTTGTTGAATATTTTCAAACCCTAGTGTGTGTACACTCATGGCAGCCACCAAAGCATGGCGCCTACTCAATGCATCAGCCACCTTGTTCACCTCTCCTGACTTGTGTTTGATGGAGAATGAGAATTCTTGTAATGATGCAACCCACTTGGCATGCCTCGAGCTTAGTTTGTGCTGCCCTTGCAAGTATGCTAAGGCTTGATGATCTGAAAATAAAACAAACTCTTGGTGGAGGAGGTAGTGTCGCCAATGTTGTAATGCTTTGACAATTGCATACAATTCCAGATCATACACTGAGTAATTAAGCTTTGCACCGCTTAATTTCTCGCTGTAATAGGCCACAGGTTTGCCTTCTTGGCTGAGCACAGCTCCCACTCCTACTTTAGATGCATCGCAATCTACTTCAAACAATTTATCAAAATCTGGAAGTGTTAGCACAGGTGCAGAAATTAACTTACCTTTTAGCTCTTCAAATGCTTGTTGTGCTTCACTATTCCACTCAAATTGTGTCCTCTTTAGTAGGTCAGTAATGGGGGCTGCTATCCGGCTGTAGTGCTGAATAAACCTACGATAAAATCCAGCTAACCCAAGGAAGGATCGCACTTCAGTAACAGTACTAGGGTTTGGCCAGTCTACAATTGCCTGGATCTTGTTTTTATCAGGCTTTATACCACCTGCAGTAACCACATACCCCAAAAACAGCAACTCTTCCACTTGCCACACACATTTTTTAGGGTTAGCAAACAGTTGTTGGTCTCTTAATGTTGTCAAGACCTGCCTTAAGTGCTGTTTATGTTCTTCTTTAGTCTTGCTATAAATCAGAATGTCATCAAAGTATACCACCACAAAATCATTTAGGAAAGATCGCAAGACTTGGTTCATCACCCGCATAAAAGTGCTGGGTGCGTTTGATAAACCAAAAGGCATGACCAGCCATTCAAATAGGCCTTCTTTTGTTTTAAAAGCGGTTTTCCATTCATCTCCTGGTTTGATTCTGACCTGATGATATCCACTTTTGAGATCAATTTTAGAAAATATTTTGGCACCACTTAATTGATCTAACATGTCATCCAAACGGGGTATAGGAAACCGGTATTTGACCATGATTCTGTTAATGGCCCGGCTGTCCACACACATACGCCAACTTCCATCCTTTTTCGGCACAAGTAATGCCGGTACCGCGCATGGACTAATGCTTTCACGCACAAAACCTTTATCTAATAATTCTTGCACCTGTCTTTTCAGTTCTTCATGTTGTTTTGGAGACATCCTGTAATGGGCTCGGTTGGGAAGGGAAGCTCCAGGCACCAAATCAATTTGATGCTGAATATCACGAAGGGGTGGCAAGACATTAGGCAAGTCAGCAAGCACATCTTTGAACTCGGTTAATAGCTCTTTAACCTCATCTGAAATCTGACCTTCAGCTTCTCCAGTAGCAAAAGTGCATGAAACAATGGCAAAACAATACTCAGAAGCTGCCACTTCTTCCTCAAAAGCTTCTTTTGGTAAGCATATTACTGTCCTCTTTTCACTTTCTTCTTCTCTCTTCAATGGTTGCACTACTACCCTTTTATTGCCTGCATGTATGGTATATGTGTGAGCCCTTCCATTGTATATGGCATGGTTGTCATACTGCCAAGGACGCCCAAGTATAAGGTGGGCAGCATCCATTGGTACCACATCTGCTTGTATTTGTGTCTTGTAATGTGGTCCAAAAGCTAAAGTCACACAACACCTTTTATCAACTTGAATGTCAGTGCCTTGTTTCACCCAACCCAAACGATAAGGGTGAGGATGTTGAACTGTAGTTAGAGCCAATTTGTTCACTGCTTCTTCTGAAATCATATTTTCCCAACTACCAGTATCAATAATCACCTTACACTTCTTGTTGCCTATGGTGCAGTTTGCGGTAAAGATATCACGTCTCTTCCAATCCTCATCAGTTTTTGGGGCCAAGCACAATCTTCTGCTCACTAAACTCTCTCCTTGGATCTCATCTGGTGCTATATAATGAACATCTTCTTCCCAATTTGAGTCTTCCAATGGTTCTGCTAGAGGGTCAAACTCCTCCCCTCCGTCATTGATGTACAGTTGGTTCCGTAATTTAGGGCATTCATTGGCATAATGCCCTAGTTCTTGGCAGCGGTGGCAGCGCACATTAGGCCGCCGATTAATTGGTTTTGGTCCATAATTTGTTGCTGCAGATGCATTGTTTTGGGGAAAGGTTTTGCTGGAGGTATTTGTGCCAGAAACAGGTTTTATAGTAGGTGGATTTGGGCTGATAATGGGATTGGAGTTTCCTCGGTTAGTTGCAAACGTGCGGCTGCGGTTGAGACTCTTTTCAAGGGCTCGAGCTTTAGATTGGGCCTCGGCAACATTGTCAATGGTATGGACTTGGAGTGCATCCTGAATCGATGGTCGAAGGCCATGCAAATAGCGGGCCACAAGTTGATCTTCTGTTTCTCGCAATTGGTTGCGAGCAACTAGTCGATAAAACTCCAAGGTATAATCATCAACACTTTTGGACCCTTGTATCAAACTTTGCAGCTGTTGGTAAAGAGTTTGCCGAAAATTTAGTGGCAAAAACTCTCTGGTCATCTCCCGCTTGAATTCTGTCCAGTCTCCCAACAACGGTAGCCCATCAAGGTACCGTCTGTAGCGAAAGGACTGCCACCAAGCGGCTGCCCTGTCCCTGAAACGAATAGCTATTAGAGATACCTGTTTGTCAGGTGGCACTTCTTTGAGGGACAAAATCTCATCAACGTTGGTAGCCCAATCAAGGAACTCATCGGGACTTAGACCTCCAGTAAATTCAGGGATCTCCACACGAAAACCACCATCCCATCGATTGTTTGCACCATCACGAGGTCTGTCCTCTGGATTCCTAACGAGAGGTTGTGCTATCGGCCGAGTTGTAAGGTGTTCCATCATAGTTGTGAGAGTCCTCAACATCTGGTCCTGGTTGCGTTGTAAAAGTTGGTTAGATTGATGAATTGCCTCCAAAACAGCAGCCATAGTCGGTTCAGTTGGTTGCTTCGGGTTGCTCATGTTGTAACCTGCTCGGATACCAATTTGATGCCGAATCTCTAGTCACCAAACGTCTTTCTACTCTACTCCAAGATTGTCAGGTAGGATAGAAAATATTTGATAGTAATAATAACTCTTCATTAACCAGAAAAATTCAGAATACAATACCCTTTCTCTGGTGCTTCACCACTATATGACCCTTTCAACTTTCCTAATTCAACTTACTAAATTATGGAAGTAAAAGAAATAACTTTCCTAATTACTTGTTGAAATAAGAAACTAAATATTATAATTCCTACTACAACATACTAGAATAAAGAAATAACACATTCCATAAATCAATGGCAGATTTAATTAGGACAATAAATCTTTCCAAATTTGAAAAAGGTTTTATTTTACTGTTTAACTTTGTTGCTCCTGGTGTAATATTTCTTGATAGGTAGTTTTTCTGGTGGTTGCACATCTATTGCTGACCCAAGTTCAATCAAATCTGAACCCAATTCAGAATTATTTGAGACCAGCTCTGCGTCAGAAAAGCTCAGGACATTATCAGCACCTTGCACCAATCGATATAGCAAAAAAAGTAAGGAAAAAGCCGCTTTTCAGAAATCAGCATGGCACCGACAAAAGCAGGACTCCATCCAGGTACAGAGTAGTAAACTACCCCACTATGTTGGCAACAACTTGCTTAGCACAGGACATGTACACATTTATATATGCTTATATCCAATCTCAATAATGATATTATGCATTCATTTCAGTGATCTTGCTTGAAAGAGCATATGCTATTTTGAAGCTGGCACAGTTTGGGACACATTTTGGGAACAATGGAGTGTGCCTCCTCTTGCTGATGAACAAGGAAATATTTTGGATGCTATGTCATGTGATAGTTCTTTAGTGTAACTCAAAATACAACAAACTACTTAGCCTAGCTATTTATGAACCGCCTAACATAGCTTCTGTGTTGGTTTATAGAGTTTCAGCTCCATCAAATGCTCCGCATATAAGAATATCATGGATCATTATTGTTAAAAGTTATAATTGCTTACTAACAAGCTCTGGCGTAATATTCTATGTCTAACACGCACAATTATCTATGCCTATGGATGTTGTTCTACGTGTTATCTATGCCCGTGTATATAATGTTCTTCTATATTTATCGTAGATCGTTTCTATCTTTAATATGTAATATTCTGTGTGTATTTACCTATGTTCATGTAATGTTCTATGTCTGAGATCCGTTGATGATTGGATTAGTGCATTAGTATATTAGTTATGTGAATGCAAAGACAATAGCTTTGGAAAAAGATGCATGTGAGCCAGAATGTTGCAACCACTAATTTTTAATTAGTATGATCAGCCACTGATGCATGTGTGAGATAATAGCTATGGTAAAAATACTGTGCTCTTTTGACTTTCTCTTATAACAGTCTCCAGCCACAAATTTTTACAGCACATGATTATAATTAACTAACTAAATACAAGCAATTTACTTAGCAAAACAATAAAATTGCTTCAGGTTAAGCTTCCATCGAGCGAAGCGCGATGCTATAACTAGTAATAACTCATAACCGAGTGTACATTCTAGGTAAAACTATTCTATTTAAAGCTCATAACCTCTCGAAACAAAAGAAAATATACATATTCTGGTACTTATGTCCTATTCTTCTTTTTATTTTTCTTTTCTGCAAAAAAAAAAAAGATAAATAAACATCAGATTGAGACACAGAAAAGCTTGTAGGCAACATGCTGACGAGTTATCTAAATTTATTCTTCACTCTGGTAGAATGTATGGGTATGGTAAGGTGCCAGCTTATCCAAATTTTAATTTGCTAAACTAGGCTCAGATAGCCCAATTAAGATTTTATGGAGCAATGTGACAGATTTACTATTAATAGTGTTAAAACAAATCCTATGCTTCACATTTAATCCAATTTAAGCCGAGGTACCTTAATCATGTAAAAAAATAATAATAATAAATAAATATTTTATTTTAGCATACCTAATTGCCTTTTAGCCTCTGATTTGGCAAAAAATTCTGCCCATTCATCTGTCAAAACAAATATATCTTCTTCCTCCTCCTCATTATCATCCTCTAATATACTGCTTGTGGCTAATTCTTGTGGTGGCAATCTGATAAATATTAAAAGAAAACAATTTAATGACATCGTCCCTTGTTCCAAAACATGACAGATACTTGCAGTAATTTTGCACAAGATTAAGATGAATATTTCTCCAATCACTAAATCGAGATTTCAATATTGATTCATAGAGTGCACCAGTAACAGCTCACGCTACTACAGTGTAATTAATCCAAGGATCACTCTTTAGCTTAACTACTACATGTCTACATCTAATCCAGCATATACCATATCAACTAATGACCTAAGTAAGATTAAAGATGTCATTATCCTACTAATGGGTTGGCTCCTTGAGTTACTCTGACCTTGACAAACTATTTCTACTGTTCTTAGTATGCTCAGTACATGTTAATAAGGTATTCGACAAAATGCTTCAAAGAGCATGATTCATAATGTCAGGTTATTTCGGATAGAACTGAGGTTTAAAGGAGCCAGACAAATTATGATATCGGTAAATCAAAATATTGGAGAATTGAATACAATTAAAAGTTTGAGTACTTGCAAGGAAACATACTTGAGTTCAGATTCAGAAACAGTGGCATGGTTGATCTCTGGTCCTTGACTTGCTTGGTTAATAAATGTTTGAGAGAAGGGTACATGAGGAGGTAAGGGAGAAGGGAAAGGAAGAGAGGAACTGTAGGGGAGTTGAGTTGCGTGCAATTGGGGATGATGGAAGTGATACTGGTGGTGGTGGTTGGGGTGGGAGCAGAAGAAGACAGGGATGTGTATGTGAGGAAATGGTGGGTGATGAGAGCAGTGGTGGTGGAAATGGAGACCATTCTGGCCCGATTGATGGTTAGAACTAATGTTAGGGTTTCGGCCGGAGTTGGGTTGCATTTTTTTTGGGTTATGGTCGACTGAGTCGGGCTCGGGAAAGATTTCGAGGAAGGGTTTTAGGCTTTTAGCTTAGAAGGGAGAGAACAAAGAAGGGCAACCAAAGAATATGAGGACCTTTCTATTTCTATTTTTCTCACAAAAAAAAAAAAAAAAATTGGGGAAGTCCAATTGTTATTTGTTAGCCGTTGATCTTAATCTATTTAAAAAGTGAAGCATTTTGTATTATATAATTTTCAAAATTTGAGTTCATTTTGTAAAGCACCTTATTACTGATGGGCTAAAATCAGAGAATTTTTTGTCAACTAAACCAAAAGTTATGATTTGAACTTTTTATTTGAAACTAATTTGACGGTTTTTTTTTTAAAAAAAAAAAATTAGTCTGCGAAATTTTTTTTTTAACTTCACTTCATACTAGCTTCATAGCTTGCGTTTGATATACTTTTTAGGAAAAAATAATTTATTATATTAGAATTTACATTCCATGTTTTAACTTTTTTTTTCCAAAATTTTCAACAAAGCATATACTTTTCTTATATTAATACACAACGGTAACACGTCTACAATTTTTATGTATATATTTTTTTTTGATTAAAAGCACCCCAAAACTGGGGGCCTAAAAATAAAAAACCAAAAGATCATTCAGGAGACGTAAAGCGCCTCCTGATACAACTGATACAGTACCACGGAAATCTAATGCAACAAGCTAAAAAGAATATAAAGCCAAGCACTACAAAGTTTAAGCAACTCATCCTACTATAAACTACGCAGTAGACTCAGAAGCGTCTGACACATGGCCATCCTCTCCTGATCCTAGGTTAACAAAAACTGATGCACCTGGCCTATTATCTCCTGTCCTGACAGCATGTTGAACAAAGCTACTCTCTAATCCAGTGTGCGCACCTGTCCAAGAGAAAAAGAGATTAAAAATTTGAAAGGCAATATTATTACTATGTGGCAGTGTTTTGTCGGAGAAGCAAATGCCATTTCTGAAATGCCAAATGACCCAGCAACTAATAACAAATAAAGAACCAAGGAAAAGCTTGTCTGACTTATTTAAACTTTGCCAATAGATCCAAAAGTCAGCAATACTTGACAAATGTACAATTAAGCCCCTGGAATTATGTGAATTAAAAAAATTCCAGAAGGATCTGATTTCCTTACAATGGAGGAAAATGTGATCAACAGATTCTGAGTTATTGCAAAAATAACACTTATTTGGACCCACCCAACCTCTAATTGCTAAGTTATCCTGTGTAAGTATCTTATTATGCACTACCAACCAGAAAAAGAGTTTTAATTTTTATGTATATATTAATACTAGCATTTTGAGCTAATCATCCTGATTTTTTTGGCGAGTTATTTCAATTTCCTTTTTTCGCCTACATTTGGATGAGAGAAGAAGAAGAAGGAAGAAGGAAGAAAAAAAATTATAAACAATCCAAACTCTTCACAAAATTACACACTTTCCAATACTTCTTCCCACTTCTTCCCTTCTTCCCTTCTTCCCACACCTATCCAAACGCACCTTGTACAAGCATCAGTATCGGTATTATTGAACCAAAGTCACGATTATTGGATGCAACTCTTGTGAGATAGATCACGAATTCACTATCAAATATCATATACTACTGATACACATATACCTAAAAAAGTATAGCTTAGGTGAATGGCAGTCTGATTAATGCATCACCAATTATCCCATACATATATAAACATCCATTAATTAACCTCGAATCTTTGCGTATAAGAAGAAAATTCCAGCCATATGCGATTATGATGAGCATAAACACAAATTATTATTAAAATTATAATGTATGAGCATGAATATGAAGATATATTGACCATCTAAAGAGAACAAAATCATGCTTCATCAACCAATATTTTATTCAGCACACGAAAGAAAGACCAGAAAATACACCCTGATCCAAAAATACCAACGAGCTAGGCTCAACACTTTTCTAACCATATTTCAGCACAAATACAGTCTACTGTAAAGAAATTACAAAACACAAGTGGATCTGACCAGTTAAGCCACAACTAACGATACCCAATAATTACCAGTTACGCACTCTCTCACCATCAGTCTCCAGAGTTCTCGCTAGCATAGGATACACAAATCCTTTTGCCATCCAATTCCTTGACAGAGAAAGGGACAGCAATTGTTGAGCAATTTCATCCTTTAAATTAGTGCAAGATCCCAAAATGATATATACCAAACTGTACCAATTTCTCCTCTATAAAAATGACACCTTCCATTCCCTGTCTGGTAGAAAACATGAACCAAACTATACTATTTGAGGAAAAGAGGATGGGTCAAATTTTGTGTGTTCTGAGGAGCACAACTATATTTTTTACCCTTGCGCATGTGCAATGGTCTTAGCATATATCTTCAACTAATCATATGTATATGCAGTCGCACTATAATTCCAACAGAGTTCGTAAAAGCAGGTTTTTATTGTGACTGATAACAATTTGATGTGCACAACTCCTTCAAATCAAATGAATATTGCATATTACCCACAGAAATATTCATAAAGAATTTCTTCAAAAGAGTCCAAATCATCATCCCTTACTGATTATTTTGCTATTTGGAAAGGAGGGGAAAATGTGAGCACTTTATGAGAAAGGTTTAGGAGAACTCAATATCTAACTCTTGTTTCCCAAAGGCATAATAACATTTTATGAGAAAATATTCCTTAAAAAAAGATTTGATTCAGAAATATTTTGCACAAAGCATGATCCAAACCTCTTCATTCATGGCAGACAACAGGGCATTTTCAGCAGTAGCAAAAGTTACAAATCCAAACCCTCTTGATTTCCCGGTGTCTCGATCCCTCATTACCACTGATGCATAATACATTAAAGAAGAAAAGAATAAAGCATAACAAGTTAGTATACTCAGGTGGATAGTTTGGTCCACAATTAACGTATTAAATATTTCCTTGTACATCAACAGAAAATTAGTTTTCCTTATAAAGGCAAAGGAAAAAAAAAATTACAAACCGAGCCTCATTATTCAATGGTATTACCATTAATTAGTAGGTTAGTGTGCAAAATTTTCAAATCGAAAGAAAAATGCAATTTTAATTGAGGCTGATAAAGATCATCCTCTAAATTCATCATCCCATCATCCTCCAATAGTTAGATTAATTGCATTTCAAAAAAGAAAAAAGAATGATAGGGATGATGGGAATTTTTTTTGGAATGTCATTAATGAAGCTCTTACCTTCATCCCATCATCCTCATCATCCCACGCTTACATTCTATTTTTTCGGTCATTTCTGAATTTTAGTAACTGTTTTAGTTAACATTTTTTTGTTCAGAACAATTAGTAAGGTTAACCAAAACAGTTAGTTATATTTCTAGAACAGTTAGTTATAACAGTTAGTTATTTTTCTAGAACAGTTAATAATATTAATTTTTCTAGAACATTTAGTTATTTATTCAGAACAATTAATAACATTTAGCACACAAAAGACATGAAAATACAACATGATAAAAAACAACCCAATGACACACGACATTTTTTATCCAAATTTAACACAATTACTTCCGCAAGAAATGACCAAAAATAAAGGGGCATCACGATTAAGAAACTTGAATGGATGCAACTCAGAAGTCATCCTGACCAGTAGAGCTACCACTCAAACCACCCACGCGCATAATTACCAGTTAGGCACTCCCACCACCAGATCCTCCGGCACCCTTCGCGCTAGCAAGGGCTACATGAATCCTCCTACCATCCAAGTCCTGGACAGAGAAAGGGACAAAGCATACTAATTTCATCCTTTAAATAATTAGTGCAAGATCCCAAAGTGATATATACCAAAACTATACTAAAATGAGACCTTCCATGTCTCGTAGAAAACATGGACCCACACCATATATACTTTTCGAGGAAAAGATGATTGGTCATATTTTGCGTGGTCCGATCGAGAAGCATAACTATACTTTTACTTTTGCATGTACAATGGTGTTAGCATATATCTTTAACTAACATCTATGTCAGATTGATTATATGTATGCAGTCGCACTACTATTCCAACAGAGTTCATACAAGCAGGTTTGTAGTGTGACTGATAGACAAATTGGTCGGCACATCTCCTTTAATTAACCCTACGGAATATCACATATACCCCACAAAATATTCATTGGAAATTTCTTCAAAAGAGCCCAAATCATCACCCCTTGCTGATTATTTCGCTATTACGAAAGAAGGGGACAATGTGAACACTTTATGACGAACTTAGCCAAGGTTTAGGAGAATTCAATTAGATAAATCTAGTTTCCCAAAGGCATTATTAACATTTGATTCAGAAATATTGTGCACAAAGCATGATCCTAACCTGCTCATTCAGGCCAGACAGGGCATCTGCTGCCTCTTCAGCAGTACCCATAGTTACAAATCCAAACCCTCTTGATCTTCCAGTTTCTCGATCCCTCATTACCAGTGCTGCATAATTCATTTAAAGAACAAAAGAATAAAGCATAACAAGTTGAAGTTAGTATACTCAGGTTGATGGTTTGGCCCACAATTAACGTATTGAAAATTTCCCAGCAGGAACCTAAATAAGTTGTACAGTAATGCAACCTCTAATATATATATGGTACAAGATGAATAAAACACACAACTCTACAGACTGAAGTCCTTAAAACTAAGTATACGATATAACTCCATTTCAGCAAAGTGCTGACAATTATTTGGTCATACACACACTGGAGTCGGAAAGGCACGCGTATTTCTGTTGGGTACCCACAGATGAGTTAATAGTTAAGTCCACTGTCACAGCAAGCCGCATTACATTTCCCTAGATTCTTATGCAATTCTAAGCCAAACAGCAATCATACAAGAAGAATCAACAAGATATATTTCTCTCTGGGACAAGGCCTTCCTAATGTTATCATTAGATACGTTTCTAAAGAAGAAAACACAAGAGTAAATGGTATAGTTCCACTACCATCAAGGACCATTCCAAACTCGCTGAAAGCATTTCTAAGACTCTCATCAGTTGTTTGCCATGACAGATCTGTTAAAAAAATGCACAACTACATAAAAATAAATACATACATAGAATATAACTAGATTGGTATAATCTTTCAACAACTTTGTTTAAAATAATACAATTAGAAACCAAAAAGAAAAAAAAAAAGAGATAGAACAGAGTATACAGGGTTTAGTAATTTGTAAAATCTTACTTAGTTCGTGAACAGTAGAGCATACCAAACAAGGATGCTATATTGTAATGAGCCATTTAACTGATCTGACTAATTTTAAAACCGGGAAGGTTTCTTTTTGGTGTTTTGTTGAACAAGCAAAGGGAAATAGAGTCTAATTAAGTTGGGTAATGTTGAGGCAATTTGTACACAATCAATGTTCAATTGAGAGAACTAGACAACATATTGGGTCAAGATTCAGTTCCAAACTCTGTTACCTTAACTTTTCGCATATACAACAGTACAACCAATGCCGGCTTACTGGTTTGTACAAGTGAAAACTCCAGTATTCCATAAAAAATTGTAATGTTTTTAAAGATACGAACTTCCTATGTAAAGCTTAGCCATGTACTGAACCGAATGAAGCAAACTAGTAGTTGGAACTTGGAACTGATCAGAATCCCACCAGTCTGCAAAAAGACATTTGGACCTAGCTTTAGTCAACCAAAGAAATAAGTTTTGCATCAAACAGAAAGAAGTGAATGCAATTAATATTGGAGTTTCGAACTTATGTGTCTTCAATTTCTGATTACTTCAATAGAATATTCAGTATTGCAAGTTTGCAACAGCAATAGCATGATCTAGCTAACCAACACACAGTTTAATTAGTGACAAATGCACATTTGGAACTATTTTGGGCTTGTTTGAATGGAATTTGGGGAATTTCAAATTCCAAGCATAAATTTATTATAAACAATCCAAACTCTTCACAAAGTTACACACTTTCCAATAAATTTATGCCTAGTAATAAAAAATTCCCCAAATTCCTAAGCGATCCAAACGGCCCCTAGCATATGAATTCATACTGAAAATTAGTGGCAAATAAAAAAAAAGCTGTAAAGAACGAGACAATTATCAACATACGGAGCTGGAACCTTTGTAGGCAATAGTTGTACCTGGAGGCTGGATCACAGGAATTGGAATAGCTAGTATGGTTTCAGTGAATGAGAGAAGTCTTCATTTATAGGGCTATGGATTAAATATTGCAAAATAGTTTATTAATGTGCACGAGAGTTGCCTGCTTAATATTTTAGTTCCCATTTGATATGTCCCATGTGGTGGTGGCGTGGTGCACCCAGATAGCATGTGAAGGTAAATATTATGGTCCTAACCTCCATGATTGATGGTCAAATAAACATAAAACACTGCTGTCCATGCTTCATAGCAAGCTACTTGCATATTAGTTTCAGGTGCTTAGATAATGATCTTACATATTAATTTAAGGTGCTTGGCATGTTTCCCTTATCTACTGAAATATTAAAAAATGATACACCTACCGGAGAACCGGCCGGGTCGCAAGGATCTGCACCAAATGTTTCAAATTTCGTTTCCCACTAGTTTCTTGAGCTTTTTGAAGTCATTAATTTTTTCAAGCTGACGCGGCCCCTCTTAAGCAACCTACACAAGTCACACAGTTTGGGCTGTAAACTCATTCTAACACTAGTCCAAGTAAATCAACTTAAAATCAGCATTCTTGGTTTGGTTTTAAAGCGCAAATCGGAGATTTTTTAATATTAATAAAATAGAGAAAATTTAAAAGTATATTTAAAATATTAGTTATTTGCCATCTACAGTTGGAAAAAAAAAACAATTTTTTTTATCAAAACAAGTAGTGATACATCAGAAAAAAGTAATCATTAGATATTTCTCATCTTGGGCTCCGTTTGGATGCGTTGAGAATAAGGTAGGAAGAAGGAAGAAGGAAATAAATTTATTGGGAAGGGGTAAATTTATTGGGAAGTGTGTAACTTTTGTGAAGAGTTTGGATGGTTAGAAATAAATTTATTGGTAAAAAGTGCTTATTCCTTATTCCGGGAAGAAGCCATCTAAACGGAGCCTGCATTATAAGTTAAATACAGGGATTGAAATGAAAAAAAAAGAATCTCTTCATCGGAAGCGGAGCCTTGTTAGTTAAAGTTTTCTTAACAAAAAATGTTTTAGTTTCTGTGGTCTAACCTTTAGATGTTGCCACGTAAGAACAAGTGAGCCGCTCTACATTCAGTCGGTACTTCAATCATGTGTGTTGCGTCAAATACGATTGTGTTGGATTCTCGTGCCATTTCGTGTTGGGACAAGAATTTAAAATTTTTTTACTTCAATCATGTGTGTCTCTCTTTCTAACTCTTTATTTTTATTATAATTTTTTAAATTTTTTGCTTTTTTTTTATTTATATATGGGAAAATTTAATGAGGGGAGAAGGTGATTGTGGTTGTGAATTGGCCGAAATAGATGGAGAAGAGAGGATCGAATAAAAATCTAATTCTTACAAATTGCCACGATTTAAAAAAAAAACATGGTAAAACAAAATAAAAACAATTTTATTATAAAAATCGTCGTTAAATTGAGGCCTGAATAAGGATAGTTTTTTTTTTTGGGAGGGAAAAATTGTCACGGTTTTTAAGTAAGAACCGTCTCTATTGTATTTATCGATTTTTTGTTCTCTCCTGCTACAAATTTTACAACGGTTTATTGTAATATATAATCGCCGTGAGGCCTTCGTTGCTAAAGCCTTGTTTTCTAGTAGTGTAAGCTTTTGTAGCTTTCTATTGAACCAAATTAAAGTTATGATTATTGGACGCTATTATTATCCTAACAACCAGATCTAGCGGATATACATATGCGGAAAGTATATATTATGTGGATGGCAGTCTTATCAATTCATATAATGAAAATAAATCGACCACCGAATTAGAACAAAATCACACAATTTCCAGCTTTTATTTACCAGAGGATACAATTTAGCACACAAATGACGTGAAAATACACCATGATCACAAAACACCAACGACACACGACATTATTTTAACCAAATTTAACACAAGTAATTCTGCAAGAAATGAGGAAAAATAAAGGGGCTGGGAACTATATATGAAGGCTCATTAAGTTGTACAACAAGAAACCTGAATGGATGCAACTCAGAAGTCATCCTGACCAGTAGAGCCACCACTCAAACCACCCACGTGCATAATTACCAGTTATCCACCCTCACCACCAGATGCTCTGGCCTCGTCTCTAACATAGTTTACTTTAATCCTCCTACCATCCAATTCCTGGACAGAGAAAAGGGACAAACTGTACTAATTTCATCCTTTAAATTAGTGCAAGATCCCAAAATGATGTATACCAAACTATACTAATTTCTCCCCTAAAAAATGAGACCTTCCATGTCTGGTAGAAAACATGGACCCAACTATATATACCTTTTGAGGAAAAGATGATGGGTCATATTTTGTGTGGTCCGATCGAGAAGCATAACTATACGTTTGACTTTTGCATGTACAATGGTGTTAGCAATTTAGCATATATCTTTAACTAACATCTATCTAAGACAGATTAATTATATGTATGCGGCACTATAATTCCAAGAGAGTTCATATAAGCAGGTTTTTATTGTGACTGATAGACAAATTGGCGAGCACATCTCCTTTAATTAAGCCAATGGAATATCACATATACCCCACACAAATATTCATTGGAAATTTCTTTAAAAGAGCCCAAATCATCACCCCTTTCTGATTATTTCGCTATTAGGAAAGGACGGGACAATGTGAACACTTTTTTTTTTCGAAACCTTAACAGTAGCTGTTAAGTAGGACAATGTGAACACTTTATGAAGAACTTAGCCAAGGTTTAGGAGAATTCAATTAGATAAATCTAGTTTCCCTAAGGCATAATAAAATTTTACGAGAAAATTTCCCTTAATTAACATTTGATTCAGAAATATTGTGAACAAAGCATGATCCTAACCTGCTCATTCATATACAGGGCATTTGCAGCCTCTTCAGCAGTAGCAAAAGTTACAAACCCAAACCCTCTTGATCTCATGGTGTCTCGATCCCTCATTACTATTACTGCATAATACATTTAAAGAAGAAAAAATAACAAGTTAGTATACTCAGGTGTAGGCCTGTCAATGGCTTCTGTTTATCGCGTTTTGTCATTCCATTTAGCTGAAACGGAACGGTTAACGAAACAACAAGCGAAACACCAAAATTTACCATTTCGATTGTTTCAGTCTCATTTCAAATCATTTTATGTGTATTATCTAGAAGTGGCATGATTAAAGTAATATATTTCTGTGACTTTTCGTAAATGAAATGATTAACGGAACGGGTTCTTATACCGTGCACATAAACAAAACAGAAACGGTTTTGATCTGTTTCGGGTTTTTTAGACACGTTTGACAGGCCTACTCAGGTGGATAGTTTGGCCCACAATTAACGTATTGAAAATTTCCCAGGAACCCAAAGAAGTTGTACATTAATGCAAGTATACAACCATGGTTCTGAAAATCGGAATAGGACTATTGATCCAAGGAGTTAAATCGAATGAATCAGAAAAAATCAGGTGAATCGGATCGAAAAATCGGACTTTCATGAAAATCATATTTTATGCATTTAAAATTTAGAAAAATTCAAAACACACTCTATTCCTATTCTCTATTCCCACTCCAACCAAACACACTCTAGTTGCTTGGTTTTCACTGGAATAAGGAATAAGGGGCTTATTCCTTATTTCCACTCCAACCAAACACACCCTCGTGAATAAGCCTATTCACCGGACATCCAAACCCACCCAAGGAAGAAGATGAATAAAACACACAACTCTACATAATGAAGTCCTTAAAAGTAAGTGTACGATATATCTCCATTTCAGCCAAGTGCTGACAATTATATGGTCATACACACACTGGAGTCAGAAAAGTGCGTACGTCTGTTGGGTACCCATAGATGAGTTAACAATTAAGTCTACTGTCACAGCAAGCCGCATTACTTTTGCCTAGAGTCTTATGCAATTCTAAGCCAAAAAGCAATCATACTAGAAGAAGCAACAAGATATATTTCTCTCTAGAACAAGGCCTTCCTAATGTTATCACTAGATGTCCGTTTCTAAACAAGAAAACAAAAGTAAATGGGAATAGTTCCACTACCATCAACGATCGTTCCAAACTGGCTGAAAGCGCCTCTAAGACTCTCATCAGTTGTGTTCCATGACAGATCTGTTTTAAAAATGTACAACAACATAAAAAAAATAAATGCATAGAATATAACTAGATTGGTATAATCTTTCAACAACTTTGTTAAAATTAGAAACCAAAAAAAAAAAGAGAGAGATAGAATAGAGTATACAGGGTTTAGTAATTTATAAAATCTTACTTAGTTCGAGAACAGTAGAGCATACCAAACAAGGGTAGCAATATTGTAATGAGCCAATAAACTGATCTGACTAATTTTAGAACCAGGAAAATTTCTTTTTTTGGTGTTTTGTTGAACAAGCAAAGCGAAATTGAGTCTAATTAAGTTGGGTAATGTTGAGGCAATTTGTGCACAATCAATGTTCAATTGAGACAACTAGACAACATATTGGGTTAAGATTCAATTCCAAACTTTGTTTCCTTAACTTTTCGCATAATTAATTTTTGCAAGAGCCTGTACTCCACATCAGTACAACCAATGCCGGCTTACTGTTTGTACAAGTGAAAACTCCAGTATTCCATAAAAAAATTGCAATTGTAATGTTTTTAAAGATACGAACTTCCTATGTAAAGCTTAGCCATGTACTGAACCAAACGTGTGTGGCATTGGAACGAGTTTAATCACTGTCTTGACTAATTTCAGAACCTTGAAGGTTTCCTTTTGGTGTTTTGTTGAACAAGAAAACGGGAATTGAGGATAAGTTGGGTAAAGTTGTGGCAATTTGTGTTCACTTGAGACAACTAGACAAGCTTGGGTCACTTATAGAATAACATTCGGGGTCAATATTTAATCCCAAACTTTGTTAACTTTCTGCATAATGAAATTTTTGCAAGAGCCTGTACCACACAATAGTACAACCAATGCTGGCTTACTAGTTTGTACCAGTGAAAACTCCAGTATTCCATTGAAAATTGCAATTGTAATGTTGTTAAAGATACGAACTTCCTATGTAAAGCTTAGCCATGTACTGAACCGAATGAAGCAAACTAGTAGTTGGAAGTTCGAACCGATCAGCTGAGGACTCCACCAGTCTACAAAATGACATTTGGACCTATCTTTTAGTTGCCAAACCAAAGAAAAAAAAATGCTCAACTTCTGCTGTCTTCAATTTCAAATTACTTGAATTACATATTCAGTATTGCAACAGCAAGAAGGTAAAAGGTTTATACATTTTGAGATAAGTAGAAAACATCGTAAACACAATAAGTAGAATGGAGGATTTTCCCAGTATACATACGCAACTAACTAAGAGATACGTAATTTAAATTAAACATTTTCCAAAATCCTTCCAGCTATTTACCAGATGAATTCGTACCGAAAAGTAGAAACAAATATAGAAGTAGCTTTAAAGAACGAGATAAGTACAAAATAAAAAATAAAACCAAAACCTTACTTGGCAATACGGGAATAGCTTGTATGGTTTCAGTGAAACAGATCAGATGCCATTTATAGGTCTGCGCGCAGACCACAATACAAATACTTTAAATTATGTGGCTTCAAGTTGAATTTTGCAAATAGTTCTTTATTTTTTTCAACTTACAAAAGAGTTGCCTGCTTATCTGTCCCAGTTAGTTGGCGCCATTATGGTTCAGCAATAAATCAATAATTGATGATCGAATATTCAAATAAACACTGGGGTTCCATGTTCGCTAGCTACTTGACCACGTACATATAATATAAGAGCGAAATTTCTACTTGATTGTGATCTTACATATATTAATTTGAGGTGCTTGGCTTTTATCCGTTCTATTAAACAATCCAAATATCATACCAACCGGGACAAGTGGACAACCGTGGAAGATAGAAAACATAAAACTAAAATAAAATTGTTGGACGAAAGTATGCAATCTAGGTAGCATAGCAAACCTACGATTTAAGGTTTAAATTCATGAGACATTTACTGTGCAATCTAAAACATATCTTTACTACTTATAAAAACACCAGTCTAAAGGTCTATCCAAATTTGAGTCTAAAGGTGCAAACAATTGTTTACCCAATGCAATATAGACCGTTCATTTTTATGATTTGATCAGATCGATGGTCTCGATTTAGTAACGAATTAAATGGTTTAAACCTTTCGTACGTATAGACTTGTTAACTTTCGCTGAAGCGGAATTGTGCTGGCTTAAATCAACGTAGCACGCGTCTTCGATTCTCCGTCGCGTGATTATATTTTTTTGTGCTTTTATTAATTCCTCCCTTCTCTCCGTCTTTCCTTTCCATTTATTTTGACTCTCCCAAATGTGCGCCTCCCATTCTTTTGCTTTTCCAAATCTGCGCTAGGGTTTCAAACTTCGAACAATTGGCAGCGCCGCTCCTACATATTTTCATTATGATTTTTTCTCAAACCTCCAATCACCCGAGAGCGTATCCTCTACCAACTTTTTGAGGTTGGTAGAGGGCCAACGTTTGATCCGAGCCGTTAGATCTAATCTCGACGGTTAAAATTTTTCGGGCCTATCAATCTAGGTTACATGCACGGGGCTCCCTTAACCATTGAGATTAGATCTAACGGTTTAGATCAAACGTTGGCCCTCTACCAACCATAAATGGTTGGCAGAGGATGTGATTCCCCAATCACCCCTCTCATCGCGCCGACTCCTTTCCCTCAATCACCTGTCCGTCGTGGCGCCACCTATTCCTCCCTCCTTCGTTGTCGCTCCACTTCTCCATTTTCGAGCCACAGTCATGGCCTCTTTTTGTGACATGGGGTGCTCTCCACCTCTCTCCAGGTTTGGTTTGTTTCTTCTTCCTTGGTCCTCACTAACTCACATCTTGAATTGTTGTTCGTCAGCTAAGCAATTCGATGATATTGTTTTCTGATTCTCGTCTGGTTGGTATTGAACCTTTTACTACCACGTTTTTGTGGTTTAATTTGGAGCCAATTAGGATTTTCTTTATTTGTATGAGCAGTCTCTTCTCTATTTCTAGTTATTCTACTGTTCAAACCCTAGAATATTTATTTGCTTTTTTATTTTAGATGAACAAGATCAACATTGGTTGACTATTCAATCAAGAAATTGGTATATTGAGGTACTATTACCTGTCCTTTTAACTAGCTTTTTTAATTTGAATTTAATCGGTTTTAGTTTTTATTTGATATGGTCTGGATTTTTTAATTCTAACTAATTTGAGTTTTTTTATTGATTACATTGCTTGATTTTTCTATAATTATGTGTTTGTTTGACTGAGCATGACAAGTATGACTATTTTCAGTTAAGTTGGTGTGTAGTTGCAGTCGGGTGTCGTTTTTGACAATTTTATTTTAGTGCCAAAGTTTCTACATAATCCTCAATTCAGCAAAATAAGTGCCCAATTATATTTACTTGTTTGTGTCATGTAATTCTATGAAGTAGAACAATCCACTCTCCCTTACCCTGTCAGAAAAGAAAACTGAATAATGACAAAAAGGAGGCATCAACCAAACAAATAGGCATGATTAGATGTAATGTTAGGTTAATGTACTAATTTCATTTTCCTTTATATATCGCTTTATTGCCTTCGTTTAATCTGAATATGTATAATAAATATGTATTTCTTTTGCACGGAGTATATTGGAAAATTATTGTTTTTCTTTGATCCTGAAGGACCTGAACCATCATTCTTTTGACACGCAACTCAGCTTTCTTACTTTTCATGTTTAACATAATTGATGTTTTATTTTTCAATTGACAGAATAGGTTTTCTCAGGACAAACTTCAATTCTGCCAATTTTTAAAAGAGGAGGTTTGTTCAATTAGAGCCTCTCAAGGATGAGCGCAAGGTAAATTTCATTCAACCATAAATTTTTGGTATGATGTCTTCTTGAAATAATGTAAAACGTTAATCAATTTTTGTTGAAGAATGGGAGCCTCTCCATTATTTTGAGGGACATGGTTTTAGGAAAGACTTGGCTTTGGTATGATGTCTTCTTGAAATAATGTAAAACGTTAATCAATTTTTGTTGAAGAATGGGAGCCTCTCCATTATTTTGAGGGACATGATTTTAGGAAAGACTTGGCTTCCATGCTAGCCGATCTAAAATCTCGATTTCTCAAATTCCCAGGTCAAAAAATGATTTTCTTTTTGTTTGTTATATCTTATGTTCTGATATAAATATATATAAATATAAAAAAAGATAATACTAATTGTCCTTTACAATTTATTCTAGGTGGATCATCTCACAAGTGGGGAGATTGGCAAATGCCTTTAGGTGGAAAAGTACAGTGGGCTCCTGGGAATTTCAACGATGTATGGAACTATTGGACTGACGACGACCTTGGATTTTTTTAATTCCTTAGTCTGTATTGGCCCAGTTTCTATAATTTGATTTGCATCCATGCTACGTGTACAAAAGTAAAATATTAGAAAAAAAAATCATTTGAGTAGTTTGTAATTGAACTTCATGTAATATTGTAATTATGAGAAAGTTTAATATGCATTATAATGCATAGGGCACTCCGTGCACCGCGAAATTTTTCAGGGGTATTTTTGTAAATTGGCAAATCTAATTCAACCAATCTAATCTATATATTGAAATCTCATAGAAAACCAAATTTTACAATTTTTTAGATTTTATTAATATTTTTTTCGAATTTTTTAAAACATGTCATTTTTGGAATATTGTAAATAGTACAACGTTCCAAAAATGGCATGTTTTAAAAAATTCGAAAAAAATAGTAATAAAATCTAAAAAATTGTAAATTTTGGTTTGGTATGAGATTTCAATATGTAGATTAGATTGATTAAATTAGATTTGTCAATTTACAAAAATATTCCCGAAAAAGTCCGTGGTGCACGGAATGCCCTATGCACTATGGTGCATATTAAACTTTCTCATTATTTTAATTATAAGTTGATTTATATTTTTTTTTCACATTATGACACCAATGTGTTCATTGTTTGATGTTGTATAATTAATTAAGATTGATTTTTTTATTGTTTTTTTTTAACTCACACGTCTGAAGGTATCTTACGAAAATTTATGATTTCAATTGATAATAAAAGTCCTTATTGGATCATTTGTAGTGCAATTCTTTAAGAACAAAAAAGTTCATATGATATATACTAAAAATCTTTTAACATTTTTGAAATATATCTAATAAAACTTGCCCGCACATTGAGCGGGCATTGCTGCCAGTTTAACCCCAAAAAGTACTAAATTCGGTAGAGGGTATGCAATCTATGTATATAAAATAAGTAGTACTATAGTAATAAAAAAAATATAGCAACATTACCGCTTTGTATTGCTTGTATTATTATTGGTACTTAGTTAATCTAAATAATTGAATTATAGTACAATTATTAGTTACAATAATAATAATAATAATAATTCAATTAATAGCCTACCATCTGTATTCTGTATTTTATTTAATCAATGAAAAATTATTAGATAATAATTAATAATAAAACAACCTACGCATTTACACATTTCTCCTTTTCCTGTTCAAATCTTTTTCCGAAGAGTCAAAGAAACCACTATGCGATTAGACAGACAGGAATGCTACAGCAACAGGCTAGTAACATAATACTGAAAATCGCTTCCTGAGTACAAAATCATGCTTTCATTAGCCAGTTTTTATGTATCAAATGCAATTTAGCATACAAAAGATGATAAAATACATCCTCATACAAAAGCACCAATGATCCCCCACATTGGTTTCCCAAAATTTCAAGAATTCTCAAGTACTTCCCAAAAGATGGAAAAAAATAAATAAGCTAACAAATATTGGTAACAAATATTGGTAACAATGCATTCCGTTGCTCCATTAGAAAGCTTGAATCGAAAGAACTCAGTAGTCATTTTGACCAGCAGCACCGCCGCCATAACCACCAGCAGAATTACCAAAGCTACGTCCACCACGAAATCCAGATGCAGGTCTCTCATTAGCATAGCTTACACGAATACTCCTACCCTGCAATTCCTGGACAGAGAGACAAGCAGGTAATGAGCAATTTCATCCTATTAGTACAAGGTCCCAAAAATGATATACCATTATGGTATCATGACAAACAACAAAGATGCCCTTCTAAAACCGGACAACTTCGATTTCTTGCCTGTAAGAAAAACATTTCCCAAAATATACTAATCCCACTTTCTCCTTCATAGATTAGTAAGGAATTTAGGACGAAATTGTGGCTTTACAAATGTACAATGGTATTAGCATATAACTAAGTTATATGGATTTTTGGATTAATCTCACTTATGCTATGGTTTAGGACAATACAAAATAATTCTTATTTGCCAAAGGTAAAATGAATTTTTATGAGAAATGATAATAGCATTTCCCTTGGTAAATTTTTGTCAGATATGTTATGTGAAGCATGATTCAAACGAGATATATTTCAGGAAACAAAGGGATACTATAGTCAAACCTGGCCATCCATGCTCTCAAGGGCACTTGAGGCAGCTTCGTCAGTATCAAAATTTACAAATCCAAATCCCCTCGACCTCCCAGTCTCTCTATCAGTAATTACCCGTGCTGCATAATATGTTTGAAAAAATAAAAAATTAAAGCATAACAGGGACAATGCAGGCAACTACTTTGCTGATAATTTACTGTATGAAGACATTTCTAGGAACCCGATTGAGTGGTATTGTGGTACATTAATGTAACCTGTGATTTATAAAGGTACAAGACCAATAAACACACAACTCAACAGACTATAATGCTTATGCTTAAATACTAAGTGTACTATATGAGTCCATTTCGGGCCAAGCACCGCTAATTTCACAGTCATTCACACAGGAATCTGAAATGTTCTTCTGTTAGGTAATCACAACTGAGTTTATGCCTACTGTCAAATTAAGCCTTGATAGTCAAAATCTTTACATAGGGGCTTACACAATTCAAGAGACAAACAGCAGTCATAAAACAAGAAATAAATAGATATATTTCTATTTTGATCATGGTCTTCCTTATTCTATATACAGACATACTATTCTAATCAAGAATAAATAGGAGTGTATTAGTAGAAATATATAAAAGGGTTAGAATAGTTAACACTACCTTCAGTAACATTTCCGAAGTTGCCGAAAGCATCCTGAAGGGATTTATCATCTGTTCCATATGACAGGCCTGTTAAAAAAAATGCACAAGAAACACATAAATTAATACAAAATAGAATACAGCCAGATTGAGATTAACTTCGAAAAAAATTACAATATGATATAACATAAATAAATACACTATGACTTGTCATTTATAAACTTTTACTCAGTTCAAGAACAATATGAGCTTATACCAAACAAAAATGACACTGGACTGAGTTAAATCACTGATTTGATTAACTTTTAGAACCCTGAAGCCTTGAAGGTTTCCTTGATGTTTGTTGCACAAAAAAATGAAAATTAAGGCTGAGTTGGATCAAGTTAAGGCAATTTGCGTCCAATAATATTCAATTGAGAGAACAAGACAAACTTGGATGGGTCCCACTAGGATAATGTTTCAAGTCCAGAGTTAATCCCAAACTCTGTCACATTTAGTTCCTGCTTAATGAAACTTTTGCATGAGCCTTTATCACGCAACAGCACAATCACCTGTTGTGCCTCAAAACCTCTCTTTAGTTTAATGATATGGTACCCCTTTTTTGGGGTTCTTTCCTCAAAAAAAAAAAAAAAAAAATTACTGGCTTACTGGTTTGTACCAGTATAAACTCCAGTGCCAGCCACAACTGAAATTGCTATATTTTGAAAGATACAAACCTCCTATGAAAAGCTTAGTAGACATGTACCGAACCGAAGTAAGCAAATTTGTACTTGGAACTGGTCCGCCATGGACCCCACCAGTCAGAAACCCTTGCCTTACAAGGTTACCAAGCTTGTTGGAAAATGCCATTTTCACCTAGTATTAACTGCCAATCAAAGAAAAAAGATGTTTCATATCCAAAAAAAAAAAGTGATGCAATAATTATTGCAACAGTGATAAAAGGGTCTAAATTAATAGGTAAAGCTAAATATTTCAAACTTCAAATTATCTGACAATATCTTCATTTACGAACTCAAGATTTGAACTTTCTTGTAAAGTTTGATTCTTTCACAAGAAATGCACTAATGTCATACTTGATTCAAAAGCAAAACCTAAAAGGATCTAAGCAATCGACGAAATCGTACGGAATGATAGCAACAAATTAATCAACTACAAAAAACGAGATGTTTTTATTATTATGTAAATGTAAACAAAAAGAAAAGGAACTAAAACCCTAGTTGGAAATTGCTGTACCTGGGGAGTGGAGGCTGGATCAAAGAAATTGAAGAGAGAGAAGAGAAATAGGGTTTTAGCTGAGAGAGAGATGCCTTTATATGTCAGAAGTCCAGAAATAGAAGTACTCAAATAGACATTGTCTAAACTTTAAACATGATCCGATAATGTAAACATTGGGCCCCACATGCTGGTAGTTGATCCCAGTTCTCATTAATTTACAAGATCATGTTTAGCCAAGATTGTTTAGGTTTGCGCCTTTGCCTTTTGATGACTCAGCATGAAAATATCGGGAATTACTCAGCACACGCCCTGTTTATTCATCCATTCCCTCAATTTTTTTTAAATGACCTAAATACCATCAATCTAAAGCTAACGTATGAGAAAATGAGACAGGAGATAAGAGGGTATTTTGATAAATTTGGAAGTGTTTGAGCAACTTTGATGTGCAATTCCCGAAAATATCTTCTGTTCCTACCTAATAATATAATAATATAATAATATAATTATCTTCTTTTTTTTTGAGATGTTAACTTTTTTTTTTGAAAAATAAGATGTTATAATTATCTTTAGCTGCCAAGCTTTTTTTTTAAAAAAAACATAAATATAATTATCTGGTGAGATACGGCGAACCGGGTTGGTTCTTGATTTTTATATCAGTTCTCCGTCCAGACCGCCGAGTTGAACCGGACCATGAATCGCTGGACCGTTGACCGTTCAGTCCGACGTTATTATAAAACAATATTGTCACTGGATAACGGGACCCGCCGTCTTTTATTATTGGCGCTTGTAAAAGATCAAGGACCCCATGTTAATTAGACCTGTCAATATTCCGTTCTGTTCCGTCTGAACGTAACGTTAAATGAAATTGAAAATCAATTTTATTTCTGAGAACGGAACGGAAACGGAAATGAAAAAACGAACGGAACGTAAACGGAACACGGAAATGGATGGAAATAGGCTGAAATCAATAGGAAATGGAGGACGGAACGAAAATCTGTTCCGTTTGACGAAACGGAACGGAAACGGAATAGATTTTTATTTCGTCGACTGGAACGGAACGGAAACGGAACATGCCATTTCCGTGTTCTGTTTTCACGTTTGACACCCCTACATGTTATCAGGGGCGTAGCTAGGATTTTATGTTAGGTGGGTCCATAAAAATGTCTTTTGGAAAAAAAAAATCTCTACTTATTACTTATAAATGCACGGACCGTAAAGGTATTACACGTTAGGTCTAGACATGTAAACTGATGTTTTTGTCGTTCGATCGATTTGATCTGTGGTCGGATATTAATCGACATACAAAGTAACAATATATTTTTATTTTCCATCTATTAAAGAAACAAATTAAATAACAAATCTATTTGTATCGATGCTAGATTAAGTAATATATTTTTATTATCTAATATTATTTTGTTTCTTTATTTGCCCACATATGAGGGCATCTTAAGCTAGTATATATAACATAACCTCTAATGTAGATATAGTATAACAATATTTTTCAAACAAACAATTCTAATTTCTACGGCGACAATATTTTACATGTTTTTAATTAGGTGCCACAATACCTCTTTACTGACAGGTGGTCTAAGCATTGAAATCAATAAAATAATTAACAAAAAAAGATAAAAGAGTCAAACTAGGAATTTTTCTTTTTGATTGAAGCCGTGGCTAAGAATTGAAATAAAAAAGTAATTAATTTGTCAAAACAAAAATAAAGGCAGCAAAGGAACAAAAAATTAGAGAGACATGTGGGTAGTAGGACTGTATGAGCAAAATCAAAATTTTCAAATTAAGAGAATTATGATGATTTAATTACCAATTAACAAAGTAAGGTTGGTTGGGTTTGACATTCTTTCTTAATAGTCAACTTTTAATATGGACCTTGTATTCGCCGAATAATAAAGCAGTGAAGCTGGATGAAAAATTTGAAAATAAGATCCCTTCGCGATGAAGAAGCAAGAAGAAGCAGGAAGGCCGATTGGTTGAAGGCTCGAAGCAAAAAGAATCAAGATGAAAATTAGTTGCTACTCGCTAGTCCCTTCGTCGCTTCGCAACAAAGATGGGGGAAGACAAACATGAAACAAGTAACTCGAAAAAAAAAGGAAACAAATCAATTTCTGATTTTCTAAAATGAGTCCGTTGAATTTTTTAGATGGGTCCATGTAAATTTTTTAATTTACATACAAGTACTACTTGAAGGAAAATTTTTTTCCAAGGTGGGTCCCTGGACCCACCAATCTAAGTGTGGCTTCGCCCCTGCATGTTATCATGGGAAGAAAAAAATCATAAACGTGCCTGCTGACTTGGTTACAAAATTGATCAATTTCTCTCAATTAAATTAACTGAATGGTTCACGCCTTCACGGTCATTCCTCAATCCTCATTACTTATAGGCAAAACTGATTTATCATGTGAAATTCTGAACTTCAAGATTAAAAGTTAGAACACAAAGAAAGTCAGACTACAATATGTACATGATAAATTGTAATTTGGTTTTCGCATTTGAGGGGAACTATTTATTTACATTATTGTATAAATTTACCAATTCAGGAAGAAGAAGCTAAGCCAGAATAATTATCACCTAATGATATGACTATTTACAAGGAAAAAAGAAAACATGCGTTCTCCGTATATCCAAAAATTAATAAGAAAGAAATACATAAAGGATATCTACTAATTTTTTGCAAAGTACTTGATCAAAATATCAACAGAGTCCCAGAAATTCTCTGAGAAATTTGACGCAATTACACACAATTATAAGTGGTTTAATTTTGTGGGAGTCGACTAGAATTTTGGTTTAATTTCGCGCGACACGGCATCTACGCCGTTGGTTTATCATCTTCTAATTTGGGCCTCAATTTTATTTTTTTGTTTTTGTAAAGATCAGACCAATAAAGTTAATATTGTCATTTTATCTTTTGTTTTGAGTTCAAACAGAAATTATATTTAAGTTTATTAATGTAAACTTGCCAAGACCAATTTTTCATTTATCTTCAGATTCAGACAAGAACACCGGCCATCAGACCTCTAAGCAAAATAGGTTACTTTAGGTGCTATTTATTTTTTTTTTATTTCACCTAATACGATCATTTTAAGGTAAATTCAATTTGATGCAACCATAAGTGTCTGGGTAGTATTTTGCTAAAGTTCCAAAATATGTTTTTGACCAATAATAAGCTTATGAAGTTGGATTTTGGATATCTGTAGAAAAAAAAGGTTCAGGATATTAAGATGTATAATAATATTTTGAATTTCATGTAATCAACAATTGCTACCAGCAAATATTTAAAATCACTAATACCAATAAGGGAGGTGATTAGGTTCTTAGACTATTTCTACAAGCTGTGATTTAGTTCGTTGATTTAAGATTTCTTTGAAATTCTTTTAAATTTGGTTCTATGTGATTGCTCATTTTTATGTCTATAAGCTTAAAAAGGTTTGGGGCAGACTGAGGAGGATTGGAGAGAGGATGCGAGGCCCTAACATGACGACGAGGTAGTTCTACTGGAGGAGGAGGATGAGAGAAGGAAAGCGAAAGAGGGTCTCCGATTAGCACAAAATAGAGTATGTCTATAAGCTGTAATTTTCTTTATTCAAAATGTATCATATTGTCTTAAATAGTATTGACCAACAATATGCTCTGTAAGGCTCAGGACCTTTGTACACAAACAGTGAGCCCATCACATAAAAATGCAGTTATCGTTGTACATGCAATTTATATTCAATAAAGTTTCTTTGAGAACACCGTAAATACCAGTAACTATCAAATTGGTACACAATTACACACAATTATAAGTTTCGAAATACTATTTTAATTTAATTGTGACAAATAACAGGTTGATGATCTGCTAGAACTAAATTGCTTGCTAATTATGCATAGCATTGTCGATCATTGCCACATAAAAACTCTCACTCCTCTCTCAAACAGAAATGCTGACTTGCCTGTAATCACCAAACCCTAATGCTGATTGAATAAACGAGGCAGAGCACCAATAGAGAGAGACAGATGGCGACCGCCGATGACACATCAGTCGGAGAAAACTCAGATCTTTGATTCAATTTCCTTTTTTTTTTTTTGTTTGGCATCAATCTTTGATCTGATTCATTTACTTTTCTGATTTTTCAATCTGCGTACCTCCAGTTCCATTTCAATGGAAGCAAAAGATTCTGTGACGGTCCATCTTCACCTTTATTTTCATTCTTCAAAGAAGTGAAAAAAAATCCTACAAGCTGCACCTGGACTATTGGAGTACTGGTGCAAGTTCATTCTGCTATACTTCTTTCCTTTATCAAAACTACTTTGCAAATTCACTTTTTTAATTTGGATAATTTTAAGTACCGAAATTGACATACCAAAAAAAATTTGTCAGTGAATAAACAAATATTAAATTTGGAGCTACGAATGTTAATGTTTGAATTTGTCACCTCTAATTTACTATATTTATTTTCTTTCTGGTATTTGTTGTTTCAGGAATTACGAAGTAAGATACTTAGACCTTGGGGGTTTATATATACCATAAGTCTATTTGTAAAAAGATACTTGCACTCCAAAACATAAATATATACGTTGGTCGGAACAATCACTAGAAATGGGCATATAGAAGGGTGAAAAAATTGATACTTGACATTTCTGTTGAAAGGGAAAAAAATTATACATTTTAATTACTGCAACTTAGATATGTACCTAGCTTCAATGACAGAAAAATCTAATATGAATATCTTTGTACTGTCCACAACCTGCATCTTCATCGAAAAGATGAATACAATTGACCATAGGTAAACTAACTGAAATCCGATATAATTAGGTGGCGTAGCACATCAATTGGTGCTCGGGATTTCATGAACTCGATTGGGTTCAATGTTACTGTAAAGTTAGTAAAGAAAACAGTTGGTAAGTGAAAGGGCACGGTTGCTCTTGGCTTGATTTTGATTTTTATTTAATTTTGATAATTGATGGCGGTGTCATTACTGATAGAGAACATAACTAAGAAGAGTATGAATAAGTTCAAGAGGCCTAAGAGCGACCACAGGTTCTGATTTTTATTTGTCAACGTTTGATTCCTTTTTCATTTTAATGTGGAATTATATTGGCTTGATTATCTCATTAATTTTTTTTATTTTTTACTTCAATTCATTACTTTTTATTTTACTGGTATGGGTTACTTAAGGTTGAAAAACTGTAGGTGAATTGATCTGACTTTAGAGGTTAATTTAAGCAGGACTCAAGTTTTCAGATATCGTTAATTTAGGTATTTGCTGATATAATTAACTTAAAACATTTGTACTATGCAGACCAAACTGCAATTTGATTTAGTTATATTCCTATTAGCATCTCGCTGCTAATTAAGTGATCAAATTAGGCTTAAGAAAGTAAAAAACTTTTGGAAGGGAACTTTAATAGCTGATCAAAATTACCTTTGCCAGAATCTATTTACTTTCATAAGTTTTTCTTTTAATATTCATAATTTCTAGGTTCTACGATCAAAATTAATTTATAGTTTATTAGTTTCTATGTTTATCAGTAGATTTTGTTTAAGTGTGTTATATTAAAAAATGTATCTATTAAAATTGAACCTATAAGGAATAATATTATATTTGCTTATGAAAAAAAGTTAAATGCTACATATAGCATGTTGTATTAATTAAATGATGTATTTATTTACATTGTATTTAAACAAATTAGGATCTCATACAAAGATACAATGCTACATGTAACCACATTCAGTTGGCCGCCCACTCAAACTATTAAGGGACACTACGATACCACATTTTTTTTTAATAGTACTCTTACTATTTTACATATGAATCTTTGTTTTACATTTTGTATGATTTGTTCTAGACTGGAGACGATATGCCAAATTTCAGGTCTCTCCGACCATAGCTGTGCAAACAAATGTTGTGAAAAGAAAGTTGAACTAAGGAAAGGACTCGGTTTCTTAGATTAACTCTGAAGGGAAAGTAAGACCACTGGGTACAAAGAAGTGCATCGATTTTCATGAGACATTTTATTAAATCGTGGACAAACAATAATAAAAATCACATTGAATAAACAATGAATAATCTTTTTTTTTTATTTCCTTTTGGATGGAAGGTGGGAATATTGTAGCAGACTCTTGATTATTCAATTGTTGTCATGTACTGATTACATCGATTTCTCTCTCTACTTATCTTTTTTTTTTTTTTTACTTTCTAAGGGCGAAATTTCTACTTGATTGTGATCTTACATATATATATATTAATTTAAGGTGCTTGGCTTTGTTATCCGTTCTATTAAACAATCCAAATATCATACCAACCGGGACCCGGGACAAGCGGACAACCGTGGTAAATAGAAAAAGATAAAACTAAAATAAAATTGTTCGACGAAAGTACGCAATCTATGTGGCATAGGCATAGGAAACCTACGATTTAAGGTTTAAATTCATGAGACATTTACTGTGCAATCTAAAACATATTTAACAACAAGAAGTATTACATTCGGTTAGAGGGTATGCAATCGTATATAAAATAAGTAGTGCTAAAGTAGTAAAAAATATAGCAATATTACCGCTTTGTATTGCTTGTATTATTATTGGTATTTAGTTAATAGTTAACCTCAATAATTGAATTATAATTGAACAGTACAATTATTAGTACAATAATAATAATAATAATAATAATAATAATAATAATAATAATAATAACAATAATTCAATTAATAGCCTATCATCTATATTCTGTATTTTATTTAATCAATGAAAAATAATTAGATTATAATTAATAATAAAACAACCTACGCATTTACACATTTCTCCTTTTCCTGTTCAAATTTTTTTTTTTTTCCGAAGAGTCGAAGAAACCAATATGCGATTAGCCAGACAGGAATGCTAGAGCAGCAGGCTAGTAACATATTAATGAAATCGATTACTGAGTACAAATTCATGCTTTCATTAGCTAGTTTTTATGAATCAAATGCAATTTAGCATACAAAAGATGATAAAATACATCCTCATACAAAAGCACCAAAGATCCCCACACTGGTTTCAAGAACTCTCAAGTACTTTCCCAAAAGTTGAAAAATATATAAGCTAACAAATATTGGTAACAATGCATTTTGTTGTTCCTTTAGAAAGCTTGAATTGAAAGAACTCAGTAGTCATTTCGACCAGCAGCACCGCCACCATAACCACCAGCAGAATTACCAAAGCTACGTCCACCACGAAATCCAGATGCAGGTCTCTCATTAGCATAGCTTACACGAATACTCCTACCCTGCAATTCCTGGACAGAGAGACGAGCAAGTAATGAGCAATTTCATCCTATTAGTACAAGGTCCCAAAAATGATATACCATTATGGTATCATGACAAACGACAAAGATGCCCCTCTAAAACCGGACTACTTCGATTTCTTGCCTGTAAGAAAAACATTTCCCAAAATATACTAATTGCTTACCCTTTCTCCTTCATAGATTAGTAAGGAATTTAGGATGAAATTGTGGCTTTACAAATGTACAATGGTATTAGCATCTCACTTATGCTATGGTTTAGGACAATACAAAATAATCCTTATTTGCCAAAGGTAAAATGAATTTTTGTGAGAAATGATAATAGCATTTCCCTTGGTAAATTTTTATCAGATATGTTATGTGAAGCATAATTCAAACCAGATATATTTCAGGAAACAAAGGATAGTATAGTCAAACCTGGCCATCCATGCTCTCAAGGGCACTTGAGGCAGCTTCATTAGTATCAAAATTTACAAATCCAAATCCCCTTGATCTCCCAGTGTCTCTATCAGTAATTACCCGTGCTGCATAATATGTTTAAAGAAATAAAGAATTAAAGCATAATTTACTGAGCAACAACTTTGACTGACAATTTACTGTATGAAAACATTTCTACGAACCCAATTGAGTGGTATTGTGGTACATTAATGTAACCTGTGATTCATAAAGGTACAAGACCAATAAACACACAACTCAACAGACTACAATGCTTAAATACTAAGTAACTATATGAGTTCATTTCGGCCAAGCACCGATAATTCCATGGTCATTCACACAGGAATCTGAAATGTTCTTCTGTTAGGTAATCACAACTGAGTTTACGCCTACTGTGAAATTAAGCTTTGACAGTCAAAATCCTTATATAGGGGCCTACACAATTCAAGAGACAAACAGCAGTCATAAAACAATAAATAAATAGATATATTTCTATTTTGATCGTGGTCTTCCTTATGCTATATACAGACGTACTATTCTAATTAAGAATAAACAGGAGTGTATTAGTAGAAATATATAAAAGGGTTAGAATAGTTACGCTACCTTCAGTAACATTTCCAAAGTTGTCAAAAGCATCTTTAAGAGATTTATCATCCATTCCATATGACAGGCCTGTTTAAAAAAATGCACAAGAAACACATAAATTAATACAAGAATAGAAGAATAGAATACAACCAGATTGAGATTAACTTCGAAAAAAATTACAATAAGGTATAACATAAATAAATACACTATGACTTGTCATTTATAAACTTTTACTCAGTTCAAGAACAATATGAGCTTATACCAAATAGAAATGACACTGGACCGAGTTAAATCACTGATTTGATTAACTTTTAGAACCCTGAAGCCTTCAAGGTTTCCTTGATGTTTGTTGCACAAACAAATGAAAATTAAGGCTGAGTTGGATCAAGTTAAGGCAATTTGCGCCCAATAATGTTCAATTGAGACAACAAGACAAGCTTGGATGGGTCCCACTAGGATAATGTTTCAAGTCCAGAGTTGATCCCAAACTCTGTCACATTTAATTCCTGCTTAATGAAACTTGAGCCTTGATCACACAACAGCACAATCACTACTGGCTTACTGGTTTGTACCAGTATATACTCCAGTGCTCCAGCCACAACTGAAATTGCTATATTTTGAAAGATACAAACCTCCTATGAAAAGCTTAGTAGACATGTACCGAACCGAAGTAAGCAAATTTGTACTTGGAACTGGTCCGCCATGGACCCCACCAGTCAGAAACCCTTGCCTTACAAGGTTACCAAGCTTGTTGGAAAATGCCATTTTCACCTAGTATTAACTGCCAATCAAAGAAAAAAGATGTTTCATATCCACAAAAAAAAAGTGATGCAATAATTATTGCAACAGTGATAAAAGGGTCTAAATTAATAGGTACAGCTAAATATTTCAAATTTGAAATTAAGAAATCTGACAATATCTTCATTTACGAACTCAAGATTTAAACTTTCTTGTAAAGTTTGATTATTTCACAAGAAATGAACTAATGTCATACTTGATTCAAAAGCAAAACCTAAAAGGATCTAAGCAATCGACGAAATCGTACCGAATGATAGCAACAAATTAATCAACTAAAAAAAAAAGGAGATGTTTTTATTATTATGTAAAAAAAAAGAAAAGGAACTAAAACCCTAGTCGGAAATTGCTGTACCTGGGGAGTGGAGGCTGGATCAAAGAAATTGAAGCGAGAGAAGAGAAATAGGGTTTTAGCTCAGAGGGAGATGCCTTTATATGTCAGAAGTCCAGAAATAGAAGTACTTAAATAGACATTGTCTAAACTTTAAACATGATCCGGTAATATAAAAATTGGGCCCCACATGCTTTTAGTTGATCCCAGTTCTCATTAATGTATAAGACCACGTTTAGCGAAGATAGTTTAGGTTTGCGCCTTGTGCCTTTTGATGACTCAGCATGAAAATATCTTCAGTTCCTAGTCCTACCTAATAATAATATAATAATGCAATTATCTTGTGGTGATATACGGCGAACCGGGTTGGTTCTTGATTTTTATATCAGGTCTCCGTCCAGACCGCCGAGTTGAACCGGATCATGAATCGCTAGACCGTTGACAGTTCAGTCCGACGTCATTAAAACAATTATGTCACTGGAAAACGGGACCCGCCGCCCTTGTATTATTGGCGCTTGTAAAAGATCAAGGACCCCATGTTATCAAAGGGAAAAAAAATCATAAACTTGGCTGTCTGACAAGGCAAAATTGATCAATTTCTCTCAATTAAATTAACTGAATGGTTCACGCCTTCACGGTCATTCCTCAATCCTCATTACTTATAGGCAAAACTGATTTATCATGTGAAATTCTGAACTTCAAGATTAAAAGTTAGAACGCAAAGAAAGTCAGACTACAATATGTACATGATAAATTGTGATTTGGTTTTCGCATTTGAGGGGAAGCATTTACATTGTATAAATTTACCAAGGAAGAAGAAGCTAAGCCAGAATGATTATCACCTAATGATATGACTATCTACAAGGAAAAAAGAAAACAAAAAGGAGAAAATTAACATGCATTCTCCGTATATCCAAAAATTTATAAGAAAGAAATACATAAAGGATATCTACTCTTTATTTGCAAAGTACTTGATCAAAATATCAACAGAGTCCCAGAAATTCTCCGAGAAATTCGACGCAATTCCTGCTCCCGTCTCTTTCGCTAACTCAAGCACCTCGGCAGTCGCATTGCGGAATAATTCTTGTTTCTCCTTCATCACCTCTGCAAACGAACTCGCTGCAGTTGTAGATGCATCTTTTACGAGTTCTACTCCGGTCTCTACAGCGGACGCAATCCATTGTCCAGCAATTTCGAGGACTGTTTTGATTGCGTCTATGATGGATTCTCTGATCAGAATTAGCACAGAGTTTACGGCCCAGCCGGGGAACTGTAAGACGCGCAAAGTAGTGACTAGTAGAAGAGCTGTTCCCTTGAATATGGCTAGAGATAACATGTAAGATGCTGTGCTTATGCCAACGAGGAACAGCTTTACCATTTCAACGGCCATTTCAACTGCCATTTTTGGTCTCCTTTGTTGAAAGAGAGGAAGAGATGGTTAGTGTGGAATAATTATATTAAGTTTTCTAAGGGGCAGCAAATATACGTTGTTATTCTATAATTTGTTTATACATTTTTCTCCTTCTTGACCAAATTGTATATATATCGGTTTTCCTCGGTTGAATTTTGATTTCGGTGTGATGATCGGTACGATGCAGTGGCGGAGCCAAGTAATGCAAATGGGGTGCAATTGACCCCATTTGTTTATTAATTCAACCTAAAAGTATACAATTTTATATGTTATTTAAGTAAATTATTAAAAAATATTCATTTTGAACCCCATAAAAATGTAAAAATTATTACATTATGACCCATAATTAAATTTTTGTGTTTGTAACAAGATTATTAAATTAATTTTAATTTTTAATATTAATATTGAACCCCATATCGAAATTTTCTGGCTCCGCCACTGGTACGATGACCTAGTATTTAGTCAGGTCTGATCAATCGATTAGTTGCAACTGACCAAATTGGCAAAATTTATTTTTTGTCTAACCGAAATGTTTTATTATTTTAATCCCAACTACCCCAAGTAGCAAACCGAAATTAATAAATTTTTCTCAATAATTATTGGTAATTTAATTTGACAGTTTTTCAGTAGATCAGCTTATATGAGCTGAAACGTAGATCGTTCCTTCAAAATTATAAACGGTTGTAATTGATTATGGGTTAAAGGGGATCTAAAAATGGTCCATGGAGGAATTTTGTGTAGAGTTCTTCTTTCATATTTCTGGAGCATATATAGCTTGTAGCCATTAGTTAGATTTTTCATTAAAAGGAATTGGCTCATTAACTGCATTTTGGAGAGCTAGAAAGAGGGTTAAAGAATCCTCAACATATGTTAACTTCTTTATATCCAACAAAAAAAAAAAAATCCGAACCACGACTAAAATAAAATTATACATATAAATTAAATGTATTTCTGGCCTCTCTAAAAAATTAAATAATTTGTTATTATTTTTTATTCTTTCTCACTAGAAAAGAAGATTTGAAAATCTAGTATCTTGTTAGAGAGAACAAAAAAGAATATATTACTTTGGCAATTGAAAAACGTTGCCTAATATTTAAACCTTCATTGACTTTTGTATATAGTTTCTCGAGAAACCAAAAGGGAGTAATATCTTTGAACGAATTGAGAAATTTTAATTAAAACTTCTATCAAGGTTTAATTCGGAGTTTCATGTTGCAAAACAGAAAGTCAACCTCTTCTAAAAAAAATTTAATAATAAAGTCCAACTCAAATATATGTCATATTGAGATATGACACGGCATCACAAAAGATGTGATATCATGCCTTGTTCAAAGTTCAAACATTCTCTTGGAGACCCAACACTTTTGTTAATTTACATTTTTTATGTTGACCAAGTCAAATTCCTGATTTCTATTTTGCTAGATTGTCAAATTTCAGATTGACGAATAATAGAAGTTATCTTATGAAGGTTGTAGGTAATGCTTTCCATAATCTTCTCCTCTAATTAAGATGCAAATGTGCAAATGAATCAAATTTCCTTGTCCATTCCATTGGATTTTATTCATGACGAATCCTAATTTAACTACATTTAAAATTGTTAGAATATGATGCCACAAAAGATCTTGATTTGGATCTAATATGACATTGGACTTGGCAAGGAAGAAACGTCAGATTTGAAGTACAAGAAATACTTGACTTGACATGCAAATCATGAGTGACTTGGTGTGCAAGAAACACTTAACTTGTTGTCAAATAAATCTGTTCTATATATAGACTTTCTCTCCTTGTATTGTAACATGTAACATAACAAAATTATTGAAAAGAAATAAAAAGAATGGTGTGTGTGAGTCGTGAACATAAGTACGTAATATTGTGCGCAAAAGATTTCCTGGAATGCCTCACGTAAGTATGTAATATTGTGCGGTTTGTAAGAAAAAGAGTTGAGGAAATAAATTACGTTAATTTTTGTATTGTCTCTGATAATTGTTCTTGATCATCAAATTAAGAAGAGAATTTCAATTTAATTTAATAATTTGTAAATTAAACATTTGCTAATAACCTTTATGTGTTTGTACTATGTGATATTGGCATGGTCTTATGGATAACTAGTTCTAAGTATTGTGAAAATTTTGTCGATAGGAACTCTTACATTGATACTGATTTTAGGTCTTGTTTGGATGGAGTTGGAAGAAGGAAGAAGGAAGAAGGAAGAATGAAGAAGACCAAAATTTATTATAAACAATCCAAACTCTTCATAAAGTTACACATTTCTTAATACTTCTTCTCACTTCTTCCCTTCTTCTCACATCTATCCAAACGGAGCCTTAATGATTTATAAGAGAAATATCGATCCACATTCTACAAACTAAAATATTCCATTGTATAACAAATATTTGTATAACAAAATTTTTAGGTAGCGGCTACCTAGTTTGTCAAAAAAATAAATAAATAAATAAAATATTTGAGGAAAGAGAGACTGTGGCATTTTTGGGCAACCTGAATAACCTGATGGCTTTGGGAAAATTATGCGCCTAATTACCGTAATGATGAAATTGCGGGGCTCTGTGAGCTGGAGGCCCGGAGTTCAATACAAATGGAATTAATAGTATCTTCTTCGCTCTCATGTTATAAGCACCATCATCAATCATCAAACACAATAATAGTTTAATTTCACAGTAACGCTATCTCCAATAGGCGCTGTCCGATTTTTTTTTCCTGGATTCGATCCGGTTTGTTGATTCTGTTGTGATGGATCCCCTGATCTCTCTCTAATCTCTCTCTCTCGGGAGCAACAGCAAAAAAAGGGTGAGTGCTAGGGAGACCAACAAGAAGAGAGAGAGTGAGAGAAGGAAGGCATAATCAAAAGAATTGGATTATACATGGTAATTACGCATATATAGTGCAAATAACGTGCGTTCTGGAAAGAATTGGAGAATTTCAAACTATTGTGCATTATTTCAAATCATTTTATCACTATAATCTATATTTAAGCTCTTTGTACAGTGGATAATAAATTTACAATCTTAAAAATTCAAAAGGATTGGATCATACATGACAATTATAAGCATAGAGTGCAAATAATGAGCGTTCTGAAGAGAATTGGAGCATTTCACGCGATTGTGCATTACTTTCAAGTCATTTGATCAAAATAATCCAAATTTAAGCTCTTTATACAGTTGAAAATGAGTTTATGATCTTAAAAATTCAAAATAGTCGGATTATACATGGCAATTACGCACATAAAGTGCAAATAAATATCGTTCTGGACAGAATAGGAGCATTTCACGCCATTTTGCATTCATTTCAAATCATTTGGTAACAATAATATATATATAAACTCTTTGTACACTAGATAATTAGTTTATAATCTAAAAAATTCAAAAGGATTGGATCATACATGATAATTACGCACATAAAGTGCAAATAATGAGCGTTCTAGACAGAATCGGAGAATTTCAAATGATTGTGCACTCATTTAATGTCATTTGATCACTATAATATATATTTAAGCTCTTTATACAGTTGAGAATAAGTTTATAATCCGAAAAATATAAAATGATTGGATTATACATGACAATTACGCACACAAATTCCATATAATGAGCGTTCTCGACAGAATTGGAGAATTTGTAGCCATTATGCATTATTTCAAGTCATTGCATCACTATAATCGTTATTTATACTCTTTGTACACTAGATAATTAGTTTATAATCTAAAAAATTCAAAAGGATTGGATCATACATGATAATTACGCACATGAAGTGCAAATAATGAGCGTTCTGGACAGAATCGGAGAATTTCAAATGATTGTGCACTCATTTAATGTCATTTGATCACAATAATCTATATTTAAACTCTTTATACAGTGGAGAATTAGTTTATAGTCTTAAAAATTCAAAAGGATTGGATTATACACGGCAATTACGCACATATAGTGCTAAATAATGTGCGTTCTAGACAGAATTGGAGAATTTTCAAGTGATTGTGCATTCTTATCAAGTCATTTGATCACTATAATATATATTTAAACTTTTTATACAGTGAGGATTATACATGACAATTACACACACATAGTGCAAATAATGTGCGTTCTTGAAATCATTGGAGAATTTAGAACGATTGTGCATTCATTTCAAATCATTGGATCACTATAATCTATATTTAAGCTCTTTATACAGTGGACAATAAGTTTATAATATTAAAAATTCTAAAGGATTGGATTATACATGGAAATTACGCTCATATAGTGCATATAATGTGAGTTCAGGACAGAATTGGAGAATTACAATTGAATATGCATTCATTTCAGGTCATTTGATCACTATAATCTATATTTAAGTTCTTTAAACTGTGGAGAATAAGTTTATAATCTTAAAAATTCAAAAGGATTGGATTATACATGGCAATTATGAGCATAAAGTGCAAATAATGAGCGTTCTGGACAGAATTGGAGCATTTCACGTGATTATGAATTCATTTCAAGTCATTTGATCACTATAATCTATATTTAAGCTCTTTAAACAGTCGACAATAACTTTATAATCTTAAAGTTTCTAAAGGATTGGATTATACATGACAATTACACACGTAAATCGCAAATAATGAGCGTTCTGGACAGAATTGGAGCATTTCACGCGATTGTGCATTCATTTCAAGTCATTGGATCACTATAATTTATATTTAAACTCATTAAACAGTGGAGAATAATGATATAAAATCAAAATTTCAAAAGGATTGGATTATAGATAGAAATTACCCACAAATTGCAAATAATGAGCATTCTGAACAGAATTAGAGAATTTCAAGCGATTGTGCATTCATTTCAAGTCATTCAATCACAACAATCCATATTTAAGCTCTAAATAAAGCGGAGAATGATTTTATGATCCTACAAATTCAAAAAGATAGGATTATACATGGCAAATATGAACATAAAGTGCAAATAATGAGCGTTCTGGACAGAATTCGAGAACTTCAAGCGATTGTGCATTCATTTCAAGTCATTTGATCACTATAATCTATATCTAAACTCGTTTACAGTGGAAAATAAGTTTATAAACTTGAAAATTCAAAAGGATTGGATTATACAAGGCAATTACGCACATAAAGTGCAAATAATGATCGTTCTGGACAGAATTGGAGCATTTTCATGCGATTGTGTATTTCATTTCAAGTCATTCAATGACAACAATCTATATTTAAACACTTCATACAGTGGAGAATGCCTTTATGATCCTAAAAATGCAAAATTATTAGATTATACATGGCAATTACGCTCATATAGTGCATATAATGTGCGTTCTGGACAGAATTGAAGAATTACAAGCGAATGTGCATTCATTTCAGGTCATTTGATCACTATAATCTATATTTAAGCTCTTTAAATAGTGGAAAAAAGGGTCATAATAATAAATATTCAAAAGGATTGGATTATACATTGCAATTGCGCACATAAAGTGCAAATAAATATCGTTTTGGACAGAATTGGAGCATTTCACGCGATTGTGAATTAATTTTAAATCATTTGTTAACAATAATCTATATTTAAACTCTACATAAATTGGAGTGTAAGTTTATAATCTTAAAAATTCAAAAAGAATGGATAATGCTTGGCAATTGAGCACATATATTGCAAATAATGTGCATTCTATAAAGAGTTGGAGAATTTCAAACGATTGTGCATTCATTTCATGTCATTTGATCACTATAATCTATATTTAAGCTCTTTACAGTTGAGAATAAGTTTATAATCTTAAAATATAAAATGATTGGATTATACAAGACAATTACGCACATAAAGTCCAAATAATGAGCGTTCTGGACAGAATTGGAGAATTTAAAGCGATTGTGCATTATTTCATGTCATTTGATCACTATAATCTGTATTTAAACTCTTTATACGGTTTAGAATAAGTTTATAATCCTAAAAATATAAAAGGATTGGATTATACATGACAATTACGCACATAAATTCCAAATAATGAGCGTTCTGGACAGAATTGGAGAATTTGAAGCGATTGTGCATTATTTCACGTCATTGGATCACTGTAATCTATATTTAAACTCTTTGTAGAGTAGATAGTAAGTATATAATTTTAAAAATTCAAAAGGATTGGATTATATATGATAATTACGCACGTAAAGCGCAAATAATGAGCGTTCTGAACATAATTGGAGCATTTCACGCGATTGTGTATTCATTTCAAGTCATTTTATCACTATAATTTATATTTAAGCTAATTAAACAGTGGAGAATAAGTTTATAACCTTAAAATTTCAAAAGGATTGGACTATAGATGGCAAAGACACACATAAATTGCAAATAATAAGCGTTCTGAACAGAATTGGAGAATTTCAAACGATTGTATATTCATTTCAAGTCATTCAATCACAACAATCCATATTTAAGCTCTACATTAAACGGAGAATCAGTTTATTATCCTAAAATTCAAAGGGATAGGATTATACATTGCAAATATGAACATAAAGTGCAAATAATGAACGTTCTGGACAGAAATGAAAAATTTCAAGCGATTGTGCATTAATTTCAAGTCATTTGATCACCATAATCTATATTTAAACTCGCTTACAGTGGAGAATAAGTTCATAAACTTGAAAATCCAAAAGGATTGGATTATACAAGGCATTTACGCACATAAAGTGCAAATAATGATCGTTCTGGACAGAATTGGAGCATTTTCATGCGATTGTGTATTCATTTCAAGTCATTCAATGACAATAATCTATATTTAAACACTTCATACAGTGGAGAATGAATTTATTATCCTAAAAATTCAATATTATTGGATTATACATGGCAATTACGATCATAGAGATCATATAATTTGTGTTCTGGACAGAATTGCAGAATTACAAGCGAATGTGCATTCATTTCAGATCATTTGATCACTATAATCTATATTTAAGTTCTTTAAACTGTGAAGAATAAGGTTATAATCTTAAAAAATCAAAAGGATTGGATTATACATGGCAATTACGCACATAAATTGCAAATAATGAGCGTTCTGGACAGAATTGGAGCAATTCACGCGATTGTGGATTCATTTTAAGTAATTTGATCACCATTATCTATATTTAAGCTCTTATACAGTGGAGAATTAGTTTATGATCTTAAGAATTCAAAAGGATTAAATTAGACATCGCAATTACGCAAATGAAGTGCAAATAATGTGCGTTCTGTACAGAATTGGAGAATTTCAAGCATTTGTAGAGTCATTTCAAGTCATTAGATCACTATAATATATATTTAATCTTTTTATACAGTGGAGAATAGGTTTATAATTTTAAAAATTCAAAATGATTGGATTATGCATGGCAATTACCCACATAAATTGCAAATAATGAGCGTTCTGGACAGAATTGGAGCATTTCACGCCATTGTATCTGCATTTCTTGTCATTTGATTGCAATAATCTTTATTTTAGCACTTTATACAGTGTAGAATGAGTTTATGTTCTGAAACATTAGAATGGATTGGATTATACATGTCAATTACGCTCATATAGTTCAAAATATTGTGCGTTCTGGACAGAATTGGAGAATTTCGAGCGATTGTGCATTCATTTCAAGTCATTTGATCACTATAATCCATATTTAAGCTCTTTAAATAGTGGAGAATAAGTTTATAATCTAAAAAATTCAAAACGATTGGATTATACATGACAATTACGGACATAAATTGCAGATAATGAAAGTTCTGGACAGAATTTGAGAATTTGAAGCAATTGTGCATTCATTTCAACTCATTTGATCACAATAATCTATAAATAAACTAATTGTATAGTAGATAATAAGTTTATAATCTTAAAAATTCAAAAAGATTGGATTATACATGGCAATTACGCACATAAATTGCAAATAATGAGCATACTGAAAAGAATTGGAGAATTTCAAGCGATTGTGCATTCATTTCAAATCATTCAATAACAACAGTCCATATTTTAAGCTCTACATAAAGCGGAGAATGAGTTTATGATCCTAAAAATTCAAAAAGATAGGATTATGCATGGCAAATATGAACATAAAGTGCAAATAATGAGCGTTCTGGACAGAATTGGAAAATTTCAAGCAATTGTGCATTCATTTCAAGTCATTTGATCACTATAATATATATTTAAACTCTAAACTTGAAAATTCAAAAGGATTGGATTATAGATGAAAATTACGCACATAAAGTGCAAATAATGATCGTTCTGGACAGAATTGGAGCATTTTTCAAGCGATTGTGTATTCATTTCAAGTCATTCAATGAGAATAATCTATATTTAACACTTCATACAGTGGAGAATGAGTTTATGATCCTAAAAATTCAAAATTATTGGATTATACATGGCAATTATGCTTATATAGTGCATATAATGTGCGTTCTGGACAGAATTGAAGAATTACAAGCGAATGTGCATTCATTTCAGGTCATTTGATCACTATAATCTATATTTAAGTTCTTTAAACAGTGGAAAAAATGGTCATAATATAAAATATTCAAAAGAATTTTATTATACATTGCAATTACGCACATAAAGAGCAAATAAAGATCGTTCTGGACAGAATTGGATCATTTCAAGCGATTGTGCATTCATTACAAATCATTTCATAACAATAATACATATTTAAGGTCCTTTTACAGTAGAAAGGAAGTTTATAATATTAAAAAGTCAAAAGAATTGAATTATACATGACAATTACACACATAAATTGCAAATAATGAGCGTTCTGAACAGATTTGGAGAAATTCAAGCGATTGTGCATTACTTTCAAATCATTTGATCATGATAATCTATATTTAAACTCATTATGCAATGGAAAATAAGCTTATAATCTTGAAAATTCAAAAGGATTAGATTATTCAAGTCATTTATGCACAAAAATTGCAAATAGTGATCGTTCTGGACAGAATTGGAGCATTTCCGACGATTGTGCATCAATTTCAAGTCATTCAATCATAATAATCTATATTTAAGTTCTTTATACAGTGGAGAATGATTTTATGATCCTACAAATTCAAAATGATAGGACTATACATAGCAATTACGCACATATATTGCAAATATTTTGCGTTCTGGACAGAATTGAAGAATTTCAAACGATTGTGCATTCATTTCATATCATTTGATCACTATAATATATATTTAAGCTCTTTATACAGTTGAGAATAAGTTTATAATCCGAAAAATATAAAATGATTGGATTATACATGACAATTACGCACATAAATTCCATATAATGAGCGTTCTCGACAGAATTGGAGAATTTGTAGCCATTATGCATTATTTCAAGTCATTGCATCACTATAATCATTATTTATACTCTTTGTAAAGTAGATAATTAGTTTATAATCTAAAAAATTCAAAAGGATTGGATCATACATGACAATTACGCACATAAAGTGCAAATAATGAGTGTTCTGGACAGAATTGGAGAATTTCAAATGATTGTGCACTCATTTAATGTCATTTGATCACAATAATCTATATTTAAGCTCTTTATACAGTGGAGAATAAGTTTCTAATATTAAAAATTCAAAAGGATTGGATTATACATGATAATTACGCACATAAAGTGCAATTAATGAGCGTTCTAGACAGAATTGAAGAATTTCAAGCCATTGTGCATTCATTTTAAGTCATATTATCACTATAATATATATTTAATATCTTTATACAGTGAAAATTAAGTTTATAATCTTAAAAATTCAAAACGATGGGATTATACATGACAATTACGCACATAAATTGCAGATAATGAGCGTTTTGGACAGAATTTCAGAATTTGAAGCAATTGTGCATTCATTTCAACTCATTTGATAACAATAATCTATAATTAAACTCATTGTACAGTAGATTTGTTTATAATCTATAATTAAACTCATTGGAGGCTTTGAAGCGATTGTGCATTACTTTCAAATCATTTGATCGTGATAATCTATATTTAAACTCGTTATGCAATGGAGAATAAGTTTATAATCTTGAAAATTCAAAAGGATTCATACAAAGTCATTTACGCACATAAATTGCAAATAGTGATCGTTCTGGACAGAATTGGTGCATTTCATGCGATTGTGCATTCATTTCAAGTCATTTAATCATAAATAATCTATATTTAAGCTTTTTATACAGTGGAGAATGATTTTATGATCCTAAAAATTCAAAATGATAGGATTATACACGGCAATTATGCACATATAGTGCAAATATTATGCGTTCTGGACAGAATTGAAGAATTTCAAACGATTGTGCATTCATTTCATATCATTTGATGATTATAATCTATATTTAAGCTCTTTATACAGTTGAGAATAAGTTTATAATCCTAAAAAAAATAAAATGATTGGATTATACATGACAATTACGCACATAAAGTCCACATAATGAGCGTTCTGAACAGAATTGGAGAATTTCAAACGATTGTGCATTATTTCAAGTCATTTGATCACTATAATCGTTATTACGCACGTAAAGTGCAAATATTGTGCGTCCTGGACAGAATTGGAGAATTTCAAACGATTGTGCATTCATTTCATGTCATTTGATCACTAAAATCTATTTTTAAGCTCTTTATATAGTGGAGAATAAGTTTATAATATTAAAAATTTAAAAGGATTGGATCATATATGACAATTACGCACATAAAGTGCAAATAATGAGCGTTCTGAACAGAATTGGAGAATTTCAAGCAATTGTGCATTATTTCAAGTCATTTGATCACAATAATCTATATTTAAGCGCTTTATACAGTGGAGAATAAGTTTATAATCTTAACAATTCAAAAGGATTGGATCATACATGGAAATTATGCACATGAAGTGCAAATAATGAGCATTCTGGACATAATTGGAGAATTTCAAGCCATTGTGCATTATTTCAAGTCATTGGATCACTATAATCTATATTTAAGCTCTGTGTACAGTAGATAATAATTTTATAATCTTAAAAATTCAAAATGATTGGATCATAAATGACAATTACGCATGTAAAGTGCAAATAATGAGCGTTCAGGATAGAATTGGAGTATATCAAATGATTGTGCATTCATTTCATGTCATTTGATCACAATAATATATATTTTAGCTCTTTATACAGTGGAGAATAAGTTTATAATCTTAAACATTCAAAACGATTGGATTATACATGGCAATTAGGCACATATAGTGCAAATAATGTGCGTTCTGGACAGAATTGGAGAATTTCGAGCTATTGTGCATTCATTTCAAGTCATTTGATCACTATAATCTATATTTAAACTCTTTAAACAATGGAGAATAAGTTTATAATCTTAAAAACTCAAAAGGATTGGATTATACATGACAATTACGCACAAAAAGTGCAAATAATGAGCGTTCTAGACAGAATTGGACCATTTGACGCGATTGTCCATTTATTTCAAGTCAAATGATCACAATTATCTATATTTAAGCTCTTTATTCTCTGGAGAGGAAGTTTATAATCTTAAAAATTCAAAAGGAATGGATTATACATGGCAATTACACACATATAGTGCAAAATAATGTGCGTTCTGGACATAATTGAAGATTTTTAAGCGATTGTGCATTCTTTTGAAGTCATTTAATCACTATAATCTATATTTAATCTCCTTATACAGTGGAGGATAAATTTATAATCTTAAAAATTCAAAAGGATTGAATTATATATGGAACTTACGCACAGAAAGTGCAAATAATGAGCATTCTGGACAGAATTGGAGCATTTAACGCGATTGGGCATTCATTTCAAGTCATTTGATCACTATAATCTATTTTTTAGCTCTTTATACAGTTGAGCAAGTTGGGCAACTTGCAAATGACTTGAAATGACTTGCTCAACTTGCAAATGACTATATTTAATCTCCAATTTTTAGCTCTTTATACAGTTGAGGAAGTTGAGCTCTTTATACAGTTTAGTTCTTTATGTGTTAGCCTCTTGATCGAATATCAAATATAGCTTATTGTCATTGATTGACTTGAAATAAATACACAATCGCATGAAAATGCTTCAATTCTGTCTAGAATGATCATTATTTGCACTTTATGTGCGTAAATGCCTTGAATAATCCAATCCTTTTGAATTTTCAAGTTTATAAACTTATTCTCCACTGTAAACAAGTTTAAATATAGATTATAGTGATCAGATGACTTGAAATGAATGCAAAATCGCTTGAAATTTTCCAATTCTGTCCAGAACGCTCGTTATTTGCACTTTATGTTCATATTTGCAACGTATAATCATATCCTTTTGAATTTTTAGGATTATAAACTCATTCTCCGTTTTATGTAGAGCTTAAATATGGATTGTTGTGATTGAATGACGTGAAATGAATATACAATTGTTTGAAATTCTCCAATTCTTTTCAGAACGCTCATTATTTGTAATTTATGTGCGTAATTGACATCTATAATCTAATCCTTTTGAAATTTTAAGATTATAAACTTATTATCTACTGTACAATGAGTTTAATTATAGATTATAGTGATCAACTGTGTTAAAATGAATGCACAATTGCTTCAAATTCTCAAATTCTGTCTAGAACGCTCATTATCTGCAATTTATGTGCGTAATTGTCATGTATAATCCAATTGTTTTGAATTTTTAAGATTATAAACTTAATTTTCACTGTATAAAGAGTTTAAATATAGATTATAGTGACCAAATGACTTCAACCAAATGACTTGAAATGAATGCAAAATGGCTTGAAATTCTCCAATTTTGTCTAGAACGCTCAATAATTGCACTTTATGTGCGTAATTGTCATGTATAACCCAATCCTTTTGATTTTTTAAGATTATACACTAAATTTTCACTGTATAAAGAGATTAAATATAGATTATAGTGATCAAATGACTTAAAATGATTGCACAATGGCTTGAAATTCTCCTATTCTGTCTAGAACGCTCATTAATTGCACTTTATGTGCTAATTGTCATGTATAATCCAATCTTTTTGGATTTTTAATATTATAAACTTATTCTCCACTGTATAAAAAGCTTAAATGTAGATTATTGTGATCAAATGACTTTAAATGAATGCACAATCATTTGAAATTCTCCAATTCTGTCCAGAACGCTCATTATTTGCACTTCAGAAATTATAAGCGTCATTGGCAAATATACCATCGCTACCATCGCTAACCTCAATTTCCCTCCCGCGCGCTCCCCTCTTCAGATGCGCTCTCCTCCCCTTCTCTCTGGTGTGCGCTCCCCTCCTCTTCAGATGCGCTCTCCTCCTCTCTGATCCTCTCTCCTACTCCCGACGCTCCCTTTTCTGCCTCCTTTAGACCTCGTCTTCCTTTTTCGCCTCTCTTGTGCCTCGCCTCACAGCAAAACAAATTGAACACATAAAAGTAACAAATTGAACATATGAATGAACAGAGTGAACATATACACCAACAAAGTGAGACATAAAAAATAAACACAGAAGTCTGACGAGCAGCAAAACAAATTGAACACACAAAAGTAACAAATTGAACATATGAATGAACAAAGTGAACATATACACCAACAAAGTGAGACATAAAAAATAAACATTGACGCACAGTAAAACAAATTGAACACATAAAAGTAACAAAGTGAACATATGAGTGAACAAAGTGAACATATACACCAACAAAGTGAGACATAAAAAATAAACACTGACACACAGTAAAATAAATTGACCACATAAAAGTAACAAAGTGAACATATGAATGAATAAAGTGAACATATACACCAACAATGTGATGCATAAAAAATAAACAGTGACGCACGGTAAAATAAATTGAACACTTATAAGTAACAAATTGAACATATGAATGAACAAAGTGAACATCTACACCAACAAAGTGAGACGTATAAAATCAGCACAAAAGTCTAATGCACAGCAAAACAAAATGAACACTTCAAATAACAAATTGAACAGATACAATAAACAAAGTGAACAAAATCTGACACACAGAAGGAAGAGAGGGGTAAGGGAGAGAGATGCACAAAAAGAAGGGATAGAGACGGAAGAGTGCGTAAAGGAGAGTGAGCGTACCCGGGTGAGGAGAGGGGAGCGCTTCGCTGGGTGAGGAGAGGGATCACTTCGCTAGGGAGAGGGGAGCACTTCGCTTCGCTGGGTGAGGAGAGGGGAGCGCTTCGAGCGATGGTACTGATGGTAGAAATAGGGATGGCAGTAATCAATTTTCATTGCACTTTATGTGCATAATTGTCATGTATGATCCAATCCTTTTGAATTTTTAAGATTATAAACTAATTATCTACTGTACAAAGAGTATAAATAACGATTATAGTGATCAAATGACTTGAAATAATGCACAATCGTTTGAAATTCTCCAATTCTGTTCAGAACGCTCATTATGTGGACTTTATGTGCGTAATTGTCATGTATAATCCAATCATTTTATTTTTTTAGGATTATAAACTTATTCTCAACTGTATAAAGAGCTTAAATATAGATTATAATCATCAAATGATATGAAATGAATGCACAATCGTTTGAAATTCTTCAATTCTGTCCAGAACGCATAATATTTGCACTATATATGCGTAATTGCCGTGTATAATCCTATCATTTTGAATTTTTAGGATCATAAAATCATTCTTCACTGTATAAAGAGCTTAAATATAGATTATTATGATTAAATGACTTGAAATGAATGCACAATCGCCTTAAATGCTCCAATTCTGTCCAGAACGATCACTATTTGCAATTTATGTGCGTAAATGACTTTGTATAATCCAATCCTTTTGAATTTTCAAGATTATAAACTTATTCTCCATTGCATAACGAGTTTAAATATAGACTATCATGATCAAATGATTTGAAAGTAATGCACAATCGCTTGAATTTCTCCAAATCTGTTCAGAACGCTCATTATTTGCAATTTATGTGTGTAATTGTCATGTATAATTCAATTCTTTTGACTTTTTAATATTATAAACTTCCTCTCCACTGTAAAAGGATCTTAAATATGTATTATTGTTATGAAATGATTTGTAATGAATGCACAATCGCTTGAAATGATCCAATTCTGTCCAGAACGATCTTTATTTGCTCTTTATGTGCGTAATTGCAATGTATAATAAAATTCTTTTGAATATTTTATATTATGACCATTTTTTCCACTGTTTAAAGAACTTAAATATAGATTATAGTGATCAAATGACCTGAAATGAATGCACATTCGCTTGTAATTCTTCAATTCTATCCAGAACGCACATTATATGCACTATATAAGCGTAATTGCCATGTATAATCCAATAATTTTGAATTTTTAGGATCATAAACTCATTCTCCACTGTATGAAGTGTTAAATATAGATTATTCTTATTGAATGACTTGAAATGAATACACAATCGCTTGAAAAATGCTCCAATTCTGTCCAGAACGATCATTATTTGCACTTTATGTGCGTAATTTTCATCTATAATCCAATCCTTTTGAATTTTCAAGTTTAGAGTTTAAATATAGATTATAGTGATCAAATGACTTGAAATGAATGCACAATCGCTTGAAATTTTCCAATTCTGTCCAGAACTGACACCGATCAAGATACCGACCAATTATCTGAGCCACGTCATCCAATCAAAGGAGCAGTCAAAAGTTATTAATAAGTTAGTTGGGAGTTATTTTGAGTCTTAATGAGTTAATAATCTGTTGTTGTATTTTGTGTTGTCTTTTGTGGTCTTTTAGGAGGTAATTAAGTGTGTTTTGGGATTAGAAAAAGTGGTTGAGATGATATATTAATGGGTAGTAGATTTTAATTGTATTAGATTGCTATTTAAGCTGAAAATCAGAATGTAATAAGCAGATTATTGACTTATTACGAATTTTACTTGTGAGTTGAGTTTATCTCCTCTTTTATCCACTGTTGGGTCGAGTTCTTACTCCTCTTCTAGTGATGTATCGTTATGATTGCTGGTTTCTCTAAGTCTCCCGATCCGAACGGCGTCATTTGGTATCAGAGCTTCTTCAGGTTTGATGGCTGATCGTTGTAGACAGCACAATATCCACCATGGAGGCGAATATCAATGCATTACGAAGGTGCGAGAGCTGAGACAGCTTGTACAACAACTCCATGAGCGTGTTGCGCAATTGGAGGCTAATCGAAGCCAAGACCGCCGAATGAGGCATGGCCTTTCGAGAAGCACAACTTGTGAGAATCGAGATCGCCGACCGAGGCACGGTTCCTCCACAAGTAACACTCGTGTGGATCGAGATCGTCGACCGAGGCACGATTCATCGAGCTACATCAACTTTTTTTCTCACCACCGACAACAATTCATCTCCAGCGACAATGTTTCTCTACCACCACCTCACCTCCAGCAGAGAAACAACCATTTTGTTCATGTGCGGGACTCTGGAACAAAAAACGATACATTGAATCGTGTTTCAGCTGACCCTGATGATAGTGGTAAAGATGAAAAGAGCAACCCCTTCCCCGACAGCAAGCCAACATTGATGTCTTGTGTTGAAGCGGCTCGACATCGACTCTACACCCAAAAGAGCACTTGTTTCCAATGGGTCATAGCTAAAAGCATTCAATTGAGAAATGATAATATCTTTCAAATTTCTGGAAGAGTTGTGCATGAAAGTATATCATTTGATTCTCCACCAATTTTTGATAAGTATCCCGATGATGAGGATGATGTGTTTATTGTGATGGATGAAACTGAGACAAAAGTGAATCTTTTTGACAGTCCAATATTCATTGATGAAGAAGTTGTTGATGACTTATCGGTGCCGTCAACCTCTCCTACTGGCTTTGCAAAGAGTTCAAACTTGGAGAGTAATTCTTTGGTAACAATGACTGAATTGTTTGAGTTGGAAACTTTGCATTTAAATAACAACAAAATCATGAATTCAGAATATAGCGATCCGTTCTTGCAATCGAGTCTCATGCCAACAAATGCAAGATATTTTACATTCTTGAACGGTTGCAATACTCAGTTTTGTGTTGTTTTTTCATCAAACAACAGAGCTATGTGCGAGATTACCTTTTTGTGGATTGCACCACACGATTCTGGTTTCTTATGTGTTATGGTGTATCATATGTGAGTGGCGAATGTTCTTGTTGCTTACATGGAGAAGAATTTTGAGAAATCGCAGCGGAAATGTGGTGAGCCAAGTTTGAGTTTTTAATTCTTGTGGCTTGAACCAATATATTAATTTTGAAGGCATAAAAACATGACAACCAAGACCTCTTCATGCAATTCATTTGTTTATTATTTAGTCGTTCTGCTTTCAAGAGGTTTACAAAGATCTTAATAAGAAGATAAGCTAAACTCGAGGACGAGTTTCAGCGCAGCAGAAGCGTATGACACCGATCAAGATACCGACTAATTATCTGAGCCACGTCATCCAATCAAAGGAGCAGTCAAAAGTTATTAATAATTTAGTTGGGAGTTATTTTGAGTCTTAATGAGTTAATAATCTGTTGTTGTATTTTGTGTTGTTTTTTGTGGTCTTCTAGGAGGTAATTAAGTGTGTTTTGGGATTAGAAAAAGTGGTTGAGATGATATATTAATGGGTAGTAGATTTTAATTGTATTAGATTGCTATTTAAGCTGAAAATCAGAATGTAATAAGCAGATTATTGACTTATTACGAATTTTACTTGTGAGTTGAGTTTATCTCCTCTTTTATCCACTGTTGGGTCGAGTTCTTACTCCTCTTCTAGTGATGTATCGTTATGATTGCTGGTTTCTCTAAGTCTCCCGATCCGAACGACGTCAAGAACGCTCATTATTTGCACTTTATGTTCATATTTGCCATGTATAATCCTATCTTTTTGAATTTTTTGGATCATAAACTCATTCTCCGCTTTATGTAGAGCTTAAAATATGGACTGTTGTTATTGAATGATTTGAAATGAATGCACAATCGCTTGAAATTCTCCAATTCTGTTCAGAATGCTCATTATTTGCAATTTATGTGCGTAATTGCCATGTATAATCCGATCTTTTTAAATTTTTAAGATTATAAACTTATTATCTACTATACAATGAGTTTATTTATAGATTATAGTGATCAAATGAGTTGAAATGAATGTACAATTGCTTCAAATTCTCGAATTCAGTCCAGAATGTTCATTATCTGCAATTTATGTGCGTAATTGTCATGTATAATCCAATCGTTTTGAATTTTTTAGATTATAAACTTATTCTCCACTATTTAAAGAGCTTAAATATGGATTATAGTGATCAAATGACTTGAACTGATTGCACAATCGCTCGAAATTCTCCAATTCTGTCCAGAACGCACACTATTTTGAACTATATGAGCGTAATTGCCATGTATAATCCAATCCATTCGAATGTTTCAGAACATAAACTCATTCTACACTGTATAAAGTACTAAAATATAGATTATTGCAATCAAATGACAAGAAATGCAGACACAATGGCGTGAAATGCTCCAATTCTGTCCAGAACGCTCATTATTTGCAATTTATGTGGGTAATTGCCATGCATAATCCAATCATTTTGAATTTTTAAAATTATAAACCTATTCTCCACTGTATAAAAAGATTAAATATATATTATAGTGATCTAATGACTTGAAATGACTCTACAAATGCTTGAAATTCTCCAATTCTGTCCAGAACGCACATTATTTGCACTTCATGTGCGTAATTGCGATGTCTAATTTAATCCTTTTGAATTCTTAAGATCATAAACTAATTCTCCACTGTATAAAGAGCTTAAATATAGATAATGGTGATCAAATTACTAAAAATGAATCCACAATCGCGTGAATTGCTCCAATTCTGTCCAGAACGCTCATTATTTGCAATTTATGTGCGTAATTGCCATGTATAATCCAATCCTTTTGATTTTTTAAGATTATAACCTTATTCTTCACAGTTTAAAGAACTTAAATATAGATTATAGTGATCAAATGATCCGAAATGAATGCACATTCACTTGTAATTCTGCAATTCTGTCCAGAACACAAATTATATGATCTCTATGATCGTAATTGCCATGTATAATCCAATAATATTGAATTTTTAGGATAATAAATTCATTCTCCACTGTATGAAGTGTTTAAATATAGATTATTCTCATTGAATGACTTGAAATGAATACACAATCGCATGAAAATGCTCCAATTCTGTCCAGAACGATCATTATTTGCACTTTATGTGCGTATAAATGCCTTGTATAATCCAATCCTTTTGGATTTTCAAGTTTATGAACTTATTCTCTACTGTAAGCGAGTTTAAATATAGATTATGGTGATCAAATGACTTGAAATGAATGCACAATCGCTTGAAATTTTTCATTTCTGTCCAGAACATTCATTATTTGCACTTTATGTTCATATTTGCAATGTATAATCCTATCCCTTTGAATTTTTAGGGTAATAAACTGATTCTCCGTTTAATGTAGAGCTTAAATATTGATTGTTGTGATTGAATGACTTGAAATGAATATACAATCGTTTGAAATTCTCCAATTCTGTTCCGAACGCTTATTATTTGCAATTTATGTGCGTAATTGCTATCTATAGTCCAATCCTTTTGAAATTTTAAGGTTATAAACTTATTCTCCACTGTTTAATTAGCTTAAATATAAATTATAGTGATAAAATGACTTGAAATGAATACACAATAACATGAAATGCTCCAATTCTGTCCAGAACGCTCATTATTTGCGCTTTACGTGCGTAATTATCATATATAATCCAATCCTTTTGAATTTTTAAAATTATATACTTACTATCTACTCTACAAAGAGTTTAAATATAGATTACAGTGATCCAATGACGTGAAATAATTCACAATCGCTTCAAATTCTCCAATTCTGTCCAGAACGCTCATTATTTGGAATTTATGTGCGTAATTGTCATGTATAATCCAATCCTTTTATATTTTTAAGATTATAAACTTATTCTCAACTGTATAAAGAGTTTAAATATAGATTATAGTGATCAAATGACATGAAATAATGCACAATCGCTTTAAATTCTCCAATTCTGTCCAGAACGCTCATTATTTGGACTTTATGTGCGTAATTGTCTTGTATAATCCAATCATTTTATATTTTTAAGATTATAAACTTATTCTCAACTGTAAAGAGCTTAAATATAGATTATAGTGATCAAGTGATATGAAATGAATGAACAATCGTTTGAAATTCTTCAACTTTGTCCAGAACGCACAATATTTGCACTATATGTGCGTAATTGCCGTGTAGAATCACATCCTTTTGAATTTTTAAGATTATAAACTTATTCTGCACTATAAAGAGCTTAAATATATAGATTATAGTGTTCAAATGACATGAAATGAATGCACAATCGTTTGAAATTCTCCAACTCTTTATAGAATGCACATTATTTGCACTATATGTGCGCAATTGCCAAGTATTATCCATTATTTTTGAATTTTTAAGATTATAAACTTACACTCCACTTTATGTAGAGTTTAAATATAGATTATTGTTAACAAATGATTTAAAATTAATGCACAATCGCGTGAAATGCTCCAATTCTGTCCAAAACGATATTTATTTGCACTTTATGTGCGTAATTGCAATGTATAATCCAATTCTTTTGAATATTTATTATTATGACCCTTTTTTCCACTATTTAAAGAGTTTAAATATAGATTATAGTGATCAAATGACCTGAAATGAATGCACATTCGCTTGTAATTCTTCAATTCTGTCCAGAACGCACATTATATGCACTATATGAGCGTAATTGCCATGTATAATCTAATAATTTTGCATTTTTAGGATCATAAAGGCATTCTCCACTGTATGAAGTGTTTAAATATAGATTGTTGTCATTGAATGACTTGAAATGAAATACACAATCGCATGAAAATGATCCAATTCTGTCCAGAACGATCATTATTTGCACTTTATATGCGTAATTGCCTTGTATAATCCAATCCTTTTGAATTTTCAAGTTTATAAACTTATTTTCCACTGTAAACGAGTTTAGATATAGATTATAGTGATCAAATGACTTGAAATGAATGCACATTCGCTTGAAGTTCTCCAATTCTGTCCAGAACGCTCATTATTTGCACTTTATGTTCATATTTGCCATGTATAATCCTATCTTTTTGAATTTTTAGGATCATAAAATCATTCTCCGCTTTATTTAGAGTTTAAATATGGATTATTGTGATTGAATGACTTGAAATGAATGCACATTCGCTTGAAATTCTCTAATTCTGTTCAGAATGCTCATTATTTGCAATTTGGTACCAAATCCATCTTCAATACTGGTACAATAAAGAAATTTTATCTCATTTGTAAACATGAAAGGATTGTGCACATCCATGGTAAGTATAGAGTTAATGTGAAGATAATTAGAAAGGGATCAACAATTAAAAAAGCGTTTTTTTCTACTAACCCATTTGTAAACATGAGAGAATTGTGCACATTGGTGAAAGATAATTATAGTTCTAATATCTTGATGCAAATCAAAAAGGCTGAAAAATGGAATAAAACTAACATATGTTATGACATTTGATGCTTCTTCATTTAGGGAAAAAAAATTGAAACACCTATACTTCTTTCCCATCTCTTGCTCTGCCTTCTTCTTTCCAATGTGAGAAATAAGATAATAAAATGAAATTAAAAAAAAAAGATGAATGATTGTGTCAATAATGATAAAAACAAAATAATTTTGAAGTTCAGAGATAAAAGACATCTTAAAATATAAATATGATGATCTACCATTTTCTGTGAGGCTCGTTCACTCTTCATTGCAGTTTTTTACCTTTCTCTACTTGCTCCTTTTGATCCTCTTTTAATGCTAGCCACGATGCTAGTTGAAGATGAGATCAAATATTGACTACTTTACCCTTTGAACGAAATCTGATTCTGTCACACCCCGAGAGAGCATTTTTTTTTTCTCAGAATGTACACAACTTAACAGCAATCATAAATTGAGCATCATTAAAATAATAAAGTCTCAAATACAAAATCAGGTCCATCCGACCCTAAACGAGTTTATAATCTCGCAGCGGAAAACATACTAAAATAACAAACTTTCTAATAATATCTAATAAATAATCTTAAACTACTCATAAATAAAAACTAAATAACTTCTAAATTAACTTCACACAGCGGCTCCAGCTATTAGCAATAATCTTACTCCGACACTGTCTCTGTGGATTAAAAATGGGGGTGAGTATAATTTTCAACTCAGTAGGAACAATCTCGACTTCCAACCTCTGGAAGTCAATCGGAGATATCATTCAAAAGATTATAAAATTGAATAAATCAACTTAATGAAATGCATCAAAATTCAACTATTTATCAACACAATAAAATGTATATTTTCTATGGAGTATATAAAAATTCAGCTAATACTCATTATAAAAAGTACTTTATCTTTTGGGGAACCAACGTCATCAACATACTTTGGCCACACTTCAGAATGGAACCATACTAGTCAGCCGTTAGTTTGGACCATTTCGCACTCCCAACAGCAGATGGAGTGGCATTTTCACCTGCCACAGTGAAAATACGTTCCTTCTAACACCCTGAAAGAACCGAGTTCCACCACGTCTGACGGACCGCTAATCCCGAAGGAATCGCCAACCAGATACCGGTCAAAATAATAAATTCTCCTCGTGTGTATATCAAACATCAACTCAATTGACTTCCCCATAAAATATAATTTTACCATTATAAATTCCATCAATTTATAATCATACCAAAAATAGTATAAGATTTTCAAATAAAATGACTGACTTACTATATAATCATTAAATTTTCAAAAATGAAATAGGACATATTAGTTTTGTATTATTTGTAAATTTGAAGTAATATGATCGAAATCAGTTTTGAAAGATTTCTAATGTATAAATTTTACTCAAAATAAAAGACTAATGGAAAGATTGAATATTTGAACAACACATCATTAAATCCTTTGACTTTCAATTTTAAATTGACATATATTGAAAATATATCAACTCATAAAATTATAATGATGCTTTAGAACTTTTTGTAAGCTTTCCAATGAACTAAAGTTTGTAAAAATCGGAGTCAAATCAAAAGAATTATGGTATTTCAAAGTGAGCATGAAAATCAAATGGAATTTCAGATTTTCCAAAAAGATATATGCATGAGGTGGGATTCGAACTTGGAACTACTAAAATCAGAACCTTAACCATTGCACTAATGACCAACGGGACTACGCCCTCTTTTATGAACCAGAATCGAATAATATATATTTAATCTATATTATCGAACCATCTTCTCCAAACAGCAGCAACAGTTCAAAACGTGTTTTGTATTTTCACCTTTGAATGGGATTTAACATTGTCAGATTTTCATTCTAATTGACATAAACCATCAACTTGGTACTTATTTAGATCAAAGCAACAAAATGAGACTGAAATTCAAAAGAAAGAGGATGAAACAACAAAGGTCGGGACGGCCCCTACCTTAACGACGAACTCTTGGGGGAGACACCGTACGCCCTTCCTGCTATAGCCCGCTCCTGCCCAAGCTCCTTCTCGCTCTCTCAAACTCTCTGAACTCGTTTATTTGTGATTTTGATTTGGTTTGAGAACTTGATGAACCAAGCACCTCTATTTATAGCTAAGGTTTTCACCTAACACCATTCCATATTTTACACATGTATTTTGAACGAGATTTCGGCTTCTACCACTTCACACTTCACGGTAGGACAGTTTTACTAAATTTCCCAAGCATTTATTGCAATGTCTAATCAAGTTTTACCATAAGCACCATAAGTTTGTTGAAATGCCTGAGACAAGGCCGAGATTTTTGACCATTTTAATCCATTATTTCATGTGAATTCAGTAGTCTATATTTCTCTTACGGCTATGCATTGGGTTAGTAGCTAGGTTAGGCTATTAGCTCGTGTGTTGAATGAGTTTGAATGTGTTGCACATGTAAATGGTTGTTATGTGTTTGACAAAATGCTTAAGTGATTAACATATCATGTTTATTTATTATTATTGATTTAGGATTAAGCTATTGTTATAACAGATTCTACACTGACATGTTAGCTTTGTCAATATCAGAATCCTTGCTAAAATAGTTTCGAATCAAATATTAGAACGATAAATACACGCGAAAAAAATAAGACACCTAAGCTAATACTGCCATAGCACCTGACCAATCTTGCATTAATTCTCCACGCTCATTGAGTTATTCATGTCAATATATCATCTATTTATAATACTAAAAGACTAAAAATTATTAGAAGCAAATAATACTACAACATTAGACATCATATTTCGGTTGTTCAACTATTTATTGCTGTACTTTGGTTGGGAAACTTATTCATATATAATAAGCCTTCACAAACATGATCCGACAGAACTAAATTTACAGACATAAACAAAATTTCAATTAGATAGGTATACACCTGAACACAATGCTCCATGATCGATCTCCTACAAAAGAAAACAAAAATAAAATCAATTGACATCAAATAACACAGAGCCGAGAGAAGCCACAAAAAAGTGAACATTGTCACACTATGAGCATCATCTAATCAGACACCTGTAGAACAAAAACACAAAATAGAAAATAAAAACTGGCCTAAATAAAATGCAGACAGAGAAGAGGTGCAGGCGACAGGGAGGTACAGAACCAGTGGTGATCTAATGACAACATCTCGGCAGCGATCCCTCAGCTTCTAACATCAATTGATCGATGATGCTCAAAAAGCATCAGGGAGGTACAGAACCAGTGGTGATCTAATGACACCTTTGTATCAGATTACAATTGATTGACAAAGAAATTGTTCAGTAACCCACATGTTTGTACAAAACCGAAAATAATAAAAAACATAAAAGCCCTAACATCAATTTCCTTCTAACCCAAAAAGCAACCTATTTTCTGTTTACCTAGACCCAGTGGCCAGTACCAAGCATAAGCAATCCAATCCAAGGTAGTACATTAAGTTTTATATACCAATCAATTCAAAACTAACTTGAGTTAACTTAATCATATACATAAAACTATTTTAAACTTCTCAGAATGAAATAAAAAGTTCAAAAATATATTAATCTGACTGACTCTTGATATATAAATTGCCATGGCCTATCCTGGCCAGCAAAATCAAACATATATATTGAAATATTAAATTGAAATCGAAACACATACATATATTAATCTGTTTATATGTATATGTTTCGATTTCAATTTACATGTCAAACATACAGTGATTTAATGTCCTTGTCATTTGGATTCAACATGTCATCGTTTAATGTCCTTGAAGTTGGTATAATTTAGAGTTTACTAAAAGAGTGGATATGGTGCCACAAAAAAAATAAAAGAATATACAATTTCACTGGGTAGCTTTGTAATTATTGTATAACACAAGTATATGAAGTGTTTAGTTTTTTTATTTTTTTGGCATAAAATGTCTCATGTTTTTTTTTTTGGTTGTCGCAAAAGGTTTCAGCCAAGCATCAAACAGCGAATGGCTTCTAGTTCAAGGAGTAGACCCAAATAAAATAAAATGGTCTCTATCTTAACACCCCACCCACCACCACACACCCACGAACACACACACACTCAGAAAGAATTTTTATTCTGTCCACCCTCAAAGGAAGATCATGAGCTAGTCCTTCAATTTTTTGGACTCCGTTTAGATGAGGTGTGAGAATAAGAAAATAAGAAAATAAGAAAATAAATTTATTATAAACAATCTAAACTCTTCACAAAGTTACACACTTCCCAATACTTCTTTCTTTATTTCTCTTATTCCCACACCATCCAAACGGAACCGGTAGACTTGGCCACTATACTTTAGTACTGGAAATTATTTCTTTCCTTTTTTTTTTCTAAGTACTCTTATGGTATTGGAATAACAACATTCCATAAAAAATTAAATTATGCATACAGGTCCAAGTTTGTCCCTGAATTTGGCAATTTACTATACTCATAGGGTGTGTTTGGATGACTAAGGAATAGGGTATAAGAATAAGGATTTTCGGTTTGCGTGTTTATCCAAATTTCTTATTCTTATACCATGATTTTGTTAGTATAGGAATAAGGACCCTTATTCCTTATTCTTGTATTGTTTGGGTTGCACAAGAATAAGAATAAGTACGCAAACCGAAAATTCTTATTCTTATACCCTATTCCTTAGTCATCCAAACACACCCATAGTATCATTGGCTCCGTTTGGATAGGTGTGGGAAGAAGGGAAGAAGAGAAGAAGTGAGAAGAAGTATTGGGAAGTGTGTAATTTTGTGAAGAGTTTGGATTGTTTATAATTTTTTTTCTTCCCTCTTCCTTCTTCCTCCTTCTTCTCTCATCCAAACGCAAGCATTGTGAATATACAAAGCATCGTTATTATAATACATGTTTCTACAAATGCATCTGTTTTTAGTTAAGAATTGTCTTTATGCATATAGGGGCCGTTTGGATCGCTTAGAAATAAGAGGAATAACCTTTTTCTAGGAGGAAATTTATTTTTAAACATCCAAACTCTTCACAAAGTTACACACTTTCCAATATTTTTCGTCTAAAAATAGATTATTCCTTTTATTCTTAAGCGATCCAAACGGCCCCATAAGTGGGAGAACACCGGATACATGCTGGAATCCAGCACCTTTAAGATTTCGGATTCGAAGAGAAGATAATTAAGAGCACAGTCGAACCGCTTCTCGAGGTTAAAATTGATCTTCTAATTTTGTTTAATTGTTTTTCTTATTTGTGTCATTGTGTGTCTAATTTAAAGACAAATTATGTAGCTGGGGAAAAGAGTTCAAATAGGTGATTTTCTTATGACCTAGCATGATCTGACCAATGTGTATTCAGTAGCGGAGCTAGGAACAATTGTGAGGGCCAAGATCTGATTAAATAAAATTGAAACCAAAACTAAAGAACTAGAAAAAAATTATGGTCAGATAAAATAACAAAAAAGTGTTACCTCAAGACAATACTAGCAGGTTTTGCATAACATGGAAAATAAATAAGAAGCAGGGAGTTTGATAAACGGGCTTAAAAATATTTTGTGTTTGAAGAGGCCCATGGACCAATTCTATCATTTTAATTACGTAAAACTCAACATGTTATGAAAACCATTAGATAATAGGGGGAGATCTTGCCTTCAGGAATTATAGGTGTCATCGACAAATATACCATCTCAGTCATCGCTAAATACAAAATAAACATATACAATAAATAAAGTGAATATATAGAGGATCTAAGTGAACACTTACAAATAAATAAGTGTTGTCATCACTTGTTCAGAAGTTTACATGCATATTCAACTTATTTTCATTGAACTTATTTGTTTGCATGTGTTCACTTAGATCGTCTATATGTTCACTTTGTTTGCTGTATATGTTCACTTTATATTTAACGATGGTAGCAATGGCAAAACTGCAGATGACAATAACCAATTTCCCCTTGCCTTCACTAGTCCTTATAGCTCTGCCACTGAGTGTATTAGTCAAATGAATTAATTAATTCATCATTCTGTATTACTATTATGATTTCTGATATTACTACAACATAAAAGGTGTATGAAGGAGTTCAAGGGTGGTATTTCCTAGAAGAAAACAACTATCTTGTGGTGGTGGACGCCCTCGTCAAAAACCCAAATGTCATTGAAGAGGAGCAGCCCCTTCTCCAGTTACCTGCCCCTCCTTCCCTTCCCTCTCAGGTTTTTCATTGCTCTCTTTCCTTTCTTGTAGTTATGCCATCTGCTTGTTTGATCGTGCCGTGCCATCAAATCGCAGAACAACCACTCATCAGCAACAGAACATTTGTATACTTTTGCTAAAATTATTCCAAAGAAGGAAATTCCATAAAAACAAGCAGAGAATAACAGTAATTTTGGATACTGGCAAAGCACTTACTTTGATTGTCTGGATGCAGGAAGAGAATGAGGAAGAGCAGCAACAAAACAGGGTCAGTGATGAAGAAATGGAAAAGGAGGAGCAGAGGAATTGTAACGGTGGAGACGGTGGTGAGGAAATAACAATTGTGCCTGCAGCAAGCTTCTAAATTTCGGAGAAATAATGGCGAAATAACAGAAATAGCGGTATTCTGTGTCAAACCGCATGAACGTTACAGTCTTAATTGAGAAAATGACGTAACGCGTTATTTCAGTTATTTCGACGATATAACGCGTTATTTCAGTTATTTCGGCAAAATAACAAGCTGTTATTGCTACTATTGTTTAATTGTGTATTCAATATTGAACTATTATTAAATTGGTACAAACTGCTACTCAATATTGGTACACTGCAGTATATTGAATTTGGTATGGCCGTATGCTATTTGTATGGAGTATTGGAAATGTATAAACATATAAATTGATAGTTATAGAATTGATGTGTGTCAAACTTTGAAAAAAATATTACACCGTTATATCGCCGTTATAACATCGAAATGACACCGAAATAACATGGGGACCTGGACCGTCATACCGAAAAAACCGAAATTTAAAAGCTTGGCCTGCAGAGATTCAATTTATGGACAAGAAGCTCCTGCATGTCATCCCACCTGGATTCCGCCGACCTCCTCTTTACGGGTACCTTGGTGAGACCGATTCTGATTTTGATGTTGAGTTGGACGCTGATGATCTCCACTCACCCTGATTTAGACTTTTTCTTTTGACTTAAGCTAGCTGCGGATGCTTAAGAGAAAGTATCCTAGTCAAAACCTTAAATCCAGATATCTGAAGTGCAGCTTTCATCTGGACACCTCATTTAGTGGGCCAGAGCCAGTTGTCAGGCTCAGCCTTGAAATCCACAAAGAAATCAGCGTTAAAAATGAATTGTAAATTACTAAATTTGTGGGTTCCCTTCTCGGGGAAACCCGGATAGAATTGGCTGTCACAAGTCCCATACATTTCAAGAGTGAATTGGGCTAACGCTTTCTATCTTGACTTAGCTAAGATTAATTTCCCATACAATTCATCTGGGCCCACCTCTCAGCTGATTAATTTACCTAGTTAACCAGATATTCTAGGCAAACTATTTCTTTGAATCATCAGCTCTCCATATATTCTGATCTGAAGCCGTAAAGAAATGCTCCATTTGCCAAAAGTTCAGTTACGATGTTTTTCTTTCTTTTCAACATCCTCATTACATTTTGAAAATTATCCAATCAACTGGTGAAGTCTATTATGGACATATGTAAGACCTTTCATTGTAACTATTTTTCTTTTCAGTTTGCATCATTCAATTACCCATACTTAGTAAACATGATTGTGAAAAATATTTTCAGTACCCTTTTTTCTTAACAAAATGCATACCAATTCAAAGCCATAATCTTCGTATTTCTCCTTTTGATGCTACTTATTTTCTCCTTTTGGACGATAAGTATGTATTTTGGAAGCTATGCTCTGAAATGTGCTCGGTAATCAACTGCAGAAAATTTGAAATTCAAAAGTGGCTAAACAAAACAGTGATTGTCACGGCCACAGTGAAATGGACGAGGTAATTTCTGCCAACGGGTAGTTTCTAATATTCTGATCCCACTTGCACATTATCAAAGTTTCACAGTAAATCATTAATTATAAGATAAATTTTGATTCACTTTCTAATTAATGCCATTGGTAATTAATAAGCATAAACTGACAATATCAGGATTATAATGAAAATTTTCAAAATTTAGAAACTAATATTGAAAATGTGGTGCAAATATATGAGATTACTTGAAAGGCGTAGCAAAAGTATTCCAGAAATAATGAAATATATAGAAATCAATCAACACCTTATCAATATTTACATTTCAAAATGAGAACAGATAATTAATGCAGACTTCCGGTTGTGCCTTTGGTGCCGGAACTTTGCCCAGAGAATGAGCTTTGCACCACCGTGGAGCCCTCCTCGCTCATGGAAAAATCAATTGATGGTACTTGCCATGTTGAAGGAACATTCGGAACAGCAGCACCAGCGAGCATGCGGTTAATATGTGCCTGTATTTCATATTATTTAGAGTATAGTAAATATTAATTTGACTCTAAATCAGACATTTCCTTGCATTTTTATTCTGATTTATTTTCAATAAGAAGACTAATCATAACAAACAAATTGGCTAACGTCATGATTTTAGAGTATTTGGGAAATAGGAAATTAAGGTGTTTCATGACATTGGCTAATTTCATGATTTTGAAAATAATTTGGTTATTTTCATGAACTGGAATAATTGTGACCTATACGATTATATGGACCAATGTAACTGTCACCCACAGGATTTGGTAACTTGCATGAATTGGAACAATTATTTCCATAGGATTACATGGCCCAATGTAGCTTCTATGAATTTCAGGTATCTACTGAAATTTCTATGGAAAATTTTGTTTGCCAATAATCTTAGATGTTAGTGGAATTATTGTGGTCATGCTTGTAATCGCCAACAAGTTGCATTGTTAACCTAATATTTGGGCTCCGTTTGGATAGGTGTGGGAAGAAGAGAAGAAGGGAAGAAGTGGGAAGAAGTATTGGGAAGTGTGTAATTTTGTGAAGAGTTTGGATTGTTTATAATAAATTTTCTTCTCTTCTTCCCTTCTTCCTTCTTCCCACACGTATCCAAACGGAGCCTGAGGTAAGAATTGGTGAAAGGCTGAGGGTAATTCACAACAAGACATCCAAGTTCATAGGAAAAAAGAGAGGCTATCAAAATTCAGTAGATTTCGGATTGCATTAGATAAGTGACGACAGAAATATTGAGATCACTTGAACATGATATACATATGAAGTGGTGAACTCATAACTCTAGATCTCATTGCAACACAAACACAAACGATAATTAAAAAATAATTAACATATTGTGGTGAAGTCATAAAGATCTTATTACCATGTTGGGTCTCATGCTCGGCTCTTGTTGCACGCAAAGTAATATTTGCACGCATCTGGCAATATCCTGAATGTACGCATCCTCTAGCATTGGATCCATGAGTTCGTCTACTGTGTTGTTTTCCCAATGTTTCCATGCCTACATGAAGGAATTCACTTCTGAGCATTCCGTCACTGACTTTCTGCTTTCTTACACTTAAAGCTCTTGATTAGTTAATTTTTTACTTAACTGAAAATCTAGATCCGAAATAGTTAACATAGTGCATGAAAATGAAATTGTACAACTTTCTTTAACTTACGTAGCTAATGAGATTTGCAACACGGCCTGAGCTTGCAAATGAACTATTTTTCTGACCTGTGATTATTTCCAGAAGTAAAACACCAAAACTGTATACATCTGATTTTGCTGAGAAATTTCCATGCATGACATACTCCGGAGCCATGTATCCACTGTGCGTATAGCATTGAGAATTTTTTTAAATTTACTAAATTCAATAAACATATGTACGTAATAATATTAAAGGGACTGGGAAAGGACCAATAAAGGGCTTACAATGTTCCAGCAATAATTGAGGTGTCAACATGAGTTTGATCTTCCCCAAAGAACCTTGAAAGGCCGAAATCAGAAATTTTGGGGCTCATGTCTTTGTCAAGCAATATATTACTTGCTTTCATATCTCTATGTATAATTGTTAATCTAGATTCTTCATGTAGATAATGTAAACCGCGACCAATTCCTTCAATTATTTTGTAGCGTGCCTTCCAGCCAAGTTCTGACAGTTTCAATGGATCCTTTGCTGCATCAATATATATAAGACTTTGAATTAGATTAAAATGAGCTGAATTAAAACTTTGGTGGGGTTACATTTTAAGTGATTTAAAAGTACCAAAGAGAATCTTGTCGAGGCTTCCATTTGGAAGGAACTCATAGCAAAGGATTTTTTCCTTGTTTTCTATACAACACCCAAGTAGTTCCACAAGATTCTTGTGCTTAAGCTTTGCAAGGAATTCAACCTCATTTTTTAGCTCTCTCAATCCCTGCGCTGAACTTCCAGAAAGTCGTTTCACTGCCACTTCTTGTCCATCCGGAAGAGTTCCCTGCAAAATTTTCATGTTCAACTGTAAATTAAGGAACCTATATTCATTTTGAGCTCTTTATGGTGCAGTTGATCCAAAGGGTTAATAAGAAATTTCTATGAGGATTGGTTTCAATCACTCTTGTTGAGCCCAGACTTGGGCAGGGAGTTTTAAATACTATCTTCTGGAGGGATATTGTAGGATCCACCTTAAAAATGCCATTAATTTATGTAAAGTATTAATATGTACATGAAAATGTGATACCTTATAAACTGGTCCAAAACCGCCTTGTCCGAGCTTATTCTTATCAGAGAAATTATGAGTAGCAATTCTCAAGGTATCCAAGCCGAAAACTTGGTACTCTGCACTTGGGTTTAGAACGAACTGGAGATTTGTGTCGAGATTTTCTTGTAGATAAATAGTGGACAGATCCTCGTTCTCTGGTCACAGCAATGCAAATCAACTATGATATATAATTAATCGTTATAAACTTATGTTGGAAAAGAAAAAAAAAACATGATTTGATGGAAGCTAGAAAAATGTCTTTCTTGCTGTCAAAGGAAACTCACCAGTAAGATATATATATTACTGATGAACAAGACTTAATTTACCAGTCAATTTGTCACTTTGTCAGTAAGACATGAAGTAAATGTCTTAGAAAGTGTAATTTAATTCTGATAGATTTTTGAAGGAACAGAAAAGTTCTTCTTCCTGGCTCGTCATAATTTTGGATTTTGTTGCTGCAGGTCACATATGATTAAGTGAAAAATAACAAAAATAAAACTCATCATATATGTATCTAAAGTCTACTGATCTTTGCTTCTGTTTATTTATTTTTTTTGCAATAACTTATCTCACATAAATACAGATTTAAGTGACTGAAAAATTAAAAAAAGAGATCTACGACTGTTTTATTTTGAATATCTCTGAAAATTTTCAATGGCATCCTTGTAAAAACACGGTAAAACGTGACAGAATTACAATGCAGAAATTTTTTTTTTTGTGACTGATTTTAGCATGTTATGGGGATATTGTTTTTTTATCTTATTATGTAGAACGTGGTGGCAGATTATAGAGGGTCTCCAAGAGTACTATTTATGATGGATTGGATATTGATTATATTGACAAACTTTTGAGAAATTTGAGAAGAGAAACGAAAATTGTCTTTGAAATAATATGTATTCCACTAAAACGTGTCACACAATACTCCCTTTACATCCTTCTTATAACATTCTATACAGAAACATAGAAAGAAATCAACAATATACATTCATACTAAAAATAACTGTTTCCTAAATAATATCTCGCCTTTCCATATCTGACACAAATTGCTATCTTCAAATCTTGCCTTTTCAAATGCAATAATCGCTGCTAATCTGGATTCGTATCTGAACCTGATCGCTGATCTCCTTGAACAAGTGGCGCTGATTTCCTGAAATCAATATTCAGACCTGAACCGATATCTTGACATCCCCCTCAAATTGATGATGGTAATTAACCATCATTAATTTGCGTATTAGGAAATTATGTCTTGCTACTGGAAGTGCCTTTGTAAAAACATCAGCTGTTTGAAGATTAGAAGACACATGAGGCAGTGTAATGAGATTTTGTTCAACAGCATCCCTTATGTAATGGCAATCAACCTCAATATGTTTAGTTCTTTCATGAAAAATAAGATCATTAGAGATATGAATGGCACTAATGTTGTCAGCATGAAGAGATGTAGGACCAGTTTGAGAAAATGTAAGATCTTCAAGTAGTCGTCTTAGCCAAACAATTTCAGAACAAGCAGCAGACATGGCTCTATACTCAGCTTCTGTAGATGACTTAGAAACACGATCTTGCTTTTTGCATTTCCAAGATATGAGAGCATTACCAAGAAAAACACACCAACCAGTAGTAGATTTCCTTGTATTTGGGCAACCAGCCCAATCAGCATCAGCACAAGCTGTCAATTGGAGATCATTGTGAGCAGGAAAAAATAAACCAAGTGTAGGTGTACCTTTGAGATATCGTATGATACAATGAACTGCTGTCAAATGCAAGTGTCGAGGGGACTGCATGAACTGACTAACAACATTAACCGCAAATGAAATATCTGGCCTTGAAATAGTTAGATAAATTAAATTACCAACTAAACTGCGGTATAAAGTAGGGTTGTCCAATAAGTCACCCTCTTCTTTGTGAAGTTTGAGATTAACTTCCATAGGAGTATTAGCAGGATGTGAAAATTGAAGATGGGAGGTGCGATGAATCTCAAGACCCAAGAAATATTGTGCTGCTCCAAGCTTCATCTGAAAAGAAGAGTTTAATGCACATTTAAGTCGATCAACACCTTGCAAGTCACTGCCAGTAATCAATATATCATCAACATACACAAGAGCCAAAGCTACTCCATTTGAGGATGTAGAAAGAAATAATGAAGGATCGTCGCGACTTTGTTTGAAGCCTGCAGATAGAACTGTACATTTAAAAGTACGAAACCATTCATGTGGTGCTTGTTTCAAACCATACAAGGAACGCTTCAATCTACAAACCTCATTCGAATTACTAGTAGGCAGACCAGGAGGAGGTTTCATGTAGATTACCTCATTAAGCTCACCATGAAGAAAAGCATTTTTCACATCCATTTGTATGATGGACCAATGTTGTGCAGCAGCTAAGGCAAGAACAACACGCACAGTAGTCATCTTAGCAACAGGGGCAAAAGTTTGGAGATAGTCTATTCCATATTCTTGACGACAACCAAGCGCAACAAGTCGAGCTTTATACCGATCCAATGTGCCATTAGATTTTAATTTAACTGTGTAGACCCATTTACACCCTAATGGTTTCACATCTCTAGGACACAACACTAAATCCCAAGTATCATTTTGCTGTAAAGCATCCAATTCGGTTTTCATTGCAGATTTCCAACAATCATGTTTTACTGCATCCTTAAATGAAGTAGGAACTAAAATGGAAGACAGAGTAGTCATAAAGCCATACCGACTTGGAGGCCGACGTTGACGCGTCGATCTTCGAGTATCTGAATTTTGTTGGAAACCATGAACATTATCATTGCAATCAGGCTGACCAAAAACAGGCGAATGTTCTACTAATGCTTGTGCCTCTGGTACATCTCTTGGATCAAACTCATTTTCACCTTGACCAAAAATGAGCGCACTGGTGCTTGCTCCTCTAGCATGTTCTACTAATGCACGTGCATGTGTCTCTGGTGCTTGTTTCTCTAGCACATCCCTCTGAGCAAACTCACATTCTTCTGGCGCACAGTCAGCAAGAGATAATGTATGCCCTTGTGCATTCCCATGCATCGGATGTAGAGACAGAATCGGATCATGGGAAGGTTGTTCAGAATGAGGCATAAGAGCAGCTCCATTTTTCCTTTGTCTAGTATAAACAAAACCGGGCTTATATCGGCCTGACGAGGAATTATTGGGTTGTTTTGTAGTTGACTGAAAGAGAGGTAAAATAGAACAAGAAACAGTAGGAGATAAAGCACTACAATGATGATAATAAAATTTGGATTCATGGAACAATACATTTCTAGAGATGCGGAATTTTTTAGACTTTAAATCATAACATCGAAAACCTTTTTGACCAACGGCATAACCTAAAAAGACACACTCAACAGACTGAGAAGATAATTTAGTTCGTTCAGAAGGAGGGAGATGGACATAACACACACAACCAAAGGTATGTAACATGTTATAACTAGGTTGTTTGTTATACAACAAAAAATAAGGAGACTGATGGTCTAAGCTTTTTAAAATTTGACGATTTATTAGATGCACAGAAGTACGAATGGCCTCATCCCAAAAAGTCGAAGGAACAGCGCTATCCAAAAGAAGAGAACGACATGTGTCAAGAAGGTGTCGATTTTTACGTTCAGCCACCCCATTTTGTTGGGGCGTGCCTGGACAAGATTTTTCATGAAATATACCCTTGTCCAATAAAAATTGCTGAAATTCATTAGAAGTGTATTCTCCACCAGAATCAGATCGAAAAGTTTGAACAGACATCTTAAATTGATTTTCAACCATAGCAACAAAATATTTAAAAATTTGAAAAACCTCTGATTTTTTTTTAACAAATATATCCAAGTAAACCTAGTAAAATCATCAATAAAAAGTACAAAATATTTATAACCCGAGGCAGAAATAATAGGCGAGGGTCCCCATACATCGGAGTGAATAAGTTGAAAAGTAGTAGTAGTTTTGGTAGAGCTAACAGGAAAAGGAAGAATTTTACTTTTACTTAGAGAACACGTAGAACAATGAGAAGGAAAAACATTTTTATTAGGAACTAAGCCTTTCTTAAACATAAAAGACAGACAATTAGAATTTAAATGACCTAATCTACGATGCCACAACAACCAAGAATTTGTATTGCAAGAGGTAGCTAGTGCAGAGCCAAATAAGGCACGATTGTTATGTGTAGCCTCAACAGGAAAAAGACAGCTATTTTTATGCGCCATCTTGATTTTCTTCCCAGTGACCTGATCCTGTAATACACAACCAAACGGTGTAAAAAGCACATGATAATTATCATTCACAAGTTGTCCAACGGAAATTAAATTTGTTGACAATTTTGGTACTAACAAGACATCTTTCAATAGTGTGTTGTTAACAGGAACTTCTCCAATACCACTAATTTGTAATTTATTTCCATCAGCTGTGATAATTGATCCGGTACCAATATATGGTACAACACGCAAAAAATTAGTTGGAATTCCAGACATATGATTTGATGCCCCAGAGTCCATATACCATTTTGATGAACGTGTACCTGAAATTCCCATTGCCGACAAGGCAGTTTGAATCATTTGTTGGACAACTTCTGGTGTAATTGCAGCAGAGGAAAGAGAGGTCGATGGGGGAGCGTGAGCAGAAGTAATCGGAGCAGGGGCAGCACCATATGCAGCTGAGAATTGGTTCGCTGGAGTCACTAGGTCTTGCACAGCACCATATGCAGCACCTTGACGCACACCATACACGGCAGGGGAATTGTCATTCACTGCACGTGCAACACCATGTTTCGTACCAGATTCACCTTCAATATGTGCAGTAGAGGCTCTGTTCTGTGGGCGGCGACGACATTCAGTAATAATGTGCCCGTCCTTTTTACAATATTTGCAAAATTTCTTCTTGCAATTTTTAGCAATATGCCCAAATTCATTGCATGAATAACACTTTACATCAGTCCTGTCCTTAACATCTGGACCACGAGCCACAAATGCCATATTGTTAGAATCAACACCTGTTTCAAGATTCGACCTGGTTGACATGGTTTGTTCTTCTCTGACAAGATCTTGAAAACACTCCGTTAAGAAAGATGCAGGTGATCGAGCCATAAGTTGCCTCCTCAAGGGCTCAAACTCAGGTCTAAGCCTCATAAGAAATTGATCCCGCATATTCTTCTCCTGTAACTCCTGAACTGCAATCAAGGCATTAATTGGAACTTTTGAATATAAAATAGAGTTATATTCAATCCACAGTGTCATAAAGCCTGAATAATATTCTTGTATGTTTTTGTGTCCTTGTGTGTATGCATGAATCTCCACGTCTAATTGAAACTTTCTTGCATCACTTGCATGAAGATACAAGGTTTGGAGATAGTTCCACATATCAGATGCAGTCAAATAGGGGCGCAAATTAGTGCCAATATGTGGTTCAACAGATCCAATAATCCAACTCATAACCCTTGAATTTTCACAAATCCACTTCTTCAAAGCAGTTTTGTCCTCATTACCATTCGCATCCTTAACAACTTTAGGTGTCTTTTCACTACCATCAACATAACCCCACAATTCTTGACCCTGAATAAAATACCTAAGTTGAACTTCCCACAAACCATAATTTTGGTCATTTAAACAAACAGGAATAACAGCATGCTTGGAACTAAACTCCATGAGAAACACCAAGAAGAACTTAAAGAGAAATTGAGGAAAAATAGAAGAATATCACAGGAATTTTGTTGGAAACTTCAATCAGAAACACAGGTGCTCTGATACCATGACAAACTTTTGAGAAATTTGAGAAGAGAAACGAAAATTGTCTTTGAAATAATATGTATTCCACTAAAACGTGTCACACAATACTCCCTTTACATCCTTCTTATAACATTCTATACAGAAACATAGAAAGAAATCAACAATATACATTCATACTAAAAATAACTGTTTCCTAAATAATATCTCGCCTTTCCATATCTGACACAAATTGCTATCTTCAAATCTTGCCTTTTCAAATGCAATAATCGCTGCTAATCTGGATTCGTATCTGAACCTGATCGCTGATCTCCTTGAACAAGTGGCGCTGATTTCCTGAAATCAATATTCAGACCTGAACCGATATCTTGACATATATATAGATTTTGACTAGAGATAGTTGCATGTAACCTAGTTTTACTCCACTATTGTCATTATTATTAAAGTGTTGCGGAATCATTTTATTCTTCTTAAAAATGTTGTATTACTCTGTACTTGTGCTTGTATTTACTAAATAGTCTTGTGTTATTACTTCTTAATTAGTTGTGTCTTGCAAATTCAAAACTTGATCTCTTTGACCATGACATGGAAGGCAATAAATGTGAGGTCCATGTAGGTCGCACCTAACCAAACTTATGTTCAAATTGTTATCAAGCCATTAACGTAGAGAACTACCTGTTCTGTTTTCCCCCTTTTCTTTTCTCCTCCTCCATAGGAAAACTAATGTTGCCGAAATGAATAGCAGACCAACAGTAACTGAGATAGCAGCTATAGTAATTTTCCAAATGGGATTTGAACCTTGATTTAAAATAAAATTAGTAAAATTGGAGTAATTAAATTACTTAATTTTAATAATTAAGATGATAAATACTTGGTATAACACTATGAAAAATATATTAAACCAAGGATTTGACTACAAAAGTGAAATTTCAGAAAATTATACAAAGAAAAATAAAAGAAAAAGAAACTATATGATTGGATTATCTTGTAATCACATGATAATATTTTAATTAAAAGGGGGCTACATGCAGATTTCTTACTTGGTGGAGGAGGAACTGGAAGTGGAACAGATGATATTGATGGAACTAAAACAGGCGGGGGAGGAGGCGGGGGAGGAGGCTGGGGTGCTGTGTATGTTGCCACATAGAAAGAATATAACTCGTATCTGATATAGCAATTCGGGCCCATGATCCTTGCACCAAACTGGTCTGAACAATTAGGCTTCGACGCATTTGCATATGCAATGTAGTCCTGCACACATTTATTGCACTGGTCAGCTCTCAGGTCTCTCGTGCACTGTACAAGCCCATACATGGTTTCATTTGCCAAGTAGTCGGTCTTGTTGCTTGCATACTTCTGCTCCAAGTTGGAAGCATTAGTTGTTAAGCTAGATATCAGTGATTGCACCGATGAACTATTCAGGAAGTCAGGCCCAGCCATGTTTTCAACAGGCGATTGTAAGCAAGCTGGCTGAAAAGCGTTGGTAATAGAGAGAAAGTTTTGATTCGAGTAATAAAGGAAACATGCGTTGTAGTGAGTGGCAGCGGTCATCCTGTTGTTGCATATAGACATGTTGGCTATTTCATTTTCTGCTGTTTTCAGGCAATCCAAGCAGTTAGTCAGGTTGGCATCAGCATAGCACATGATTAAGCCATTTATTTGGTCCGGGCTCCCTACGGTACCAGCTGTGTCACGATAGAATCCACCATACTTTGATGCGTTTGATGCTAGTGATGCGACAAGCTGCTTAAGGTTGGAATCGTAAGTGTTGGATAGGCAGGAAAACTCAAAATTTTTTAAGCAATTAAATCGTCTGTTTCTTTTGTTGAGAAATGAAAGAACCAATTAAATCTAATATTTCCACTACTTTACCGTTTCTTCTCTGATTAGTTATCTAAGAATTAAATATGAATTTATTTTAGAAAGTTTTAGGTAATAAAAGCAATTTGCTCCACGTCTAAGAATTGTGGTCATTAATTCATTAACTCATATTGATGTTGTTTTTAATATGGGCTGTGCTAAAAGCCATTTGATATTATATATAAACAGCTCATTGGAAAGCTATTAGATAGACCGAAAAAAATACAGTTTGATCAAATAGAAGTTGTGATAGAAAAAATAAGCTTGATCAAATTTCTATATTTCCATATTGATATTCCTCATAATAATTTCCAATTTGATTTGAATATTATTCCGATTGATTCTGCTGGATATTGTGGAGATCTCTCATCAGTCACTTCTCCGGTCGTGCCCTAAGGAGTGACATTTACCCGTCTTATCTTGGTTGCGGTTCCTCTTGCACGTTGAGACGGAATACGCTTAAGGACAACGCCTAGCGCGATTCGGGTAAAAATGTTTTGATTACTTATTTTATTTATTTTTATGCTATCCGAATTTATTTATTTGAATTTTGCACCAACAATCTTAAGCGTATATTCCGTAATTCGGTTAGCAATTTGTTGACAATGAAATAGTTGAGTTAATTTTAGATGCATTTGAATTTGTTAAATTAGTGAAATCAAATTCCATCCGTACATCAACTTGAAATTAAAATTGTTTGAATTGACTCATTATAAACTTAAATGATTAACAATATATTGGAATTCATAAGTGTATTTGAAGATCAAGAATTATTTGAAAGCATAATATATAATACAACGTATGGTCCGAATTTGATTATAGGTAAAAGAAAATTAATCTTTCCAAAATCTATATTTATCCCGTATATTGGACTGATTTCTTTCAGTTTTGTAAATTGTGCATTTTTAAGTTTTAACTGGTGAAAAGGTTATAGAACAAATTGTTTATTAGAATCACGTGATAACAAATATATTATACTAATTTTTCATAACCAATATAAAGGTTATTATGTCTCATTAATTGTGTTACTATTTTATTTGATACTTAGTTGCTCATTAAGAATAATAATAATAAAATTTATGAGCTATTTTAATCCATGCTAGTCAGATTATTTTGAAGAGAACAAAACTTGTTAGATATATTGCTTTATATCTATACCATGTATATATCCTATGTTCATACGTGTCTGTTTATAAAGTATTTTATACTTTTGCATTGCATGGCAATACTAATTCTTTAGAACTAACAATTGAAATCTAAATTGTATAAATATGTCTAATCAGTTGAAAAAAAAATTATATGTTGATATTCTTTTGGATTATTGCATATCATAATTTTAGAATTATTATCTCCTAAAATTATTATTTGCTATTTAGCTTTAGCCTTAATCAGTAAAATATTGACATATATAGTCAATGATTTCTGGTAATGGTTGTCGTTATATTGATTATATTTATTAAATAATATTGGTGCTGTAAATTAATTACCAAAACAGTGTATATATGAAATAAAGAGTGTTGTTAATAGACATGCTAAAAGAAAAATGGTTAAGAGAGTGTTAATATTAACATTTAAGATGAGTTACAAACCGATCGAAGTGGTTATAATTATAATAAATCTTGGTCCATTAACGTTATTGATTTTTGCTTAATTGTAAATAAATGTAGTTATTTGAGAGATATTTTTATCTCTGTAACTGTTCAACTTTATGATGATTTGGATGTGAGAATTAATGATGATTAAGAGGAAGCCATTTAGAACTAATTTTCATCATTCGGTGCTCATGAAAGATTACTATTAAACATGGTTTTATTATTGAGATTAAACTAAATTTAAATACCTGGTAGTTATAATGAATTTTATAATTGAGTTCTTTTTATATTTTTGTGATATGTGATACTTGTGGTCTTGATGACTATTAATTAGCTGATTCGCTGTGGTTGAATCAAATTCCGAAAAAGAAAAGGAAATGTGGGGGTATAAAATAAAACTCAACCGATATATATGAGTTCGTATTTTTCTTATTTAAGAATAACTGATATTAAATTGGATGCATAGAAATTTATGATACTTATATATCAGAAAAATGTGGGGGTCACGTTTAAAAAAAAAATGATATGAGATTATTGCATGTGATGAATTTTCATTAGCATGATGCTATTATGAAATGCTTCATAAGCTTATTACTAACAAAATTTTGGAGAATTTTTGTTTTTGAAAGTTTCTTTGCAGGAAAAAGAAACAAATTGAGCTCAAATATCGAAGCGACTAGTCGGCATGAGAAAATGAAATAAAAATAAAAATAAAAATGAGATGAACTTAAATGAGAAGTTCTATATATATGAACTTAATGAGAAGTTCATATTTCATCGAGGGGGATGGGTATTAGCCCTAAAGGGCCACTTACGGGGGCAACCCAATCTCCGAAAGGCAGACCCCTGGAAAGAGATTCAATGGGTAATAACAATCCGACAAGTGGTCGAAGAGTACATACTTTTTAGGAGCATAGACTCCAACCCCATCCCTATGGTGAGTGTGCTCTATGTAGATGTAAGGTTGAGCATATTAGCTCTTAATGAGGACCAAAGCGGTAATTTCCGTGGGATGTGCATCTACACACATCCTTGGCAGGGACTCACCTATATGAGAGTGTCTGTATACGGCCGCGGTACGGGGCATGGGTAAGCCCTTAAGACTCTCATGAAAAATCCAAGGTACATGCGTATGGCCATTAATGCGCACCCCGCGATGATTGTTCTCCGTATTATGTGTATGGTGTCGTAGAATTTGGGTCCAAGGAACGAGTTCAAGACATAAGTTCTCTCCGTCTCCTCCAAATTTGATGCACCTATACTAAGTGAAGTTCAAAGTTTGAAAACTACTTCATGATGCGAATATAAATATCTAGCAATTTGTTATTCACCTTTTTTCTTTGTTCCAAATTCCTAATTTTATCCAATTTGCTTATATATCATTTTGCTTCAACGAATTTCCTAATCTGATTTTACATATCTCATAATTTGATGTTTATAAAATTTTGAGTTTTGTGGGGGATTGATGGATAGGTAGGAAAACTCAAAATTTTTTAAGCAATTAAATCGTCTGTTTCTTTTGTTGAGAAATGAAAGAACCAATTAAATCTAATATTTCCACTACTTTACCGTTTCTTCTCTGATTAGTTATCTAAGAATTAAATATGAATTTATTTTAGGCAGTTTTAGGTAATAAAAGCAATTTGCTCCACGTCTAAGAATTGTGGTCATTAATTCATTAACTCATATTGATGTTGTTTTTAATATGGGCTGTGCTAAAAGCCATTTGATATTATATATAAACAGCTCATTGGAAAGCTATTAGATAGACCGAAAAAAATACAGTTTGATCAAATAGAAGTTGTGATAGAAAAAATAAGCTTGATCAAATTTCTATATTTCCATATTGATATTCCTCGTAATAATTTCCAATTTGATTTGAATATTATTCCGATTGATTCTGCTGGATATTGTGGAGATCTCTCATCAGTCACTTCTCCGGTCGTGCCCTAAGGAGTGACATTTACCCGTCTTATCTTGGTTGCGGTTCATCTTGCACGTTGAGACGGAATACGCTTAAGGACAGCGCCTAGCGCGATTCGGATAAAAATATTTTGATTACTTATTTTATTTATTTTTATGCTATCCGAATTTATTTATTTGAATTTTGCACCAACAGTAAGTGCTTCCTGTTTCGTATAATCCCCAGTCTGCTGAACAGTACCAAAACATTGGTATTGCAGTTGCCACACTGCCGCAAATGATTATGCTAAGGAAAATTAGAGGATGAGTTTGAGAGGGATGCACCATCGCCTTGGAAAACTGAACTAAGACAGAGAGTGTACTATTGGGTGCGTTTGGATCGTTGGAAGAAAGAAGAAGAAGAAGGAAGAAGAAGAAAAAAAATTATAAACAATCCAAACTCTTCACAAAGTTACACACTTCCCAATACTTTTTCCCACTTCTTCCCTTCTTCCCTTCTTCCCACACCTATCCAAACGCACCCATTAGAAGAAGCATAAGATCTTAAAGTGAAATTGTGAATCAACCCACAATTCCTTCAACTTGTGCTTTTTTTCTGAATTTTCTCTGTTCCTCAAACTTGGACCTTATCGGAGAGTTCCTCAAACTTAGACATAAGCCGTTTGAGTTTTTCCAATTTCTTGTGGACTTTTGTCTCTTTCAAAATTTATATGGTTTTTATGGCGATCAAGCAATGTAAGCATAAATCCGTAACATCTTTTACAGTTTTATTTTTTTGGAAAAATAATGCCAGGTCGTAAAAAGGAATTAGGATGAGAATTATGGTGGGGTCCACCTTGACCAAACCCTCCAAATCCGACATAGCCTACATTGCATTTTCCCTAATTTTTGCTTTATTGAGATTTTCTGAAGATTATTTTTTTGTGAAATCATAAGTTTCCTACCTGCAAGTCCGTGATTGTAGTAAATAAAGTAAGTATTACCTGAAGTATAATTAGAAACTACTTATATATATATTATTAGTAGCACAAATGTATAATTAGATTCGCATTTTCTTTGCATCTCAGAAAAAATGTGCCTCTTTCTCGTTCACTACCTGTGCAAATGATCTTGCGGCTGTTGTAGTACAAATTAACTCGTTCGATATCTGTTCAAATGAATTAAATGATATAAGATGGGGGCCAGACTCCTATTTTTCGTCAAAAAAAAAATCTGTTCAAATGAATTACGAGCTTTCCCTTTTTTCCAAAAAAAAAAAAAAAATTACGAGCTTTCCTCCGGTGTTCAAAACTGACATAAGCCATTTTCCACTCTGTAAACGGAGCCATAATTTTTTTAAATGGGGTTCACATAGTATATATTTGGCTTGTCAGAAATGGAATGCGTTTCAAATCAGATAGGTGCACAGGAAGTAGGTATACTACTGATTTTAAACACTCTATCCAATTAATTGGGCAGTGCTTTGGAATGATGCTTTGAAGAAGGAGGTTAACGCTATATATGGTGCCAGAGGGATTGATGAGCTGCCACTGCAGCCTGGTTGGAGGGTGCAGGAAGAGGTGGGTCAACTGGTTCCAATATGATACACAAGTCGAATCAAGAAGACTGTAGGAAACAAAGTGCGAGTGTAGATCAGGAGTTTTATTCTTTTGCTTGGTTCTATTTTTTGTGTGTAATAATGATTAGAACTTTCTTACTTTACATAATGGTACAGGTTAATGAGATTAGATGAGATGAGGGCGCAACTGGTAATAGAGATGTACATTACCAGTGCCGTTGTGTTTTGGTGCTGTGATAGATTGTGGGTGCGATGTTGTTTGTAATTCTCAACTTTGTTTAATGGAAGTGGCGGTTTTCTCAAAAGAAAAAAAAAACGCCTATAATACTAGATCTCTTTTGGATCGTATGAAAATAGAAGAAATAGCTTCTTTCTAGACGTAAATTTATTATAAACAATCCAAACTCTTTACAAAAATTACACACTTCCCAATACTTTCCGCGTAGAAATAAATTATTCCTAAGCAATCCAAACGGAACTAAAAATATTATAAATACATGTATTATTGAAATGAAATAGGGGTGACATTGACGTCCTAGAAGCCAGGGGCGGATCTACCACCGGGACGGGTGGGGCTAGAGCCCCACCTCACGCCGTCGAGCCCTTGGAGCCACCCTTTAGCCCCAGCTAATTTTTTCTGCCATTAGAGTACTCAAAAATGAAGCTGAAGACTTAAACAGAAATTGTCAGACCCACCTAGATATTTTTTCTAGATCCGCCACCGCTAGAAGCGTCACTGTAAGGCATACTAAACAGTGACTAGTAGACGAAGTCTCAAGCCAGAGAGGATCGAGTTTGCCATTTAACTGCCACTTTTGGTCCCCTCAATCGAGAGGGACGGATATTAATATATGATATTTTAGTCTTAAGAGGCGGAAAATATGTCGTTGTCGTTGCATAAATTGTTTATAGATCTTTCACATCGTTGACCGACTTTTATATTGCTTATAGTTGAACCTGATCAAATTGGCAATTTTATTTATTTATTTTTTTGGTTAACAAAATGATATATATATTGCAATTCCTAGTTGCAAACTAAATTGAATAATTTTTAGCTCTTTAAAACTTATGTTTAATTTAATTATAAGTTAATGAATGAGTTCTTTGCTTAAGTTTTTCGAGCACATATATTTAAATATTGGTAAAATTTTCAATAAAAGAAATTTAAAAGCATTTGTTGCGCTAGGGAAAGTCTTAAAAAGAAAACCAAGCTACCTTGTCTGTTTTACAAAACAAAAACAAAAAGAAAACGTAAGGTCGAACCAGTCTAAGTCTTGTTTAAAACGGTATATATACTGTTCGCGGTCGCGGACAGTCGGAGCACCATCCAAAGATTAATCATTGTGCGACTAATTAATTCGATTTTTTGGATAATTTGACACACGCGCACACACATATAATTAACTTATAAAACAATTATTCACCTATTTGAAAATAAAACATATACTGTCTATTTTATCTGGACAAGGGAAAAAAAAAATCAATCTGGCTCCGTTTGGATTGGTGCAAGAATAAAGGAATAGTTTCTTCCTACTTCCAAATTTATTATAAACAATCCAAACTTTTCACAAAGTTACACACTTCCAAATACTTCTTTCCTTATTCTTCTTATTCCGACACCATCCAAACGGAGGCATGTACATATAAATTACTAATATTTTAGTGATTTTTAATAAAATTTATTTTAGTTTTTTGAGAGTATAATATCGAACTCATTATTTTTTTTGTTCTCTCTCTAACCAGACATTAGAGAGAATAAACTAAAAAGAACTAAAAAGAAATTATTTGACGATCACTATTCGAACTCATTACATGACAGTTTGGGTACTGTCAGCGACTAATTAATATTGGTATTTGTATTTTACAATACAAGTCGAACTATTTAACAAGCTTAGATATCTGAAAAGAAATTTGCATGCGATTTTAAATGCAATTTTCAAGCTTATTTTACACGGTCGATTAATCTCGATCGAGTATAATTATTTTCTTTTTTGATAGTATTTTTTCCTTTTAACAAAAGGATGGAGATACCATGTTTCTAATAACCAACCGAAATTTCTTTTTTGAGTTTCCATTACTTCTAGAAATTCAGATTTTCGCAAACTCCATAAGGTGAAAGACCTTTGAACGCAAGCGATTAATTTAATTTAAGTTTTAAGTTGCCAAATAAAAAGGACAAACTCTTCGAAAAAATAATAAGGTATTATCAGGGTATTTACTTTTTTTATTCATTTTTATTTTTAATATATTTAACATTTATATTTAATATATTTAATATTTCTACTCAATATATTTAACAATTCTAGTAATATATATAAATGTTCTACTTAATACAGTAACAGTTCTACTTAATATATTTAACAATTTTAGCTAGTATAACAATTGTTCTAGTTAATAACAGTTATAATTTCAGCCTTCGTTCTCCCTTCCCAGACGCTCATCCCCTCTCATCCTAAAATAGAAAACGTGTTTTCTAAAAATGGAAGGGATAATGGGGATGATAGAAAAGGAAGGATGACAGAAAGCAATTCCGCAAATATAATCACTCTGTTACAGTTCTTTTATACTTCTGTCTAAATAATATTGGTCTCCGAAATTGCTTAAGACCATCCTCTAGATTTCATCATCCTCCATCATCCACAGTAGAAACACAACTATTTGGTCCTCACTTTTTTGGTGAATTTATTCGGAATTACTCTCCCTCCTATCCTTTCTATTTTTGGTCCCACTGTTTCTTTTCTTCTCATCATTTTCTATTTCAGTCCCCACTATTTCTCTCTTTTTCATTTTTTTTTATTTTTGGTCCCCACTGTTTCTCTTAATAGTTTATATATATATAACTGTTGAAGTTATATATGTAACTATTGAAGTTAATATGTTATATATGTAACTGTTAAAGTTATATGCGTAACTGTTGAAGTTATATATGTAACTGTTGAACTTAATATAGAGAAATGCTATGGTGCATTGCGATGTATTAAGGCTTTTGTACATCACGACCATATTTGCCGATAGTTTTACAAATTGAAAATCTAACTAAACAAATTCAATCTATATATTGAAATCTCATTACAAACCAAATTTTATATTTTTTTAAATTTTTTTACTATTTTTTTTTAAACTTACATTTTTAGAATTTCTTTATTATTAATTGGTTTTTAAAAAAGGAAAGTTTTAGAAAATTCGAAAAAAATAGTAAAAAAATTTCAAAATATATAAAATTTGGTTTGTAATGATATTTCAATATGTAGATTGGATTAGTTTAATTAGATTTGTCAATTTATAAAACGGTTGACGGATAATGATCGTAATGTACAAAAGCCTCAATACATCGCGATGCACCATAGCACATCTCATATGTTATATATGTAACTGTTGAAGTTAATATATATAACTGTTGAAGTTATTTATGTAGCTGTTGTAGTTAATATAAGTACGAAATGAAAAAGATGGGAGGGAGAGAAATAGTGGGGACCGAAATAGGAAAGGATGAGAGAAAGAGAAACAGTGGGGACCAAAAATAGAAAGGATGGGAGGGACAGCAACTAAAATAGAAAATGATGTGAGAGAGAAAAATAGTGGGAATCAAAAATATTTGAAAAACAGAAAAAAAAATTAAAATGTGTTCACGGAAGATATGAGGATGATGAATGTCGGATGATCCTTATCCACCCGTCATTTGTGTCAGCACTTTATTTTCTCCTCTTCCTTCTTCTCCGCGAGATCCAGCTTTTTCTTTTTAAATCCCTAACTGTCATGGTCTGACTTGTGTATTTGGGTTGATTTTGGGATTGATTGAGAGAATTAGAGAGAGAAAGAGAGGTCAGATTGGGAGAGAAGAGAAGATACAGAGAAGAATTGAGAGAGAAGAGAGGAAAAGATGAAGAACGAGTGTAGAGAGAAGAGAAATTGAAACAGTTTTCTTGATTAAACTTGCGATACTGATTGTTACATTGATCTCCCCTTATATACTAGGGAGAATTACAGCTGAAAATTTAAGAAAAATAAAAAGATACAGTTGACTCTTCTAACAAACTCGTTGAAGCTGTTTCTTCATTTATTCACATGGGACCACCTGTAAGCTACGCCATCCTCCCCCAAATCACTACTTCTTGTGTATGACATTCCTCTCCCCTTGAAACCATCCTTGTCCCCAAGGATGAATTGAAAGCATCTCTTGTCCATTTCTTCACAGTAATTCCATGAGGATTCCTCAGCAACTCGATTAACCCATTTTACCAGTATTTGAGTTAATGCCTCATTTTGTATCACTAACCTCCCTTGCAGCACCCTTTCTACTAACTTCTGAGTCATAATTGGAAAACCAAGGAATACCACAACTATGTCTACTACCTTAGCTGGTACCTTAATTTGGTTATTTGCTTGAAACATCAGGTGCAATCTAATGATAATATTGCAACTTCTTTCAGTTCTTCTACAATCAGTTTGTTTCCTCCTTATTTCTTGTGCCATATCCAGATTTTGCATCACTTCACTCATTAATCTTTGCTTTTGGGTGTTTACAATCACTTGGCCAGCAGGGTTCAAAAACACTTGTGCCAAAAGGACTGCCTTCAGCTGATTTAATCTCATTGTTGCTTTAGAATTCCAATTGACTGCACCCTCTTCTAGCAACTCCTGAAAAGAACTGCTAACCATATTCTTTTGGTCAATTACCACACCAGCTTGTAACATGAGATGGCTCAAGCACTTTAACATCTTCATTCTAAAAACACAAACAGCCTTAATTGCACACAATTGTTCATTCTCTAGCCATTCTGCCTCCACACACTTAGGTGATCCATTTTGCCCTTCAAACTTCATCAGCTGGTCTCCTGTGAAACTGCTGGTAGCAAATAGTAAGATTGCATACTCTTCTTCTATCACATTTGTACTTGCCACCTCATCCTCCTCATGGAATTCATGTACATCCATAGAGGATAATTCACATACCCCAAAGGAATTGTCAAGCCATTCATGCCTCAATCTAACTTTGAGCCCATCAAATGGCCTACTATGCTCAATAATCATCCTTAGGTGGTGCGCATTTTTGAACTCTCTAATCAGCAAATTGCCTCCTTTCAGCCCATCACTTTTATGAACATCATTTGCTTTCTCTGATAATTCCTCAATGCCATTCAATAAATTTATTCCCTTGTGTTTGTACCTGTGCCTATGGTACCACTTGGGACTGAAGCAATGGTACAAGCCTAGTACATCTCTTGGTCCAGTTTGTGTGCATTTAACATCTCCATCTTGCTGCCAATTATCTTGGTTCTTGTTGTGAATCATTTCAGCTACTTCACTCATTTCTAATGGTGTCTGAGTATTGGATAACCCCAATTGCTTTGTACTAAATCTTTCCATACTACACTGATTTGCTGAAGGCCTCTCAAATTGACTGGTATACCCTTTATTTGGTTTAGATCTATCAACTACATCAAAATCTATTTTGTGCAGTTTTATTTGAGGAATCACACCACCAGCATCAGCATCAACATTATTCACAGTACCCTCTCTTGATGCAAAAGGATCAGATATAGGTACCTCATGTGTGTGTGATTGTTGCTTCAACATCTTTGTTTCATACTGGTTGGTATAGCCATCAATTTGTTCATACTCATCAAACACAGGGAGATCCAATTCAGGCATTTCTTCGTACTCATCAAACATAGGGAGATCCAATTCAGGCCTTTGTTCATACTCATCCCTAACACCTTCTCTAGTTACACAAGAATCAACAATAGGTACCTCAGGTGTGCTTGATTGCCTCTTCAACCTTGTTTCAGCACCAACATTCTCACAAGATTGAGGAATTGATAGCTCATCTCTTGTCTAACTTGAAACTGGAGGCAGATCTTTCCTTCTTGCGAATATTGCCTCCCTTTGATCAGCTCCTTTCTCCAACTTTGAAAGTACAACTGGTGAAGCTTCTAGTGTTATACCTCCAAGAGCATTCACAGAAGAAAGTTGATGTTGCATCAGCTCCTTTTCATTGCCCTTCATAAGCTGCTCAAACATCGCCTCAATTCTTGTCATTCTTGCATCCAATCTTCTACTCCAATATTCATTTTCCTTCTTCAGTTGATCTCTGAGTTGAGCTGCACTTTCTCTATTGGACTGCCATTGAATTGCTCGAGATTGCCACTCCATCACTGTTGAGTCAGAGCAGGAAGCTATGAGATTGAATCAATTCTTGAAATTTCGTCGTCAGACCAGCTGATCGGAACCCTAGCGAAGGTTGAAATCAGATCTCAAAGATCAAAATTCGCTGCACCCCAGATAGCAATCGATGCTCTGATACCAATTGTCATGGTCTGACTTGTGTATTTGGGTTGATTTTGGGATTGATTGAGAGAATTAGAGAGAGAAAGAGAGGTCAGATTGGGAGAGAAGAGAAGATACAGAGAAGAATTGAGAGAGAAGAGAGGAAAAGATGAAGAACGAGTGTAGAGAGAAGAGAAATTGAAACAGTTTTCTTGATTAAACTTGCGATACTGATTGTTACATTGATCTCCCCTTATATACTAGGGAGAATTACAGCTGAAAATTTAAGAAAAATAAAAAGATACAGTTCACTCTTCTAACAAACTCGTTGAAGCTGTTTCTTCATTTATTCACATGGGACCACCTGTAAGCTACGCCATCCTCCCCCAAATCACTACTTCTAGTGTATGACACTAACGTACTATGTAGAGTAATCCCCCTTCGTCTTCGTCTCTCTCTCAAGCTTCGCCTCTCTCCTTTTACTTGCTGGTGCTAGCTTGCTAGCAGTTATAGTTATAGATCTCTTTTCGTTTCCCCATTATGTAAATCAAATAGCTCGCATGATAAAAGAAATATCAATAACTTTTTTTCGGTCTTGAAATTTTCATTTGATCTTGATCTCATTTGGATCATTTGGTCTTTAAGTTAAAATATTACCAGAATTAATTTGATCCAGATCCAATTTAATAGATAAGTGGAAGCCTTACCCATCAAAATAGACATGAATTTTGGATATTAGGTACATCAGGATCAGATTCAATTTGGTAGGTATCTTTTATTTTTAATTATGCTTCGCTGGTGTACTATTAATGCACAAACCAAAATATTTATTTCTTTTAAACCTTTTTGTACAAAGTAATTGCGTTTAGTTTATTTTTTTTTATCTAAGTTTCAGCAATTACAAACGAGCATAAAATATGCTACAAAAGAACTTGCTCTTTAAACCGTAGTGCTGACATTCATGTACTAGCCTAATTTGATAATTGAAACTCTTCGAATGATGTTCCCAAATACCAGTATAAAACGCATAGAGGAGGTTTTGAGCCATTTTGATTTGGGGCACACCCTTAGCATGCTAGATGAACTAGAGATAAACATCACCTTCTTGTTATTTTCTTTTTTTTCTAATATACTGTATACATAAGAAAATGTACAGACTGAGGTGCCAGATATAACAGTTGTTACTGGTATGGTGTTAATACTACGCCTAATTGGGAACTTTGCTATTTCAAATACCAGTTTAGCATGAATTCATTTGTAGTTTGGTCCTTTTTTTTTCTGTAGTTCCTTCCTATCATTCTAATAATAAGTCTATATTGAGAAATAAGGAATCAACAATAAGTGGTTTCAGCTTAAGAAAGATAATTACCAATAAACATTCTTGTAATTTGTCATGTTTGTTTTTCTTTTATGCTGTTTTACACGAGAGAGTGGTGATGCTTGAGAGAGAGAGAGAGAGAGAGAGACGAAAGGGGTTAAATTAGAGTGGTGTTGCTTAAGGGAGACTGTAAGCTAGCGATTAGAAAAGAAAGAGCGTAGGTCTTCTGGAGAAGAAATGAGACAGATAAATAAAGGGCTGATTTATGACACAATTTGCACTCCACAAATATTATTGACGGAATTATAACAGAACTGTAACAGAGTGACTATGTTTGGATTATTTGAAAGTTTAGTGGCCGTGGAGGAACAAATGAGACTTGAAACTTGTGGTACGTGATGCTGTTGTACCGGATCCTGATTCGAGGATAATTTGCTCCTGCTATGTTACTCTTTGCTAAATAAAAAAACATACTATATTTAAGTGCCTTCCGAAAGAGAGGTTTAAGAAGATATGATCTTATTTAAGTGCAAGAAAACTACACAAATATACTAGACTCTACAACTCAGAATTTTGCAAAGGCACTGTCTGGCTATGGCACAATAATTGGTTATATATTGTCATTAAATCTTACTTCAGAGAACTTGAGTTCAAATAGAAATTGACAAAAAGAAGTCTGCAAAGGATTTCTCAAACCAGCATCAAATAAACAGTCCAAAAAATTAATTCAAAGCCATAGGCTTCTTATTTGCTTCCAAAATGTCTAATAATTCACAGAGTGCTTTACTCATTCCAATTTACTACATAATAATAACACGCGCCCTGAATAAAAATTTTTCAGACAGGTCTAAACCCCAAACACCTTTACATTAAAAGCCACAAAAGTTTAAGTAATGCATCACTCGACAGACCAAAAACTCAGGAACTTTAAAACCTTAAATCCAGATATCTGAAGTGCAATCGCCACCTGGATACCTCATTTCATGGGCTAATGCTGGGCCATCAGGCTCAGACCCGAAATCCACAAAGAAATCAGGGTTAATTGATAAGCCTCCTTTCTCTGTATCCACATCAATTTGTAGCATGTGAGACCCCATCTTGGCAAGGTCGGGATAGAATTGGTTGTCCCACACACTAAAGAGTGAATTAGTCACATACAAGCGCTTTCCATCCAGACTTAGCTGTATCATCTGGGGCCCACCTCTCAGCCGATTTCCCTAATTAATCAGAACAACTTTCAGTCATTAACACTAATTTATGGAACTGGCAGCTCATTTCCATATCTAAGTTTCAGGTAACAGAATGCTCAAACCCTACAATATCAGTTCAGACAGTATAATTTGAAGACCTCAGAAGGATTGTTACTAAAATGTCGAGTGATTAGTACCTTACTATATAATTATTAAAGCGCGTGCACGGCAATAATTTAACCCAACATGACCCAAATTTTATACAGTTAGGTTCAGACTTCAGTCATAATGACCTAAACTATGTAGTGAAAAGACCTGAAAAAAAGTACATAAGAAAGATAATAATGAAAGAAAACTAATAATACACACCTTGACCGAAGGCACGTCAAACTGAGCCTCTTCGCCATCATCAGTGAGGTATATCACATCGGAGCCCTTCTGGAGGAGGCCACCGACCCAGACTTGACCGGTCAAAATGGGGTTGGCGGGGTCCTCAATGTTGTACTGCCTGATGTCACCATGCAGCCAGTTGACAAAGTAGAGATATCGGTCATCTAGAGATAGGAGGAAGTCGGTTATCAGACCCGGCATTTCAGGTAATATCCAGTTCTTCACCTTCAGAGGTTTCACTGATATTGACAACTGTATAAACAGAGAATCCGAAAAATCAGTTGTTAGTAATTGCAATTTGTAAAAAGCATGAAATTTAGTTCGCATTGTGTTGTTGGAAAACTTGGGCTAGTGTTGAAATTAGAACTAAAGAGCAATTCTGGTACATAGTTTTCTAAATGAGAAAGCATTATTACATAATAATAATCCATATCTAGCCATCTTAAGAATTCAATTTAACAATTACAGTAAGACACAAACCTCGTGGCTCCAGGATCCATCAGCAGTCTTGAAAAAGCGAACCATGTTGCTTGTCAGAGCACAACCCACAAACCCAGTATCTTTTGAGGGATCATGTAAAAATCTTATCTAAATATTCCAAAACCAAGAAACAAAGAAAGAAGTACAGCTGTTAGTTGAATTGACTCATTAGTAATTTAGTCAAATTCAGAAAGCTGACAGCAGAAACTGGACCACACTTAATTTGGTTTTAGTCGTTAAAAGGAGTATGTATTTAAAAGGAAACTATTGAATTCAACATCCTAAAATGCAACTGGTCGCATTATTTTACTGCACCACTATTAAAAACAAGTCCTGTTTGCAGTAAAATATCAACCAAAAAACAAATTTACATTTTTCTTCAGACTACACTCGACTTTCTCTCATATTTGCATAGAGGGACTACATTACTTGCATAAAAATTTAACCATTCCGGATAATGGTTCATTCAAAGCAAACTTATCAGTGCCCCTGATTTTATCATTTGAGCCAACCAAGCTCAACAACAGACTTTTCTTTTAACTTCTAGTTTACTTACCAATTTATCTTTATGTTGGGGATTGAGAGCTTACTGCACCAAGGAAAAATGAGGGTTCACTAAGCATTGGCTTTAAATTGTCAACACAATGCAACATACAACAAATGATATCATTTGCAAATAAGGTAACTCAGTGTGATACTATGCTATAAAAATATCCTCGAAAGTTTGTCAAATGAAAGATCAACTACCTCGAGAGGGAGAAGTCCCGAGTCACCTAAGTCTAGTGTTTGTTTTAATTCCCCATCAGGCCAGCTGTACACACTGAGGTGCCTCCCATAAAGACCATCTTTTACATGCTGAAGGTCGAAACCCTTGGAGAAGGCGCATGGGGCCCCCCAAGATGAACTGATCATGGTCTTGTGTCTTGGCTGGTACCAGTAGTCATATCCAAATGCTGGGCTGTGACCTGGCTTCTCCCACCTGATTGTATTTCCAGAAACATATAAGTAAGATCATCTTAATTGTGCTGTTATATCTAACCCAAGTTTAGGTTATTAAACCACAAAACAGCCCCATTTTTAACCTGAGTAGGCCAAATTTCATCTCAATTGTGCTGTTAGGCTAATATGGTTTAACAATTAATTGTTCAATAAGGAATCATCAAGCCTTAATTGTCCAATTGCATATCACCTAAGCCCAAATTAGCCCATTTTAAGCCCCCACATGACACAAAAAAGGCTTAAAAACAGACAACATAGAGCACTACAATTTGGTAGCTAGTAGGACAAACGAATAATTTATCATGATGGCATTAAAAACTCCTAAAACAAATATCACCCTTTAATCCTTTATTCAATAATTATATATCAACTGTCTCTGATCTGTACCATAATCCTTAAGGAGAAGGAGATTTTACTACCTTCCCTTGACATTGAACTCAGAATCAAGGAGCAGAAAGCCGTTGCCCTTTGCATTTCCCTGGGGGTCACCGAGGCAGGAGATCATGATATCACCTGATGCGAGGCAGTGCGAGGTGTGTGGGTATGCCAGGCCTGTCTTCTCTGCTATCTCAGTGGGGTCCACTACCTTGTGCAATGCTGGGGCCCGTGGGTCAGTTGCTGTGTCCACAACATACACTCGGCTTGACCTTAATGGAAAAAAAAATAAAAAATAAAGAATGAGAAGCATGGTATTATGTCTATACCCAACAAAACCTCAAAACAGCATGTCTACATATGCCCTCCAATAATGCATGAGAAACTCTTAATCCTCATTGGCAACATCCTTTAGATAATTTAGAAGAACTTTGGGACAAGTCATAATTAGAACTGCTGATATAACTGGCAGATTAATTTAATGTTTTGGAAGGGGATGCATGTACAAGGGGGGAGTCTGGTTACTCGAGAAATCAAACAGAAGAGTGGTCTGGTATTTACATATTCATCAGGAAAATTGAGATATTGTTACTTTGAAAATGATAGTTTTACTTTTACCAAAAACTTACAACAAAGAAGGCATGACCAAGAAACGCCGAATGGCTGTGGGGTCACCATGGCAGGAGCTGCATGAATTCCAGCCCGAGTGGTGCAATTCATCTCCAACATAAGGTACTGGTAATCTATGTATCACTTGGGAATAGGTCGGTGAATTGGGGTCCACATCTACAGTCCCCAGGAAGTCTGGTTTCTCTATTCCAGTACCTGCAAATAAAAAATTAATAAAAGATAGGTAAAATTGTGTTATCTCCTTCTAATATATTAATATAGGAGTTATTTTTTCTTAATTCTTTGTTAATTCACAGATCACAATATGCTCTTATAGGCTCAAATATTAACACATTCAACAAAACCAATTAAAAGAATATTATTAATGACCAGAATGACAATTGGGAATGATTGTTAGTTTGTTACATCCTTTGTGAGAATTTTATGCTGACATGTAGAAATTGTTTAAATATCATTTTTAATTACATTGTTGTATACATCAGTATCCTCTGTCAATTTATTCATAAGAAAAAAAAATAGAGTTATTCCCTTTTTCTTCTACTTTAATTTTAAATAACATATACAACTAAATCTAATTTAATTCAGTAATTTAGACAAATAAACTGTCCAATACCAAATCTTCCAAAATCCAAACCCCAATCCAAATTCACCACAATTTTTTTTTTAAATAATCCGACCTGGAAATACTGCTGGCCTAAGATAGACACTAATTTGACACAAAATGAAAAAGCCAAAACAAATTAAAACCTCACTGATGTGAAACCGAACACATCAGGACAAACTGATTCTGATTTTACACAAGAGAAAGCAACTCAATGAGACATTTAATGTACTAAGGAGAAAAAAAAAAAACAAAGGTACCATTGTAGACACAAGTGACATAGATGAGAGTCTCTCTAGGTCCACTCATGGCCTCAATCGGAGATGCATATCCAGGTCCCTTCTTAGCACAGCATCCATTACCTTCTCCCATGGTGTGTGTTATCAGGTCGCTCCTCTCCTCCAAACTTCAGATCAGAAAGAAGAAAGAGATGGAGTTATAAAGATAAGCTTTTGAAGAAGGGAAGAAGGTGACAAAGGAGAGAGAGAGATGTGAGAGATGAGCTGTTTGTTTGTCTGAGAGGAGGTGTGGGTTTGGGTTGGTTATGTTGTGTACTTACGAGAAGGTTGAGTGCGACGTGGCAGATTGCATTTGGTTTGGTCTGAAAATGGGTCCAGGTGGAATGTACTTAAGACCTGGTTATGTAGTGTACTTAATGGAGCCGTTTCTAAACGTAGAAACCTTACTCTATTAATAACAACAAATTGTCTCAAGTTCTGAAAACGATTCACTGTTGGTTTAGGACCGTGATTAGTGATGGCCTGGGGTAAGCTTTGATGAAAAGGACATCTCCTTTTGATGAATTAATGGAGAAAGGTAGAGAATCTCTATCTGACTTACTGAGGTTGTCGGTATCTGGACGGAGATCCGTCCACTAGTGGAATTGGAAAAGATAAGTATTGCGTTCTCCTGTGTCGCATCATAGTGCATCCATTGGTATGCCGGGTGCGTTAACTAAGAAAGAGTATGTCCTTTTTTTTTTTTACTTATTGGGTATGGATAGTACTAGCAAACATGCTCATCTAATGAGTGGATAACTTACGTGTGAGCAAAATTTTACATACCTACTATATTCTAAAACGAAAAAAATAATTACTATTTTAAGAAATTTTTTCATATATTTTGTGCTATATTTTCAAACATAATACACAACCAATCTAACTATAAGTTTCTTTATATTTTGATGAGTGCACAACTAATTCAACAACAAATTTCTTTCTATTAAAAGTAAAGAGCCAGTAAACTTAAATTCATCGCTCACGTGTAGCTATTGATTTACATGATCAATGGTTATTGGTTAAGAATGCATAGACTAAACATTTTTACACCATTCATATAATTATTTTAGCCATTAGGTACGTGCTTTTACAAGTAGTAGGGATAAGAATGTATTATTCATATTTCAAAAGTAGTTGAATCTTTTGAATAGTATAACAAAAAAAATTATTATATGCTATAAAGCATAGAATCCTTACATGCATTCTTTCATTGGACGTGATAATATTTTCTTGTATTTTTTTCGGATATTTTTTTATAAACACGAAAAATAGGAAACACAAAATACTAGAATAAAATAAGAACATGTGTGCTAAAAATAATCTTGTAACACATAAATATAGGTCTTCCACTGTTTTTTTTTCTAACAAACTAACAAAGATGATAATTAACTTTTTTACTATTTCAAACTTGATTGAGATGTTTTACTTTTTCTTCTATTTAAACGATAGTCAGGTATGTACCCAATATATTTCTATGTGGCACCAGGAAGTGCATATCTATGTAAGAATACAAAGTATAATATGGAGTCTCGATTTAATTATAATTACTGATTTTTAATTTACATAAAATAAAATCATAGTGTGAATTTCCTCAATACTTTTGATTAAAATAATTATGTCAACTCCCATTTTTTTTTCCTGAATTTGATTAAATATTACCCTCGTTTTGATGGAGAATCAGTGATCCCTCTCACAGTCCCACGATTCACGAATAATTCAATCAACCATTATTTGCACTAGGAGTCTAGGACCCGTTACATCGGTCCTGCATGGTTACAGGTTAAACTCCCAGAATGAATTCTTTTTTTTCTTTTTTCTTTTTCCCTCTTTTCTGGGAGCATCCCTGTTAGTTTAGTTCTGCACACTACGGAGCTGAAATGAATACTTAAGTTCTAAATAATATCTGCAATTCAATTATTTTATCTTCAATGTGAATCATGGGCTTTCTGCAGTTTTGCTCAGTGCTGATAAGTTATTAAATGTTGGTAAAATAAAATCTTGATTCTCTCCAATCAATGAACTATTATGATATTGAAAAGTCCTTAATAAAGGAGTAAGAGTTCTATCAGATAGGAAATCCCAACATTTTTCTCGGCACCCTGCATTTCCCGAATAATAATTTAAAATGTTGAACTATAAATAATAAATTCAAATTATGTTTCTCTTTTCTTTTCTTTTTTCTTTTTTTAACGGCTCGAGCAACGCATGCTACGGCCAGATATATTGAGGAGGAAGCTCAGACCAATATTAATTATTAATTTTCAATATCATTAATATTTGTCTTTAATTTTTGTTAAGATTCAATAAATTTGGTTTGTATGTATTGCTATTGGATTTTGAGTCCAATAATCTTCCAAAAACACCTAAAACCCTGCTTTGATAAAAATCCACTCGGACCACATTTCGCTGGCATTCACATATAAAATGTTTTCTTTTATCTCCCAAATAATTCACAAAGACAACCCCACAAGAAATCCAAATCCATGTTTCCGTTGAATAAAAGAAATGAAAGAACGTCTCTTCTTATCTGTTTATCTTAACTACACTTTGATGTTATCTGGAGGAAGGAGTAGTTTGTCTTATAGTGGCCGCAGAAGTTAGATCTACTTTTTGACTTACAACTGAAATCAAATCAAATTTTGTAAGAACCGTAAACGTGTTATTAACAGATTAGATGGATCGAGTCGAGAAGAGAGGAGTGGAGTCAGCAAAGGCTCTGTATTCTGTAATTATCCTCGTAGACGAACATTTATATGATTTCATTCGTAATCTCTGTTATATGTTAGAGCTCACCCATGAGGTATGTTTAATTATTGATACTTGCATTAATACGATAACTGTGGTGTTATTTTATTTGTCTTTTATTTTTTTTCTTCAAATAGTGTTGAATTTATTATATTTTATTAATTTAAATTAATATAGAAATAGTAAAATATATTTTCTTTGAGTTAGAACTAATGTGAATCATACAATCTAAAAATAGAATTTGCATCGATCATTTTAAAGAGCATAAGATTAATATGAATATTTATTTTTATCATTGTCCCTTAATAACGCGATTATTACTATTTTTTGTAATACTTCTTTATTGGATAATACAAATGCCTAAAAAATTACACGTACTCCTTTGACACCATAAAATAGTAATAATAGTGATTTAAAAAAAATTATATAATCCTTGGTGTATGCATGTTCTTACGTTCATCACAGGGCTTTAAATTTTAATAGTTCAAAATTATAATCCTTAATGCATCAGTGATGAATAGTATATATATTGCATGAAATTTAATTGTTAGACTATGTATATATTTTATAAATATTTTTTATTTTGTTTACCTATATTCGAATTGATTTAAAAATTAGTATTTAAACTATCAAAATAATAACTTCATATTTAAATACGGTTTTGGATGTGCATCCTCATAAGTGATGACAACAAACAATCTCAGATAAGTATAGATCAGCGTTGAATAATTGAATGGGTGTCTGGTGTCCCTAGGGTACTTTAATAATTGAGGCGCGTGATTTGCACATATGTTAGGATTACACATTATTGCACTTCATTGCTTATTATATTTTATTATTATTATTATTATTATTATTTGCTCCCATCTGTTTATCTTATCAATGCTGTGTGGCTTGAATATTAAAACTATTTTACCCCCTTTGCACGAGAGGCGCCTGCTTATTTATTTTTCCCATTTGATCTGTCCCATCTGGTGATGCACCCAGCTAGCATGTGAAATATGGTCCTGCATAATCGACTGTCAAGTAAACATTGCTGTACATGTTCACTAGCTAGTTGACCGCATAAAAAAACGAAATTTAAATATTTGATAATGTTCTTAGATATTTAAAAAATTAAAATCCTTGGCATGGCTTCCGTGCTATTAAATAAACTAAATATCATATACCAACCGGGAAAACCATGAGAAGTAGTAAAATGATAGTCTAATTAAAAAAATAAATTCTTGATACTTATTAAAATTTAAATATGATGTTACTTGGTGTAATTTGAGGATTATATATTTAGCTCCCTATCAAGTATTACTGTTTTAGTATTAAACTTTCGAAATAGTTTGATGTATCGTCAATCTATCTTCAAATTATATCAAGTTCAGTACATAACTTTTTAACACTACACATTTAAAAAAAAAAGGATTTATTATATCATATTGTTTTTAATTAGGACCATCATTCCTTGTTTCTCCAAATATTTTTGTTTTTTCCTTATAATAATGATGGACGCCAAAAATCATAAACGTTTAGTTTGTTTTATTTATATGAGATCAAAAGTAAAAAAAAAAAACAAAATAAAAATCAGTAGTGCAAATTAATCAAAATAGACTTGTCGATTTCTCAGCTTATTGATCTTTTAACAAATGAACTTCAATTTTTTGTTTCTTCTTTTGATATGAATGAAATATTATAAAAACAAAACGAAGTTAATTAATGGTTTATATTTCTTATTCTGTTTATAATTTCGAAATTTGAACATTTGATGGAGAGAAAAAGATAATGGCAATTGAGGCTAGGACACCATGCTTGAGATTAGGACCGTCAAACGTGGAATACGGTAGCAGAAACAGGAATTTTCGTTTCGAAATTCTTATTTCGTTTCCGTTCTATTTCGTTTAACGAAATAGATTTATGTTCCGTTTAAAGTTCCGTCCTTCATTTTTCTTTGATTTCAATCTATTTCCGTGTTCCGTTTTACTTATGTTTATAAATATCAATTTTATTTTCGTTTCATTTCTGAAAACGAAATCTATTTCCTCTTTTGTTTCTGTTCCGGAACAGAACAGTGTGGTGAAACGTTGTGATAGATGGATCCCGCCGCTATGACTATATATCAAAACCTCAGCACACGGCCCATAGAAAGTTAGAAATACGCACGCCACGCCGGATACACCTAGGGCTGCATAACGGTCAAGACGATGACGAAAATGGATACTTGCGTTAATCGTTTCGTTGGTTAGGCGAAAACTTTTATTCTTTGCGCTTTGCGTTCCGACCTTAAAACGCAACAGAAAATGGTTTCGTCGACTGTTTCGTCTAATATAACGACAAAAACGATCGACCGTTTAAACTTCTCAACTGTTTCTTACAGAACAAAAAAATTATCCGAATCGACATAAAAATAGAAAAACAGTCTCACACCAAAACATCATCCAAATTACAGATCAAAATATCATCAAAATTGTAGATCAAAATATCATCCAAATTACAGATCAATATCATCTAAAATCTAATATTCTCAGTGAAAAACCAAAAAACCCATAAAAACTGTCTAAACTAGAATAATCCCTCTATTCTTACCAGAAAAACCAGAAAAATTAAAATTAAAAACTAAAGTAACAAATTAGTAAAATATGGTTATGAGGACTCAATTTCAAGTGACCTTTTAGCAAGGAATTTCATGGCCATATACGCATCATCACTTGTAGAACTATTTCTGAGAGTTCGGCACTTATAAGAAGAATCATCATCAGAAAATTTTATGGGCTCAGCATTTTCATCTTCTGGAATTGTCAATTCTTTTTCCTCATGAAAGATAGCAACTGAAAAAACAAATAATGAATGGTTTCACGTGCACCCACTACAACTGCGACGGCCATCCCACGGTCTGCTGTTGGATTCTCTAACCGCACCTCAAGTTGCGTCAATAGGAGGTGGGATGGGCAGGGGTTTGTTGTTGGAGAAGGAGGAGGAGAAGTGCAGGAAGAGGAAGAAGAGGAGATCGGAGAGAGTGAAGTTGGAGAAGGCTGTAGAAATGACGGCGACAGTGACATCGTGGCGGGACGAATAGGGAAGAGAAATGAGAAGGGTGGTGGTGGTCGGATCCAGGAGGAGGCATCGAAGCATTCTTATTTGGTGGTGGTCGGATCTAGGAAGAAACCCTAGTGCAGAGGAGAGGAACTAACCAGTGACAACAAAGGGATAGATGAGAAATGAGAAACTGAGAGCGGCGAAAAAATTCTAGGGTTGTCTTTCAAAGACAGTCTTTGTTTCTCCGCCTGCGTTCCCTGCAATAGTAATAATAGTAATGACGTAGAATGTTTCACGAAACAGACGATTGAAACGAAACGAAACACTAGAATTTCGTTGATCGTTTCGTTTTCCAGACGAAACAGCCTCTATTTGCGTTTAATCGTTTCGCTCATGAAACGAAACCAAAATTTCATTCCGTTTCGTTTTGTTTTGCACGAAACGAAACGAATAAACGGTTTAGACGATTTCCGTTTTCACCCCTAGATACACCTAGGCTTCCTTTCATTATTGGGTTTAGTAGGAAATAAGTTAGTTCACGCACCATTGAATACACCCTGGCCCTGGGCTTTATCATATAGGGGCCATTTGGGGAATTTAGAAAAGTTGCAATTTTTAAAAATAAATTTATTGGAAAGTGTATAATTTTGTGAAGAGTTTGGATTGTTTATAATAAATTTATGATAGGAAGATGAAATTTTCCAAATTTTTTGGGGAATCCAAACAACCCCACAGTGAATTCAACAATATCAATATTCCACAAAACTGAAATTAAGAACCAACGAAAGTACAGGAATTCCTTTCTGAGTATTCGATTAAAATCTATTATATTTTTGTATTCTTCTGTACTTACTTCTTTACTTTGTATTGGTCTTTTTTAAGCATTATTTTTTTTATTGTCACTTGACTTAGAATAAGTTGTGTAGAATAATGTAAATGGATACAAATATTTTCCTAGAAATTGTAAATTCTTCGCATATGAGAGAGTTTAGAAACCTCTACCTTCTATAAACGGCTGGATGAAATTTTCTTCGTTTAACCAATTTAAACCAACACAGGTGCGTCATTTCTCATACAAAATCCCGCACCTGGTATCTTCCAAGTTGATTTTTTATTTATTGGTCGGATGCAACTTAAAAAAAAAAAATGAGCTGGAGATATTTCTCCTCGCGTCTCTCTCTCTTAGATGTCGTACCAAAAGTTACCTTCTTTGGTTTGTATTAATATTATTTTTCATCTCTCTTGCCGTAATTGGTTGGAAAATAAATGGAAATAATGATATTGAAATCGTAAATTATGATTAGTTACCAATTCATCTCCGTTTCTTTCGCCCCTGATTTCATGAACTCAAATCAAGTGCCGCGCGGCACCGTGCAGCGCGCAATTTGAGCCGTTCAGATTAAATCCAATGATTATGGGTGCCCCGTGCATGTAACCCGTGCCGTAAAGCTTGAAAAATCTAACCGTCCAGATCAGATCGAACGGCTCGGATCGCTGAGCGGCACGGGATGAGGATTCCTGATTTCATTGCTCCTTCTATTTCCACTTTTGTTACCGGAATGCATGATATCTATCAATTACATTTTCTCCCCAACTTAGTCATCATAACATCCCATTCTTCATCCTTGGAACAGACACAAGTCACACAAGAGAAGAAAAGCAAAATGAAACCCTTAATTTCATTCTCTTTTGGTGAGTTGATCGTGAAGAGGACAAGAAGACTTTCTGCAGTCTCTCTCCTTCACAATTGGTACAAAAACCTGAACACTTCTACCTATTTAATATTATTCTTTTTTTTGAGATAAAAGTATGGGTCATGCCCATTACCTTTTCATATTGAATTAAAAAAGTTTACAAAGTACAATACAAAAGGAGAAAATGAAAAAACGGGAAGCTGTTGTTCCCAAGCAGGAAACAACTAACAAGTTAAACAAAAAAACTAACAGGAACCGAAGCAAGCTGAAAAAATAAAAACTTTAAAGAATTACAAAATCAGTAGGAGAGAAGCAACATATAACTAGTTCGGATGCAAGGTGCACCATTCTTCTAGAATTAGAGCTTTTAAGAAGGAGGCCGTGCTGGTACAATTCTTGAAAATTCTGGTACAACGTTCCCGCCAAACAATGTAACAGATAATGGCAAGGATGCCTTTATGCTTATGCGAGATTGTTTGGTCAACTAGCAAAGATTGAGTTGGTGCAGTAGTTTGTATAGTAAGTGCGAGGGAGTTGAAGACAAGCTGTTTCACTTCAAGGAAGAAGGGGCAATGATTTGCCAGATGAGTTGCAGACTCACAAGCCAGCAAGCAAAGGGGGCATCTATTGACCAGTGTCATACCTCTCAATTGTAGGTTATCAATAGTGGCCAATTTGTCATGCAACAGCAGCCAAGTGAAAGTAAGAACTCTTGGGGGTACCTTGAGGCTCCAAATGTGATAGATTTCTGAGTTGACTTTAGGATTAAGGCTAATGAATTTATAGACAGAAGAAGAGGTCAACTGGTCAGGTGAGATTTTAGAGTGTATTTGATCGGGTAGTGTCTGGTTTGGAGAGTAGGGTAGTAGTCCAGGCATTGAAAGGGCTTGAGTGAGTTGTTGTAGCTGTAGGCAAGCTATGGATGAGGAAAGAAGTGAAGGCATGAACATTTGGTGTGTGTCTTGCAAATTTGCCAGAAAATCAGAAAGCAAGATGTCGGGGTCCAAGCAAAAAGAAAAGAGTATTTGGAAGCAAGAACTAAGGATTCCTAGGTCCCAATTTTGATGCCAGAAGAAGATTGAGTTTGCTGAGTTAACTGAGAAAAAGGTAACAGAGGTGAAAATTGGTAGTAAATAAGCAAAGGTTTTAGAGAGGGGAGAAAGGAGAGGTATGATGGAAAAAGAAAGTTGGAGTGTTGTGACTAGGGTTTTCCAATTTGAGGAATCAGGTACTGTCCATTTCCAAAGCCATTTTGCCAGAAGGGCAAGATTGAAAGAGTTTAGGTCTAATACTCCTAGGCCACCAAGTTTCTTAGGAGAGCACACCGTCTTCCAACTTACAGTGACCAATTTTTTTTTAGAACTATTGCTTCCTAGCCAAAGGAAGGTTCTTCTTAGAGCATCCAAGGATCGAATCACCCATTTCGGTAATATGAAGACCGACATAAAAAAAACAAGTAGCGAGGTGAGGCACGAGTTTACCAGCACTAGTCTACCGGCCATTGAAAGATGAGAAGAGCTCCAAGTGTTCAGTTTAGATTTGACACGTTCAATAAGTGGCTGGTAATCATCTCTGTTGAGGTTTCTAGTTGAGAGTGGTAATCCTAAGTAAAAGATAGGAAATTTTTTTATTTGGCATTGCAAAACACTGGCACAATTTTCCAAGAGTTGTTGGTCTGTACTAACACCAAGTAATTCTGACTTTGAAGGGTTGATTTGAAGCCCAGATAAAAGGTGAAAGAAGGAAAAGAAGATTTTGAGTATTTGACTTTGTGCCATGCAAGGTTTAAAAAAGAAAAGAGCATCGTCAGCATATAGTAGGCACGGTTGTAAGTTAGGAAAAGGGAGCAGTAGGTGGCCATTTTGGTGTAGTTTGGTAAACCATCTTGAGAGAAAATCCATAGCCAAAATGAAGAGGTAGGGTGATAGAGGGTCACCTTGTCTAACCCCTCTTTTGAGAATGATTTTCTTGCCAGCTAGACCATTAATAATGACTCTCGAGCTACCTTGAAGCACACAACCAGAAATCCAATGAATGAAAGTATGAGGTAGTGCCATAGCAAGGAGTACTTTAGAGATGAACTCCCAGCTGATAGTATCAAAAGCTTTATGTATATCCGCTTTAAAGATGGCAAGAGGGATATGATTGACGGAACAGTGTTTAATTAGATGTTGCGCATAAAGAAAGTTCTCCGTGATCAATCGACCTTGTAAGAAACCAGATTGAGACTGATGAACAAGGCCCGACATGAAAGGGAGTAGCCGATTAGCTAAAATCTTAGAGAGCAACCTTTGGGCTGAATGAACGATGCTAATTGGTCTGAAATCCTTGGGTTCAGTCGGGTTGTCAGATTTTGGTATCAGAATGATGTGTGATCCATTGATCGGAGATAGGGAGCCATTGAGGAGAGCTGAATTGAGGGAACAAGTTAGGTCAGGTAGCAGCTCATTAGCAAAGAAATTGAAGAACTCTCCTGTGAGACCATCTGGTCCTGGAGACTTGTTAGCAGGCCATGACTTGATGGCCTTTAAAACTTCATCATCTGAGATTGGAGTTGACAAAAGGTCTGGTAAGGCTTGTTGGTTGGGATATAAAGCAGTCCAGTTGAGGCTTGGAGGAGCAGTAGCAGTAGTGCCCATCAAAGATTTGAAAAATTCAAAGAATGCTCTACCTTTGGAGCTCTGATCGGTAAGAGTCTGACCTTGGAAAACAATGCTTTGGACATAGTTGTGTCTCTTATTGTTAGTGGCTTTGGCATGAAAAAAACTCGTATTTCTATCTCCATCTAATTTCCATCTCACCTTTGAACGTTGCCGCCAGTATTGTTCTTCCATTACCGATAGTTCGGTGTATTTTCTTTTCAGCATGGCTTTGAGCCAGCTCTCTAATTCAGAGAGGTTTCGAAAATCAGATGCACGATCACAATGCTTCAAAAACGCTCTGATAAAGGTCAGCTGACTCTTCATGGCAGCAAATCTCTTTTTGGCCCAAAAACTAATTTCTTTAGTAAGCATGCTAAGTTTTGAGTGAAGCTGCACGGGTGAGGTTGCAGGAGGGTAAGAGAGCCAGAGATTGAGAACTAGGTCTTGAAATTGGGGAAGTTTGAGTGAAGCATTCTTGTATGGTGCTTGATTTATTTGTATGCGAAAAGTAGTTATATTAGTCGTTGTCAGTTTGAAAGATTATAAAGTGCTTGAATTTTAAATAATAAGTTCATTTATGCATTTTATAAACAGAAGATGGATATTAAAAAGGGCTTTTAGTTTAATTAGTCCTAACTTTCTTGAATGTTATTTTGTTTCACTTTTTTCATTTCGTTTTATTTTATTTTATTCCTTATGTAGCTAATCTGGATACAACTTTAAATATCATATCATGAACCTTGAATGTGAAACATATTAGGTCGGAGTCAACCACAGATTTACACTTTATTTTGAAATTAGGGACCATCCAAATTATGCATTCTAACTTAGAACTTAATTACATTAACAATTATATATACTAGGATCTAGACTTCTTTATTTTAGCACTATGATTTGTAAGGAACTTATTTTATGACAGTACAAAGGAACATTGTAAATTTTATTGTTCAAATTATTTTCCTATTTTTTAAGATTAAACCGTTTGAGGGATAATTCATATTTGCTTGCAACCAATGTGTTACAAGGTTCACCTGAACCTATTTCTTTAATTAAGATTGTAGTAGTAGCTATATAAGTATTGTTAAATAGTATTTGATTTAATAATAACTATCATTACTGCGTACGCAAATTAGATTCGAGTCACAAGGTACATCAAGGACCGAGAGGATTGTGTGAACATGCTCTATGGATCAAGTGTGGATTTCTAGACATTTGTAAAGTTTATATGTTATCAGTTATCACTAATCTTATTGTATGTATTATTAATTTGTTAACTACAATTTGTCAAATAATATAATTATATTACATATTATTGATATTATTAAAGTATTGTATTTTATAAATTGAAAAAATTATATGCTTGATAATTGGGACAATTTTATATAACATTTCATTTAAATAAACTCTAATAGTTAAAAAATATGAGAAATAATATATTAACTTTAAAAAATACAAAGTTAAATTCTATTGTATTCCTTTTACATTCAGTAAAAAATTTTCAGTGATATTTGCATACCTAATTTTATCTCATATCTATTATTTCTGTAAATCTAGGTTAAATTATAAGTAATATTGCTCATATAATTGTTATATTTGTGCAATAATTAATATAATTTTATTAAAATTTAAATAAAAAGTAATATGGAAACCAATTTTAATAAAAAAATTAAGGAAAACATGAAAAGGCAAGACTATTGCTTCTAGTACATAAATCTTTGTATCTGACAAATACCATTAAACATACCCGGATATACAGAGTCTACTATACAACTCAAAGAAAAAAAATTATATATACATAACAACTTTAAAGAAAAAAAAAAGACAAAACTCAACAATTAATTATGTTGATCTTAGTCAACATCCCTCCTTTAATTTGTTGATGTGGTATTAGTGATGAAATGTGCATCAAAACCCATCTTAAAAGAATTCTAAAGATAATAGATATGAAATTAATAAATGAAGAATAAATGCAAATAAATAGATTAGTAAGATTTAAACACTCATTGAAACATAAATCATGCAAATCAAAACAAAGATTGATTGAAAGATCATGTAAAAAAAAAATTCTATGGTTTGTATTGTGCCATTGCCATTCTGGCTAAAATCTTTGTCAACTAAAAAAACCGTGAGAAAGAAGATATCGTTTAAAGTAGGTAGATGTTCATAAAATAATTTTTTTTGTATTACCCTTACCTTGTATTTTGATTTTTTTTCTTTATTTTCAAATACGTTTATGTGCCTTAAACATCGACAGTATCATCATAAGAAACATCCATAAAATTTAACATATTTACATAAATTATAATTACCTAAGTAAATAGTTTTAAAAATTTTGATAAAAGTGAAATGTAATTACCAAAGTAAAAATTTCTTTGTAGACATTGTTCTTTGTTTAACTTTTGTACATATTGTCCTCGTACGTGATGAGAATTTTCAAGCCATCTGGTGAGGCTGCTTTAAAGAGAGCTACATAGAGTTGATCATGGTTAAAGACTCGTTCTGGTAGAAGCAGACCGATTGTATCTAAAGATTGATTCTGAACTTTGTTGATGGTCGTTGCATAGTATAGTTTAATTAATTAAAAGTTGTCACCGTCTCGTTACAAAAGGAAACGATTTTATTTTGTAATAAACAAAATAGGTTGTTTTGCATCATTTTATGGATCTACCAACATACCTTCTGGTTCTTTTATCCAATTAGATTAGATTCATTATTGTCAAAACTGTACAACTGTTTAGGTACCATTTATAATAGATAGAAGCCAATTTGCAAACCTTTCTATTCTGTCTTTTTATGTTGTTTGTATTAGAACTTAGTGTCGCAGGGAACTTTATGTTAGAGAACTTAGTGTCGCAGTGAGTAATTTAGTTAATTAGAGACAACTGCAGGGAACTTTATGTTAGTTAAGTGCACAATTTTAATTTTTCAAGGATAATTACTATTAATTACCCATAATTAAGCATGCACACACATAGGAACTAGTATTAAGCCATTTGCACAAGAGAACGGGTTCAAAGATGTACCTCCCTTGATATCGTAACCAAGGGGATTTGAACCGCGGCTAGGATGAAGGTGGTGCTTGCTCTTTCGGCCTCCTTGTCGAATCTCCTCGAGTCCACTTGGTATTAACCAAATCCTCAACAAGAACTATGCTAGTAGCCTTGGAGGATATGACTAATCCCTAGTTTTCCCGTTCTTCTATCAAATCAACAAGTTATTTGAGGAAGAAAGGGGCTCAACACATGAGCAATAGGGAGAGAAGAGAGGGGAGGAGGCGCCGGCCTAGGGAGAGGGGCGGCTAGGGTTTGTGTGGGAGAGAGAGAGGGGGATTTGCAACCATCCACATCCTTATATAGAGTGCAAACCCTACCTACCTCATACCATGTATTTACAACATTGCCATCCCACCTACCACCATGTATGGCCGGCCACAATAAGGGCCTTTATGGGCCAATTGCATTGCCTCATGGGTCCACTTAATCATTCATTAAATGGCCCCTCTTGTTGCTCTCAATTTGGATCCCTATTGGGCCTTTAATTAACTATTTAATTAAAGCCCTATAATATGCATATGTGTTGAAATAAATAATTATTAACTTAATAATAATTATTTAGGGATTAGATAATGCATTAATTTATTTCTATATGATCCCTTTGATTTAATTAATTATAACGGTCTACAACGCTATTTAATTAATTAATCAACTTATCATATTTTGCAATACCAATTATTGCAAATAAATAAATAATGCAAGCATGGTTAAAACACCAATTCTGTGTGACCCTTTGAGGATTTATGCTACGTTGGACATGGAGTTAAATCGCTATTTAATTCCAATAATCATAAGCGGTATCTAGCAACACGTTATGATTCCCAATTCGCATAAATAGTGTACAGCTACAATATTTCAATCCTGCATAAGAGAATAAAAGTATATCTCTATTTTGATTCCTATGCCTCACGATATCATCGTATAATCCAAGATAGGAATGTGTCATTCTTGCAGATTATACGTTTCTTGATCTAGAGATAATTGTATCAGTTGCTAGCAAACAATCTATCTCCATCAAGGGGCCCAAACAGATATCGTCACTCACTAAGTGAATTAATGAGGGACATACGGTTTTCTTGACTATTTAGCTTTTCCCCGCACAATTCAAGAGAACATAAATAACGTCCGTATAGCAGCCCTTATCGGGAATCAGCGGTAGACGATATTTATTGAACCTATCCTCATGTGGAAAAGATAAATATCTCAAACTTAGAATCAAAATCAAAACGAAATAAATAATGACACCAAAACACAATCCATATATTTATTTCGTTGGGTCATGTCCTGTACTATGTTCAATTAACATAAACATATGCAATTAAGTTGGTTACTCTTAACCTGTGATTTATAGAACTTAATCAACACTTAACTTGCATACTAATCTTATTGATAATTAATGTTCCTTGTTAATTATCAAGATTATGGACGCTTTAGATTTATTGTTGTCATTTACTACTAAATGAAACACAGTGATCTATAATTCAGATCCTCAACCTGAATGAACTGTCAACACATAAATCAAGGAACAAATGATATAAAATCATCCATAACATAAAACCATAGAAGTAGCCAAATATGATTGGCTTCTAGGACATATCTCTAACAATCTCCCACTTGGCCTAGAGTCAATCAATAGTGACTTCTAGCCAGTGTGTAGTACTCAATGTAATATCCAAATATACATGTCTCATACTAACGCCTAAATAAAAGATACAACTCAAAGCCAATCAGGCATACGCCTAATCCCCATGGATGCAACATGCAACTCATGCGCGGCTCGAGACAAAGGCTTTGTCAGAGGGTCCGCTGTGTTCGCGGCACCGTCCACCTTCTTGACCTTGACCCATCCGTCATTGACCAACTGACGGATGAAATGGAATCGTCGTAGAATGTGCCTAGTCTTCTGGTGAGACCTAGGCTCCTTGGACTGAGCTATGGCTCCCGTATTGTCGCATTAGATATCCACTGGACCCGAGATGCTTGGAACCACCTCTAGCTCGGTCAAGAACTCCTTGATCCATACGGCTTCTTTTGCTGCTTCGCCAGCCGCTAAGTATTCCGCTTCGGTGACGGAATCGGCCGTAGTATCTTGCTTGGAACTCTTCCAACTTACGGCACCACCATTAAGCAGAAATACAAAGCCGGACTGTGATTTGGAGTCATCTCGATCGGTTTGGAAACTAGCATCGGTGTAACCAGTTACAACGAGCTCTTGGTCTCCACCGTAAACGAGAATGCTCTCCTTGGTTCTCTTGAGATACTTGAGGATATTCTTGACCGCGGTCCAATGTGCCATGCCCGGGTTGGCTTGGTATCGACTAGTCACGCTAATCGGATGTGCCACATCGGGGCGAGTGCATAGCATGGCATACATAATCGATCCGACTACAGATGGATACTTGAATCGCTTCATGTACTCCCGATCTGTCTCCGTTGTCGGACCTTGAGTCTTGCTCAAGTAAATGCCATGTGACATAGGCAAGAATCCCTTCTTGGAATTCGCCATGTTGTGTTTTTGCAACACCTTGTCAATATATGCATCTTGGCTCAAACCTAACATCCTCTTTGATCTATCTCTATAGATCTTGATTCCTAGGATGTAGGCGGCTTCGCCCAAGTCTTTCATTGAGAACACTTTCTTCAATGAATCCTTGACTGCATTCAATTCGGGAATATCATTCCCGATCAAGAGTATATCGTCAACATATAGAACAAGAAACACAACCACGCTCCCACTAAACCTCTTGTAGACACAAGGTTCCTTTTCACTTTGAGAGAAGTTCAATTTCTTGACTTCCTCATCAAAGCGCTTGTTCCAACTCCTTGATGCTTGCTTCAATCCATAAATGGATCGTTGAAGCTTGCATACTTTGTTAGCATTCTTTGGATCCACAAAACACTCGGGTTGTGTCATGTACACATCCTCTTCCAAATTTCCATTTAGGAAGGCGGTTTTGACATCCATTTGCCAAATCTCATAATCATAGAATGCGGCAATTGCTAACATGATCCGAATTGACTTGAACATGACGACGGGCGAGAAGGTTTCTTCATAGTCAATACCATGAATTTGCTTGTAACCTTTCGCTACAAGTCGTGCTTTGTAAATGGTCAAGTTGCCATCCATGTCGACCTTTCTCTTAAAGATCCACTTGTTCTCAACGGGTTTTACTCCGTTGGGAAGGTCAACCAAGGTCCATACCTTGTTGTCATACATGGATTGCATTTCAGATTCCATGGCTTTTAGCCATTCCTTGGAGTCAGGTTTCTTTCTCATGTCATCAATGGTCAAAGGCTCATCGTTCTCCATGACGAGAACGTCGTGCAAACCTAAATATCTTATAGGTGGACGACTTGGCCTTGCCGATCTTCGTAGGGTAGACGCTTGAGGTTCTTGAACTTGTTCCACAACGGTTTGTGGACTTTGTTCTTGAACTTCAAGCGAAGGTGCTTCCTCAACATCATCGACTCGCGATATGTTTGAGTTTTCATTTGAGGGAGCTTGTTCGTGAACCTCTTCTTCCACAACAACTTGTGGAATGGGTTCGGCTACAATCTCATTCGGTGCATCCACATTTTGTGCAACCTCATTTGGCACCATATTGGGAACAACTACATTGCCTACTTGAGGCATGCTTTGTTGTTGCGGTTCTTGAATTTCTTCAATCACCACGTTGCTCCCACTACTTCTTCTTGAGAGAAATTCTTTCTCCAAGAACACACCATAACGAGCAACAACTATCTTGTTCTCGTTGCGATTATAGAAGTAGTAACCCTTCGTTTCCTTAGGGTATCCTACGAAATGACATTTGTCCGATTTGGGTCCAAGCTTATCGCTCACTAGCCTTTTCACATAAGCTTCACAACCCCAAATCTTGAGAAACGACATGCTTGGTTTCTTCTTAAACCAAAGCTCATAGGGCGTCTTCTCAACGGACTTTGATGGAACACGGTTTAATGTAAAAGTTGCGGTTTCAAGGGCGTATCCCCAAAAAGACATAGGCAAATCGGCTTGGCTCATCATTGATCGAACCATGTCAAGCAAAGTTCGATTCCTCCTTTCGGATACACCATTCCATTGTGGTGTTCCGGGTGGAGTGAGTTGTGGAACGATTCCACACTCCTTTAGATAGTTGCCAAACTCATGGCTCAAGTACTCACCACCTCGATCGGATCGTAAGACCTTGATCTTTCGACCAAGTTGGTTCTCAACTTCATTCTTAAATTCTTTGAACTTGTCAAAGGATTCGGATTTGTGACGCATCAAGTAGATATACCCGTATCTACTATGATCATCGGTGAATGTGATGAAGTATGAATAACCACCACGCGCACAAATGCTCATAGGTCCGCATACATCGGTATGTACAAAGTCTAATAAGTCATTTGCCCTTGTTCCTTTGTTAGGAAAAGGCGCTTTGGTCATCTTTCCCATCAAACAAGATTCGCATGTGTCAATTGGCTCGAAAGCGAATTGATCCAAGAGACCAACGGTTTGTAATCTCTTGATGCGTTTCTCATTGATATGACCTAAGCGGCAATGCCACATCAAAGTTGCATTCTCATGTGAAATCTTACGTTTCCTATTGTCATTCTCAACACTCAAGATAAGTCCGCTAGAATCAATCATATAAAGACCATTCAATAAATGCGCATCACAAAAACGAACATCATTTCGAAACAAGGTCAACAACTTGTTCTTTATTACAACATCAAAACCATCCATGTCTAAACAAGAGATAGAGATAATGTTTCGAGTGATAGAGGGAACCAAAAATACATCTTTTAGTTCCAACACAAAACCGGAAGGTAAAGTTAAATCCACGCTCCCAATGGCCATAGCAGAGATGCACGTGCCATTCCCGACGCGGAGTTGAACTTCACCTTTCTCGAGCCGCCTCCTATTCTTTAGGACCTGCACATTTCGACAAATGTGAGCACACGAACCGGTATCGAATACCCAATCGGTGTTAGAGGTAGCGAGAAGGGTTTCGATGACAAATATACCTGAAGAAGAAGGTTGGACGGTTCCCGCCTTCTTGTCGGCAAGGTACTTGGGGCAGTTTCTCCTCCAATGACCCTTGTTGCTACAATAGTAGCAAACGGTCTCGGGAGTGGCCGGGTTCTTCTTCTTCTTGGAACCCACGGGAGCACCCTTGGCCGAACCTTGGGGCGTCACCGGGCCTTTGCCCTTCTTGGCTTTACGGCCTCGCTTCTTGATCTTCTTGCTCTTGTCACTCACGGCAAGAACATCCTTTGGGCCCTTCTCCTTCTTGAGACTATCCTCCGTCTCAACGAGCATGTTTTGGAGATCATCCATGCTCTTGTCCATGCCATTCATCCGGTAGTTCACAACAAAACCGGTGAAGCTTGGAGGGAGGGAGTTGAGAATGAAATCTTGAATCGCACCCGTAGGAAAGGGCGTATCAAGCTTTTCAAGCTGCCGAAACAACCCCGCCATCTTCATGACGTGTGGCCCGACTTCATGACCCTCCGCCAAGCGAGTGTTGGCGACGGCCTTGATGAGACGGGCCCTTTCGGTGCGGGCCTTGGTTTGGAACATGTTCTTGAGACGAGTGATCATTTCAAACACTCCATAACCACTATCGATGAACTCCTTTTGGAGTTCCGATTCCATGACCGCAACCATCAAGACCGACATCTCCATGTCGTCATTGACGTGCTTCTCATATTCCTCTTGCTTATCCTTTGGATCGGTGTCCTTAGGAGCAGAAGGAATCGGAGTGGAGAGGAGGTACTCCCTTTTCTCAAACCTAAAGGCAAGCCTTAGGTTGCGGTGCCAATCCAAGAAATTAGCACCGTTAAAGGCGAGTTTCTCTTTCTCAAGAAGAGAACGAAGCGTTAAAGAGGAGGAAGACATCTACAACAATTATCGAATTTAAAGGTCAATTAGTTTTATGTTTTTAGTTTTAACAAAAGTAAAACTTTCACTACACTTTTAAAAGTCCCTAAGTATAGTGATTTCCAAGACCCCTATTTTCATCAAAATGGACCTGCTATGGCACGTCATCCAAAATGATTAGATAAGGTAGGTTCTCCAACCAATCATCTTACCATGACTCTTGGTTCGCATAAGCGAACTTCGCCCCGATGTCCAAACTCTAGTTGGGTCCATCGAAAAGTCACTTCTCACTATTTTCTCCTTGCAAATCTTAGTTATTTGCACCCCGACTACCGAATTGGCAATCATGATGTCCGCTTGGGCGGACCGCGCCATGAGTGACAATCGGCGTGAAGGGGATAGAGAGAAGGAGGGCGATTTAACTTATTCGTTTTAGTTTGGGACAAACAATTCATATGACATTTTGTTTGGTGGTCGTGTAAGCATACACCCATACCTAACCTAACAAAATAATCATATAAGCATCTCATAGTTGTGGGTTTGTATGGCTCCCGCTTGCATTAGTTTCGCCACATCGTCCATGGAGCAAAACTAATCTAATACTTGCCCTCCCACTAAATTCTATAAGGATCTAAATCCTATATAAAATAAAGGTGCAAAATACATGTGAAAACATCCTATTCCCATCCTAACCTTAGGGGCATGCAAGCCTCACAAGTTACATAAAAAATTAATCAACAAATTAATTAATTAATGGCACCAAAGGCCGCATTACAAACATTCACACATGCATTCATTACAACCACAAGGCATTGAGTCTTGAGTCATACTAAACCCACTATCCACCTACAAAACAAAGTTAGCACATACAAGCACTTTGTTTCCAATTAACGATTTTCAAGCATCTTTGCGTATCGTTTGCCATAAGTAAATTCCGTGTACAAATCCTCAATTTTAAACAACAAAACTTGTTTAAATTCATTTAGAAAGTACTTTCAACATCCCATAACAGAAAGGAGATCAAACAAGGAGTTTTCTAATTAATTTCAACTAGTTTGAATACTTAGAAAAACAGTAATTTATTAAAAAACGTAACTAATGGAATCCAATAAAAACAAAGGTTTTAGGTCTCCAAAAATTCTCAAATAAATTACTTAAGCTCCTTATCATAGTTGTGATTACCAGTAAAAATTTCAAGAAGAGATCTTACACCATCTGGGAGAATCAAAAATGACAAATCTCTTACAAGTGCACGAAACACCGTTATGAGACTTTCAGATTATCCTCTCAACCATTTGGTCTGTTAGACCACCTTCTAATCAGTTTTTATATATACAATATACATAGAAAAACTAGTTTAGTCTATAGGCTAACTATCTATGAAAAGAAAACCACCAAGTTTAGTTCAAAAGGTTCGAGTTACAAACTAAACAATCAACAAATTCTGTACTGGAACAGACAGTCGATTGAAAAGTTCTAACCTAGTTGAAGGTCCTAACTTCCACGAAAAATTATGAAATTAATTTTCCTGGAATCCTAACTCAAAATAGAATAACTCCATTTAAACAGAATTTTTAAAGGAGTTCTCAGTTGGTACAGTTTATTAGAACAATCGATTTGTTCAATAAACTGGATCTGACGAGATCTTCCTTTTCATACTTGAAAACCCACAAATTAATCCAAGTCATGCAACAATTTATACATGCTCAGAAAGAGCTTCAAGTCCTCTTTAAATCTAGCCATAGAACACTGGTACTTATATTCAAAATATAAATCTTTCAAGCCATTCAAACAGGACAGTGCGAGCAGAAACTGGTTCTGCGCACTGTCGCCGTTTTATTCACAGTAAATCCATACTAATTCAGAAAAATGTGAATCTAACTCCAAAAGAATCACAATCCACAGATCTACAACTTTCATGTAGATGGAAAAAACTTCCAGAGAACTTATCAAAGCGAAAAACGCGAAACAACACAGAAAATACTATTTCCAGACAGCAAACAAACGCATCATCTCTACTAATCAGTTAATTAGCCAATTTCTCTTAATTAAGTGTCAAAATAGCTTAAGTACGACCATGTGCTCTGATACCACTGTTAGTTAAGTGCACAATTTTAATTTTTCAAGGATAATTACTATTAATTACCCATAATTAAGCATGCACACACATAGGAACTAGTATTAAGCCATTTGCACAAGAGAACGGGTTCAAAGATGTACCTCCCTTGATATCGTAACCAAGGGGATTTGAACCGCGGCTAGGATGAAGGTGGTGCTTGCTCTTTCGGCCTCCTTGTCGAATCTCCTCGAGTCCACTTGGTATTAACCAAATCCTCAACAAGAACTATGCTAGTAGCCTTGGAGGATATGACTAATCCCTAGTTTTCCCGTTCTTCTATCAAATCAACAAGTTATTTGAGGAAGAAAGGGGCTCAACACATGAGCAATAGGGAGAGAAGAGAGGGGAGGAGGCGCCGGCCTAGGGAGAGGGGCGGCTAGGGTTTGTGTGGGAGAGAGAGAGGGGGATTTGCAACCATCCACATCCTTATATAGAGTGCAAACCCTACCTACCTCATACCATGTATTTACAACATTGCCATCCCACCTACCACCATGTATGGCCGGCCACAATAAGGGCCTTTATGGGCCAATTGCATTGCCTCATGGGTCCACTTAATCATTCATTAAATGGCCCCTCTTGTTGCTCTCAATTTGGATCCCTATTGGGCCTTTAATTAACTATTTAATTAAAGCCCTATAATATGCATATGTGTTGAAATAAATAATTATTAACTTAATAATAATTATTTAGGGATTAGATAATGCATTAATTTATTTCTATATGATCCCTTTAATTTAATTAATTATAACGGTCTACAACGCTATTTAATTAATTAATCAACTTATCATATTTTGCAATACCAATTATTGCAAATAAATAAATAATGCAAGCATGGTTAAAACACCAATTCTGTGTGACCCTTTGAGGATTTATGCTACGTTGGACATGGAGTTAAATCGCTATTTAATTCCAATAATCATAAGCGGTATCTAGCAACACGTTATGATTCCCAATTCGCATAAATAGTGTACAGCTACAATATTTCAATCCTGCATAAGAGAATAAAAGTATATCTCTATTTTGATTCCTATGCCTCACGATATCATCGTATAATCCAAGATAGGAATGTGTCATTCTTGCAGATTATACGTTTCTTGATCTAGAGATAATTGTATCAGTTGCTAGCAAACAATCTATCTCCATCAAGGGGCCCAAACAGATATCGTCACTCACTAAGTGAATTAATGAGGGACATACGGTTTTCTTGACTATTTAGCTTTTCCCCGCACAATTCAAGAGAACATAAATAACGTCCGTATAGCAGCCCTTATCGGGAATCAGCGGTAGACGATATTTATTGAACCTATCCTCATGTGGAAAAGATAAATATCTCAAACTTAGAATCAAAATCATAACGAAATAAATAATGACACCAAAACACAATCCATATATTTATTTCGTTGGGTCATGTCCTGTACTATGTTCAATTAACATAAACATATGCAATTAAGTTGGTTACTCTTAACCTGTGATTTATAGAACTTAATCAACACTTAACTTGCATACTAATCTTATTGATAATTAATGTTCCTTGTTAATTATCAAAATTATGGACGCTTTAGATTTATTGTTGTCATTTACTACTAAATGAAACACAGTGATCTATAATTCAGATCCTCAACCTGAATGAACTGTCAACACATAAATCAAGGAACAAATGATATAAAATCATCCATAACATAAAACCATAAAAGTAGCCAAATATGATTGGCTTCTAGGACATATCTCTAACACTTTACTTGGTAGCTAATTGAAAATTAATTAGTTTTATATTTTTATATATTTGTTTTGTCTTTCTTGATTTGATTAATATTATTGTTGATTATGAATTGCTTGACTTTATGGTTTTTACCTAATAAACTAAGGCCTCGTCTAGTTTGTTAGGGCTATGTTTGGCAAACCCCAAGAACTAACTAGTTCGCGCGCAACCAAACAAACCACGAACTAGAACAAGGTCTAGTTCCCCTCCTTGTTCTAGTTCTACCAAAATCATGGAACTAGTTCTAATTCACACCCTTTGTCAAACATAGCCTAGGTAATTAGAACCCTAATTTCAACTAATTGAATGCTATAGGATATATATTAACCGAAAGGCCAACCCATGATTTAACTAAAAGGTGCTTCTCTTCCTATGATTGAAAGATATAGAATATCCTAAAGGTTAGAAATGTAAACTTAGAAATCCTAAGTCAAGGAACGAAAGTTGAAACTTAAAAATTTTTAAACACTTTCATTATTGAGATTTAGGAATTGAACCATGAACGAAAGTTAGGATTTGGAACCTAGATTAAAACCAACAACCTTCACTTAGATAGAATATAAAATTTATTAAACAAATCTAACGTTGTATTCAGACATACCAACCTGAAAGGGAACAAATCAGCTTGAATATGGCCAAGTAGAGCGACCTGAGCAATTGATCCTAGTTTAAATCCATAAATTCAAGTTTCTTGTTATTAGTTAATCCCTTAGTCTAGTTTAGAGCATATTCACTCAGGGTGCATTTGGCATTCACCAAATGAATTGAGATTAATTAAGGTTAGCACTAATCTTGTGCTAACCCACTAACTCACGCAAGAGATGGGTTAGCGGTTTCACCATGAAGGGGTTAGCATTAATCATGTATTAATAATGATAATTAATACTTAAAAAAATTAATAAATAATAATATTTAATATTTAATAATCAATAATAAATTATTGTAAATTGATAATATTTAATAAGTAATAATAATAATAATTAGTTAACAATAATTAATAGTAATTAATAATTAATAATCAATTATAACTAATAATTTAATGATTAATGATGACTTATAATAATTAGTAACTAATAATTAATAAGAATTAGGAATTAATAATTAATAATAGTTAACAATTATTATAATAATTAAAGTAATTAATAATTAATAATTCAAAATAAATAATAATAATAATAATAATAATTAATATTAATTAATAATTATTGTAATATTTATAATTAATTAACAATAGTTATTGTAATAAGTTATTTATTAATAATTAATGAGGATTAATAATAACTAGCAAAAGATGCCCTCAATACATGGGCAAATAAGAAAATAAAATATTGATATTAACTTTTGTTTCATATAGAATTTTATATGTTAGACATTAAAGATACCATAAAATTAATAATTTAGTCTTTCTTTTTTAATAAATAGCTAATTTGGTAGTAACTTTATCTTTTTTAATTAAAAGTCTAACCCTTGATCTAGACCACTGATCATATCAAATTACACAAATCAGTGGTCCATAATTGATATAAGTATTATTTGTTAGAAAGTGTGCTAATTTTCATTTTTATGCTAATTACCAACTAATTAACCAATTTAATAAAGCACACACAAAGATCTAGCACAAAAGCCATTCAACACAAGAGAAAAGGGTTGGAAATATACCTCTCTTGGTATCGCAACCAAGAGGATCGTTCCAACGGCTTTGGTGTCGGTGGCGAGCTCTCCAAGCACCTCCTAATCGCACGCCTCGAGTCCACTAAGGAATTAACCACCTTCTCAACTAATTATGCTAGTAATTAGGAGAAAGAAACTAATTCCTAAGCTTCCCCTCTTCTAGTTAATTCTCCAATTAATTTTTAGGTGGAAAGCTTGCTCAACACATGAGCTAGGTGGTGTATAGAAGAGAGAAAAGGGATAGAAAAATCTGAAATTTTTCTTCTCCTTTTGTGAGGTTCGGCCAAGGGAAGAGGAGAGAGAGAGGTAGTGTGGAGGCTAGTGTTTGCTCCCAAAGAACACCCCTTTATATAGGCCACTCAACCTAGCTCTCATCCAAAATTACATGGACAAAATTGCCCCTTGCCCTAGCCGCACCTACCTACCCCATATATGGGTTGGGCCTCAAGTTAAGTTGAGCCCAATACTCTTCCATTTAATTGCACCTTCCATTGGACATTAAATTAACCAATTAATTTAAAGCCCAATTAGCTCAAATAATTAAATGTGTTGATTATAATTAATTATTAACTATTTAATAATTAATATGGAATTAGTCAATGCATTAAATTATTTCTATATGATCTATTTGACTTAATTAATCATAACGGTCCATAACGGCATACGATTAATTAATCAACTTATCATATTTTGCAAAACCAATTGTTGCAAATAAATAATTAATGCATGTGTGGTTAAACACCTTATTATGTGTGACCCTTTGAGGATTTATGCTATGTTGGCCATGGAATTAAATCGTTATTTAATTCCAATAATCATAAGCGGTATCTAGCAACACGTTATGACTCCCAATTCGCATAAATAGTGTACTGCTACAATATTTCAATCCTGCATAAGAGAATAATTAGTTTCTCTATTTTGATTCTTATGTCACACGATATCATCGTATAATCCAAGATAGGAATGTGTCATTCTTGCAGATTATACGTTTCTTGATCTAGAGATAATTGTATAAAGTTGCATGCAAACAATCTATCTCCATCAAGGGACCCAAACAGATATCGTCACTCACTAAGTGAATTAATGAGGGACATACGATTTTCTTGATGATTAACTTTTCCCCGCACAATTCAAGAGAACATAAATAAAGTCCGTATAGCAGCCCTTATCGGGAATCAGCGGTAGACAGTATTTATTGAACCTATCCTCATGTGGAAAAGATAAACATCTCAAACTTAGAACCAAAATCATAACGAAATAAACAATGACACATAACACAATCCATATGTTTATTTCGATGGGTCAAGTCCTGTGCTATGTTCCATAACATACACATATGCAATTAAGTTGATAACTCTTTACCTATGATTAGTAGAACTTAATCATCACTTAACTTGCATACTAATCTTATAAGATAATTAATGTTCCTTGTTAATTATCAAGATTATGGACCGTTTAGATTTATTATTGTCATTCTAAAGAATGATCCACAGAGATCTACTATTCAGATCCTCAACCTGAATAATCTGTCAATAATAAACCTAGGAACAGATGATAAAATATCATCCCATACATAAACTAATAATTAAGTCATTAAATTATTGACTTATAGGACATAACTCTAACATTATTTACACCCTTTTATCTAACATGTTTACTCCTTTTTATATGAAATGTTTAACCCTTTCTCTAAGTGCCTTTATAAGTAGTAAGGATTAGTAACTAATAATTAGTGCTTAATAATTAATAATAGATAATAATTAATATAATAATAATAATAATTAAAGTAATTAATAATTCAAAATAATAATTAATTAATTAATTAATAATTATGGTAATATTTATAATAATTAATAATTCATAATAGTTAGTGTAAAAATAATTATATAAATTTAAATAATAATTAGTAATTAATAATAGTTAACAATTAATATAATAATTATTCAAGTAATTAATAATAAATAATTCAAAATAAATAATAATAATTAATTAATAATTATGGTATTTATAATAATTAATAATAGTTATTGAAATATCAATTATTTATTAATAATTAATGAGGATTAATAATAATTAGTAACTAATAATTAATAATAATTAGAACTTAATAATTAATAATATATAACAATTAATAACATATTAATTAAAATAATTAATAGTTAATAATTCAAAATAAATAATATTAATGATTATAATAATTATTATGGTAATATTTATAATAATTTGATAATAGTTACTGTAATAATAATTGTATAAATTTAAATAACCGTACTAATCGTACTAACTTCTCTTTTGCCAAACACACAGTTTAGATTTAAAACCAAAAGTAATAAAATCATATTTTGCGTTTAGAGTATTTTTTGTTAGGAAACTGCTCAATTTTATTTTGTGACTAATTACGCTTAATTAATCCAATTAAAACACAAGCAACACAAGATCTAGTGCAAAAGCTCATTCGACACAAAGAGATAGTTGGAAATTTGTACCTCCCGCGAAATCGTATTCGCGGGGCTCGACCAAGGCATGGGAATCGATGGCGTGCCTTCTCCACCGTCTCCACCACGTCTAGTAGCTGCCCTCGAGTCCACCAAGGAGGATTAATCACGTTCTACAAGGTACGTGCTAGCATACCCAAAGAACAAGCCTAATCCTTATGGTTTTCTCTCTTGCATCAATCAACAACCTTGATTAAGTGGAGAGAAAATAGCTCAACACATGAGCAAAAGAGAGAAAGAGAGGATGAAAGTGGCGGCCTCCATGGGAGGAATGAGAGGAGAGAGAAAAGCTAGGTGGAGGCTCTCATAAGTGGTCCTTATATAGAGCACAAAACCTAATTAACCTCTTGCATAATTACAACTATGCCATCCCACCTACCACTATATTGGGCAGCGACGAAATGGGCCTATATGGGCCACTTAATCCACTCAATTTAGTCTCTAATTCTATTAATTAAAGCCCTATTTATTTGCTCTTTAATTGGGTTATCTATTTGCTACCAAATAACGGCCCAATTAATTAATATAACCATTTATATTAAAATTGTGTTGAACTAAATTAATTATTAACTCATTAATAATTATTTTAGGATTAGTTAATGCATTAATTTATTTCTATATGATCCATTGACTTAATTAATTATAACGGTTCGCAACGGTATATAATTAATTAATCAATCTTATCATATTTTCACAATACTTACTGCTGCGAATAAATAAATAATGCACTGCGTGATTAATGTCATATTTGTGTGACCCTTTGAGGATTTATGCTATGTTGGCCATGGAATTAAATCGTTATTTAATTTCAATAATCATAAGCGGTATCTAGCAACACGTTATGATTCCCAATTCGCATAAATAGTGTACTGCTACAATATTTCAATCCTGCATAAGAGAATAAATATGTTTCTCTATTTTGATTCTTATGTCACACGATATCATCGTATAATCCAAGATAGGAATGCGTCATTCTTGCAGATTATACGTTTCTTGATCTAGAGTTGATCGCTTAGTTGCGCGCATACGATCCAACTCCATCAAGGGGCCCAAACAGATATCGTTACTCACTAAGTGAATTAATGAGGGACATACGATTTTCTTGATGATTAGCTTTTCCCCGCACAATTCAAGAGAACGTAAATCAAGTCCGTATAGCAGCCCTTAACGGAAATCAACGGTAGACAAGATTTATAGAACCTATCCTCATGTGGAAAAGATAATCATCTCAAACTTAGAACCAAAATCATAACGAAATAAATAATGACACATAACACAATCCATATATTTATTTCGTTGGGTCAAGTCCTGTGCTATGTTCCATAACATACACATATGCAATTAAGTCGGTAACTCTTTACCTATGATTTGTAGAACTTAATCATCACTTAACTTGCATACTAATCTTATATGATAATTAATGTCCCTTGTTAATTATCAAGATTATGGACCGTTTAGATATATTATTGTCATTCTAAAGAATGATCCACAGAGATCTACAATTCAGATCCTCAACCTAAATGATCTGTCAATAATAAACCTAGGAACAAATGACAAAATATCATTCATAACATAAACTAATATTTAAGTCATTAAATTATTGACTTCTAGGACATAACTCCAACAATCTCCCACTTGGCCTAGAGTCAATCAGTAGTGACTTCTAGCCAACGAAGAATTGAGAACGATGTCATATATCTACATATATACATGTCTTGGACCTCAAAATAAATAATACGCTTAAAGCTAGTTACTCATACGTCCACCACGTATGGATGCAAAACTGCATCTCGTATACTGCTCAAGGTAGAGGTCATGCTAGAGTGTTCGCTGTGTTCGCGAACCTATCCAAGTTTGTTTGACCCTATATATATATACTCCTATACATATTCTTGATCATCATCAAGTGATATCAAGTGATATCGTTATAGATCATATTTGAATCTCCAATGTAATATTGGGTTCTTTAGGAGTAAATTGTGGTTCGAGATGCATAGAACCATAATAGCTCGACTAATAACTCGATCCAAATAACCTTCTTTTATTGCTTCTCAAGTTGCTATGTATTTTGCTTTGGTGACGGAAACGGTTGTAATATTCCATTTAGAACACCTTCTAAAACTTACAACACCACCTTTGAGCAAAATATGTAACTCAACTGTGATTATATCAATCTTTCGAAAAACTATCATTAGTGTAACTCCAACATTTTTCCCTTCAATCAAATAAATTAGATTTGTCGAAACCTTAAGTTAGAATAATCTGTCCATGTGATTCGATGCTCAAGTTATACCACATATATAATTATAAGATTAGATGGTAGACAAGAGGTTATTTTGATTTAGGTTTTGCCTCGATCAATGTCTTCTGTGTACTGAAACATCGTTGAAACTTGAAAATCAAAATTTTTATACTATACATATTTTAATTTTCATATTTTCAGAATTTAGATTTTTTTTTATCAGATTATTATTCGTGGACCCTCTAGTAACCATGTTTTTAAATTAAAAAAATATTTAAAATTTTGAAAAAAAGTATAATTTTACTTTACAACATCTTAATGTGAAGAAAACATTAAACAACTCGGATCGTTCGTTTAAATCTTTAAATATGAAACTGATGCAATACACACAACAATTTGTGCTTAGCAAAACATTTTAACAATCCTCACATCCACAGTAATAAAAAAGTTATATATTAATAAATTAATTACGACACAAATTCTTATTAAAATAGTTTGTTTTGTTTTCAAACAAAATTTATAAACGTACCCTAATTTAGCCTATTACCTAGTGAAAAACGTCTGCGTGCTCTCTTAATTTTATTCTTAGCGACCCAAAATGAACGAAAATGAAAAATTTCCTCTTGTGGTGTTGCAAACTTGCAATGAGCCTTTGTTTGATGTTTACGGTTTACCTTGACCTCTTACTGACACAAACAACCCCAATTCGCACTTGCACTTCCCCTGTTTGTTTTCTCTTTCTCTACTCGACCTCGACTCCTCCTGATCTGATCCAGATCTCACTTAAACCCCCACCCCTTCCCTTCTCTTCCCTTCCCTTCCCTTCCCTTCCATGGAGCAGCTCAAGTCGCTCGGTCGTGAGCTCGCCATGGGCTCCCAAGGCGGATCCTCCAAGGAATTCCTCGATCTCGTCAAATCCATCGGCGAAGCGCGATCCAAATCCGAGGAGGATCGCATCATACTGCGCGAACTCGAGACTCTCCGGCGCCGCCTCTCCGACCCCGACATACCTCGTCGCAAGATGAAGGAGTACCTCCTCCGCTTGGCCTATGCTGAGATGCTCGGCCACGACGCTTCCTTTGGCTACATCCACGCTGTCAAAATGGCGCACGACGACAATATCATGTTGAAGAGAACTGGATACTTGACTGTGGCTTTGTTCTTGGATGATGGCCATGATTTGATTATACTGATAGTGAATACTATTCAGAAGGATCTGAGGTCGGATAATTACTTGGTGGTTTGTGCTGCTTTAGTGGCGGTTTGTAAGCTGATCAATGAGGAGACGATCCCTGCAGTGTTGCCTCAGGTGGTGGAGTTGCTGAACCACCCAAAGGAGGCTGTGAGGAAGAAGGCGGTCATGGCATTGCATCGGTTTCATCAGAAATCGCCCAGTTCAGTGTCACATTTGGTTTCGAATTTTCGCAAGGTAATTCTATGAATAATCATATGGTTCAGTTCATGAAAGAATGTCCCAAATTTACTCTTTTATAATTTGCAAAAGTGCTAATTGAGATGATCTGCTTACTAATATACTAGTAATGACTTTTATGTCTTGAAGCAGAATGTTTTCTGGTACCAGTGTTAGGATACTGGTTTGATTAGGGGGTGTGGCCATTTGTTGCATTATTTTACTTACCAGATACATGCGTAATTGTGGGCAACCTTTCTTTTCTGTAATGGAAAAGAGGTAGAGAAGCCTCTTTTTTTTTCTCCAAAAAAAATTAGCAGATATGTTTGGCAGGCGAGCTAAACTGAATAAAATTGGGTGCTTTGCTCTATGCTATCATTGTGAAAGAAATTGTTGGCTTCACTTCATATTTGGTTTCAATTTTTTAATGCTGAAGCCTTCAGTTTGTTATTGGGAACTTGCTGATTTGAATTAGCATGTGCTAGTTTAAGAATTCTTTTAATTTTGGAAGACATCATTGGAGGACTCGTCCTATTTAATTTCTGGGCATTCTGATATCATTAGTTTGTGAGTACAAAAACTTGTACAAAGTGAGAACAAAATAGAATAGTCTTTAATTTCTATAGAGGTTCATCAGAAAATGCCTGTATTTAAAGGTAGGTTACTTTTCTCCCTGCATTTTTTTGAAATCTTGATTCCAATTTCAATCCTTGCATGTAGGACCATAGATGGATAGGTCATTTCTGGAAATTAGAATTTTACAAATGACACGCAACATTATATTCTTTGTAATATCAATCCCACTATCTCTTGTTAGTAACAGCTATGGGGTCTGGCATAACACTTGTCAAGAAAACTCGAATCACCGTAAGTTCACTCAAAAGTTAGCAAAAAAAAATAATAATAAAAAAAATTTAAAATGAAAAAAAAAATATATTTATAGTAGTACTCGTGCAAATTAGATGTAAGCTTATCAAAACAATCGGGTTTATTGTTAATGTAAAACTTAGTGACCATCAGTTTTAAGATGTGCAATTTATGTTATGAAAGGAACTGTAATATAATTTGTTATGATTGCTATTAGTAAAATGTAACTAAATAATATATAATTGATGGATTTTCAGAGGCTATGTGACAATGATCCAGGGGTGATGGGGGCAACTTTGTGCCCGCTGTTTGACCTGATATCAGATGATGCAAGCTCGTACAAAGATTTGGTTGTCAGCCTTGTCAGCATCCTTAAGCAAGTTGCTGAGAAGAGGCTCCCCACTGCCTATGATTACCACCATATGCCTGCACCTTTCATCCAGGTAGTCAAGAAAGCCTATTCTTATGTTTCATACAGATCTATCTATAATCTTAGTGTTGTCCTGATCGATGGCACTGAACTCCTTGCTTAATCTGTTGGATCTCCTGAAGTTTTGGCCAAATTTTATTCATGATCTCATAGAAAATGCATAGAAAAAGAAGAAATAGTCTATGTTTGGTATAAAGTTAGTTTGTGTTACTGATATTGTCTATCGTGTATACTGAACCTGACTGATCAGTCCATTCTGGGACTATCTTATGCTGAGCTGGCTGGTACATACAGATCCATGATTGATTAGGCATTCTCGCTTAATACTTATCTGTACCTCTATTGGACTGGCTGAAGGTTGATACAGGTAACGTACCATTATTGCTTATCAAGACTGGCTCTCATGGTAAGTAGTTGCCTCAGTGAATCAGTCGCTGAGCATTGCCTATCTTTAAGGTACTGTATTGCTACGTCTGACTGCCATGAATGTAGTGTTGGACTGATCAATGCAAGTATCATATTTTATATCATCGAAGTTTCAGAGTTTCTTATCCATTTCAAATATGATATGTGCAGATTAAGTTACTCAAGATTCTTGCTTTGCTTGGAAGCGGGGATAAGCAAGCAAGCAACCATATGTATGCAGTTCTCACTGAGATTTTTAGAAAATGTGAATCTTCAAGTAATATTGGAAATGCTATTTTGTATGAGTGTGTATGTTGTGTCTCTTCTATTTATCCCAACCCTAAAGTACTAGATGCAGCTATAGAGGCCACTTCTAAGTTTCTCAAGGTTAGCTTCCCTAAAGTTGTTTTTATCATGTTATTGCACTATTTTAGTGATTTTCGGAAAGGCACAGAAACACAATACATTATTGGTGTACCAGTGGTCAGTTTAAAGTTTGCAATCGCAAATTTTGGTACAAATATTTCAGGTTCTTTTTGGTACTGTTTCCTAAACTAGTCATAAGTAGCAGGTCAGGTTCAGCATCTGTGCTGTTATGTTGATATGCTGGACATAAATAGATTTGATTTTCACCATTTACATTATTCTCTATGGTAATTTGGGGGTCCATGACTGAACTGTCCAGTGTTGAGACACCCACTAGATATTGTATTCCGAATGATATTTCATTATTCTGTTTAATAATTCTATATTATATGTCAGAGTGAGAGCCATAATTTGAAGTATATGGGAATTGATGCACTTGGCCGGCTTATCAGAATAAATCCCGACATCGCCGAAGAACACCAGCTTGCTGTCATTGATTGCTTAGAGGTTTGTACTGTAACTCAACCTCGTTCCTTTCCTTTTCTTTTTTCCATATTGAATTCTTGTTGAAAGAATTGTATAATTACATTGTAAGGAATTTTTTTTATTTTAAAGCATCAAACAAGCGTATTATCATAGAAATTTTGAAAATCTTTTAAATATTCTTATGCTTCTCTGATAGACACAAATTCTAGAAACAAAGTTTGCAAATGTGGCCAGTAGGCCAAGTTACTTTTGCATTAGACTTGCTTGTCCGCTCAACAGACGTCTCAGCAAGGTGCTGGTAATTTCTGGTTCGTGTGTTCATACTATAGTTCTTGCAATCTTTATTTTTTTAGGACCCAGATGACACTCTTAAGCGCAAGACATTTGAGCTGCTGTACAAAATGACAAAATCAACCAATGTTGAGGTCATAGTGGACCGCATGATTGATTACATGATTAACATCACCGATAATCATTATAAGACAGAGATAGCGTCGCGTTGTGTAGAACTTGCTGAGCAGTTTGCACCTAGCAACCAATGGTTCATCCAGGTGCCTTCACATACCCTTTATTGCTCTTATTCTCTCTCTGTGGGTCTTGTTCTTCTTCTATTTGAAGGGAGTTTTCTCATTTTTTCTAGAGAAATAAGACGAGCATTGGTTTAAAATATGAAAAGAAAAAGACAACCAAGGACAAGCCATTTAAGAATGCTGCCAAAGTACATAAATACTTATTTTCCTGTGGTGATAATATCTTAAAGATGTGAAAATACTTCTGAGTTTTCTTTTTCTTTTTCTTTAAAATTATATTGCATGTGAGGAAACACAATGAAACTCAACAGGTTATTGTTCTTTTTGTTAGCAAAGCTAACTAGTTCTGACAGTGCCTCTAGCTTCATATGTTAGTTATCTTATTGTTATTTTTTACATGTAAATCCAGATAATGAACAAGGTATTTGAGCATGCTGGTGATCTCGTGAATCCCAGAGTGGCACATAATCTCATGCGGCTGATTGCAGAAGGATTTGGGGAAGATGATGAGGGGGCTGATACCCAACTCCGATCTTCTGCTGTATGTAATCTGTTCCATTTGTTGGTTCTGATTTCATTCAAACATTTAATCTACTTTTTAGTCCTTTAAGATAACATCAGAGAAAAATTAAACCAATTCCAACACACCCTCCAAAACAGTATCAAATTTGGTAACTTTTGTATTAATACATCATTCTGAGCAGATTGATTCTGAACCCTCAGGTGACAACTAATTTGGCAATCACAACAGATCTGACCTGGACCTAAGCTAGTGAATCGATCAAACATATAATCAACTTTACCTGAAGAAACTAACTAAACCTAAACACATTAATGAAATTTTTGTATTGGCAATGCTGATTCACAATTTTTTCGGGATGATAATGGAGACAAATTTACCTCGAGCCAAGTGATACAAATGATCAACCTGGAAAAAGCCCCAGAGCCAATTCAATCATAACTGAAAACATGGATTCTATTTAACCCGATCGGGCTCTTCTGTTTATTGTAATTTTCAATTGCACGTTTCATTTTGTTTTTTTCCATGCAATTTTCAATTGAAACCAAATTGTATTAAAGACACTGAACCAAATTGAAGCAGTCCTGTAGCACCTTGGTGCCTATTAGCTCCCGATGTGGCAAAAATCTTGTAATATGATGGTACTCGTTAAACCTAGCTTGAAAATTGAGGGTAACTTTATCGTCATTTAGTTGAGTATGATCATCTGGAATATTTTTTAGGTAATTGTAAATAAATTTAAATGCTGGTATGAGACTTACATGCTATTTTGTAACAGCAAGTTTTATTATTTAATCATGATATTCCAGGTTGCTTCCTACTTGAGGATTCTTGGCGAGCCAAAGCTTCCTTCTTTGTTTCTTCAGGTATGTTTACCCTCGCTATTGTTAGCACGAGCATTGTCCTGATAAAGTTGCTTAATAGTTAGTAACCTTATAATGTTTTTGGATTAAGATAGATTCATAAAACATATTTCAAGTTTGCCAAAAGGTTCTGCATTTTTATATAACGATGGACCAAAGTCCAAAACGTTTAGCATAATGTTTCTTTCATGGTGTCAAGGTGATCGTATCTGTTTAGCATAAACGGAAGCAATGAATACTTTTTTACAAGCTTTTAAAATGCGTTTTTTTCGGTATGACGGTCCGGAGTTGATTCAACAATGTGGCGTTTTTTCAAAAACGCCGAAAAAACAGCGGAAAAATGGTGTATATATGCGAACCATCTGTGTCAAACTCATATGTATTCTTGTGTACAGTACTGCATTTGTATGGATGATTGGTACACGATATTGTACATGATATTGAACATCTCTAAGCATTTTATTCACGATATATACCAAATACATTATGTTCTCAATACACGATATGTCTTTTGATATTGTACACGTTTATTCGGTGAAAAAATAGAATTTTTTTTACTTTTTTTCGGCGAAAAAATGTAAATGACGCGTTATGTTATTTTATCGTTTTTTTTTCTGTGACATTCGTGCGGTTGGCTATAAAATACCGCTATTTCGGAAAAAACGGCGTTTTTTAAAAGCTTGCTTTTTTGTTAAATTGAAATCAGGATAGTACCGACTATGGGTAACTGTTTTCAGTCAAGGGACCTTTGTTGGTAAATTAATTGTTCCTTTAAGTGTAGGTGATCTGTTGGGTCTTGGGAGAATATGGTACTGCTGATGGCAGGCACTCTGCTTCTTATATCGTTGGGAAATTGTGTGATGTTGCGGAGGCCCACTCCAGTGATGATACCGTCAAGGTAAACCAGTTGGATAATTCATGTAGTTCGCTTGATTTGTTCGCTATGGGAAGAGTCCAGTACCAGCCATCTGTTTTGTTTTTTTGGGGCTCATCTGGCTTTCAGATTTGAAGTCGAAATATGAAACACCTAATATAAACCAAAGTTTGATTTAGGACTAATAGATCTAGGTAGTGACTCCAAAACAGTATAAAATTAAGGATCAGAGTTAAGTATAGGCTAATATTTCTTTTTTTCGCCTTTAAATTTGAAAATTCTTTTTTGGAAAGTCCCATACCTGGTAGGATTTGAATTTTATGCTACTAACATTTCATTTATGCTGTTTTCTTGTAAGGCATATGCGGTGTCAGCAATTATGAAGATATTTGCATTTGAATTGGCTGCTGGAAGGAAGGTTGAAATGCTACCTGAGGTAAAAGGGAATTATATTTCTTGAAAATAAAGTAAAAAATGAAGGCTTGTTCTGGGTTGCGATAATAGCACTTGCTTTGGTAGTATGTCAGTGGTTTCAAAATTCATTGTAGTTTCCTAATTGTATCAGTTTCACCTGTATGGATCCCACATATATTTTTGTCTTTACAATTTGTGCAAATTGAATTTATGGTTAATATTGTATTGTGCTGAGCTCTAACTGGCAATTTGTTGACCTAACTTAATGACCAAATAAGCCCATGTTTGCTGAACTGGTCAGGTCAGGTTAGATACTAGCAATGCAGTACCGATGGTGGCCACCCTTTTTTTCCTTGAAATCACATAATAAGGAACTTTTACACCGAATTTTTCTACAGTGCCAAACTTTAATAGATGAGGTGTTAGCTTCCCATTCAACAGATCTACAGCAGCGTGCTTATGAATTTCAAGCTTTATTAGCATTAAGCCCACAAGCCATTGAGAATGTGATGCCCCCTGATGCCAGCTGTGAAGATATTGAGGTATTTCATTTGACCAGTCTTAGCATCATTCCAGTGCAGAAACTATTGATATTGTGTAGTGACACCTCCAATTCAGCAATCAGACCTGCATTTAATTTAAGCTAAACAAGTCAGAAAAGGCCCACCTAATATGGCACCAAAACATATTTTGTTGTGCAATTGCATACATTTAGCTAACAAAGCTTCAATATGATATCAGTGTGGTAGCGTGTATTTTCCCTTATTGTTGCAGTAAGGCCCTGCTTCAACATTTTAAACCCTTGAGCTATGTTGCATGGGTACGGGTACGAGTACCGTACCCGGTACGATTTGGGTACGTCGGTACGAAAATTTTCAAAAATCTCCGGTACGGGTACGGCGATATATATATAGAGAGGATTGCTAAAATGCTATTCATAGCACGGATACCCTTCGTGCTACGGATTCGTTCTTGAATTTAATGCTTCAAACATCCGATCCAAACCATTCATAATCTTCTTCATATTGAAATCTCATTAGAAACCAAATTTTACATTTTTTTGAATTTTTTTACTATTTTTTTCAGATTTTTGAAAATACTTAATCTAATAAATTCTGGACCCTTCAATAACAGTGATTTTCAAAAATTTGATAAAAATAGTAAAAAAATTCAAAAAAATGTAAAATTTGGTTTCTAATAAGATTTCAATACGTAGAAGATAATGAACGGTTTGGATCAGTTGTTTGAAGCGTGAAATGCAAGAACGAATCCATAGCACGAAGGCCATCTGTGCTATGCATAGCATTTTAGCAATCCTCTATATATATATATATATATATATATAGAGTTTAGCTACGGTGAGTCGCGACTCACGGACCCTCCGGTGAGTCGCGACCAAAACTCCTAGATCTAGATCAAAATGACCGATCCAAACCGTCCAATATGATCTCCCTATTGAAATCTCCATGTAGACCAAATTTTTCATTTTTTCAAAATTTTTAAATATTTTTTTGAAATTTTAGAAAATCGTTAATCTAATTGGTTCTGAACCATTCAAAAACATCAGTTTTTAAAAATCCGAAAAAAATACTTAAAAATTTCGAAAAAATAAAAAATTTGGTTTGCACGGAGATTTCAATAGGGAGATCGTATTGGACGGTTTGGATCGGTCATTTTGATCTAGATCTAGGAGTATTGGTCGCGACTCACCGGAGGGTCCGTGAGTCGCGACTCACCGTAGCTAAACTCTATATATATATATATATATATATATATATATATGAGAGATAAAAATTGCAAGATATATCAATTAAGGCCTAAATAAATTTAATCATAAACAAATATTACCTAATTAAACAAATTATTTAAAATATTTTAGATATGTACAAAAATGAAAATTTTATACTATCAGATTACTTATATTTTTGCAAGAATTCATATAAATTTTTATGCCAACATGAGTTTTAGAGGGCTCCAAAATAATTAAAATACTAAAAAACTATTCATTAAAAATGGGAAATGGATATGTCCAATATTTGAGCAATGGACATTATACCGAATTTGGGGATGCTTGATTGTCCGGTTTTGAAAGTTTCCTTAGTCCCACAAGTGAAGTCCAACCTTTTATATATACGTATATATAGAGTGGAGTGGGTGAAGGCAATAAATTCATTGCCACGGTGGCTTCCCAAGTGCAGCAAGTATTTTGGGCCTTTAATCACGTTAAAAAAATAGTCACACTGTGTTGGTCAAACGTACCCAGAGATGGTCATACGTACCGGAGACCGTACCGGGATGGTCAAATACATTAAAATACTCTGGTACGCCACCTGGCCTATCTGGCTCGTACCGGTGTCGTACCAGATGCGTACCCGTACCCGGTTCATACCCGGTACCGGTACTCTTCCATACATAGAGTACCGGGGTAACATTAGACTTCAAATATCTTGTTAGCTTGGTGAAGGAGAAGGGCTCTGCCGGCAGCAATAGAGAAATGACTCCGGAACTAGGAATAACATGGAGCCCCAAGGAGATACACCGGGGCGAAGCTTCGCCCTTTCTCTAGCAACCCGTTAAAGTGAAATCCGGGGCCTTTGAGGACTGTTTTGTGATTTTAAAGCAATACTTTTTTTTTTCATTTTTATTCAAAGGACAGAAACCGTGGAACCGCAAATATAAACAAGAAAATTTACAACTATTAATAGCTTCCTAACATAGCCCTTGAGTTATAAAATGAGCAGTAGTCAAATGTTAATTCAACCTAGTTTCAAGCAAATTGCTTCTCAACTTAAAGCTTATATTAGTGCATTAGTGCGATTGTGTTGATTTGAGTAAAAGTAGAAAGAAACATGACAGACAAAAATAAAAATCAGAATGCTGTGGCATATTGCTGCAGGTCATGGTTTTGAAGATATTGATTGAAACAGTATGCTATCCAGTACTCATTTTCATATACATGTTTGCAAAACAAACAAATTGATATTCTGTTTTCTGCTTTTATTTCTTTTTTCCTTTATTTGGGCAGATCGAGACAAGTCTTCCCTTTTTAAGTAACTATATAAACCAAGCAATAGAAAATGGTGCTAGGCCTTATATCTCTGAGTCTGAGCGATTGGGGACAGTAAACACCATCACCCCAGCCAGTGCCAGCCACTACCAGCAGGACCCAGCTCATTCCCTTCGGTTTGAGGCCTATGAGCTACCCAAGCCACGAGCCCCACCCCCTAGTATTCAGCCATCATCAACGTCTTCTTTACCTACCATTTCCAGTGACCTGGTACCAGTCAGCGAAGCAACCTACACAACCAGAGAAGAACAACACAATCCCAAAGTTCAAACCCTAGCTGATCAGATATCAGCTGAAATTGGAGTTCGCCTCAAGCTTGAGGGGGTCCAGAAGAAATGGGGACAACAGACGTACTCTTCCCCATCAGCTCCTTCTACATCAAGCTCCAGCACACAAAAGGCTACTAATGGGATGGTGACAAGCGATACAATACGCCAAAGCTCACTTGATTCAAGGAAACAGCAGATTCCGGAGGTCTCAGCTGAGAAACAGAGACTTGCAGCCTCTTTGTTTGGGAAGAAAGCGGCAGAGAGAAAGACGCAGGGTAGCACACGTAGACCTGCAAAGGAGAGCCAACATGCTGTTGCCACATCAGCTCCAGAGCCACCGGAGGAAAAAGTGGTTGTTCCTGCAGTACCACCACCAGATCTACTTGATCTAAATGAACCGAGCGAAACAGCTACACCGACCATTGATCCTTTTAAGCAACTTGAAGGGCTTTTGGGACCTGCAGCTGGCAGTGATGTGGCTTCTGCTCCAAGCCCGTCTGTCGGTGCCGTTAAAACACCAGATCTGATGTCAATGTTTACAGACACGCCTTCGATAGTTGACAGTAAGAGCTCTGATAAAGGGGTGGTTAGTTCAACTATAGCTAAAAAAGGTCCAAATGTGAAAGAAGCATTGCAAAAGGATGCAACAGCTCGTCAAGTTGGTGTGACACCATCTGGAAATAACCCTAATCTTTTTAAGGACTTGCTTGGCTAAAAGTTCTTCGGGAGGGGAAAAATGGCATTGTGATAGTGATATGGTTGGATTGTTTAAATTTTCGAAGATGTCGGATGATGCCTTTTTGTAATTTTGACTGGAGGGTAATGATGTGGCAATGATGTGGGACTCTTGTTTATTCTTTTTTTTTTTCCAATTCTTCTTTGTTTTTTTGTTTTCAATATTTATTATTCTTTTTTTTTATATCGGAAGTCAAAATGTGGTTAAAAATCTAGGCGTAGATGAATTGATGTGAGAAGAGTTGAATGGATTTGCTTTTGTGGATTTGTAGAAGAGATAGCTGCATTAGAAAATTAGTTTTTCATTGTCGAAATTAATTGTGACGTTCATATTAAATAATAAATGAACATAGCTCTTAATATTTGGTTAATGTATGATAAATGGAGTAATGGACAAAGCTTTAATAATCGGTTATTTATTTGACTAATGAGCATAGGAATACTTGCTAATGAAGGGCTAAGTTACTTCAACTCTAGTCAAATCCATTCTTGCTGATTTTTAGTGTGGCTTAGTCTTTGTTACACTTGCAGGATCTTAGTGGTGCGTTGTCATGGTAAGCACATGAATGCCCATTGTTCTTTCACTCTTTGTATCTGTTTGTAATTACTGGAAGGATCTTAGTTTGTGGTGTTCTTTTTGTGCTTGCGTTGGTTTACTATTTAAAGACATGACACTCATAACACTGATTTTCCAGACAGGATCACAGCTACAAGCTGTTAACTTTCCCCTCACACGTGGTGCTGTTAAGTCCGACAACAAGGCTAAGAGAACAGAAAAAACGACCAGCTATAAATAACTCTCCCTTTTTTGTGGAGCTGATTGCTCGGTTTGAACTATTTCTTAGTACACAATAAATTGAAGTCGCTCTTCAACTTTTCATTTCTTTTGGGGCTGTCTCGGGTAAAATTTTACCTTTTGTTTTGAAGGTTTACCTACAAAACAAAGGGAACTTTTGAGACAAGTCCAAATGGGGGGCTTTGTGATCACTGGCGTGCCTGATAGGCAGACAAAATTTGAAGGGAAAATCACATTTTATCTGGTAATTTGTGCAGTTATTGCTGCCACCGGAGGACTAATGTTTGGATACGATATTGGCATTTCTGGTAATTTTCTAAATGGTCATCTTGTAATACTTTTATTTTATTTTATTTTCCTTTTGTTTTTCTTTGGTCCTTCAGAGCAGCTCATGATAATTTTCACAACCAGAAAGCAATGCCTACACTATTATTGTAAGGCATCAAGCATTGGGTGGTTGGTGGTACACTGGTATGGAACCAGCTGAGCAAATCTCTTGAACTGAACCGTAGACTTATAGGATTCAAGGAGAATTCATTTCAAGCCATTCTTAAAGTTTTTCTCTTATTGTTGTAACCTTGATGACACACATTGACAACATGAGAACTTCCAATACTTTCATAATGCTGAACACATACAGGTGGTGTGACATCCATGGACAGCTTTCTCTTAAAATTCTTCCCGTCAGTTTATTATAAAAAGAAGCATGTGAAGGAGGATAACTACTGCAAGTATGATGATCACAAACTTCAGCTGTTCACCTCCTCTCTCTATCTGGCAGCACTTGTGTCGTGCTTCTTTGCCTCTGCAATGTGCCGACGATTTGGTCGCAAGCTTACGATCCAGATCTCATCAGTATTCTTCTTCATTGGTGTCATTCTCAATGTCCGGGCTAATGATTTACATATGTTGATCGCTGGACGAATTCTCCTTGGCATTGGTGTAGGGTTTGCTAATCAGGTGATGTGTTTTGTCTCCTAAACATATGTTAATTCCCAGGCTTCTATGTTTATCAATTTGAACATTTGGTGTTTTATTTTTCAAAAAAGAAAAATAAAAACAACGAAAAAGATTTAGCCCCAAAAATTTGTAATTAAAGATATTCTTTTTTTTTAAATGCTAATCAGTTGAAATAAAACTTAATGGTATTTATAGGCTGTCCCCTTATTTTTGTCGGAGATTGCACCCTTCCATATCCGTGGTGGACTAAACATCCTTTTCCAACTAAACATTACCATAGGGATCCTAGTAGCAAACGTCGTAAACTACTATGCATCAAAATCCCTGCTATATGGTTGGAAGTTCTCTCTCGGCCTGGCCGGTGTTCCAGCACTAATATTGTGCATCGGCTCATTCCTTATCACTGAAACACCAACAAGCCTAATTCAGCATGGAAGATCAGCTGATGGGCTAGAAGTCCTCAAAAAAATACGTGGGACCCACAATGTTGAAGCAGAATTTCAAGAGATATTGCAGGCCAGTGAGGCAGCTAGTCTGGTGGAGCGACCTTTCATGAGCATTTTTCGTAGATCGAGCTTCCCGCAACTCGTCATTGGATCATTATTGCAGTTCTTCCAGCAGTTTACCGGGATAAATGCGATCATGTTCTATGCTCCTGTGCTGTTTGAGGCAATCGGATTTAAGAGCCATGCATCGTTACTTTCTGCTGTCGCTATTGGGACTGTAAATCTAATAGGCAGTGTTGTATCATTGCTGGCAGTGGATAAAGTCGGGAGGAAATTGCTGCTCCTAGAAGGATGTTTGCAAATGTTTCTTTCAATGGTAAATAGCCTACTTCCATTTTTAAATTAACTTTGATCCCGCTTACTGAAAACTTACATTTTCTTAAATTGTCATTATTCTTTTCTTTAGAAGGATCTATGGTAGAATAAAACAAAGGGCTAAATGCAGAGTAACACTATTGAATACAGAGTAACTGCTATTTTGGAAATTCTAAGACCATGTACAATTGACGGCAATTTTCCACATAAGAAACAAAGTTTAAATTTTCCTATATCCAGAGATGGAACTTGGTAGTCAAATTTGTTCTCACCGGACTAAAAGTCTAAAACACTTGTTTTTCTTTCTATTCAGGCTGCTATAGGAGCAGTGCTAGTTGCAAATGGACAGCAAAACCAGCCACTAGACAATGATTCAGCGATGGGCGTCGTGATGTTTGCGGCTCTATTTGTCTCAGGTTTTGCATGGTCGTGGGGCCCGCTGGCCTGGTTAATCCCCAGTGAGATATTTCCTCTCGAGACGCGAACTGCAGGGTATGCAGTTGCAGTGAGCTCCAACATGCTGTTCACCTTTGTAATAGCACAAATATACTTATCCATGCTGTGTCGTATGCGTGCTGGGGTGTTCTTTTTCTTCTCAATGTGGATTGCGATCATGGGTATTTTTGTCGCAGTTTTCCTGCCTGAGACGAAGAACATCCCCATGGACGAGATGGTGGCTAGGGTTTGGAAGAAGCATTGGTATTGGAAGCGGTACATGGACGACGGTACCCGGAGTTTAAAAATGGAAGCATTATATGATGCTTATAGTTATTAATGAATATTAATTGGATATATTTAGGGTAGCCACAAAAAAGCTGATGCACTCGTCCTAATTGTTCAAATTTTGTCAGCTTCGCTCTTAGTCCATTTTTTCCTTTTAAATGTTCAGCACCAGTTAGCCTTGTTCCAAGTTAGGATTATAATGATAGTTCCCTCATTTTCCCCAACTTATCCTCCGCGTTTCTTAAAAAAGTGTCCATAGTGTTTTAAATTTCTAAATTCTAAATATGCTGTGAAGACTCAAACTAACTGCCAATTCACATTCTGGCTGATCATTCATATTACGTGAAATGAGTAAAAAAAATACATATACGTTCATGATTCCGGATGACAGCTTATGCATTTTTATAGTAAATTCGTTCCAAAATTTTGGAACTATAAATAACCTCATTACAGAATTTTGCCAGCAGCACAAATGACAATTTTATCACTCATGTAAGTTCTAAACTTCTAATCCATGCAAAAAATTGCTGCAGATAGATTTAAAAATAGCATTGCTATCAGCATCGACTATGTTATATTGTGGTCACATGTTTAACTTTATACGGTCTATGATGAACAAATTAGCCCTAATCTTTTCGTTATTTTTTAATTGTTGCATGAAAGTGTAATATGATTTGTCCAAATATTCTGTTCTTCAAATTAAATCACTCTGTGCAGGGCTGCAGCCACGTAATTACCTTTAAATTTTAAAAGTTAAAAGAAAAGAAAAATGGAAACTTCCGGAGACTTGGGGATCATTTATTGACTAGACAGAGGATTAATTTTGCAAGGCCTTAATTTTAAAAACGAAAGATTGTGGACCGATTATGCAAATAAACTACTGGGTTATAAATTTGGGTACACAAAGTCTCCTGCCCAGCCCGAAACAGATCTACTAATAATTTTTTTTTAAAAAAATGTAAGCATGATTCCCATGCTAGTATTTTATACTTCGCTCTAGAATTATGGAACGGCAATTCAAAAAAACAGACAAGATGAGAGAGAGGAAGCGATCAGGTCAACAGTGGCATAGCTGGTTTTAAATGCTTTCTCATAAAAAAAAATTAGGAACATGATGCTTCACATTTTTAGTATGAACCTTCGTTAAAGTTTATAAATGACAAGTTACAAAGGTACAACATCAGTAAGCCACAGAGAGAGACAAAAAAAGACAGGTGCACAATGGCAAAGCTTGTTATAGCTACCGGTTATTGCTGCAGCCGTTGTTCAATTAGGTACATGCCTCTATCCTTCTATTTGTCTTTTTGTACCTAACAATTTACAGAGATGTAACTTGTTTTATTGCCTGAAACATCTCCAATTTAGGTTCTGCCGGTGTTGACATCGAAGTTGTGGTAAACCCTATCTATTCTAATTTCTCAATGCTTTTGTATATATTGCATATTTTTTATTTTAAGAAGCTAATTAACTATCTCCAATCATGTGAATCTTTTTCCATCATTTAATAGTTCACTCAATTTCGTTTTGGTATAAAAAACACTGAACTATCCATTGGGAAATTTAAGCTAAATAGCTAAATTTCACTGGTCGCAATAAAACATGGTTCGCATTTTTAGTATTTAGGCTTCTATCCACAAATGTAAATTGATAGATCAGAAAAATAGACAAGATATATTAGAGATATGAAGAGAGACGAAACGATCAGGTCAACAATGACATAGATGGTTTTAACTTGTAAGCAAACACACAGTTAATGTTGGAATTAAGCAGCTTGAGGTGTGCAAGTTCAAATATGCATGGGCTCATGTCAATGTAGGATTGTTTAAACCTCGTGTGAAAGATAAAGGATTTAATTAGTAATCACTAATATATCAGTGTACCTGTACCTCTGTTGCATGCGCAATGATTAGCTTTCTACCTCTTATGAGAGATCAAAAGATTGTTTGTCGGTTGACGGGTTGAGTCAGCGAAGGTCCTGTTAAATGCAGGTTTAAAGGAGCTTAAGCTCTCGATAAATGGAGCCAAATCAAAACAATTTAAAAACTTTATGATGGTCTTAGAAAATATTTCAGAAGCAAACAATAAATTAGCACGGATTTGCTTCTCTCTTTTTAAGAAATGCAGTGTACATTTTGTTCAAACAGTGGCAAGCAATGACAAAATTGTAAATGACAGTTATCAACTTATCGTTTCTCGAAAATTGATTACCTTCATCTGTAGTTTTGTCATCTCTTATCATCGCTAAACAAAAAGTGAACACATAAAATAGACAATGTGAACACATATAATGATCAAAGTGAACAAACAAATAAGTTCAATAAAATAAAGTTGAATTTGCATATAAAAATTTGAACAAGAAATGACAACACTTATTTATTTGTAAGTGTTCACTTTGTGTTTAGCAATGATAAGGAATGACAAAACTACAAATGACGGTTATCATTTCTGTCATTTCTCCTTAGGAAAAGTAATTTTGCAAATCTCAAAAGGAAGGTCTTTGGGCCGACCTTAGAACTTAGTTATTGGGCCGTCTTTTGGGGGCCCATTTTATACTGTAGCTTCGTTCAAGAAAAAGATATGAAAATTCTGAAAAAAAGAAAAACATAATATTAGATTTTGAGAGAGAGAGAGCAGGTCAACAATGGCGAAGCTGGTACTAGCATTCATCGTCGTTTCGGCGTTTCTTTTGGGTAATACCTCTTTCCGCTTCCATTTCTCTTTTCGTAACTTTCTCAATTTACAGAGATCTAAACTTGATTCCTTCTAGTTTCCGCCAAGAAATCGGATGACGTCACCGAGCTCCAGATCGGTGTTAAGGTAAACTCTAACGCTATCTATTACTTTTTCTCGATCTGAGTTAAGAATTTCTTCTAATTAATATATGTTCTATTATTCAGAGGTTAACTAACTACTATGATTTGGCTCAGTGCATAGTTCGTTCTTTTCTATGCATAAAGGGTGTGTTTGGCAACATCTATGAACTAGAAGTTCACGAACTAGGCTAGTTCGCAAGAACCAAACAACCCACGAACAGTCGTAGTTCGTGAACTTCTCCCTAGTTCCTAGTTCCTCCAATTTTCATGAACTAGTTTTGTTCGTGGGCCTTTGTTCTTCCCCTTTGCTCCGTTTGGATAGGTGTGGGAAGAAGGGAAGAAGTGAGAAGAAGTATTGGGAAGTGTGTAACTTTGTGAAGAATTTGGATTGTTTATAATTTTTTTTCTTCTTCTTCCTTCTTCTTCTTTCTTCTAACGATCCAAACGCACCCCTTGTTCATCCCTTGTTCGTGAAGCATCCAAACACACCTAAAAAGAGCTAACCATGCACAAAAAACAATGAACTATCTGTTGATTAAAATTTGATTCAATTTCGTTGGACCAACAAAAAAACATTTTCCTTACATTATTTTGTGTTATTATTCTCAGTACAAGCCGGAAACATGCGACATCCAAGCTCACAAAGGGGACAAAATTAAAGTACACTACCGGGTATGTTTTCTGCATACTTTATTGGGGGGCTGTCTCATTGTAATTGTGTTATTTATCTACATTGTTTGTGATTAGAATTCTGCTGTTGATAACGTTAAATTTATAATGTTGAGAAACTTAACCAATTTGATCTCTAGTCAACCTTTGTCATGCAATGTTGTGTTGAATAATTATCCAAATTTAGAGTTGTGCCGCTAAATACTGGGATTCCAAAAAAAAAAAAAAGTATTTACAAGGGAGGAAGGGGATAAGAAATGTCTAAGCCACATTATAATATACAACCTGTCAATATTTATTGATATTGGTACTGGTAGAGGTATCAATATTGGTACCTTAAGTTGCAACAACTGAAAATTGTTATTCATGCTTGTTAATGGCCATAATGTGTTTTCACGCGATATTGCTGAAGGTTGTTTGGATATGGTTGCTAATATGCTGAGTTTTCTTTTGTCATGTCCAGTAAAAGCACAGTAGGGCTTTTTCATGGTGCATTGCATTTTTGTAGGAAAGTGTGTTGTCTTTCACAATCAATAAAGTTTTGGGGACATGATTTAAAAAAAAAAGAAAAATCAGATCTATAACTGGATGCAGTAATTTTTGAAGTCTAAATGGGTTGAAAATATTTTCATTGAACTTATTTTTCTTGAAAGTGCTGTTTCTTCCATCATTCTTTTGAAGAAAAATTCTTTAATTGTTTATTCTTCTTTCCCTTTTTGTTTGTTTCAGGGAAAACTGACCGATGGTACAGTGTTTGATTCTAGTTATGAAAGAGGTACTCCGTTTGAATTTACACTTGGTGGTGGCCAAGTTATCAAAGGTAAAATTTAACATCAAGTATGTTACCGAGCAAGAACCATATATATTTGGAATGGATATCAATTTCTCAAACGGTTGAGTGAGCTCAAAGTTAGATTTTAATGTCGATAAATCCACATTTTGCAATTATATATCGGTTCAGTACCATGTATCTTCCATGCACCCACAACTGTGCATGCATGCACTGAGCAAGATGATATATAAGGACATGGGCTGAAGTTCTGTCATAATTGTAGTCCTATTGGAGACTGTATAGAGTATTGTGTCTTTCTTATGCTTTCTATAAAAGAATGAAACAAATCAATGGAGTTAGATTTGACTAGTCTACTGTTATGTTTAGGTCAAGGTTTAGTGGACCATTTGTTCATCAAAAACAGTAGCTAGGAAAAGAAACTTATGACCTGAAATTGAGTGTAAGAAGCTTCTTTTAGAACTAAATTGAGAATAAGAAAGTCGTCAATGAGGATTGAATTTCTGCAGCCAATGCCAACATTTCATTGCCAAAAGAGATTATATCCTTGTGTAATAGTGAAGAACCATGCCATTCCAAAAAACAAAACTGATTCTGAATATTGGTATTGGTATCTCGATTTACATGAAAATGAGTTGCATGAAATTTTGGTTCCCTCTAGGTTGGGACCAAGGGCTGCTGGGGATGTGCGTGGGTGAAAAGAGGAAGCTGAAGATACCTTCTAAAATGGGTTATGGTGATAGAGGCTCTCCACCTAAGATTCCCGGTAAAGTATCCTCATGCTTTTCTGCTCTTTTTTTCCCTAAAAATATCAGTAAAGAAAAGGAGAAAGAGAAATGGAAAACTGAAAAAGATTGGTCAAATTTCTATCACCTGTATGTCTGCACATTAATTATGCCCTTTTTATATCATTTATTTTAAGAGAAATATAAGCATAGTGTTGGTTTGCTTTTTTTTAAAGGAACCCAGAGATGATTGATTATATTCCATGTTGTTTTGGGTTTCATTCTGAAAATCTGAATAGTTCTGACTTGTGGGGTTTTGTGATATTTTTGGTATCTTGCCGGCAGGTTATTCACAATAACTATGTCATTGCTGTTACTAGGCCAAAACCTTCTTTGTGCTCTTCAGAATGACCAAAAATTCAAAAGGAACCCTATATCAGAAGGCACTATTGCATCTCTGTTAAATTTTTCTTTTTGAACAAAGAAAAACTCTATTAACATAATTCTTCTTAATGATAGGTGGTGCAACACTAATTTTTGACACGGAGCTCATTGCAGTCAATGGTAAGTCAGCTAACAAAGGAGCTGACAGCGAGCTTTAGTTTGTTCTTTTTATCTGAACAAAAAAAAAAATAGTTGACATATACAATCTGTTTTGGGAACTGTTGATTTCATGAGTACGAGTGACTATCATTTTGATGTAACTGGGATCTCATTGAATTCTTTTTGAATGGTATATGGATTTGGAACATTGCTTTCAATCTCTTATGATAGATAGGTTTAAAGATTGTTTGTCAGTTGACTTAGCAAAGATCCTGTTAAGTGCGGTGTTAAAGGGCCTTAAGCCCCTGACACAAGGCCAAATCTTTAGAGATCTTAGTGGCACTTTAACTTCTGATTGATTATCTATCAACGGTGTTCTCTTGGTCTTAGAAAATATCCAAGGAACCAACAATAGACAAGCACAAGTTTGATTCTGTCAAATTGTTGGGAAATTATCTGACAGTACTAGCACATCTGTGTGGTTCGTTTCAGGTTAAACAATTTGTATTCCGTTTGATATCTTACTATAAGATGGACAAATGAAACATGTAGGGGACTGTATCAAAATCTAGACCATTCTCTTAAAAACTGGATTCATGGAGGTATACGGAAAAGCTGATATATTAATCCTGTAGGGGTATTGTTAGACATGATGGGTCCATTGTGCAGAATACATTATATTTAAGCATAGCATAATAGTAGATCCTTGACAAATGTAGCAGCCACTTAATTTCTCTGTGCATGTGGGGTTTGCTCAATTGTTTTGTTAGGCATGGTGGGTCAATCTGGTTTGCTACATCTAGCAAAAGATCTTTCTTCTCTTTTTACCAGATGAATTTCCTAAGTTTAAAAACCCTGGTTGTAATGTCTTTTAGAAATTAAAAACAAACTTATCAATGTTGGGCGTGGTCTCAGAAAACCCAACTAAAGTGGGAGAGCCCGAGATTTTTTTTGTACTACACCCCAAGAATTTTTTTCTGCAAAATCAGACCATCCGTATTTATTTTTTTCCCTCAAATATAGTAACAGAAACAATTAAAAAATTTATGACGTGTATCATCCTAGCACTGCCACGTAAGAACCTTGCTAATTCTAAACCAGATACAAAGATGTACCCCCCACCCCCTCCCCACCAAAAAAAAGAAAAGAAAAGAAAGAAAGGGGTCGAGAAAACATGCTATGGATTGCTATTTTTATTTTGTATTGCGGCATTATCAGAAATGAAAAAATTTAAAAAAAATGTCCATTTGCAATTATGCTCGTCTTGCTCTCAAAAAATAAACCACACAAACTCTGTAGTATTATCAGGAATAGAGCAGAATAGTTGCCTCTTCCATACTTCCTCTTCTCCTCTTTTGTTTTCTTACTCCACCACTTGCTGAATGTGCCCCGCAAATTGCAGCTGGGACAGTCCTACTGGGACTGAGGACTGACTTCCTTTGCTGTCCCTAATTAATTTTTCTAAAATATAATTGGTACAAGTACCTAGTACCTGATAAGTGATAACTATTCCTTTTTTTTGTTTCCCTTAAGATGGTGTAGTACCTGACAACTATGATAGGCAAATCTAGCGTTAACTATCAAAGTCTTGCGCTTATTTTTTGCACAGAGGTTTAAGACCTCTTTCAGGCTAAGGATGTTCAGGTTTAAAATAAAATCATGAACTTGCCACAGGAAGGAATTTTTCGACAAATTTGGAGAATTCATACACAAAGTTTCACCGTGGAAGAAGAAATAAATCGGGTGACCGATTGAATATCAGTTTAGTGTGAAAATTTTTTTTTTTTAAATTTATGTTAAGATAGAGGATGCAATATATAGACAGTAGTTAATTGTAATAGGGTCTTCTAATAATTTTGTTTCGTTAGAAATAGGTGACATAGTAACCTTTTTTCCAAAAAAATAAACAAAGTTTAGGGTGGCAAAAAAAAAAAAAAGTGAAAAGAGCAAAATTTAGAGCTCTAAAGAGTTAGAGAGGAGGTAGAAGTTTTTTTATATTTTTTTAAAAAAAAAATTGGGCATAAGCACAAAAATGTTCCTATCCAGGTTTACAACAAATGAGATCTAGTCCCGCGCGGGACCGTCCGGCGCATAAATCACAGCCGTGTGATTTAATCTCAATGACAAAGGGAGCCCCGTGCATGTAACCTGATGATAGGCCCGAACCGTCCAGATCAGATCGGACGGTTCGTAGGCTGCGCTGGACGGTCCCGCGCAGGAGCAAATTCGGATTGAGGTTTACAATCTCCCATGTATTTCTAGTTTTCTACCAATACTGCGTGCGGCGAGCGGCCCCGTTATCTGACAAAAGTTCTGATCCTCTGAAGCAGGCGAAGACATACTTTCTGTGTGGCAGGTCAGTGGGCTCCGCATCTATACAATTTTTTTTGTTATTTTGGTAATGGCATCTATACATTTCTGATTTACACTATCTACACTATGGTGTTTTCTAGATTTGCAGTGCTCACTAACGTAAGGTCTTTCTATTCGTCAGTACCATGTTACTTAAAAACGGTATCGGTTGTCCGTACATGCCCAAAAGATATATAACAATAATAACCAGGAATGGCCACTTGTTTGTTCTGCACTTATGTAATTATTTTTATTATCACTCTCAAGCTTAGATTTCCCTGTTGTTTATCTCCATGTTGTGTCAGTTTCACCTCCTGGGAAAGTAAAATAGTAAATTGACCTGGCAAAGATATTTAATTCTACTTGCACAAAAGTAAATGTTAGTTAATTGTTAATACATTATATGAGTAACGATGTTTCTTTGTGTTCTGATGTCTCTGTTTGTTTGATTAATCAAAGGAATATTGTTTGTGAAGAAAATAGTGGTACTATAATGCCATAATATACTTGTCTAATCCTATGAAAATAATCACCAATTTTTATTAATATGCCATAGTTAATAAGATTCATTTTTTTTTTTTTGACATATTGATCGAGTATCAAATAAACTTCAAATTTGGAACTACATAGCTCGTTAAGCTGAACAAGATAAACATTTTGGATTCGTCATTTGCATTTTTTATTTTAAAATATTAATAAAAAAAGAGAATTGTGACATTTGGTGACGCCATAAAATGGTGGCACCAGAATTCTCCTCTTCTTTTAATTATTTTCAAGATTTTATTATTTGAAAAGTTTGACATGTCATAATGACTTCCATAATTATATAAATATTATATTCTTTATTATTTTTTTACATATTGTTATATTCTATTTTTTTTTTTTGAAAAAATAGCGTATCCCAAATCCGCACCGCACCGTGCAACATGCCAAGATAGATTACCTAGAACGACTTCACTCATTTTTTCGAATAGTTTGAATTGAGATTATTCTTACGATTGTCGTTTCTTTAAAAACCAAAATATTTATTTTATTTTTTGTAGCAACATACGATGCAATATTACGTGCTCGACCTAATTCGAAACCAAAAAAAAAAATAATCAGGGAGTTCCGCTAGTTGATCAAATTTGTATGATTTTAATCGATTTTTCATTTGACAAATCACTGTGTCATTAGGCGGGCCCACTTGCAGTTATTAATTGATGTAGAAGTCAGAGAGGTCATAAAGCTGCTCTTTATTAATCCAGGTAGGTTTCAAGAATAACTGCTATCATTTAATGCATTTCATTCTAATTTTGATAATCTTTTCTTTACAGATGTTTCAACATTTTGTGTGATATTCCGGGGAATTTCACCAAGAATTGCGAGTCAATGATGATTAACGTGTAGCTTCTATTCTATCAAGCGTAAAATTAAGTGTAAATTACGTGTAAATTTTTTTTTCAAGTGCAAATTACATATAAATTATAATGTGTATAGTTATGTTTACTGACAAAAATGATGCTCTGAGTGGTAAGACGATTTAGGATAAAAAATTTTAGGCCGATTGTTAATAGGTCTCAAAGAAAAATACATAATGCAAAGAAATACACGCTTATAGAAGAAATAGAAACAAAAGCAGATATAAAAGATAGTTGGGTCATTGTAGAGATGTTTGTCTTTCAATCGAAATGCAACATGGTCCGAATCACATTAATTCATGCCGAACGATTATTTTAAGTTTAAACTATACAATTTGATTACATATCAATGAATCACAAAAAAATTTTGAATTCCAAATATATTGCTTTTTTTTCTAATTTTTTACTTTTACTCTCTGGAATTTTCAAAAAAAAAAAACTGACCTAAGATATTAAATTTGATTGCCTAAATAATATGTAGATTATATTAATTGGTTAAAATCAACTCTTCGAACATAAAAAAAGTCAATTAAATTATACTTCGGCCGGGAAAAAATACAATAGTATAACTATATATGTAAATTTATTAATATTTTACTATCCATTTTTTGAGAAGTTTACGCTAGTTCATCCAGTAAACTACCAACCGTATATTTAACCATCACAAATCCAGTTTGTTCTAGGCTCTCTGCACCGGTCTGCGCTACTCGACATTTTTAAATTTCTCTCCATCCAACATTGCGTATCATAGCTTGTCATATTGTAGCTATTGCGTGTATATATTTTCCAAATTGCTGATGCATAGAACCTGGGAAGCGTGCACAGTATGGAGGATTTGTTTTTCAACAAAGAAATGTCTTGTTGGAGATCTAGGGATCCTAACAAATTGAACTTATCACCAAATATTGTTTTTAACAATGCCAGCATGATAGCCATTGCAGGTACCATCAGCAGATGATGTATGTATCTTAAGGAAATATATTATTATTTTTTTCCTTCTATGTTTTGTATTTCTATGATATTTTTAACACGAGAGCGCCGTGGACTCATGGACGAGATCGAGATGAAATATTTATTTGAAGCCAGTTTTTAAAATACGTTTTTTTTTATATAACGGTTCGGAGTTGATTTAACGGTGCGGCATTTTTTTTCGGTGAAAAAAGGGTGGTTTTTGTTTGATGGGTTTTCTCCTCCCATGTGTAAAGTTGTACAATAGAAGAAATATTTTGTATAATTTTTGTGGATCATATATCAGACTTGTTACGTTTGTAGCCTTTGTTTTTAGTTTTTATTAGTTGCGAATTAACATTGTAATAAAATATGATTATATGATGTATTGTGCTTACATGATCCTAATTATTTATACTAAATATAATGAGAAAGTTTAATATGCATTATGGTGCATAGGTCATTCTATGCATTGCGGTCTTTTTCATCGGAATTTTACAATTTGACAAACCTAATCTATATATACTGAAATTGAAATCTCCTAAAAAACAAAATTTTACAATTTTTTAAATTTTATTACTATTTTTTCGAATTTTTTAAAACCTGCAATTTTAGGAATATTGTAAATAGTGGTTTACTTCCAAAAATGACAGGTTTTAAAAAATTCGAAACAAATAGTAATAATATTTAAAAAATAAAAAAATTGTTAGTAGATTTCAATATATAGATTAGATTGGTTAAATTAGATTTGTCAAATTATAAAAATTTCGATAAAAAAGACCGCAATGCATAGAATGACCTATGCACCATAGTGCATATTAAACATTCTCTAATATAGAATTATATTGTATAAAAGTCTCTCATGTCTCTATTTTTTCTCTGCAAAAATGAAAAATTATGCGTTACGCATTTTTCTGATATGAAACTGTAACGTTGGTGCATTTTTTCTCCGAAAAATTGAAATTTTGAAAATAACGCCATTATTTCGGCGAAATTTAAAAGCTTGATTTGAAGTCATAATTCACTAATACTAATAGTTAACTTCAAGTCTTAAGCCCTACATATAATAACGACGCATAGAAGGGTACAATTGAATGTGTCAAGGGTGCGATTTAGGACACTTTTTCACCAAAGAGTGCCAACGAAAGGATGCATATTATCTATAACTATAAATAGATTATTTCAAATTTGTCATCCAACATTTTATATTTACATTACATATTGTTTTCTATGAAATGATCAACACTTTATATATTGCATTGCTGATCGCTCATAAACAAGAATCGCAACGTGAATACGTGATACATACAAGGGTCACAAATATCAATAGGTGCAATGACTAGAATATCTAGGAATGAATTTTATTCTAATAGATTGTAATATAAAAATTATTTTAATTTTATTTGTTAACTTGATACTAATGATATTGACTTAATATTAATCAATAATTTTTCTATGTTTAAGACTTTTTTTCCCTATGTATGGAGGTGTTATACAAGATATTGTATACCTTTGACTTTCATTCGCATTATTTGAACCTCTGTTCTCGAATTAGGGAGCTTTATAGACTCTTTCTAAGTCGGAGTATATTAATGTTTTATTTCTAATTCAAGAAGAAATGTAGATTAGTATTATTTTTCGATATCAAAGTCGTAGGATATTATAATTAAAATATTTAATTCGGGTTCAGCAATTTCTTGGTTGTACCACCTTGAATTTAATTATTTTAATATATTCTGTTATTGTTACTATATAAATCTAAAAAACTAGAGAAAATAATTGAACTTAAAATCTAAATTTAGATTCTTTTGATATCTTTAATTTAAGGTCTGATGTAAGCAACCGAGACAGAAGAATTTTCTCCAAAACATTGGATTGGCATTTTGGCAGAGCTTCGAAAGCAATTTGACACTTTCATTTTAAAAAATTCTACATTTTCTCTGGGCGAATGCACGCAACTAACAAACACAAATAAACTAGCACATTTTTTGTAACATCGTTACATTTTGAAAATTTAGCTGCAACATTATTTAAAAAAAAAATCTCTCTTGTTTTTCTTTAATGTGCGTCTACTTCCAAGTGTTCTGCGAGTCAACTGTTCTGAACTAAAAAAGAAATGCAAATTAATGAAATTAGATCTGAAATATAGAATTATAATCCAATACTAATAAATGTCACATAATCATTATGTTTTTTGGTGGGTTCTTGGATGACCCCAAAATGGTAGGTATACGCTAGGTATATGGTCAAGAAGGGCCTGTGGTTGTTAGATCTTGACCTGACATGGAGCTGATTATAATAAGTGTGCTTTAATTTAACAAAAAAAATGTCTGGCTTGTTCCCCCCCTACTATTCCAAATTTTTGCTGTACTACTCATCTCAAACTTATTTTGACAATTACAGAAAATTTTGTCGATGGACATTTTATGATGGGCTGAATTACGAAATTTTTTATTTTTTTAAATTTTAAAACGGAACCCAAATGTTTACTTAATGAATTATTAAGTACAAAGTGTGTTTCTTGTTTTGCACATGATAATATTATGTGATATATATGCATGAATGCACGTATACGTTTATAAGGAATCTAAGCTCATCACACTGCTGCTTAAACTAATTCTAGATTGGCCACCTAAAGAATTTATTATGTTAAAACACTTGAGCTCTTTGACATTATATCCTGTCCCCCCCCCCCCCCACCCCCCACCCCCCCCCCCAAAAAAAAAAAAAAACCTAGTGTTCGAACACAATGCTGAATATATAGAAAGCATTATCCATCTATATATTTTCAAATTAGTGTTTTGACTGAAAGATTAACTTGACTTCGCTGATTTTCTTTGTTTATTGGTTTGGTTCTGGATATATATATATAGAGAGAGGATTGCTAAATCGTTCATTATCTTCTTCTTATTGAAATCTCATTAGAAATCAAATTTTACATTTTTTAAAATTATTTTTGATATTTTTTTATATATTTAGAAAAAAATCTTAATCTAATTAATTCTTCACCCTTCAATAATAGCGGTTTTCAAAAATCTGAGAAAAATAGTAAAAAATTAAAAATATATAAAATTTGATTTTCAATAAAATTTCAATGTGAAGAAGATATTGAACGGTTTGGATCGATTATTTAAACCATAAAATTTGAGAATGAATGCGTAGCATAGGCCCATCCGTGCTACACAGCAAGGTTTTGGTGCCACACTTTTTTGGTGCCACAAATGCCACACTTTACTTTTTTATTTTAAATTTCAAATTTTAAAATATAATCGTCCGATTCAAACTATTGATCTTGTTCATTTTAACGATGGATGCATTGTCATAAAATTTTATAATTTTTGAAATTTATTTGATTCTTGATCAAAAGGTAAAAAATGAACGAATCAAAATAACTAAAATATATTAATTCTAAAATGTCCATTGTTCAACTTCTTGATCAAGTATCAAATAACTTTAAAAATTATGAAATTTTAGGACAACGCATCCGTCAATAAAATAAACAAGATCAACGGTTTGGATCGGACGATTGATACCTCTTATTTATATATGTAATTTGACCATACTTGACACCCAAATACTATCCAAACCAATGATATTCAATGTGCTTTTGTGCTTTATTTTGCAAGATTGGGTACTGTCGTAGCAATTTGATTTGTTTTGCAGGAACTTGGTGGATTGGGCATAATTATCACATAAAAAGGTGGATTTTCAAGAAGAAAATTACTTAATGGAGTCTATAGCACTGTAGAGCTCATCCTAAGCTTTCCAACGATCTTTGAATCACCTCAATCGGAGTCCGATGAAGAAATTATGGTCGAAATACTATCAGTGCGCAGTGCTGGAAAATAATTTCGGTCCGAAATTATTTATTTCGGTCCGAAATCGCGTGAAAAAGTCGGTTTTGGCAAGTTTTGAAGATGAAAACTTTATTTTATGGTATGATCTCGTGAACCCTTACCCTAACCTGCCTCCCAAGCCTTCTCCCTGGCTATATATGCACGAAAATACAGAGAGGAAAGGATCTAACCTTCCATATAATAATTTCCACCTTTTCCACCGCCGTTCTCACGCCGAAAGACGTGGGATTCCACCTCTCACAGTGGAGCACGTCCATGGCAGCAACCTTGGAGCGATTTTGGATGCGACAGCGGTAGAACCGATCCAACCACGGCTCTAGACGATCGATATATCGAGTTAGAGACGAAATTTGGTTTATTCCTTCTTTTTCTCTTGATATTTGATTTGATGGAGTTTGTATCTTGTTTTGTTTGCATGTTAGACTAGTTTCTTATGTCTTAGGGCTAGGTAGTAGTTTAGTTTAGTATTTGTGATGACTTGATGTGATTGGATTATTGCTATGTGATTTTGATGTGTTGAGAACTATTATTTATGCTTAGTTTAATTATTTGTTTCTTTGATGTTTACATTTGGATGAATTGCGACGTCTTTAGGGCATTAAACTAGACTAAACACATAATTGATTAAGTAATTGAGGTAAGCCAAACGCTCGAAAGAGGAGGTTAACTAATCGACCGATAGGTGTAGTTTCTAAACGATATGAAAGGACTTAGATACCTCTGGAAATCCAACACAAAGAACTTAATTGATTAAATTCTGACACGAAAGTTTAGGACTAGTCAATTACGTGGTAAAAATCGAGTTCCAAACCAAGTTTAAACCAAAATTGCGACGGCTGAGGGTAGGACTTAGGTATGGTCGACAAGTAACTTCACATAACCTTACCTAAAAATATCAAGTCAAAACAGAGAGTCTAAAGCACTTTTCGGCACAAAATATATATAAATTTTGGTCTGAAATTTTTTGTATCACGTGTGAAAACACGTGATAACAACGCTTTAGAGCTAAACTAAATTGAACCCAAAATCTTAGGATATTCATTTGCATCTGTTTGAGTCAAGAAAACCATAAAGATAACCCAAAAATATTTATTTAATTGCATTTTAGATAATTGTCTTTTCCATAAAATTTCAAAAATTGTCTTGTCTAGCTTTTGTGAGAAAATAAAGTCTGGTAATCAATTGTATCGTCCCTTGGGTTCGACCCTTAGCTTTACCATAACGACTAGTGAGGTAAAACAAGGTATAAATTTATTTGATACCTAGGTTTAAAATGCCTTCATCAATGATTATATTTAAAAAATTTTAAATTTAAAATAAAAGAGTGTGGCACCAGAACCTTGCTCTTTATATATATATAGAAAACTTGTGGACTATGGTACATACTAATGTACGGAAGATTCGGTGCATACTGATCTAAACTTTTGGATCTTCTTCAAAATGACTGATCCAAACCGTCTAATATGATCTCTCTATTGAATCTCCTTGCTGACCAAATTTTTTTATATTTTTTTCAAAATTTGTAAAAAAAAATTTTCGGATTTTTAAAGAATGTTATTTTTGGACGGTTCAGAAAAAATAGATTAGCGATTTTTTACAATTTCAAAAAAAATATAAAATATGGTCGACAAGGAGATTATATTGGACGATATGGATTGATCATTTTGAAGCAGATCCAAAATTTTTGGATCAGTATGCACCGAAACTCCCGTATATTAGTATGCACCATAGGTTTATTGAAGTTCAAAATTTTGAAATTTTTTATCCTAAACAAATTAGGGTAGACAAGAAATAACACCTTGATGCTAGTCATGTCTTTTGTATATAGTTAGATTTCTACGCTGGCTCGTTAAACTTATCGTAAGAATGTAGGGTTTGAATCCTAGACCTTTTAGAAGTCAGTCCAGTGTTCTTACCACTTGAACTACTAGACCACATGCATACATATATATTGAAGATAAATAAAAAATTTAAAAATAATATAAAATTATATTTTGATTAGTAAATATGTATTTCTATCTATAAAATGCATTATACAATACATTAAATACAAGCCGGCCATTTACATATTTTGATCAGTAAAAAAATGTATCACAGCTGTTGAGAGATGTGTTTTTAAGTAGAAATAAGCAAATTTGCATTTTACAATAATTCATATTGCATTTTATAAATTGAAAAAAATATATGGAAAATATTTGAGAAGTCAGTGTATAAACGTGAACTTAAAATGTCCTATATTTGGAAAATGAAAATGAACAAATTATCTAATCAAAATGAACCGAGCATCAAAATTAGAGTAATGCTAGAATCAAATATATAAGACGTCAAATACGATTTAAATATCGACCATTAAAATTTCAAACGACCAATTCAAACCGCACAATATGATCTCTATATTAAAATATTGTTGAAAATCAAATTTTATATTTTTTCAAATTTTTTAACTATTTTTTTTCGAATTTTCAAAATTGGAGGGTTCATAACTTTTAGATTGAGCATATTAAAAAATTCCAAAAAATAATAAAAAATTTGAAAAAATATAAAATTTGGTCTCCATGAAAATTTTATAACGTAATCTTAAAAATTAAAATTTTATCATATTAGACAAGTATATGTGTCATATATATTTGACACTAGCCACTCCCTTAAAATTAACCCAAATCCAACTTGAAGGCATTTCAGTCAGATTCTGGCCATTTACTAGGTCCATCATGTTCCTTTTCTGCGTTTGGGGATTTTTCATGCAATAAAAATATATTACCCTATGACCAAATAAAAATTAAAAACTAATCTTAGAATTAAGCTGGGGATAATAGAAATGAAATGGTCAAGGGAAGCAGGATTATTGGTTGCATCCCACCTCAGACCAACAAATTGATTGAAGCAGTAAAAAAAATTAATCTAAAGCATATATAATTTAAAATATCTAGCGATCCAATCAGGCTTCATTTCTTAACCCAACATGCATGTGACTGTCAGCAGCAATCCCGAGGCCTGTCATAGAATAATCTCCTCCTTATTTAATCACATCTTCCATTTATTAATACAACGCCTAGTTCATATTCCTTGGAATCCTCATAAATTTTCAGTCCTGTGCAATTCGGTGCACAGCTACAAATCAGCGTGCCGCGGCTGCAGTTTTCCAATGATATCATAATGTTTTTTTTTTAAATCATGTATGAACAATTTATTTATTTATTTTTTTGTTTCTGCAAGTTTACCTCTGTTGTCTTTATCTGCTTTTCAGATAATGTAACCAAACTACAAAAGAAAGAATTAAAAAAATGTTCTGGTCTTCTACAATTTCCGAGCTGCTTGAATATAAATATCCTGTTCTCAATCATTGGACTTATGACGCTTTGATTTACAAAATTACATTGGATTCTGGGCAAGTAAAATTTTTAGGTCAGTATCTAACATTTATTTATGGCTACTTAATAATAAGCTTGAACAGTTTGATTGTGCATATCAATTTAAAGTGGATCAAGTTTTCTTTTGTCATTTAAAAGCAAGAATGATAACTACAATCTGTAATTTTATCATCGCTTGAATAAATTGAACATATAAAATAGACAAACTGGATATTTAACTAATCAAAGTGAACATATATAAACAAATAAGCTCAATAAAAATAAGTTATACATGCATATAAAAATATGAACAATAATACAAAAAATAAAATCTAACTGTAAAGAGAACACATAGATAAACAAACTGGACATATGAATGAATAAAGTGAATAAATACAAACGTGATGAGCACCAGATGGCGCATGGAGAGATGCATGGTAGATAATAATTTTCATTTAAAAGTAATAATTCATTTGACTTCGTTGATTTCTGGAAACATTCCCATTATATTTTAATCAAATGTATAAAACTCATTATACACGATCAAATTCTGCATATAAGAGTGTAACTAATCTTTTTGTGTCAAATTATACATTAATTAATAATGAGTAAGTTAAGTTAGTACCTAATGTTCCTCATTTGTCTATCTAATGACAAAATTCTGCATTCCAATGCCAATATTTTCGTTTTCTAAACCTTAATTGACAATACTTAGTTACAAAAATCATACCGATCGGGTTTGCAAGTATATAGAGAGAGCGTATGGATTCAATCAAATGTGTTTGATCGGGCTTTCAATTAAATTTGGTTAGATCTCAATTTTAAAAGTTCAAATGATTAATCCGAATCGTTCAATATAATATCCATATTTAAATATCCTTACAAACTAAATTTCATATATTTAAAAAAATTTTAATTATTTTGTTCCGATTTTAAAAATATATATAAATTTTGGTCTGAAATTTTTTGTATCACGTGTGAAAACACGTGATAACAACGCTTTAGAGCTAAACTAAATTGAACCCAAAATCTTAGGATATTCATTTGCATCTGTTTGAGTCAAGAAAACCATAAAGATAACCCAAAAATATTTATTTAATTGCATTTTAGATAATTGTCTTTTCCATAAAATTTCAAAAATTGTCTTGTCTAGCTTTTGTGAGAAAATAAAGTCTGGTAATCAATTGTATCGTCCCTTGGGTTCGACCCTTAGCTTTACCATAACGACTAGTGAGGTAAAACAAGGTATAAATTTATTTGATACCTAGGTTTAAAATGCCTTCATCAATGATTATATTTAAAAAATTTTAAATTTAAAATAAAAGAGTGTGGCACCAGAACCTTGCTCTTTATATATATATAGAAAACTTGTGGACTATGGTACATACTAATGTACGGAAGATTCGGTGCATACTGATCTAAACTTTTGGATCTTCTTCAAAATGACTGATCCAAACCGTCTAATATGATCTCTCTATTGAATCTCCTTGCTGACCAAATTTTTTTATATTTTTTTCAAAATTTGTAAAAAAAAATTTTCGGATTTTTAAAGAATGTTATTTTTGGACGGTTCAGAAAAAATAGATTAGCGATTTTTTACAATTTCAAAAAAAATATAAAATATGGTCGACAAGGAGATTATATTGGACGATATGGATTGATCATTTTGAAGCAGATCCAAAATTTTTGGATCAGTATGCACCGAAACTCCCGTATATTAGTATGCACCATAGGTTTATTGAAGTTCAAAATTTTGAAATTTTTTATCCTAAACAAATTAGGGTAGACAAGAAATAACACCTTGATGCTAGTCATGTCTTTTGTATATAGTTAGATTTCTACGCTGGCTCGTTAAACTTATCGTAAGAATGTAGGGTTTGAATCCTAGACCTTTTAGAAGTCAGTCCAGTGTTCTTACCACTTGAACTACTAGACCACATGCATACATATATATTGAAGATAAATAAAAAATTTAAAAATAATATAAAATTATATTTTGATTAGTAAATATGTATTTCTATCTATAAAATGCATTATACAATACATTAAATACAAGCCGGCCATTTACATATTTTGATCAGTAAAAAAATGTATCACAGCTGTTGAGAGATGTGTTTTTAAGTAGAAATAAGCAAATTTGCATTTTACAATAATTCATATTGCATTTTATAAATTGAAAAAAATATATGGAAAATATTTGAGAAGTCAGTGTATAAACGTGAACTTAAAATGTCCTATATTTGGAAAATGAAAATGAACAAATTATCTAATCAAAATGAACCGAGCATCAAAATTAGAGTAATGCTAGAATCAAATATATAAGACGTCAAATACGATTTAAATATCGACCATTAAAATTTCAAACGACCAATTCAAACCGCACAATATGATCTCTATATTAAAATATTGTTGAAAATCAAATTTTATATTTTTTCAAATTTTTTAACTATTTTTTTTCGAATTTTCAAAATTGGAGGGTTCATAACTTTTAGATTGAGCATATTAAAAAATTCCAAAAAATAATAAAAAATTTGAAAAAATATAAAATTTGGTCTCCATGAAAATTTTATAACGTAATCTTAAAAATTAAAATTTTATCATATTAGACAAGTATATGTGTCATATATATTTGACACTAGCCACTCCCTTAAAATTAACCCAAATCCAACTTGAAGGCATTTCAGTCAGATTCTGGCCATTTACTAGGTCCATCATGTTCCTTTTCTGCGTTTGGGGATTTTTCATGCAATAAAAATATATTACCCTATGACCAAATAAAAATTAAAAACTAATCTTAGAATTAAGCTGGGGATAATAGAAATGAAATGGTCAAGGGAAGCAGGATTATTGGTTGCATCCCACCTCAGACCAACAAATTGATTGAAGCAGTAAAAAAAATTAATCTAAAGCATATATAATTTAAAATATCTAGCGATCCAATCAGGCTTCATTTCTTAACCCAACATGCATGTGACTGTCAGCAGCAATCCCGAGGCCTGTCATAGAATAATCTCCTCCTTATTTAATCACATCTTCCATTTATTAATACAACGCCTAGTTCATATTCCTTGGAATCCTCATAAATTTTCAGTCCTGTGCAATTCGGTGCACAGCTACAAATCAGCGTGCCGCGGCTGCAGTTTTCCAATGATATCATAATGTTTTTTTTTTAAATCATGTATGAACAATTTATTTATTTATTTTTTTGTTTCTGCAAGTTTACCTCTGTTGTCTTTATCTGCTTTTCAGATAATGTAACCAAACTACAAAAGAAAGAATTAAAAAAATGTTCTGGTCTTCTACAATTTCCGAGCTGCTTGAATATAAATATCCTGTTCTCAATCATTGGACTTATGACGCTTTGATTTACAAAATTACATTGGATTCTGGGCAAGTAAAATTTTTAGGTCAGTATCTAACATTTATTTATGGCTACTTAATAATAAGCTTGAACAGTTTGATTGTGCATATCAATTTAAAGTGGATCAAGTTTTCTTTTGTCATTTAAAAGCAAGAATGATAACTACAATCTGTAATTTTATCATCGCTTGAATAAATTGAACATATAAAATAGACAAACTGGATATTTAACTAATCAAAGTGAACATATATAAACAAATAAGCTCAATAAAAATAAGTTATACATGCATATAAAAATATGAACAATAATACAAAAAATAAAATCTAACTGTAAAGAGAACACATAGATAAACAAACTGGACATATGAATGAATAAAGTGAATAAATACAAACGTGATGAGCACCAGATGGCGCATGGAGAGATGCATGGTAGATAATAATTTTCATTTAAAAGTAATAATTCATTTGACTTCGTTGATTTCTGGAAACATTCCCATTATATTTTAATCAAATGTATAAAACTCATTATACACGATCAAATTCTGCATATAAGAGTGTAACTAATCTTTTTGTGTCAAATTATACATTAATTAATAATGAGTAAGTTAAGTTAGTACCTAATGTTCCTCATTTGTCTATCTAATGACAAAATTCTGCATTCCAATGCCAATATTTTCGTTTTCTAAACCTTAATTGACAATACTTAGTTACAAAAATCATACCGATCGGGTTTGCAAGTATATAGAGAGAGCGTATGGATTCAATCAAATGTGTTTGATCGGGCTTTCAATTAAATTTGGTTAGATCTCAATTTTAAAAGTTCAAATGATTAATCCGAATCGTTCAATATAATATCCATATTTAAATATCCTTACAAACTAAATTTCATATATTTAAAAAATTTTTAATTATTTTGTTCCGATTTTAAAAATATATATTATTTTTAAGGATCCAGAACTCTAATTAGATCGAGAATTTTTTAAAATTACATAAAAAAATATAGAAAGTAAAATTAAAATATTTTGAGTGAGGGTCCACTTGATGTAAGACTCTATAGAGGGGGGGGGGGTGATAGACATATATATTTAAATAAGGAAAATTATATTTTGATTTGTGTGTTTATAAGGCAATTTCAGATGTAAAAAAAAAAAGGTGGTTAGCATGTTGTTGAATACATGAAAAATATTGTCATATTATTTAATATTTTTAACTTGATTCTAATTATTACTTTGATTAATAAAATTACAGTTGGTAATTGGCAATTTAATATTTAAAGGACAAGAAAACAAATTGGATTTTGATATATCTTGGTGACAATTGAAGGATAACTAACTATTAAAATAAATAGTTAAAAACAGACCTTACTCAAAACTAGTAGTTAGTCACGGAAACAGAGAGAAACAAGCACTAGTTGAACTGAAAATAGAAGATACAGCTCTCCTCCAATCAAGCAAACTTTACTTTGTAGTGGGGTTGGTTGAATTTTCTCTATTGGGGAAGGTTAAAGGATCTTTTCCCACACTGGAAAAGCTAGTCAATGGAAACAGTATTGATCAATGGAAAAGCAAAGTGTGCGGTTGAAGCAAAATAAATTACTCTCATTTTTCTTTTCGATTTCCTTGGCTTCTTTTTAAAGATTTCAAGCAGAAACAAACAACCTCCACAGTACACACTCTCATTATGTACTTACTATACGACTGTGTTGTCTGTGTCGTGGTGCACATTGAGTACCTAGTAAATAGTGATTCTTTCAACCGAAAAAAAAAAATAATGAATGACTGGAAAGAAAAGATACATTGATAATATTCTTTCAAAGTATGAAAAAATAGATAAGTAAATTATGATCGATTAATTTTATCATGTTCTTTTTTTACTATTTGATCTAGTATCAAATAAACTCTAAAAACTATAAAATTTATAGTACTACATCTTTCGTAAAATTAAACTAAACGATAGTTTTGTTTCGTAAAATCATATAGTACTACAAATCAATAGTTTAGTTTTGACATTTGAATTATAAATTTTGAAATATCATATAGAAAATGAAGTTTGCTATTTATGGCGCCAGAAACTTTAGCATTAGAACCTACCACATAAAAAATGATATATTTATGAGCTAATTGTTTTAGAGAATTAATAAAATATCAATATTATGCGAAATGTCGCACAAATCAATCTCGCTATATTACAAGCATTATATGATTAATTTAAATTTATGGATTATTTTAAAATTAATATATATGGAATAGCTATGAAAAAAGTAATTCTTAAGTTAGGTGGAGTTGTTTTTTTTTCTCCCCGTCCCGGAGGTCAAACACATGGTTAAAAAAATGACTAATGTCATTCTTGTAACATCAGTTCAAGAGCAAATGCGCATTTAAGATTACGTATAAAAACCTCCATAATGGAAAGACAATTGAATAGAAATTTCTCAGAAGTAGAATCCGAAGCATCAACTTTTCCACGCTTTTGGTACTACCTTAACTGGCTCTTCCCCAATTTAGAGCCAAATTGTCAATATAGATTAATCTTTAAAAGAAAAATATAAATAATTAACTGAAAGAAGAGTACTCTCTTTTTCAGGAGAGAGATTTGAGGGAAAGGTGACTCATTCAGGAATGGTGCTTAATGTAAAATATGCCAGGTCCTTTTACCAAAGAGATGGAAAAAGGGCAAAAAGGAAAAACAAAAGTGTGTGGCAAGTCCCAATAAGATGCATCAGCAAACAAACCCATCCGAAGGATTTGAGAAGTATAGATTTATACAATATAATAAATGCTTGATGCACAAATATAGTTACACTAAGAGTAATTGCCATATATTTTTGCTGTTGATGAAGACTGCAGACTACTACTAGGCCAGTAAGGCTATGGAACTTTTGTTTGATAAACTACAGAGTTGAGCTCCTAGAAGTTAAATATTAAAGCTTCAATAAAATTTCTTGAACCTATTTTATTAGGACTATTATGAAAGAAAGAATTGCAAATTGTTTAAACAAAACTTTCACAATATTTGACCAAAATAAATTTAATTCTCAAAGAATTTAAATACAATTTCTCTCTCCTTGTGAAATTTCCATTTCAACTTGTTTTGACTTTTATTTTATTTACTTGTGGTAAATCAAAGTGCATAATTATATCAAAATGGTTATGGGGTACATTTTGTGGGTTTGTATAGCAATTTGAGTGCATGAAGGACGTACTCTGGAACCAATAGGAGTGATATTAAAGAAGGGGAGCGAATTGTTAAGCATCCTTCTGTCTCCTTTCTCTCTCCAATTAATGATTGGTGATCTCAATAACTTAACTTATGACAAACAACATCTGCTTAGGGATCTAGCACTCTGCAGTCTATTATGCCCAAACAAAGCCAAAAACAAATACCCACCATCAAAAAATAAAAAATACTATATATCGTATACTAAAAGGAAATGGATTAAACAAACCCAAAAATAATCTAGTAAAATATGACACCATAAATCCCCATTACATTACACATCTCCCTTCACCTTTCTCCCTCCCTCTCACCTCACCCCACTTCTTCTTCACCTCTTTCTCTCTTTCTCTCTCTGCACCTTTTTTCATGGCACAAAAGCTGCCTTCAAGCCCATAAAGATTTGTACATGGCGAGGAGACAGCGCCCCCATTTGATCTGCTGAGGCTAAATCAGGCCACTTCTTCATAGAAAAGCTACTCAATTTTCTCTCTCTTTCCTTTTCTCCTAAAACAGAAACCCTCTCTGTTCACACATTCTCCATCCGTTCTCTGTTTTCTCACATTTCTCCTCTGTACCCATAAAAAGTAACTCAGCTTTGGTCCAGCTGAGTGCTTTCTTTTCAAATTTGGGTCTTAGTTTTCAAAGAATTGAAGAGATCTTAACAGCATTTACTTCAATTTCTTCCCAATTTTCACTGTACTTTGGCTACAAAGAAGATCTCCTCAACTCAGCACTGAATTCTCCTACATTGTTCAAATTTCTTACTCTTCCACGAGTATTATCCCCTGGAACCTCTATTTAATTTGGCAATTGAGTGGAGAAACCAAGAATTTGGTGCTATTTTTGAAAAATGAACTGTGGAGAGCCAAGTGAGCTGCCTCATTGTTTTCTAAATCTCAATTGGGATCAATCCATAGATCCAAATTCCCAGTTAGACTCTGCACTTACCTCAATTGTCTCTTCTAATGCACCAAACCTCCTCTCACAATCTGAAATTTCATCTCAGTCTCATTATGTCGGTACCAGCGGCACAATTGGTACCAGTAATGGGTCTCTTACTTCACCTCCACCAGAGCTTAACCTCTCTATGGGAGGAGGCAGGTCGGGTCTCATGCCTATGCTGCCTAATCTTGTATCAATGAACCACTTAGACCAGTTCCAACCTGACCATGGTTTCACTGAAAGGGCCGCTAGGCTCTCTTGCTTCGATGACCGAAACTATCCTGGGTTTGGGACCCAATTTGATTTAGCATCCATTAAGGATAAGAGGCTAGAAGCCGCATTATTAGGTGGTGGCCAAGTGACACAATTGCTTGACAAAGCTCAATTGGGGATCAGCAATGCTGTTAACGGCCTTGAAGACTCATCAGTATCAGACCCGGTATCTGGTAGTGGTCAGATTGGGTTAGCGGGTCCATCAGATAACGGTGTGAGAAAGAGAAAGGCACCAGCAAAAGGAAAAGGGAAAGAGACACAAAAGGTACAGAGAAAAAGTTGCACTAAATGGATCTTTAACTAGGGGCAATTTTGTAAAATTCTATATTAACAACATTAATTAGTTGAATAAGTAGCGGCATCATGAACGACTTATCTTCATTCCCCTGTAAGATAAGGTCCCTTTCATATATTGAAAATGGAGGGTCCTTTATATAATGTCCTGGTAGTTTGGGGGATTGTGTTTAGAATTTCTCTCTGCTTTTACATAATGCTATTCTTCAGACCAGCAAAGAGGTTTTAGTAACTGAAATAAAAAATTTTCTTCAATGTACAATCAAAGAAGAAACTGGAATTAGTAGCTTCAGAAGTTTATTAGCACAACTTTTTAGCACTCAGAAAGATTGAACCAAACTGACAAATAGACAAGGAAAATAACCTGCAATTACACATTCGCAATCAACTCGACATGAATATATTTGCTATTAAGTGTTATTTTTCAACTTATAGACCAAATGGAAGCCTAATTATGCATTAATGTCCACATCAGTTTTTGGAATTAGCAAATTATCGGTCAACTACGTCTCCACTGTTTATAGTTAACTCCGCTATAGCTGAGTTTCCTTGATGATGCTCAATTGACACTCCATTTCTTCAATTACACCTAAAATACTATTATTGCAAGATCTGATATTATATTTATTTATTTTATAGATTACAGAGGATAAGGGATCTGATACAAAGAGATGCAAATCAGTGGAGAGTAATGGGACACAAGAAGAGGCAATTAAGCCCAAACCAGAACCAAATGGAAGTGTCAGTACTGGTACAGCAGAGAACAGTAACGGTGCCAAAAGCAAAGGCAAGGATACGAAACTTCCTGAACCTCCCAAGGACTATATTCATGTTAGAGCTAGGAGAGGAGAAGCAACTGACAGCCACAGCTTAGCTGAGCGGGTATGATTTTGTAAATATATTTTCGGACTGCTATTGCAGTTTATATATTCAATGAAAATAAATTGTTATTATTCCTTGTTTAGGTTAGAAGAGAGAAAATTAGTCAGAGGATGAAGTTATTGCAGGACCTTGTCCCAGGGTGCAATAAGGTGACGATTCTATTGTTTTTGACAATTTCTTTTGTTTAACATATTCAAGCTGTTTCTTTTTGTTTTACATGCTCATAAATGAAGAATTTATGGTATCCTGTATCTAGAGTCTAGACATATCTAATATTACTCTTCATGTGAAATATTCCAATGAACCCTATTAAATTAACCAGTGGATCTTGTTATATCAGATATATTCCATGTGTGTTGTTTTGAGACTTCAGTTAGTTTGGAGTAATATTAAGAACTTTTGTTGGTGGATGTAGGTAGTAGGGAAAGCTGTGATGCTAGATGAGATCATAAACTATGTGCAATCATTGCAACGGCAAGTTGAGGTGCACACCAAATAACTTATATATACTTGTCTTGATTCAAAATATATACGTTTATGTTTAATTTTCTGAATTTCGTTTATTCTTTATCTCTTTGATCCAGTTTTTGTCAATGAAGTTGGCGACAGTGAACCCACAACTAGATTTCAACAATTTACCAAGCCTTCTACCCAAAGATGTAAGTTCTATTTCTAAATAATTCTTCAGATCTTGGGTAATAATTATGCAATAGTAACTTGATCATAGAAAGCAAAATAAAGGAAAGTATACTGTATATTTATCATTTATGGAACATGGAACTTCAATAATAGTGAAACATAAACACAACTGTACATGAAATTAGATCTTTTTCTTGGTTTTTTGACAATTTTCTATTCAAGGTCCCTCAGAATTTTTTGGTTTCATGACCTTCCTTACTCATTATGTCTTGTACTGATTACTTTGTTTGCTTACTTGTTATGGATGTGTGAATTCAGATGCAACAAGCATGCGCACCATTGCTGAATCCATCATTTCCACTGGACACATCTGGTTCAGCCTTACCTTTCAGTAGCAGCCAACAGCAAGGGAATCCCCTCCATTTTGTCAGCTCCAGTCCCTCTCCAGTTGACCCCCACAACACTATTCACCCTTTCTTCAATGCCGTCCCAGATGCCACTTCTCAGGTAAGCATCATATAATTTATGAAAAAGTTGGTTTGTCTGGACTTCTTATTACTACTTTTAAGAGACTGAGAAATCTCTATAAGTAAAAACTCTTTTGTTTTTTACTCTGTTATGGATGATATTGTTAGTTTGGAGGGGTATTTGCGATGCTTTGATGTTTACGTGATACTGTTGTCATTGTGCGTATTATTTGCTAAATACTTCCAAACTTTTCTTTTTGGCTAGCTTGGTGCATTTTGGCATGATGATCTGCAAAATGTAGTTCAGATGGATATGAGACCAAATCATGAAGAAATTCCTGTGTCCTCTCAATCGTTCAGTGGTATGTTTGCCATAATTTCTTTTTAATTTGTTTAAAGAAAACTTGTTTATTCCTCATTTTGTTAAATATTACACCTTGCTTATTGTGTTAAAATTTTCGCTTAACTCCTAGGTGCAATGCAACAAGCTCATATGAAGATGGAACTTTGAAATCTGAAGTCCTAATTCAGAGCTGAATGCTTCTGTGTACATAAAGAGGAGATAGAGAGAGTGAGAGAGAGAACAGAGGAATGATCACTCGAAGATTTGGCTAACAATCTTTGATTTAGTAAATTCTCCGTTTAATCGCTACTTCTTTTTTTTTTCAGGATATTGTTATTCTTTGAACAATCTACGTACTGTTATAGATGTGCAATATTTTGCTGTAGCTTAGTATTGTTATTACATATTTGGTGGTATGTTAGAAAAATAACCACCCAACAATTAGAAACTTAAACAAGTTAATATTTGTTGTCTTGTTACAATATATTTGATTTTTTTTTTCTCAATTATTTATCGTCGAATTATATTCTGGACATTTTTTTTAGCTTTTTTTTTTTCACCGAGGGAAGCATTTATCGTCAAGTGTATTATATTATAATTAGCAATTCGTAAGTGAATGGCGCCTGATTTACAGAGTAGTGCTAATATATGAATGTTAGCATATTGAATGAAATACTTACGGTTATTTATTTATTTATTTTTATCTGAACGTTGATCTAATTGAATCAATGCGATCTAGATTTTATCTTTTTTGAAAATCATTTTTTTGCCATGATTCAATATTTTAAACTATTTATTCGTATTTTTTTAAAAAAAAAATCCATAATATTATGAAAAGTTCAAAATATTTGCAAGCAGAAATATCATTGTTAAAACAATGATAAAATAATTTAAAAATATAGAAATAGTAAAGTTGGTTTTCAACATTTTAATTTGTACATCTCGTCGAACTATTATGATCAACTGTTGCAACATTAATACGTCAAAAATTCGAACGTTAGTATATTATTCAACATGCTAACGTTGCACAACTCCACAATTGAATACTAGATCTTTCGTATCTTAGGAAACCTACTTAAATATAGTCTATTGAAATTAGAGTAATGCTAGAATCAAACATATAGGACGTCAAACACGATCCAAATGTCGATCATTAAAATTTGAAATGGCCGATCCAAACCGCTCAATATGATCTCTTTATTAAAATATCTTTAAAAATCAAAATTTATATTTTTTCGAATTTTTTAACTATTTTTTTCGAATTTTCAAAATTGGAGGGTTCAGAACTTCTTAGATTAAGCATGTAAAAATATTCCAAAAAAATAGTAAAAAATTTTGAAAAAATATAAAATTTGCTCTTCATGGAGATTTTATAACATACAACAGTTTGAGCGGTTTGGATCGGCCATTCTAATCTTAAAAAATTAAATTTTATCATGTTGGACAAGTACTTGTGTCCTATATGTTTGACACTAGCCACTCCCTTGAAATTAAGCATAACTAGCTCATCCTCTGATGTGTTTGGCTCCTTTTTTTATTCGCCAAAAAAAAAAAACAAGTAGGCCTGTCAATTCTAGACCGTCGAATTCATAGTGGACGGTATAGATAGCGTTTGAACTCTGAACTGAGGCTCCGTTTGGATAGGTGTGGGAAGAAGGGAAGAAGGAAAAAAGTGGAAAGAAGTATTGGGAAGTGTGTAATTTTGTGAAGAGTTTGAATTGTTTATAATAAATTTTCTTTCCTTCTTCCTTCTTTCCGCACGTATCCAAACGGAGCCTGAGACTAGTCCAGTTGTTTTATTTAAAATATGTAGTGAGCAAGCACCATTCATACCATGACATGGTCCAATCCTCTGTTTCAACCTAAATTACATTAATCTATAGGTTACTTGCTGCTATAAATTATTATTATAATTATTACTTTTTTCTTTCCAAAATCGTATAGGTAAGATGCCTCCTACCCCAAGTACTCGTATTAAAAAACTTATGTAGACGACAAAGGGAATAAGAACAGCAACAACGCACGTAAAATATAACCATAGCTTCATCAATATAATCATTTAAAGGTGAAAATTTAAAATAATCTGATATTGTTAAGTGTACAAAATGTCATGCCTTTAATTAACGTACATCCATTTGTATATGCCTATTATTCGATACTTTAAACAATAGAAAATTGTATATATAATTTCTCCGTTATAAAATATGCTGTATATAAACTTGAGATCCACTTGAATTTTTTTTAATTTCGCCAATAATTTAAAATTTTAAAGATTGAAATTTAATGGTCTGCTGACGATTGACCAATCAAAATTGAATCGATTCATTTAATATAGGGAATTTTTTACTTAATTGGTGAAAAACAGATCAATTTCAGTCTTTCAGTCTTTCAGTTTGGAGTTTTGGACAATATTACCAAAATACAAATGAAATAATGTATCATGAAAAATGGTCGCGTGCCAGAATTACGCAGGAATTACGCAGCTAAAAGAATTTTGTGGCTTCTCAACTTCAAATGGTTTTGAGTTGCTACACTATTGAGTCCCAAAATATTGTTAGACAAGATATGGAATTATGGATTCAAAGCTACTCACTAGATTCATTCTGCATTAACAGGAAGTTAATTAGCTGACAATCTCCATCCAAATTTAGTTTGATGTAATGATGTCATAGCAGGAGGAAGGGAATGTGTCTCATTATATGATACACACCAAGGATTAAAAAAAAAAAAAACCTAAAAATTCAAATAGAATCAATATAGAGGCTTGACCCTATCATTATATGAAACAAACCCAAATAAAATCACATCCCTCCCATGTTCCAAGAATGTGAAGTCCTTTTCCGAAAGAGACATAATTGATGTAAATCGTCATCATTATTAATTATGGATCTTAGCTAAAAACAAGTGCTCTTCTGTAATAATATTGGACAACTAAACCAATGAATTGCAAATGTTATCTTGCTCCACCTTGCAAAGAATATGCCACGCGTTGGAAAATAATAAGTTTTTCAAGCCATACAAAGATTATGGCAAAAAAAAAAGGGGAAAAAAAAAATCAGAGCACCTATTGAATTCGTAAGTGATTAGTGCTTACGCAGCAGTTGTGCCAAATTGTAAACAATTTCCTATTTAATTATTATGAGAATTATAAATTCTCATAATATAGCTAGGTTCAGATCTGGTCTACTATTTGCTTGTTACCTCAACATTCTTGATCTGGAAACAAATTATTGATGTGGTGATTAAACTAAGAAAATCAGATCACCCCACCTCATTTTAACTGTTTTGATCTGAGCCTAAGATAATAAATTCGTGCATCAAGTTTTGTTGTATTGTGTGCATAATTTGGTTGGTTAGATTGATTGAGTTGTCATTAAGCGTAAATTGTTTGAATAGGAACACTTGTCCTTTGATTCTGTCACATTGAACTTAACTTTGTTTCATGGCCGGGATGCATGGCACAAAGAGAGATCAAGGAATCTAGCCCCCTCTTCCAAAACAAATTATTAATCTCTGTTAATTATTTCTGTTTTTAAGAAAAACTATTATTAATGTCACTACTTCATTGGCCATACTCCTCTTTCTTATCTGTGCACCCATCTAATCATGTAGCATAATATTATATATGGGAATAAAGAAAGAGTCTGTTTTTTAGTGTCTTTGACTGTGTTGCATTTGGGTCAATACAAATTGCTTTCCATCTGAGCTGTCTAGAATTGGAACCAGATCCAGTTTATAAATAATTTCAAGTACTAAAAAATGTGGAAGGGAAAATTCGATCGCATTTAATGAAGAAATTCAAAGACAGACATGGCTAATTTCCCATCATTGATTGTCATGGATGACTTCATTTTTTATCCAAATTGCAGAACTATGAGTGCATGACATTAGTTTTTTTGTAGGTATATTTATCTGGATTTTTGTATGATCGTATCAAATTCTTTTTGAGTAAAAATTGGCCTCTTGGTCCGAATTTAACCTTCATGAACCATCTTTTGGTCAATAATAGTTATATATAGAACTGAAAAGTTCTAGTTCGAATGTTGTAACTTAATTATAACCATATTTCAGTAAAGAAGTATAGTTAGTCGGCGCATCCCACATGGATGTAAGGATGATTATGTTTCCCTATATTTTGGTACAAAAAGAAAAATTGAATATCACAAACCGAGTTATACTTTGCTTGACAGTATGATCATAAATTTACTGGTAACATGTTTCCTGATCACATAGTTAATTGACGTAAATCTATCTGGTTTTTGTATCTGAGTAAATTGGCCAAGTCATCAACAATCTTTTCCAGTTTATCTCTTTTTGTATAACCAGTCTTGGCGCACTCAGGAGTGCCCTTTCCACTATATTTCATTCTAACAGGGAAAAAACATTAATGGTTGACCATATTTTGTTGACCCAAATAATTATTCTTGTTTTCTTTCTTTATTGTTTCAGAAACGAAGGAAAGTATAAATAAAGAGTAAAGTTCTGGTGCTAAAAATTTAGGGTGTCACAATATATCATAATTTTATCTTTTCGTTAATATTTTAAATTTTACAATGTAAATTTTGAATCTAAACTGTTAATTTTCTTCGTTTTAACGAACAATGTATTTTCATATAAGTTTTATAAAATTTTGAATTGATTTGATACTTGATCTAGCGGTCAAACCATGAACACATTATAATTAATCTGTCATAGTTAACCATAACCTCTTGATCGATATCAAATCAACTTTAAATTCTATAAAATTTATATGAAAATGCATCGCTAATTAAAAAAAAAAGATCAACAGTTTAGATTTGATATTTACATTTTAAAATTTAAAATATTTTAAAAAATATATAAAATTGTGATATTTGATGATATCCTAAACTTAAACTTGTGGCACCGAACCCTCCTCGAAAATAAATCAATATAAGTGAGAGATTAAGGTTGACAAAAATGATATCACAAACAATTGCTTTCTGGCGCCTAAGTGTTAGTATGTATGGCCCATTTGATAAGAAATTAATGCTCTTTACATTTAAGGCTTATTTTCGGATAAGGGTGCCAAACCAAACTTTGTACAAAGTAGAAACCAGTTGTACATGCCTTTTGGGATTGTCACTTGTAATATTAAAATGTGTTGTATGATTGTATCGCTTTATTTGAAGGAACAAGTTGATTGAGAAAGTTTCATATAGAGGTCAATGAGTAAAATTTAAAAGAGTTTGTTTTTTTCCTTTTCCAGAAAGAGAATTCAGCCAATGCTTTTAATAATAAATATATTTTTTCTATTTTTTTAGATATACTTCTTTTAAAGATAAACATACTACGAAGATAGTCAAAAGTGACTCTGAAGGATGACCAAGAAAGATGACAGTAACAATAATCCACTTCACCCACCATTTGTAACAACTAAACAAAGATATCTTATTGGATATTTTTTAGTGACCTGTGATTACAAAGAACAATGACTGACTTGTTACTATCAACTTCATTATGGAATAACATAATATAATATTAAATTGGAGATTTCCTTGTTGATGATTTTTTGTGTCAAAGTGGTTACAGTGCCCATTTTTTTGTTTAATTTCAGCTTATGTTAATTAATTTATATCATGAAATGTTTTATATCATTATAATCACACATGCATGAAAAATATACAATTTTGAGTTCATTTCTAATGGATTAAAAAATTGTATTTATTAGCTCTTGTTGCAGAAATAAAGTCAACATGATGCAAATTGTTGTGTAATACTAAACCATTATATTTGTTAGTTGAAAGTTTTTTTTTAAAAAAAAATCATATATAATTTTACTGACAACCGACTTGACAGTAAAATCTTTAATATTGTAAACACTTTCAAGTCCGCCTTTATTTAATCCACATGACATACTTTACATTTTGCCACCTCATCGTCATCCTCGTTATAATGGCAAGTTTAATAATATAAAATTTAATAAGGGCGTACATATATTAATTCAAAGGTTACTATTAAGACAACAGGGGAACATTAAAAAAACAGAGTGTACAAACTACAAGGAGAAAAGAGGCCAGTTGTAAATGCTAATCTTTCTTTATAGCTGTGTGATCCTCCAAGAATGAGACACGGAAGGTTACCTGTCACTTTTTGATGTCGACCCTGAATCAAACACTATTTGCACCGTATGATTCCATGCACATTTCTTTTATACTGGTCCATGAGGAAAGGTTGGCCCAACTTTTTGGATGACCATGTTGTGCTATGACTAAACGATAAAAAATAAATCTCGGTTGTTACTTGTTACCCATAATAATAAATTTTAAAAATAAAAAAAGAGAGAGAAGGACCGATTCTTCTTCTTAAATATCCCCACTCCTTTTCTGCATTTCGGAATCTTCAAGTCAAAATTAGAAATTTCATAATTCAGAATATAGCACGGTTTTGTCTGCCAAGTAATTAAAAAGTGTTGACACCTCGAATTTTTTGTCCACTCACAATCAACTTTCCTCTTATATTTTAGTAATTACTAATGAGCACACCTCTAATTTTTGCTCTTTGATTCCAAAATGTTTACAAATCTCATTATACATTCTCACATGACTCTGTTTTTCCAATATACTTATACCAATAAGCTGGTTTATAATTTCAAAATAAAAGTTAAACCAAAGTTCATATTATCCCCCCCCCCCCCCCCCAAAAAAAAAAAAATACTTCTGTCTGACATTTCTAACTTACCCAAATAGCATCCTGCTAACTTTCAGTAGCACCAGGATATGATAAAGAATTAACAACTATAATATTTTTTTAAGATAAATTGGTATAAACCACCTAACTTATTTTTAAATTAAATGTTTATGAAAGACCCTCCAGTCGGATTTCAAACTTGCAACCTTTCATGTAATGTGCATTGCTTTTTGACACTAGACCAAGAGCTGGTAACAATTAATCTTGAGATCATGTAGCCTCCGTTTGGATGAGAGAAGGAGGAGGAAGAAGGAAGAAGGAAGAAAAAAAATTATAAACAATCCAAATTTTTCACAAAGTTACACGCTTTACTTCTTCCCTTCTTTCCTTCTTCCCACACCTATCCAAACGGAGCCGTAGTATGTCCATGGATGGTACCTTATTTGCATACCAACTGGTAGGCAGGTTGCTTTTACATATGAAGCCCAACAACTTAGTTGGCAAAAATGCAATTTAAGACTTTAGAGACATCTCTCGAGCAAATATTTGAACAGAGCCTTACATCAAAGAACTATTGACCTCTCTCTCAAGCAAACATTTATTGTTGATATGGTTTAACAAAGCCAATGAGCTTAAGATTGGAACGGGTCAGGAAAAGAATGGCTTCAAAACTAAAAATGTGACAGGTTTGGGGGCAAATTATTAAAAATAATATCTCCATAATTATCATGCTTATATTTCTCTTTCTCACTCTTCATGTCTTCATTATACTGTCACTTTTTGAATCCATAAAAATTTTCTGGAGAGATGCTAGCTAGAGTTCTAAACGTAGAACAGTTGAGGTTTGTCCTATATAATCGTTATCATGTTTTAAGCTCAAAACGGTCGATATGAGCTATCCTATATGCTGTTCTTACATTTAAAAAGTTAAAGGTGTTCGATTTCTTTTTTCAATATATATATATATATATATATATATATATAGAGAGAGAGAGAGAGTCTATATATATATATATATATATATATAGAGAAAACCTATGGTGCATACTAATGTACGGAAGCTTCGGTGCATACTGATCCGAACTCTTGGATCTGTTTCAAAATGACCGATCCAAACCGTCCAATATGATCTTCCTATTATAATCTCCTTACCGACCAAATTTTACATTTATATTGAACGATTGAAGATATATGGACCCTCAAATGCTTCTGTAGTGTTTTTTCCGTCCTATACACAATAATTTGAATACTGTTTGCTGACTAAATGTTTGTCATCCTTACTGTGCATTATCACATACTGCTTGAATTTAGACAATTTTTATAGCTTTCTTTTTCTAATAATCATTTCTTCAGATAAATAAATAGATTTGTTTTTTGGGCATATATAGCCTGGTCGTCCCCACAAATCCTGAGAATCATTAATTTGACATTCACAGTATTATTGGGACCATAGTTTTATCTGTATAGCCCCAATTGACATATTCATAAAAATGTGTCTGAACAGGAAAACCTTATTCCTCATACCCTTTCGTACTAAAAAATATATGTTATTTTTATTTTGATTATCTCTCAGTACATTTTCAAGAGATGGGTGTACTGTTTTGCTGTAATTTACAATGTTAACTCAGTTTAATTTCGAGAGGCAGGATTTGAGGCTTGGGGGGCGACAAGTTTGTTAGCAATTTTTGCACAGTGAAGAAAGGAGATGGTACATAAAGGAGAAGAAACACATAATGAAAACATTAAATTACCTGAAGTTCGTATAATCAGTTCACACTTCTATTTCGGTTTCAAGTAGTTAAGTTAGTTAGGTACCATTCATTCTTTGATAGAGAACTTATTCAAAGAACTAGGAACATTTATTTATGTTATGTTAACCATCATTTCTTTACATCTATTAGGTCACAAGTTCATACCAAAATTATTTGTAATCACATGCATAAGAAGTTAATTTGAGTTGTAATATAAATTAAATGTTTTCTCCCAAATTAGATGGTAAATGATTTTGGGACAGTTGGTGGGCTATCCCAATTGGGCTTTTCGCTCTCAACAGGAGATTTGGGACAGTTAGGCAAAGTAATATTAATACCAACCTAACAATGCAGAACTTGTTAGAAAATATGTGTGATCAGGAAAAGTTCGATCACAACCTCTGCATTTATGTTTTCTTATTGTTTTTCTTTCTAGCTAAAATCTTTCTTTAGAAAATTGTTTATTTTTTTCTCATTGTAATTTTTCATTCCACAATCCAAGAGACACTAAATAATAAATGACCTCCATTTTACAAACTGATTCATCCTAGCCATTCAATCGTTGATTCTTACATCCTAGCCATTCAATCGTTGATTCTTACTTATTATTAAAAAATGACTTCCACAGCTAGCCGACAAATTAGCAATTAGAAAAAGGAAAAAAGGTGTTCCAGTTGTGAATATAATGGAGAAGTTTTGCTTGTACTTTTTTAATTTTCTTTTCCATGGGGACCAAATGATGTGAAGTATCATTAGATAGCAAATTCATGATAACAAGTACCTGTACCTGGTCATGGATGTATAATTCTGCATGGAGCTGTTGTCTGACACCATCAATCGGTTGGGACCCACGCTCCAACATAACTCTCTCTAACAACTATGTGGGGTTGTGCTCCGCCTCTTTGAACTAAGCAAGAGGCGCATTTCAGATCAGGATTCAACGATTGAGATTGTGTTTGTTTGTCAATTGCTATATCATGAATATGAACAGTCAAATGCCAAGTTTTTGTGGGGTCCTTAGTATGGCAGATTATACGTCCAATGCTCTCGCTAAATGCCAAATTTGAAAATTTGGAATTCTTGGAATTTCTCGCCAAGAGTATTAGTGCTTGAAAATTGAGATCAAATAAAAAGGACACCCAATAGTATTTGATAATCCACCCAATTGATGCGGATGCGCCACATTGTATGGTATTGAAATGGGCTCACTCAACATGTTGCTCATCGTGCTTTTATGAAGGCACTCAGATAAAGTTAAAAATTGGATTTAATGTTATAATTCAGGTATGCTTCCAAAATATATTATAGTTCAGGTAAATGGTTGCATGAAGAGAGATCAAAATCATGTGGGACTTAAACCTGATCTTCAAAAATACGATATCATCAACCATTTTGTATTGGATACCATATTCAACATGCCCACTAACTCTAATCAGGCACCCAAAAAAAAAAAAAAAAATCAAAGTAGTATTGTTATACTGGTTATACTGCAAAAAAAAGCCCATCCGGAAATCATAAAACACAATTAAGCCCATTAAATTGGACAAAAACCTAGCAAGAAAATTACGAAAAAAAAAGAAAAACATTTTGAAAATCAGAGAGACAACAAAATCTTGCCATCAATAACACAATGAGTGAGTAAGCCCACTTAGATATATCTCAACAGACTCAACCCAACACAGTTTTGTCACTTGCATTAGTATTCCAATTTTTTGGGCTAACAAAACCCGGATTACATACGGACCTGGATCAATTTGAGGCTTGGCTTAGTCGAACACTCGAACTTCCCTTCAAGTTCGAATTACAAAAATTTTAATGACCTTGAGTACGAATAATTAGAATTTTTCACCTTTGATTACAATTTCCAAATTTTTAATTATAATTATAACTTCAGAAATTTGATTTTTAAAGGTATAACCGTATAAGAAATTAAGAACTGTAACTTCGAATCAACATAGGCCCTTTTATCAGCCCATGAAAATGGTGTGAGCTTATTATGGGCTTTGGACTTTGTTACATGTCTTTTTGGATGTACGAACTTATCATATCTTGAAGTTGAAGCTAAGAGTTCGACCAGACGACCATACTAAACAGGGAAATTTTATAGATTATAATGCGATTAATTTGTTCATCAAAGATCAGTTAATCAAATAAAAGCAAATTAAGGACAACAATACTAAATCCTTAATCTAAATCCTCTTTTTTTTAAAAAAACAAAATATGGAATTTCAAGTCATTAGAAAATTCTGATCAAAATAAACGGATTTGATATCATTTGATTGGAATTTCTACGTTATTAGCTCCAACGAAATCTTAAAATATCAATTGAAATGAAATGAAGAATTTGTTGAGAATCGAGACGTTTCACTGGAGGAATATTTATTTTGTAAAGTTCGCGAGGAGCCCAGAATAAGAGGCTTACATTAATTCACTCCGGATGAAGATATTCCAATTTTAATCCAATCAATTTTGAGAAAAGAAAGTTCTTTCATCCCAAAAGGCTCCTTGTGTCTAATAATTTCTCTAATTAACGTACAGTCGTCTTCTTTGAATTTTGATCCCATCTTGCAGCTTTAGCACAATAAAATCCATCGAATTATAGTAGAAAACAGTGCATGGAGCTTTTCTTGTGTAAAGTTGTGTTTAATTATTAGTTGATTCCTCATGCAAATATAAAATTAGTGCACAGACCGCTTACAGGCTTACAGCTTAGATATTAATTAGTATATATATATCAAATACACTGGTACCAAAATCTGCAATTCCATTTTCAAACTACTCACAAAACAAAACCTTAATTATTTAGTTCACGCATCTTTACAACACAACTCATACACAACAAAAGCTCCATCCTAATCATTCCTCATGCAAACCGCAATTTACGGCCTTTGACCGGCTCAAAGGAGACTAGCACCCTCGAGCCAAGCCATGGTTTAACCACGACAACCGCATCATAGACCCTCTTTCCATGGCCTTCAGGCTCCGCATGTGACACGGTTGTGACAACACGCATGTAATATTTCAACCCCGCAACAACCTGTCGCTGAGCCTCTACGACTTTAGAGAAACTCAATAACTCTTCTTTTGTTGTGTGGTTTTCTTGAAGTTGACAGTTATACTCTTGCACCGCAAATCGGCCAAGCTCTTGCACGTCCTTGTTGGATTCAACATCTTTAACTTCGCTACGGCCCCCGACTTTACGGCCTGGGCTGATTGCACCGGTCATGATGCCGTTTTGATCTCTCATTAGGCGAATTGGACCGAGTTGGAAAGCAGAGGAGAGAGTTATGGAGAGAAAAAAGGTTAGGAAGAGGAGAGAGTTTGGTGCCATAGAACAGTGTCTTTAGTGAGGTTACTGAGGAGGTTTGGAATTTTTTTTCAAGGAACAGGTTTCGAAGTGAATTTGCGTGTAAGAAAGATGAGGTTTAGGGTTTATATAAGGGGAGAGAGAGGAAAGTACAAATGAAATGAAGAAGGTACAGATGGCAATGGAACTTTCCCACTAGACTTGGTGTAAGCACGAAAATCTTGCTGTTGCTAAGAAAAGATAATTTGGATTTAGCACTTTATTTTCACTTTTTTCTTTAAAAATGTCATAACAATTTGTGTATGTGAATAATTACAAATTATGGATCTTTGTTGGAGTCTTGCAACTTGCAAGAAACGTTAATTTCCACATAAAATACAGAAAAAATAATGAAATAATATAATATAAATATTATTGCCTTTTTTCCTTCTTATTTCTCTGGTTGTGTAATTCGAGGAATAATAATTAATTTTTTTTTCTTTAGCCTTTGTAATCTATATATTAACATGTAACGGAGTAATTTCTTATTTTTTGTCACATTCAAAGTTTTCTTTACTGTTTTGTACAAAATATCCATTATTGTATTGTGAATTTTAATGTTATTGATATTTCCAACTCTCAAATTAAAAGTCTAAGCCTTTTTATTCCAAACAAGTTGGAGTAGGCTAGAAATGACACTCCGATCTTGGTCATTTCTTGTATACAGGGGCAGATTTACAGGTGGGGCGGCTGGGGCTAGAGCCCCGCCTACCATCGTTTATATGTACATATATGGGGCATGAACAAATTCAAATTGCAATTTTTCTTTTGATGTATTTTGAGTGGTTCTTCAAATTTTTTTTATAATATGGCTTTAAACTATATTTTTGGTATTGTATAAGATGAATATATGATGAACTTATGTTGCTCCAATGCTCTTATAAACTCAGTCCTACTTAAATATTTTTTCTAGATCCGTCACTGCTTGTATATATGGCTGAGTTTTTACATTGGCTCGTCAAGCCTATCGCAAGCATGTGAACTTGAACCCTAGATCTCTTAGAAGAGAGCCAAGTGCTCTTCCAACTTTCAAATTGAAATAAAATATTTTAACTTTTTTACCATTGATCTTGCAATTCTTCGTATTTAATGGAGTATCCAAAGACTTGATAATATTGTCACTTAGAAGTTTTTTAGCTTAAAAGTCTCTTTGTTTAATTTTTTTTTCTAACTAAGTCTCTTTGCTTTATTATTCAGCGAGTCTAATATTTGGTTGTAGTCTAGTTGTACACCGTAAGTAAAAGTAAGTTTGTTGTTTTCTTATGAGATTGCTCTCCAATTAGCACATACATTGAAGAAGACCTTATCTTTGTACCTCACCTTCGATTTGGATAATTGAATCCATTTATGTCGTACAGCGTTGATAAGTTCTCACTTATGAGAAGAAGCTACTAAAATTTTTCGATTTTTTCTCCATGCCATAAACATTAAGTCATTAATAAATACTTGTTATTACTAAGCTCACAAGTTATTCGTACAAATTGGAGAACAATAGTTTCATGAAATAATGTAACGCGACCGAGGAGGTGTGGGGCATGAAAAACAGAAAAGATAGAGATAGAATTAAGAAGATTAAAAAATAAAGAGAAGGTAGAGATAAAGACGACAAAGAGCGTAGAGATCTTCTGCGACTTTTACTATCTATCTTATGATGTAGCGAGTCCCTACAACAAAGGACGTCCTCCCTCGTACCGTCGTACGGAATGTAATTTTGTGGTCCATAATTGACACTAACAAAGTTAAAAAAAATATATAAAATTTTATATATTTATATATTTATAACAAAAAATGTTGAATAATCTAAAGTATAAAATTTTAGTAACAACTTGACTTTGCTTTGCCATAATTTGTGATCATCAAAAATTACTATTCAGAAATTATTCAGACAAAAGTTAGAAATTGAAAAAAATAACTAGAAAAAAACTTAAATTTAATTTACTTTCATTATATTATTTAGAGCAATATAGTTTTGCAACTAGAACGATTGATAAATTACTCCCAAGCATGAATTGTGTTATGATGCGCCACAAGTTTTTTCGATGTAAATAAGTTTCATGTCTCATTTATTTTTATTTTTTTATTGTTTCTACCTCTTTGTCGCTAGCCAAGCAGCTAAATATGGGTATATCCACACATCACTGCCTCAGAGAATCAGAATTATTGGAACTTGGAAGGGTAAGACCGTAAGAGTAGAACCAAACCAAAAAAGAGCGACACGTAGGAGGATGGCGCAGGAAGGTGCGCTGCGCCTCGCAACCGCATGCATGGGATGTGTGAACTGTGAACTGAGCAGAGAAGGTGTGATGTGAGGTAAGACTTCACGTGGCATTTGCTTCGGAACTTCTTTCTTTTGCGCTGCCACGTTAGCTCCCTGTTTTGAAATCAAAGTTGCTGATCCCAGTGTGCTTTGTCTGGTTTTGGTTTGCTGGCGACCTGATCGATGTGTGAGTCTGTGAGTGTGAGAGAACAAGAGAGAATTAATTGGGCCTTATAGTGTTGGAAATAGAGGCGGGATTGATTTTTTTGTTTGGAATAGTCCATGGGCCATAAATGCAATGATGAATAAATTTGAATTTGAGACCCAGTTTGTCATAATTAGGTCTCCAATTTAGAAGAGAAATAAATTGCCTTTTTAAAAAAAAAAGAAAAAGAAAATTATTATTATATTATTTTATAATTACAAAAAGAGGGGGTTGGTATCAGTAAAGTCAACTTAATTTGGCTAATCAAGCCTTAGATCAATTGAGAAAGACGTTTCTTTGGAGAGGAGATAAGAGTGCAAATGATTTGTAGTGTGTTGCAAATTAGAAAACAAATTATGCGCTCTTAAAGCAAGTGGAAGTTTTGGAATTTTTTACTTAGGCATGATTAGAATCATTTTTTTTAATACATAATTTCATTTCATTAGAAATTTTTTGATCAACATGGCAGGATTTGATGTCATTTAATCGCAATTTCTATTTTATTAGACCCAACAAAATAATGTGAAATCAATTTTAATCAAATAGAATCAAATAAAATCTCGCGTAAAAGAACCATTTTGATCAAAACCTAAATTGATCTGGATTTGATGCACCAATCTTTTTCACTTCTTGAAAGATAATTTATACCTTTCTCCAACATTTCCCCGTTTAGCAAAACTTTGAGAAAGTTTAATATGCACTATAGTGCATAGGACATTCCATGCACTGGGGATTTTTTCGGGAGTATTTTTATAAATTGACAAATTTAATTCAACCAATCTAATCTACATATTGAAATTTCATAGAAAACCAAATTTTACAATTTTTGAGATTTTATTACTATTTTTTTCGAATTTTTTAAAACATGCTATTTTTAGAAAATTGTAAATAGTACAACATTCCAAAAATGGCATGTTTTAAAAAATTCGAAAAAATAGTAATAAAATCTCAAAAATTATAAATTTTAGTTTGGTATGAGATTTCAATATGTACATTAGATTGGTTATATTAGATTTGTCAATTTACAAAAATATTTCAAAAAAATTTCGTGGTGCACGGAATGCCCTATTGATCGAGGTGTGAATCAAAGTCAAACAAATAAACATTGTACTCGACTAGTCGTTTGTAGTAGAGTAAAGGTGTCGATCCCACAGAGATGGATATGAGTAGTATTCTTATTAGTTCGTTAAATCTAGACAATAAAAATTGAGATAAGAATTGGTGTCACAAAAAAAATAAATAGAAGAGAAATAAAGGAATGCAATTGCGAGTATGAAGATAATGCAAAACAATTTAAGTAAATATTTTTGGAGTTTTCTAACGGTTTAATATATGATGATAAGTGTGCCTTAGGGTTCGATTTCACCTAGATTCGGTCACAGGGCTGCAAGACTTAGCACTGTCGTATTCAGCCTTGCTAATTCGGTCCGAATTCCGCACCGAATTCCACTGTGTAAATGCTGTGGTTTACTCTTTTGTTGATTTACTCAAGCCAAAGGTCCATCTAGCCATACCTAACTCCCTAACCCTCCGCTTTCGCCTATTGGGTACGGTATTTGGAATGTGATCTAGTGTTAAATAACCTTCATCGAGTGCATTGCACCCCAACTTTCGTTGTCGGTGGACTTACTCGAGTTTACAAATAGTTTTCTACGAGGTATCTAGTTAGATTTTCGCCTAACTAGCTACGTTGTCCTTTGGTTACTAATTGGTCGACTTTCGCCCTTGACCTACCTCGAAATACTTGCTATAGGTTCAGTTATTATAATAGGTCGAAGTTCCCAACAAATGCGGCCGTACAAATGCCTAGTAACACAAGTAATAAAAGACTCAAACGCAAGCAAATCAATAAAAATTCCAAAGGTAATTAGCTCCGTCCATCAACAAAACAAGCAAATCAAACACTAGGCTACATCTAACCCTAAAGCAACAAGTTTTTAGCCTAACATACTAATAGAAATCATGCAAATATGAGTAGATAAATTCAAACAAACCAAGAATTCGAAAATAGAGAGAAAGTATAAGAGATACACAAATAGATCAAGTTTTTGGGGGCACAAATTACTGTCAATGCACTAGAGAGAACAGAGAATCCTTCGGAAAGCGTCGGAGCAGCAAGCAATAACACTAATAGCGCCTCCTGACTCAGTCCAAGTCGCAGCGAAAGAGAGAAAAAATGCCCAGAACTAGATCCAGATCTGCTGGAGAGCTTGCACACATTTTCCCCCCAAGATGGCTCCTCCCAAGATGGAAGACGCCTATATTACTCTCCTCTAGCTCCTGGACAGCTTGCACACATTTTCTCCCCAATCTAGGCCGAAATCAAGGCCTTCCATAAGGAGAAAATGCTCCAGAACTTTAGCTGAATACCTTCCATGTATAGCAATTCGGACCGAATTGGTCTCACTGGAATTTCAGAAGTGTAGCCTGTGCAGGAATTTGGTCCGAATTCCGGACCAAATTGCAGAGTTTGGTTGAGAATAGTCTTGATTCGTGCGGGGCTGCTTCATTAGGTTGAGTCGGGACTTGATTTTGGCTAGATATGAGTCGTCTAGCATCTGAATTGCTGCTTTCCTTGCTGATTTTCTTGGATTCCTACAAGTCAAAACAAAGTGCAAAAGGCAGTGCCAAATTTGGCAAAGAAAAACAAAAACAATATAGAATCAAAATTTTAGTCACGATTGCGATGTAAAGTCCGGTCAAAATAACAATATAAATACAAGATATCACGTATGCACTATGGTGCATATTAAACTTTCTCCAAAACTTTACTATTGGACTCTCTTTATGGAGATGAAATGTGAATGGAACATTCTTTTTTATATGAGAAGTGCTTACAGTACATATGCAGAGTAGTCGGCAGTGACATGTTTTTTTTTTTTTTTTTTTAAACCAACGCTAAGGGAAAATCAAGTTTTAGAGCAAGATTATTTTTTTCCCCTTTGAATACTTTTCTCCAACAAGTTGCAATTAAGGATGATTTAGTAATACGAGTACGGCTCAATCCTACTTGCGTCCTTTTCTCTGTGAAAATTTTGGAGATACCATTTGTTCTCAAATTGCATAGTAGTTCGTTTCTTTTAGTCCAACCTCAAAATTCAATGCAATTTACATGTTACCGTAATGCAAATAACGTCAGTTTATGCTTGGTGAACGGATAGAAAAAGACTCAGAAAACATGTTATGAAGTACAACAATATCTGAATTAATTGTTGATTTGTTGGGTCTTATGAAAGAAAAAGAAAAATAAGAAAAGTTTTTTGGATGATGTAAAAACGCTTATAATTTTTTTTTCCTCTCTCTTCCTTCCCAGGCAACATCATAGTTTCAACCTCGGAGCTTTGACATTTGATCTCTTCAGCCATAATTAAAAGTAGCATATTACGAGGTGGGGGATTAGAAATGAAAACCAGCTAGAAATAAAAATATTAAAATTAGGGTGCATAAAGCCATTATACTGGATAGGTTGGTATCACATACCATCGACGTGGATTTTTTTCCCCTCTATTTATTTTTCAATCAAACACTCTAGAACGTGGATTACATTAATCCTTTGTTTAAATGGGTATTTATCCCATATGCACGGCGAATATGCCTTGTCCGTTGAAAACTTCTATTTAGAAGTGTTAAGTTTTTTTTTTTTTTTGAAAGAAATTTAGAAGTGTTAAGTTTCCATCTGTACTTCATAACATTTGGTATAAATTTATTTATTTATTAATTTCAAATCCCAACCAGAGGTTAGTTGTCTACATATAATTTGGGACTCCCTCGTTATCATATATATTATAAAATCAAGAGAGTAAAAATTAAAGATTCATTTTGATTATAATTAATTATGTTTTCTTTAGAATTGTTAACAAGTGAACTCCAAAATTAATAATTTCTTGAACTAATGTATTACTCTAGAGTCTACATATTACAGGAAGGTTTATAGTTCATTTTTTTTGTTTCATATTTGATTTTTTTTAAATATATTCGTTATTTCGTATTTTTCAGTATTATATTGCCCCTCTTACTCAAAAAAAAAATTATAATATATATAAACCATTTTTTTTTAAGGCGGGATGACAAGCCCCACCATCAGGTATATTTTATTGTATAAAATAAAACAAAATATTTACAAAAAAAAAGAAAATAAAAAAAAATTAAGCAATCTATGGAGGCACTACACGGCTATCCACAGGCGAGCCGAAAGTGCAATGTCCTTATGTCCATGTTTTTCCTCCGATATTAAATCCACCCACTAGTTTGCTTTCGCTGTTTCGTAAATATCCATCCTGGATCAATGGCGAAGCTTTTTCAACAACGAAACTGCAATTCGCATCACCGTGTGGTCCGTAGCGAGAAATGGCTCAATATTGTTAAACGCTCCGTTTGGATAGGTGTGGGAAGAAGAGAAGAAGGAAAAAAGTGAAAAGAAGTATTGAAAAATGTGTAATTTTGTGAAGAGTTTGGATTGTTTATAATTTTTTTCTTCTTTCTTCCTTCTTCTTCTTCCTTCTTCCTATATCCAAACGGACCTAAAGATCTTTGCATTTCTGACCTTCCAAATTTTCCAAAAGCCAGAATAGTGTGTCATGGGGAGCTTGGTTTGATCTTCAATGCTTAGTTTTAGGTGGTTTGATGAAAAGTGTATTTTAATTGAACTAATTAAGGTTATTCATACAATTCAAATAAAAAAATATATATACAAAATCGATTCTCGAACTTCACATATTAATTGGGTGTGTTTGGAATGTGTCACAAACAGCTAGTTCGCACGAACCAAATAACTCATGTACAACCATAGTTCGTGAACTTCTTCCTAGTTCTTTGTTCCTCGATTTTCGCAAACTGATTTTGTTCGTGGGCCTTTGTTCTTTCCCTTGTTCGTGAAGCATCCAAAGTTATGATTAAATTTGGTGGTTTATTTTGTTGATTTTCATTGTAATTAAAATACTCCTACCTCGACCATGGAATATCATTACTAAGAGAGAATTCCTTGTTTAACAGTCTCACGATAATAAAGAACAACCATCGGTTAGATCTTCCAATAAAATAAAAAGTAAGAAGAATAACCTTTTGGCTAAAAATTTTCTATTCTATTTCCGAAATATAAAGAGACAAGTTTATAAAATTTCAGTTCTGAAATACGTCTGAACAACTGTATAAATATAGACAAAAATTACTACGAATTATAATGTGGGCTACGAATTATGGCAAATTTTTTCTTGCTATATTCCACTTAGAAATTATTTATTGACTTTGGGTCCTTATCCTCGCATCGTTGCCGTATAGAAGATATCTATCTGTCAAGGCATTTGGCATCTAATGAGGGAAGTCAATCCACCTTCTTTTTTTTTGTTGTTGTTGTTGTTTAGACTTCGTCTCTAATTCGTTATTATATCTCAACTAACTTAAATTTGAATTTAATTACATTTTCTGTAACTAATCATAAGGTACAATTGGGAACCAGCTCTTGTACTTTATAATTGATTAATGTAGCGACTAATTAATTGCATATTTTTGACATATCTCGAAGTTCGAAAATTATAAAATTGTCCTGAAAACACAAACGAGAAATATTTATATTGTTGATTTATATTTTCAATCAATAACAGACTGATAAAGAAAAATGTATTAACAGTATTTATAATGCCAATTAAGTCCAGATACAGACTTTTGATTCAAAAATAGAATGAAATGGACAGAAAATCTAGACAACGGATTGGTATGGATAACTAACCTAACGAATATTGAAAATCATATCATACAGTTATAATATTGGAGTCTGTGAAAGCGTTGGGAAACAAATTAATGGTTCAAGCCCCCGTGCATTTTCAATTTCGAAAAAAAAATTATACGACAAAGACCTTCTTCTTTATAAAATATATATATATATGAGGGGTGATAAAATACACTCTGGTGTACGGATCGTCCTCGTACACCAGAGTCGTTTTTGAAATCCAAAAATCAAACGGTCGATCCGAACCGTTCAACTTGTTCTCCATATTGAAAAACTCTCGGAGACAAAATTTTATATTTTTTCGAATTTTTTTGCTATATATTATGATATTTTCAAATTGGAGGGCCTGAAATACTCCAATTGTAGTGTTTTTTTAAAATATCATAATATATAGCAAAAAAAATCGAAAAATGGTAAAATTTGGTCTCCGAGATTTTTTCAATATGGAGAATAACTTAAACGATTCGGATCGACTGTTTGATTTTTGAATTTCATAAACGACTTTGGTGTACGAGAGACGATCCATACACCAGAGTGTATTTTATCAATCCACTATATATATATACACACACTGTAGAATTGAAATGCCCTCCATATAGCTCTACCAGCTCTGCTATGCCTCAATTTATTATACTTGATAAGTTAAAAATTTATATATCAAAATAAAAACCGTCGGTTGTAATTCTAAAAAAAAATAAAAACCGTTGGTTATAATCTGTATCATTCATTATGTGCACAACTTAAAAACCCGGCCGCATGTAAAAGTATACTGAGGTACAATTTTAATGGTAATATTTAAACATAAATCATACGAAGCAAAATTAACTTGTCATAATTGTATGTAAATATAGAAAATATACATAGATTACATTTAACTGTTTTGTGTAGTTAATTATTCGAAATTTACAATTTCCGTTATTCAAAAATTAGAAAAAGAGGTATATGATAAATTTTCTCATGATTGAAACATCTCTACTATATTAAAAGCACCAATAGAAGGATGTAACATCTTAGGATACAATCTTGGTCTGAAAAATCTGCATCATTGATTACCTTTTAATTATAATCTACACCATCAATCGTTAAAACAGAAAGTTGATTTGCGGTGCAGATTATATCGCAGAACGAAAAGGTATTTATTCCTCCAACATGTCATTTGATCGCAACGCAGAAAATTGCGTGCGGGAAGGAACGATCGCCTGTTCTGACAAATGTTTAGGTTTCAGAGTGTCTCTCAGAGTCTCAGTCCCTTCGCATCTTTATACGTTCGCCCTTGGCTTCTTTTTATTTTGAAATTCGAATGAAAAGAGGCGAGAGCGGCAGTGACTATCGAGAGAGAGCGAGAACGAGATGACTGGTTGTGTACTCCGACCATCTCTACAGCCTCGATACTCTCTCTCCTCTTCTCCTTCTTCGCTGACCCCACATCCTGTCTCTCCTCCCTCTGCGACACTCTCTCTCCTCTTCTCCTTCTTCGCTGACCCCACATCCTGTCTCTCCTCCCTCTGCGACACTCTCTCTCCTCTTCTCCTTCTTCGCTGACCTCCACATCCTGTCTCTCTTCCCTCTGCGATCTCCAACTACAAGCGCTTGTGAGAGGCACCTTCAATTGATCTGAAGATCTATAGATGGTGAAATTTTCTATTTCATGGTAAATTCATTTGTATTTATGTAAGATTTGGGACAATTGATTAGTTTATTATTTTCAATTTTGGTAGATTAATCAGTTAATTATTGTTGTAAATAAAATGACTGCATCCGGTTCTTACCAACATCATCTTTCTTATTGTTTTTTTATGGTGTTTCTTTTGTTTTTGATACTTTATCTCTTTATACACTGGCCAAATTCTTGATGGAATTAATCTCAATTGCAGTTGGATGGTCGACCCATGAGTAGTCACATTGGTACAAGTGCAACAAAGCAAACAATCTCTCATACAATTCATTTAGCCTCGACACAAGTAGGCCTCGTGGTACGTGCAAGCATTTTTATACTGAAAATTTTTTTTTAGAGGGGTCTACTACTTTCTAATTTTGCTAAATGAGGATTATTTTCGTATTTGCAAATATTATTCAGTTCAAAATTGGCACCGACTATGTGAAGGAGTATTTCATCTGGCTTTAATATATGCAGATTTTTGCTTGTGATCATCATCTTCAGATAAAATTTTGTCGTGCAGTACATCTCCTTCTTATTTTCATACTTCTCATTTTTGTATTCTGATTTGTAGGATTACACTTTTTGTAGAGGTCAATACTGCATTCATGACACTTGTCTTTCTTTATTTTCGGGTTATTAAATTGGGCCATCTTTGATTTTTGGTGGTATAACAATCAATAAAAGATCATTTCGGTATAATTAGGTACTATTAAAAATTGAATTTCTCTTTAGATCATGTTTTTTTTTCCCAACAATTAAAAAATGTCGCTTATGTTTCCCTATTTTCCTAAAATTTATGCAAGGGACAGTGTCAATTCTGCCTGACTGCTTTTTTATTTTTTTTGGGTTCTTATTGGTTTCAGGATTTGTATGACTTTTCCTCCCCATGTTCAAAGAATTCTTCTTGCACTGATTCAGGTGAGCTAAAGCGATTGTATATATATTCCCTTGTTTGTTCAATTCAATCATTTCATTAAGCAAGGGGTCGCTTGTGGCACCGAAGGTAGCAACAGTATTCACGACTGCTTTGCAAAAGCTGTGGCGAGCTGATTTATTCGATTTCAACTAAACATATCTCTCATTGAAAAATTAATGATGATTTATAGATCAGAAGTTTACTTTTGTTAAATAGAATGGGGGATGCATTCAAACGTATCCGGTGAATTGGTTAATGATTATGTTAATTACTAATTGTCTACCATTCACTGTGTTACCACATTCATCTTGTACAATCTTGGATTTGGACTGTGGTTTAAATCTGATGTAAACTATACTTCCCATCATTAATCTTCCGTTTTATTGGCCCTTAATTAAATTGTTTTGTTTTAATGATTGCATATTTCTTTTTCTTTTTTTCCCTTTTTATCAGTGTTTGTTGATTGCATGTATCTGTTTTGAAAGTTGTAATAGACAGTGAAGATGCTAATAACAAGAGCAAGGTTCATCATCTTTTGTGTTGGCATCACAATTTTTGTTTTGCGACCAGAGTCATGCCAAATAAATTCAGGTTTTGTACTCTTTATCAAATTGACAAGCTTGTGCAGCGAAAATCTTGCAGGTAGTACACAAGCCCATAAGAGACAAGCTTCATATTCATGAACAAAAATGGATCTGAATATTAGTTGAAAGAAAGAATGAATGAGTTGCAGCAAGAGCAACTACAGAGTCCAACATTTGAGGTATGATTTGAAACCATTCGAAATTAAAAATGAAATTAGTGAAAGACATGATCAATACTGTAAGTCTGTAGTGTTGTTTAAATTAAAATATTGAGAAATTAAATCCATGTCTAGCTTCTTATACTATTTCTTATTTCTAACTTTCTTCTTTGCATTGTAAAATAATAATAATTGGATGATTTGCTTTGTCGTGGTGAGCATTAATTCCCGCTCCAACTGTTCCTCTAGATATCTTTTATATCCTCACCCTGAGCTATCTTCTCTGTCCTTTCATTCACAGTCCTTGACTCGAGGAAAAGGTACCGAGGGCTTGTCCAAAAATCACAAAAATTAACAGGGATGTGCTACACTATACACCTAATAACATTATCAGATTGCTTTCTTGATTGGAGTAACAGATAGTCAGCGATGAATTTTCTAAACTATTTCCAGTAATACCCCTAGATTCTCCTGTCAGTTACTATTTTAAAGCCACGTTTGGTTTCTTAAGGCAAGAAAGTGCTTTTAGAAAGTCATATGCAAAATATACAATCTGTTTAAGCCCTTCATGAGTTACATTTATACAAAGGTCCAAAGATTTGTTATTTTTCACAAAGGGACAGCATATAACAAGTAGGGATTAACATTGACATAAATAAAACACAGGTCTTATACTTCACTATCAGTAATGACAGTTCCAAGCTCAATATTTCAATGTCTAAACTCTGACAGCTACAAGCATATCATGGTTGTGCATGTTAACACTGAAATGAAAAGTTATGGGCTTTTTAATTTATCATTTTGATAGGTATGCTTTTTTTTAAAAATCTATAGTGCTTTGTGTTTATGTTTGTGGGATCATAGAAATTATGTTATTTTTAAAAGCCTTCTCCTTTGAAAAGTGTGCGAACTATGCTAATGTGGATTGAAAACACTTTAAATTGCTTGTTAGGTAAGATGCAACTGAAGTTCAAAGAGGAATTGACTCAGGTAAGATGCAATCAAAGTACAAAGAGGAATTTACTAAGTGAAGGGTGCCAAACTGGAAGATGGTGCCTCTGTAGATGGTGTAGGGATATATGGTGGAATAGATCGACAATCAGGCTGAAGATCAGAGGACTGAACAATAGAACAACTTAATACTGGCATATACCTAAAGAGAGTGCAAAATTGATAACATCAAAGTTAAACTTGAAGCTTGAAGTTTCTTGTCATTTGAAGTGATGTGTTTTTTTTTTCTTTTTGGATTTACTATTGAATCTAGCGTATATTGAAAGGTTGGAATGGTATCTGATGTGATCTAATAAAAAAAAGTTAGATGGAGAGTGGAGACTTTGTTAAACAATTCTGATATATGTTGGTACCAAGCATGGTGGGTTTTGAGTTGTAGTGGAGGGGATTGGGAGTATAATTGAACTGTTGGGTTTCTCTATTGAACCTGGTAACAATGTGCTACTTTTTTCAAAAAAAAAATGAAAATTTTTAAAATATTCGAATTTTCAATTTGAGCATTGAGCGTTACAAATCAAGAGAATAATAAAAATGGACTTTACTCTTCTTTTTACATGATTACAAATTTGCAAGCTTCAATCCAGTAGCATATACGATAAATCAAATCATTTTTTAGAGAGACAACTAATTATAACACTAATACACCAAATTTTTTTAATAATTGTGTTATAATTGTTTTGAAGGTAATGATGCTTTATTTTCGGAGCCGGCCACTGAGATTCGTTATGTGTTTTTTGGATTTTAATAAGAATATATAAATTTTATCAAGACAACAAAAAAATTAAAAGTAATATCAATCTGCATTGCTACGGTAGCAAACTCTTCGATTAAAATTCCATGTGTGTTTAAAAGGTGAGACAACATGAGAAACTCCAATTTTTTTTTTTACGTTACAGGAAGTGTTTCGTGATTGACAATTTTTCCTTTTCTAAAATTTTAATAAATCCATTAAAGGCAATCATTTACATTAAATTAGTTTCCATTATTTTTGAAAAGTTAATATTTTAGAAAGTGATAATTTGACAACCTTTTCATTATGGAAACAGTTATATGCTAGAAATGAAAAGGGTGATTTCTCAATTTTTTTGAATGGATGTATCATGTCACGACATATATTTTATTGTTTATTTCTTAACTAGAATCTTAGAGATGTTACAAATAGATTTGACACTCAATATTGATCTTTTCATGTTCCAAGATCAATTTATAGTTATGTTAATATATTTGGAAAAGATTTCGTTTTTCTCTACTCACGAGTCTTTGCATTATTTCTCTTCTGGTTACACAAAATCTAGAATTTAGCAATCTTTCTTGTAGTCGCTTGACGGCTTGAGATCTATTGCTCGCTCAGTTAGTTTTCCAAAAGTGTAAATAAAATCTAGAGATATGAAAATACACCTTGATAAATATTAGGAATATCAAATGCAAGAAATCACAGACTAATTAAATAGCTAGCATAAGTTGAGTGTTATAAAATATATGTGCCATGTAATGTATATTTTCACATATTAAAGTTCGCCCGCACATTGAGCGGGCACTGCTGCTAGTAAAAATAAATGCATTTGGACGCTCCTCTTATTAATATTAATCACATTAACTTCATGCGCTCCAGCAATATATAACATTATAATATAATCGGCGCTAAATGGGGAGTGTGTGGGATATATATATCCGCCATTGGTACACCGCTGACCCATTTTGTTTGCTTAGTTGAACATGGCTCCCAACAAATATTCCCTCTGGATTTTGGTCTTGAGCATATTGGTGCTTGCTCTATGCCTTGCTGCATCTCCATTATTATTCAGGTAATTTGCTCTTGGTTAGCTAATAGTATTGGCTCTAATTAAGCTAATAAATTATTGCTTGAAAATGGTTTGTATCAATTCTTTGATATATATCTTAAAGCTTCAAGGACAAATTTTCAAAAAATAATGCAGCTAAGAGAAAATTGTGGATTTTATTGGTTATCCTTTGTCCTTTTTTTGCTTTCTTCTTGAAAAATAATTGGAATTTTGTTTTTTTTTTCAAACAAAGAAGAGAGAAAGAGAGAAACCTCCTTCACGCCAATGCTGATGGTGGGAATTCAAGCTACAGTTGGTCAGTGGTTAGTCAAGAATTCACATTTAATGCGGGGAGTGCACCGTTCAATAGCTGTCACGCATCAACCATTGTGGAGGTACTTATCTTTTTGTTTATTTACCAACTTATAATTTTTTCCCTATTTCTATCTTCATTGGAGTTATTATGGGAGGTCATTTGGTACAGAATTCATTTGATTCGGACTGGCTTTAATTAAACTGTACTTATTGACTTTGTTTTGTTTTCATTTTTCCTTCTTTTGCAATCATTTATGGATTTCTTTCTTCTTTTTTTTTTTTGGATGAATTCCTCCGTTTGTATATATTGCGTAAACAAAATTCATTTACAACTTACGAGAGGCACGTATTTCCGTCTGCAATGTTTTTACTCTTGTTTTCTTCCTTCTCATTCCTCAAATATTTTTATTGGAAACGGAGTTCCTTCCTAAACCTTTCGAAAATAATTACTTTACTAAAAAATATCGTTTTATTTTATCGTATATCTGTATATAATAAACCTATTTTTTATGGGTCATTGCAATAAATAATGGTGAGGAATTTACAAACCCGTGCAGATCATAGTAGCTCCATTTGTAATCTTGTGCCCAAAAAAGGAAGAACTTCCATTCTATCATCTATATATGCCATAATTTATGTAATGTGAATGCATCTTGAGTGTAATAAGTATGATATGAATTAGGCAGACATATGAGTTGGTATCAGTCCAAATTGGTATCTTCGATATTTTGTGAGCATTGTTCCCTTGATGCATTGAGAAAATTATTGAATATTTTTTTTTAAATTTCGATTTCACTCTTTGTTTTTTGTTCTACCTGTCTTTTATATAATATTGATACGAGAACCAATGTGATCTTTTGGAAAAGTTATAATGAAATCATGAAAGCAGATGCTATATTGCCAAGTTTTAAGGTATGAAAGAAATTAGATCATAACCATTTTGACCCCAATTATTTGGTTCAATTTTCGCTGCTAGGAGTCGGTCTTTGTTATCTTTGTGTTAACTACTTCTACTGCCAATCATGACAAAACAAAATTGAGAGAAATATTTATTATATTTGTAGCTAGTGTTCGTGAAAATAAGTGTGTGTTTTCTATTAGGATAACTTTGTTGTCATGTATTATTTGTGTAGTAGGTAGAGCGAAACCACCTATTGGTTGCCTATTTTGGCGGTTCTAAGGAAGGTGCATCTGATGTAAAAATATGGCTTCAAAGGTACAAGGTATTATTAATTACTAGCAAAAATGTCCTGAATATGTGGATAAATAAAGGAACATAATAATGTTAGAAAATAAAAAGATACAGATGGATATTTTTAAAAAGATAAATTGTTAACACCACCTGTCAGAAAGGTATGACTTTTTATCTGAAATCAACATCTAGATCACACATCAAATCAAATCACGTAAGTCAATGGTCTATAATTAATTTAACAATTGTTTAGCCTCTTGTGAAATTGTTATGATCTTTTTATGGGTGCTTACAAAATAAGTAGTATAGATTATTAAAGGACTTCAAAATTCAACCTAGCCCTGTTAATTTATAATTCTGTTATTCATTTAAATTCCTTGTGGTCTTGGTTAGATTATGATAACCCTAAATCTAGCTCATAGGTTTCAACAAAGTATTTTTATCAAGAAGAGTAAGAATTTCTTTATTTCATATATGGATCTCTTTGTTTACAGAATGTCTAACCCCCCCTCCCTATGGGAGGAGGTTCCTATTTATATCTATATGGTGGTCCCTCATCACATCGGATCTTTTGTGGCCTCATAGTGTTCTCATCCTCTCTTCTTGACTGCGACAAGAAGGTCGTTAGGACCTCTCTCAACCTCGACATGTTCTTTCCTCGCCTGTGGCCAACGTTCGTCCGAGCGAGGACGAGTGCGAGGTTGAGTCGAGGTCTCCTGAACGACTACTGCTCAAAGGTCACAGAACATCCTGCGGCCGTTATGGAAAGGACATCCATGCCCAGAAGCCGTTTCCTCTAGGGGGCCCATTGGTGTGAGCTTTTTAACGGTTCCTGGCCCCACTCTGAGCGCAACGATCTCGGACCCACCTTCATCATAACGATTCGTGGGCTCCTTTCTCTATCAAGGCCTTACACGAGGCCTTTCGTAACTATTAGGTCCGTATCCTAATCTGACCATATCATTAGCCCTCGAGCTTCTGATAAATGCTTGCATTTTATCTGAAGCTCTTTATGGCAACTCCTAGGGGGCGTCCTTGGGTTTCGGGTAATGTTTGAGCGATTGTTTACTCATTGGTTAAATTCTTTGGAAGGAAGAAGACGACGAAAACTGTGAGGTCCTTAAAATCCGCAAGCCCTCGAAGGGTGTTTGCTGGCATCCAAATTCATCCGTCGCGGTCGCACAGTAATGATATTAATTAGTATCCGAGGCGCCAGGCGCAGTTGCACAATAGAGGTTGATATGGTCGAGCCCTCAGGCGCAGTTGCACAATAAAGGTTGATATGGTCGAGCCCTCAGGCGCAGTTGCACAATAAAGGTTGATATGGTCGAGCCCTCATACGAGGTTAGAAGAAATATTCGGTGAATCTAATAATATAAAAAAAGAGAGCGGGGGCCACAAGATCTTCTATAGGGATCCTACAAGATCTTCCCATCATTGCATCCTTTGGGGGGATCAAGTCGCGACGATTTGTCTTCTCGTTGGGATTTGAAAAAGATAAAGTTCCCTTCTAGGCGGGAGAACCGAAGAGACGCGTCTTTTATATAGATTCCAAACCTTCATTTGTCTCTCTCTCTGCTTTCAGTACATTCTCTGTGCCCCTGCAAGTATCTTCTCCTTCCCTTTGCTCTAGTGAACTTTTATCGTTGTTTCTCTTCTCTCCTTCTTCTTCTGTCTTTGCCTGACGGCGACCATTGAATATTGGTATTAATCCTTTCCTTGTTCTTGTTATTCTTTCTATTACTTTTGTTTTTGTCATGGCCTTCTCGCCTGTTCTCACTATTGTTTTGCTTAAATCTTTTTTGTTGCTTAGCCCCGCCATGCCTAAGAAGGTTTTCAGGAGTTCAGACTCTAAGAAGATTAGGAGCAAGTTTCCAACGTCCAGAGGTTTCGAATCTCATCCTTGGATTGACTCAAAAGTAATCAGGTTCAAGAGGAGTTTGGTTTTTGATGATCCGGAGCAGAGCGAGTTGCATATAGAAGGAGCGGATAAATTGGATCGTCCCTTTGAAACTTCAAAGGGAAGGGTGCTCTTTGCCAGATCTGCCTGGTGGGGAATACGCCTACCCTTGTCGCCGTTTCAATGCACACTTCTTAATATGGTAAAAATTCCTCCAGGCCAGCTTCTTCCGGTTGCCTGGTGCTGCATCACTTCTTTCGAGCGTTTGCTTACAGTGAATTTTGCAGAGGTAGGTTTTAAGGCTAAGATCACCCCCACGGTAGGACTGTTCGGACATTTCTTTAAATTTTGCCGACACAATGAATTCTGCACCATCAGAACTGTGAATCGCGTGTTCGCCAATAAACCCAGAAAAATAGGCAACTGGGAAGAGAACTTCGCCTTCTGTCGAGGGACCCTGATGGATGGAATGGGCATCTGTTTGGATTGGAACATGACTTCTACTGGGTTCACCAAGGTAGAGTTCCCAGAACCTACTGACGATGAGCATGCCATAATATCCCATTTGAAGAGGACCTCTCAGGCGGGTTACCACTTGTGCTGGGATGGGGGGAGCCCTGTACCGGATGACCGCACCTTCGCTGAGTGCATCGAGCCTGATGATGGCGCAGACGAGGAGCTTCCCCTGCAGCAACTTAACTATTCCCCTCCACCTGAAGAGGAAGGAGAAGGGTTGCCACCACCGATCGAGTCTCCCACTGCAAAAGCTCTTACTGTTGCCAAGGTTTCTCCTGCCAAGAAGGCGTCCGTTCCCCCCCCCAAAGCTTCTGCGATGTTTAAAATTGCTAAGGGGGGCAGCTCTAAGGGTTCTAAACCCGCTTCTTCTCGCACCTCTCAACTTCCCAAAACCGCGCATTCATTAGAGAAAGCCCCCGCGGATAGGGTGTTGGCCGCGGTAGGATCAGCGGCAAAGGAAACTAAAAAGAGGAAGCGTGTCGAAGGCTCGTCGAAACATTCCTCGCCTACTCCTCCAGACTTCCCAGGGTCGTCTGTTGGCGATGAATTAGCGGTGCCTACTGCCCCGGGGCAATCATTTGAAAGGACATCTGGGAAGGCATCTGTTGGTGAGAAATCTGCGTCGGCTCACCCTTCCTCCTCCTCCCAGCGTCGCTTAACTACTCCGGACTATTCCTGGCGCGCAGCTCGCGTCAGGAAAATTTATGAAGATGAGAAGGTTTCTCTGCGCCTCCCTGGTATAGACATGGATCCTTCCAAGATTCAGGTTTTCACTCTTGCTTAGCTCGCCTAAACCCTTTCTTCTCTCTTTTTTTTTTTTTTTTTTTTTTTTTTTTTTTTTTTTGAAAAACTGACGAAGTTGTTTCATTGCCTAGGTGCCTCGCCTTGCTGCCTCCCTGCATCGTGTGTCCTTGGACCTATGTCCACAGATTAGTAATGCGCTTACCGGCCTATCAATGGAGGAAAAGTTCATGCGAATGCATTCTTTACTGATGGAGTTGGGATGTCTCCAGGCAAGCGTTCACGGTCATTCTCGCAACTTTGGGAGTGTTTGGATGAAGTCCCTGTCTTCTTTGGCCGAAAGGAATGCCAAAATCGACAAGGAACTTCGCGTGCTTCGTGGAGAGCAAGAGTCGGACTGGGGCTTTAAAGTGGATCTATCGCAGTTCTCGTTTGCGAAGCACGCTTCTGACGAAGACAAGGCTGAGATGACTGCGTTGTTTGAAAAATTTGCCGCCGCTCAAGACACCTTGTTGGTTCGCGCACAGGCTGCTGAAGCGGACAAAGATCTGATGTCCGAGACGCTGGGTCGTGCCTCCCGCGTTAATGTTGATCTTCAGAATCAACTGTCAGCGGCGCAAATATCGTTGGACCAGCGCGACAAACAATTGGATAAGGCCAAAGAACTTATTCTCCAACGAGATGGGGCCATTTCTGACTAGAAGAAAACGTGCGAGAAGGTAGCGCGCCAGGAGAAAGAACGGATAAATGAGTTGGCGAAGTTGAAGTCAACTAACGAGGCTTTGGAGCGGAAAACTGAGGAGTTGCTAAGCGAGCTTCAGAAGAAGGACCAAGAATTGGCCAGTCTAGGTGAAGAGGTGTCTGAGATGAAGGCCGAAAGGAACCAGCTAACATCTGAAAAGGATCAGCTAGCTTCTGAAAAGGCCCGGCTACATTCTGAGGTTATTCAGACCTCCTCGTTGCTGCAAGAATCTTCTGTTCGCCTTACTGAGTTGCAAACCGAGATAGAAAGGTTGAAGTCTCTTCCTGCCACTTCCAAGGGCAAAGAGATTTGCACTGATAAGGGTGAAGTCCGCTCTTCCCACGACTTTCTTCAGGCCTTTCTTCGATCCACGGGCGCCCAAGCTGCCGCCACCCGCCTTGTTTGCGGGGGTCTTCATTACATGCTGAGGTTGAAGTGTGATCAATTGCGCCAGTACTATCCGTTCACCCGGGAGGAGTTTGGGATTATGGACCCTGCGCCAGAGCCGGACGTCGCTCTATCACAGTGTCGCTGGGACGAAGAAAGTGGTGATCTCATCTGTCAAGACGAGGAAGGTGATCGAGTGGTCGAGTTAGGTATGGAAGTGACAAAACCTCTCTTGACTCCGCGCTATCCTTGGTCAAGCTCTGGCGCTGATTGGCCCTCCGACATAGTTCGCCCTTCAAGGGAGGAAATTGAAGTTGAAGACGACGAAGGGGGAGGATCGGACGAGGAGAGGTCTGCGGGGGTAAACACCTTTGGGGAGGCTGGACCTGTTGCCGATTTAGCTGAAGATCTTGCTCGGCTTTCCCCGCATCGTGCCGAGGGGGCCGGGTCGCTGAACATTTCCGAACAGTTTGACCAGATGTTGAACGAACAACGTGAGTATAACTTGTTGCATCCAGATCTCCAGCTAAGTGATTTTAGTCTCCCTGGTGGCTCTTTAGGTGGCGATGTAGATGGAGAGCCATGAGTTACTGTTCCAGTTTTAATTACTTGTTGTATGCTATTATGTAAATGTGAACCTTTTGGATTATGCTATTCTCTTTAAAAGACTTATCTTGTGCGACTTGATTGTGTAATCATTTTGTTGCTGTGTCTTGGATTGTCTGATTGTTTTGTTGTTGTGTATTGTCACTCCGACTTGTTGATGTTTGAGTAAGTCAGGATTTTGACGGTAAACCTCTCATGGTAGAACGAAGGGAGCAACGAAGTTAATGCGCAGAAAATATTTGAACTCATGTGAAACGTAAGTAAGAGTGCGTTTTTGACATCAGTAAGAAAATCGACGATGTTAGGGCGCTGAGTGTGAACAGGCTGAACTTATTATATTCATGGAAATACCCAGATTTGAACTCATTGTGCGACGTAAGCAAGAGTGCGCGTTTGACAAAGTAAGGAAATTGACGATGTTAGGGCGCTGAGTGTGAGCAGGACTGAACTTATTATATTCATGGAAATACCCAGATTTGAACTCATTGTGCGACGTAAACAAGAGTGCGCGTTTGACAAAGTAAGGAAATCGACGATGTTAGGGCGCTGAATGTGAGCAGGCTTGAATTCATTTAAAAGAAGTTAATGAGTCATACGCATGCAGTAATTTAAAAGGAAAGAATGATGTATGAACAGGCTTGAACTCATTTTATTCCATAAAAGTACATCATTAAAGTACATCATATCATATCTTGGGTGATACATGCCTAACGAGGCTAAGGGATGTTGACTTTCTTTCCTAGCTAAAGGGAGGGCGAGGAGTCATGGCACATAAGGGATGTTGTCTTTCTTTTGTCCTTATGACTCCCCTTCTATCGTGATGGAGGTCGACTGGAGAGCTACTCTCTTCTACCATCACGCTTGAAGACGACGTTGCTTGGACTGGGCTCCTTTGGTTATGTAGAAAGTGTGCATCGCCGCGCCATTTATTGGCGTCGAAGTTGATACCTCCTTTGACGAGGTGTCTGCGGCGATCTTTCTCCTTCCTTTCCAAAGGAACTGGCCCATGATATAAGCTTGCCCTCTCTCTCGCGCCGAGCATTCCCCATCTGTTGTTGACGGTTGGCAATCGGCTATGCGAGGGCGACCTCTAATTTAGATATGGTAGGGTCGCCTGCGTTAAGGGCCAAGCTTGCAATAACGCTCGGTCACCGTCGTCGTCTTCGTTTACGTGGGCTTGAAACGGCTGAGTTGTGTTATTTTCATTTACTCTCTGCTCCGCCGCCCAAGCCCATTCGACGGATGTCTTGCTTGCGCACGCGGTCAAGCAAGGCTACCCGTCGATAGGGAAGGTTTAGCATACAACTGAAGGGATTTTACCTCAGCTGTTCTACTATACCTTCCCGAACTCATCAGCTGCTTTACTATACCTCCTACTCTTTTCTCTCTTTCCTTCCCCTTTTTTTTTTTTTTTTGCCATTTTTTCTGAGGTTCTTATTTGTGTCTTGTATCTTAAGGAAGAAAGGTGGCGTTTAAGATCGTGGGAGGAGGAAAGAAGAATGGGGGCTTTTGGGATGAAAGTGTTTGTGGGGTAACCCATCTATTTATAGGTGTCCCGGCACCGACAATGGTGGGCCCCCTTTTTGTCATGTTGAAATAAATGCAAAGCTTGGCGTATTAAATGCTGGATACTAATTGTGGCCCGAGGCAGTTGGGTCGTACCCTCAAATTCCGCCGTATATTTCGGGGAACAAATATCTGCTTTTTGATGGCAAGGCTTTGCTAAATTTGGTTAAACTTGTACGTATGACCGATTACTCAAATCGTAGGATTAATGTTGACCAGAGTTACTGGAGACGGATAACTTTATGTCTAATGTCTGTCGTGATGGCAGACTGCGCATGGCGATGCGGCTAAGGTCTGTTGTGATGGCAGACTGCGCATGGAGATGCGGCTAAGGTCTGTTGTGATGGCAGACTGCGCATGGTGATGCGGCTAAGGTCTGTTGTGATGGCAGACTGCGCATGGAGATGCGGCTAAGGTCTGTTGTGATGGCAGACTGCGCATGGTGATGCGGCTAAGGTCTGTTGTGATGGCAGACTGCGCATGGTGATGCGGCTAAGGTCTGTTGTGATGGCAGACTGCGCATGGAGATGCGGCTAAGGTCTGTTGTGATGGCAGACTGCGCATGGTGATGCGGCTAAGGTCTGTTGTGATGGCAGACTGCGCATGGCGATGCGGCTAAGGTCTGTTGTGATGGCAGATTGGGCATGGCAATTTTGCAACAGTGAATTTCAAAATCATTCATGAAAAATTTGCAACAATGAATTCAAAAGTCTTGCCACAATATAAGTCACTAACAAAAAATTTGCAACAATGAATTCCAAAGTGAAGACAACTTGTCGCTCGTGGAAAGAAAACATTTTACTGAATCTTGGCAAAGTACACTCTGATATGCATATTGGGTACAAAGTTCCCTTCATTGCTTAAAAAGAAATTAAACATCATGGAAAAAGGTACAAATTTTAACTAATTGACTTCGTCTTTGGAGGCCTATGCTACGGTATTGCTCCGTCGAAGTCAATTGCTTGGGGGGTTGGGGTGCCGGTCACTTGTAAAATTTGCGCAGATGAACAGCATTCCAGGCACTGGGAAGGTCGCGTCCTGCTAATTCTTGCAACCTGTACGCTCGCCCTTCGATGGATCGAGTCACAATGAAAGAGCCATCCCAAGCGGGATCGAGCTTTCCGATGTGTTTTCCAGTTGCTTCCACACTCCTCAATACCAAATCACCAGGTTGGAAGTGTTTTGGGCGACCTTTTTGTCGAAGTTTTTGCGCATTTTTCGTTGATATTCGGCCATCCTTGCACGCGCTTCCTCGCGTAGCTCATAAATCGTTTCCAGTTCCACCAACTTTTTCTCATTATTTTTGGTCCATTCATAAGCGATGGTGCGCAATGTGGGTTGCACAATTTCCATGGGAGTGACTGCCTCCATTCCATATACCATGGCGAAGGGGGATCGTCCAGTTGCAGTTCTTGGGGTGGTGTTGTAGGACCATAGGATCTCATCAAGGAAGTCGGGCCATGCTCCTTTGCTGCCCTCCACCTTTTTCTTAAGGCCTTCCAATATGGTTCGATTGGAAACCTCAGCTAATCCATTGGTCTGAGGGTGACTGACTGAAGAGAAGAGAGAAAGAATTCCGAAACCCTCGCACATATCTTGAAATGGCGCGCCTGTGAACTGCCGACCATTATCAGATATGATGGTGTGAGGTATGCCATATCGGTAGACGATGTTGTGCTTGACAAAGTCGGCTATTCGCGGGGAGGTTATCAGGGCAAGTGGTTTTGCTTCTATCCACTTAGTGAAATATTCAACCGCTACGACTAAGAAACGCAGGTTGGCTTTTGCTGTCGGGAAGGGGCCTAGGATGTCTATCCCCCATACATCGAAAGGCCAGGGACTTGCAATGGTGTTCAGAGAGGCGGGAGGCCTTCGTGAGACACGAGAATGGTATTGGCATCGTTCACACCGTCGCACGACGTCGATCATGTCTTTTCTCATGGTTGGCCAGAAATAGCCCTCCCTTTCGATGCGTTTGTCAATGGTGTAAGGACTTTGGTGGCTGCCACATATGCCACCATGTACCTCATCAATCAGTTTTCTGCCTTGCGATTCACTGATGCAAACGAGCCAAGGCTTGCGATATCCCTTTTTCAGTAATTCCCCCTCCAAGATGGTAAACTCGGGCGCCCATCTCTTAATCCTTCGCGCAGCAAGTTTGTCCGTTGGCAACTGTCCTGTGGTTAGATAGTCCCAGATAGGAGTGTACCATTCAAGCTGGGCACTGATTGGCAAAACTTTGGGTTCCGTCGCTGTAATGCAAGCTTCAGGTATTTCCATGATGGTGATAGGTGTGTCGCTATTCATGTCCGATCCCTTTGCTAATTTAGACAAAGCGTCTGCGATTTCATTCATTCCCCGCGGGACATGTTCGATCGTGGCTTCTTCAAATGTTGCTAAGACTTCCTTGGCCTTTTCTAAGTATTTCGCCAGGGTAAGGTCGTGTACCTCGTATTGCCCATTGATCTGATGTACCACGAGCTGGGAGTCCATGTATACCCTGACCTTAGTCGCACCAACTGCCTCTACCAGCCGCAGACCCGCAATCAACGCTTCATATTCGACCATATTATTGGTGACAGGGAAAGTTATGTGAATGGCGTAATAAAAGACTTCTCCTTTGGGTCCTTTGATCTGTATTCCGAGGCCCGACCCCCGTTCAGAGGCAGCGCCATCGACATGAACATGCCACAAAGCCTCCTGATCCCTTTTTTCTGTCCTTCCTGTACTTTCTACTACAAAGTCTGCTAGCACTTGTCCCTTGTATGCTGCTTTAGGTAAGAAGGAAATGTCGAATTCTGATAACTCCACTGCCCATTTTAGAAGTCGTCCCGAGACATCGAGATTACCTAAAGCCTTTCTCAAGGGAAGATCGCTGAGCACTTTAATCGGATGCGCCTGGAAATAGGGGCGCAGTTTCCTGGCCGCAACAAGTACTGCAAAAGCGCCCTTTTCGACTGTTGAGTATCTTTCTTCGGCATCACGCAGCACCTTGGACACGAAGTATACTGGTTTTTGTACTCCGTCTTCTTCTCGGATCAAGGCCGCACTAACTGCGACTGCGGACGCGCTGACATATAGATATAAAGCTTCTCCCTTGGTTGGCCTGCTGATTATTGGTGGGCTGGATAGGTAAGTCTTGATCTGCTCGAATGCCTCCTGGCATTGCGAGGTCCATTCAAATTTTTTGGCTTTCTTGATAGTCTGAAAGAAAGGTTTGCAAACCTCTCCCGAGCGTGCTATGAATCTATTCAGCGCGGCTATCCGTCCTGTGAGTTCTTGTACTTCTTTCACAGTGCTAGGAGCTTCCATGTCAATGATAGCTCGGCACTTGCTGGGATGCACCTCAATGCCTCGTTCAGACACGATGTAACCTAAAAATTTCCCACTAGACAGGCAAAAGAAACTCTTCTTTGGATTGAGGCGCATGCCGACCTCCCTCATTTTTTGAAATATCATGTTGAGATGCTGCACATGCTCTTCGCCAGTACAACTCTTAACAACCATGTCATCAATGTACGCTTCGATGATTTCGCCTAATTCAGCTTTAAAAACCTTGTTCACCATCTGCTGGTACTCAGCCCCTGCATTCTTGAGACCGAATGGCATGACTTTATAGCAAAATAATCCTTGCTCAGTTATGAAGCTTGTTTTCTCTTCATCATCGGGGTGCATATATATCTGGTTATATCCGGAATAAGCGTCCATGAAGCTGAGGTATTTAAAGCCTGCGGTAGAATCAACCATGGCATCGATGCTTGGTAGTGGGAAGGGCTTTTTGGGGCAAGCCCTATTCAAATCAGTGTAATCAATACACATGCGCCATTTGCCATTGGATTTGCGCACCAAGACGGGGTTTGCCAACCACCGAGGGTACTCCACCTCCCTTATGGCTCCTGCCTTAAGTAATCGATCCACCTCGTCTTGCACAGCCTTCCTTCTTTCTAGGCCTAACTTGCGCTTTCTTTGCTGAACTGGACGTGCTTCTTCATAAGTATCAATACGATGCTCTGCGATGGCCCTGTTGATTCCCTGCATCGTGTCGTCCTCATTGGCAAAAATATCTTTATTGGCGATCAAACACTCTCTTACCATGTGTCGGTCTGTTGCAGGTAACAGGGTGCCAAGTTGAGTTACTTGTCCGTCTCGTAAGACGACTGGTTCCGTATCTTCCATGGCCTCTGTTGGCGAGGTCTTTGGCGGTTCTGTGCTGAGTTCGCCTAGGCTGGCCACGAACTGGCGGTGTTTTCTGGATCGCTCGATGTGAGCGATCTGGGGTGCCATCGTGATTCTATAGCATTCCTTGGCCATTTGTTGTTCTCCTCTTACTATACCCACTCCTTGTGGAGTTGGGAATTTAATCATCAAGTGCGGAGTGGATACGACTGCTCCGATGCTGTTAAGGGAAGTGCGTCCCAAAATGACATTGTAGGCGGATGGGGCGTCCACCACGATGAAACGGATGCTAGAAACCACCGTTCGAGGTGCGTCCCCGAACGAGACGTCCAAATCGATGGTCCCCAAAGGTTTCAACTTGTCACCCGTAAAACCAACAAGTGATGTCGTCATCGGCTGCAAGGGGTATTTTCCTAGGCCCATTCTTTTGAGAGCATCAAAGTACATCACATCGGCAGAACTGCCTGTGTCAACGAGGATTCGCTTTACCCGAATACCGTTAATTCGGAGCATTAAAACGATGGCATCGTCGTGAGGCAGCTGAACACCGTCATAATCATGCGGACCAAACGAGATGACCTGGGTAGATTCTGATCTGTGCTCAATTTGGAGGACGTGAAAAGGTTGCTGCCTCCGGGGGTTATCAGTTGCTTTACCCTCGATGAACATTACTGGTGGAGGGGATATGCGTTGCTGTCTGTCAGATGCGGTTGTTTGAGGCCGCGGGTTACTGGGATGCTCAGTGCGACGATCGTCTGCATTGGTCCCCGATTCATGAAGATGTTGCATCTTCCTTTTGCCCTTGTCATCCTTTGCCAAAAAATGTTCGAGGATGTTTGTCTGGCGCACCAACCTTTCAATCTCATCCTTGAGCTTAAGGCAGTCCTTGGTACGGTGTCCGCTGCTGCCATGATACTCACAATAGCTATTCCTGTCGAAAACTTCGGTCCTGGTAATGGGTGGCGCTCTTCTCATCTCCTTGTTATGCTTGATTCTGTCATACACGCGGTCCTGAGGCTCTGTTGTGACATGGTACATTTTATAATATGGCGTATTGTCTTCTGGAGAGTTAGCGCGACGGCCACGGTTTCGTCTGGAAGGCTTAGCATCTCGACGTCGAGGACGTGGGGAACGACTGCGCTGACGATCACGAGGTGAACCTGGGGGCTGTGGCTTCCTGGGGGATGTGCTTTGTCTGTTATATGGTGCAGCAAATGTGTTGTGACGATAACCTTGGATGGTCGCGATGTGCTCCTCTGCGCGAATAAGGTGTTCAGCCCGCTCCCTGAATGCAGCAAAATCAGGGAACTTTTCCGTCATTGCTGCCCACTGGACGGGTCCTTCCAGTAACCCGCGCTGCACAGCTAACAGTGCCATGTCCTCCCGATAATCTCCGCACTTGTTGGCCTCGATAGAAAATCGATCGAGGTAATCTCGGGTGTGCTCAGAAGGATGTTGTCGAATGCTCATGAGGTCCATGCATGTTTTGGGGGGTGCTCGAACACTAGCAAACCTTTTAAGGAACTTGGTGGTAAGGTCTCTGTAACTGGACACTGAGCCAGGGGGAAGTTGCGCATACCATTCCCAAGCAACTCCCTCTAATCGTGTAGGGAAAACGAGACACATGGTTCGTTCGGATGCTCCAGTGATGAGCATAGACTCCCGGAAGGTATTAACAAAGGCTCGAGCATCATGGGCTGGATAAGCAGGATACTTGTCAAGGCTGGCAAAATCCTTGAGACGAAGGGCCTTTCCTCTGTATAAGTGTCGAGCCAAGGCTCCACGAGGAGGCGAAGGGCTACTATGTCGCTTCCAGGGGATTTTGCGTAAACGGTGAGTGCGCGGTTTGGATCTCCCGTCGCTAGTGTCACTTGTTTGAGAAAGACTTGGAGATGAGGATCTAGTTGAAGTGCTGTATCGACCGCGACGTCTCCTGGAAGGTGACTTTCGAGAAGACAGCTCGCTCGAACTATGAGTACCGTATCCCGAAGATGGTGATCGTCTTTTGGACCGCCGTGAACGAGATTTGGAGCGACCTCTTGTATGAGAGCGGGAATGGTTGGAGATGTTGGTGTATTGGGGACGCCTATGAGACGGCTGCGGTCTGTAGTCTTCGCTGTGCAAAGCTAATTCCTCCCTATTGGACAGTCGGGTGTGTGTCTGGTTGGATGGTTGGGCAGGTATCCCCGATTGGTCGGCTGGAAATATGGGGTGTTGGTAGGGATATTGCTGAGGGGGAGGTGGGGGGATAACTGGAGGTTGGTACGGTGGATCGCGGGGGGCCTGAGACTGCTGAGGGAGGGGTGGTTGCGGTTGATGGTTGTGGCTGCTGTGGACGGAGGAGGGTGTAAGGGGGGGCATTGTAAAAGGGAGAACATTTGGTGATGGTTGATAATTGCGCATGTCGTGTAGAGCAGCATTGGTGATGGTAGGGGGGTTATGCCTTGGGGCTAAGGAAATGCTAACGGATTGATCGGAAGTTTGCTCTGTTCCGGGAGGTGGAGGTTGTGGGGTTGTAGCTGGAGTGTTGAAGGTTGCAGTGTTGGTTGCCATAGTTTTTGTTGATGGTGTACTAAAGTCTAACTTTTTTGGATGAATATTCCTACTCCCTTTCATGTAAATTGGAGCTCAAACAATAAGAAAAAAGGTCGTATTTCTCGATTGTTAAGATGGGCTCCTCTAATTTACGGTGGGCGCCAGTTGATAACCCTAAATCTAGCTCATAGGTTTCAACAAAGTATTTTTATCAAGAAGAGTAAGAATTTCTTTATTTCATATATGGATCTCTTTGTTTACAGAATGTCTAACCCCCCCTCCCTATGGGAGGAGGTTCCTATTTATATCTATCTGGTGGTCCCTCATCACATCGGATCTTTTGTGGCCTCATAGTGTTCTCATCCTCTCTTCTTGACTGCGACAAGAAGGTCGTTAGGACCTCTCTCAACCTCGACATGTTCTTTCCTCGCCTGTGGCCAACGTTCGTCCGAGCGAGGACGAGTGCGAGGTTGAGTCGAGGTCTCCTGAACGACTACTGCTCAAAGGTCACAGAACATCCTGCGGCCGTTATGGAAAGGACATCCATGCCCAGAAGCCGTTTCCTCTAGGGGGCCCATTGGTGTGAGCTTTTTAACGGTTCCTGGCCCCACTCTGAGCGCAACGATCTCGGACCCACCTTCATCATAACGATTCGTGGGCTCCTTTCTCTATCAAGGCCTTACACGAGGCCTTTCGTAACTATTAGGTCCGTATCCTAATCTGACCATATCAGATTATATATATAATTTGACCCCAAAACATTTAATCCTTTTCATTTTTTATTATAGGATGGAAACTGGAGTCCTCCATTCCTAGCTGACAAAGGAGAAAACGTGTCAATGTGGAATCCGGTCTTGTACAAAACACCTAATAACAGCTTGCTTCTCTTTTACAAAATTGGTCCAGATGTACAATCGTATGTATTTTATACTTCTGATATAACAACCTCCCTCATAATTGATACTTGCATTATTAGCATTCTTAATGGATGCTTCTGATTTTACTTTGAATTGGAAGTATGACCCAATATTTCTAGGGTTCAATGTTGTCATAGCAATTTCAAATAGCTCTTCAAAGTCCTTAAATGAGAAATTTGCATAGTTAACTATATTCCATTCATCAAATATTATATGCAATAATTAATAATTCTCGTTAGGATATAAGTGAATTCATCAAAAAAATATTTGTTGCAACTTATTGTATCTATTTTTACTTTTTTTTTTGTGCTTGTGTGTTCGTTAAAGTTTTTACTTTATCTTTAATTTAACTAGGTGGAGTGGATTCATAAAAATATCGTTTGATAGTGGTGTGACGTGGCAACCAAGGGAACAACTGCCACCTGGCATCCTCGGACCAATAAAAAACAAGGTTAATTTCTCTACTTTCTCTCAAAACAATTTGAGGACTATACCTTGAAATGTTCATCAAATTGAGATTGCATATATATGCATGGAAGTTCTATTTTGCATCATAGTTTGCTGGGAAGGATCTAATTATCACAACATCGATATGCTATCATGACTACAATTTAGGGCTGTCAATGAAACTCGTTTACCCGTTTACCCAATCCGTACCGTACCGTATAAGACGGGTATGGGTAAAGTTTTATTTTCGTTAAGTTAACGGGTACGGGTAAGAAAATTTTTTCGTTAATTTAACGGGTATGGGTACGGGTAAAAGCTATTTCGTACCGTTTTCATAACGGGTAATTGTCACAATTAAAAAGATACAATTACATGATACATATGGCATCTTATATTGCATGATTAGTAAAAAAATATTGCTAGATTTTATTTAAGATTTATAATTCTTTCCATTTAGTGTACGAAAAAATAAAAAAGTATAAACCTAAAATATTCGCCACCATTGTTGCACTTTATTAATATACTTATTGATATAATTTATTTATACAGAGTGTAGAAATTTTATTATTATTATATTCAATTTTTACCGTTACCGTATCCGTACCGTTAATTCTTAACGGGTACGGGTAAGGTACGGGTAAAGCTATTTTTAACGGGTACGGGTAGGGTACGGGTAAAGAAAATTTTAACGGATATGGTAATGAAAATACCTTCTACCGTACCGTATCGTATCCATTGACAGCCCTACTACAATTTTGTGATCTGTTTCAATACCAAGGGCAAGGAGTGCAAGGTCCCATCCAATATGCTCTGATTGGCAGGGATCTTCTTGACAAATCAAAATGTGTTGTTTTTAATAACAAATGTAATTTTTGTAGCCTTTTCTCCTAGATGATGGCCGCTTATTGTGTGGATCCTCTGTAGAGAGCTGGAATTCATGGGGATCATGGATGGAGGTATGAGAATTATTATCAATAAGTAATCACTAATTTTTTTGGAGGACGCAATATTACTTATGTATAATTATTACAATAGAACTCTATAAATTCAAGTGTGAAACAAGACAAATCACCAAATTAAGTGATCTTTACAAGCCTCAACTGAAAGATCAATGATGCCAGATGCTTAATCAATTTTAGCAAAACATTGTTGTTTTAGGTAACATCAGACTCTGGATACACATGACAGAAGCACGGTCCAATATACATCAAAGACAAACCAAAAGGTGTCATCCAACCAGTTCCGTACCAGACCGAGAGTGGTACTTTACGTGTCTTATTGCGGTCGTTCACAAATCTCAGCAGAATCTACATGTCGGAATCAACCGATGGGGGTATAACTTGGAGCTATGCGCAACCAACACAGTTGCCAAACCCCAACTCAGGTTTTCTTCAACCTATTCTGATATTCTGGTACAAAACAACTTTTCATTTTGATCAGTCATCGATATGTCCTTAAAATTAACTAAGGGTTGTAATGGTTAACCACTGCTTTTATTGCTGGTACAAGTAGTTGCAATAACATGCATAACCTTCAATGGACCAATTGATTTACAAAACCAAGCGCCCACAAGCATAGTTTCCATTGCAAATGAATACTTAAGCATAAAAAACACTCTTGCAAGATTAAAATGATTTTGTGAAGAAGACAATTATCAGCAACAAGCTGATGGGTCCTTATCAGTTACTACTATTTATAAGAAATTAAAATGATAAGGCAAAAGTAGAGTTAATGCCCAACATAAGAAGATAACAAACAATGCTCCAAGGCTACTGTAAATTAGAAGCAGGATTTGTTATCGAAGGACAGATTGCATGACTTGTTATCTGTGTTTCTTTCTGCTTGATTTCTGTACCGATTCCTTTAGTTTATCTCAGCTTTTAATATTTCTTATCTTCTTAGTTATGATAATGCCCGGCTCAGGAAGCATTGATCAAAGTTCATTAAGCGATTGTCAATGCGCTTGCGAATGCGAGGGAGAATGAGAATAAGAACAATAGGAATGAGGTGGCATGGTTGCTGGTGCCAGAAAGTCAGGAAGCGGATGTGATCGACAAGGGAGGTTCCATGATCAAGCGTGTTAGTTCCATGACCCAGGCTGCTATAAAAGTATAAATAGGAATTTTGAATTTGGCATGAATATGTTAATCTGTATTGAATGAGTTTATTGTTCTATACTCAATTACAAAATTCACCTTTTTTCCCCTTACATAACAAATTAGATAAATATTTATTATGTATGTAGGATGCTGCATCAATTAATCGATCCTTTGCAGAGTTCCTCACACTGGTTGTCTTTCTTTTAGGTACAAATCACTTTGATAAACTTTATATATTATTTCTCTTTTTCAATAAAGAACTGTTGTGGTCTTGTTGAATTTTTTTGCTATTTATGATGACTTTTTCAGATAAAGGCATAGTGGTAGGCATTTGCCTGTGAATGTGTCCATGTTCAGTGAGTAAGTTGTAGGAATTGCATTGCATCATGTTTAAGTTGAATGTATCTTTCCAAGGTAATAAGAACAAAACATTTGAGTTCTGTAGCTACCCAAGTTAATTCCCATTTGCTGTCCCTTGGTGAAAAATAGTAAAACCTTGGGCTTTTATGTAAATATGACCCATAGATAGCTTGAATGAATCTTGTATACTGTATGTGACTTCCGAAAGATATTATTTCACCTTAAGAGATTTAATTATGTCTAAAAAAAGTAACTGTCAAAAAGGCCGAAACAATTTAGAAAATCTATTGTTGACTGTTTGTTGCTCCAAGTAAAAATATAACTTGATGATATTGTTATACGCATGATATAGGGTGCCTCTGTCAATTTTCATGATTTTTGAGCATGGTTTGGCATATTTTTCTGCCCTATTTATTTGGTAGCCGATATGAGAAAATGTGCAAGCATTATATATAAAATCATGGTACCAATTATTACCAACACTTACAAATTCTCCCTTGAAGTACCAGTTAATAATGAACCGGCCTTTTGATAGTTTATGCTCTCTAGGTAATTTAAGATGTAAACTAAGCATGGTATCGTATATGATGAAGGCAGTGAACACCATTACAAATTCGCCCAACCATTTTGTGACCTGGCAAAATAATTTCTTAATTTTATCCACTAAGGTCACGTACATATACAAAAACTCCAATAAAACTCCAGTCAAGGATGGACATAATGTCTGTATATATGTAAGTTTTTTTTCCTTTATTTATAAAACTAAATAAACATATTGTTTTGTACCAGTCCTGCGTACTTGACCTGAGAAGCCAGGGGAAATATTTGAGAGAATAAGAATAATGCAGCATTTATAGTTTAATTATAAGAAGTAACAACCATGATAAAAAGTAGATTGAATTTAATTTAACTATTATTATAATTATCAAACTATATTCATGTCAAAATAATATTTTTTTTGTATTTGAGCGGGCATTGCTGCTAGTAAAAATAAATAAACCAAATCCTCTGTCTTACAAAATTTAATGGATTGTATGTATAATTCCTGAATCACCTACACCACAGAAGCAGAAAATTGTCTACATTCAATGCATCTCAAGCAAATTCTATTAAGCAAGTCTACATTCATTGAATCTAACATGTAATCTGTCCCATCAGAATACTGCTACCGGTTTGTCATCTAAAATTTTGAATTATAGATAATTCTTAAATCGTCTGTCTTAGAACGACGTCAAACTAAAAACAATTCGTGCAAATAAAGGACAAACAATTCTAAATCTTAAAAGGAAAAAATACATGAAAGACTTATCAAATACGAATCAGAAATATAGTGCCCAACCCTTGAAAAGACTTATCTCTACTCTTTATAAAAGTACCTGTATAAATAATTTCAGATCAGAGATATGCGTGCCCAACCCTTTATATCAAATATGAATTACTGATTTTTAAAATCTGATTTGATCCGTGGTGTATTCTAGTTCGATGAAATATTATTGACTCTTTTTTTAAAATGAAAAAGCTAAGGTCGCTTAAACAGTTGTATATAAGATAACAAGAATAAAATCAATTAACTTTTTTTTCTGCATTTGCCCATATATTGGGGGGTGAATAAAGGCAAGGGAGCCAAAAAAAAACAAAAAAAAAACAAAAACAATGCAATAAACAATGATCAATTCTCTGTTGTATATATATTGAATTACTGATTTCGTGCAAATCAAATTAACAATTTAAAATATTCTACTTTTTATTTTATGTGAATGGCACCAGCGTTATCATGTAGAAGAAACACAAAATCTATGCTCGCGTCTTAATTAAACTATAACCACTTTATTCCGGCAAGAGGGTGGCTTTGCAATATATATTCAAAACACGGATCCTCGCAAGTGCCGAATAGATGATTTGCGATCAAGTTGCACGCGATAACATTGTTTAGTTGATCATGAGTTGGCTTTTCAAATTTTTTATATCACTCAGATACTTGAAATGTATAAAATATAAAATATGTATTACACATGAATGTCGACATGATATAAAATATAGGATAAGCTCTTTAAACTGAATAAATAGCACCCAAAATTTTCTAAGGTTTTTTGCGCCGTGAGAATCAATAAGATACAATTTTGATAATCACACTCTCGAATTCACAATATTTATGTAGCAATTAGCCCGTCAACCCAAAACCCAAAACTCAATTAACAAGGTACACAAATGTGTTGTGTAACTTGTGTTATTTGTAACCAAATATTATTCTTAAGATTCAACTAACAATTTTAGTGTTAGCATGATGTACTTCGATCTGTTCTTTGACGCCAGTAAAAGATAGCGTACTTATTTTTCATTTGATATGGAAAAGATTAATGGAAGGAAAAAATAACAAAAAGAAATCAAAAGAATATGAATATAAAAAAAAAGACACAGTAATTATTTTTCATTTAATTAGAAGGCTACTAACTAGAATCAGAACGGAAATAGAATCTTAATTAGGCTAACTTTTTATGGTACTTAGGTCAACTTTCTATTAAAATATGGTACTGTGAGCTTTTGCAATTAATCAATATAATATTTATAAATCTGGAGGATGGGTGTTAGAATGGAAATTCTCTGAGGAAGGAAGTTACGGTGATATTTCTCTGATTAGTGATAACTAGTGAGAAGTGATAACTAGCACAGCATACGGCTTGTATTTAATTTGGGCTCCGTTTGGATGGCTTCTTTCCGGAATAAGGAATAAGGAATAACCATTTTTTACCAATAAATTTATTTCTAACCATCCAAACTCTTCACAAAAGTTACACACTTCCCAATAAATTTACCCATTCCTAATAAATTTCTTTCCTTCTTCCTTCTTCCTACCTTATTCTCAACCATCCAAACGGAGCTGGATATACTATTCTAAGGACCAACTGATTGACGGTTGCCATGAAACTTCAAGTATCTGGCCTAACACTTTCCATTTTAGTTCACAAAAAATATAAAAGTATTACAAGAAAATAACATATTTTTTAATTCTTAAAAAATAGTTATATTCGCTTCATTAGTACGGAACAATCCCCTTGGATGGATTCAGAGTTTCAGATAAAACTGTACAATCAGTTACAAAACTACCAATTCGAACCCTTGTTTTTTTTTTTTTTTGGGTGAAGAGAAGAGAAACTCATAGAACTATTTTCAAATTTAGAAAATAAAAATATTATGTAGATTTCCACCGAGAAAGCAAGAAGCATATGGCATTCTCACTCTTATGTGCGTCTAGCATATTCTTTGACAACGCGTTTCACCAAATCTTTGGTCCTGCATGTTGGGGCCCAAATGTCAGACTTAATACCGTCGTCGCCCACCTAATTTTGTTTCAATACCACGTACGAAAATGATTGCATGGGATCATGGGAAATTCCATGGCTGAAACCTCAAAACACAACACAATTTGAAGTTAGCTTTTGACTCTTAAAGCAAGATTTGTAGATACCTAATCTCCATGGCACTGATCCCATGCTCATGAACACGTTCATGTAATTCAAGGAATCAAGAGACATTTTTGTGTTGTGGATCAGTTTTTGGACTCGATTTGAGGATATAAATTAGAGCCGTTCATAATTTTGAATGAACTGTCAGTATTTCAACCCAAATAAAAAATTGATCCACTATAAAATTTACTGTAATTTAATTATATAGATGATTTGTAATATAAGTTGATAAGAGTTGGTATATATGTTTAGTTATGTGCTTTGACTTTGTCCATGTTCAAAATATTAATGTATATATGATATACATATTTACCGTGTTTTACGTGGGTGCATTTTAGTGGTTTTTTCCTTGAAATTCAGGTTTACAAAGCGTCTATGTGGCATTTCTGGAAAAGCACATGAGATTTCTCCGAAATTTATCCATGTGCCCCCGAGGCGGCGCATAGATTAAATTATCTTCTAAATCATTCTGTTGATGGGCTTCCTCTAATTTAAATTGAAATAAACCAATCGAGGTATGCTTTTCATTTTCTTAATTAATAAATTAGGAAAAGAAGTAGTCATATTATTAAAATTCTCCTCTGGAGACTGAGTATTGCAAACTAAGATTGGACGAGCAAACCTAGGAGATGTAGCTTGTAAACTTCAAAGCTAATAAGAGCACACAATTTCTTTTGGACCAAGAAGGAAGCTTCAAGCTTGTAAACTTAAAATCGATGTTTTATCATTAAATAAAATCTCCTCAGCTAATAACCTAGTCCCCTCTCTACTTCTACTACCAACTATACAAAACTATGTAATAACAAAATAAAAAATCATACTTATACCCAATTAAACAAAAATTACAAAATCCCATCCCATGTTAGGATACAATCTCAATTTCTTCACTACAATTCATCTCTATCTACCTCATCCGGGCGGCTTGAACAAGCTGAAATCCCTCGACCACGGACGCTGAGGGGAAACCGACGGCTCTACATTTTACCTCAGCACCCGAAGTCATTGGTCCCATCAAAACACTCGTGCTTCGTTTGTATGGTCCTAGCCATTTGGCGAGCATGTACCGGCTCTTTCTCCATGGCGGCACATGCATTTCGCTCTCCCTCAGGGACCGCCTGGCCGCTTCGGCCACCAGCCTTACAGCTTGACCTATTGCCTCTGGTTGAGCCACCACCACATCCGGCACGGCTTTTACTATTCTCATGTACTCTTCTGTTGCTCTGGCCACCTCAATTCCTGTGGCAAACTCAGCCTCCACAATGTACCTAGAAATTATCATGCAAGGATATCAATTAGTACTCTCCATGTATGATCGTTCCAAATCTAAACTTAATTATGCAACAAAATAAATACCTATTGAACTATGATTATGTTTCTGTATAAAAAATTTAAAGTTTGTATGAATATTTTCATGTTTTCTAATTACCTAGTTTGGTTTAACACAACATCAAGATACTCATGGCTACCGCCGGTAAGCCCACCAACTGTCTCCCACCTCGACTTGCATATCCCAGCATCATAACCCAAATTGCGCAACCGACCCATCACAGCCCGATGAAATAAGCCCGGTTTCTCCCACCGTAATGCCTTCTCTGCTTCGGTTGCCTTACTGACTGCTGATGCCAACCGTACTCTGAACGGGTCGATCTCCACCACTGGATCAAGCAATTCCTTGATCTGCACTGCACAATTTCTGTAGCCAAAGACAGTCTCGTCCCCCTCTTCTGATTCATCTCTCGAGCAGTCTTGTGCATCCGATTCTTCACTGCCTTTTTCGAGGAATGCTTGCACGAGACGGGAGAGGCATGTTGCGGCCTCATGTTCACTTCCACTACTGCTAGAATAACCGGTGTAACCTTCGCCGGTTAACCGAGCACGAGCAGCCGAGCAAAGCAGCCCTGTGACCCTTCTCGGTTTGGTGGTGATCTCCATATGTGTACCAAATTGTGGTGGTACGATCGTTTAGAGAGAGAGTGAGCAGTTTAATTTGGACTAGGCAGGAAGAGAAAGGAGGCGATATATAAAGGGAAAAGGAAGAATATTAGAAGGATGAAACTACTCGAAATGGTTTATTCTCTTTAGTGGTTAGTCTAAATTAATCTAAGTACAAATGACCCGAAGACCCATTATTTGGCATGGTATTTACTATCGAATATTCGCTGTGAAATATGGCTGTTTATTTTTTTAACATTGTGAAATATGGATATAATGGGACCGTGTTTTGGTTGAGCTACTAATGGTGTGGCAACCGATCTGAGTTCCATTTCTATACAATATATACAACTTGATACAACTTGTGGATTGTGGTTCCCCTTATATGACACGTACTAACAATGCAGAATTCCCTAATATGGTTTATTCAAATTAACTTCTCTCCCTATATAAAACCTGCACGAACAAGTGAAAGACATGTAATTACACCAAAATATTCTAATGTATTATTTGCTTTTTTTTTTTTTTTTTTTGCCCTCTTCAAAGCAGTCGTGAAAGGCTGAAAGTTAATTGAATTATGGCAAAGAAACAAATTTTATGATTTATAGATCTCCTCGTTTCAACGCTTGTCAATTAATTAGTATAGAATTGTACACATGACATGATTTTGCAAACACAGTTGTCTTTTGATAAAACAATCAGAAGGTGAAACTATTTATGGTCACAAGGCTTGGGTCAGTGAAGATCACCAGTATGCCCCATACTACCAAGTTGAAAAAATGATATGAAAAGAGAGAGAAGATGAAAAGGAATTGATCAAAAGATTATCCGTGTTTAATTTGTGGGGCTTTCTCAGACACAATTAAGGGGACAGGATAATAGGATATACCTTTCTGGGTGACCCCACAATCTGCCACGTAAAGGATATGCTCAAGCATCAATTAGTTCTCCTTTTTATGTTACTTCCTCTAATAGGTACTGGTTTTGTCGATAAAATAAGACATGCTACATTATCATCTAGCTTATTTGACACTATCATATTCAAACTCAATATTAATCAAAATAGAAAGATGAAATTATAGATGTATTTCCTATTATTCACATAGTTCTAAGTTCTAACATTAAAAAGTAGGGCAATATTCTATAAATTGTGCAAACTATAAATAGATTATATATAAAAAAAAATAGAATCTATTCAAGCCTGTCCTTATTGAATTACTATTAAAGCAATGCCCAGAAAAAAAAAAAACTATTGAAGAAGAAACGAATCGTTTGAGCTAGCATGAGATAAGTTTAAAGTTTCTAAAATATCCTACTAATTCCGAAAATAAATATACATACTTTTTCACTGAATACCATATGCCAAATATATCTTTTAAAAAAGGTATTATAATAACTTAAGACTTACATAATTTTGCTAGTACAGATTAATATTTCGTGAAAAAAAAGTAATTTATATTCCTTATACGACTCAAAATTTTCTGACTTCAGCAGTAAAACTTTTGAAGGCATTAAACTTAAGTGAATTTAATTGCAATTCAATACTTAGACATTCATAATATTTGTAGTTATATAATGTAATTCTAAAGGGGAACTGAAGATAATGTGTTAAATTAATGTTTTAGGATTCAGCTTACGAGGTAAAAACTTGTAACATAGCATAACAATTAACAAATAGCTCTCAAAATGTTGTGGAGCGTTGTGGTGTGTATGAAAAGATAAAAATGCAAGATGTTTTTTTGAAAAAAAAATATTTCATTCATTTAGATATTTGACCTCATAGATTTTGGCTCTGATAAACTATTGGTCAGGACTACGGTCGGAGGAAGTGAAGACTCACGGGACAGAGTGGTTGCCTTCGCTCAAGATGATGCCGTTACAGATCACTGGAGGTGAGCTTACGGCCACTGGAGACCTGGGGGATGCAACGGTATGATCGTGGCATGATTGCAAAGGGACAATTCGAGAGGCTATGGCCGTTATCTCTCGGGTTGAGAAGGGAAATTATTAGCTACTTTATCTTTTTTTTATGTTGCTTGCATGAGTTAAGAATAAGTTGATGATGAATAATTTTATTGATGTAATGAATAAATTTAGATAGTACTGGTACATCTCGATTTATGATACTAGTGCGTCAAGTTTTAAGGTTGATGGTGACTTGGTGAGAGTCTTGTAACAAATTCTTTTTTTCGTCTTACTGAAAAGAGTGGTGAGCAGTATAATTAACTCACTTTTTTCAAAAAAAAAAAAACAATTAACAAATGGGGGAGACAAACTGGAGTGGAGAAACATTTCAATTCATGGGTCCGCCTACGAGTACGAGTCGCTGCAGCCACAAACTGAACGGCGCTGCTACCTGCTAGCGGCATGCAACGTGAACGGGAAGGAAGGCACGTGCTGCGTGCGTGTGAGCTCGTTCTTTCGGCTCTTCATGGACAAATGGGGCCGTTTTACTCGTTCGTCCTTTGTTTAATTCTCTGTATAGGATCGTCTCCCTCTTCTAGAATCATTTCCTGTAGAATTTAGATTCAATGACAAGTCTTGTTCATCTGAATTCTCTAAAGTATGTAATACTTAAAATTAATGCTCTATGTTATTTAAGGTTTCTTTATTACATAAATAATATCTCCAAATCCATCTATGGAACAAAAAAAATATTGAAAAATCAATTGTTATTTTTTGCAAAAACAGCGTTTATTTTGTCCATTTTCTTGATCTTTTCCCTGAAAAGTTATGAAGTCTTCCTCATGATTTTTCATTGGAAGTTCTTTTAAGAAAAATAAGTGTCAACTCTTATTATATATATTAAAATAAAATATGTACCTAATCTACAATCCTTAGCCAGACACTAAGTAAAAATATATATATAAAAAAAAATCTAGCAATAAAAAACCAGTAAAAAATATATATAAGATTTGACAAAAAGTTTGTTTTTTTAGGAAACAAAGAATAATGTACTAGAATTTCAGTGGAAACTTTGGTTGATGATTCTAGAGGAGTGAAAACTATTGGCTATAACGTTTTAATTTGTCTGGCTCTTAGAAGCTTGAGACGGACCCTGCTACTCCGTTTATCCGCGCAGTATATTATTGCCGGGGATGCACAAGTTGTCCCCAAATATCTTTATATGATTATAGGTATAGTTTTATATTTTTTTTTAAAAAAAAATAAAACTAACTATATTGATCATTTTTCCGGTAGTAAGAAGAAGACCAATGCGTGCTATTCATGAGAGGATTTTTTTCTTTTTTTTCGGTGGAAAAGATGCGTAGAAACCTAATTTTTTATTGTATGTTAAAAAAAAAAACTCTAGTACCACTTGAAATCACTACTAGAAAATGATTACCAAGAAGAAACGAGGATGAAATGAATAATCAGTGGCGGAGCCACAGGGGTGCCAAAGGGGGTTGTTGCATCCTTTGTGATTTGAGATTATTTGAGATTTTAGTATAATTTCCATACTTATTTTGATAAAAATGTGTATATATTAAGCATTTTGCCCCCCCCCTCCCCGAATCTAAAAATTGCAAATTAGCCCCCCCAAATAAATATTCCTGGCTCCGCCACTTTGAATAATTAATTTTTATTAACTCGAAACTACGAAATCAACTCTTGCAAAATTCCATTGCAAGTTCAATTGGGATTTGAGATTTGTCTGAAATTCGATTACTTCCCTCTGCATGCATAAATTCTAATTATGAGAGGAATTTTTATTTTGTGAATGCCATATATCTATATACAATGTACACATTTTAGTCATCAGCCTTAAAAAGAACTGCATTATGGTTATAAACATACTTGGTTAATTAATTTGAGCAAGTTTTTTACACATATTTATTTAAAAAAAATTCTCCACATAAAATTTTTGGATTATGCAAATAAAAAAAATTAACATCCTAGCTTCAGAACAAAATATCGTACTGTTTCAATTCAAAAGGCTTGATGAATCTTTAGAATATTGATCAAAACTCATATCAAACAAAATTTTAAAATGACACTACAAGAAATTTGTACAGTAAATAAATTATCTTTCACATTTTATAACCAGCTTTAAATAATCTTGTCCATAACTTCAGATTCATCAAATAGGTACTTATAGTGAGTATGAATTATGTTTTGGAGATAGTTAATCTGGCCATATATGTGGGGACAAATCATTGATATAATATGGCATTTTCTTTTTTCTCAATTTTCTTTTTGGATAACTACATAGAAAGTCCCTCCTTAGACCCATGTTGCACCTAATCTAATTGTAGGATTGCATAAGGCAAATTTTATGCAGCAAATCGCCGTTATGTAATGTTTTCGAAACTTTTGGAGGGAAAGAAAGGACAAAGGCTATACTTTTTTTTTAATGCATCTTTGTTAGAATTAAATTTCGAATTTGCAACTTTGATTTAAAAAAACAAAATCTTAATTAATTGAACGTGAATATATAATTTGTTAGAAAGTTAAAATCGTAAAAAAAAATGAATAAACTCAGAATTTTATTGAATTTACCTATGAAGTTGGTGATTATACATTTTGGAATAATGAAATAAAATATAACAGTGGGATTGAAATATTAATCATGTCTTTCTTCATAAGTGATATTAACAAACATAAGGAAATTATAAATAAATTTTCAATCATAAATAGGATTCAGAAAAATGAAGTGTTTTGATCATTTTTTTTTTAAAGTGAAAAAAAAACATGATCGTGATGCTATGCAAAATCCAGATATGTGTGATGGAACCCAATATCAAAGGGACCTGTACTGTCAGACAACCGCACAATTAGATATGTCATGGCATCCACAGATGGCAACCAATTTTTTTTTTAAGAAAAGATTGCAACCAATTTGATACGGTGGTACATAGTTTCTACAAAATACTGTATGAAAAATTAGTTGGAAAACAGGGGACATTCAGAGCCCCTTCTTTGAGATATTTATTTCCATCAGACCATCACTTCTTGAATTTATAAATACAAGCCAAAAGAAAAAAAAGAAAAAAAAAACTGGGACAGAGACAAAATTAAATTGTCATGCTGTTGTAGTTCGGTTAGGCCAATTGGATTTTGGACAACCAGACAATGCATGGCGCATGTGTAAGCTAAATATCAAAATTGGATTAAACATTTGATATGGGAATTTTTTTTATATATAAATATATTTTATATAGAGAAATATATTTCAGTATTTTTAATATTAAGTATAGTTTTATGTCACAGAATATAAAATATTCCTCATGAGCGGAATCTTTGATAATTTCCCTGTTAGTTTGAGCTGTCCAAGAAAAAGCTGTTATATTGTTGCATGCTTAAAAATATTGTTTTCCTACAAATTATATCAGAGAATTCTCTTTCGACAAATATATTTATGTGGTTCTGGCTCTCGACTGGAATTCCGATTGTTATTTATCAATTAACGCACATGCAACTAATGACCTTATAACTTTATAAGACGTAGAGTTAGATCGTTGTCTTTTGGAGAATCGATGGCGTAGTTGTTGGAGGTATAAAATTATAAAATGTAAGGCGTTTTTTTTTATAAAATAATATCAGCTATTCGTTCACAAATCTAGATGCCCCTCTCATGAAACTTGAAATAAACAATAACAAAACTCTAAACAGATATCATAAACATTATTAGAGACCGATTTGAGTTTGTTCGCGGAAATAAATAATGAAAAAGATATAGATATGAAATAGGGATTAAAGAAATATAAAAAAGCAAGAGCTTTAATTGGCTAATAAATGCTTGGAAAGCTGCACGAAAGCATTTATTTATCGGGGGTGATAAGGATCATCCCCATCATCCCCACGCGTTTTTTCTATTTTTGGCTCTACGCGTTTTCTATTTCTGGAAATTGCTCTGTTTTCCTCCCTGCCGTGTACGCTCGTCCTCCCTCCCAGCCCTCCCACGTACGCTCGCCCCCCTCCCACCCTCCAGCGTACGCTCCCCAACCCCCACCCTTCCGCGTACGCCCCCCTCCCCCTCCCCCCACCCTCTGGTAATATCATACTCTCACACACGCAATATATATTGATTATAAATATTAAGGTTAACATATTTAACTATTGAAGTTAACATATATAACTGTTGAAGTTAATATATATGCCAACTTCAACAATTTAAATATGCTCACTTCAAATATTACCTTCAACATTTAAATATGCCAAGTTCAACAATTATATATATTAACTTCAACAGTTACATATATAACATATTACTTACATATATAACTTCAGCAGTTACACATATTAACTTCACAGTTATATATATTAACTTCAACAGTTACATATATAACATATCACTTACATATATAACTTCAATAATTACATATATAACTTCAGCAGTTACACATATTAACTTCAACAATTATATATATTAATTTCAACAGTTATATATATTAACTTCAACAGTTACATATATAACATATTAACTTTAACAATTACATATATAACTTCAACAGTACATATATTAACTTCAACAATTACGATATTGCCTTCAACATTTAAATATATTAACTTCAACAGTTATGAAGTGTGTAGGAGGAAGAGGAGAAAGGTGGGGGGGGGGGGACGATGTACATGGGAGGGAGGAGGGGGAGGGGGGACGGCGTATGTAGGAGGGAGGAGGGGGGAGGGGGACAGCGTAAGTGGGAGGGAGGAGGAGACAGGGGCGGGAGATAGTGTATGGAGGAGGGGAAGGGGAGAGAGTGTATGCGTGAGGGAGGAGTTAGCTACGTACGCGTGAGGATGATGGGGATGATAGAATCTGAAGGATGGTCCTAAATAATTCCGTTTATTTATTTATATTTATATTACTTTATAGAGCGCTTGTTGGTCCACCAAATCCTTATCTCCTTTTTGAGGAAATTTTAGAGCGGCGAATGTACTACAAATATTATTATATTTTACTACCAATAAAAAATGTCGTATTTTTTTTTTTTTTTGAAGGTAGGTAGACAATAGTCTTCCTACAAATTTCATTGAACCAAAAATTTTCAGTACAAGTTTAGAAAGAAAAAAAGAAAAGGATAAAAAAAAAAAATACAAGTACTACAGGAAGGAACTCCCTCAGACGGCACAAAGTACAATCCTATACTGTCTTTACATCTTGTAACTAGAAATTAATATCAATAGGAGATCCATGCTTTACAGTCTTTAATCGTCTGCCTGATTGCTTCGTCTGCGTTCGGTTGAACTCCTTCGAAGATTACGGAGCATCTCATCTTCCAGATGTTCCATATGCCCGCCATCCAAACCGTGTCCATATTATTCTTGTAGCTTGTTTTCAGAAGTTGCCTATTATTTAGCCAGATGTCGCTCAGTTTTCCATCCAACCTTAGAGAAAAACCATGATTGATGAAACAATTCCATACGTACTGCGCAAAGGTGCAGTAAACAAAAAATGTCGTATTAGCATTATAAATAACGATGCATTTTGTATTAGTACGATACAATCATGATCAGTCCTCAAGAGTATATAATTTTACTAGTACATTATGCCTAAATATGAAAGAGTTCTGTTTTTTAATCGGCACATTCTATTAGTATAGACAATTAAGGACTTAAGGACCAGACCTCTAGAAGCATGAATTCCATACTCAAATTTAGATTAATTACTATTAAGCAACAAGAATCCTTAATCCTTTAGTTCACAAAAGGAAAAAGAAAAAAAAATACTATCTTCTTATATCGATTGAATAAGATAATCAGGTCAGCAAAATTTCACAAGTACAAAATTTGCCAACCATTTATCTTACAATAATGAGAGGTAGCTTGTTGATGGAAACTAAAAGGAATTGGAGGTGCTGCATTGCTTTGGTGCTGGCGTATTATGCATAATACACCTGTCTTCATGATTTCCTCAAGATTTGGTTGGATAAACCGAAATAGTAATCATTATCTCCACATTATTCTATTTAGATAATGTTCAATCCATTAATCGAGTACAGATATCAATTTTTATTTTTTAATAATATCATAGCCAATCTCTTTCAAGAGGTTCTTCTCAAGTGGATTACCTTGATAGCTACCGACCAAAATTTGCAGTATGCACCCTTCTTTCTAAGAGCGTTTGAAGAAACACCTTCACCTAACGAAAATTTCAGCACAATATCTTTATCTTACTAGGAAATTAATTATTATGACAACATTATCTTATCTATTTTCCTATCTTTTCTCACTATAGGAGTCCATCTGTCTCTTTCTTCTATTCAAAAAAATATCTTAACTCTTTATATTTAGGATAATAATGTTTGTTCGGTAAAGCTATCTTTCAACATGGAGCAAGGATTACAACGTTGGATTAGGTACCAGTTTAGGCCTTTGGGGGCATGTCAAGCTATAGTTAGTACTTCCCAGGCGTACCGACTAGCAAGACTAAAAAGATTTCCTGCTTTCAGGCCATTTACAATTTTTCTGGTTTGTTTGGTATTTGATGGCATATGTCGGATGTTTCTGGAATGTGACCTGGCTTTAGGCTAGACCAGAAATTTTACTTTTAAGTACAAGAATCAGGATAGAACAGAGAGAAATTCTAGTTAATTCTTTATTACCAGACAGGATAGGGATGAAGAAGCCATGTGTCCACATTCGTTGTCTCAATAAATTAACTTAGTCAAAATTTAAATTCTTGATTTATCTTTCATTCCAAGTCAATTTATCTACACTAATACAAACTTGACTTGACAGTTGACACTTGACACCTAGCAGCACCGATATTGGTATGGGTGCATTGCGTTTACCAAATACTAGCCCAATAGTTTACAGCCTAACTCAGCCCAGCATATGTCAAGCAAGCGCCATAACAGGAAGAAGGTTAAATATGCCGTGCTGAGATTTGACATCACTAGACCAAGGTGCGTTACCACCTTGACAATCATTAGCCTAACCAAAGCAAATGAAATTCTTAACCATTACATACATACTGACTGGTATGCCGTACCAGCAGATTTGCAAATGGCCACAATTCATCCTTTGTTATGCAATTAAGCCTTATCTGGGCCATTGTTGCTCTAATTTGCAATTCACCTGGATATATACATTTCCATTTGCGCCAACTTTGTCATAATTATTGAATATGTTTGCATTGATTCAATCTAGTCACGGAAAACCAAACAGTTCAAGAAAAAAAGGTAAGACTTCACCAAAATATAGCAAATTAACTTTAGCAACAGAAATAAATAAGGGATTTCATCTATTATTCTTTCTGTACAAAATTGAGTTCCCTCCATGTTAAGTTGCCACTCACAAAATTACTCTAAAAACAAAGGCTCAAACACATATTAACGGTCCGCTTCTTTTTCTATTTACTTTAATATCTCGTACACCTTCAAACAAAACCTCATATGAATGGTACGTTATATGCCCCTTCTTCATAAGCTCTTCTACTAGTATTTTTGGTGCTGCAATTTCTCTTTTGTCAGTACTTAAGATGGTACTGACCACCGCTGGTACCCACCCCTTTTGTACCATAGTTTGAATCACACTGACTGCTTCTTCTCTTCTCCCATTCACACATAAACTATTTATCACCCGGCCAAAAGTTACCATAGTTGGAACAAACCCTGAATCGACCATTGTGATTAAGTACTGGTAAGCCTTTTCTACTGTGCCAGTCTTACATGTACCATCAATTAGTACACGGTATGTATATGCATCAGGAGATATTCCATTTTGCATCATCTCACTTAGAACTTTCTCAGCCATTGACAGATTCAACTTACAACAATATGCGTTAATCAAAATATTGTATGTATTTAGCGAAGGAGAAAATCCACTCTCCTCCTTTCTCAATTTTAGGAACAACTGATATGCATCTTCTGGGTCACTCCTACAAAAACCATGTAGTAAAGTGTCAAAAATAATAGCGTCAATATTCAAGCCTTCATTTTTCATCTTCTGCACAATGTTGTATGCCTCCGCCATCTTCTTGCCTTTACAAAGTGACTCTATTATAATATTATATGAAACCGTATTAGGGTTACAACCTTTTTCTACCATTTCTCTGAATGTGTCCATTACCTCGCTAACCTTACCAGCTTTACACAAACCGTTTAAAATTGAGTTATATGTAACAACATTGGGTGTCAGACCACGTGCCCACATGTCACTAACCAGTGACAGAGCCTTATCTAGCTTTAGTCCCTTGCAATACCCATCTATTAATGTATTAAATGTGTATAAATCTGGCACAAACCCCTGCACCAAACAATCATTCAGAACCACACTTGCATCAGTAACATTACCCATCTTACACAAACCATTTATCACTATGTTGTATGAGCGGATATCAGGTGTGCACCCACTGTCAGGCATTGCATGAAGAACCTCCAAGGCTTGCAATACAAGGCCTTGTCTGCAGAGCCCTTTTATTAGAGAATTGTACATGAAGATATCTGGGGTAAACCCGTTAGCTTGAGACTTGTTAAAAAACTCCACAGCTCTTTTAAAATCTCCCTCTTCACACAATCCATTAATGAGGGAGCCGTATGTCACATTGTCTGGTACAAACCCTCTAAAAACTGCATCCTTTAAAAGCTCACATGCATCTTGCACCATGCCCTTCTTGCAATACCCATCAATAATAATATTGTATGTAAATGAGTCAGGAAAACAACCTGAATTAAACATCTTAGGTAAATATTTCGCTGCTTCACTGACCCTAAGCTCCTGGCAAAGCCCATTAATCACAGTATTGTAAGTAGTTACGTCAGGAGTCATACTCTTATGCATGTTTTCCAATAAGTTCACTGCCTCATTCAATCTACTCCCTTTACAAAGACCCAAAATCAACAAATTGTACGAGAACAAATTCATTTGTAAACCTATTTTCGTAACAACAGCTAGAAGTCTCAAGCTCTCTAACACGTCACCCTTTTTACAAAGCACGTGCAAAACCTTGTTAAATTCAACCAAATCAGGAAACAAACCCCAATTTAGCATTTCGTCGAACACCTGGCGTGCATCAGAAATAAAACCCATTTCATAGAACCCGCAAACCACCGTGCAATAGGTTACTGCACTGACAGCGCAACCCCTCTCGGCCATGTTCCTCAACAGCCTCATTGCAGTGTGGGGCCTTCTTGTCAGACAAAACGCCTTTACACGCACAGTGTGCGTGCACGTATCGGCCGTGATACCTTTATCAAGCATGCGCATGTACACCTTGTGCGCCTGGTCGAAGTACCCATGATCCACTAAAGCATTCATGATCACATTGTAAGAAACAACACTCGGCTCGCAATCATAAAGTGGCATTCTCTCAAACACGTCAACTGCGTCTTGTAACCGAGCACCACGGGAGTAGCCACGCATGGCGGCCACGTAGGCTGGCTCGTGGGAAGAAGGGTCAGTGTGGCGCTGGCGCATGTGGGAGAGCACGGTGTCGAGTTGGTTGAGTTCGCCATGGGAAGCGAGGTTTTGGAGCAGGGACCTGTAGGTGGAGATTGAGTGAGGGGTTGGAGAAGAGATGAAGGCTTCGATAGATAAGCGAATGTTGGTTTGGGTTTGGATGAAGGTGGAGATTTGTTTTGGGAGGAGCTTGCGTGGCATGTGGTTTGGCAATGGTGGATTGGTGGTTCGCTTGGAAAGGAGAGAGCATTAATGGGTAATTATGGGAATGTTTAAATCCAACCCGACCCGTTGTCCTGATGCGTGGGAATTGATATGCACACCCCCAAAAAGGTTGGAACACCTCGAAAAAGATAATGAACAGATAATGACTATATAAACGATAATAAGAATTAATTTGGTCTTTGATTAAAATATCTCTTTTTTCGCGCGGGATTTCATTTCATTAGAACTTTTTTATCAAAATGAACAGATTTCATGTCATTTGTCAGAATTTCTATATTATTCGATCCAACGAAATCTCAAAAAATCCATTTCAATGAAATGAAATCCTGCGCGAAAATCATTTTGATCAAAGATTTGGTTTACTTCCCTTTTAGAGTAATGCTAGAATCAAACATATAGGACATTAAACACAATTTAAATGTCAACTATTAAAATTTCAAACAGCTAATCCAAACCGCTCAATATGATCTCTATATTGAAATAACTTTGAAAATCAAATTTTTTATTTTTTTCAAATTTTCAAAATTGAAGGGTTCATAACTTTTTAGATTGACCATATTAAAAAATTCTAAAAAAATAGTAAAAAAATTTTAAACAATATAAAATTTGGTCTCTATAGAGATTTCATAATGTTGAACAATTTGAGCGGTTTGGATCGGTAATTTTAATCTTAAAAATTAAAATTTTAACATGTTGGACAAGTGTATGTATCCTATATATTTGACACTAGCCACTCCCTTAACTCTAAATGGTGTAAACAATTAGACCAAGAATGTAAACATTAGTTTAGAGTTTATCATCTGAACTATTGATCATTTAAATCTAATTTGAATAATGGCCAGATGCAAATCATTATATATTTTTACTAACATTTTAAATGAAAAAAATATCGATAGACATAATTATCTTTTTCATAATTAATTATTAGAAACAGATATCTAGTGAAACAATATCAGAGGGAGATAAAAAAAAAATGTCTGGTCACAAAAGATATTTATTAATATGCTAATTAAAAATAATATATTCTGCTTAATAATTTTTTTCTGAAGTATATCATTTCTTGTTTCACTTCTTTTTTTTTACATCGTTTTCACCAGTTAAGAAAATAAATAATAATATTTTTCAAATAAAAATATGTCTGCACGTCATATGTGCGTGATTGCTGGTTTCAATAAAAATGTTATATTGGTGGTGATGACTGATGAATTGCACCAGGGTTGGGCGTATGAACTTACGTCAAGCCCGCTATATAATGAGCTATCAGCAATGTCATTTCAGTCTAGTGGAAAAATTGAATGCTGTCGGTGGTGGTTTAAGTATTTTTACCGTGGAGATATATTAAACGGAATTGCTTAGGATCATCTCTAAGATACTATCATCTTCATCATCCTCACGCGTACGTAACTAACTCATCCCTCATCATGCGTACACTCTCTTCCCTCCCCCCTCCTCCGTACGCTATCTCCATCCCCTGCCCCCTAGCTCCTCCCTCCCACGTACGCAGTCCCCCCTCCTCCCTCCCATGTACACCGTCCCCCCCACCCTTCTTTTCTTCCTCCTACACACTTCATAACTGTTGAAGTTAATATATTTAAATGTTGAAGTAATATCGTAATTGTTGAAGTTAATATATATAACTGTTGGGGCGGCTCTTGAGGAGTATTTTAGAGAAAAGTTCTTCTCTTTTCGCTTGCAACATTAGTAGTTACGAACAAAAAACCCAACTCAATGATCCCAGACGGACAAGAACTTTATGCTGGTACAGACAAAAATGAATAGCATGGATCTTATGCTGGTAACGGGAACATGAGCCACTAAACTAGTGCTCACCCAAGATAAACTACATGAGCTTTACTAGCAAAATTAAAATTTTGGACACTCTTATCTGAAACACTATTCGGGTTCAAACAATCTACAACTCTTTCCGAAAAACGGAAGGACGACGTGCTCATGGCTTCTTACGATATTATTCCTCCTTTCAAAGACAGTATAACTTCAACAGTTATCTACTTAATTTCAACATTTATCTATTTAATTTCAACAGTTACATATATAACTACAACAGCTACATATATAATTTCAACAGTTACACATATAACTTCAATAGTTATATATATTAATTTCAACAGTTACATAAATAACTTCAACAGTTACATTCTGGAGTAGATTTGCGAAATTCAATCAATATATGTATTTAAAGGAAGCTTTGTTCCTTATACCAATATGACTTAATTCAGGAGTTCTATTCTGTATAATCTTAGTATCACAGGCTTCTAATATGGAGTCATCTGCTGGTTTGATTTATAGTGCAAACTATGCTCTATTTAAATACAACTAAAAAGTTTTTCTAACTACAATATTTATATATTATAACTTCAACAATTAAACTTATCAAATACAATAATTGCAATTGAATATATTTTGTGTAGCTGTATCATTATAACACGTAAGTAAAATTTTATTTTTATCTACATGTAGTTGTTAAACATGCTTCTTCTACACCAGCACCAGTACCATATTCTTCTGATGCACCAGGACCACTACCAGAGCCTTCTGATTTGCAGCCCACTTGTGGTATGACTGAAACTTCAAAAATTAAATATAATATATTAATCTTTTATTATTGAATGCCCACAAACTTCAGAATGCCAACAATTTCATATAGTATAAATTAACTTATTCACTTCAGCAGATGAACTAGTAAACCATAATAATTACATATTAAATGTAATATATGAATATTTTATTATTGAATTCCAACAAATAACTTGGAGCAACCAACTAATTCTGGTAAATATTTATTGATGAATTAATTCTTATTAATCGTTTGCTAATATTTCTAACATTTATTCATGATTGCTTCAACATTTAGTTTCTAGACTTCAACAAATGCTATACGTTAAGTCAGTATAGATCAGATCATACTTTTGTGCCCAAGTAGATCATGTATGAAGCAAATAGTTTCAACATTTAGTCATCATTGCTTCAACAAATAGTCATCATTGTGTCAACAAATAGTCTCTAGATTTCAACAAAAACTATGCCCGATAAACGAGTTCCAATTTTCCTGTATTTCAGGTTTTCTGCTTCGTTAATAGTGATTAGGAGGAGGACTGCGTATGCAGGAGGGGGGAGAGGGGAGAGGGGTGGGGGACGGACAACGTATCCTGCGCGAGGGAGAGGGGATGGGGAATAGAAAACACGTTGGATTTATAAAAAAAGAAAACGCGTCAGGGGATAATTCCAAAAATAAAAAGAGGTTATTGGAGATGACGGGGATGATAGATCTTGGAGATGATCCTTATCATTCCCGTATATTAAATACATTCATACATTCACGAAAATTTGTCGTGAGTCGGCGATCAAAACTAGTAGATTTGATTTAAAAAACCGCTCTAAACCTTCCTATAAAATCACTCTATTGAATTTGTTGTCCCTAAATTTAGGCCTAGAGGGGGGTGAATAGGCACAAAAACGAATTTCTAAACCGGTATGGTCAATATTTGGTTCAATTCAAACTTGGTCTAATACAAACAATCAAAGCACAAGCAATTCAAGTATAGCAAGATAAGTAAAGAGAGAAAGAGAGAGAGAAATTGAACACGCGATGTGATTACGGAGTTCCGACCCGCTAGAAGAAGCTAGCCTTAGTCGTACGTCTCCGGGAGTTCCGCTACCACGAAAGGGCGCGCTCCGTTCAATTCCAACAAGAACGGGACTACAACTTCGAACCGAATCACCTCGTCACAAGGACACTCGAGGCGGATCGGCCTAACTCGAATGGCACAACGGCCTCAAAGGAGAAGAGCTCTCAACCTATTCCAACCTACACCTAGCGACAATGTCGGGGCGGTGGTGTTTGAGGCTACTAAATCTCTCAAGATGGTCTAGCTATGAAAAGCTCAAGTGAGAGAGTATCCCTATGCTCAAAGGCTCAATTCTGGTCTAATTTTGCAAAGTGAGGCTCCCCAAAGAGAGAGAACAAGGGGTGGATATATATAGGGCTCGAAATGAGCAGTTCCCCAGCAAAAACAGGACACAGCGTTGTACAACGCTGAATAGCGTTATACAACGCTGGAATATGACCGTTGTAAAATCTAACGGCTCTTTAATATAGCCGTTGGTCTGTCAGAGCGTTGTGCAACGCTATTTGCCGTCGCACAACGCAGGAGTGTAAAAACCAAAGGAAAGCTCCGACAATTCCGTTGGAAATTGTCAGAGCGTTGCTTGCCACTGAATGGCGTTACACAACGCTAAAGGGAGACAAAAGGAACAACTCTGACAGATTCAACAGAGCGTTGTACAACTCTATATGCCGTCACACAACGCTAACGTTACCCAACTCTGAAAGACGTTGGCTAACGTCTCCAGAGACTTTGCATGTAAAAACAGCACAGCTAACTTGGGATTTTTGTGGCGTTGTGCAACGCTATATGGCGTTGCACGATGGTACTCAGGAAAATTTCCAAGTTTTTAATTGTAGCGTTGTACAACTCTATTCAGCGTTGTACAACGTTGTGACTCAGCGTTGCCTAACTCTATATAGCGTTGTGCAACGTTGATTCACAAAATTATGAATTTAGCTGTTCCAGCGTTGTGTAACTCTATCTAGCGTTGTACGACGCTAGGTCACAGAAAACAGGATTTTGCTGGTTTATTGAGCTTTTCGCTATCTAGACCATTTTAAGGATAAACAAGGACTAAAGTATACCTTCTATCCTAGTCTAAACTAGCCTACAAGCTCTCTAATGACTTGATCTTGATCTTTCTTAAAGTTTTTATCCAAGTCCTCATAAATTGTATCTTCTTCCTATAAAACTCAAAGAAGATTGTTAAATGCCAAATGATATTGTTTTGCAATCGACAAACCTAGAGACGTTTAGTACAACAATCTCCCCCTTTTGACGATTTGCAAAACAATATCATTAGTAAAGCGATTAAATTTTGGGATTTCACAAGCTTTACTACAATTCTCCCCCTTTTTGTAAATCGACAAAAAGTGAAAATTGTACCAAAGCTCCCCCTAAATTTATGGCTCCCCCTTAAATTTGGAGAAAAAGAATTGGAGAACCAATTTAGAGCACTACTCAAAGTAGTGTGACCAAATTTAACCTCTCAAACAAAAATAAGATAGAAATAAAGAGGCTCCCCCTAAAAATTTGGCTTATAAGACCGGGGGTTGTACCACTAGTTGTACCACTAGAGGTACAAGCTTTTGGAACCCACTTACCTTTGGACTCACCATTTGGTTTCCTAAGTTTGCATTCCAACGAGATATGACCATTTTGACAACAATAGTTGCAATATGCATTGGTTGGCTTAGGCATGGGAGAACCCTTGACAAAATGAGAATAGTAATGGGCTCTAAGGTATTCGGCCTTCTTCTTAGGATCATTGGATGAGGCATTAAAATCCTTTTTGCGATCCTTTTGGAAATTTTAGGAAACATTCTTTTTATGCCCATTGGATTGAGCTTTGTGATTTTGAGAAGAGTGTTGCTCTTTAAATTCATAAAACCATCCATCGGGTCCTCTAAAATAAATTTTATTGGACGCCTTTGGAACAAAAGCCTTCTTTTCTTGATTTTGCAAATTCTTTTCGTTTTGCACTCTAGTGTTTCTAGGTTTCCTTTGGTACATATGTGCATGACCAGGGGCGGATTTATTCAGAGGCAAGCTCTGGCACGTGCCAGGGCTTGATTTTCTGAAATTTTAGTTTAAGTGTTAATTTTCTGTGTAATTTAAAAAATCAGAAGTTCAGTGCCCAGGCTAAATTTGCTCGAGTGCCTAGCCTTGGTTTATTGTTATTTTATTCTATTTTTCTCTTCAAAACATGTTCTATGGCTTACTAGGACCCTGATATTTGACATCGCTCCAGGGCTCCAAGTTTGTACAAAACAACTTCTTTTTTTATTAAAGGTTAATATAAGCAACCCATGTGCAGTGAAGCAAAAAGTGAATTATTCATTTATTGATAGTAAGTAATTTGTGGTTTTATTTCGTAAGTTAATTTTATTATTTAATTTGTACTCATATTAAATTTTACACTTTTAAATGAGATTATTAATTATTAATTTTGTTTGTTTGGATGCTGGAAGAAGAAAATCGAACTTCTAATTTGTTTTTAGGTCATTTTAAGATCATTTGAGCAACTATTGCTGAATATAGTATATTTTTATTGAGTTGATTGATTAATCGGTACATATTTTTTTTTCTTTCTGAAAGATGAGAAATATCCAGCACTTACTGCATCAAACGAAATGCAATAAATATGTTGTTTTAGACATTATTCATATAAAAACTCCAATTTACACAAAATATTAATTTCTCCTCCAACGGGGGAACCCATATTCTTGCTTGATATTACATCTAATAATCATCATTTTTGTAATGTTACTAGTGATTAAATTTCAAATGTATATTTTATATTTAAATATTATTTATTATTTATTTTATTCAATTTAACATAAACTTTATTGTGCCCGGGCTTAAAAAAATCCTATATCCGCCACTGTGCATGACCACGAGAATTCCTAGGTTTTTGAAATTGTGTGTTTTGTGCAACATGTTTCCCATTTTTGTATGACAAGTTCTTTTTTTTGGTTTGATAAGGCTTTTGGTAACCAAGACCGGACTTGTCATGAGGCTTTTGACCTTTGAAAAGGTTTTTCAAATCCGTTTTAGGAACTTGGGCTAAAACCGGTTTTTCAAGTTGTTTTTCAAGTTCCTTAATTTTAGCCTCATACTCACCCATCTTAGAAGTAAGCTCATCTACCTTGGTTTTTAAGGTTTCTATGGTATCGGATTTCCTAACCAAGGCATCATGGGTAGCATCAAGAATAGAGTTCAACCTATCACAATCAACACATTTGGTTGAACAAGTTGGTTCATCATCACTCTCACTATCACTACTACTAAGAGATTCATTGAGAGGAAGATGTACCTTAGGAGAGCATGCCTTTGGTGATGTTGATGGAGTGGAATGATTTGAAAGAATCGGGAATTCCATCTCTTTGACAATGAATGCATGTTCTTCGTAGTTGTCCGAATCGGATGCACATGGATCGAACTCCGAATCCGTGTGGACTCCTCCCATTTGGCTTCCTTCGAAACAACTCAAGATGGCTCTCCATATGTCCCTAGCTATATCAAAATCGCAAGCAAGTGTGCTACCAATTGATTCATGTACCGAGCTTAGGATGACATTGACCGCATAGTCATTATCCTCCTTTTCCCTCAAGGCCTCGGTGGTAAGCTTGTTAGTATTTGGTTTAAATCTAGATTCGTTTGCCACAATATACCAAACACCCATGCTTTTGAGGTAGCTAACCATACCATTTTTCCAAATAGAGAAATTTGTGCAAGTATGGTCCAATTTACCCGGTTTTTGTACCATTCTAGCCGCCATGATCGAAAACCGAGATTAAGAATAGCTTAATCGAGGTTCCCGCTCTGATACCACTTTGTTGTCCCTAAATTTAGGCCTAGAGGGGGGCGAATAGGCACAAAAACGAATTTCTAAACCGGTATGGTCAATATTTGGTTCAATTCAAACTTGGTCTAATACAAACAATCAAAGCACAAGCAATTCAAGTATAGCAAGATAAGTAAAGAGAGAAAGAGAGAGAGAAATTGAACACGCGATGTGATTACGGAGTTCCGACCCGCTAGAAGAAGCTAGCCTTAGTCGTACGTCTCCGGGAGTTCCGCTACCACGAAAGGGCGCGCTCCGTTCAATTCCAACAAGAACGGGACTACAACTTCGAACCGAATCACCTCGTCACAAGGACACTCGAGGCGGATCGGCCTAACTCGAATGGCACAACGGCCTCAAAGGAGAAGAGCTCTCAACCTATTCCAACCTACACCTAGCGACAATGTCGGGGCGGTGGTGTTTGAGGCTACTAAATCTCTCAAGATGGTCTAGCTATGAAAAGCTCAAGTGAGAGAGTATCCCTATGCTCAAAGGCTCAAGTCTGGTCTAATTTTGCAAAGTGAGGCTCCCCAAAGAGAGAGAACAAGGGGTGGATATATATAGGGCTCGAAATGAGCAGTTCCCCAGCAAAAACAGGACACAGCGTTGTACAACGCTGAATAGCGTTATACAACGCTGGAATATGACCGTTGTAAAATCTAACGGCTCTTTAATATAGCCGTTGGTCTGTCAGAGCGTTGTGCCACGCTATTTGCCGTCGCACAACGCAGGAGTGTAAAAACCAAAGGAAAGCTCCGACAATTCCGTTGGAAATTGTCAGAGCGTTGCTTGCCACTGAATGGCGTTACACAACGCTAAAGGGAGACAAAAGGAACAACTCTGACAGATTCAACAGAGCGTTGTACAACTCTATATGCCGTCACACAACGCTAACGTTACCCAACTCTGAAAGACGTTGGCTAACGTCTCCAGAGACTTTGCATGTAAAAATAGCACAGCTAACTTGGGATTTTTGTGGCGTTGTGCAACGCTATATGGCGTTGCACGATGGTACTCAGGAAAATTTCCAAGTTTTTAATTGTAGCGTTGTACAACTCTATTCGGCGTTGTACAACGTTGTGACTCAGCGTTGCCTAACTCTATATAGCGTTGTGCAACGTTGATTCACAAAATTATGAATTTAGCTGTTCCAGCGTTGTGTAACTCTATCTAGCGTTGTACGACGCTAGGTCACAGAAAACAGGATTTTGCTGGTTTATTGAGCTTTTCGCTATCTAGACCATTTTAAGGATAAACAAGGACTAAAGTATACCTTCTATCCTAGTCTAAACTAGCTTACAAGCTCTCTAATGACTTGATCTTGATCTTTCTTAAAGTTTTTATCCAAGTCCTCATAAATTGTATCTTCTTCCTATAAAACTCAAAGAAGATTGTTAAATGCCAAATGATATTGTTTTGCAATCGACAAACCTAGAGACGTTTAGTACAACAGAATTTTTTTTATAGATCAAATTTTATATTATTTCAAAAATTTTAATTATTTTTTTTAGATTTTTAAAAACTGTTGTTTTGAATGATTCAAACTAATAAGATTAAAGATTTTCTAAATTTTTTAAAATATATTTAAAATTTTGAAAAAATATATATAATTTGGTTCGGAGATTTCGGAGATCATATTGGACAGTTTCGATTGATCATCTTGAAATAGATTTAAAAATTTTGATCACAACTCACGGAGGACTTTTTTTGTGATACATCTCACTATAGCCTAACTCTTTATACATGGAGTAAAGTTAAATCATTAAAATATTTTACTTTTGATATAGTTTTTTATTCCTGATTCTTCGCTTGCTAATATTGTACGTAAACGCACTTTGGTCTTTTTGTTTAATCCTACTTTTATTAAAAAAACCACCGCTTTCAACCACTGATGTTTTAAAATACTTTAATCTCTACTTCTAACTTTACCTAACTTGTAAAGAAAGGATTACCATTAAGATATATAAATTAATTTTTCTTGCATAAATTTTAACTACTTATCACATAAACCCATTTTTTTAATCTATTTTAATGCTATATTGCTATGATAAATGTGTACATGTTCAAAACTTTAAATATAATAATGATCTTAAGTTTTATATGCGTGGTATCATTAAAGTATACTTGATAATCAGTTACCATCGTCTAGTAATATACTAAATTACTAAAATATATTTTAATAATATATTATTCTTCAATATTGTATATTTCTAATTGCATAACTATAAAATGACTTGACCTCGATATTTCTTGAAATAATATTTTTATATTTATAACTCTATCGTGAATTCACATCTAACATTGAACTAGTATTGATCGTGGGGAAAACCTAAATCAAAATAAATTCTTAAGAATCATCGATCTAATCGTTTGCAGTGATAGTTTAAGGGTGGAATTCACAGAGACGTTGTTGGAATATCGGTCTTTTACCTTATTTAATTAGCTAGACGAGGGTTCAAATCAATTTAGGGTTTAATCGATGAATTGAAGAAGAATCTAATTCTAAGGTTGACCTAAGTTCAATTGAGAATGCGAGTTTAACACAATAACGCGAATTAGGATCAATTGTTCGGGTTGCTCTACCTTGCCCTATTTAGGCAAATCCGTCAGCTTCCTGGCGGGGTCGCCAGCATAGTACGATAAATCACTTTAATCAGATTTTATCTTTTCTAAGTACAGGTTATTGATCAAAACTCTGGTCTAAATACTAACTATCGTTCTTGATTTGGTATAACTAAGTTTTAACCTCTAAACCTCCTAAAAATCCTAAGTTTCAACTTCCGTTTCTTGGCTTAGGGTTTTAAGGTCTACTTTTACTTTTCGGTAGGATATCTAAGACCTTCCGATCTTAGGAAGGAACATACCTTCAAGCTAAGTTCCGGTTTCACCTTTTGAGTATAATTCCTATCCTTTGGTAAGTAATTACAAACTAACTTGAAATTAGGGTTTATCGTGCTTAATTACTAGGCAAGACCTTAACCTAATGAGCAAATCTTCAGGACAAGCAATTCATAATCACAAATCAAGAAATTAAGAACAAGTAAAGTAAAACAACTAAGAAAATATAGAACCCTAAATTAAACTTTCATTAACTACCAAGTAAAGGTTCCCTACAATTACCCCTAACAACAATTCTAAGCTAGACAAGACATAGAATCATACAAACCAAGATTTTCTCGAATAAACAAACAAAAGATAAAAAAAAGAGATAGAATACAACAAATGAACTTATGATTTCTCTTTTCTTCCTCCTTCGCCTACCTTCGAACGACTCCGTCTCCTTTCGGACGGATCCGCCTGGACCTTGGATTATCGCGTCGTGTATATGATCGATGGGGAAAACCAAGTCTCAAAATAAAAACCTCGTGTCTACCGATCTAATCATTTGTAGAACAGCTTGAGGGTCGAATCCACAGGGACGGTGTTGGAATATTAATCTTTTACTTTACTAAGCTAGCTAGACGGTTCAACTCTTTTGTGAATTAAGAGTTGCAGGTGAGCCTAAATCCTAAGTCTAGTTACAAGGTCAAAATAAGAATTAATGAGAGAGATTCAACAAGTCACGAAATTCTAGGGTTTCTGATTGCTAACACTTCTTCTTAGTCCCAGTTCCAGCGGCCCGCTGACTCTCGTAGCGGCCCGCTAAAAGAACCTAGGTCGCTAATCTATTATACGGGTCGCTGGCTACTTGGCGGGCATAGACAACCTCGCTGATTCACTCAGCGGCCCGCTAGGATTAGCGATGTGATTGCAAATTGACTTAATTCAGTTGATAATTGTGTAGGGATAATGGCTTAATTAAGGTTCCTAGATCAAACTCTCGTTTTAGGTCTGGTTATCAATTAATTAACCCAATTTCCCTCGTATAGAATCTAGATTTCAACTATCGTTTCTTGGTCTAGTTTCTACAAGTTTATACCTTTCTAACCTATGAAATCCTTGAGTTTTCACTCTTGGAAATGACTTAACTCTCGTTAACTAGTCCTGGTTTAACCTTTCAGTTTACAACCTTCATGTTAATCATAACTATGCCTAATAATCTAAGTTTATTTGGACTTAACCACCTAGCAATTAAGCGAGCTCTACTTAACGGGTGTAAACAAATCTACTTAGACAATCATGACATAATCAATTCATGCAATTCAAGCAAGGTATAAAACACAAAGATATCAAATAAAATCAATAAACATGCAATCAACAACTAAGAATTCGAGTTTACAACCATAGCCCTAGAACAAACAATCAACAACTAAAAGACATCATACAAACACAAGAGAAAATGAGAATAAGGAAAGATTACAACCAATTGCTCTTGCGTGTGTCGAAATCTCCTATCAAACACGTCTCTTGCTGTCGCAATCAACCTGCTTGGCGCTGCCTCGATCTGGACTTGAGACTCAACTCTCAAATAACTCTATGTCTAACCCTAAATTGACCTTGGATTTGGTCTCCTCTTTTTCTCCTTGTTCTCCCTCAAACCGGCCTTTAATAAGCCTTGGGAACGTCTAGAAACGCTGGAAATAACTGAAGACGTGCTCTGGATGCACCTGGAGTCGGTAGAAACCGCCATCCAAATATAGAATTGCCAAATCGGGCGATTCTGCTAAATCTGGCAGTTCCAGGCCTGCGGGCCGCTGGGACTTTCAGCGGGTCGCAGGAAAATGTCAGCACTGCGTCCTGTCAGTATTTTGGGCATATCTCCTTCATCCGAACTCCGTTTGAGGTGATTCAAGATCCGTTGGAAAGCTTAGAACGAGCTCTTCAACTTTATGGACTCATCCAAGTCATTTCTTGTCCAGAATCTGCAATAAAATTAGAAACTATGGTAGTAACTCATTCTTGATACAAAACTCTAATTAAATTAACCTAAACTCATCTAAACTATCTAAACTATATAAACTCAAGTTAATTGGTTTAGTTTGGAGACAAAATGGTACCTGAATATGTATATAAAATCCACTCGTCAAATCCCCCCAAGTTTAACCTTTGCTTGTCCCCAAGCAAATATCTATCTTAGAAGAATGGTTTGGCTCTAAACTAAAACAATGACTTGAGACTTACAAGTTATGAAGATTATTAACATGCACCAATATCGTGATTTGATTGAATTATTTAGACAATTTTACAAGCTTTTTCAAATTGAATTGAGTTGTCCCAAACGACCCACGCTTACCCCACGAGTGAAACACTTAGGATACTTGTAACTATTGCCCATAACTTACCTTGTTTAATTCCTAAACTTGTTGATTTTTCAAAGATTGACAATTGACTTTGCAAAGAGACTCGGGATCACACCCTACCAACACAAATAACATGCCATATCAATTTATTTCATAGCCAAGTCTTCAAGTACTTAAACCGCTATATTGATTTTCGAAAACGCATTGGAAATCGAACTAAAGTGAGGCGGAAAAAAGGGTACAACTCCTCACCCATTCTATTCCAAAGTTTTTGGGTTGGACTTTTTAACTTTTCTCCCAGGGCTAGGAGGTTTTCCCGCGGTGGAGAGGTTAGCCAAATTACGGTGGATTTATTTTCGAGATTTTTCTCGTTTTTTTTAAGTCATGAGCCTTTCTGTTTTTACTCATGATTTATGGAAGTTCTTTTATCCACCATAACCTATAGCTTCCCGCAATGTCCATGGCATTGCACGCTTTTTAGTTCCCCTTTTTGCATGTGTTTTTATTTATTTACATGGGTGTGTATTTACATCTTCGACTTTTAATAAACTTGAAAACAGCGGTTGTTTGACTCTAGACTTAGTGTTTATTTCCTTAGTTGACATGTATTTGGATCGGTAGAATCGATCTTGACAAAATTTGGAAATTAATTCAATTGGTGGTTGTCTTGGTTTACCGATTTCTAATTGGTCAAGTCATTCATACTACTTATCAAATCATCAAATTTAAGTCTCAATCAAGATAGATTATGATACAATATCTACTAATTTCCTAAGGTCACAGGGGCTAGTCGATTAATTAGATGACCCACAATTCAAATCAAAAATTTTTCTAAAACTCCCTAAATAATTCATTCAATTCACGATATCAAAACTTGTTAAGTATCTCCCTAACTTACCTAAATGCAATCTATATGAAATTATCATGCAATAGAGACAATTCCTAAATGAAATGCACAATTATACCTATCAGTTCCAGTTTTAGCTACCCACAAAAAATCTCAGCGGGCCGCCGATACACTCAGCGAGCCGCCAAAAATCTCAGCGGGTCGCTGATACTGGGACAGATACAAAATTAACACCTAATATGCATGATGCAAACCTAGATACAACTCCTATTCTCTCCCCCCAAGTTTAAAACTTTGCACTGTCCTCAATACAAGGAAAACATAACTTAAAAGAGAGAAAGGAAAGGAAACTCATCAAATTATTGTAGTGGTTGTGAAGTTCGCATAGGGGTTGGTGCGACTTGTAAAGCGACTTGTATGCTCCTTCATGGTGTATCCCCCAAGTTTGAGCTCTTGCATACAATTCGTGTAATGGTGCTTCCAAAAGCTGATATGTCACTTTTCTTCAAACCTAAAACCAACAACAACAATTGATAAGTTATTACTAACTAAAACAACTAAACAAATTAATCTAAATGAGAGAAAATGAAAATTTTGAGCCTTGGGTTGCCTCCCAAGAAGCGCTTGTTTTGGGTCACTAGCTTGACCACCTTGCATTTACTCATCTTATCTTCACTTTTCTCCCTCTCCACGCATCATAGTTCTCCCAAAAGTGCTTGAGCGGGTTCTTTGAAATATGCTTGGAGTGTTCTTCTTTGGATGTCATCTTCCTTGGCTCAGTTATGATGTGATACTTGATTTGCGGTTTGTTGTCTTCCATCACATCAAGTTTCTCCAAACATCTTCTAAGAGTGCTTAAGTCAATTTGGTTGAACTTCTCATTTGTATTGTCGTATGCCTCGACCTTGAGAATTGTGTCATCATCTTTCTTCTCTTCAAGTTCATCATTCATGTTCTCAATTGGAGGATGCTTCAATTCCAACTCATTAGATTTGACAATTTCAGCCCTAAACAATCTTTGTGGAAATGGAATTGGAGGGATATAGGGAGGAGGTGGTATGTACTTTGGTTCATCAAATTCCTCTTGTACCTCCCTATTCTCAACTTGTTTGCTTTCAGTTTTGTTGGTATCTAACCAAATTTGGGTCTTCTTGGAACTAGAGTTTTCAAATTCACAATCACTATGCAAAGCCAAATCATTGTTATGCTCATTGTGTGGCCTATATGAAGAATTTTCAGTCTCTAACATCCTTTGATGATGGGTAATGAGAGTATTGAGAGAAGATGATATGGATTTCATTTCTTTCAAAAGCTTCTCATTAAATTCGATTTGGTTCATTTTAAATTCTTCAAACCTTGATTCAACACTTGATATTTGCGTAGATGATCGAAAATTATCAAAACTAGGAAAAAAAAGTAGACCTATGGTATGGTTGAGACACTAAACCATCATTGTTCAAAGCAAAAGAAGGAAAATCATTCAAACCAGAATCGCATGTCTGTCTGTTGAGGTTCCAGCGGGTCGCAGGATCTCCCAGCGGGTCGCTAAAACTGGCAGTCATGTTTTGTGCTTCAGGTTCCCTCCATACGAATCTCGAACGATATGTTTGACAGTCAAAAGGTTCGTCAAATTCGATGAGGTTGCTGAAGTTCTGGTTGTCTCCACATGCAATATTGATCGTGTTTTGCACGGTGTGAAAAGCACGCTCAAATTCACTCATGTTCGCATTGAGTACAAATTGTCTATTCATGTGGTTGATTTTCTTCCAATTATCCTCCGCCTCTTGCTCACATACCTGAAAAGAAGGAAACATGGTGATAGAATTTATTTTTGGTTTTTTTTAAGATAAGACAAAATAAGTAAGATACAAGGATACAAGGGTGTCTATGCTAAATTACTAAAGTAAAATACCAATATTCGAGCAAACCGTCCCCGGCAACGGCGCCAATTTTGATCGATGGGGAAAACCAAGTCTCAAAATAAAAACCTCGTGTCTACCGATCTAATCATTTGTAGAACAGCTTGAGGGTCGAATCCACAGGGACGGTGTTGGAATATTAATCTTTTACTTTACTAAGCTAGCTAGACGGTTCAACTCTTTTGTGAATTAAGGGTTGCAGGTGAGCCTAAATCCTAAGTCTAGTTACAAGGTCAAAATAAGAATTAATGAGAGAGATTCAACAAGTCACGAAATTCTAGGGTTTCTGATTGCTAACACTTCTTCTTAGTCCCAGTTCCAGCGGCCCGCTGACTCTCGTAGCGGCCCGCTAAAAGAACCTAGGTCGCTAATCTATTATACGGGTCGCTGGCTACTTGGCGGGCATAGACAACCTCGCTGATTCACTCAGCGGCCCGCTAGGATTAGCGATGTGATTGCAAATTGACTTAATTCAGTTGATAATTGTGTAGGGATAATGGCTTAATTAAGGTTCCTAGATCAAACTCTCGTTTTAGGTCTGGTTATCAATTAATTAACCCAATTTCCCTCGTATAGAATCTAGATTTCAACTATCGTTTCTTGGTCTAGTTTCTACAAGTTTATACCTTTCTAACCTATGAAATCCTTGAGTTTTCACTCTTGGAAAGGACTTAACTCTCGTTAACTAGTCCTGGTTTAACCTTTCAGTTTACAACCTTCATGTTAATCATAACTATGCCTAATAATCTAAGTTTATTTGGACTTAACCACCTAGCAATTAAGCGAGCTCTACTTAACGGGTGTAAACAAATCTACTTAGACAATCATGACATAATCAATTCAAGCAATTCAAGCAAGGTATAAAACACAAAGATATCAAATAAAATCAATAAACATGCAATCAACAACTAAGAATTCGAGTTTACAACCATAGCCCTAGAACAAACAATCAACAACTAAAAGACATCATACAAACACAAGAGAAAATGAGAATAAGGAAAGATTACAACCAATTGCTCTTGCGTGTGTCGAAATCTCCTATCAAACACGTCTCTTGCTGTCGCAATCAACCTGCTTGGCGCTGCCTCGATCTGGACTTGAGACTCAACTCTCAAATAACTCTATGTCTAACCCTAAATTGACCTTGGATTTGGTCTCCTCTTTTTCTCCTTGTTCTCCCTCAAACCGGCCTTTAATAAGCCTTGGGAACGTCTAGAAACGCTGGAAATAACTGAAGACGTGCTCTGGATGCACCTGGAGTCGGTAGAAACCGCCATCCAAATATAGAATTGCCAAATCGGGCGATTCTGCTAAATCTGGCAGTTCCAGGCCTGCGGGCCGCTGGGACTTTCAGCGGGTCGCAGGAAAATGTCAGCACTGCGTCCTGTCAGTATTTTGGGCATATCTCCTTCATCCGAACTCCGTTTGAGGTGATTCAAGATCCGTTGGAAAGCTTAGAACGAGCTCTTCAACTTTATGGACTCATCCAAGTCATTTCTTGTCCAGAATCTGCAATAAAATTAGAAACTATGGTAGTAACTCATTCTTGATACAAAACTCTAATTAAATTAACCTAAACTCATCTAAACTATCTAAACTATATAAACTCAAGTTAATTGGTTTAGTTTGGAGACAAAATGGTACCTGAATATGTATATAAAATCCACTCATCAGTATAAACTCTCAATTCTCTCTCTAAACTTTGATCTCTCCAAATTCGATCTCCCCTTGATCTCCCCCTTTAAATCTGCTCAAACCATGTTTATATAGGCTTTAGAATTGATGGGATGCGCTCACAATAGCAGAGATGTGCTTCTGGACATGATGGGAATAGGAAATAACCTTCTTCCCAAGTTAAAACTCTAAAACAGACACTTTCTACTAATTCTGGCAGGTTTCGGACGGACCCGCTTGAATTCGGGCAAACCCGCCAGAAATCTGGCAGGTTTCAACACTACCCCTTGTTCGTATTTTGTCCATAATTTTTCATCCGGACTCCGTTTGAGGTGATTCAAGAGCCGTTGGAAAGCTTATGAGAAGCTCTACAACTTAATTTAATCATTTAAGTCATGTTTTTGTCCAAAATCTACATAAAAATAGGGATTATTGTAGTAACTCCTCCTTTGACACAAACTTAATTAAAACTAACCTAAATATGTTAAAATCTAACTAAAACATAAAAATTTAGTTGTAATTTAGGGCCTAAAAGAATTGAAATATCTATATGAAATCCGCCGATCAAGTATAAAATAATTATCATTTATATTTCGTATCCGCTAATTGGACCCAGGATAAAATTTGTTAAGCTCAAAACAAACAATCAATTCAATACAAAGAAAAACAATTTCAATAAATTGCAATGAAGCTTTACATTTTCTTGCTGCTTGTTAAAATGAAGTCAAAACGATGCGAATTTTTTGAATGCATAATATTATAGAAATATTGATTCATATCGCATTTAATATTATTTAGAAATATATTCATAAATTAGTATTATTTCAATCTCCTCTGTAAAAAAATCATAAATCTGTGATAATACAACCGTTGATGCAATTGAGAGCTTCAATCTCAACTCGTTTGAATTTTTTTGAATTCACATCTGATTCGAACATATGTAAATTTCGATTACTTTTGTAAGCAATCGACGTTTTACTGTTTCTGTCCGGTTCAACCAGGTCCCTACTTGTTTGTTTCTATTCGCGAAATAATTACAGCGAAATTTTTTTAAATCAAATCTGTCAAATTATTAAAGTTGCTTATAATCACCGTACGATTGAAACTGGAAGGTCCGAATCATCCTTACAAATAATTCTAGACATGGGAAATAATAGAGAACTTATATCTCCGAAAATCATGAGCAGGTGACCGGACGGTCCGGTTCAACCGGTCGTCAAACCCTATCTGACCGTCCAATAAAGCGAAACTTACCCTTTATAAAAACGATAAACCTTTGATAAATCTGTCGCTACTAACCGCCTCCGTACAATACTACATTTTCTTACGCACTTCCTTAAAGTACAGATGGCGTAAGGTTATTCGTGCAAGTAGGTACAAACCCATTGGAGGATGAAACAATGACCAGTTGGCATAATAGTAAGAATCCGTAAATAATTAGGATAAAATACAAATTACAGGTAATTTTTGAAATAAAGAACTCTTCTTTACTGATCTACTCCTCTCTCTCTCTCTCTCTCTCTCTCTCTCTCTGGAGATCTCTAATCTGGTTTTAAACTACAGAAGCTTTCTCTCTCCACTCTCTCTCTACTCTCTCTCTATAGATGGAAAGCGCCGTGACTCAACCTGAACCACCTCCGACGATCGCCGCCAAGCCTCCTCTCCACCCTCCTTACAAAGAGGTACGAGCGAATATGCTAATTTCTTTTTTTCTTTTTTTAAAGCTCAAATCGAATAAAGATAGATTTTTTGAACTTTATTGTTTAAGTTTTTCTTCCAAGTAATTATGTCCCTGGTTTTATTGTCCTTTTATTAGCTTTCGCTTTGTTAACTGTGTGTATGTGTAGGAAAATTGTAAAAAGGGTTTATAAAAGTAAGCTTGACTGCTTGGATAGAAGCATTAGTTACACCAATGAATTGTTCTAGTTGGTTCTTTGGTAATTACTAGGTTTAGAAACTTGTGGATGTATTGAGTTGTAGTTTTAATTTTAGTAGCTTTCATTCTTACTAAAATTAGGAAAATGTGTACGGGTTAAAATGTATAGTTAGGTTAAATTGGCTATGTGTTAGTTCCACAGCATACAGCATAAAAAACAGACTTTACAAATACAGTTCATGTTTTTTGTATTTCACCTCAAAATGTACAATTTCTTCTATTTAGTTGACGTGTGTCTAATTTGTGAAAAGGGAAGAGAATCCATGCTGCATAGATGGCTCAACCACACTCAATTTCAAGCTATGTTACATTTGTCTTTTGCACACACGCCCTGTAGACAAAATTTTTTTCTAATTAAATCTCACCATTAAAATTAATTGTCTTGGTAGTACAAGAATAGCATGTGGTCTAGTAGCTCAGGCGGTAAGAGCACTTGGTTCTCTTCTAAGAGGTCCAGGGTTCAAACCCGCATGCTTGCGATAGGCTTGGCGAGCCAGTGTAAAAACTTAGCCATATATACAAAAAATGACCACGGTCGGGGTGTCATTTCTAGCCTACCCCAACTTGTTTGGGATAAAAAGGCTTAGACTTTAGACTTTAAACTTTAGGTAGTACAAGAATACTATATTCCACAACCAACAGGACACCAGTGAATTTTTTTTTTTACACAACTGTTTTTATTTGAAGTAGCTTCTATTTTTTTTTTAATGGGAACTAGCTAAATAATCTATTTTCTCTCTCACAAAAATATTTGGATTTGTTTCTTTAATTTGGTCCTTCATGTTTGAGAAGTCAAAATCAATTTTTTGTTTTATTTTTAATTTCTTTCCTATGTACTAGTTAATGTTAACTAATGCAGTGCTCACCTGATCCAAGACCATATGGATTTTATTATTGAGCTATTTGGCAAAAAAGTTGCCAGGCACATGCTAGATTGGTGAGCAATTTTGGGTGTTGCTTAAACTCACGCATAAATCTTTTGTACTAATTTATTTCGAATCTGGTGCCTACATACTTGAAAAAGTTATGATGCTGAAGAAATAAAATTACAAAGTCTTGAGATTTTGGGAGATTTATTTTTAATTGTGTCTGTCACCTGCGACAGTATTTTCTGAAAAACACAAAACAGGGTAAAAATTACGCTATTATGACAATTAATGTAGTCTGCAAATAAATGCCTACTAGCTCTAGACTCGCCAAGAATATGGAATTTTCTGTGTTCCTCCAGCTATATCAAAGCTCCTTGATGGTTTGTGGTGGAAGTAAATATGATCTTTCAACTGCCGTATGATGTATATGATATTATAACTGTCGGGTGATGAATGCAGAGCTTATAAAATAATTAACTGTGGAAATTAATTCTGTTTGTGATTTTTTTTTTTTTGCAGATGATACTTACAGCAGTGGTCTCCTTGAATGAACGTGGTGGGTCTAGCAGTCGTGCCATCTCTAAGTTCATCAAGAGCAAATACACCAACCTCTCCAAGAAGCACGATGCTTTGCTATTGTGCCACTTGCACCGCCTCCGTACCAAGGGTGCACTTAAAATGCTCAGACACTCGTACAAGCTCTCTCCCAGGTTGAAACTCAACCTTGCTCCTTCCGCTGTTACCTCTAAGCCTCGTGGAAGGCCCAAGAAGGTTCCTGAAACTTCCCAGTTATCTTCTGTCCTGTCTGGCAAACTGGTCCTGAGGGGCCCCGGTAGGCCACCGAAAGCCCTGGCAGTGAAAAGGGGTCCTGGAAGGCCACCAAGTATTTTGAAAGTGAAAAGGGGCCCTGGTAGGCCACCCAAAAGTTTGTCTGCTGAAACAGGTGCCGGCAGACCATCACAGAAGGTGGCCGTGAAAAGGGGGCCCGGCAGGCCGCCAAACATCATGGCAACGAAAAAGAGCCCTGGCAGGCCGCCAAAAAGCATGGCATTGAAAAAGGGCCCTGGCCGGCCACCAAAAAGCTTGGTAGCAAAAAAGGGTCCTGGCAGGCCACCAAAAAGCTTATCGCCTAAAAAGGGACCTGGCAGGCCACCGAAGAGCTCAGCTATTGGCACAGGAATGGTTCCTTCGAGTGGGGCAGGCAAGCGGGGTCGGCCACCAAAGAGTCAGAAGAAGGGGCCTGGGAGACCAAGAAAGGAGCCAGGTCTAGGGGACCCAGTGCAAAGTGGCGAGAAGAGGAAGAGTCCAGACCTGCCTACAGAAGTGGAGAACGGGGTCCCACCTGACAGTGCTGAGAAAAAAAGTGAGAAGAAGGGGCCTGGGAGGCCAAGAAAGGAGTCAGGGCCAGGGCTCCCAGTGCAAAGTGGTGTGAAGAGGAAGAGTCCAGGCCGGCCTAGAAAAGTGGAGAACGGGGTCCCACCTGACAGTGCTGAGAAAAAGAAAGGGCGTGGGAGGCCCAAAAAGGTGGAGGTGACACCAGCTGAGAGCAGTGAGAAGAAGGCACCTGCCTCGCCTGCAAAGGAAGGAAATGATGTGGTACCACAACAATGACCAGTTAAGAGTAGGGGAGTTTAACTGATTGATGTTTCTTGACTAATGTCCTTATGCTTTGTTCATTTTGTTTACTAGTGCTTTGGTTGCTACTGGTTACTTGGTTAGTTTTTATCCTGTGTTTTAATGAAGATTAGGCAATGCTTTTAATTGTAACAAGTAATAATTAGTTGTGGATGTGTGGTTACTTTGAACTTTTCTGGAAAATGATCTCTTAATAGACCTTGAATGTCTTACAAGTTTTATGCACGGTGGGGATTCAAAGGATGATATATTGTATGCAAATGGTATTTACAAGACTATGGCATACGTGCTGTTCCGATGAAAATTGGATTACCCCTATCATGTTATTGGAAACGTTTCTTTTGAAAAATTTGACTATAGCGATTTGATAGAATGATTTAAAAGTACTGAAATATGCAACGTTTATGTGTGAGAAAACTTTCTTATATATATATATGTTTTTTTTGGTAAATAGAACCTAAACAGAAAGAAGAAATTTAACGTTATTATAAACTACATTAAATAAATTGTAAAAATAATATTGCAGACTAACGATCTCCCACTTTTGGTCGTTAGTTCACTTATCTCGCTCAATTTTTATCTACAGCATCAAAATACTAAATATATTTGCATGGGAAATAATAAAGTATGTGCAAAATATGACGTCGTTCATTCAACACAAACATGTGGTTAATTTATTCAACATATATTACAGCATATTTCTGTACAAATATTTCCAAAATTACAGCCAAAGAGGGAACTCTACCACAACATACTATCTCCAAAGATTCTGTTGTTCTTTTCCCAAATCAACATTTGTACTGCATTATACATCTAAGGTATTATGTGCAGTATACTGATGTCAAAAAACTTTCTCTTCAGGGACAGAAGTCGTCATTTCGCTTGCCTTTAAAACTCCAAAGATCCTTCAATTCTTTTCTTTTAGCACCCAGTATAAGTATTAACCCTGTTGATTCCCCATAATAAAACATACAACAACTTCAGCTGATAATACAAAGCTTTTAGCAATCTTACTTTTGAAAGGCCTTATTTTATATGACCAACTGAAGTCACTTTGAAGCAAGTCTTTAGTTAATATCATAATTTCATCCATTTTGGCTCTGCTAATCCTCTTCTTTGCAATCAGTACTAAATCTAATTTACCCATTTTCACCTCATTACTCCACAATTTGTGCAAGGCTAGAAACTTGGAGTGCATGATTTCAGTAAAATACTGCTTTCTTATTTGGGCTTTCTCTATTGTTAATACATGGAAAAATTTAAGTAGCTCATTTGCCATGCTCAAATCCAGTTTAGTCTGGTACAGATACATGCAGCAATATTTGATTTTACCTAAGGTGCACGGAACAAGGTAGAGAAGAGCAGGCTGTCCATGACCATTCATTAGAAAAAGAGCTAAATATGTGAGTGTTAATCCTGCAAAATAAGTAAATATTAGATTCTAGTACAAAATAAAAATGATAAAAAAGCTACATCTCTAATTCTCTATATCGAGAATTCATTCAGATGAAGAGTGTAAAGTTTAATCTTCAATACTCATAAGATTATAACCTCAACATGTCCACCATGAATTCATCATGTAAATACCGGAAGATGGTCTGATTGGCATGTCATTGGTTCCAATCTAAAACTTATTCAACCCAATTTCATTTAACTATCCTTTAGTCTCTGCGATATACCTCAATTGTAGGTGTTTAAATCAATTTATACTCCCACATTAGATTTATATTACCACAAAGCAGGCTCGGGACTCTAAGGTAACAAATAGTACTATTAAATTCTGATTGGCCTTTATGAGTTATCTATACCTCCATAAAAAGTAAAAGCACATTAATTTTGAAAATGAGACGAACCACATGCATAGCCAATAGATAGCCAAAGAAAATAACCGTCTGACCATCCCTTATTTCTAATCTTATCATATCTGAAATGTAGTAAAAAGTAAACCTCCATTAATTTATGTACTCTAATAAACAAGTTTAGAAAGAGAAATGTTCATTGTAGCAATGAAGGTGATCATTGGTATTGCAACTGTATCAATAGAAATTTACCAGTTTGTTTTTACTATTCAGTGCTCGGTTTAACCAAGACAAAACAGGTACCTGAAACTAAAGGCAACAAGTAGTCCAGGGAATAGGATGTCTCCAAACCCAATCATGTCATACCCATACCATGCATCAAAATGTCTTGGCATTTTTAAAACCATTGGTATAGCTGGCCCACCACTGTCATCAGTTCCTTTTGCAACCTGAAATGGAATTCAAACTAAATTTTTGTGGCTTTGCAACATAATGATGCATAATTAAGATAGTAAAAAAATGGGCAATATACATGTAATATCTAGATGTGTCAAAGAGACATTCATAATTCCTCCTAACCAATTTAATGAAGGGAACTATTATCGCACCCCTTCACAAAAAAAGAAGAAGTATAATTCAACATATGACTTGAACCCAATTTCTCCATTTTTTGCAATAGGTTCCAGGGTCTTATTGTTTTTTCTCACTACAAATGCGGAACATAGGATATATTCATATCTAGTCTGTAAGGCTAAATTTCTACAAGAGGAATATACATGTTGGAGATGTACTTACTGTTATCATAACACTTTCTTTAAAGAAAAGAGGAGAAATAAACACCCAGAATATGTCATAGAAAAATGCACATCCAAGGAGTGCTGCTGCAACCTGGAAAATAGGAAAACATAGTGTGAGAACAACGTTTTATAATTTTTTACATTTTTACCGATTAAACCCAGTATTTCGCTGTACTGACAAAAACACCCAATATTATTAAATTATCAACCTGGTTTACTTGTTATTAGATTTAGTAATATATACATGAATGGTCCACAGATTATTAAACAAAAGAAAGGTTTATATGTTTTTAAAAAAAAAGAAGATTAGAAAGTAAGGCCCTGATGTTAATCCTTAACAATATACGCTGTCGCTACAAATCAATGCATTGATCCTGAAGTTCCATTTACAACAAATTAGTCCCAGATCTTAAGAAAATAATCCAGTTAGTTCTTCCATCATTCCTTGACTACCTTTTCCGTGAGATGTGGCTAGCTTCGCTAGCCAAGTTTACCCACAATGTGGGCCCAGTTTCCTTTGATTCATCAGAAAAAGATGGATTCGAGCAGATGAGATGAGAAATAAAAAAATAGCAAGTGCAGCAGTCCACGTCAAAAGAAATACATGCATTAGCTAAACAAACAGAGGGAAGGACTAACTGAGTTGCTTTTCCAAAGTTCAGAGACCTATTTATTGGAACAGAAGTTCATCCGTCAATTATGTTCCTCTGGGAACATTCTGGGGTCAATGCCTGAAATGATCTACATTACTCTGGAATGCCAAAACACTGTAATCTAACTAACTATTGCTAGGTTCACAACTTTGTGTAGAGTTTCTCTACAAGGATTCACAACTAATGCTATATATGTAAAGGAGGAAATAAGAAAGAAACTATTCAACATAAACAATTATGAAACGTTGATTACCATCACATTAGGTAATTGGGCCAGTTGCAATACAGTTATCAATAAACAAATTCCCTGAAATATCAGAAACAAAAACCTGTTGTTAGAAATGGAAGAGAAAGAGTGATAGATACATAGATAGATAGGTTGAGAGAGGTGAGGGAGCTATAGGGAGGGAGAGAGAGAGAGAGAATTGTAATCTACTAATCTTGGCCGACAAAGGCACTTGGGGAATCCTGAGAGAAGAGAGAGATTAATTACCATGACATTTTGGCCAACATAGGCATTCGGGGAGTCCTGATTTACAGCCCAGCAAATAGCCACAATAATGCAAATTGGCAGCACGATCAAAGTTAAGATCAATTGTTCCCCTATTAATGGTAGTTTCACCTTCATCTGTCCGCATCTTTTGAATACTCTGTTTAACCATATATTTAACGCCTTAATATTCCAAATTTTCAGAAACAAACCATCTTTCAGTTTGGGTTGTGATTACACAATTTAGGGCTAAACGAGGCTAGGAAGGATTAACAAGGCTATAGATCATGCGTAGTTGGGTACCTTTATAATGCCTTCTCTTATCAGATGCATTTAGTAACTACAAGGTCAGTTTAGATACGTTGTTTACTTGTTATTGCAAGTGAAATTCAAAGTCATACCAATAAACCTTTGTAGAGCGTAATACACAAGAAGGCACATGCCAGTCATAGAATTTTTTAAAACAGTTGCCAGCATCATAAAATGAAATGACCAAGTAGTCAGGACACGTACCTTGTGATAAGAGTTACAGCAACAAAGTGCATTCCCTGACATGTTTGAAATCAAAATTATCATTTTGCAAAATGAAACAATGAACAATATCACACATAATGAGGAGCATCACAAAGGACCTTTCGCTTGAAAAGTGTCAGACGGTCAGACCTACCAACTGTCAGTCTGTCACCTAATTTCTTAAATGCAATGTACATATATTAGCCTTCTTTGCCATATGTAAAGGGATAACAAGAAGGGCAATGTAGGGGCGCAGAGTATGCACTAGTCTATGATGCTTTCAAACTGGTAAGCATGATATTTCAAGGGTCTGTGTTGCTAGGAAAGACAAATGCGTACCTCAATAGCAGCAATGGCAAATAAGACAAGGACCACCCAGAGAATAGCAGCGGACATGAAGTAAAATAGAACTATTAGGGATACTGATGCAACCACTACAAATACTATGGCTCCATATACCTTTATTTGTACCACCCCATCATCACCATCTTCAGGATCATCCTGTGCATACGAACAATTGTCAGCTAACAATACTAATAATCTATTAATGATTATGAAACAATGACAAGAACACGTATATATTTTGGTTAGTGGGTAGTAGTTTCGTTTATAATTTCTTCTTCTGTTTTTCACAAATTACATCTAACATTTACCATACTTGCAGACGAAACATGTGGTCACGGCCTTGATTTTTATGCAACTATTGCCGAGCCATTTAACATTATATAAAGAGTTAAAATAATGGTTTGATAGATAGAAAGACCTGATATGCCTGAATAGTAGGACAATCTAAAGAAAATTGTTTACCAAACTTATAACCGAGCAAGTATAATACAGGAATAAAGTAAATTATCAACTTTCATGTGATCCAAAGATATTGATATTAAATATTAATTATTTTTTTATAGGAAAAATATCTGAGGACTTCATGATGATGAACTTTACAAGGCAAAAGTATCTCATTTCTCATACTTGTGCCCTGAATAAGCCATATAAATCATCTAGTCTATCCTGCAGCACCTAATTTCCTTAACACAGAAAGCAAGCCATCCTCCTTTCCCAATTTCTGCCAATATATTGGGGAATTACTTTTGACACTATTATTTTCAGCGATGCACTTCTTGTTGACTCAAATTCCCCTGGTTTTTTTTTTGTTTCTCTACTCACCAATACAATTTAAAGGGTATTTTTGTCATTTATAAAAATTTGGGAGTGAAATGCTAAAATTGAGAGTATCAAAATCAATTCCCATATAATTGAAGAGGGAAAGGATGCTACTTTTTGTTACTTTATGGAGAAAATGGGGAAGGGCTGGGAACACAAGATATCCTTATAATCCATAAGAGTTAATTACACAACAGGTCACCCTCACCACAATCAATTAAATATGGAATGAGGTCAGACATATCTGTTTCTATAGGCCCAGAATTTATGTATAAATTGAATTTCCAGTAGAATGATAACTATTATCTTCTTAATGCATATGAACTACCAATAGAAATTACTATGTGAAACTTGCCTCATCACATGAGATGTATTCTTCCCAAAGAGCAGCACAGACAGTACATCCGACAGCCAAGATCCAAAGAACCGGTATCCCAATGTCAAACGTAGGCTTGTTCGGTGTATATAACATCAGATCAACTAGAGACAGAGAGAAAGAGAGATATGAACTTGATAATATCGAGGGTACTGGTACTGTTATTGGCAGATACCATACCAAGGAGACGTGCTAACACTTACCTCTTGCATTCTTTTGCAGAGAATCTTTGATTTTATTTCCGACAGATGATGATACCATTACAACTGATATGTTTACATCTGATGCTGTGTCATTTGCCGAACATACCATCTCCTCAAGATCTGACAGAGCAGCCAAGGTACAGCAATGTTAGTGATAAGGTCAAATTCTAAGAGTTTATAACTTTATATAGCTATTCTTACCTAACCAGGTGACCTAGTGTCTCAGTCACCTAGCCAGTCAGGTGAGGTCATGCCTAGATCGAACCAGGTGCGAAGTATCAGGTTACAAAGCATTTATATATGTATGAAATACATCATTTAGTATTTTCATTATTTTAGTATTTTTTCTATTGTCAATTATAGATAAAAATATGAAAATGTGATGATTTCATTTGGTGTTCATGGATGGCTGTGCATGTGCATTCGGGTAAAGTGTGTCTGCTTTTCTCAGCTGATGCCTCAGATTGTGTGTCCGGGTTAACATGAGCAAATGCATAATGCACAGTGCAGTGGATATGGTTTTTGGTGAGAGAGAGAGAAAGAGCGAGGAAGATACCTTCATTAGTGTTAACCAAGAGAAGGCCAGCTGCACCAGATGACTGTGCGGCTTTGGCTTTTTCAAGGAAAGTACAATCTCCTCTTGTTGCCAGCACTATGGCATTTGTTGATTCCTACATAAACGTGATGTTTTTCATTATACATGATTTAAAAGTAACATATAGTTTTTAGCATCCTAATCCTCATGCATTTGCCTATAATTAAGACGGGATGAAATGAAGAAGTTGGGTAGAGATATCAATCTTCGATATCCAAATTTTTAAGCTGCTTCAAAATAATAATATACTTACTAAGGGAGACAGTTTGGAGCAACTAGTTAACGGATTTGCCAGAAGAATTTGCATCTTCACAGCATCATCTTGGGAAACTGGCAAAACTCGACCAAATCTGGCATTCATCCCAAGTTCGCTTGGCTGCTCTACACCTTTCAACCATATTCTTACCCGAACCTATAGCTTTTTAAAAAACTAGTAAGTTACATATATCAATTCGAAAGAAGAATTATCTCTAACTGAAACAAACACATGTACAACTTAGTTCTGGTAAAGAATTAATTTTGATGCTAGGAAAATTTGCTGACCATTGGGGGCGTTTGGATGAGAGAAGAAGAATGGGGAAGAAGGAAGAAAGACGAAAAAAAATTATAAACAATTCAAACTCTTCACAAAGTTACACACTTTCCAATACTTCTTCCCACTTCTTCCCTTCTTCCCTTCTTCCCACACCTATCCAAACGCACCCAATTATGTAGTGCATATGAGCTTTTCCTAGGATATTTTTGTTTGTTATAACCATGTTATACATTTTTTTTTTACATCGTTGAAGTTGGCATTTTTTTGGGTGCAAATTTTTCTTACAACAATTGGCATTTCAATTTCGTGCATTCATAAGCTCTAATTATAGTCTGACTCTATGCCAGCTCGATTCAATTCCAAATTGTTCTTTTTTTGAAATTTGAAACGTAATTCTTTCAAAGTGTGTCTTGTCTTGATCAATTTTGCAAATGAAAAACAAACCTTTCTGAATTCATTGCTACATCCAGGATATTTGGGACCAGAACCATCTTCCATTGATTCGCCATCTGCCAACACAGAGACAATATTGGACCCAATGGATAGAAAAAAAATTACAAAAAATAAGGCGCCATTGTACAAGGAAAATGGTGAAATGCTCCTAATAGCCATCAATGGAGCGCTAACAACTTTGTTCCTTTAGTTTTCCTTCCCCTTCTCTATCAAAATTTAATATAAAAGTGAGAAGAGGCTTTCCCCCTTGATTTTGATTTAATTTGTTAGCTCGAGGCATCGTTCGTTTTCTTTTTTTACGAGAGTATGGTATTTTATTTTTTGTTGCTATTTCTGTATATATTTTGTGCCACAGGTCGTAAATGACTTACAAAAGCTAACCTGAATTCGTTACAATAAATGAAACTTGGAAAGAGACTTTTGAATCCGAATTTTCTTTTTCAGAAATGGCTGATTAATTAAATTAATTAATAAACTTACAAAAAGCGTTTACTGAAATTTACAAGCACAAAATGTCTGAAATCAAATGATCCATGAAAATTGAAAAATTATACAATCAAATTATTGGGTTATCTCTTGCATTTCATCCCCGCTAAATGCTCCGGACGTGCTGTTTTGTAAAGGAGATGATATTGATAGTTTTACCTCTCATTCAAGTGTAACGGTCGCTGGCCTGTTCCCTTTTGAAGTTTTGATCCAAACAAAAATGGAAAATGAAGAAATTGGGCCAATTAGGCTTAAGAAAAAACAAAAGCAATATGTTGGAAATATTTCGCAACAAGTATCTCATACAAAAGTTACTAAATGGCACTTTTCAAATTTTGGTCTGCCTTCAAAAAATCAGGATTCCATGCATAAGACCACTTTATCTTGGACTCTTTGAGAATGAAAAGAGAGAACAGTAAAACCCAGAATTAGACGACGCATGATTCTAGTTCTGAACAAACTGTTGGAAGGCAGCAAAGACATCGAAGGTGGGGTCTTGTCATTGGATATCTTGACTGATTTGGATTGTTTTGTCTCTGATACCAAATTGTTAGGAGTTTTGGTTTGACTTAGAAGAGAGAAAAAAGAGAAGAAATCATATCAGTATTATAAATAAAGATGCGTGGGTATCTTATTATTTGTTCAAACTTAGCCCGACACGACATTCATTTTTTCGTTGGTTTCTTTTTGCATACAATTTTCCATGATTTTTTGTGGCGTTAACTTTGTAGTTAATTTTGTATTAACTCTTAAAGTCACGTTTTCGACCCGTCTTGTAACCAAGATTTTTCCATTTAAAATATGTGCTCCCGATTAATCTAATTTCATTGATAGCCTACTCCTCTTTGGCCAATGTGAGAGGTCCCTATTCTGTTGTTGAACTTGATATCTATCTTCTCCTCCTCCCGTTGAACTTGATAAACTTCATAACCCTCCATCTTCGGCGATATGGTCTCGCCTCCTCCCTCAGGTTGTCCATATTTTCTCCGACAATTCGACGGAACAACAAAACCCTAGAAATTGATAATATACACTTAAACATTAGTTATCAAACAACAGTCAAAACGGGAGTTTTTACAAATCCCAAATACGTCATCTCCACTCCCTATCATAATTTTTTTATCATAAGAGGTGAGTTGCTATGTTATATTATTTTGGAATTTACAATTATTTAAGTGAAGTTATTTTTAAATTTGAGGCTGATTTCGAAAATTTTCTTCGTTTATGTTATTTTGTTTGATTTTAAATGCCGTTAAATAAGAAAATCTGAATGTGTTACTTTTGATTTGTTTCCTTACTAGCAAAATTTCTGCCTCAGGCAACTACAAATAAATATTGGGTAAATTTTTTGAGAGGTCACTCAAGTTTGTCTATAATCTAATTTTAGTCACTCAACTTCAATTTGTCTCTCCACAACCATTGAACTTTCAAATAGTCCACTTTTAGTCACTCCATGATAAATTTATCAATTGGGGTGCAACATGGAGCATTGAATCGTCTCATCTGAGATTAAACAAATCAGAGCCGTGAAATGTAAAAGAAGATAGCTGCTAAGTTAACTTAACAGAGAAAAGAAAATAAAAAATAGCTATGCGGGGCCCTTTATCAGACCCTTCTTTCCAATTACGTCAATCCCAAATCAGATAATATAAATGCAGAGGAAAGACAAATGTTTCAATCGATCGTTAAAAAAGCTTTGTTAGTTTGTCTCTACGAAACCATGGAGTCCTTTTCGTGCACGACATCTTCACCACCTCTCGTCTCGTGGGTCTGTACGAGGTCGGCACAGGTGGGGTTCACCCTCTGGTGCAGCGTAGTGACAGTATTCTAAGCACGAGCTCAGTGCTCGGTTCTAACTTCATCTTGTTACCAATCGAGTTGTCTCGACCAGCTCGTAACGAGAATGCCGTCGGGAGAGGGAGAGAGCGCGGTGGTGCTATTGCCATGGGGCTTTTTGCAAAGGAGGGTAGCGAGGGAGCAATGTCAGAATTTTCATTTGATTTAGGTTGGCTTAATTGGGGAGAGAGTTTTGACGAAGGGCCCTTCCCCACTTAATTTTTTTCATTCCCGTAAATACTAACAGCCATTTTTGGTATAAAAAAACCATCTCGATATCTGACGGTTCTATTTTGCTTTATTTCCAGTGAGATGATTCGGTGCTCCACTTTGTACCCAATTGATCAATTTATCATGAAGTGACTAAAATTGGACTATTTAAAAGTTTAGTGGTTGTGGAGGGACAAATTGAAGTTGAGTGACTAAAATTGGATTATAGACAAACTTCAGTGACCTCTGAAAAAATTTACTCAATAAATATTGCATAACTCGTAATTTCGTCCTAGGATTTTAAATTTAGTAATTAAACTATGTCTTCTTGAAGACTCATACAAATACAAATCAGTGTCAAATGTTTTTTTTAAAAAATTTTTTTTTACAGACACGACATTTAAAGAGTTTCTTTGCTATCGCTTTTTTTTCATTTGGTATTTAATAAAAAAAATTTCTCTTTAAGCGTTTTTTTTCCTTCCCCCATGTGTCTTGGTAATTAAGCTCGTAATTATTCTGCTTATTTATGGTATGATGTTTCTCCTTTAGTTACTCTTCCTTCTCTTTTCATTTATGCCTTATTATTTCTGTTTAATTCCACTCTCCTCAAATTAAGCTTTCTTTCCAATTCCTTTTCTTCCTATCGCGGTTCCCTCTCTTTGGTTTCTTCCTATCGTGGGTCTGATCGGAATGAAACATCAGAAGAGTTCAATTCAATTTCATAGAATAAATAGAAAAAAAATTGAAGAGAAATGAATTTTGTAATCGGATGCTACATGAAACTAGAAAAGAAATGATTTCATCTTATACAATTTGACCATTTTACCCTTACTCATTTCTCTTTAAATACGTCTCGCATTAATGTATTTAATTTGGCAAATTGGCATATATAAATATTATATGATGTGTACCCACTTCTCACCGAAATTATTTTATACAGGAATTCAGACGCAAAAAATTTTAATAGAAAGAATTATTTATTTTTTTTAATAAGAAGAAAGTTCGAACGCGTTTTATAAAAGCGTACAGTCTCTCTCCTTCGTACGCGTTTATAAAACGCGCTCGAAGGCTTCGAACGCGTTTTATTAACGGGTAAGAGGAGAGAGCTTCAGTTACGCCTCAAAAGGCTGGTCAGACCTTCGTACGCGTTTATAAAACGCGTTCGGAGCCTTCGAGCGCGTTTTATAAACGCGTACGAAGGAGATTTTCATATTTTCCATTCAAACCGCAACATTTAACTTATTAAAAATAATATTTTGCAATAAGGTCCCGGCATGTTTCATATTTACAAATTCTCAAAATTTTATTTCCAATTAAAGATGTATTAAATAGATGTATCAAAATTTTATTTCCAATTAAAGATGCATTTAATTGCACATATTTTTCTTTTGAACATGTGTATAATATCATTTTGTTTGAATAATTATTCGCCGACGACCCTGTAATTTTACTATTTAATTTTACATACTTTTTTTTTGAATTGTAGTCTCTTCTCTTTTTTTTTTATTTTATGTTAGCCATATATAATAAAAAATATATAATATGGAAATACTTAAAATATAAATTTTTTAAAAAATTTTGAACATTAAAACTTTAAACAGGCTTAACTTTTGATAGGAAGGTCCGTTTGGGGCGATCGAGCACAATCCGGAAAGCTCGCGACGAGATCTACACATGTTACCGGGGTCAAACCCCGTAACGACCATTTTCGAAGCCAAAAAACGCTCTCTAGACCTCCAAAATCCACTTTGAAAGTTTGCAAACCTAAAAACCACTCTAAACTACTAAAAAAGTTTTTAAAATCATATATTAATCATTAAAAAGAGAAATGCAGTAAATTAAGTGACTTTCTTGATAGTTATTCAAACAAAATGATATTAATGTCAAAATTAATATTCTAATGTCATTTTTAAATAAGATTAATATGAAATTAAATGTGATATTTTAAAAATTATAAATTTAATCTTAATCTTAAAAATAAATTTAACTTAAATTTTCACATTAATTTTTCTATTAATTTTGAAAAAAAATGGTAATAACTCAATTTCGAAAAATTTACGCCTTCCTACCCATTTATAAAACGCGCTCGAAGGCTCCGAACGCGTTTTATAAACGCGTACGAAGGTCTGACCAGCCTTTTGAGGCGTAACTGAAGCTCTCTCCTCTTACCCGTTTATAAAACGCGTTCGAAGCCTTCGAGCGCGTTTTATAAACGCGTACGAAGGAGAGAGAATGTACGCTTTTATAAAACGCGTTCGAACTTTCTTCTTATTAAAAAAAAAATAAATAATTCTTTCTATTAAAATTTTTTGCGTCTGAATTCCTGTATAAAATAATTTCGGCACTTCTCACTTTGGTGCTATGCCCCAATTTAAGTTCTTAAACTCAGCCACCATATATATTATAAGTGCGTCTCTGAACTTATTTTAGTTTATTTTTCTTGGTTTATTTTATTTGTTTGTAACTTAGGTACCTAGCGTTTCCAAAGAAAAAAAAAAAGTAATCTCTTTGATGATCCCATGCTGGTGCGCTAAAGACAAAGATTAAAAGATAGATCCAAATTACAAAAAATATATGCTGACTACTCCTAGGGTGCGTTTAGATAGGTATGGGAAGAAAGGAAGAAGGAAAGAAGTGGGAAGAAGTATTAGAAAGTGTGTAACTTTATGAAAAGCTTGGATAGTTTATAATTTTTTTTTTCTTCTTCCTTCTTCTTCTTCTTTCTTCCAACAATCCAAACACACCCCTAGAGAAGAAGACTTTGCCGCTCGAGAAGGAAGACGATAAGAAAAGTCATAAGAGACATTTTATTTATCGAGAGAGATAGAGCAGCAAGGGCATTGACGTCCGAAAACTTTCTGCTTTTCTTCACCACACGAATTCGTGGCAAATCTCTACGTTTTGGTGTTGATTTCGGCATGCCTTAAAATTCTTCTCCAAATCGTGCACAATGAATTGAATTCTTAGCCGAACGTCTGTTCCGATCAGAAAATTATATTTCGCGTCAATTCTATTTGACGTTTGAGGGTCCGAATTCTCATTCCGATCAGGTCCTAAATTTGCTTCATGCATAGTTATTCCAATCAATTTTTTTTTTTTTGAAATAGGTTTTTTTTTTAAAAGAGGAATCCTAAATTATTTGATGATAGTTTCTTCCCAGGGCATGAAGCAAGATGTTGTGATTTTGAAATTAATAATTTTTTGTTATGCCATTTTTCTGGTAAAGTGTTGGTGTTGTTCTTCTAATTATTCTTTTTTTCTATTAAATTTTCATGTTTTGACATGAATTTATATTTATTCAATGCAGTGTTCTTGCTAAGGTTGCAGCTTGCTAGAGAGTTTACGTTGCGGTTTTGATACTAGATTTCTGAATATTATTGTTCCTGTTTTTCTTTTCTCAAGCATGTTCACATAAATTGTTATTAGTGTAGCATTTTAAAATGTAATTAGTAAGTTTATGGTGTATGTATACGCAATCTTTATGTGTTAGATTATTTTTTCTGTGATTTTCTTTATATAAAAAAATACAGGGGACTTTCATATTTTTATTTTACCCTTCTGGTATTTGAATTGTACAAAATTTCATTACTGGTATATTACCAATTCCAATAGGCACATTACATGGTGTTGATCCCGGTACTGGAGCTGTAAAGCATCCAGCATTCTAATCCGTAGTTAACAAAATTGGTTCTTCTTTTTTTTTTCTGTAAATTAACATGAAAGGCCTGGATAGCATCCAAGGCATGTCGACACGGGTAGCGTGTTTAGGCGGCAGACTTTGTATGGTTACAAGATTTTTGTTGCGGCTTTTTCGTCATTCTCTCCCTCGAAAGATTTTTCGAAGAAAAATAAAAACATAGCCTAGATTCATCTCACTTAAGATTCGATTTCTATTGCGGGTATCTCTCAAAGATAAGAGAATTCTAACAAGAATCGCTTCTTAAAAATGTTTCTTGATTTAGCGGGTTATTTCTTTTCAATAGGCACAAATCCTTATTGTTAATTATCCTGTAGTTGCCTACGAAAATCTCTGATCAAGGGACCTAAAGGGTATTGACGTAATGGGCTAAGAAAAGAGACTTATGGAGTGTTTATTTGGCTTAAGTAGGACTTAATTGACGATACCAAACTTAATTGACGGGACTCAATTAAGGACCTTCAAATTTCTAAAGACTTTTGGCTTAAGGGATGGTATTTGTTTGAAAAGAAGAGCTCTTCATATGGAGTCGTTTGAGAGCCACTTGATAATTTAAGTCATATAAGGTTGATCTCAACCCCATCGAGGAACTTTTCCTCAAATGAAAAGGTCTTGGCTTTGATATTGGATTTCGTGTTTTGACTTTTAGTTTTCTAATATTTCGCTTGGGATATTGGTGATTTTTATTCACTTTGGCCTTTTTGTTCCTTTGACTTTTAGAAATATTTTCTATTTCGAAAATATTTAATCTTGAAGATGTTTGACTTTAGAAGATATCATTTTCGAAATTATTTAGACTTTTGAAAATATTTGTAATCGAGTACATTTAGTTTTTGAAAATATCATAATTGAAAGCTTTACTTTGAAAATACTTAGTTTTAGTTTTATAAATTTTATAAACGAAAATTTATAAAATTTACCAACTTTCTAAAATTTATAAAATCCATTTTTATAGTAAAATACTTCAAAAGTACAAAAGGTCAATACCTTAACATAATTGTATATCAAAGTATCAGTGAATTTGGTTTATTTGGATTTTTAGGATTTTATGAATATTTTATTTGTATTTTTCTGAGTTTCCTACCATTTTTAATGAATTTTCATTTTTCTGTTGATGTGGGGAATTCTGATTGGTTCACATCAATAGGCTATGCTGACTGGGCATAAACGGCGCTGACTGTGCCTGCTGACATGACACTGGCGTTAAAGGTACTAAATCTTTAGATGGGTGCTGTGTGGCGGGTATCTGACAGATCGTGTGACCCGTTAGTCGCAGAAGATCCCCGAGTTCTTGGCGCTGCGTTTTGAAGAGGAAATGAATTTTTACAAGAAAGCCCCTCTTTTTATTTTTAATTCTTTGGCCGAGTCCCTCTGACAGTCTCCCCGACGATCTAGGCCACCATTGACGGTAAAATTGAGCTCGTCAAACTCTAGGGGTTGAGTATAGTGCCATGACAGTCTCCGTTGACGTCGCGTCGCCTTCTTTTCACCGGAAAAATGAGAGAGTAACTTTGACAATTTCGAGTTTTATTCAATTTAGCCCCTAAGCTTTTTAATCCCTGTTTTCCGGCGAGAGGGACCGTCGCAGCTGAACGGACGTAACTCGTTAGAATTAGGGAGAGTGGGGAGAGTACGAAGATGAACTTGGTTTGTGTTGGGTCGACCCAATTTGGTGGGGATAGTTTGAGTTTGGTACGGTGAAGAAGAGGTCTGGTACCGATGAGTTTGGACAAATTTCATTCGTACCAAAGGAGGTACTTCATTATCAGGGCAGTGAAGAGAGTATGCTAACAAATTCAACAGGAATTATAAGTGTCATCGACAAATATATCATCCCAGCCATCACTAAATATAAAGTGAACATATACAGCAAATAAGTTGAACATATAGATGATCTAAGTGAACACTTACAAACAAATAAGTGTTGTTATCACTTGTTCGAAATTTACATGCATATTCAACTTATTTTCATTGAACTTATTTATTTGTATGTGTTCAGTTAGATCTTCTATATATTCACTTTGTTTGTTGTATATGTTCACTTTATATTTAGCGATTCCAGGATGATAAAATTGCGATGACAGTAATCAATTTCCGACATTCAATTGGTACGTTAACCATGGAAGAGACTAAGCTTAGCCTACCATAGTACACCATGACATTGACTTTGTACATTAAACACCAAAAGGCTATTTAGACTATACATGCGTGACTATTGCAAAGCAAAGTAATTAATGAAATTGACCCAACTGGTGTATTACAGTTGCATACTAGTGTCAGACATTGAACCTCATTTGACACTATATCACTTAACCTTTGCTCCTTTACAATCATACAGTCAAAACAATCAAATTAAATAACAGTAAACACGTATGGTAACGTAGCAAGGCAAGGCTTCAAACATATTAATTTTTGACCATGTATAACATCATACTATAATACCTCGTGACAAACTAATATGCCCATGACTAAAATGAAAAATGTAACTTCATGACAGCCTCTTATCTTTTGCAAAGAAGTCCATACTTTTCGTATAATAACAAAATTTAACTTACAGAGACCATCAGATGCCAAATTAACAGTCTGGAGTTTGACTATTCAATCTAAATTACCTGGCAGCATTACTTTTTATTTCAGTCCTCACCTTTTCAGGAATTGCACTTGACTCATTCATGGGCTGTGTGCATGTGTACTAAGCAGTAATAAAATAAACTATATCTTTATACTTCATGTCTTTCTAGCAGTTAGCGAATTCAGTCATGACAATTACAAGTAACATTGTTCTTCTTATTATTTCTGTTAAAGTCCATCTCAAAGGCAGCAATCAAGGTCATTCCATTACAAGGAAAATAAACCACGAATTCACACAAACACAAACTTCATTTTGATCCCTAGCTTACTGCTTATTATCTAATGTTTACAATTCTAATAAGATGTAATCCTTGTAAGAGGTAATTGACTGAAGAAAAGGTATAAAGAAACGTTAGAAAGAAATATAAGAGCACTATTACCTTGTCTATTACTGTCGGGTTTCCAAAAAATTTAAAAGAAAAAGGAAGAAACAATATCAGATCTCAATTAATATATTCATGAAAGGAATCCCTGATTATTCCATACCATCACTTGACTTAAAGAGATAGGAAAGGATGATACTCAAAGGAACTGAACTTTTACACAGATGACCTCAGAAACCAATCTAATTTCAAAATTGTGAAAAACACAAGTTCTTCCATCTCTCATGAAATCTGAGCTATGCATCAGAATTTCACATAAGATGTACTCATCTTTGTGTTCAAACTCAACTTCAAAATGGCTCAGCTACGCTTGAGACCACATGAGAAGTGAGGAAAGTTGTTATCTCTCACGTCTACTGAGCTAGGCTAAAGAGTCAAGACATCGATGAGAGAGAGTTATTAGAGCTTTACCACATCACAGCTTAGCTATGCATCAGACTGAGATCATGGATCAGCTGGCTTATTTGAAGAGAAAAGGTCAAATTGGACTCTTAAAGAGAAGCAATAGGGATGGAATCTTTTGAAAAGTGCCTTACTTCTCTTTCACCGTGGCTGAACTATGCATCAGACCATGATAAGAGAGCAGGGGCGGAACCAGGATTGGAGGATAGGGTAGGCCAAGTTGTCGAGGTCGACTTCAATTAAACATTAGTAACTTGAAATTTCAATACTAGAGTAGGCCAGATACATTAGATAACTGAATTACTACTTTATTTTTAGTATTTTAACACTAAAAAAATTTTTCGCGGCGTAGGCCAGGCCTACGCCTGCCCCTGCCTGTATCCGCCCCTGTAAGAGAGGGAGCATGAAAAGAACAAGAAGAGAACATTACAAGACACTATTTCAAGAAATCAAAAGAAAAGGACAGAATTAAACCAAATCTATAGAAGAAACCGTGATAATCTGATGCTTTAAGAGTAATTACTTAATCTCTGCCATGACTGAGCTATGCATCAGACCATGGCTTCGAATTAAGTCAAGAAGAGGGAAGAAGGAGATATTACATTCATCCTTCAGAGCGCCTATCTTCTCTTTCTCATTCACTCCGTCATCTATTTTCTCCCATTCATCCTTCAGAGCGCATATCACCTCGTTTCCTATTTTTTTCTATCATCTTTCTCATTCTCCTCCATGTTTCCACCTCTTTCTCCTTTATAATTTTTGTTTTCCTTCTCTCTAATAATTCTACATGCCATGATACTTAATAACACTAAGGAATTATTTAATATTTATAAATGTTCAATTTGTTATAACAAACAAGTATCTAATTCTTATTCAGTTAGTTGTACTAGCTAAGAGAGTATCTAATAGATATAATTATTAATTTAGTTATAATAAAAAAGTATCTAATAGACATAACTGTTCATTTAGTTATAACAAGAGAGTATTTAATATGTACTAAGTCAGCAATACTAAAGACGTTTTTAATAGTTGTATTTGTTCACTTTGTTTCTTGTGTTTAATTTGTATGTTGAATATGATCATTTATTTCTTAACAAATTTGTATATATATTCAGTTCATTGTTGTAAATATTCACTTTGTTTGTTGTATCTGTTTATTTTGTTTCTTTGTTTAAGCAATATTTATGTCTGCTTGTTTTGTTATTTCAAGTATTCGCTTTGTTGTTATAAGTGTTTATCTTAAAAAAAAAAGAGAAGAGAGTAGAGCTTTAGTAAAGAGGAAAAGAAAAGAAAAAGAAAGGGGAGAGGAGTTATTTTCATATTTAGTTAAGGAAATTACTTACGACAATCCGGAGGGGCAAACAAGCAATCACAGCGCGCGTCTCCTGAGTCTTGCTCCCCTCCCCTCACCTTCTCCTCCTTTTTATCTCTTATTTCGTTTCCCTTTGATTTGTTTCTATCTCCTGTACTCTCCTCTTCGCCTTCAATTCTCTCTTCTTCTCATCTTTATTCCGATATAAGGGAGTAAATAACAATCTGATCTGATAAATAACATTCAAATCTGATTCTGCTATTGTTTGAGAGTAACTAAATTATTATAAGGGAGTGAATAACGAGTATACGGGAGTATCGAAGTAAATAACAATCTAATCTGATAAATAACATTCAAATCTGATTCTGCTATTGTTTGGGAGTAACTAAATGACTATTATTGAGTGAATAACATGTATAAGAGAGTATCTAATACATATAAGAGAGTAAATAAAAATCTGATCTGATTCTGCTATTGTTTGGAAGTAATTAAATAACTATAAGGGAGTCACAATGAGTATAAGGGAGTATCTAATATATGTAATTGAGTAAATTACATTCAGATCTGATTATGTTATTGTTTGGGAGTAACTAAATACTTACAAGATATTATTTAATACATGTATGGGAGTAAATAACATTTGTATCTGATTCTGATACTGTTTTTGTTATAAAGAAGGGAGGGCTGCGACGGGAGAGGAGGCTCGACGGCGACGGAAAAGAGGCGCGATGGCGATGGCAACGGCGACGGTAGGGCTGTGCGACGGGAGGCGATGTGCGCGACGAGAGAGAGAGAGAGGGTGAGAGTGCGACATGAGAGAGACGCGGAGAGGAGGGGTGAGCAACGGAAGAGAGACGCTAGAGGGAAGGGGGTGAGAGTGAGGGGTGAGGGGCGTGCGGACAGAGAGGGAGCGAACTCGTTTCATGAAAACACAGTTTCTAATTTCGGAAAGTGAAGATTAGCGAATTTGTCAAAAATAGCTGTGATTATTTGATTGTTTTAGAATTTTGATTGTACTTATCAGCTCCGTTTAATTAATCCAATGAATAAATTAGATGAAAGATAAATGAAGGGTGCACATCATACCGGCTGTTGGATACCACTATTAACAACCAGGCAGCCAGGCTCCTCAATCAAACAGCAATCCAGCCCACTGTTTAGCTTGACATTATGGCCCAGTCTAGATAGGATCTGTACTTAATGTACAGTACCAAACATTAGCATATGCCAAATCCAATCTAGACCTAGACACCACAAGTCCACATCCCCTCAATTCTTGGTTTTTTTCTTTTTAAGTTTAATTTTAATTTATTTTAAAATATTTTTTTGGAAATTATTTATTTTTAAATATTAAGAGTCCAGAGAGTTGTAGAAATTATTTGACTGGCCGAGAGATGCAAACAAATAAAAAGTAAAGTACCCCATGTGACCCCTTTTGGTTCAAAAAACCAGGCCCCTATTTGATTTTGCTCGGGAGTAATACTTGGGACCAGTCACGTGTGAACCACGTAGCAGTACTTTTTAAATTTTAACAATATTGTAAAAGACTCCAACGAAGGTCCATGAGTCTGCCAATTTCAAAGGGAAAAAAAAAGATTAGTATTCTAATGAATCGTTGACAATGGTCAAAATCGTTACATACACCAAATGAAATCAAATTCAATTTGTCGGTCACTAAACATATTAATCAGACAATTAATTAATCTATATATATATAGAGTTAAGCTATGGTGAGATACATCACAAAAAATCTTCCCTGAGATGCGATCAAAACTTATGAATTTGGTTCAAAATGACTGATTCAAACCGTCTAATATGATCTCTCTATTGAAATCTCCATGCAGACTAAAATTTACATTTTTTTTCAAAATTTGTAAGTATTTTTTAAAATTTTAGAAAATCGTTAATCTAATTAGTTCGGTACCGTTCAAAAATTATCATTCTTACAAATCCGGAAAAAAATACTTAAAAATTCTGAAAAAATATAAAATTTGGTCTACAAGAAGATTTCAATAACGAGATCATAATTCACGGTTTGGATCGATCATTTTGAACCAGATTAATGAGTTTTGATCGCATCTCACCATAGTTTTGATCATTTTGAACTAGAAAGCTCTATGCACTATAGTGCATATTAAATTTTCTCTATATATATATTGGTTAAAGTATACTCCAACATACAAATCAAACCCGTATGCTGGAGTCGTTTTTCAAATTCTAAAATTCAAACAGTCAATCCAAACCGTTCAATTTGTTCTCCATATAAAAATATCCTTCAAGGCCAAATTTTACATTTTTTCAATTTTTTTTGCTATATATTATGTTATTTTCAAATTGAAGGGTCAAAAATACTCCTTTATAGTATTTTTTTTTCAAAATAGCACAATATATAGCCAAAAAATTCGAAAAAAAAAATTTTGGTTTCCTAGGAGATTTCAATATGGAGAACAATTTGAACTCTCCGGATCGACTATATGAATTTTAGTTTTTGAAAAACGATTTTAGAATACAAATGATCCGTATGCAGAAGTATATTTTAGTCAATCTCTCTCTCTCTAAATCTGATTCCATTAATTTCCATTTATACTAAACACGAACTGAGTATGATTTCCACTTCTCTACACCGACTAGAGGTTGTTTAGATGTCTATAAATGAGGGTAGATCTTGACTTTAAGTCCTGTTGTAATTTTGGAGAAAGTTCACTCAAGCTAGGAGCTAGAGACAATCCAAACAACTGTCTCGAATGTGCATGCAAAAGGACCGTTTAGAAGCATTTAATTGAATTGCTTGTTTAGTTTTAGTTATCTTTTGAATTCTCTCTTATGTGCTTATTGTTTATGTGATTTCATAAATTGCTCAAGTAGAATTGATTACATCCAATAGTCTAAGGTCTTATCTAGGTTGATAGGTGATTATAATTTATACTTGAGTTTTATTTATGATTGAACTACTTAATGTTGTTAGTAGCTAATGAGTGAACATGAATTAGTAACCGATAGGTGAATTGCTTCCTGTAACGATGGTTGTGAGATAATGTACGGAACTTAAGCCAAAGGTGATGACCAAAATCTTAGAGTTTTTAAGGAAAGAAGTAATTTATTAGTATGTGATAACTTTGGATTATATTATGATTTTGCACTTGATTAAGCATAAAATTAGATAAGTAATTCAGTTTAACCATGGTTCAAACGTACCGTTTGAGATATCAAATAGACCATTTGAAACTAGCTAAGTAGAGAAGTTTGCGGTCAGAACCCCTAATTACTCTTGATTTCATAAAACTTAATCCTTTAATCTATGAAATCATAACTTAGGTTTATTTTAAAACTTGTTTAATTGTTTCTTTTAAGTAAAAACTCAACAAAATATTTTTCCAAACATCATCATCTATAAAAAGTGTTCATCAATCATGAATTAGGTCTACTTGTCAAACAATCCGTCTACATGAACGATCCCAAAATATACTTAGTGTAGTTTGTATGATTGCAACCGAATTACGTGTAGATTGGGTTAAGAATTATAAGCTCTAGATACACATCAACATCATATATCAAATAGGTAAAAAAACATTTTTTTTAATAAAGGATATTTATATATATAATAATTTGAATGCCAAATTGTTGGTAAAAATTCAATTAATCGGCTGCATAACGATATTCTCTTGACCAAATTGTTTGTAAAAATCATAAGCAAAATTGGAAATATATAGGCTTATTTCGAGTTGATTTATGATCCGATTCGAGTTGGCGACAAGTTAAATTAAGCTGGCTGAAACAACTCAAAAGTGTTTTCCAACTCAATGATCATGTCAACTGATCAAGTTACAACTGAACCGAGTTCGAACTGATCCCAACTCAACTCGAACTCGATCCTTAAACAGAACTGATTGTGCAGAATATCTGCTAATATTTCTTGCATATATGGTGATCTGCAAGCAGCCTATTGTGCGAAGATGGACAATCATATTCATATCAGATTATACTTGATATCGCGACATATACAATTTTTGTATTATACATGTTTGAGGGGTATCGTATCATTTTAAACTTTACACAGTTTGACTCATTGATACGATTGATGATACACATATTCCTGTGTATCAGTGCATGAGATTAAGACCTCAAACTTTTGTGAAGTTGCATATATAACTAACAATTCTTTGGTTTTTTTTTCTGTATACATTTCTTTTTCAAAATAAATATTTTCGTATGGCGTATATTTTTAGTTGACCAAGAAAATAAGCCTTTGATTATATCAGACATGCTTTAAACACTTAAAGCATATTTGCTTAGTCAATGTGCTCAATTCTTGCATCCTTCTGCCAAAATTAACCCACCAAACAAGTGAAAAAAGCAGCTTCCTCAAAATAAAAAAAAGGTGAGAAAAACAGAGGAATTGTTCTACTAGAATATTCAAGACGACAATTATTAATGAACAAGCTTCTGTTGACTGATTAAATAACCATTCAAAGTTTGTTGCTAAACAGCAAAACAGCAATCGAATTAATTGAAAATCAGATCTACTGTCCAGTAAGTCTAGGATAGTTCAGAAAGCAAACTAACAGAAAGAAAGGGGCCTTCAACTGAAATATGACAGACTAAAGGGATAACAGAAAAGATAATAGAGAGCAAGCATAAGTGGGCAAAAAATAAAAAAAGAAAAATCAAAACATTAATATTTTACCACTACTTATTCAACAAATACAATCACTTGAAAGCAAATTAACAAAACATATTAATCTGAGTTCAAAACTCATCTGTGGCAGATGCATTTGTAGCGGTATGCGCTGTTCATGGGATCACTAGCATCAACTGGTACTTGCTCTGCACTGCACTTGAATTTGCATCCTTTGCATTCATTGAATGTGCAAGCTGGAGCCGTTGAGCCTATCATTTTTCTTCCATTTTCACCCATTAACCCAACCTCCTTCTTCAAAGTAGCCTAGGAATTATTTGTCAAATTAAAAGATAAACTCAGCCATTTCCCTTGCAAATGTAACATATAGAAAAATTTAAAAAATAAAAAAATTAAGGACCAAAATGAAATTTCATTAATCTTAAAGCACTATCAACGATGTAATTCCAAACGACTGTTGTAGGTGTGAAAGCACTCGAGTGCATGTATCATGCATGCATGCATGAAGAAAGAGCAACAACACAAGTCACAACTCACAACACCACAAGATCATGCTTTTACCTCTGGTTGTTTCTCCATGTTTGACGACAGCATTTTTGTATGGCTATATACGACCTCATAATCTGCAAAATATATTATGAAAAAATAAGATAAGATTGGAAAACAAGTAGAAAAGACCAAGTTGCATAACTTATATTTAGTAAAGAGAGGTGGGGGATGCACCAGGTCTACACAGAGCCCCAAAGAGAAGGGAAGAAAGAAGGAAGAAGAGAATTTTAGGACTTGTTTTGGCCATAGCGAGATAGAGATGCTCCTTTTGGGGGGCAGATAAGGTGTGAAAGGTGCCTCTTCAATAGAAACAAGGTGAAATTAACCTCACACAACTTGGACCAACAAAATACGCCTACAGAGAGATAGACGTACAGTAGTGGCAAGAGATTTTCCCATGCATGCATGCAAACAATTAAGGAGATCAGCTATAGGTCCCCCAATGTACAGACCAGACAAACTGACCGCTGATACTACATTACTACATATGTAACATATCTCCATCTAAATTAACTTTTGACCCTGTCAACTTGTTGTGACTCTTCACTCTGGTACCTAATAAAAAGTTTAAACCCCAAAAAGTCTTGTATACATTAGCTGCATGCATGTGTAAGTAGTATGTGTACATGCAGGAGAGAAACTGTGTTTTTTTTTTCTTTGAGGGGTGTGGTCCAGGCATATTATTGAAAATTTTAAATGAAATGACAGCTATGATACCCATTATACTCCATATTTTGTTGTTTGTTTTTTTCCTTGTGGAAGTCCAGAATCGCTCACCAACATATATCATATACAGAATGCATCTGTGAATCATGTACAAATTTACAGAACAGAAGACAGATTCATTAGTCTATGGATATATATACATAATTTTAGATCGCAAGGCTTTCTATTGAGATAGGATACGATGAAAACCGCGAGTTGTTTCCTTTTATTGATACTATGATTATATAATTTGTGATTTACTGATTTTTTTTATTATATATATACATATAGAGGTGGGCTAAAGTGCCATAAATATCTTTTTTGAGATATTTTTTTAAGATCTGAAATTCAATCGGTCAATCCAAACCGTTCAAATTGATCACCATATTAAAATACCATTGGAAATCAAATTTTATATATTTTTTAAATTTTTTGCTATTTATTTTGATATGTTCAAATTGGAGAGTCTGAAATACTCCAATTATAATATTTTTTTAAAATATCATAATAAATAGCAAAAAAAATTCGAAAAATGTAAAATTTGGTCTCCAAGTGTATTTTAATATGGTGAATAACTTGAACTGTTCGGATTGAGCATTTAGATTTTGGATCTCGAAAAACGACTCTATGACACTCTATGGCTGACGTGCCATCAAGTCATTTTTCGAGATCCAAAATTGAAACGGTCAATCCAAACCGTTCAAGTTGTTCTCCATATTGAAATATCTTTGGAGACCAAATTTTATATTTTTTTTCCAATTTTTTTGCTATTTATTATGATATTTTTAAAAACATTATGATTAGAGTATTTCAGGCCCTCCAATTTGAAAAATAGCAAAAAAAATCGAAAAATGTAAAATTTGGTCTCCAAAGGTATTTCAATATTTTGATCAACTTGAACGGTTTGGATCGACCGTTTGACTTTTGAATTTCGAAAAACGAGCCGATAGAAAATTGATGGCACGTGCCATCGATAGCGCGTTAGCCATTCTCATATATAATATTATATATATATATATATATATATATATATATATATATATATATATATATATATATATATATATATTACTTGGTACATTTTTTGAATAAATTTACTTGGTACTTGAGATATGTGAGTTTGCTACATTAATTTTATATTTGTTTAACCAATTTCATATGTATGTTTAAGTGGTGTTGTTTAATTTTATATTTGTTTAAGCAATTTCGTATGTATGTTTGAGTGGATGTTCTTGCACAACGAGAAAAGAGGATACACATTTTTTGGTTTAGTATTACTATTCGGTTATATTTTTACAAACATAAAACAAAAGTAGAGTTAGTGCCGAACTCCAATCCCACCCGATACGTCTAGTTGCCACTTCGGAAGTGGTAAAATCTATCTTCACTCGCATAATCTATCCAAAAATAATCAAGTTGACTCAAGAACTCACTCTTAATCCTATTACTTATAAAAACACATATTCAAGAGCTAAAATAATTAGACGAATGGTATAAACTCTAGACAATCTTAGTTATTGATCGTTAAACCAATGACCGGATGTTAGCAATAATTATAAGTTTATAAGCTCTTCACTTTTAATAGAATTTTTTTTTTCTAGATTAGTTGTGCACTCATCAAAATAGAAAGAAATTTATTGTTGAAGTGATTGTGTTTGTGTTTGGAAAGAGGTGACGGCAAATATGGAAAACTTCATTAAAATAATAATAATTTTTATTTTGAAATAGTGAACATATGTAAATTTTTCTCATCCGTGATTTACTAATTTACCATCCATTTGGATGGGTATGTTTGCTAGTCTAGTGATAAAAAACAACGTACTTTGAGTGAAATGTCGCAATTTCAAAATTCGACTAGAAATCCTTATATAGATACTTACCTTAAAAGTAAATAATAAATTGAGCGACTTGAATTCCAATTTATCTTAAATCAAACTGACTCGTGATATCCAACCTGACTTATGGTTATGGACTCAATATATGAAACTGACTGCAAATCCGACGTGATACAAACTTAATTGATTTGAAATCCAACTGAATTTCTTTTTTTTAACTCGATATATGATCCAACGAGAGGTAAAGGTTCGGCCCTAATTATATTGGGCTTGTAGTTTGGCATAGATTGAAGTCCATTGGTCATTGGGCTGAGATTGGAGGCCCCAACACAAATCATCTTATAAGATAATTAATATATCCTAATCTATATTTAATACATGGGACCCACCACTCCCAACTTTCCAAACTTGGCGCAAACAAGATTGAGATTGCCATAATTACAATTAAGGAAAGCGGCTAGCAAAGAAATTTGAGTAAAATTTTTCGGATGTCACTAAAATTTAGGTATGATTCAAATTTGGTAACTAAAGTTTAATTTGTCTAATTTTAGTCCCTCAATTTGATTTTGTCTAATTTTAGTCCCTCTGTTAGACTTCCGTCTAATTAATTGAATAAGGATGCAAATGTGGAGATGTGAATAAAAAATGATGCTTATTTCTCCCCCAAGATGTGAATCAAAATGATGCTTCTTTCACCCCAAGAGCAGCGATTCATTCTTCTCAACGATTCCTGGCTCTCTCTTGAACTCCATCTCCTTCAAGAGTTCGACTCTCTCTCTACTAACCCCAAAGCAGCACGATCTCTCATCTTGTTACTTTCAATCTCTCTCTAATCGATCTATCTGTCATGTCAGTTCCTCATTCGTTATTTTCTAAAAAGCTTTTCATATAAACAAGCGAAAACATATAAATTATATTTTATTTACTTCTTATCTTCTAATTTGGATAGTTAAATTGGAGGACTACTGTCAAACTGCAAGTTGATAGTATATCAGAATATAAACCAGCGAAAATATATACATATAAGAGAGACATGCTCTAATAAATGATTGAATCTCACTATTACAAATAAATATTTCTTAAACCAGACAATAACAATAGGATAAACAAAGGCTTTCACATTTACTTGCAAAGGGTTAACAAGGAGCTAACCCATATGCAAAGATATTAATTACCTTTATTTAAACACCAATTTCTATTTTTTTTACATAAAGAGATGAGGTTAATTAGACATTGACCAACACTCTATTCTATTGGAAACAACTTTTTTCTTATCTACTTCTCTTTTCCTTCAACGTGTGCAAAAATCCAAAAATCTCGTGTATTCATGATTACGTATCATCGTAATGTTCTGCGCAGTAGTACTCGCAAATCCTAAAATTAACAAACATAAGGTGCACATCAATAAATAATTTCTTATAACAATTTACTGGTACTATCAATTCAAACGGCAGGGTAAAAAAGCATAATTTCTCCCAACAAACTTTAATGCATGTACCAAAAACATGTACGATTACACTATAATTCGTACTGGTAGTACAGGGTCCTAGAGTACGATTCTCAAGGGAAAACAATTGAACTAAACTGAATAGGTCAAAAACTAAACGGTGAATCTGACCGGAGAAAAATGGAAAAAAATAGTAATAATAAGGATATATTAAATATGATAAATGTAATATCCGTGGTAACTGCGCTAGCAAAGATGACCAGAGAGAGTGAAAACAATGATAGATGTCCGTCCCAGAAACTTCACCAGCTTTCTTACAAGGAACTATCCCCAGAAGCCAGCCAGAACAGACACTGATATCAAATACAGAGCTGCCAACAGAAAAATTCAAAGATTTAGATCATCTGCTATTGGTGTAATTGGGTTATTTCAGGTTTCACCTCTACACGATCAGACCCAGTCGTGAGGCAGGCAGAGCAACGGAGACAGGGGATGGAGTAGCTATGCAAGTTGCAGCGTGATTACAGTTTGTTTCGAAGAAGAAAACCTTGAAAGAAGAACGAATTAGGAGAACTGACAGAGAGATTGAGAGTAACAAGATAAGAGATCGTGGTGCTTTGGATTGGTAGAGAGAGAGAGAGCCGAACTGTTGAAGGAGATGGAGTTCAAGAGAGACAGGAATGGTTGAGAAATGAATCGCTGCTATGAGTAGAAAGAAGTATCATTTTGATTCGCATCCCAAGTTTGCATCCTTATTCAATTAATTAGACTGAATACGACGGGCTGTTAGCGGACATGTTCCAATTGAAGTCTAAGTCCGTTCAATTATTAAGACTTGAATTCCATGTCCAATCCATGTCCACAATATTTAGTTATTTTCCGTCCACGTCCAGTTCAACTATTTGTCCACAATTTGTCTATTATTATGCACAAATTAACCATATGGATCAACTTTCAAAAAGGAGTGGATAAAAATGTTATGGTAATCAAGAGATTTTAAAAACAGAAATGAAATTTACAAAATTTTAAATAAGGTATTTTTTAAATTTTAAATTTTCAAAATTCAAAATTTTAATATTCGAAATTTTGAAATTTGAAAATTCAAAATTTCAAATTTCAAATTTGAAAATTTCAAATTTCAAATTTCAAATTTTGATATTTGAAATTTAAAATTTTTTTTAATTTTTATTTCGCATTTTGAAATTCAAAATTTAAAATTTTATAAGCCATTAATTTTGAAATTTTGACATTTGTAAATTTTAACAAAATCAACAAAGATTAAGAAATCTATAAGTTTCACATTCAAACTCTATTCATGTACATACATCAAACAATCACATCCATTTAAAATTGAATCCATTTGTACTTTAAGTCCACAATTCGTCCATAATTCGTTCATATTAGACTTTATAATTGGACTTGGACTGGACTTCAATCCAGACCAAAAGTAAAGTAGTCCAATTCATAGATGTCCAACTTTGTCCAGTCCACATTGTCCATGGACCGTCCCGTCCATTAGCAGCCTTAGACGGAATTCCAACGGAAATATTAAAATTGAATAAAATCAAAGTTGAGTGATCGTGAAGGAACAAATTAAACTTCAGTGACCAAATTTGGATCATACCTAAACTTTACTGACCTTCGAAAAATTTACTCAAGAAATTTCTATATTTACAACAAAGGATCACGCAGTCCCGACTTACCAAACTTTGCGTGGACCAGATTAAGAATGGCAAAAGCTATACAAGGAAAGTAGTAAAAAATTAGGAAACCTAAAGAGATTCCGTGCATAAATAAAACGCGCTATTATTATTACTTACCAGATAAGCATCTCCCTCCCTCCAAAATAAACGCGCCGGTACTACTTACCATATATATCATTTTTCTCTAAACCGCCTCTCATATATATATATACGTCCCTTTTGTTCCATCTCTCACAAGGTCTACAGATAAAAAAAGTCAATTCATCTCTAGCAGAAGCAGATTGATTCGTACGTACACACATAATCTCATCTATAATGGGAAAGCAAAAGACAAATATCGAATTCATAGCGAAGGATTCAAGGCGTCGTGCCACATTCAAACAGAGGAAGGAAAACATTTTTAAAAAGGCCAGTGAGCTTTCAACACTTTGCGATGTCAGGACGTGCGTCATAATCGACAACCCTTACGAGCAAAGGTACGGGTAAGCACTTGCCTACGCTATTTATTTATTTATTAAATCATGTTCAATAGACTGTTTTAAGGTTTGGTGCCTACCTTGAAACTAAAATGCCTCAGTGCATGGGTTCGCAAATCGGGTCCGCCACTTATTTTTGTTCGGATCTGTTGGTGGGCTTCAAAGAATCACAGCAAAAGATTAATGAAAATACAATACAGATATGAAGAGCTGTCAAACGCGGAAGAAGGAACGGAAATGACCTGTTCCGTTTTCGTTCCGTTTCAGGTGACAAAATCAAAATGATGTTTTATTTTCGTTCCACAGAAATTTCGTTTCATCGGCTGTTCCGCGTTAATTTTACACTAAAATTTCTCATTTCAACGTTCCGCGAATCAATATATCGTAATTCTATTTTCGTTCTGTGTGCTGAAACGTAACAAAAAACTCTTTCATTTCCGTTCCATTCCGGACGGAACGTTCTGGAAACGTGCGAAACAGATGACTATTGACAGCTCTAAAGTTATGGTTATGGTGAGAGCATGTATATGTATCGAGCTGATCAAAATAAGATTTGATGACAATAAAAATTATTTATAAATATAATTTGTTATAAAAACAATATAAATTGACGCTACCATACCAGGGACTGATATCCTCTGCAGTTCTTTTTTAAAACTACAGTGCAGTACATTTATTCATGACTGTTTGATCTAATTTCGATGGTTAAGATTAACAGATCACACAAATTTCGATATTAATCATGGTACATCCATCATTGCTTGGACGGTCAATGATGGAAGCACTCCACTATAGTTCTTAAAAATATCACAGGATACAGATTGACCGTACTAGTAATTAGGGTTAAAGATTAACTACTTTTATTAAAAATATTATATGTTTTAATATTTTTTAATAATAAATTTAAGGTTAATTTGGTTTATGCCACTGTTAAAAATTAAAATTAAAAAATATCATCACTAAATGACAAATTATTTTTATGCCACCGTAAAATAGTAAAAATTTAAGTTTATGCCATTGGCTTATTGAAATGACAATTTTACTCTTTCAAATATATCGCTAGAAAAATTTAAAACTAGAAAACTACCATCACTAAATAACAAATTAGATTGATGCCACTACAAATTAATAAAAATGAGTTTTATTCCACCGTAAAACTATGAAAATTAGATTTATGCCATAGCAAATTAAAATAGCATAAAACAAAGCTTTTGCAATTTTGTAGTGGCATATCATGGATGACATTCGTGCTACGGATTCGTTCTTGCATTTCATGCTTCAAACAACCGATCCAAACCGTTCATTATCTTCTTCATATTGAAGTCTCATTAGAAACCAAATTTTACATTTTTTTAAATTTTTTTTACTATTTTTCTCGGATTTTTTAAAATACTTAATCTAATAATTTTTGGACCCTTCAATAACAATGATTTTCAAAAATCTGATAAAAATAGTAAAAAAATAAAAAAATATATAAAATTTGATTTTTAATGAGATTTGAATTTGTAGAAGATAATGAACGGTTTGGATCAGATGTTTCAAGCATGAATTGCAAGAACGAATTCGTAGCACGAAGGCCATCCATGCTATGCATAGCATTTTAGCAATCCTCTATATATATATATATATATATATATATAGAGAGAGAGAGAGAGAGAGAGAGAGTGTATATATATAGTTTTGCTAGGTGAATTGCAACTCATCAAAAAGTCGTTGAGTTGCGATCAAAACACCTAGATATAGTTTAAAATGACTCATCCAAACTATTCAATATGATCTCCTTATTGAAATCTCCATGCAGACCAAATTTTATATATTTTTTAAAAATTTTTAAGTATTTTTTTCTGATTTTTTAAAAACTGCTTCTTTTTTAACGGTTCATAACTAATTAAATTAACGATTTTTCTAAAATTTCAAAAAAAATACTTAAATGTGTATAAATACCTACTATTGTTTATAAATCATTCATATATTTAAATGTTTGGTGAAATATTATATATATACCTACTATTTTTGGTACCGAATGAAATTTTATAACAAAAAATATATACTTGCATTGATCATATGTTCACAATAAGAGCCAAATTATAACTTTACATATAAATGCTTTGATGCACATAATCTGAATTTAAATTCGTCAATTTTTATTGATATTTGTTTCCATAATTAGTCTGATTTTATATTATTTCTTTCTTCTAATTTATTTACCTTTTTATACAAAGTAAGGAGGGTAGTTTGGCAATATTTCAAAATAGTAATAGATTTGAGAGTGACATATTTATAATTTACTATATTTTTGGAAAAAATAATGACATAAAACTAATTTTAAAAATTACATGGCAAATCTCAAATTATCAATTTAGCAGTGCCATTTCTCTAATTAATAAATTTTGGCAGTGACATGAATCTAATTTTTTCATAAATTTAATATAATTGTATTGTGTCCACTACTTAAAAAAAAAAAAAAAAAACTCTGTATTCGAAGGTACGAGGTGTTACCATCGGAGCAGGAGGCCATTGAACTCTTACACGGATTCAATGGCATGCCTAGTAAAAGAAGATCTGCAAAAACAACAAACCCCGAAGAGATGATGCAACAACAAACAAGAAAGGCGCAGGAGCAGCTCATAAAGCTGGAGCTGGAGAACCGTGAACTTGAGTTGGAAATATTAATGCATGAATACATGGCCGGTGCACGTGCCATGAATGAAATCAGTCCGGAGGAAGCCGAAGGTATCCTTTGGGTGGCTGAGAAACAAATCAGGGTCGTGCAAGCAAGGATCGACATGCTTTCTTCTAAAGCAGATAATGCTGAAAACTCGACAGCACAGCCCTTTGTGCAAGAAGCACCGGCAATTGCAGTGCATTGTAAGAAGGAAAATGTAAAGAAAATTCAGGAATCAGGAGGCTCGTGTTGAAAATTAAATTTAATTATAATAAGTTCAATGATCGTATTTTGAAATTTTAGATGAGATAATGGTTCATAATATTACAGACATCTTAGATTGTACTTAATTAAGTATATTTTTGGAGTTGAAGAGTCTAGTAAAATTACTGAATATGATAAAAGAGTGGTAATTCTTGTAATTAATTAGAAGAGATAGGCTAAAATCAGTCGCGACTGACGGATGAAACCGTCAGCTACGATCAAATCTCAATTTTTGAGATTCTAATAGTCGATCCGAACCGTTCAATGTGTTTTCCATATTGAAATCTCATTGGAGACAAAATTTTATATTTTTCTGAATTTTTTAAGTATTTGTTTAGTATTTTACAAAATTCTTAATCTAAACAATTATGGACCCTTGAATAACTATGATTTTTAAAAATCTAAAAGAAATAATAAATAAAATCATAAAAATGAAAAATTTGGTTTATAATGAGATTTCAATATGGAGAACATATTGAATGGTTCAGATTAGCCATTAGAATCTCAAAATTTGAGATGTAATCGCAGCTGATGGTCCATTCGTCAGTCGCGACTGATTTTAGCCCATCTCTATTGATTTTGACTTGGTTAAAATGATGAAATCTCATATTTTATTAGAGAATTCTTAATTTGGAGCAAAAAGGAAAAATTAGATTTATGCCACTGGGAAAACTTTTTAATTAGAGAAACGCCATTGTTAAATTGATAATTAGATATTTGCCACTATAAAATCGTTAAAATTAGTTTTATGTCATTATTTTCTCCAAAAATGTAGTATAAATTATACATATGCCACTCTCAAATCTACCATTATTTTGAAATGTTCCCAAAATACCCTTCTTACGTTGTACCAAAAAAGAAAATAAACTATAAGAAAAAAATAATTTAAAATCAGACTAATTATGGAAATAAATATCAATAAAAATTGATAAATATCAATTAGAGAGAGTCAGAGGTGCTTCGGGCACCGCGAGTGAAAGAGAGATAGAGAGTGAGAGAGAGAGTCGAGGTGCTTCGACCACTAAGAGAGAAAAGAGATAGAGAGTCAAGTCGCTGTCAACCACTAGGAGAGGGGGAGCAAGAAAAGGAGTTGTGATTGTCGAAGAGAGAAAGAAGAGTGTGAGCTCGAGAGGGGGCTAGATTTTTCTCTTGATAAAGAGAAGAGAGCAAATCGGAACTAAGAAATTATTTCGGATTCGTCGAAAAAGAAAAGGAAGAGGAGGAAAATTATCCCACATTTAAAAAAAAATACAAAACTGTAACCGATATTAGCTAAAACTCGTTGCAATTATGTACCATCTTGTAACGGTATTAGTTAAAACCTGTTACAATTTTGACCGCGTTTTAAAAAAAATTTAAACTATAACGGATATTAACTAAAATCCGTTGCATTTCTGTACCATTTTGTAATGGGTATTAGTTAAAACCCGTTACAATTTCATTTTTTTTCATTTCTAGTTTTGTCTTTCCCTTTAAAAAAATTAAATAACAGTTTATAATTAAAAGAAATTACAAACTAAAATAAAATAATGAAATTTAAACTAATATTTTTGTTTTCGATAAAACTTCTAGTTAAAGAGAAAAAAAATACAATTAAATTAAAATTAAAAAAATTCATAACACATGATGAAATTGACCAACAATCTACGAAAATAAAAGAAAAATATTGAGTATCAAAATAAAAAATAAACACATTTTAAATATATATGAAAATTAAATTAAATTTTAATTCACATTAATTATGTGGTTGTTAAAAGGAAAATCAAAACCTGCAATTGGAAAATGGAATTGACAAAGTTTGAAACAACAGTAATTAATATCAAACACTGAATATCCAACTTTAAAAAAAAAATGAATGATAGAGTCTGGTTATATATAGTTTGTTAACGATGTATTTCTCTAAGATTAAATCATACTTTGAAAGTCAATATTTCCTGACTAGAGTTTTAAAAATTAAATCTTCAAATATTAATTTTGATTTTATTTTTTCCCTACACGAAAAATTCTCCACCACGTGAGGCACCACTTGCAATGACAAACTGGCCTAACCTCATCTTCATTTAAAATGCACAGTCATTGAACATACTCTCAAAAATAGACACAAACCAATAATAATCCTAATAGTGATGCTGAGGTCCGACCGTCCGAGTGTGCGACCACAGAATTGTAGGTTGAATTTATGTTTCCTTTATAGAAGTCGTCAATATGTGGCATTTTACTGCTTTTAACGTGGGACCCTCTACCGTCTAAACTGTGGTCAATGAGGCAGTGACTACTGACTTGTCACATTCTGAGACAGTCTCTCTTTATTTATTTATTTATTTTTAACAAGAAGTTGAGACGAAACACTATTATATATGTATTTACCGCAGAAGATCAAGGTCAGGCAAAACAGGATATGCCCCCGATTAATTTAGCAAATAGCATGTCAGATAAAATAAATTAACAAGGAGCCAAAATCCCCGTTGGCATCCATAGATTAAGTTCAGATTGAAGTAAGCCTAATCTCTATTATATGCGTCGCCTTGCGTTGAATTTCGTGCATAAATCCAAGGCTCACAACCTTGGGAGAAAGAGAGTTGACAGGAGGGGAATATAACTGTTTTTTTTTTTTTTTTTTTTTTTTTGGAACTACATAATCACGGATTTCGTTTGAGACCACATGCTTGGTAGCTTGGGCACCTTTAATCATTTTAATATAAGAGAGACGATATACAAGTACTGGAATTGTAAGTGGAAAAATGAATGTACTTTCTCATTGTTTCGACGTTTGTCCGCATGCAATAAATTACAACAAACTAAATTTCACCCGGTATGATATCATCCAAAAAACCGTCCATATTTGGTTTAGTTAATTAATTAATTTGATTAATTGCAACTATATTTCGATTGAAATTATAACAAAACGATCAAATACTCAATGAAAAGAAAATTTTGAAAATTAAAAATTTGAAACAAACAAATAGAGGAAAATTTAAAGTAAAGAAGGATAAGAGAGACAAGTCAGTTACCACCCTCTAATAGCTCAAACGGCGGGTGATGGACAAATAGACGGAGGTTGGGTTTAGAGAAGAGAGGCTTTTAGAACCTACAGGGTGCGTTTGGATGAGAGAAGAAGAAGAAAAAGAAGGAAGATGGGAAGAAAAAAAATTATAAACAATCTAAACTTTTCACAAAATTACACACTTCCCAATACTTCTTCCCACTTCTTCTCTTCTTCCCACACCTATCCAAACGCACCCACAGTGAGGGGCAAGATGAAGTGGACGAAGAGAAGAGATCATGCGACTGAGAGAGACGAATTTTTCGACTAGAGGAAGAGAAGAGATCGTGCAGTGGAGGAAGGCTTCAAGGGTTTACTTCGCTCGTGTGGTTTGTGCGAGAGAGAGGACAAATGAGAGATCGATTGGGAATGAATTCAATCGGGTGTTAATCGACTGGTTTCTGATCGACTAAGGATAAAATGGTCAGAAAATTTCATTTCTATTATTTAAATGTTATTTATTATATTATAAAAAAGGACAAAGTGGCAATTAATAAAAAAATTTGAATTTTTGGTTGGCAAAAACATAGAATTTTACTTTTGGGTGGCACAGACAAAAAAAAAAATTTTCTTTACGCAACATAGCAGTCTACCAACTAGTATGGTGCTATAAACTTCGTACCGTCTGCTATATATTTAAATAATTTTATAAAACCCTGATAGCTCAACATAAACCTCAAATGTGAATTTTATCGTATATTTAAGGAGAAAAAATATAATGAATTTTAATAGAACATTGAATTCTGAAGATGAAAATCGTCTCTGAGCTCCATACCATACCCACAGTAACTAGATTGCAAGCACGCTGTCCAAAATTATGGTCGTTACATTGTAATGCTAATTACTAATGCTAATAATCACTTTTTACCAATAAATTTATTTCTAACCATCCAAACTCTTCACAAAAGTTACACACTTCCCAATAAATTTACCCATTCCCAATAAATTTCTTCCCTTCTTCCTTCTTCCTACTTTATTCTCAACGCATCCAAACGGAGCCTGAATAACAATGGCCTTTTTTGAATGGTTGGGAATAAAAAAGGTAGAAATTTTTTAGAAGAAAAATAGAAAAACATTATTTCGAGAAGAAGAATGAAAAGAGTATTATTCCAGGAAGAACAAATATTGTTTGGATGGTGTGTTGAGAAGAAAATGAAACAGATGAATTAAAATTGAAAATTAAAATTAGAAAAAGTGTTATTCCGGAACAATGTTTTCAAAACCGTACCGGATACCGGAAATTTCCGGTAATACCGGGAACCGGAATGGTGACCGAAACGGCGGTATTCGGTATTGTGAGAGGAAAAACCGGAAAATTTCGGAAAATACCAGAAAATATCGGATTTCCATCATCTGGCCGGTAAGGGTGCCGGTACGGTTTTGAAAACATTGTTCTGGAAAGAAAAAAATTATTTGGATGAATTTTTCTTTCGAAAATTAGCCTCTTCCGAAAATGTCTTATTCTCATCCATCCAAACAAGAATATGATTCGCATTATACTATTATTACTAGATAATAAAATGTTTCACATTATACTGCATAATAAATGATTCACATTACAAAAATGCCTACTCCCTTCCACATAAGATCATCAATATAATGCAATTACATTAAAAAAAATTAAAATCAATATTGTGCAACATTCTACCAATTAATGCCCTGCCAAATCTCTTGAATACACTAATCAACTTACCTTTTTTTTTCCTTTCCTTTTTAAATCTCAAATCTCTACAGGCGAACTTAGAAAGTAATAACTAATAAGACTAGTAAATTATTAAACATTAAATATTAAATATTAACAAAAAAATAATAAATAAAGCGCTATACCCAATTAGCTCAGCCCGTGACCTCTCCAATGGTGACAAAACCGACTCACGGGCTCCCAGAATTTTTCCCTATTTATACCCAAGCTTAAGGGCCACTACGTACCACGCAAACAAGTTACAAACAAACAAAACTAACCAGCTAGCTCACAAAAAAAATAATCAATGGAGAAGCTAAGAATTGTCTTTGTGGCTATGGTTGCATTCCTCCTTGTTCTAGAAGGAGTTCATGGGATTTGCAATGTAAGCAATGATGGCCTCATGGAATGCAAACCTTGCATACAGAACGACAACCCAACCGACGGGCCGACTAAAGCTTGCTGTGCTGCATTGCAGGATGCCGATTTCAAGTGCTTGTGCAAGTACAAGGATTCCTACATGCTCAAGACCATGGATATCAACTCCACCCGTGCCATGGAGCTGCCGCAGTTGTGTAACATCCCCAATGCACCCGTCAGTTGCAAATCAGGCAAACGCGGCACACCGATTAACTAACGAGTCATGACTGGTTTTAGGATTTGGTCTCAAGAGTATATGTGTTAAATTACCTATTCTTTGTCCGTACTGCATGTGTTGATCCTGTTATGTTTAGTGAGGAATGCTAATGTGGGGTTGTGTTTCAATTTTGGTCAACTGATCGTGGTATGTTGGTTGTGTACCTGCCTTTGGGTGCGTTTGGATAGGTGTGGGAAGAAGGGAAGAAGGGAAGAAGTGGGAAGAAGTATTGGGAAGTGTGTAACTTTGTGAAGAGTTTGGATTGTTTATAATTTTTTTTCTTCCCATCTTACTTCTTCCTCTTCTTCTTCTCTCATCCAAACGCACCCTTTAATGTTTAGTTCTGTTTTTTCAGTTATAAATGTTTTGGTGTTGAAATGGTTTTAAGATATGCTTGGCAATGCCTTGTTTTTTGCCTTCTCCTTTTTATCACAAGAAGCACAGAAGAGTTCTATATAACTTTTTTACATGAATTTATAATCGTGATTCAATAGTATAATACAACGCGAGACGTTGATCATGTACATGGAACCTTACACAAGTAAATTTAATTTATACATAATTATATAGTATATACATATATAAATGATGAAATGAAAGATCATCCTAGCTTTTTGTGATTTTGGGGATCTTATTTTAAATAGGATCAGACCGGTTAAAAAGTTTTTAACAGGTTCATGTAACGTGCTGTTAATTTTCTTTTCTAATGCAAAGGGGCTTAATTTTCTTTTCATGTAACGTGCTGTTCATGTAACAGGTTCAAGTAATCTTAGTATTTTATTACTGTCACGATGAAAGAGTTCAAGGGGAAAAAAAATCACGTCCTTAACCTAGCAGTAGCAGACCGCTAGCTTCACCTCTCTCCGCTCGACTTCATAGAAGAAGTGCCGAAGTGGTGAAGGAAAAACGTACTAAAGGCTTCGTTTGGATAAGGTGTGGGAAGAAGTATTGAAAAGTGTGTAATTTTGTGAAGAGATTGGATTGTTTATAATAAATTTATTTTCTTATTTCTTTCTTCCCTTCTTTCCAAATAAAATCCAAACAGAGCCATGTGGTTATTTAAATTTGAATAAATTGAAGAGCTTGACCCATCATATCTTAAAAAAATAATGCCAAGAAAAATTATATTCGTCAGTTGTTTGAATGAATTTCGACATATCTTCTTGAGTTAATGGAACTGGTCGATCCGATGTGAAAGTCTATTGTAATGTTAAATATTATAGGCTCTGTTTGGATCGTATGAGATTAAGGATAGGATTAGCTATTCAGGATTAAGATTCTTAATCCTAAATTTTTAAGAATAAGTTTAATCTCAGATTAAGACTTTTTGTTTGGATGAGGAAAGAATAAATAATGAGCTTTTTTTTTCTAATCTCAACTCTTATTCTAACAAAATGTCGGATTAATTAATCTTAGTCTGATTAAGAATAAGCTCTTAATCCTAGACTGTTTGGATGGTTTCTTAGTCCCGAATAGCTATTTAGTCTAGAATAGCCCTTATTCCTAACTATCCAAACAGGACCATATTTATTAGCTTTAGTAATTTTAAGATCAGTCATGGGGTCCAAAGTATTTAAAAACATATATAAATAGTAAAATAGAATTTGATCCTCATGTTCAGACTCGATAACTCTATCCGTTTATGTACATCCACTCTTAAGTTTGATATATTTTGAAAAATCTTTTGCCAAAATGGCCAATTATTTCGGCTCATGATGTACTGTTGCAAAATTTCTCATGAAGTCGCATGTTGTAAGGTGATCATGATAGGCACTTCAGGTGAGTTTATATATCATACCAGAGTGATACATTAAACAATATCTCAAATAATTGTGAGATTGCAAATTGTGACAATGCAACTTAAGTGTGAGATTGCAAATTCGAAATCTGAATGGATATTTTAAAATTAAATTAAATTGTAAAACTGAATCCCAATTTATCATTAAAATGTGAATTATTGGATGATTCTTGTCCACATGAAAATGAAATGAAACTAGCTGAAAAAAATTAATATATGCAATTTAACCTTTCGTGGGGTCTACCTGGTTATTTTAGCAGATAGAAACAACTATTTCTACAAAATAAATAAATAAAGAATCTAACAGAACCCCATGGATTGGACAAACCGACTCTGTTTTCTTTATTCTAGATTTCCAGTAAACAGAACAATACTAGTTACTAACACTAATCAGATCAGAATCATCAGATCAAATAGATGCCAGAGTACGACTATTGCCGCCTTCCCGTGACCCATGATCTCTTTTTCGTTGAACCCAAGACAGTTCTAAACTAAACTATGTGCAGTGTGCTGATTAGTATAATTGTATGTATAAACGACTCTGTACAAATTTTCTTAACACTACTGTCATACTCGGCCCATTAGCCCAAAGATCTTTAGTTTGAAAGCCCAATTCGTTAAATTATACAACCACCATCCTTTTTGAGCAAAAGTGAAACTAGAAACGTGATGATAAATTATCAAAATAGCTATGTTACTTGAGTGTGCGGGTATCGTAGCCGATTCGATGCGGGTGCGGAGATACGGTATTTTTTAAAAAATTCGGATACGCATGTATATATAAAATAATTAAAATAATATATTTTGTATTTAAAAAAATAATTTATATATTTTATTAATATAATATTAGTAACGGTATATTATAATCTTTTAATTTATATTGAGAAATTTAACAATATATACTAACAATATGATGTTCTTAATTTTATGATACATCAATAAAGCATAATAATATATACTAGCTAGTGGGCTTTGTAGACGTTAATTATCATATATTGTACGTACTTGCATAATTTTTAAATCATTAATAGTGCCATATATTGTACTTGTATATCAATTAATTATGATTATATAATAATATTGTGCTTATGAGAGGTCATCATACATTGTAATTTGTACTAGTATAATTGGATCTGTATTTAGGAAAGCCATCTTCAACCACGTCAAAACAGCCCAGGCCCAATTGTTCGGTTTTGAACTAACCTTTTTGTCCCACAAGGGAAATGGAAGCTATGTAGAGAGAGTATATATATCGGATTGGTCCAATTTTAAGACAAATTGGACAAAATTTTAAGACAAATTTTAAAACATTCCTGAATCCTTTTAGCCCATTTGACCAATTGAGTGAGTTGTTCGATCATTGATATAATTGCTCATCACAAAAACCACTCCAGCCCAATAATGGAGTGCACGAGTGTTTTATCCATGGTCTTAGATTCAATTTTGCGTGAATATCAGTTCCGAAAAAATTAGTACTAACTTTACTGTTCATATTAATTTTGATAATAACAGAAAAAAATCAAAATTTTAATAATAACGTTGCTGGATCGTCATCCCAGTTGACGAAAGCCCAATACCCTTGGATCGTCATCCCAGTTGACGACCCAAGTTTGGATCGTTATCCGAAATGACGATCCAACAAAAAACCAAATATTTTAATAATATTCTGAATTTTTTTTTTTGGATCGTAATCCCAAATGACGATCCAAACAAAAAATTTTCAGAATTACTTTTAATGTAAAATTTTCATTTTAGCCCCAAAAGTTTTTATTATTACAAAATATATAATTTATGATTAAAAATTAAATATAATTAAAACATCTATTATAAAAATATAAGTACATAATTAAATTATGCATGTTAAATACATAATATTTGTTAGAGTTATGTCCTAGAAGTCAATAATTTAATGACTTAATTATTAGTTTATGTGTAGGATGATATTTTATCATCTGTTCCTAGGTTTATTATTGACAGATTATTCAGGTTGAGGATCTGAATAGTAGATCTCTGTTGATCATTCTTTAGAATGACAATAATAAATCTAAACGGTCCATAATCTTGATAATTAACAAGGAACATTAATTATCATATAAGATTAGTATGCAAGTTAAGTGATGATTAAGTTCTACTAATCATAGGTAAAGAGTTACCAACTTAATTGCATATGTATATGTTATGGAACATAGTACAAGACTTGACCCAACGAAATAAACATATGGATTGTGTTATGTGTCATTGTTTATTTCGTTATGATTTTGGTTCTAAGTTTGAGATGATTATCTTTTCCACATGAGGATAGGTTCAATAAATATTGTCTACCACTGATTCCCGATAAGGGCTGCTATACGGACTTTATTTATGTTCTCTTGAATTGTGCGGGGAAAAGCTAATCATCAAGAAAACCGTATGTCCCTCATTAATTCACTTAGTGAGTGACGATATATATTTGGGCCCCTTGATGGAGTTGGATCGTATGCGCGCAACTAGGCGATCAACTCTAGATCAAGAAACGTATAATCTGCAAGAATGACACATTCCTATCTTGGATTATACGATGATATTGTGTGACATAAGAATCAAAATAGAGAAATACTTTTATTCTCTTATGCAGGATTTAAATATTGTAGCAGTACATTATTTATGCGAATTGGGAATCATAACGTGTTGCTAGATACCTCTTATGATTATTGGAATTAAATAACGATTTAATTCCATGTCCAACATAGCATAAATCCTCAAAGGGTCACACAAATAGGACATTAATCACACAGTGCATTATTTATTTATTCACAGCAGTAAGTACTGTGAAAATATGATAAGATTGATTAATTAATTATATACCGTTGCGAACCGTTATAATTAATTAAGTCAATGGATCATATAGAAATAAATTAATGCATTAACTAATCCTAAAATAATTATTAATGAGTTAATAATTAATTTAGTTCAACACAATTTTAATATAAATGGTTATATTATTTGATTGGGCCGTTATTTGGTAGCAAATAGATAGCCCAATTAAAGAGCAAATAAATGAGGCTTTAATTAATAGAATTAGAGACTAAATTGAGTGGATTAAGTGGCCCATATATGTCCATTTCGTGGCTGCCCAATATGTTGGTAGGTGGGATGGCATAGTTATAATTATGCAAGAGGTCAATTAGGTTTTGTGCTCTATATAAGGACCACTTATGAGAGCCTCCACCTAGCTTTTCTCTCTCCTCTCATTCCTCCCATGGAGGCCGCCACTTTCATCCTCTCTTTCTCTCTTTTGCTCATGTGTTGAGCTATTTTCTCTCCACTAAATCAAGGTTGTTGATTGATGCAAGAGAGAAAACCATAAGGATTAGGCTTGTTCTTTGGGTATGCTAGCACGTACCTTGTAGAACGTGATTAATCCTCCTTGGTGGACTCGAGGGTGGCTACTAGACGCGGTGGAGATGGTGGAGAAGGCACGCCATCGATTCCCATGCCTTGGTCGAGCCCCGCGAATACGATTTCGCGGAAGGTACAATATTCCACCTATCTCTTGTGTTAATTTGACTTTTGTGCACGATCCGTTGTGTGTGATGTTTAATTGGTTAATTAAATTGTAATTAGCACTAAAAATTAAAAATTACACACTTCCTAACAATATTGTATATATTGTAATATTTATTTATACATATATATATAATGTAATATAATTATATTAAATACATATTATTGTATATAATTAAAATATATGATACATATCATTATGTACATATATTTCTATGTATATTTATTTATACATTAAAAAAATTATATGAAGATATCTACATTTAATGTATAAAATTTTTTTATTGGACTATTATGTAAAAATAATAATTTTAGGGTCATCGGCGAATAACTTCAACAAAAATATATTCAATTTTTTCGCCGATGACCCTAAAATTATTATTTTTGCATAATAGTCCAATAAAAAAATTATACATTAAATGTAGATATTTATATGTATGTAAATGTGTAAATGTATATATTTAAATGTAGATATTTATAGATATTTACAATACAATAAAAAATATGTAATGTATATATAAATATATTTTTTAAAGTATAATTTTTAATATATTTTATATACATATATTTTATTTAATATACTTATACATAGAAATATATGGTCATCGTCACCATATATTTTTTAATGTATAATTTTTTAAAAAATTATATACATTAAAAATACATATAAAATATAAAAAAAAAATTTATTGGACTATATTGTAAAAATAATAATTTCAGAGTCATCGGCGAAAGAATTGAATATATTTTTTGTTGAATTTATTCGCCGATGACTCTAAAATTATTATTTTTACATAGTAGTCCAATAAAAAAAAATTGTTATACATTAAATGTAGATATTAATATATAATTTTTTTAATGTATAAATAAATATACACTAGAAATATATATACATAATAATATGTATCATATATTTTAATTATATACAATAATATGTATTTAATATATAAAATATACGATACATTATATATATATGTATGAATAAATATTACAAACATATACAATATTATGTATTTAACATGCAATAATTTAATTATATACTTATATTTTTATAATAGATGCTTTAATTATGTTTAATTTTTAATTATAAATTATATATTTTGTAATAATAAAAATTTTGGGGGCCACAATGCAAAATTTGCATTAAAAAAAAGATTCTGAAATTTCAAACAAAAAAATTTCAGAATATTATTAAAATATGTGATTTTTTTGTTGGATCGTTGGATTGTCATTTCGGATGACGATCCAAGTTTGGGTCGTCAACTGGGATGACGATCCAAGGGTATTTGGCTTTCGTCAATTGGGATGACGATCCAGCAACGTTAGTATTAAAATTTCAATTTTTTCTGTTATTATCAAAATTAATATGAACAGTAAAGTTAGTATTAATTTTTCGGATATCAGTTCACTTGTTGAAACTTGAAAGATAAAGAAGTCCGTCCTAGATAAAATAGCCTATATTGGGAGAGAAGTCAGATTCACTGTGACACTTATGATATGATCTTCTATGGAATTGTTGTGTCACTGCTGAAGTTTTCTTATCGTCGTACTAATAACAATGGTTTATTGTCCAGTCTCCACATCATCTGAAAGTTTTGATCTACTCTGCTTTTCCTCTAAGCACAGTGGCGAAGTTAGGATTTCGTATTAGCAAGGTCCGTAATTTTTTTTTTGTTGAAAATATATGTATGATGTAACTTTTAATATAGACATAGTATAATAATATTTTTTTAATAAAGAACTCTAAATAATGTGATATAAAAAATTCATGAGAAATCAAATATATATTATAATAACAATAGAAAATTTAAAATAATATATTTAATATACAAAATAATAATTCAAAAATCAAGACAATAAAAAATATAACAATTTCCTATGAATTTTTATTTTTCTCATAATTTTACATAATAGGTTCATTAGAAATCTTATTGAACACTTTTTTTTCTATATCATAGATATATAAAGATATGAGGCATACAGAGGAATTTGGCCACCATTCAAACCACAATATTTCTTATTTTTTGTGGCGCTCGAAATTTTTTTGGCAAGAATAGTATTTATGATTTTTACTGGCAGTTTTTATATAATATCCGAATTGTATTCTTTATCTTCATTGGTAGCTTTTGTTTATTATATCCTAAAGTTCACAAAATATTATATAGAAGAATCATGCAATGCACGAGATCCACGCTAGTATATATATACTACAAATAATTATTTATCCAAATATTTCATTCTATTTTAAATTTTGTCTTAATAAAATTAATTGGGATGAAGGAAGAAGACGATTAGTCAGGAACAAATGCTACTTGGGTCCCTATGCGATTTTTTAGGTGTCGTTATACAATTCAAATCAAACACTACATGTTTAACTGGGTCCTTCAAATTTTTGAGATGGGTTCCTAACTTCTTGTGACCTCTTTTTTTAATTACAAACAAATATACTATTAAGAAAAAAATAATTTGAGCTACACGTAGCTTCGCCCCTGTCTAAGCACACCCTCCAAAGTTTGTAGCTAAATGTGTAGCGAATCACATAAATATAATGGGTACACTAGCCAGCAAAACGTAAATAATCTGCTCCAAATGTGGAAGATCAGGATGCGACCATTTAGCTCTGTGTATAGATGACACGATTCTTTTTTTATTTTTAATTTATTAAGTTCATGCATTTAATATTGGAGTTTCAAGAGGATATACCAAAAACGGCTTGAATTTTTCATATTTTCATACACTTTTTGTGTAGTTTAGCCGTTTAGAATTAATAACCCATAAAAGAGGAATAAACAAAAGATATCAAAATTAAAATCTCTCCCTCATTTGAAAATCCCAGATTTTGTAACAAAACAGAAGTTACTTCGTTCCTGTTTTAATTGCTGAATTATTTTTCTTAATTTTTTTATTGATCATTTGATGAAAATAAAACTTGCACTCTCCCCTTTGGTTTGTATGATGTTGACAGTCGAATAAAAAGACTGCTAGCGTCTCTCTAAAACTTGTAACGTGGTATTCGAAAAATAAATCTTTTATTTACTTGACAACTCACAATAACATAACTCAAGTAAAATACGATTCTATCCCTGTTCGTTCTTATTCATTTTTTAAATGGATGAATTGGAAAGGGTATAGCTGCCTTTTAAAAAATATATATAAATTTCTCTACATTAACTAACTTCTCCAGTTAAGAAAAATTACTTCAAAATCATTCCTTTTGAACCTTTTCTATTTAAATCAATTGAACTTGAATAAAATATGGTTCTGATCAAGGGGCTCCTGAGATAAATTTTATGGTTTCTTTTGCCATGTTCAAGATCCGAAGAAATCATCAATTTTATAGAAATTATTGTGTTGTGTCGATTTGTTTACCTCTTATTTAAAAAAAAACAATTAAAAAAATTGTTCAATTATTAACATGGATTCATTACTCTTTACATACAAACAAGAGAAACGGTTTCGATTTGCCAATTTGGGTTGAATTATTAGCATCAAAGATAAAGTGAGCATTGATTGACATCACAAATAACGTTGATATTCAATCATCGCGTATACATAACATATAGAATCACTGTACAAGCTGCATGCTGACAAAGCAATTAATTGCAATTTATTAACAGCGTGACTGTCACTTAATGCCTCCCACAAAAAAAGAAAAAAAAAAGAAAAAAAGAGATAGCATAGTATCATTTACTGACACAATGAAGCATGAGTTGATTGATAACTTGATATCATTTTATTGAACATGGACTGAACCAGGATGAATGGTGGTTCTTGATGTGCACTTATTGCACTGCACTGGACTTTTATGTCTTTTATTTTTTTCCTTAAAAATTGTTCAAAAATAAAGCAACAAATAGTAACGATATTTCGCTGGATACCCCAAAATAGTCCAAAATTTGTCAGAATCGTCGTGATTTGAATTTAATACAACTGCACTGAGTTGCTGAAGAGATATAATGAACCTTGTCATTCATGGCTCAGACTCTGCTATTTTTTTCTGACTTGCAAGTGTACCTTTGTCACTAATTTTTAAACAGAATTTACAAAATGTCTTGTTTTATATAATCATAAATAATTAAGTTATCAAAGTTTTTTTGGCATGCCGCATATCCGCATCATCAATTTGTCAAATCTTGATCGGAAAATTCTCATTTTTCATGCTTATTTTCTGATTTAAAAAGAAGTATTTGAAGTGTGTAAGATACATCAAAATTTTGAAGTATTATAATTTCTTTTGTGTTGTTCTAAATAAATTTGTGTGTTATATAATTTCATTTGTATAAGCTTTTAGTGTTTCAAAAAAAATGTCTAAAATTTGCTTGATATAAGATTATTTAATAAAAATTTATTTAAAATTTTAATTCATTTTTAAATACATTTCTTTCCAAAAGGAAGTCTAAAAAATTAACCATAGTTTAGACAACAACAATTGTGAAAAACAAATTGCCAAATACTAAGGATTTCACATCAAAACTTTTGCTGCCTGGATGAACAGTTAACCGGATTTTAAAAAATTAAAAAGATCCATGTGCAATTTTACAACACTAAGATGCCTTATCAAGTTATCATGGCTTTATAGTTTGTACCTAGCATAAAAAAAAGCTAAAAATTTTGGAGTGGATAGCTTTTCTAAGCACTGCTTTAAATTCAATAATTAATATTTAGTCCAAGATAAAGTCGGAGGTTTTCACAAAGCCCTACAAATCCCTTTGGTCTCTTCCATGCGTGGGCAGCAAAAACTGCTATTTGCTTTGGCCTCATCCATGTGTTACAAAAAGATAAAGGCAGACATACTCAACACATTACACAACACCTTGAAAAAAAGGTTAGCATCTCTTTATTGGCCACTTGACATGAGGGGATCCACAACCTCTCTCTAGTTCTTCCTAAAGCTAGGGAAGCATTGATTATCCCTTGTCCTCTTCTCCATTTCACAAAAAAATGGAAATGTAGCTCGTTTTATATGTTTAATACCAAATGTTACTTTGGGAACTATAATAGGGTGGAGCCAGTAGGCATGCAAAGGTGGCTTAAAAATATGTGGAGAGCTTTTCAATTACATACTATATATTGTTAATATATAACATATTGCACCCTAATAAAAGAGTTCAAATACAATAAATATAGCTAAAAGACAATCTAGTTAAGTTTATTATTCGTTCAAACTAGTTTAATTATATTTTTTTAGAGAAAATTTAGAAGAAAATTCACAAATAAAGTATTGCTCAAATATGAAAATATTTGGTTATTATTTTTTTAAGAAAAAAAATGCTTTTTATTGTATTTGATACAATTTATGTTCAGAATACAAAATATTGCAATATTATATTTTGTTGACAATTTTTTAGATTTTTAAACTTTCAAATTTTAATTTGTCTAAGTCAAAATTCTGACTCCCTAAGTCGAAATCCTAGCTCCATCCCTGACTATACAAATTTAACCACCCCTTTGTTCTAAAAGTTAGGGCAACTTATATTAATAAATTGAAATTCATTTTTGTATACACAACTAAAGGTAGCAATTTGAATAATATATAGCAAAAATGTAGAGAGTCATTTCATGACTAATGTATTGTTACGATGGAATCTCAGAATATTAGTATAATTAAAATAATTGATTTCTCGAACAATTTATCCATCATTAATTTATTGTTAAGAATTGTCTTATAACCTTCGAATTTCTTTAGGAAAGTCTCCATTTAGGGACAAAATGGAGGGAAGTCATTTTTAGAGTTACCCTTCTTCAAATTCACTCCTTTTAAAAGCACAAAGTTCCTTCTCTTACACCCAATCCTCATACCGGACAGTCCAAGTCTGCGCTCCTCCTAACAGACCTTCGTTCTCCTCTTCTTTCACCACCATCACCTATTATGGAGGTATATACCGTACTAATTCCAGATGATTCATTCATAAAAATGCGTTCTTTATATTTTTTTTTTTATTTGCACGTATGAAAGTGCGTTCTTTAAATTGACGTTCACATTTCTTTGCAAATGCCAATGTTTTTACCATGCATTTGGGAAGAAGAAAAATTTTAATTTGTTCATTTGGGTTTTCCGTTTACAAATTTTATTTTTATAATTGAAGGATATCAAGAAAGGAAGACAAATACCAGCATTTGGGAGTTGGAATTGGAATTTGTACAGTGATATGCCCATAACAGAAAAATATTTCCAATCAGCAACATTCTTCTTGGGAGCTGAAACAGATGACCTCTTCAAAGTGGTTCAACCAACCAAAATACATTTCCAAAACCATAACAAGGTATGAATTGCCTTCTTGCATGACCAATACATTTCCTATGCCATGCATCCGTCTTTCAAGAGTATTTTTCCACTTATGAATTTTTGGTACACATAAGGCCAAAAATACTTAACCATGGCGCAACCAAAGGTGACAATCCATTGGATTAACTAGACAAAATACAATTAATCTATATTGACCATCATTAATTAGTCATGGTATTTCCTTCCAATTAATTAGTGTTTTTTGTAACAATTTTCCTTTTACTTAATGCAGGGTACAAAGGGAAGTTTTAGAAAAGCAGGGGACAAAAAATGTAACGAGAGAAAACCTAAATGCATGGATAAGGATCTGTATGAAGTGCCACCAGAGCTCATCTACCAAGTCAAAAAGAAGGTTATTTTCATATCTATACTTGCATGTCTCCAAATTAAATTAAAGAAATATAATACATATGGGCTGATTATCTTTTTATTATTATTTTTCAATATTTTGCAGAAAAGGTTGATAAGAATTTTCTGGACAGGGTGCTTGAGTTTGAATTGCATTGCCTAAATTGAGATTTAAATTAGGGGTATTTCTTCCTGTAAACTTAGTTTATGAAATAACGTTTTCATGTTATGCTTCAAATTAGCGTCCCCTGTTTTTCTTCTTTCTTTCCTTTTCTTATATACCTATTGTCTCATTTTTTTTTATGTATTTTTCTGTTTTTGACGATTATGGGCTGTTGATCCGTTGATCGTCAATGTAAATTACAATTAGTGCACCTTGATATTGGAAGTGGTTTTTGTAATTTGAACATAAGCTGGATCTTAGTCTCATTGGTTTAACACTTCGACCACAATTTCCTCAAATCTTGACAACAAGATCATGCCGCATATATTGTAATAAAATATGTAAACTAGAGCTGTTATTTCAATAAGAAGAAATAAAATTAGACTAAAAATCAAAGAGGCGCGAAAACAAAGAGATCTATTCTGAAAGAATTAGATTAATTAGGGCTACATTATATGTGTATATATTTTTTTTACTTACGAACGCATTTTTCAAATACCCAAAAGCGCAAAAAATAATCTTTAAAAAAAAAAGCAGGAATTATAAGTGTCATCGGCAAATATACCATCCCAGCCATCGCTAAATATAAAGTGAACATATACATCAAATAAGATGAACATATAGATGATCTAAGTGAACAGTTACAAACAAATAAGTGTTTGATCACTTGTTCAGAAGTTTATATGCATATTCAACTAATTTTCATTGAACTTATTTGTTTGTATGTGTTCACTTAGATCGTTTATATGTTCACTTTGTTTGCTGTATATGTTCACTTTATATTTAGCGATGACAGGGATGGCAAAACTGCAGATGGCAGTAATCAATTTCCAAAAAAAAGCATCCAGTTCAGATTGCGTCGAGGATATAAAACAATGGTCCAGATGGTGTGTACCAAGAGACAAGCTGACCGGGGCATGCCAACATATGCACATAATAAAGGGTTTTTCGATTAGTAATTGCATTCTTCTATTTTTCTTCCGAGTATAAAAGGAACCAGGAAAAAGTCACAGAAACATTGTCTTGACATTTAAAAAGTCTTCACAAGCAGAAGCAAAAATGGTAATAATTATCATTAGGGACCAGCATGCTGACATTACCTTACTCTCTTAAGTTGATTTTTGGACTTTAGTGAGTCATTATATCTGTGACTGTATGTAACGTTGCTCCTAATGTTATCATCAGCATGAAGTACAAACAATAATGCCCATGGAAGCAACGGTCGATGTAAATTTGTATATATGTGGAAAATATACATTATCAATTCACATTTCACAATGAAAATTCGATATATATTAACAATAAGAGTTGAATTTAGCTTTTTCCAGACATAAATTTGCAGTTTCTAAGATCTTTTCGTGTACCATATATAGACCTCCATGTAACCATTAAATAAGTTGCTCGAATATTTATGGTAGAGAAAAAAAAAGCCATTTTCCTTAGAATTATTCAACCAATTAATATATTTCTTTTTGCATGGTTTGAACTTTTAGCCAATATAATGTTCCACTTACAAAGGGTAAAATATGTAGTAGTTAATTTAACACAGCAATATCTAAAAAACTGGATGCCTGATTTATCAAAGCCTTAATTATTTTTTTTTAAAATAAAGTGGGAAAGAAACTCAACTTTCCTCTTGCTAGACAATTTACCCATAATATAATACAATAACTCTTTTATAACTATAACAACCAGTCAAGTTATGTAAAATAAAATAAATAAAAGAACATATATATTTAATTAATAGAGTTTATATATATTGTATAAAAAGGAATAGACCATGATGCTTAATTTACAAAGTATTCCGATATAAAACATATGATGTAATTTAAAATTTAATTGTTTAGTCATTCATCGAAATTACATGTTAAGTTTTTTTTTGGGACTTAATGAATTATATTGCATCAAATTTACTACTAAATGTATGTAAATATATAAAAAAAAATTTTCTAGAATTTTAGTTTTTATTTTAATTAGCATTTTCAGGTTATTACATTGTCATTCAAAAATAATTGTTAATATATTTCTATCCTAATCTTTTACCTTTTTCATCTAATACGTCCCGCTTCAATTTTGTACTAATATTTCTGACTGCTCCAGTGCTCTCTGAAAAAATGGTCCAGCATCATCCAGCTAGTGAATGTATAGTCGGCTAATATTTAATATATATACGAACCGTGATAGGTTTTTTCATGCTATAACAGTCTGTCCCTGTCCCCTGATCTACTGCATGCAGCCTAACCTTGTAAATAAAGTGGTACTAGGTTAGATTTTTTTTTTTTTTACAGGGAATCTAATTTTTCATTTATCTGCTAATCCAATTGATTAATTAATTCAATTTTCTAATTAAATCATTTCTAGCATCTTTTGAATTTGTCTCGCAGAATATTTGTTATTTGATTTATTTGTCTAGTTAATTAATAATATTTAATTGAAACAATTCAAATTATGCCTAACCAAAATGCCCCTATTTATAACTAATATATAGTCACAATATCAATAATTGGACTTGATTAACCTAGCGAAGTGTTAATTTTGCTACAATGATAATTAAAAAATAAAAAGGCCGAATTGTACTTTAACCAAAAGTTGAAGCTTATTGAACCTAAGAAAGCAATTAGGATTTTGATTTAACCTCCAGGTGCGACTTGATGACCTTAATATATTAGTTGAACAAATAAATATACAAATGACTTTATTGGAGAGAGTGAGGGACCATGGGGTTTCCTCAATTAATTTTTTTTTCATCTCAGTTTAAAGAACAATGAATTAAACATATTATTTACTTTATTTCCATCTTATTAAACGGCTCCTACTTTCAGGAGCATGCAAGAGAGACGGCCAGACGGGAGACTCTAATGGAGCAAACATAAAAAGTTAGAAATATATGATACTTTAATTAAGATAGAATTATACAAACACAAACATACTTTAATTTCTCTTTTCTGATTCATTTTACTGGATATAAATCTATCTATGTTTTTATAATGCATGATAGATAGTGCTTCCTATCCTCCTTCGCAAATGAAAATAATTTTTTAATACATTAATGGCTAACATGCTGTAACAAACAATTCCATGGACATCTGAACAAGTATAATCATATTCTCTTTTTTTCTCTCTGTTTGTGACTTTGTGTGTGTCTCTAGGTTAAAAGTTGTTGCTTTCAACATGTTGGTAAGCCAAAGCAGCTTTTGCATCATACTAATTTCTATGGTTTGTTAGTGTTACATGAGAAGTTGCTTTCGAGCTAGGCTTTAAAAAGCAAGAAAGAAGAAAGCCAGATAATAATAGCTAGGTAGTTTGTTTCTTCTACAAAGACACCTCGACACTGATGGTGATAAGTGATGATAGATGCGACTTTTGTTTTTTCTATTTCTATGGTTAATGTATAAGGAATCTTACATGGATTTTTGTTCATAGGGTCTCCCAAAGTGTAGTCCTGTATAATAACACTTACACAAGAATGAATGTAGCAATCATTATTATTCTAACTGTAGCTACAATTACAAAAGACTAAAATTTTGTGGCTAGAAATCAATATAGACGTATTGGTTTGAAGTTTGGTAAGTAATTTCTATGAAAAAAAAGGAAATTATACATATTAGCATGAACAGTTACAATTACAAAGAAAGGTTGATCTTGCATGTAGCTCAAATCAAGTAGAGTTACGGTGTTGGAATTTCAGTAGTCAACTGTAAATGTAATGTGCACAATAGATGAATATTATGGAGGTTGAAATCTTCTCCATTAATTGAAAAAAAAAACAAAATATATTTACCATTTATTAAACAAAGTCTAATAAAAAACAATTAAATGCGATTTTATAAATAGCATTTCAATGTAAACATAAAAATTATTATATGGGACACGAGTATTGCAGCCACGTCGAAAGCAGTGATTTTTTATAATTTTTTATGGATGTCAAAATTAAGCTGAAGATCAATTAATACATGGAGAAAATAACGTAAATTACATCTACTGACTATGCTCTAAATTGAAGTTATTAATTTCAGAACATTATAAATATTTAAAAAAGCTCCCCCAAAAAAATACATGGGAATCATCCTTTAATGTGATAGTATTTGCAATAAAACTTTGAAAGGAAGATAATTAATTGGAAGGGTACAATCATTAAGTTATATAATAAAATTTTTTTATCAGGGAGCAGCTTAATTAAACATAAGTAAAAAAAAAACTAAGCTATAATATTCAAAGTAATAAGTTTATACTTTATACCTAACTTAAAAGTACAGATTTTTGGTACCTGATCATGCTGGAATGGAAGCTAGTTATTAAAGCTGATTATGGTGGATAGATTTGCGAACATTGGCCTCAATTTTAAGATAAAGCCTGAGAAATCTGCTAGTGCTCTTGTTACAAGAAAGGGTAGATAGAGACCAACCAAGCTTTGCAAAGAGAATAGAAGGAAAGGTCCCACGTAAGTCAATTATTTTGACTACAGAAAGCTGAAAGTTACTTCGCACATGTACCCCTCCAAGATAAAGTAATTTCCAAAAGAAAGAAACAAAAGGAAAGGAAGGATTAAACCCCCGTAATTAGAAAAAGAAAATTAGTTAGCACTGCACCTTTTTGTCGTTAAAACTTTTGAAATCATTGTAAATGACCCACTTCCGATTTGAATACTGGTTTTCAAATCTACACTACTTATAAAAGTATTCATATAAAATGAGTAAACTTGTCAGATAAAAGGGTGTAAATAATTCTTATGTCAATTATGTACTATTGATTTGTGTAATTTGATTTGATCAGTGGTCTACATCAATGTTAAACTTTTCTTAAAAAAAATTAAGTTACTACCAAATTAGCCATTTATTTACAAGGAAAGACTAAATTATTAATTTTACCATATTTTTATTGCTTAACATGTAACATTTTATATATAACAAAAAATAATATCAATATTTTTTTTTGCTCACGTATTGAGTACATCTTTTGCTAGTGTAATATAAATCCTGCTTGGCTTATCTTAAAAAAAAAAAATCCTGCTTGGCTCTTCAGCAGTTCAGTTATTGCTGTGTGTCAATATATAAAAAATTGCGTTACGAGTGACAGCATATAGAGGTTAATGACTATATATTAACGTCCTTTTAGTACGAGGTATTGGTTCCGAACCGAACGGTCAAAGTTGATTCCTTGGTACATGTGCTAAGTTTCTTAATTAGGTAAAATGTTAATTGTAATAAGAATTAAATTAAGGTTTTTAGCTTTAAAATTTGACCAAAATTTTCTTATCGAATTAATTCTAAATCTGCGACCTCTTTTAAAATACATTATTTTTAATCATTAGATTAAGCAAAAAAAAAATCTCAGTTGGAGTCGTATCATTTACATAAAATGGGTCGTCAAAATAATTTATATATCGAATGGTAAGTGACGACTTAATTTCGTTCATATATAGTAAAATTGTGAACTATACAAGTACACTCATATTGCACTCATATATAATTTTATTGGAAGCAGAACACGAATTGCTATCCTTATGTTATTGTGGAACATGTTGAATTAACGCATCTTTATTTGTCAGAGTAAATATTGATCTAAGCGGCTAAGCCTCGTCTGAAGTATAAAACAATTATTTTGTTGTATAAAGGAGTTGGAAATTAATATGTAGTGCTTATTGAAATTTGTTTGGGCTATATGAAGTTTTCGAATAATATTAATTAATTTTATTATGTTTCATTCAGACGAGGTCTAAATTCAGGCGCACGTCCTCTGTTCAACAATAGTGCACGATGATTTTTTTTAGCTATAGCAGTTATCATCGCTGATATATTTTCATTGTTTTAATGTTTAATCGACTTATATCAAAAGATGGAAATAGGTGCCGGGTGCATAACCAAATAGCCTAATAAAATATCAAAAGTCCATTGAAGAAATATACCTATTGGGCTTATTTGTAGAATTTGGATCGTTCATATTTTTCAACAGAAATCATGGGCTGGCAACCTAGCTAATAAGCTAAATATTATGAGTCTTTTTTGGATTCTATCTGACTATCTACTTACTCTTGATAATTAGGCCGATCATCACAAAAATTAAGGGTCGACAAATAACTCACGAACCCTCGATTCATCATCTGTGACTCTCTCTCTTCGCCTCGCCTCCAAACTCCTCTCCAGATCGCCTCGCCTCACTAATCTCGACGCAAACCAGCTGCCACGCGCCTCTTTACTCATCCTTGATCCCTCCCACTCCACTCCACTCCACTCGACTCCATTGTTTCAATTCATTCTATGGTGAAGGTACCAACAATGAATCAAGGTCCTAATTTTTATTTTTCTCTATTTATAATTTGGTACTGTTCCACAATCTAGTAGACCAGCAATTGGTCCAATTTTTATAATTACTTGTGCTTTTGATATAATTTTATTATGCGAGTTCCGGATGAAACACATAATATCACATCATACGCTGCCGCATATGATCTGATCGCAAGACTGACAGATTGGCCCACTGTCAGCCCAAGCGGGTAAGCATTCCCCTCCCTGTCTGATCACATCATACGCTTCTTCGTTCTCTTTCTTTTTGTTTTTTGTTTTTCCTTCCTCTCAGTTGCGGCGGCTCACTGTTTTTCCCTGCAGAGGATTTCGTTCCGCGGCACACTGCTACGCCTATCTTTCATTTTCTCTCTACTCAATACTCCTTTCCAATTTTCTTTCTCCTCTCTCTCCCGCCTACAACTGATCTGATCCGGTATGTGCTCTTCCTCGCCTTTGCCTTAAATTAATTCGCGTTGCAGCGCAGCAATGGGTTCAAGTTCAAACACCCTTTTCTCCTTTTCAAGCACAAATTGTACTGTACCACTCTCATGTTGTTTGTGCTCAGGTGTATTATAATTCTTTATTGTGGTACCAACGATCCAATTAATGAATTTGCTGTTTTACTTAATCATCCTTTAGTGCTAGCCTTTACAGCAATTGTTTGATTTTCTTTTTTTCTTAGAACTCATTGTTTTCTTGGTTCCGTTCATAGAAATTGTAGAGAGAAGAGAGCACATTCAATGGCTGACAAAGGGGCAGAAGAAGGTAAGGTGGCCCCTGCTGAACCAGCCGTCGTTGGATTAGTAGATAGATTGCAGGAGCAATGGCACAAAACCAAGGAGCATGCTGAGACATACCCCTATGTTTGGGGTTCCTACATTCTGGTGTATAGTGGACTTGGGGCATACCTCACTTGGAGGTGGCGCAAGCTGCGCCGCACCGAGGACAGGGTGCGTGCTCTCCAGGAGCGGCTAAAGAAATTGGTGGAGGCTGATGAAGCCAAGAAGCCTCCATCTGGTTTGTAGTGGGTAAACTTTTTTTTTGTTTAACTCATTTTATCCTGTTTTGGGATATTTTTACTAGCACATCTTTAGAAAATTGCAGTTATTTTGGTGATGTGAATTTCTCATTTGTTTGCCCTGAGCTGTTTATTATTCTTCTTTTTCTTTCCTTTTAATGCTAGATTTCTGGTGAATTGGAGATGGCTCAATTCACACAATCAATTCTTTTTTGCCCTTTTGTTGAAATTAATTTTAATTATTTTGTTATGTAGGGTCATAATGTTCAAATAGAAATGGTAACATTTGGAATAATTGCATGAGATTTAAAAAGAAGAATGGAGGTGTCTGGTATGGTTAAGCTAATTTTGCTTAGAGATCCATAAAGTTTATATGAGTTTAATAACATTTGAAAGACACAATTTGCAAACAGGACATGAAGTATATCTCTACTATATTAAAAGCACCAATGGAAGAATGTAACATCTCAGGATACAATCTGAACAATCTACATCATTAATTACTTTTAATCTATAATCTAAACCATTAATTGTTAAAAGATAAAGTTGATCAGCGGTCCAGATTATATCGTAGAATGAAGAGAGTTTTATTCTTTCGTTCATCTCATTTGATCGGAACGCGCAGATGCGCGAGCGGAACGAATGTTCGCTCGTTATAATGCATTCCTGGTTCGATTCCTCGTGAAAGTGATTTTTTTTTATTTTCAACACCTCAGTATTTTATTTTTATTTTCGGGAATAAAGAGCCGCGTCTCAGGCGTCTCTTCTCTTCTCTTCAGTCTGATCTCTTTCGTCCCTTCGTAAAACCTAACCGCCGATCGGCCCCATCCAACGATTCATCGCCCCCCATCCAACGATCGATCGCCACCCCCACCCAAGTACCACGGATTGCCACCCTCACCTAACAACCCACAGATCGCCACCTCTGCTCCATAATCTCGATGCGCATACAAAGTCCTTTGAATTATTTTGAAATTTCAATTTGGCGCTTGATTTACTGTTGCTCCCTATTTAACCAACGATGCCTAAATGAAGAAAGCAGATCCGATTGTGGCACCTCCTCGCCTACTGGTGCGTCTCTCTCTCTCTCTCTCTCTCTCTCACTCTCTCTCTCTCTCTCTCTCTCACTCTCTCTCTCTCTCTCTCTCTTTCTCATTATTCGATTTGATTTTGGAATTATTAAGATGGTTCAATCGCTTGCATTTTTAGTTGGAGATCTTTTAATTAATCTTGTACATTAAATTAATCTAAAATTACTGAATGCCATACATAAGAGTTCAGTGTCAAAATATGAATGAAAAAGATACCAGTCTTATAGAACTGGAAGTTTAATTACTTCATTGACTGTTTTGCAGATACTCCGAAGGCTTCAGTAGCGGATATTTGTTACTCTTTCTTGTGCTGGTATGTATCTTTCATGCATAGTGAACCATCCTCTCCAGTCATATCTTACCGCTCTTTCTTTCCAGTAGCCCACTGTTTCCTATTTTAATTTTTGGTACCTGGCACATATTTTTTTTTGCCAGTTTACTTCCTACTAAAATATTTGAAGTTGAACCAGTTTAAGGAGAGAAAAGATAGTTGTTGGTTCAATTTTTATTTTGTTTACTTAATTTCTATTTCTATTTCATATTTGATTTTGTATGTTGGGAACTGAGAGTTGAAATTATTTTTTTGTACTGATTCAGTTTGATAAAGGGAGGTTATTAGCCAGAATTAACATATTTAATAGCCAACTAATTTGTGTCTTGTATTTTGTAGAACAGAAGAGATAAAGTGTTCTGTATCTCTGGCTGAGGTTCACAAATCTGCTAACTACTTGATGCGTCAGTGGATACACAAGAATATCGAATTTCGCGTTTTATCTTGTTTCTGGTGTGATTTCCTTGACTTTTATCTGTCTTAATATATTAGGATTTTTATTCGCGTTTCAATATGAAAAATTATTTCTTTGGATCATTATTTCTTTTAATAGTTCTTATCTTGAAAATCGTTGTAAGAAGGCTAATTATTTCTACAGTCCAGGATTTATATGTTTCATCCTTTTTGTATGTATATTGTTTTACAATAAAAGGTGAAATCGAAATCAGTGTTATTTTTATCTCAATTTGAAAACAATTGTGTAGTCATAAGCTTCGATTAGATAATTAATTCATGGTCTACTGTATAAAGAAATCTGGTTTTGCAGGTATTGAATAATTCATTATATTTGTGCGTGTATTTTTTTTGTTACTTTCAGATCTGTCCAGAGTTCTACAAAAAGACTTGTTCATTACTTGGCTAGCCATCAAGGCACTTCAGTCATACACAGTAAGTACTATAGGACTCTCTTTTACCTTTCCTTTAATAGCTGTTTGTTTCTTAGTTGTTTTCATCATATTCTGAATTTTCACATGAAACCAATTTGGTTACACGAGTAATTATAGGCAACCAAATAGGAGCAGTAAATGCAGTGTAAGAAACTAGATATTAGTTGACAGTTGTAATTGGTTGCTTATATATATATATATCCTGTATGATTGATTGTAGGATTTGAATACTATGATGCCGATGTACAAGCTAAATATCAATTTGAATTCATAATTATCATGGACGCTCCTATGATTTTCCTGGTAAATATCAATTTGAATTCATAATTATCAAATAAATGCGATCTGGAAACTACTATCATTAATCATAGCAGTTTTTTTTTTTTTGTTTTACCTAAATGTATTATGTGTTTTGTTTGACTAGATGTAGCCCCTCATCCGTTGAGTAGGATGGATGCTACAGCTGGGCAAGGAAGGGGTCAAATATTGCAGCCCAATAGATATGTTGGACGAACCGAGCATCTCTATCGAAGGTACAATTTGCATCCCAGTGTATTTCAATAACTGGACACAAGTTCTAATTTTGTAGTAGCATTATAATTTTGTACATATCAGATTAATTGAAGGGCCATGAGTTTCCCTTTGAATAGAATGAATAAGATAATGCATATTTGGAATACTATCATGAATATATTTACGACTTGAAGGGCATATTGGGCATTTATTTGATTGTAATCTCAAAACCTTTGCACATTCATTGGGGTAAAATTTGTTGGAGCAGAATTAGCAAACAAATTGATAGAACCAAATGCTCAGATTAGTATACCAAAATAATTGACACAAGTATCAAATAAGGTAGCAGCTTAAACTTCCAGGTTAAACTTCTCCATGAGTTATAGTTGGACGAAAAAAAATTATTCCAAGTTAAATCGTGTGAATCACTTTACTGTTGTCGCGTAAATTACTTCTCTTGTTTACATATTACTGGATGTTTATAAACTTCTCCAGGTCAAACTTCTATCTTAAATTTTGGAGAAAAAAAGACAAATATTTCAGTCTTGAGAAATTGACACCACTGTGCCATGTGTTCAGCTTGATGGGAAAAAAAATATTCCAAGTACAAGAAAAAATCAGACCTATAGATGTACATCCAGTAGTATGGTTAAGCGTCTATTTGTGATGCTGTGCACTTAGGATGCATTCAGGCTTCAGTACTGAACATATGATGTTGTCCGTTCAAATCTGCTTGCTCCCTTATTTGATACTTGTCAATCGCTTTTGTTTGCTAATCTGAGCATTTGGTTCTATCCATTTTTTATTAAGTACCTGATTGTATTTAAGTACTTCTTGAAAAACGCATCTTTTTATTAATTTTTGTCTAAATGAAAATGCATCTTTTGCTTTTCTTTCTTTTTCTGTAAATATTTTTTCTTTATACTTAAAGTATGATTTGTTTTACATAGATTGCTTTTTTACTTTTCTCACAACATTCGTTAATTAAATAAGTTCTTACTCTATTTTTTCAATATGCAATAGACTAAGGTCAAGTAATTTGTATTAAGCATATCCCTAATGGTTATAAAGGCATTTTCTGGTGTTACTTGCTATCTTTTTATTTTTTTTCCTTTTTCCTTCCTGATATGCAATTTGTCAGAGTTTTGCTGGCTCTCTGTCAGTACCAAACATCCCCCAATTGAAATGTGGGGTGTCAAATAGTAGCTCTTGATGCAGCTGCCAGTATAGTTAATGGGTGTTACTTGACTTCTTAATTCTTTTTTTTTTATTTCCCTGCCTCCTTTGCACTTCTTGTATTTACTTAATGTCATTGCTAAGTTACAAACTGGAATATAGATACACATGTAGTTCTTACCTGTTCATATACAGTAAATAATTAAATTATTACAAGGAACTGAAACCCTGAAGCTAACTTTCTTTTTCATGTACTTGATTTGATGCCACAATCTCTGCTCTTTGGGTAAGAGTTTGGATTGCAGTTCAGAAAGAACTTAAATTTTAACGTTCAGAAATTACTGTGAATGATTCCCTTTTACATAGTGAAGTTTATGCCTAAAATGGTATAGTAGTGATATCAAGGGTATTTCAGGGAAAATAAATGTTTATTGGCCAACATGTATCTATGATATTGAAGAATTAATGAATTTATTTCCTACACAATTCCTCGTGTAATAAAATTTGCATGCTATTTCACTGTGGCAATGTTTATGTGGATCCTAAGTTCTAGGTAGGATATGCCCAGTAGCAGAGTCATAATTTGTTAGAATGCGATAAGCGCTGACTTGTGAGAACCTAAATGCATTGATACAATAGCCCAGTGGTGGTAGTTCTACTGTCAGGGAGTCGAATAAGGGAAATGTCATAGGTTAGGATGAGTAGTATGAAATAATGAGTATCAGTCTATACTTGTCTCCATTTACCAGTGCCCGCCGTATCACAAATCTGAACTGATATTAAGTAAGAGAGGCCTGCAAGTGTAGTTTCCAGAATCCTTTCATCTACAAATGAAGATGATAGAATTGGCAGTATTGGAGGTGACTACAATGGCACAAGAAAAGGCACTTGGTGTCGATTTCGCTCAATTGTACAAGAACTCTGAACTTAGCAGGTAAATTTCTGTCAATTGTCCAAACAAAATGTAAGATTTTAATTTTAATATATGTTTTACCTCTTTTGTTATCTTTGATTTCTTGTTTTGGTAGCTGTCCAACAAATCAGTGCTGAAGTTTATTGTATACATTTCTACTCATTAACAAAAGAACTATTACAAAATTGCTCTTATAGAAAGTATAATTTGATTGGATTTCAGGAGAAACAAGGCTTTGATTAAGGATGTAAGTGTCCCACCTCCTGGTTCAACTAACCTTTACTTCCCAACTCTGTACTCACAAGTCACGACCATTTTCGACGCAATGCATGGCTTGTTTATGGAAGCAGCATTTGTTGTACTAGAAAAATCCTCCTTATACTACTATGCGCTTTTTCTTAACTCTCGTAGTGTCTTTGTTGTTCGGAAGTATATTTTGGTAGCTTGGCTCCAAAAGGTAATGAACTATTGTCACTTTAGCTTAATTCAACATGCAGAAAATTAGTTAAAAAATAGAAAGATATCTCTACATCACGTGCAATTTAGTATCTGTGTGGTTAATGCAGTTGAATACTCTAGCTTTTGGTTATCTTCTTTTATTTTTTTTCTGCCTATTGGTATTGCAATGTCTACTATGCTACTTGTTTTTATCAAATTGTTAATGGACTTTTAAGGACAGAGGCCACAATAATACTGAAATCTATTGACATAGACCCGACTGTTTAATCTCATTTTGTAAAATTACTACATCTTATTTCACAAATTTAGACAACAAGATATACTTAATTCTATGGGAGCTCTCTATGCTGCTACTATGTTACTTGGCGTGCAAAATTCAACATCGGTCCTGCCTGTTGTGTCCATTGAACGAACTGTCTTTTACGGAGAGCGAGCTGCATGCCGGGATATACTCAGCTTTGCCATATGCATTTGAACAGGTATGTAGCAGAGAAGGCTTTGATTTTGTAATGTTATTATAAAAACCATCTAATCATCTATGAATGAGTTGCAATGGTAAATTTTAATCATGTACAGTTTTTCATTTTTATTAATGTCATATGCATGCATGTCGTAACATATTACTCCAATCTCAGTGCATATCAATATCTTTTCAGAAATTTAGGAAATAAAAAGTAATATGCTTTTTCATATTTATTGTAGGTATTCATTGAAATACCTTACATCTTAATTCTAAGGTGCGATATACTGTGTCCTGGATGAATACTATTGATGAGTAAGCCCATGAGCCTATTAGTAATCGAAGCTTGTGTAAGACCCAATGTTGTACAAAGAAAAAGACTAAGTTCACATAGGCTACACCTGTTCTTGATAAGTACCGAGGTACACCCTACACTGAACAATAGAGCTTGAAATTGCTATAAGGATAAGGACCAAAATGCAAAACAATGAAATGCAAACTGTCAAACCCAGAAACTGAGGGTAATTAGATGATGCCAGCAAACAAAAAATGAAACAATAAAACATGAGAATAAGTTAACTTCTTGATTTTACTAACTGTACTTCCCTTCTTGCTTCAGGTACTTCTGAAGGACTTAGAGACAATTTGCATGTAATAGCTACTTTAATAGCTCATTTTGGATGGATCTGTAATAATTCAATTTGTTTTATGCCTATGAGGGCTCTGTACCTGTATTAGTGATGCATTTGTGTTTATACCATTTAGATTTGTAATAATAATGGTACACGTTCACATATTAGGTTATATATATAATACACGTTGATATGTTAATGACTTAAAGGAATATAATAAGGCATTTAATATCTATATGAACTTCCTATACAGTCATACACCATCTATGCAAACTTTTTACCCATTTTGTACTAATCTGTAGCCCCTTTATACCGGCCATATGAATTCATTTGTGCCGACCCAATAGCAAGTATTAAGTATACCGGTCATATGCAAATTTGTTGTTTGACTTTTCTTTTGTTTTTGTATTTTGGCAAAACATGTCTCCGTATTAAGTATTATCACTTCGTTGCAACTACCGAGCATGAGCGACAAAAAAATGTGTATCGTGTTGTATTTTTTTTTTAGGATGCAAACACAACGAAATAGATATCATTAAGGGAATGACATACAAATTTAAATAATATTTTTCGTCTTTCAAGTTCGCCCACGCATTGAGTGGGCACTGTTGCTAGTATTTAGAAAAGAGAGATGGTATATAAATGACAGATTCCAACAATTTGCAAATATAGCCTACATGTACCATTTTCCGTACCTTTTAGTGAAGTGAGAAACTATTAACAAAAGATAATTCAAGTTCATGGCAAAGCACGGCTGTGGACTGGAGGTTTTGGTTTTACTGTGATTTTATTTATTTGGCGCTTGGGAATAATCAGGCTGCTAATTGTAATACACTGGCAATTATTTTTTTCCTTTTTGTTTTGAAAGTAAATGGAGATGGGATAAAGTCATGATATCCCTTAAAGATTGATTTACCAAAAATTGTAGGTGTAAATTTCGATGGAGACCAGTAGATCACCACAACAAAAAAATATCATGAAGCTTCCCAAGGACGAAAAGATTAGCCTCTCATTGAACAAAGCTCTAATTGAGTACTTCTAGTTACTATTATGAATACATGATAAATAATAGCTAGCCATACTTGTATACAGTGAATTTCTATTTTTTTCAAGTATACAAGCATAATACGTGAAATGCCAGTATACCACTAGATCTTATCCCACGCTACGCGACAGTCACGCCAAACTTTCGGTAGTTTATCATAAAATCTAGCAAATCAACTGCCATTTGTTTCATTTTTCTACCCCATCCTTCCAACTTTGATTTCCAGTAGACGGTGGTGCTGTCCGAGAGACTACAAGTCCAGCCTATGAGAATAAGAAGAGTATTAAATACAACATTTAAAAGGTTGAATAAACAAAATATTATTATCGTTACCCTTAAGATGCAACTTCTTTAGGCGAGGAAGATATGTGGTATCATCTCTCAATTTTACAAGTTCTAGTGTCCCAAGTTTATTTTTATGTACACAAACGGATACCTCCTCCAAAGATTCATTATTAAACATCAAGCAAGCATCTTTATATGCATATTTTACCTATATAATCCAATATTTTTTTAATAAATAACACATGCATCGTATCCTGAAAATATTATGAGTTTAAATATACATTATTGTGATGAAATGACTTAGAATGAATCCAGAAATGATTGAAATGCTCAAATGATGCTCAGAATTGTATTATTTGCACTTGATATGTGTATTTGTCATTTATAATCCAATCTTTTTGAATAAATAACACATGAATCATATTCCTGACAGTATAGATAGTTTAAATGTATAATATTGTGATTAAATGACTTAGAATGAATCCAGAAACGATTGAAATGCTCAAATGATGCACAAAATTGCATATTTGCCCTTTATATGCGTAATTGACATTTATAATCCAATCTTTTTATATAAATAACACATGAACCATATTCTTGACAGAATTATGAGCTCAAAAGTAGATTATTATGAAAAAATAACTTAGAATGAACCTAGAAATGATTGAAATTCTCAAATGATGCTCAGAATTGAATTATTTGCAATTTATATGCGTAATTGCCCTGTATAATCAAATTTTTTTAGTAAATTACACATGAATCATATTCTCAACGGCATTATGAGTTTTAATGTAGATTAATGTGATGAAATGACTAAGAATGAATTTAGAATCGATTGAAATGCTCAAATGAAGCTCAGAATTGCATCATTTGCACTTTATATGCGTATTTGCACAATATAATCCAATTTTTCTGAATAAATAACACATGTATCATATTCTTGATAAAATGACTTAGAATGAATCCAGAAACAATTGAAACTCTCAAATGATGCACAAAATTACATTATTTGTACTTTAAATGCGTAATTGCCCAGTTTAATCCAATCTATTTGAATAAATAACACATGAATTCTCAAAATTGCACTATTTGCACTTTTTCTGCGTATTTAAACTGTATAATCCAATCTTTTTGAAAAAAAATAACACAAGAATCATATTCTTGACAGTATTATGAGTTTTAATGTAGAGAATTATGATGTAATGACTTAGAATGAATCTAGAAAGGATTGAAATACTCAAATGATTTTCAGAATTGCATTATTTGCACTTTATATGTGTATGTCATTTATAATCCAATCTTTTGAGTAAATAACACATGAATCATATTCTTGACAGTATAAAATATTTAAATGTAGATTATTGTGATAAAATGACTTAGAATGAATCCCGAAACCATTGAAATTCTCAAATGATGCTCAAAATTGCATAATTTGCACTATATATGTGTAATTGCGCTAAATAATCCAATCTTTTTTTAATAAATAACACATGAATCATATTCTTGACAGCATAGAGAGTTTAAATGTAGAATATTATGATGAAAATGACTTAGAATCAATCCAGAAACGATTGAAATTCTCAAACGATTCTCAGAATTGCAAATTTTCCCTTTATATGCGTAATTGACAATTATAATCCAATCTTTTGTATAAATAACACATGGATCATATTCTTGACAGTATTATGAGTTCAAATGTAGATTATTGTGATGTAATGGTTTAGAATGAATCCATAAACGATTGAAAATGCTCAAATGATACTCAGAATTGCATTATTTGCACTTTATATGCGTATTTGCCATTTATAATCCAATATTCTGAATAAATAACACATGAATCATATTCTTGACAGTATAAAATGTTTAAATGTTGAATATTGTGATGAAATGACTTAGAATGAATCCAGAAACGAATGAAATATGATGCTCAGAATTGCATATTTGACCTTTATATGCGTAATTGACATTTATAATCCAATCTTTTTGTATAAATAATACAAGAATCATATTCTTGACGGTATTATAAGTTTAAATGTAGATTATTACGATGTAATGACTTAGAATTAATCCATAAAGCATTTAAATGCTCAAATGATGATCAGAATTGCATTATTTGCACTTTATATGCGTATTTTCCGTTTATAATCCAATTTTTTTGTATAAATAACACATGAATCATATTCTTGACAGTATAAAATTTTTAAATGTAGATTATTTTAATGAAATGACTTGGAATGAATCAACAAGCAATTGAAATGCTCATATGATGCTCATAAATGCATTATTTGCACTTTATATGCATATTTGCCATTTATAATCTGATCTTTTTGTAAAAATAACACATGAATTATATTATTTACAGTATTGTGAATTTTAATGTAGATTATTGTGATGAAATGACATAGAATGATTCCAGAAATGATTGAAATACTCAAATGATGCTCAAAATTGCATTATTTATAGTTTATATCCGTATTTTCCATTTATAATCCAATATTTTTGAATAGATAACACATGAATCATATTCTTGACAGTATAAAGAGTTTAAATGTAGAATATTGTGATAAAATGACTTAGAAAGAATTCAGAAACGATTAAAATTCTCAAATGATGCTCATAATTGTGTATTTGCCCTTTACATGCATAATTGACATTTATAATCCAATCTTTTTGTATAAATAATGCATAAATCATATTCTTGATAGTATTATGAGTTTAAATGTATATTATTATCACAAAATGACTTAAAATGAATCCAGAAAAGATTGAAATTCACAAATGTTGCTGAGAATTGTATTATTTGCACTTTATATGCATAATTGCCCTATATAATCCAATATTTTTGTATAATAATAAATGAATCATATTCTTGACAGTATAAAGAGTTTAAATGTAGATAATTATGAAGAAATGACTTAGAATGAATACAGAAAACATTAAAATGCTCAAAGTATGCTTAGAATTGAATTATTTACACTTTATATGCATATTTTCCCTGTATAGTCCAATCTTTTCGAATAAATAACACATGAATCATATTATTAACAGTATAAAGAGAATGTAGACTATTATCATGAAATGAATTAGAATGAATCTAGAAATGATTGAAATGTTCAAATGATGCTCAAAATTGCATTATTTACACTTTATATGCCTAATTGCCCAGTATCCCATCTTTTTGAAGAAATAACACATGACTCATATTTTTACAGTATTATTAGTTTAAATGTAGATTATTTTGATGAAATGGCTTAGAATGAATCCAGAAACAATCGAAAAGCTCGTATGATGATCAGAATTGCATTATTTGCACTTTATAGCGTATGCATTGTATAATCCAATCTTTTAGATTAAATAATACATGAATCATATTCTTGACAGTATAAAAAGTTTAAATGTAGATTATTTTGATAAAATTAATTATAATGAATCCAGAAACGATTGAAATGCTCAAATGATACACATAATTGCATTATTTGCACTTTATATGCGTAATTGCCATGATAATCCAATCTTTTTGAATAAATAACACATGAATCCTAATCTTGACAGTATTACGAGTTTAAATGCTGATTATTGTGATGAAATGACATAGAATTAATCCTCGAATGATACTCAGAATTACATTATTTGCACTTTATATATATAATTGCCCTGTATTTTTTTTAGAAAGCTTGACAGAGACTGTCAAGAGATATATAATTGCCCTGTATAATCCAATCTTTTTGTATAATAACACACATGAATCATATTATTGACAGTATAAAAAGATTGAATGTAGATTATTATGATGAAATAACTTAGAATGAATCTAGAAAAAGATTGAAATGCTCATAAGATAATCAGAATTGCATTTTTGTACTTTACATGTGTATTTGCAATGTATAATCCAATCTTTTTGAATAAATTATAGATGAATCATATTCTTAACAGTATAAAGAGTTTAAATATAGATTATTATGATGAAATTACTTAGAGTGAATCCAGAAAAGATTGAAATGCTTAAATAATGCTAAGAATTGCATTATTTGCACTTTATATTCGTAATTGCACTGTACAATCCAATCTTTTTGAATAAGTAACACATGAATCATATTCTTGACAGTATTATCAGTTTAAATGTAGAATATTGTGATGAAATGACTTATAAAGAATCCTGAAACGATTGAAATGCTCAAATGATGCTCAGAATTGCATGTTTACCCTTTATATGCGTAATTGACATTTATAATCCAATCTTTTTGAATAAATAACACATGAATCTTATTCTTGACACTATTATGAGTTTAAATGTATATTATTATGATGAAATGAATTAGAATGAATCCAGAAAAGATTGAAATGCTCAAATGATGCTTTGAATTGCATTATATGCACTTTATATGCGTATTTGCGCTGTATAATCCAATTTTTTTTGAATAAATAATACATGAATCATATTCTTGATAGTATAAAGTGTTTTAATGTAGATTATTATGATAACATTAATTAGAATGAATCCAGAAACTATTGAAATGCTCAAACAATGCACAAAATTGCATTATTTGCAATTGATGTGTTATTACCCTGTATAATCCAATCTTTTTTAATAACTAACACATTAATCATACTGTTGAGGGTTTTATGAGTTTAAATATAGATTATTGCAATGAAATCACATAGAATTAATCCTGAAACGAATGAAATACTCAAACGATTGAAATTCTCAAACGATGCTCAGAATTACAAATTTGCCCATTATATGTGTAATTGACATTTATAATCCAATATTTTTGTATAAAAAACACAAGAATCATATTTTTGACAGTATTATGAGTTTAAATGTACATTATTATGTTGTAATGATTAGAGTGAATCCAGAAACGATTGAAGTGCTCAAATGATACTCAAAATTGCTTTATTTACCCTTTATTGCGTATTTACCCAATCTTTTTGAATGAATAACACATGAATTATATTCTTGACAGTATAAAATGTTTAAATATAAATTATTGTGATAAAATGACTTAGAATGAATCCTGAAACCATTGTAATGCTCAAATGATGCATATAATTGCATAACTTGCACCATATATGTGTAATTGTGCTGTATAATCCATTTTTTTTTTAATAAATAACAGATGAATCATATTCTTAACAGTATAGAGAGTTTAAATGTAGAATATTGTGATGAAATGACTTAGAATCAATCCAGAAAAGATTGAAATGCTCAAATGATGCCCAGAATTGCATTATTTGTCATCTAAATGCGTAACTGACATTTATAATTTAATCTTTTTGTATAAATAACTCATGGATAATATTCTTGACAGTATAAAATGTTTAAATGTTGAAAATTGTGATGAAATGATTTTGAATAAATCCCAAAATGATTGAAATTCTAAAACGATCCTCAGAATTGCAAGTTTGCCCTTTATATGTGTAATTGACATTTATAATCCAATCTTTTTGAATAAATAACACATGAATCATATTCTTGACAGTATAAAGTGTCTAAATGTTGAATATTGTGATGAAATGACTTAGAATGAATCCAGAAACAAATGAAATAATCAAATGATGCTCAGAATTGCATAATTTGCACTATATATGTGTAATTGTGCTGTATAATCCAATTTTTTTGAATAAATAACACATGAATCATATTCTTGACAGTATAGAGTGTTTAAATGTAGAATGTTGTGATGAAATGACTTAGAATAAATACAGAAACGATTGAAATTCTCAAATTATGCTCAGAATTGTAAATTTGCCATTTATATACGTAATTGACATTTCTAATCCAATCATTTTGTATAAATAACACATGGATCATATTCTTGACAGTATTATGAGTTCAAATGTATATTATTGTGATGTAGTGACTTAGAATGAATCCAGAAACGATTGAAATGTTCAAAAGATGCTTAGAATTGCATTATTTGCACTTTATATGCATGTTTGTCATTTATAATCCAAATTTTTTTAATAAATAACACATGAATCATATTATTGACGGAATAAAATGTTTAAATGTTAAATATTGTGATGAAATGAGTTAGAATGAATCCAGAAACGAATGAAATACTCAAATGATGCATAGAATTGCTTACTTGACCTTTATATGCATATTTGACATTTATAATCCAACCTTTTTGTATAAATAATTCGTGAATCATATTCTTGACATTATTATGAGTTCAAATGTATATTATTTTGATATAATGACTTAGAATGAATCGCGAAACTTTTGAAATGCTCAAATGATTCTCAGAATTGCATTATTTGCAGTTTATATGCGTATTTGCCATTTATAATCCAATCTTTTTGAATAAATAACACATGAACCATATTCTTAACAGTATAAAATTTTTAAATGTAGATTATTGTTATAAAGTGATTTAAAATGAATACTGAAACAATTGAAATACTCTAATGATCGACAGAATTGCATAATTTGCAATATATATGTGTAATTGCGCTGTATAATCTAATATTTTTAAATAAATAATACATCATTAATATTCTTGACAGTATGGAGAGTTCAAATGTAGAATATTGTGATGAAATAACTTAGAATCAATCCAGAAACGATTGAATTCTCATACGAAACTCAGAATTGCAAAATTGTCATTTATAAGTGTAATTGACATTTATAATGCAATTTTTTTATAAATAATACATGGATCAAATTCCAAACTGTATTATGAGTTTAAATGTAGATTATTGTGATGTAATGACTTACAATGAACCCAGAAACGATTGAAATGCTCAAATGATACTCAGAATAGCATTATTTGCACTTTATATGTGTATTTGCCATTTATAATCCAATCTTTTTGAATAAATAAAACATGAATCATATACTCTTAACAGTATAAAATATTTAATATAGATTATTGTGATAAAATGACTTAGAATGAATCCTGAAACTAATGAATTTCTCAAATGATGCACATAATTGCATAATTTGCATTATATATGTGTAATTGTGCTGTATAATCCAATGTTTTTGAATAAATAACACATGAATCATATTGTTGACAGTATAAAAAGTTTAAATATAGATTATTGTGATAAATAGACTTAGAATGAATACTGAAACCATTGAAATGCTCAAATGATGCACATAATTGCATAATTTGCAATATATATGTGTAATTGCATTGTATAATCCAATATTTTTTTAATAAATAACGCATGCATCATATTCTTGATAGTATAGAGAGTTTGAATGTAGAATATTGTAATGAAATGACTTAGAATAAATTCAGAAACGATTGAAATTCTCAAACGATGCTAAGAATTGCAAATTTTCCCTTTATATGCGTAATTGACATTTATAATCCAATCGTTTTGCATAAATAACATATGGATCGTATCTAGGCTGTATTATGAGTCCAAATGTAGATTATTATGATGTTGACTTAGAATGAATCCAGAAACGATTGAAATGCTCAAATGATGCTCGGAATTGCATTATTTGCACTTTATATGCGTATTTGTCATTTATAATCCAATCTTTTTAAACAAATAACACATGATTCAAATTATTGACGGTATAAAATGTTTAAATGTTGAATATTGTGATGAAAAGACTTAGAATGAATCCATAAACAAATGAAAATACTCAAATGATGCTCAGAATTGCATACTTGACCATTATATGCATAATTGACAATTATAATCCAACCTTTTTGTATAAATAACTCGTGAATCATATTCTTGACATTGTTATGAGTTCAAATGTATATTTTTATGATGTAATCACTTAGAATGAATCCAGAAACTATTGAAATGCTCAAATGATGCTCAGAATTGCATTATATGCACTTTATAAGCTTATTTGCCATTTATAATCCAATCTTTTTGAATAAATAACACATGAATCATATTCTTGACAGTATAAAATGTTTAAATGTAGATTATTTTGATAAAATGATTTAAAATGAATCCTGAAACTATTGAAATGCTCTAATGATTCACAGAATTGCATAATTTGCACTATATATGTTTAATTGCGCTGTATAATCCAATCTTTTTGAATAAATAACACATAAATAGTATTCTTGACAGTATAGAGAGTTCAAATGTAGAATATTGTGAAGAAATAACTTAGAATCAATCCAGAAAGATTGTAATTATCAAACGAAACTCAGAATTTCAAATTTACCCTTTATAAGCGTAATTGACATTTATAATCTTTTTTATAAATAATACAAGGATCATATTCTAGACAGTATTACGAGTTCGAATGTAGATTGTTGTAATGTAATGACTTAGAATGAATCCAGAAACGATTGAAATGCTTAAATGATTCTCAGAATTGCATTATTTGCACTCTATATGCGTATTTGTCATTTATAATTTAATCTTTTTTAATAAAAAACACAATAATATATTCTTTACTAGTATAGAATGTTTAAATGTAGAATATTGTGATTAAATGACTTAAAATCAATCCCGAAACAATTGAAATTCTCCAACGATGCTCAGAATTGCAAATTTGCCTGTTATATGTGAAATTGACATTTATAATCCAATATTTTTGTATAAATAACACAAAGATCATGTTCTTGGCAGTATTATGAGCTCAAATGTAGATTATTGTGATGTAATGAATTAGAATGAATCCAGAAACGATTGAAATGCTCATATCCTGAATTGCATTATTTGCACTTTATATGCATATTTGCCAATTATAATCTAATCTTTTTGAATAAATAACACATAAAAATATTCTTGACTGTATAAAATGTTTAAATGTTGAATATTGTGATGAAATAATTTAGAAATCCAAAAACTATTGAAATTCTCAAACGATGCTCAGAATTGCAAATTTGCGCTTTATGTGCGTAATTGACATTTATAATCAAATCTTTTTGTATAAATAACACATGGATAAAATTCTTGACAGTATTATTAGTTCATATGTAGATTATTATGATGTATTAGACTTAGAATGAATCCAGAAACAGTTGAAATGCTCAAATGATGCTCAGAATTGCATTGTTTGATATATATGTGCGATTTGCCATTTATAATTTAATATTTTTGAATAAATAATACATGAATCATATTCTTGACAGTATGAAATGTTAAAATGTCGAATATTATGATTAAATGACTTAGAATGAATCCAGAAACAAATGAATTACTCAAATGATGCTCTGAATTGCATATTTGACCTTGTTATGCGTAATTGACATTTATAATCCAATCTTTTTGTATAAATACCACAAGAATCACATTCTTGACAGTATTATGAGTTCAAATGTAGATTGTTGTGATGTAATGACTTAGAATGAATTGAGAAACGATTGAAATGCTCAAATGATGCTCAGAATTGCAATATTTGCACTTTATATAAGTATTTGCCATTTATAATCTAATCTTTTTTAATAAATAACACATCAATCGTATTGTTGACGGTATAGAATGTTTAAATGTTGAATATTTTGGTGAAATGACTTAGAACTAACCCAGAAATGAATGAAATACTAAAATAATGCTCAGAATTGCATACTTGACCTATGCTTAATTGACATTTATAATCCAACCTTTTGTATAAATAACACGTGCATCATATTCTTGACATTATTATGAGTTCAAATGTATTTTATTATGATGTAATGTCTTAGAATAAATCCGAAAACAATTGAAATGCTCAAATGATGCTCATAATTCCATTATTTGCACTTTATATATGTATTTTCCATTTATAATCTAATCTTTTTGAATAAATAACACATGAATCTTATTATTGACATTATAAAATGTTTAAATATTGAATATTGTGATGAAATGACTTAGAATGATTGCAGGAATGTATGAAATACTCAAATGATGCTCAGAATTGCATACTTGACCTTTATATGCGTAATTGACATTTATAATCCTACCTTTTGTATAAGTAACACGTGAATCATATTCTTGACAGTATTATGAGTTCAAATGTAGATTATTGTTATGAAATAACTTAGAATCAATCCAGAAACGATTGAAATTCTCAAAAGAAGCTCAGAATTCCAAATTTGCCCTTTATATGCGTAATTGACATTTATAATCCAATCTTTTTTTACATAAATAAAACTTGGATCATATTCTTAACAGTATTATGAGTTCAAATGTAGATTATTGTGATGGAATGACTTAGAATGAATCCAGAAACAGTTGAAATGCTCAAATGATGCTCAGAATTGCATTGTTTGATATATATGTGCGTATTTTGTGATATCCAGTAATTTTGAAGTAAGAAATTAATAATAAAATAAAGCCACTTTACCAATTGATTATTATTAGGTAATGAAATCATTTATACATGAGCAAATTTCATTAAGATATCCAATACAGTAACTTTAAGGTATGTTAATTAGCTAATAAAAATATTAAATTATGATAACCAAAATTTTGGAGTATTTAAAATATACAAATAAACTCTTACATAATGATATTAATTGATTAGACAAAATATTGCTTACGGCAATCCAGCCTTTCCATGGTTTAAATAAATTAATTTCCTAAAATGGCAACTCTGAATTTAATTTATTTTATTGGATGGAATCGTTGTATCAAATTATTGAAATTCAAATCAATCTAGATCATTGATTCTCTTTGGTTTTATCCACCAGGATGCTAAAAGTAACTTAGGATCATTTTTATTTGGATCTTATCACTTTAAATTTGGGATAACTATTTATTTGGCGCATCATTTTTACCCGAACTCCAAACTTTACCTCTCTATTTTATTTCCATTCAACCTTATCACTTCTACCGCCATAGAAATTTGTTCTTATCCTTTTTCACACGTGTTCACTTGTAATTGGAATTCCTGACATCATGCTGCTACCCACTTGAAACCTATATATATATACACGCCCTCATCCTCTCTAGTGTAAACGCATCACACCACCCAACAAATATATTCTTTCTTTTTCTCTATTAATTGTAAACAGTAGTGACCGGTAAGAAGGAAGGTCAGGTGACAGTGAGGCTGATTGAGTTTCATTAGTCATGTTGTTTGAGGTATTTTCCCTCAATTGATTATCTATTGTATACTTCTTTTCTTCAAATTTGTGTGTTATGGTCTTTATGTTATTTGATATCAGTTCTCGGTTTGTTTGCGGGTAAGAACTCATAGTTGGGTCAAGAAATATTCCATGAATTCGTTAATATTTATATTCAGTGCAGTTTATGTACTTTAGGTAGGTTAGAAAGTTTACTTTCCAAAATTTATAGGTGGGTTCTACTCTTAGTCAGAGCCGTAATTAAAACGAGGCACAACTTTTATTTAGATATCTACTACCAGGTTACACAAGGAAAGTTGATCATACTAATATAGAATAATGTCAAATTTTGTTTACGTGATAAAATTAAAATATATAGTAAGGAATTTGGACTTAAGGAATTCAATAGCCAAGTAAATAAAGGATGAATTAATTAGTTTAGCAAATATATGATATCAAATTTAAGTCGATATTTAATTCGTTCAATTCTTATAGCTTATAACATTTTTTTTTAGAAACTTATTGTAATAAAAATCATATAGTACAACTAGTAGGCTTCTTGCTTTATAACAAAGATTAAATTAAGTGGAATTTTTCATGAGATATTATTAAAAGTGTAATCTTTATAAAATATTATTATATGTTTAATATTAAATATAAAACATAATAAATGAAATCTTGCATCTAGAATGGTCAACGAGAAACTTGTGTATAGTCAGTGAGTTAATCAGACTCACTGACTGCATATTTATTAAGGGTAAAGAAAAAGAAACTCGTTTACACTTTCGTACTTTAAAGCAATAATAAATCATGTCTTTTCAAATAGCATCTCGTAATAATTTTACTAAACATCCAACATGAATTCTGTCACTCTGTCAGCATTGATCCTTGAACTTAAATTAATCAGGTTATATATATATATTTCCTTACAACTTAATTACATGGGAATTTATAAATAACCAGCAATTAAATTAATTAATTTATTAACATATATATATGCCACATAGTATCGTAGAATAATAATTTGAATCTAATCATCTTTATAACATGTCTGTAACGTAAATTAAGGCAAATAATTATAAGATATTTCAATAAATAAATAGAATATATGTTCCAAAATAAAATCCCGCTGAAATTTAATCATTAAGTCTGGTTTAACCCATCGGTAAACCTAGAACCAAAACCAGACGAATGTAGATAGATATTAGAGTATACTTTGACGTCTTAATCCAATCGTCAGGTCATCAGCTATAGCAACTCGGAACTATTCCGAGAACAAGACGATGATTGGAGATGATGACTCTATCAGCATCTTGGAGATTAACTTCTCATGACTTGTCAATTTCAGGTGTGGATGCCTTTTGAGATTTTGTTATTCTTTTGATAGGAACTAGCAAATTTGATTATGAAATATAAAAGTGACTTGGAATAACAGAAAATGGATGATGAAAGTGAAACAGAATGAGACCGAGTAGTTAAGTTGTTTTACTTGTGATTTCCATTATCGGGAGATTGCACCCCAGCTTAATGCCGGTGGTCTCCTTATGATAGCGATCATAGGCAACACATACTGATCTACTCTGCTATTCAGCCTCTAGGCGGATTAGCGGTCATTTGGTATATATATTTCTTTTGTTTGGACTGGCTGGAACCATTAGGTGTGTGGAAGCGGACTACCCCACGGAACTCCGCGGTAGTAACCCAGTACTGGAGTATACTAGCCCCCACTTAGTGCACGGTGGAGGGCAGGAGCAATTAGGGTCGAGTGTCTATACACTAGGTATACGCTCGATGGGTAGGATCGAATAAGCACAGGTACGGTCAGGAGATACGATATGCTAAGGTGGACTTGGCGTGGGACTTTTTCCCCAGGTCTAAGTAAGGATTGAGACATGTAGGGTGGATTTGGCACGGGAATTATTCCCGCAGGGTTGGAGTTTTGTAAGGTGGATACTCTCGTATTATATTATATGTTATTCCTCAAGAAAGTACACCGAATCACATTCATATCTCTTTTCTTGAATAAAAACAATGAAAAGTCTCCTAGACAGGATTGACATTAATTTATAAATTGAGTTCTAATCTTTGGAATAACTAAATCCCAAATAGGCTAGATTATATTACCACACTGAGTATTCACGTACTCATCCCACAAATTAATTTCTGGAGACAGGTTCATGCTTGGCTGATGACAAAGACCTGACTTTAGAGACCACAAGCCGTTGCTGGTTGATGCCACGCTTCCGTGTTAAAGATAAACATGGTATTATTTTCGTGGTTTTATTTTTGTGATTTATTTGCTCCTGAGACACTGTTATATAGCCTTTCGTGTATACAACATACTGTATGCACGTGGCGGGGTTGTCCTTCCCGAATTACGGCTTGGTTCGGGGTGTGACATATTTGCCATTTATAATCTAATCTTTTTGAATAAATAACACATGAATCATATTATTGACATTATAAAATGTTTAAATGTTGAGTATAGTGATGAAATGACTTAGAATGAATGCAGAAACGTATGAAATACTCAAATGATGCTCAGAATTGCATACTTGACCTTTATTTGCGTAATTGACATTTATAATCCAACCTTTTGTATAAATAACATGTGAATCATATTCTGACAGTATTATGAGTTTAAATGTAGATTACTATGATGTAATGACTTAAAATGAATCCAAAAACGATTGAAATGCTCTAATGATGCTTAGAATTGCAATATTTGCACTTTATATGGGTATTTGCTATTTATGATCCAATCTTTTTGAACAAATAACACATGAATCATATTTCTTGACAGTATAAAATCTTTAAATATAGATTATTGTGACAAAATTACTTAGAATGAATACTGAAACCATTGAAATGCTCAAATGATGAACAGAGTTGCATAATTTGCACTATATGTGTGTAATTGCGCTGTATAATCCAATCTTTTTGAATAAATAACACATGAATCATATCATTGACAGTATAAATGTTAAAATGTATATTATTGTGATATTTGACTTAGAATTAATCCTGAAACCATTGAAATGCTCAAATGATGCTCATAATTGCATAATTTGCACTATATATGTGTAATTGCGCTGTATAATCCAATATTTTTTAATAAATAACACACAAATCATATTCTTGACAGTATAGAGAGTTTAAATGTAGAATATTGTGATGTAATGACTTAGAAAGTATCCAGAAACATTAGAAATATTCAAATGATGCTCAGAATTGAAATAATTGCACTTTATATGCGTATTTTCCGTTTATAATCTAATTATTTAGAATAAACAACACATGAATCATATTCCTGACAGTATAGAGTGTTTAAATGTAAAATATTGTGATGAAATGATTTTGAATGAATCCAGAAACGATTGAAATTATCAAACGATGCTCAGAATTGCAAATTTGCCCTTTATATGCATAATTGACATTTATAATCAAATCTTTTTGTATAAATAGTGCATGGATCATATTCATGACAGTATTGTGAGTTCATATGTAGATTATTATGATGTAAGGATTTAGAATGAATCCAGAAACAATTGCAATGCTCAAATGATGCTCAGAATTGCATTATTTGCAATTTATATTCTTATTTGTAACTTACAATCTAATCTTTCAGAATAAATAACACATTAATCATATTATTGATAGTATAAAATGTTTAGATTATTATGATGAAATGACTTAGAATGAATCCAAAACGAATGAAAAACTCAAATGATACTCAGAATTGTATACTTGACTTTTAGTTGCATAATTGACATTCATAATCCAACCTTTTTGTATAAATAACATGTGAATCATATTCTTGACAGTATTATGAGTTCAAATGTAGATTATTATGATGTAATGACTTAGAATGAATCCAGAAACGATAGAAATGCTCAAATGATGCTCAGAATTGCAAATTTGCCTTTTATAACCGTGATTGACATTTATAATCCAATCTTTTTGTATAAATAACATACGGATCATATTCTTGACAGTATTATAAGTTTAAATGTGAATTATTATGATGAATGACTTAGAATGAACCCAGAAACAATTGGAATGCTCAAATGTAGCTCAGAATTGCATTATTTGATCTTTATATGGGTATTTGCCATTTGTAATCCAATCTTTTTGAATAAATAACACATAAACCATATTCTTGACAATATAAAATGTTTAAATGTATAGTATTGTGATAAATAGACTTGGAATTAGTCCTGAAACCATTGAAATGTTCAAATGATGCTTATAATTACATAATTTTCACTATATATGTGTAATTGCGCTGTATAATCCAATATTTTTGAATTAATAACGCATGAATCATATTATTGATAGTATAGAGAGTTTAAATGTAGAATATTGTGATGCAATGACTTAGAATCAGTCCAGAAACGATTGAAATTCTCAATCGATTCTCAGAATTGCAAATTTTCCCTTTATATGAGTAATTGACATTTATAATCCAATCTATTTGTATAAATAATATATGGATCATATTATAGATAGTGTTATAAGATCAAATGTATATATTATTGTGATGTAATGACTTAGAATGAATCCAGAAACAATTGAAATGCTCAAAAAGATGCTCAGAATTGCATTTTTTGCACTTTATATGCGTATTTGTGATTTATAATCCAATCTTTTTGAATAAATAACACATGAATTATATTATTGACGATATAAAATGTTTAAATGTTGAATATTGTGATGAAATGATTTAGAATGAATGAAGAAACGAATGAAATACTCAAATGATGCTAAGAATTGCGTACTTGACCTTTATATGCGTAATTGACATTTATAATCAAACCATTTTGTATAAATAACTCGTGAATCATATTCTTGACATTATTATGAGTTCAAATGTATATTGTTATGATGTAATCACTTAGAATGAATCCAGAAACTATTGAAATGCTCAAATGATGCTCAGAATTGCATTATTTGCACTTTATATGCATATTTGCCATTTATAATCCAATCTTTTTGAATAAATAACACATGAATCATATTCTTGACAGTATAAAATGTTTAAATGTAGATTATTTTGATAAAATGTTTTAAAATGAATCCTGAAACCATTGAAATGCTCTAATGATTCACAGAATTGCATAATTTGCACTATATATGTTTAATTGCGCTATATAATCCAATCTGTTTGAATAAATAACACATCAATAGTATTCTTGACAGTATAGAGAGTTCAAATGTAGAATATTGTGATGAAATAACTTAGAATTAATCCAGAAAGATTGTAATTATCAAACGAAACTCAGAATTGCAAATTTACCCTTTATAAGCGTAATTGACATTTATAATGCAATCTTTTTTTTATAAATTAAACATGGATCATATTCTTTACAGTATTATGAGTTCAAATTAGATTATTGTGATGTAATGAATTAGAATGAATCCAGAGACGATTGAAATGGTCAGATGATTCTCAGGATTGCATTATTTGTAATTTATCATCTAATATTTTTGAATAAATAACACAAGAATCATTTTTTTTTTACTGAATAGAATGTTTAAATGTAGAATATTGTGATGGAATGAATTAGAATTAAATGCTCTAATGATTCACAGAATTGCATAATTTGCATTGTATATGTGTAAGTACTGTATAATCCAATCTTTTTGAATAAATAACAAATCCATAATATTCTTGAATTTATAGAGAGTTGCAATATTTGCACTTTATATGCGTATTTGCCATTTATAATCTAATCTTTTTTAATAAATAACACATAAATCATATTCTTGCCAGAATATAAAGTTTAAATGTTGAATATTGTGATCAAATTATTTAGAATAAATCCAAAAACTATTGAAATTCTCAAACGATACTAAGAATTGCAAATTTGCCTTTTATATGCGTAATTGACATTTATAATCCAATATTTTTGTATAAATAACACATGTAACATATTCTTGACAGCATTATGAGTTCATATATGTAGATTATTATGATGTAATGACTTAGAATGAATCCAAAAACGATTGAAATGCTCAAAAGATGCTCAGAATTGCATTATTTGCAATATATATTTGTATTTGCCATTTATAATTTAATATTTTTGAAAAAATAAAACATGAATAATATTCTTGAAGTATAAAATATATAAATGTGGAATATTGTGATAAATACTTAGAATGAATCCAGAAACTAATAAATTACTCAAATGATGCTCAGAATTGCATATTTGACATTTATACGCGTAATTGACATTTATAATCCAATCTTTTTGTTTAAATAAGACAAGAATCAAAATCTTGAGAGTATTATGAGTTCAAATGTAGATTATTGTGATTTAATGACTTAGAATTAATCGAGAAATGATAAAAAATGCTCAAATGATGCTCAGAATTACAATTTTTGCACTTTATATGCGTATTTTCCATTTATAATCTAATCTTTTTTAATAAATAACACATGAATCATATTCTTGACAGTATAAAATGTTTAAAAGTTGAATATTGTGATGAAATGACTTAGAATGAATCCATAAACAAATGAAATACTCAAATGATGCTCAGAATTGCATACTGGACCTTTATATGCGTAATTGACATTTATGATCCAACCTTTTTGTATAAATAACACGTGAATCATATTCTTGACAGTATTATGAGTTTAAATGTAGATTATTATGATGTAATGACTTATAATGAATCCAAAAACTATTGAAATTCTCAAATAATGCTCAGAATTGCAAATTTGCCATTTATATGCGTAATTGACATTTATAATCCAACCTTTTTGTATAAATAACACGTGAATCATATTCTTGACAGTTTAGAGAGTTTAAATGTAGAATATTGTGATGACACGACTTAGAATCAATCCAGAGACGATTGAAATTATCAAACGAAGCTCAGAATTGCAAATTTGCCCTTTATAAGCATAATTGACATTTATAATCCAATTTTTTTTGTATAAATAACACCAGAATCATATTCTTGACAGTATTATGAGTTTAAATGTAGATTATTATGATGTAATGACTTAAAATGAATACAGAAACGATTGAAATGCTCAAATGATGCTCAGAATTGCTTTATTTTCACTTTATATGCGTATTTGCCATTTATAATGCAATTTTTTTGAATAAATAACATATGAATCATATTCTTGACAGTATGAAATGTTTCAATGTTGATTATTATAATAAAATGACTTAGAATGATTTCTTAAACCAATGAAATCCTCAAATGATGCATAGAATTATATAATTTGCATTGTATATGTGTAATTGCGCTGTATAATCCAATCTTTTTGAATACATAACACATGAATCTTATTCTTTACAGTACAGAATGACTTAAAATGACTACTGAAACCATTTAAATGCTCAAATGATGCACATAATTGTATAATTTGCACTATATATGTGTAATTCCGTTGTATAATCTAATCTTTTTTTGAATAAATAACACATGAATCTTATTCTTGACAATATAAAAAGTTTAAATGTAGAATAATCCAATCTTATTCATTATGTTTCCATTTCGTTTCGTAAAACGGAACAATTTTTCGTTCCGTTAGCTGTTCTGTTCTCTATTTTTCATTGATTTCAGCCTTATTTTTGGTAAACGGAACACTAAAGTTTACCAGTATCAGTTCCGTTTTCAGAAATGAAATCCATTTTTCTTCCGTTAGCTGTTTTATTTTGGACGGAACAGAACGGAAACGTGCAAAACGGACTCTGTTAGACAGCCCTGATTATATGCATTGTTTAGAACATCTGGTTTAAGGATGGGCTCCTAAATTTTTTGGTCTAGAACCAGTGTCCCGGTCTCCCGGATCCTTGTTAGAAAGCGAAGATATTCAGAGTGGACCCATGATATGAGTCACCAAGACCAAGTACATTGATAGTTGTTGTCCAGAGACGGGATCCCTTCTTGCGTAAATCTATGAGGCATTTCGTGTGGTCATCCATCAGAGTGTATGGTCCGGCATAGTTGAAAATTTGTGACTTGAAAAATAGTTTGAACAAAAAAAAAAATTATGATTCGGGTATAACATTTAATTAATTCGAGAATAAGATTGTTATTTCGTAATGCAAATTATGCATTAAAATATCAATATTTCTTCAAGAATAAAAATTTTATTTTCACGAATAATATGGGAAAAAACATTTTATACCTTTTGTTAGTATGCCTAAAGAGTTGGTGTGGCTAAGAAATGGTTTATCAAATCCCTAAGTTTGAGACAGACAAACTAAGATAAATATAATAAAATATTGTGGTAAATTTTCATTACAGCGACAATGTTGAAAACAAGTCACTTTAAGGATTTTCATTATTTCGGAAATCCTTTTTAAATGGAGGGGGGGGATAAATAAAAGTTTAATGACTTCTATTGAAAAAATTTACTGAGATTTTTCTTCAAATTTGATAGAGGAAACAACAAATTTAAGAAACGGTCCTTTGCATATAGTATCATACTCTCATTTTATTACTATTTTTAAAAGTTTTTAAAACATGATATTATTGGAAACAAACTACTATTTACAACATTATTTAAAAAATGGTAGGTTTTAAAAAATTCGAAAAATAGTAATAAAATCTAAAAAAATTGTAAAATTTGGTTTGCTTTGAGATTTCAATATGTAGATTAGATTGGTTAAATTAAATTTGTTAATTTACAAAAATACTTCAAAAAAAATCTGCGGTGCATAGAAAGCCTTATGCACTATAGTGCAGATTAAACTTTCTCAATGTTAAGTCATGAAGTTGTCCGATATAAGTTAAATACTGCGCCCTTCAAGAAAAAAAAGAAAAGAAAAGAAAAGAAAGTTCCAGCTAAACAAAATTGATTACCCGTTTGTTATACTCCTTTGTTATGACACACACCATTAAAATGAAATTTGTTGCATAAGCAAAATATAGTGAAGATAGAGTACCTTTTTTTTTTCCTAATAATAAAAAAAGTCTGGATGTCTTTCACCAAAATATGCTGAATATAGGATTTGAATAAAATTATTTGTAGAAGTTAGTCTAATAGTTTGTTTATCAGTTAAGTTCTTCGTATATTTGTAGTTTGCCCTGTCGATCTTGTTTTTCATTTTATTTTATATGACACCTATAATTTTAATTATTTTATAGTTATATATGTTTTCTAATAAAGAGCTACATGACCTATGACCTTATCTTAGAAAAGTAGGAAACAGGACAATGATCTTTTTGAGTTGATGACCCAGACATCAATGTTGCTGGGACTGTTTCTTTAGCAGAAGGGAACTTGGCACCAAACTCCCAATTCCCAAACTTAGACCCTATCAATCGGCCAACTATCTATACTTCCATTTATACAGGAGTTCAGCTTATGGCCTTGTTTGGTAGATGATTAAAGGTGGAGTAACTCATTTAATTCACTTTTACTCCTCCAAACATGATTTAAATTTGATGGATTAGTGTGAAGTAAGGAGGAGTAAATTATTCTATCATTTTAGGTGGAGTAAAGTTACTCACATGATTAAGAGATGGTTCATATTATTTATTCTCTTACTCCATTTTTACTCTATCTTTTCATACCAAACATGATAAAAAATCAGAGGATTAATATGAATTAACTATTTACTCCTCTTTAAGCTAATCCATAATTTACTCATCTACCAAACATGGTTATGGGATTTCATGAATGATTGTAGCTGCGTTAGTTAAAAAAATAATTACTTGTTAATTTAGATGGCTCTCAGAGATTAGAAATAGTCACGTTTGGTGCGTTTGGATGGGTGTGGGAAGAAGGGAAGAAGGGAAGAAGTGGGAAGAAGTATCGAGAAGTGTGTAATTTTGTGAAGAGTTTGAATTATTTATAATAAATTTTCTTCTTCTTCCTTCTTCTTCTTCTTTCTTCCAACAATCCAAACACACCTGTTGTTAAAGAAAATTGTAAATGGAGCTGCAGCTAAATTCGGAAATATGCTAACATGTCACTGCAAATCGAGAAAGTTAAACTTCTAACTATCCCACTAACATTATTTCAAACATTCCCTGTTAATGGCCTGGCTATGCTTGACATAAGGACAATCAATCATTTATTTATTTAATTATTATTATTATTAGTTTGTTTTGAGGAACAATAGATCATGTTTTACCTAACTTTAATAATGTAAATGAAGAAATGAAATCCAGTCCCGCGCAGGACCGTGCAGCGCAAGAAATCAGAGCCGTCTGATTTAATCTCAATGGCAAAGGGAGTCCCGTGCATGTAACTAGATTGATAGGCCCGAACTGTTCAGATCAGATCGGACGGTTCGTAGGCTGCGCTGGACGGTCCCGCGCGGGAGCGGATGGGGATTCGTAAATGAAAGGGGTCAAATATGACTTTAGCTGTGGATCTGAAATATTCTTTATTCGTTGGATTTTGGAGATATCCCAATGAAATATGGGAGTTGCTAGTGTCAAACATATAGGACACGTACACTTGTCCAACGCGATGAAATTTTAATTTTTAAAATTGGAATGGCCGATCCAAACCGCTCAAATTGTTCTGTGTTATAAAATCTTCATGGAGACCAAATTTTATATTTTTTCAAATTTTTTTACTATTTTTTTGGAATTTTTCAATATGCTCAATCTAAAAAGTTCTGAACCCTTCAATTTTGAAAATTCGAAAAAAATAGTTAGAAAATATGAAAAAATATAAAATTTGATTATCAAAGATATTTTAATATAGAGATCATATTGAACGGTTTGGATCGACTGTTTGAAATTTTAATGTGCTACGTTTGGATCGTGTTTGACGTCCTATATGTTTGATTGTAGCATTACTCATGAAATATTGTACAATAATTGGATACTAGCCCACAAATCTTTTGATATTGTATCGTAGTCCGAAGCGAACTTTTAATGTTTTTAATAAACATTTTATAGATTTTGAAACTCTAGAAGGATATATTTGCAACATGGCTCAAAATTTGTTATTTTGCACTCAGAGCAACTAATAATTAATCGCTGACATGAAGATTTTTTAAAACCGTCTTTAACCTGCTTTAATGTCCCGCTGCAGGCTTTAGTACAAGACCCAGTTTGAAAAGCTTATAATATCTCCATTACGTTACATGCGAGACGTCTCCATTATTTTTCAAAAATAGGTATTGAATTTGCCGATGACTGCTAGTAACTTGAGCAACTTGAAATTGTTGAGAATCGAGTGTGTTCTGAACAACGGGGCTGTTTGGATTTCTTAGGTAATTTGGGAAATTTCATATTTCTAGCATAAATTTATTATAAACAATTCAAATTCTTCACAAATTTACATACTTCCCAATAAATTTACGTCTAGGAATAGTAAATTCCTAAAATTTCCCAAATTCCTATGCGATCCAAAAGGCCCCAACAAGAGTTTCTGGAGAAAAAAAAAAGATAAACTCAGCTTAGAAATAAAACTCATAATATTTCAATAAATATGAGTTTAACAATCTAGTAAAATAGTACTAAAAAAATATTATCTATTAGTTAATACATTTTAGCTGCTCTTTCATCTCAGAAAGTTAAAACCCAAACAAATTCCATGACACGTATAGAAAATTAAAACCCAAGCAAACAATATAGAACTAAATTATAGCTCTATATTTTTTAGACTCACCTAAATCATTAAGGCTCCGTTTGAATGCGTTGAGAATAAGGTAAGAAGAAGGAAGAAGGGAAGAAATTTATTGGGAATGGGTAAATTTATTGGGAAGTGTATAATTTTTGTGAAGAGTTTGGATGGTTAGAAATAAATTTATTGGTAAAAAGTGATTATTCCTTATTCCTTATTCCGGGAAGAAGCCATCCAAACGGAGCCTAAATATTATATTGGTTTTATTCAAGGGTCGATGTAGTCACATATACTGGAATCAGAATAGAAACTGAAAAATATATAATTGCAGTTGGAGGAAACAAATATTTTAAATTGTTATAATAATATATATAAAGAAAACAGATAAAAAATGATAAAAATATTGATATTAATTGAGTACAATGTCTTAGTTTACATAAGATTATAATAGAAATATTATAAAGATAATCAATTTATGTAAAACATATTTTTAAATAAGTAAAATTGGAAAAAAAAAGCTACAGGGGGTGTTTGTTTGTGACTTAAAGGGTGCATAACTTAAGTTATGTATCCTTAAGTCAACAAACACCTCTTACATAAGATGCCTTAAGGGTACATAAGTTATGCAACCTAAATAGGTTGCATAAGTTATGTACCGATGCCCTTTAATTTTTTTTTCCAACAATACCCTTTAGAAATAATTAATAATAATATTTAATAATCTATAATAATTAATAATAATTAATAAATAATAATATTTAATAAGTAACAATAACTATTAAAAAATCATAATTAGTAATAAATATTAATTATTATAATTAATAAATAATAATATATAACAAGTAATAATAATAATTAATAAACAATATTGATTTATTATTAAATAATAAATAATATTTATATTATTTAATTAAACATAATTAATAATATTTCATAATAATAAAATGATTTCTTATTATCATTAATAATTAATTTTTATAATAATTAAAAATAAAAATTAATTAATATTAATTAATAAATAATAATACTTAATAAGTAACAATAATTATTAAAAAAATCATAATTAATAACAAAGATTAATTATTATAATTAATAATATTTAACAAGTAATATTAATTATTAATAATAATGATTTAAGAATAATAATTAATTGAAGATAATTAATCAATAATAATTTTTATTATAAAATAAATAATAATATTTATAATATTTAATTAAAAGTAATTATTAATATTTCATAATAGTAAAAATGATTTATTATCATCATTAATAATTAATTTTTATAATAATTAATAATTAACAATAATTAGGTCACAACATATAATACATAATACTAATTCAAATTTAAGGACATTTTAGTCTTTTGACATGAATATATGCATGCATTAAGTTAGTCATCCTTACTACACAACCAAACATCTATTACATAACACTACATAAACACTTAGGCATCCTTAAGTTATGCAACTCCTTACTACACAAACAAACGCCCCCACAGTGATTAATGATTAGTATCGAGATAAGAAAAGAAAGCCTAGTTCGGATTTGGGACCTAACCATCAGTCCATCACATGTTTGCATAGAAATGGACAAAATGGATGTACATGGTATCGTTGAAACTGGAGAAGAGCATAGGAAATTTTGAATTCCTTTGACGCTGTCCGTACGCCTCTACTTTCCGTTACACACACACTCTGTAGTCTGTACCTTCTCTTTCATTGCCACACTACCCTTGAGCTTGCACACAAACACAACCCCACTCCCATCTCTCTCTCTCTCTCTCTCTCTCTCTCACATCCATTCAAACACCCACCAAAATACTAAAATCAATCATTCAATTCGAAAAAGAAAACGAAGAACACTCCATTCACTAACCAAACATTCTCTCATAAATTCAGAATCGAAGCCAATTATAAGAGATATGGCTGGTTTCGTAGGCATTGTCGTCTCAGATCCATGGCTACAAAACCAATTCACGCAAGTAGAGCTTCGTTCTCTCAAATCCCACTTCCTCTCAATCCAAAAGAGCCGTTCCGACCCTAAAAACGGCGATTTTACACTCAAGGATCTGTCTCTAGCCATGGGGAACCTGAAGACCTTATCTCTGAGCGAAGATGAGCGAACTCGTTTCCTCGAAGAGAACTTCAGTGGATTGGAGATCCAGCAACTCGAATTCGAGCAATTTCTGCGGATTTATCTCAAAATGCAAGGGAAGGCTGGGTCTAAGGGCTCCACCACGTCCGCGTTTCTCAAAGCGGCCACGACTACACTTCTTCACACCATTAGTGAATCAGAGAAGTCAGCTTATGTGAACCACATCAATAGTTATTTAGCTGAAGATGTGTTTTTGAGAAAGTACTTGCCAATCGATCCGCTTACGGATGATTTGTTTGAGATCTCTAAAGATGGTGTTCTTCTATGGTAATGCAATTTTCTATTACCTGAGTTTGTTAGTGTTTGTATTTTGGGTATGAAATTTGAAATTAGAATTAGAATCAGCATTTTAGTGCTGTTCTGGTTTTCCTGAAAGTGGATAGAGGTTGTGATCTGTGCATAACAGGATTTGCGTTGAGATGGATTCAATTGTGATGACGATGTTATTCTCATTGTTTTTTTTTTTGGTAGTTAAAGGCCCGTAGGCAAACTTTCATTGAACTAGAAGCAAATTACAGCCCAGTTGCGTTACATGAGAAAACATAAAAGAAGGGTATGTAAAATTCACATATGACACCCTATCTAATCTAGCCAAATTGGCCAATTGGTGTGCTTCGAGGTTGTTTTCTCTTGGAATATAGCAGCAAATAAAGCCCTGATGCATACGGAACATGTTGAGCAGGTTCATGGTATCATTAAAATCTTGCCATGGCACTGAGTCCAGGTTAATGCAACCTTGTATGATTTGTTGCAGCTGAAGGCAATCAGTGAAAAAAGTGCCAGTATCCATCCCTATGTGCAGAGCAGCATGGAGAGCCATTTGCAAAGCATGTACCTCAGTGCCAAAAGCAGAAAAAGCTTCCCCACACTTCACTTCATATCGGAGCAGAATATTATTCATATGCATAACAAATGCCCAACCGCCCGAACACGGGGGACTAAAAGAACCATCCACACAACAAGAGAAACCCCCTTCTGCATATTGCTGCCCCAATTGCCACATATTCCTGAGCGGCTTTGGGATCGAGAACTTAGTATTCAGCCTAGACAGTCGTGTGTAGTATTCTGCCAATTTTGAGACAGATGCAATGGTTAAACATGTGCCCTCATACATGAAGGAGCATCTGGACTTCCAGAGAGCCCAAAGGAGATTTGCAAATGATACAAACTTTTCGCCTTGCAGCAATTGCGACATAGTGAAAAGCAGTTCTGTGATGTCAGAGGGCATACAATCCATCCTCATGCCAAGTTGCGATGAGAACCAGAAGGTTTCAGCAAAAGCGCAGCGAAAAAGAGCATGTAGTGGCAAATCAGGTTGTTGGTTGCATACTTGGCAAGTGGGGACGGGTTGATGGAGTCTGGAAGCATAAGTGCCATGTATTGGTAATCCATCATTTATCAATTTCCACAGAAATAAACGTACCCTTGGCATCAACCCTGGGCAATGCCAAATGACCTTAAGTACAGAGCTCTTCATTGGAGGTAATGGTGAGGTTGCACCTTGCAGAAGCTTGCAAGCATCTTTGAAACTGAAAGACCCAGAGGCATTAGGAGTGTAAAGTAGTCTATCTCCTCTGACATTGTTTGCCATTGGCGGTATGGGGTACAACATTGTAATTAGCAGGCCCATGGCTACACCAAGATTACCAGCTAAGCTGTCATGAGCCCAGCTTGTTCCTTCACTGTTAGACAAATCTCGAAGCTTTAAATTTCTCTGTCTCGAGCTAGTGGGGTTCAGCGCTTGCCAGAAATCATGCCACGGCTCTCCATAGACCATGCACTTGTCCCCTTTACCAACTTGCCACTTTATATGCGGTTTGAGATAATGACGAAGATGCATGATGGCCCTCCACAGTTTAGTACAGTTCCTAGGTTGACCTGAGAGCCACAAGCATTTCCTAGAGAGGTATTTTGCCCTCAATAATTGAACCCATGGCGTATCCTCAAATTCTTTGCATCCAATTTTCCATAGAGTTTTGAGCATCATGGCACCATTTAACACCTCAACCTTCCTTAGCCCAAGCCCCCCCTGTCTTTTGTGCATAGTAATACGATCCCACGAGATGAGATGCATTTTTTCCTTTCCTCCGCTTTCCCAGAAAAATGATCGAATCATCAATTCAATTTTAGAAGCAATTGTTGAGGGCAGGGGACCCCCCGCTGTACTGAACACAATTAGTGGCTCAATTACTGAGCGAATCAGAGCCACTTTACCAGCCTGAGAAAGAGTTCTGGCTGTCCAGGTATTTATCTTGCGCCTGACTTTGTTGAGGAGGTAATCAAAATGAATAGGCTTAGACGCACGTACTGGAACCCCGAGATAAATTTGAGAGTCCTCTCCCACACTTGCATTGAGAATACGCATGATGCATTGCCTTTGATACAGATTAGTGCCTCTAGAAAACCAAATAGATGATTTTTCATGGCCCACTCTTTGCCCTGAAATTTGACAGAAAAAATCCAAGGTCTCATGTGTGCGCATTGCTTGCTGAACAGTAGCCTCTCCAAAAATTATAAGATCATCTGCAAACATTATGGATGTTAATCTCGGGGCATTTTGTGCAATTCTGATGCCTGTAATGAAGCCTTGGCTAGCACGAAACTCCAGCAATCTTGAGAGAACATCCATACAAAGGATGAAGAGATATGGCGAAAGCGAGCAACCTTGCCTAAGGCCTCTTTTTGGCTCAATGAACCCGTCTGCCCGCCCATTAAAGAGGATAGAAAAGCGTGCTGAGGTCACACAAGCTTTGATCCACTCAATGTATGGCCCTGGGAAACCATAAATAGCTAAGACTCGGAAGATGAAGTCCCAATTCATCCGGTCAAAAGCTTTTGATAGGTCACACTTATAACAGAAACTATCAGCTACATAGTTAGATGTGTTAATCGAGTGCATCACCTCTCGAAGCACGATAATATTCTCAGAAATGTCCCTTCCTGGGGTAAATGCAGTTTGGTTAGGGAAAATTAAAGTGCCAATGACTCTTTTAAGTCTGCTACAAAGAACTTTGGAGATCACCTTGTACATAAAGTTGCACACAGAGATGGGTCTATAGTGTGTGACACGAGAAGGAGCATCCAACTTTGGAATTAGCACCATGTTGGATGATGCTATGTGTGGATCCATATGGCCTGTTTCAAAAAAGAGATGAACCTCATTTAAAACACTCTGTGCAAACTCGGTCCAGAAAGTTTGGACTACCCGTGCATTGATTCCATCTGGTCCGCTCGCCTTGTCAGGACTTATAGCAAACACTGCCTCTGTGATCTCTTGGTCTGTGGGTCGCATAGCCATGTATTCTGCTTCATGAGTGGGGATTTTGGGCAGCAATCTCAAGAACTGTGAGTCAAAAGAAATGCTGGACCTTGTTACTCCACTACCATAAATTTCTTTATAATGGTTGACAAAGGCTCTTCGCACCATGCTCTCATCGGTTATGACTACATCCTCTTCAACAATCACACTTGAGATCCGATTTGTTCTCCTTCGTTGCGCCACTGACTGGTGGTAAAAATGGGTGTTTGAGTCACCCAAGAGGGCCCATTTTAATGTAGCTCTTTGGGACCAATAAGCTTCAACTTCCAACAGGTGAGAATTGTAGCTTTTTTGCAGCTCTCGATCTAGTGCATAAGTTTCTGTGCTTGGGCTCAAGCTCTGAACCAGAGATAACTGATGCTCAAGTTCTGAGAGTGCAGTTGTTGGGCTCTTCTCCTTCCTCAACCATTTTCTAACTCCCTTCTTCAAATTGATCGTAACACTATGCCAATTCTGTTCAGTATTACGCACTGCCCCCTCACAAACCTCTCTGAAATTAGGCCGGTATAACCACCAATTTTCGAATTTGAAGTTCTTTCGTTCCCTTTTGATCTCTGGCTTGAGCCGTAACAGAATTGGACAATGATCACTGTTAGACCTGGGAAGATGGAAAAGTTTAGCATCCGGGTAGCAGGAACACCATGACACAGAGGCCAACGCACGGTCGAGCCTCTGTAATATAACTGAATCAGGTTTCCTATTATTCGTCCATGTGTAGGCGGGTCCGTGATAGCCGAGATCTAACAGACCTGAGGTTGTAATCATTGTTTGAAAAAGTCTGTGTTTTCTTTTGACCCGAGACGTGCCACCAAATTTTTCAAAGGGAGCATAAATGGAGTTGAAATCTCCAATTACACACAACGGCCTGGGGTCTGAGGTTGAGTAGTGAACAATCCTGTCCCATATGTACTCGGTCACAGTGTCGTGCGGGTCTCCGTAAATTGCGCCTAATAGCCAGGGATTTTCACTTGGGATTAGTTTAACCTCAGCAAAAATGAAGTAAAAGGATCTTTCAATGACCTTGACCTGCACCATGTCATCCCATAACAACCAAAGTCCACCCGAGCTTCCAACAGATGGAACTACTTCATGATTCTTTAGAGGCAGTTTTTTAATTCTCCTAGTTGCCTTTTTTGTACCACATTTAGTTTCAGATACAAAAGCCAGGCACGCTTTTGTACTCTGGAGGACCCGTGCAAGATTAGGAATTGTTGCGCGGCCCCCACTTCCGCAACAGTTCCATGCTACTAGACTCATATATCAACTCGGGGCGGTTTAGGGCCCGCTTCCCTCGCCCTTTTGTTGGAGACATTCCTGAGGAGTAGTAGTTCAGAGGAACCATTGACAGCAAATCCTGCATGAGACAAGTGCAAGTATGGCACCATATCGGTCGGTAGTGCGCGTTGGCCAGGAGTTTGTGTATGGAGACCAACTAGCTGGGTTGTGTTTTGTTGAGCATCAGGCCAATTGAGGCCGACAAACTGTCCCTGCGCCCCAGGAACATATGGGTTGCAAGACCGATCAAGAGTTGTTGTCGGGCCACTGAGGTTGAGCATGGAGGCAACCGAGGTAGCTGGGCCCCGGTCACTTAAACCCTGAGTATGCTGACCCAAGTGAAGAAAAGGTTGAGAATGGAAGATAGGTTGACCCAACTGAGAGAAGCATGAACTGGTTTGCGTTGTTATGCGGGTCTGTTGCAGCTGTGGGTCAAGAAAGTGGTGCACTGCTGCAGTTTGATTCAGTGGGACAGTTGGGTTAAAAGAAGCTGTCGGTTGATCAGCATTAGCGGTTCTTACATCAAATGTCGGTCGTGCTGTTGCTGGCCCGTCAGAAAATATCAGGTCATCTGGAATTGAGGCAACACTATTGATCCAAGGACCGACAGAAACTGGGTCTAAACTTTTGAGATCTTCTCTGTCAGCATACCTTGGATCCAAAGCTAACCTGTTTAGCCGCTCCCACACGACACATGTACTGAGATCATGGCCAATTGTGGCACAAAAAGTGCAGTGCCGAGACAGCCTTTCATAAAACAGATGGAACTTGACCGTGCCAATAGACAACTTTACCTCAACTTGATCCTGAAGGGTAGAGCCGAGCGGCATTCGAATCTTAGCTCTCAAACATCTTCTCCCCCCAAAGTGAGTTGTAGAAATATGAGATACTAGGTTACCTATCTCCAGTCTACGTATCAGCATTCGAACCCCCTCTTGAGTAAGGAGATCCACATGCTTTCCGTGGAATTGAACCCATATTTCAACATGAGGGACAGAAGCCTCACCAATGCACAGTGGATCAACAACCCGTTCGACAGCTACCAAGTCTGTTCGATAGACCCAGGGACCCCCATCCAAAACCCTCCTGAGATCCTGTGCACATGAGAATTGTACTGTGTACAGGTTACCTTTAAAATTAGATATCTTGAAATCCTTAGAGCATTTCCAGGCACGCTTCATTTGGGCAAAGAACCCATCATTCAACACCACACGGTCTGTGATAACCCGTACTAACAAGCATAACGACCAGTCGCGTACAGCCTCAGCTTCCTGGGGAAGGCAGATGCTGATTGATTGCCTGGTTTGCAGCGGGCTCATCGCAGCAAACCTTTGAATGAATTCATCATCATTGAGGTCCATAGCACGTTGAGGTATGGAGGAGGTGAAGTTATGGGTGTGAGTAACAGCTTGGCAGGAATGAAGGGAAAGCTGATGATAGTTATGCTTAGAGGGAAGAGTAGTGCAGTGTGGTAAAGAAGTGCAATGCGGATAGGTAAGTTCCTGCTTGGAGGGTGTGATTTTGCATACCTGTGAATCAGGAATAGGTGGGATATGCCAGTAAAGAGGTTGGGTGATTGTATGTGTGCTAGCATGGGATGGGTTGTGTTGGAGGTAAATTGCAACCCGCCCCACAAAGACAGCACAACATTGAGATAAGGGTGACCAGGTGAGAGGGGGTTTGTCATGTGCCTGGCAGAGGTCAGAGGCATGCGTCCCATTGCAACAGATGACATTACTCTCAACAGGGCTGGAGTTGCCAATTAGAGGTTCCTGTGCAGAAACTTTCTGGCTACCATTCCAAGGAGTTACATACTTTCGTTCTAGAGACGAGACACGGTCAGTGGTCCAACCCGTGTATGCAAATTGAGGGGTGACCTCATACATTTTCTTAACCAGCTCCCGAGAAATGGCAAAATCACCAATCCTCAAGTACGAGGTGGGGCCTTGGTGGATGCAGTTACCTTGACCTTGACCAGGATATTGTAGACCCTTGGTTCCGTTGAGCGTTAGTGGCAGTGTCTCGGCTGAACCTGGTTCAGAAGAGGTCCACATGGACCGTGAGCATAGCGGGCAATCCATCTTCAGGAGGTAAGGTGAAGGCTTACACAAAGACAAGGAGACGGAGAGGGATATGCAGGAGAAGTAGAATAGGAGTAGAAAACCAACAAAGGCCTAAAAAGGCTATGCACTAAAACCGAAATACCAAATCAATTAAGAACATGCAGCATCAGAAGTAAATGAAACCTGAAAGCAAGGCCGAGAACCAACAGGCGTATTTAATGTTGGAGTAAGAGATTTTGGAGCACTAGTTACAGAGATAGGAAAGGTAGCAGTGGTGGATAGGTTAATTACTAGACAGCAAGTGCCGTAGTTAATGGTCGTTTCCTCCGGGGCTTCCTCATCGTAGGAGTCCTTTTTCTCTCTTTGTCCTAGTAGTTCTTCACGCAGCCTCAATCGCCAGCCCATTCTCATTGTTTTTGCTTAAAGTTTATATATACATGTAGTTGGCTATTATTGATGATTAGTATAATTAACTTCAGCATTAATTGAGATGCATCACTTTAATGATTTAAAATCAAGTTCTGTTAACCCTGCACGATGCTTGAGAAAAAGAGGAAAGCACACACGTGTTAGGTTTTATATTAAAGTAACATTATTCTTGAATTGTTAATTATTTTTTTTCCTAATTTTTTTTTTGTGCTTTAAAGCAAACTGATAAATGTGGCAGTACCTGGGACCATAGACGAAAGGGCAATTAACACAAAAAATTTGCTGAACCCATGGGAGAAGAACGAGAACCACACACTTTGCCTCAACTCAGCCAAGGCCATCGGCTGCACCCTTGTCAACATTGGTACACTTGACCTTGCTGAAGGAAGGGTAAGTACCTTTTGTCTAGGAAATTTTTGGCTTTCTTACATATACATTCCTAAATATCTACAACCTTCCTTTATATTCAGTGCACCTTATTTGATCTAATATAGTGTTAAATTCTGGAGCCTTTTAACTATTGCCAGTGATTTCATCTTTGTTCTTGATATGCCTTTGCTATGTATGAGAAGCATCTTGGATTACTTGGCTTCTCTTTGGATTAAATAAGGACTGCAAATCATGTGGTGCACTGTAATTCTACCCTGTATTTAAGAAACACAGAAGCATTGTCTCAGTTCTCCCCGATTTACTGTTTAGATGCTAATTGATTCTTTTTTCTGGTTTCAGCCTCATCTTGTTCTTGGATTAATCTCTCAAATCATAAAGGTACATTATTTTGCAATTTATAAGTAGCAAATTTGCTTTTGGTTAGATAATTGGTGTATTTTCTGCTTCTCCATATATATTAAATGCATTTAGCTAACTTTAATTATCGTTCACTGATAGATACAACTTTTGGCGGATGTTAATCTGAAGAAAACACCTCAACTAGTTGAGTTGGTTGGAAACAGCCAGGTACAGTCGCATACCCTTGCACTTGCAAACTTCAGTTCCATTTTAAATTATGCAACGTATACATCATAATTTGTTTCTAAATAATAGGATATCGAGGAATTAATGAGCCTCTCTCCTGAAAAGATCTTGCTCCGATGGATGAACTTTCAGCTTAAAAAAGGTGGACTTGCACGACAAGTCACAAATTTCTCATCAGATATAAAAGTAAGCTGTAACAAGTACATTATCATTTGTATAAAGTCTCACGCTCCATGCTATATCACTATATCAATCCTAAGCTGTTTCCTTTGCCTAAGCATGGAAATGTGGAATGAACAGGGACCTAGATGTAATTAATTATGCTTCTATACTGCATTAATGATTATATTTGTCTGTATTTTGTTCTTTACTCAATTTCAGGATAGTGAAGCATATGCATGTTTGTTGAGTGTCCTGGCACCTGAGTGTAGAAGTAAACCACATCCGATGGATGTAAAGGATCTCCTCGAAAGAGCAAGGCTGGTGCTTGAACATGCTGACAGGATGGGATGCAAGAGATACCTCTCCCCTAAAGACATTGTTGATGGGTCCCCCAACCTCAACCTTGCTTTTGTTGCTCATATATTTCAAAAAAGGTACTCATATGGCACAGTATTGGATGCTGACATTTACATGCTGTCTTTGAAATTTCAAACTTTCTGCAGAAGAACTGAACAAATTACATGACGTTAGCTAAACACATGTATAAAGAAATTAAATTAACAAACTTCAGTCCAAAGTTGATAACTATGCATCCTTTTGGGTGCGACAACATAGTAGTTAATTATGGCTTAGCTCTCCTGTCACACAAATTTCTACGTGTTAAATCTAGATAGTCCATATCTCATTTTAACAATTTAATAAGTTTCCAATGTGTACACTAAATAGCAATTCACTTGTTGTACCTTCTCTATGGCATGTGGTACAGTATGCTGAACATGCTCCATTTATCTGTTTAGCACTGAAGATGGTAAAGGGGGTACCTTTTAGTGGCATATATGCTCTCAGATGGTCAAGGTTGTAGTTCAGGGTCTTCCTCAAGTTTTTCTGAATTTCAGTGGTACCATGCGGGTGCTAAATTGTAAATAAGTATTTCATGCAGATACTTATTGTTTCTTTAAGGCATAAGAATAGGCATCCTTGTAGCTTGGAATGCCAAAAGTTTATGGTGTATTCGTATCTGGTCCTAATTATTGCAGTGATTAACAACTTTGCAACATGTTGGTGCAGGAATGGGCTATCAACACAGATGCGGCAGATGTCATTTTTGGAATCACAATTTGAAGATGATGCTCTTGTTTCAAGGGAAGAGAGAGCATTCCGTCTATGGATCAATAGTCTTGGAATTTCCACTTATATCAATAATGTTTTTGAAGATCTCCGGAATGGGTAGGTAACTTTACTTCATATTTGCTTTATTATAGGCATTGGCTGGTGTTGACTTGGGTGGGAGGGAGGACAAGGTTCATTTAGTACATGATTTATACTATGTTACCAGAAACCTGTCAATTTTAGCTTTTCTGCAAATAAACACCCAGCTGTTAAAAAGCTAGACAAGGTTAAGTCTAGTGAGAAATTGATCAAATCAACTTAATCGTGTCATGACTCGATGGATAATAAATTCTGAATACTTTTGAACTCGAGTCCATCACCAATAATTGCATGTTGCTTCTTTATGTTTTTCAAGAAACCATTACAACAACAACGATGATGACAACCAAGCCTTTAGTCCCAAACAAGTTAGGATAGGTTAGAAATGAAGCCCAACCAGTCCAGAGTCACAGAACCAAGGTAGATAAATAATAGTAGTTTAGTCTATTTGCTCGTTACATTATTTATTACCAGAGAAATGCTTGCTCACTTCTCCAGAAAATTTAGAAATAATAGCCTTTTCTGATCAAAATCAGTTTTAGTTCTGCACATGAAAATGGAAAATCATCAGGGCTAATTTTTAGTGGTGTGTTTGGAAGTGTGGTGAATAAAAATATAATAGATTATTTTAGAACAAGAGTGGTGAATAAGCGTCTGCTGGATTTTTTCTTTCCTTTTTATTTGTAGTACTTTTTTCCCCCTTTCGGAAATTTTTGTTGTGTTTTTACTTTTTTCATTTTTCTCTTTTATTTGTCATATTGTACTTATTGTTAAACTATTAATCTATGTCCACAATAACATTGTAGATGGTTGCTGTTAGAGGCTCTAGAAAAGGTGCACCCAGGGATTGTAAATTGGAGACTGGCAAATAAGCCTCCAATAAAACTCCCATTCAGAAAAGTGGAGAATTGCAACCAAGTCATAAAGATAGGGAAAGAGCTCAAGTTTTCTCTTGTAAATGTTGCTGGAAATGATATTGTGCAAGGAAATAAGAAGCTTATATTAGGTACATCAAATTTCACCATACTGCTGTATTATAGCTCCTATGTACTTCTCATGCTCTTTGTCACTTAGATTGCAGATCCACATATGAAAATTATTTCACATATAACCAAATTGAGATAAACTGTTGTAGGATTCAGCATAATTCAGGAGTATTTGAGGAAAGAAAGAACTTCTTTCAGCGAGGCTTTAAATCACATATGCACTTGTTTTATTTTAACTAGTACATTTGATGTGAAGAATTACATACTGATTACAAATATTTATCTGAATTACATAAGCTTGTACTTCAATAATTGTCTCGCTTTTGAATTTAATTTCATCCATAGTGTTAAATTATTATTAAATTGTTTAAAATATATCATGCCTTATTCTTTTCTTTTCATTTTTTTTCCTACCAGCATTCCTGTGGCAATTGATGAGATACAACATTCTACAATTATTGAAGAACCTGAGGTTTCATTCTCATGGAAAGGAGATAACAGATGCAGATATTTTGAGCTGGGCCAATAGTCAGGTCAAGAGTTCTGGAAAGTTCTCTCGCATGGAAAGCTTTAAGGTAGAGTTATCATTATAGTCTAAGGCCCCGTTTGGATAGGGCCGGAATTGCAAATTCCGGGCATTTTATATGCCAAATATATTATAAATAAACAATGCAAACTCTTCACAAAGTTACACACTTCCTAATAAATTTATGCCTAGGAATTGCAAATTTTCCAAATTCCTACAACATCCAAACGGCCCCTAAACTCTTGCATGGAATTGCAGCCAGAACTCACTGGGCTTCTAATGGATGAGTTCCAGTCCAAGTCCAACTCAGTCCAATGATGAGGAGTTGAAGTCCATGATCAAACCAAGTCCAAAAATATATAGTAATATTCGGTATTCCCCCATTCCATCTTATAACCGAATAAAGTCCACTATTTGTCCATAAATTAACAATGTGGACAAAGTTTTGAACATGATAGTGCACAATGTAAAAAACTTCTCAAATAGTATTTCAGTATCAATATATCAATGTTAAGGTATCTAATTAAGTTTACTCATATTCGTATATATGGATCAAACAGTCAGATCCATAGAAGTTGAATCGTAAAATGTTTCGTGTATCGTAGCATTAAGTATCGTATCGATTCGTTTAAGATACGCTAAGCTATCCTTAAAATTATGTAAAATAAGTAATTAGAATTTATATTGAACTATTTTCATTAAAAGAAAGTTCTAATATCACACTATCATTATAATTATTCAATAATTCAGGCATCTTTAAATATAGTGTATACATATTAGATTTTACTTAAATATTATAATATATAATATGTTTAAATCATTTACAATTATAATTTATGATATTACATTGTAAAATTACTCTTTTATTAATTATTTTTGTATGTATAAACTATTAATCATTATATATTTTTTATAATAGTGTAATGTATTTTTATAACATTATATTGTATAATCTGAATATATTTTTATTTGTATAATTATAAATATTATATTGTATAAAACAATAATCTGTATAAATTATATTGTATAATATATGTAGAAAGTATTAAACTATTAATCATTATAGTATAGTATTATTATGCTATATAATTTGTATAAATGATCATTATTGTTGTTGTTGTTCTATTGTTTTACTAATATTCTATGATAATCTATATAAATTATAATTGAAAAATGATTATTATTGTTATTATTATTCTACTAAAATCAAATTGTTTCACTATTGAATGTTATTGAATCGTTTGTATCTTAAGATACACCCTAGTATCGTGAGTTACGTATCGTGTATCTTAAGATACATCAAGATACACTGGAATTGAGATACAATGGCCAAGATACGTATCGATGAGGCTATGAATCGTATCGTATCGTATCGTGAGTTATGTATCGTGTATCTTCAAATCCATTCAAATTGATCATGTTTGCACTTAAGTCCACATTTTTCCACTATTTGTCCAAAATTTGTCTAGATGAGTATTAGCAATTGGATTTGGATGGACTCCAAGCTAGACCAAAAATAGTCCATTCCATAAATGTCCAACACTGTTCAGTCCATATTGTTCCATGGTTGTCCCACCAATTTGTCCATGCAACTACCAGTCGTTTTGTATGATGACTACTGGTTTGACTACTGTATCCGATCACTTTCTTGTTTATTCATTTACTCCTGGTTTTTTAGTTCCACCGTTATGGGCAGAATGGTAAATTCAAAGCTATTTTAGCTGGAAACATTTAGCAGGTTCAGTCAATGAAATGCATAATTGGAAAATACCACATCTGTCTGGTACAGTATGGAGCTTAACAATTCTACTTATATTTCATTAACATAAAAGAAAGTGGGTCTAGGTGTATTTTTCCCCAAAATAAATAGAAGAAAATGTTGCATTCCCAAAATAAATAAAAGAGAAATGTTTCCTTCGGATTTTATTTATGAAACATTGTAGAATTTTTATCCATTATATATTGAAATAAACCGGTTTATGAATATTTTTTCCAGGATAAAAGCCTTTCAAGTGGAATATTCTTCCTCCATCTCCTTAGTGCAGTGGAGCCTCGAGTTGTTAATTGGAGCCTCATCACCCAAGGAGAAACAGGTATGACTTAAGATGTTAAAAATTTAAGATAAAAGTGAAGCCACATTCTCAGATTGTCTCTTGGGGATCATAGCTTTCTCCTAACTACTTCTAAATTTGAAATATTGAAACAGAGGAAGAAAAAAAGATGAATGCCTCTTACATCATCTCAGTTGCTAGGAAGTTAGGCTGCTCCATCTTTTTACTTCCTGAAGATATTATTGAGGTTAAAGATATACTTTTGTCCCTTTTTTTCCTTTTTTCCCCCATTCATTAAGATCAGCTAGTTTTTTTCCTTGTTTTTTTTTTGGAGACTTAGTTATTTGTTAGTTAGGGACATTACCATGAATTATCAGCAGTATTCCCCATGACGGAAACCTCAGTTGGAATTTGCTGGCACCAACTGAACTATTTCAATTTTACTGTACCAGTGCATAAATTTAGCCCAATTTTGCTTCGAAAATGGAACTAAAATTCTGCAAAAACTAATAGCACATAACTTCAATAATTGAAAAAATATATCAAATGTATAAGAGGAACAAAGTTGTTAAAGAGAGGGAATTCGAGCAGTACAGGTTTTGTACGGTTCATTTAAGTAATTTTCTCTTATATTTCAGGTGAATCAAAAGATGATGCTAACACTGACGGCCAGTATCATGTATTGGCATTTGAAAAGGCCAACAGCCAGTGACACCCGATCACAACCACTGGATTGTGAAACAGCAAGCTTATCTGAGTCCACCTCCAACTTGACTTCTGATGACTCTACATCTGACTCATCAGCAGATGAAATTACCATATAAGAGGAAGACGGCGCAAAGTCATGCAGATCCTCATGCCATTGATGCCCCTTAAAACAAAGCTTTAAGAATGACAAAGCACTAAAATGTCACTCCTAAATTAGTTTCCGTCCCCATTGTTTACCCTGCTTTAAATCTGGGCATAATGGCAGGGTGTCATGATACTTCGTGAATAACATCCTTGGTGTTTTGAGTTTGTATGGTCAAGGACAAAACTCTCACCTAGAAAGAAACAAAGCTTGGATCTCACTCTAACAATAGTTAACTAGCAAGACTTCAATTGTGTATTTGGTGCGACTGCATTTTTAAGGTTTGGAAACATTGGCTTGTAATTGGTAAGTATGATTGATGTAAATAAATATATTAAATATTCTTAGCTTTGTTTCTTTGTAGTAAATCTTGTCAGTATTATTATCTTGTGAGCTAGGAAGCACGTTTCTATTTGTGAACAGCAGTTTGTAAGTTATTACATAAAAATTTAAGGATATTCGTAACTTGGCTTGTTTCAGTGATAGTGCATAGCATGACACCAAATAAGCAAATATTACTCCATGCTTAAACGAAAAAAAAAAAATCAATGAATAAGAAAGAAAAATTTATGTCTTGTTTCAGTTTGAACATAAATAAATACTCCAAAGTAGTCCAAAGTCTTCGGTGCTTTTCCTTGTACAAAATTTAAGGAGTTTTTAGCAAGTACCAGACGCTCTCCAAAAATGCTTCATAACACCATGCCATTTTAACAAGGATAATAATATCCCATAAATAAAAAAACCAAAAATAAAATGAGTTAACTAACATAGTAAGAACAAAGTAGATGTAGATAGCTTGTGGCACAATTATATGATGACTCTACAAAAAGAAAGTTTCAACGGCCCCAGTCTTTTTTAATTTCAAATGCGTAGTCCATCTCCAGATAGCACTTTCCATCATCATCCGCAAACTGAAATTGTTATAATAGATAAAGAAGAATAAAAAAGTGTATGTCTCATATGTAACCTTACAAATATGTGAAAGTACTATCATGAATACATATAGCTGTGAAGTAGCTATTTTTTTTTTATTATTATTGTTATCTTTTTTTGCAGTAGGTGGCCTATTCTTTGTTTGTTGGAGTCTCAATTAAATCTTCAGCTTTTAGTTACATTTACTAACAAATTGATATTTGATAGGTACATTGACAGTATTTCAGGGAACCAACCGGACCAAATAATACTCATGTACCGTTCACTGATATTCTCCATCTTTAACTGAAATCTAAATCCAACCAGTATGTACACAGATGTGCTGTATGGACATCCTATCTTTTAAATAGAAATTGTGCAACCACATTTACTAACAAAGTGCGGCATTGAACAAAATTTCCCAAGATGAGTACCTTAGTTTTAGCCGTGTAGTAGCCACGGGCAAGGAAACCAGATGGGGTGGTCTCTTCTTCCAATTCAATGACGTAGGCATCCTTTTGGGGGCTAAATGTGCCCAACATTACCTTTTTGTAGTCCACTAACATAATAGATTATCATATACAAAAATTTTAGTCCCTTCAAATTAAAAGAAAAACAACAAGAAAGGGCTGACAGCACATGAAGAAACAGTAACTATCAAAAGAACTTAATTTAATGGTGCTTGAAGAAAACCACACTCTACATTGGTAAATGTTTTATTCATTTGAAAGTTTGTATTTTGCACAATTTCTATATTTTCTCCCGATAGGCTTGTTACCAGCTTTGCTTACTGGTACAGCAATTTTACTCAACTTTGGTCAACACCATCCTACAACTTCTAACAAAATAAGACATAATTATAATAAATAATAAGAAGTATAAGCACCACACTGAAGTTGCAATTGACTAGAGAAGGTCACAATAATTACCTCTTATGCCTTTCTTCCATACAGTATTGGTGTACCGGAGACCTGAGACAATATTATTGTGCACAGTGACGTTGAACTTGAGGCAATACTTGCTTCCGTCTTTGAGTACAAAAGCAGCTGAGTTGGAACCTGATTGAAATGGGATTGGAAGTACCAAGTCTGCCCGCTCCGGCGACGAAATTGTCAGGTTCATTATAGTCACCAGTGGATCAGGGTTCTCTGAGAACATAAAAATGATAAGTACCATTAAGGATAACACAACTTAAGTATTGTGGTATTTTTGTTAATTAATTTTGTTTCACTGCTGCATCCTTGACCTTGAACTGTACCATTAATTGAAGTCTAATTGGGTCTAAATGCTTGGATTACAAGAATAATACCTCCTACTTCAGAAAGATCAACATTGGCAAGGAGAGTCTCCTTCCACCTCCTCAAGCTTTCATCATCCTGCCAATGTTTTTAATTATCATAAATTTTTTTCATCAAATGAAGGCATTGCATTACAAAAGAAAATATGTTATGTGTTTGATAAATTAAGCCCTTTTCAACTTTCTCTTGATGTTTTATAATAAATGTTTCTTGAATCTCAAGATCTATTTGAGTAATTATGTTTGTCCTTTATCGTTTGACAGAACAATAATAACATTGAGTGTATACATGTGCAGAAACATCAATTTATATGCAAATAATAAAAATTGAGTGTATATGCAGAAACATCAATTTATATACATACTGTTGAAGTCTAATAATAAAATTGTACGATGTCTAGTATAGAACATAGAATTTATTAAGCATAGTATTCTATATAATGCAAAAAAAATATGCATAATTTCAGATTCTTTTCGTGTAAACTTATCTAATAAGAATTACACGACATCTGTTTCCTACATTTTCAAATTGCAGAAAGTACTAGACACTTGACAGCATTTGCAAATAACGCAAGTTTCATTAGCCAACAACCTAACCTGAGAAATGTAATTCAGAAAAAAAAAATCACAACTGATTTTTGCAAAATTTTTAATTTGACTCACTCTTTTGCGTTTTTACATGGACTCACAGAGAAGGAAAAGGTAAAAAAAGAAAAGAGGAAATTATGTGCTCCAATATTTAATAATTGATGCGATCTATCGTTTTATCATTTCCTACAAATTTCTTAACAGGTGGGCTTATATTTTTGTTTCCAACAGATCAGATAAACATAGAGGGGAGAAAAAGAAAATGATAAACAAGAATAAGGACCTTATCCATCTCTAGCTGTTCCTTGAGAGCGACTTGTGGGCCAAGAACAACAACATTTTTCTCGTCATCTTCTTCTTCATTGCCATCGTCGTCTTCTTCATTTGTGTCCATTGACAGGAGCGATGCTTCACTGTTCTTTCTACTGATACCACTGTTTTGTTTCTCTTCCTCTTCATTCTTTGGTAATGCACTTTTGTTCTCTGCATTGTCCATCTCGACGATCTTCTTTGTTTTTTCTCCTTTTGTTTTGGTGGTGTTTATCGACTTTGGTGCGTTGTATGTATATATTTCTTTTCTTGACTCCTAAAAAGGTGAATGTAAAGCAAGAAGTAATTTATAGAGAGAGAGAAATAGAGACAGAGCCAAGGGATGGCCAGAGAGGACCAGGCCCTATTTTTAGGACTTGCATCTAAAAATTTATAAATCTAATGTGGAGATAGTTCATTGCCTATGTTATCTTTGTTCTAAAAGGTTCTAATATTTTACTTATTTATTTATTTTTCATATTTGTGAAACAGTATACAATATATCTATCAAGTAGAATTTGTCTTATATTATTTTAGTGACATTTTCATATTTATATAGTTGAAAACCAGCTGTACTGATTTTTTTTAGTGTGTATAAATAATCAAAAGCATATAGAAAAAATTATTCTTGGCTATCACTAAAGAACAATATGTTCTTCTATCTTATAGTTTTTTAATATTGTTGGTTATTATCAATATTTATTTATACATATATTTGTACTTTGGAGTTCAAAGTAAATTAATTTTAATACAATCTGTTTAACACAATATTTAAGTCATGATTATATATATATATTTTTAATATATATATATATATATATATAATTTGCACTTTCTCCAGATGCAATTATTTCATGTTGGACAACTCAGGTTCTATTATAAGACGTAGTTCTGTAAACATTTTTTTTTTCACTTAATACATCCTTTGGCTTGCATACGCAAAAGCAATAATAATATATTAACAATGTACTATGAATATGCATAATTAATATCTGTATATCACGTCAGCAAAAACAAGAAATACTGTGTGCTTTGCAAATTCACCCTCCTCATTTTAATTTCTGATTGATGATGGCATTTCTTTATATTGTATGATCTTTTATGGAAAATTCACCCTCATTTTAGTAAGCTTTTTGTCAAAATAATTTTTCATATTTCTTCAGTGGCGCCAAGTACGCTTGAATTAGGACAAATCAACAAAGGGAAGCGTTCTGTGTTTAGATTTTGGTTGGATTGGGTGTTAGGTTCGGACATCAGACGCAGTGAAACCGAGAGCGTTTGGTTCACAAAGACCAGGCACAGATTATAACTAGACCGAGAGCGTTGGATTGGGTGTTTAGGTTCGCTCCGTTGGACAGTGGCTAAAATTGGGGGAAGTACAAGATCTGTTTATGAACCGGTTCTTATGTGACCTTCACTATGTGACTCTAAATATAGGATGTTGATTTCTGAAGGCTCTTTATTGACGCTTCAACAGAGAATTGTAAATACAGCGCCTATAAAATTTGTACTTTAAATCTGTAAGGTGTATTTCCATTCTAGTGCATATATAATTAAACTTCAATTTATTGTCACTTATTAGTGAGTGATAAGTTCGATTCAACATCATGATCTCTCGTATCTATTTTTGGATCTTTACAATTACTGGTCTGTATATGTACATCTTTTTACCAACCAAATTCTATCGACTTGCTAATCTCCCTCACTTATTATATATAGAAGCATTGAAAAAGAGTTCAAATACCTTCATTTTTAGCATCTTCATCATATTCTATATTATCATAATAAAATAAAAATGTGTTGAAATGCCAACAATTTCCACCATCAGAGGAAGCTCTCTTAGTGGTAGAGTCACCATCTTCACCGCTTCCTTGACTTGAGCAAATCAATATATAACCTAAAAAGAGAGATGCTATAAACAAAAATTTAGAACTCTATTATATCCTCATAAACTAGTAAACCACTAGTGAGCTCTAGGATAAAAAACTCTTAAATTCCACCCTATTGGAAGAGAAATAACTCTTTTATTTCTGTCTCGCAACTCAGAAATTTTTCGTGAAGTTTTTTTTTCCAAAAATAATTTCATCATGCTAAAAAATATTTATGGGTAGAGGCCTAGAGCCAAATGATTTTCCACCTCTTGCTTCAAATTTATTTTAAACAATATGTCAATGTTCTAATAGGCGTTTCAGAAAATGAATTAGAGAAATATACAAGTCCAAATATTTTTTGACATATTTAATTGCTCGCTTCGCTCGACTTCTCACTTAGGATCTGATCAAAATAGTCAAAATTTAAAGAGAAATACTAGGAATCTAGGATCCAACATATAGGACAGATGGTTCCGTTCAACACGATCATTCACAAATTTTAAATTTCAAACGGTCGATTCGAATCTTTTAATTTGTTTTCTATATTGAAAATTTATAAGAAACCAAAATTTTACATTTTTCCAAAATATTTTCCTATTTCTTTGGTATTTTAGAAAATTCATGACACAAATATTATGGATCCGTCATTTAAAATTTAAAATGTGAGAACGATCACACTGGACATACCTCATATGTCTTATATTAGACTCTAGCATTTCTCAAATCTCAAATTTAAATATAAATCCTAATCCATAATGACCCGCCACATGTTGGATGCATACTACATAATCCGACAATCCGACAATTCGATGTTGGATTTTCTGATTTCGATCTGATACCGTGCAGAAAAACTCTTTTCTTATAAATTCTAACCCATTTTGACCCTCTAATCCTTCACCGCAACGCCACAGAAAATAAAAAGAACTTCAGTCAACAATTTACCATATATAAATTAATTAAATTTTTCCGCCTCGGCAGCTCGGCCGCTCCTCTATACCGTTGTTTCGTCTCCTTCAAATTGTACAAAGAAGCAAATAACAAAATAATAATAATAAAAAAAGACTAAACACAATAGAGAAAGAGAGAAGAGAGAAGCTCATTGAGCTGCTTTCCTATCCCTCCCTCGTTCTTTGCTCTCTCTGGCTAGCCCAGCTCAGATCAAATCTCCATTCGGTGAGTCGGCGGTGACCATACTTGCTGTTCCAATTAATCCAAATAAAGTCCAAATTGTCCTCAGTTTTTGTTCAAATTTATTTTGACAATGTACTAAATAAAATTCATTTATCTAAAATCACCATCATTGTGCATTTAAAATATTGAAATTCATTTGCCTAAAATCACCATCATTGTCCTTTTTTTTTTTTTGAAGATAAATTGAAGGTCTAAGCCACCCAATTTATTTTTAAATTAAATGTCTATGAAAGACTTTCCAGCCGGGTTTTAAACATGCGATCTTTCACTCAAAGAATTAAAGTGTATTGCTCTTTGCCACTAGATCAAAAGCTGGTTCTCATCACCATCATTGCCCTTTTGAAGTATTGGAATTTAAAAGCAACAAAGCTTCTTTGATCTATCTGTATATCTAGAAGAAAACTGGTTCTAAACTCACGATGAAAAGGATGCATTTTTACAACAATAATTAATTAAGCTACTTTCTCTAATTGATTTACTTTTCTTTTGCTTTTAGCCTTTTACCTTTTGTCCACAGATGATGCTTCAAAAGATGATCAGAGCAAGGATTCTTTTGCTCTGGTGACGTTATTGGTAGTTTGGTTCTGTTGATAGTTTGGTAAGATGTCAGGAATTTTTTGTGTAAATGTTCCACATGTTTTGTAAATGTGTGATGTCATGGATCCTTCTGTCAATTTCTCATACTTAAAAAAGAAAAATATGGAAAGAAAATAATGACATAGTATGCTTTACTCACTGAATAAAAATTGTCACTTTTCTGAAGAAATGATGGATCTGATAGTTCTACTTATGGTTTCATTATTGCGTTTTTAATCTGGAAGGTTTCTGAATAAATTTTAAGTTCAGGAAACAAAGAATACAATTGAGAAGCTTGTCATATATGAAGAAATTTTGGATTCAGTTGTACTAATATTCTGCTAATAATGTATATGTCATAAGATATTTGCCCGTGTTGATAAGTCACTGGATTATAGGACCATATATTGATATCAGTAAAATTGAGTTGTTGGTTCAATGAATTCCTCGACCAATTAATTTGCAGCTCATATATTGATATCAGTATAATATACCAGTATAACTTTCTATTTGTAAGCAATACAAGCAAGAAGCAAAATAGAGGATACATTTATTAGCACAATTGGGGTATGCTGTGTGAAACAAAAGTCGTATCTGATAAACTCAAAAGCATCAACATTGTTGTGCAACCACTTTCTCCTATATTCTTATCAATATTATAAGGCATAAGTATTTATCCATGGTACCACTTTCTCCTATATTCTTTCAAGTGAGCCTCTCAGCGCTGCAGACAATTTTTTTAGTTAAATGACAAATATACAACATTGAGAATGCAAAATACACAAATAAATCAAAGTTTATTCACTGAGACCTAAAAATAAAGCTAATTTTCTGTCAAGAGCTTCTTCGCTCTTTAAGCACCTGCACCTGTGCCTCCAAAAGTCAGGTACATTGCTGTGCAACCACATTCATTTGCAATTGGATTATTATTTTGAATATGAGATATAGATTACTGACAAACTTAGAACAACTATGAGAAACTTTGAAATAGAAGACACAAATTGGCTTTGAATAATTTATGTATTCAATCAAAATTACTTTACAACTTGCGCCTAATCTATCTCTTATACAATCCTCTACAGCAACATGGAAAATAATCCTAACTACCAAAAATAAGATGTTTTCTATACAATACATCTTCTTTCTAAAAATAACAAGATTAGTACCTAAAATACAGATCTTTAAAAATATCGCCTATTTTACTGTTTCTTGCCTAATCAGGCTCTGGCGCTGGAATTCTTGATTTGCACGTTGATTCCCTTGACCCACTATCCTGACAATTACATGCATATAGAAATGTTTTTTTCAGGTGTTGGACAACTCTAGCATGGAATGACACGCAACTTTTATTTTGGAATACATACCGCAAAAAAAAAAAAAAAAAAGCAATCGATTTGAATTTACACAGTACCGACTGGTATATATGTACCAGTACCTACATGCCTCCAATACTATCTTTCCACTTACTGTAGCTTTGGTATCCTATTAGACTACAAAAATGTTTTCTAGGGGTTTGTTTTTGCTTCGGATATATATTCTTTTTGACAAAAGAAGTATCCAATATGAACAATCATGCTCTTAATATCTTTTTGTAGTCATTGAATTGTAGCGAGTGATGGGACCATGACACATAGTAGCAGTTCTAAAATATTCCGTCTGCGTTGGTACCTTTCCTAGCGAGTGATAAATTAGTTCTCCACTAACTTAAAATTCGCGGACGAATAATTTAAAAAAAAGGAAATGGAAGAGTTGTTAAAGAAACTACCTCCTAAATTTGACTATATTTTTAAAAAAAAAATGGACTATGCTTCACTAAATAATTGATCTTGTTAAAAAAAATATTATCAAAAAAATTGATAAAGTCACGAGGATTGCTTCCTTGCTTGCAATGCGGTAATCCACTGCGTTTTTTTTAAAAAATTACTGACCAAGAAAATTTTAACTTCCTAGACGCAAAAAAATGAATGCAAAGTTTATTGTTCTTCTGATCAGAGCTAATAATATACTGATTGAGAATTTACATTACGAATTTAATGGTACTTATAATTTTGTGAATATGAAAGTCAAAATAAAAGGTTCATCAATTAAAGTACCAAAATCAAATTAAAATTTAACAAATAACAACTTTTAAGATAATAAAAAGTTGTAGCTTCTACAACCCATTTTCATTGAACACGAATCAAATAATTAAAAATATCTCTATCTCTAGTACTTACGGATCCAAGATTTCTTTATTTGTCCACATATAAGGGCATCTTATACTAGTTTTATTAAAAAAATGCAGTCCATTAACCACTTTTACACCGCCACTGGCTCCACTTTAGATCTGATTTTATCAAGCCGAACTATCCTCTCACTAGTATAATAATTAATAGAGAAATGCTAGAGTCTAATATATTGGATGGATAGGGTCCGTCCAATACGATTGTTCTCACTTTTTTAAATTTCAGATGGCCGATCTGAACCATTCAATGTGTTCTCCATATTTAAAAATTATAAGAAATTAATTTTTATATATATTTTTATTTTTTTACTGTTTTTTTATATTTTAGAAATTTGCTGTTATTGGACGATCATAATTTTCATATCATGAATTTTTTGAAATACCAAATAAATAGTAAAAATATTTTAAAAAAATGTAAGAATATTTTTTTTTATAAATTTTCAACATAGAAAACATATTGAACGGTTTAGATTGATCGTTTGAACTTTGAAATGAGAGAACGATCACTCATTCGTCTAATATATTGAAAACTAGCATAGTTGCATTCCTCTGATTAATAACACATAAAACACAAATGGTTAGAAATCAGCACCCACAACCAACCAACCATGCATGTAGTTCCCAAAAAAAAAAAGTGATTAGAATTTAGAAATTGGAAGTGACGTGGCACGCCTCCCCCTCTTGAGTCGACATAACTGCGGTTGGTGAAATCAAAATAATTGCACACTTAATCCAACAAATCCAACAATCGGACCTTTTCCTTTCTTTCTGCCTCTCATCCGTCATCCCTAGTCAAAAGCCCCTTCATAAGCCTCTCCCATCAGGGCCAATGGGCCATCACCCACCAACCGTCCGCACAACACACCAACCCCGAGTCACATATTTTACCAATTTCGCCCTGTTTCAAAGGCTACATAAACCAAACTTCACCGGCTTCACTTCATTAAATCACTTCCCTTCCCTGGACTTTGGCCATAAGTCCATAACATTTCTCCCTCTCTTTCTTCCCCCTTAACACAAGTACACAACACACACTACCTCTATCTATCATATTCGCCCGCCCACACACCACAATGAGCTTGCATCCACCAGAGGATTCCACCATCTACCGGTCGGTACTGCCCGATATCGATATACCAAATCATCTCCCGCTCCATTCTTACTGCTTTGAGCACCTAGGCGAATATGCCGATCGACCTTGCCTGATTGATGGCTCAAGCAACACCATATATTCATATTCGGATGTAGACCGACTCTCCCGGAACACCGCTGCCAACTTCCGCCGCCTCGGCATAAGAAAAGGTGATGTGATCATGAACCTACTGAGAAACTCTGTTGAATTTGCCTTCTCCTTTCTCGGAGCATCTCGGCTTGGTGCTGCCACTACTACCGCAAACCCATTTTACACACCGGCTGAGATTCACAAGCAGGCCTCTGCTGCTGGTGCAAAGATTATAATAACCGAGATGTGTGCGGTTGAAAAAATTAAACATTTTGCAGCTGAACGTGATATTTGTGTGATCATTACCGATGGTCATGTCGATGGATGCATGGATTTCTCTGAACTGATTAAAGAAGATACTCCTCAATTCGAAGGTTTAGATTCCGAGATCGAACCTGATGATGCCGTCGCATTGCCATATTCATCCGGGACTACAGGGTTGCCGAAGGGTGTCATGCTCACTCACCGCAGTCTTGTGACCAGTGTGTCACAACAGGTCGACGGCGAGAACCCTAATTGGTACTTGCACAAGGATGATGTCATCTTATGCGTGTTGCCATTGTTCCATATCTATTCGTTGAACTCAATCTTGCTATGCGGGCTCAGAGTCGGTGCCGCGATATTGATGGTGAAGAAGTTTGATTTGGTGGGGTTTATGGGGCTGGTGCAGAAGTACCATGTCACCATTGCGCCGATCGTGCCTCCAATTGTAGTGGAAATCGCAAAAAGCCCAGAGGTCGACGGCTATGATCTTTCGAGTATACGGTTTGTCCAGTCGGGAGCAGCGCCGATGGGTAAAGAGATCCAGGATGCTTTCAAAGCCAAGTTACCTAATGCAGTTTTTGGCCAGGTGAGCTGAAATTTTAGGACTTTGTCTTATCAGACATTAATTTATATGATAGATACGTATAAATTAAGGCAATATAATTATGGGAAGAAAGCTCTATTTTACCAAATTATTAGTCTTTTCTTTTATCCCAAGTCAGTAGGCACCCCGCACCCACCCGTAAATAGGGCTGCATAACGTCTTAAACGATAACGAAAATACAGTCTTTCGTTAATCGTTTCGTGAGGAGACGAAAAAATTCAATTATTTTCGTGTTGCGTTTCGTTTTTAGAAATTCGTTGCGTTGATCGCTGCGTTCAAAATAACGATCAAAACGGTTGAGATTGTTTAATCGTTGTGTACCAGTACCCCTTAGAAACTCAGAGTTCTCGAAGAGAAAAAAGAGAGAGGAAATGAATTTTTTTAATTTGCTTGATTGAAAAAAACAGTATGCTTGTATAAGATATATATATATAGAGTACATCACAAAACACGAGCTATCTCAACTGTGCGTAATAAAATTCAGTTACAAGAGTAAAAAAAGTGAAATAACATCAAATTAAAGAATCGTTGATCCTAGTGCACAGATTATGCGCTGGCTGAGAAGAACTTACCAGTAAACTGAACCTGGTTCACAATAGCCTTAATAACCATTAATTGCCAAAAAACATAGTTACATGTGCAATTAAACCCACAACAGTTACAATTACAAACAAGCTGCCTTCCTAACAGCAAACAACACATCACACTTATACATCTCTTGATGTACCAAAAAATAAATACCTACAAGTGTACAACACAATAATTCTGCTAAAAACACAAAAAAGTGAAGAAAAATATATACAACCACAAAAATAACAAAAAACAAGAAATCTCAAATCTCATAAAACTCAAACAACTCTTCATCAAGACATTAAAAAGCTCAAACCTTTCATTAATCAGTTGTCTGTATAAAATTTCTTGGCAGAACTTTAAAAAACTCAAACTTTCGCTCTTTCATGCACAGGCCACTGCTGGTGTTGTTATCTTGACATTGGCACTTTCTTGGCAGACCTCAGTTGTCGGAGATCTTTAAAACAACCTTGACAGCTTAGGTTAACCAAAGCTCAAACCTTGACAGTGGGGTCAAGCGAGGATGAGCATTGGAGGTGAGAGCGGTTTCAGCTCAAAGGAAGAGGCAGAGGATGAGAGGGGGAGGAAGAGGTGAGGCGAGAGATGTGCTGCGGTCGAGAGTACTTCTATCTTCGCCTCCAGCCAAGGCCGTTAGGTAATCAAAGTCAGGAGGAGGCGGAGCAAAATTATTTTTGTCAAATCCCTAGAATCAAAAGAGTGGGAGGTAAAGCAAGAAGAAAGAGAAGGGCTCGGGTAGAGGAAGGAGGAGGAAAGCAGATTAGGTGGCGGGCTGGGTTGGAGAGAGAGAGGAGAGGAGCTGCAAAGAGGGGAGGCGATGGAGAGGGGAAGGGTGAGGGAGGTTATCAGAGAAGAAAGATGAAAGATGAAAGAGGGGTTTAGCTCGGCTCAATCAGAGAGACGAAGCGACAAGTGAGCGGCGCAATAGGTTTTAGTTCGGCTCCATCGTTTTCTCCGCCCTTTATCCTCTGTGATCAACATAATAACAGTGCCGTAAAATCTGAAACGAAACAGACGAAACAAACGATCACGAAACAGGAACGTTTCGTTAACTATTTCGTTATTAAAACGAAACTGGTTTTTATTGGCGTTAACTGTTTCGTTTCTAAAACGAAACCGAAATCTTTGACCGTTATCGTTTCGTTTCGGACGAAACGAAACGATTAGACGATCGAAACGGTTGGCGTTTTCACCCCTACCCGTAAACATCCCACTTCCAAGTGGGATTCGATCCTAGACCTTCCAGTAGGAACTAGGAAGGCAACTTAATTAGGCAAGTGCCCAATCCAAATCTGCTTCCGCGCGAGACCGTCCAGCACAGCCTACAAATCGTCCGATCTGATTTAGACGGTTCGGGTCTATCAATCAGGTTTATGCACAGGGTTTCATTTGCCATTGAGATTAAATCATACGGCTCACAGCGGTCACTGACGGATCTAGGTGTAACAAAGAGGTGTCAATGTCACCCCTATTTTTTAAAATAATATTACTACATATGAATATTTATAGTTATAAAATGTAAATTTGTTATATGTACTCTATATTTGAACCCCATAAATATTTAGATGATTTTTCATTGGTGAACCCCATAAAATTTTTTGTAGTATATTTCTTTTGTGAGGTTTTTTTTTGATCGATTAATAATTTTTATTTGTAAAGAATTATTGCCATACAAAAGGATCATTTTTATAAACCGAAAAGAGAAATGTAGTTAATTTTTAGTTCTTGTTTGTGGGCCTTTCAATTAATTAAATAGGTCCAAAATATAGACCGAACATAAACTATGATGGATAACCTCATAAGCAGTCTAGCCGAACAACTACGATGGAATAGAAAACAAATAAGAAAATTTTGAAAAAAAAGAAAAACAATTATATAAATAAAATAGTACTAACAAATATTAATACTAATAAAAAAAATAAAAGGTACTGCTGCTCAAAATTTACCCTTTTATTTATCAAATCAATTCTTTTATTTTTCTAGTTAATTTATGACATATTGAAATTCTAATTTAAGCAAGGTTTTAAAATACGATTTATGCGGTTTAGCGGTTGGGTAGTGATTTAGCGTTTATCGGTGATAAAACGGATAAAACAGTGATATAACGGTTGTGTAGTGTGAAAAAAAATCAAGATAAACCGGCAATAAAACGAAAAAAATGAAGTTTTTTAAAAGCTTGAATTTGAGTCAAATTCAAGTTTGAAACATATCCAATTTGTAGATTGTATAATATTCTTCTTATGACAAATGTCAAAAACAAAAAAATTCTTTATATAAAAAATAATATTTTTATTTAAAATATTATTAATTTATTGAATTTTTTTAAAAATTTTCTGGCTTCACCCAGGTGAACCCCCATTCAAAATTTTCTGGCTCCGTCCCTGACAGCGGTGTGCTGGATGGTCCCGCGCGGGACTGGATTTCATTTCGGCAAGTGCCACTACCAACTGGTCCCTACCAGCGGTGGCCAAATTATTAGTCTTGCTTGCTTATATTAATTGTGGGTTCCACCACCTCGTTAAGCTACGTGAATATAATTTGACACGCGCGGTAGAGGATCACCACCAAAAGGATTCAAATTAATTATGCTATTTGTAACGTAAAAATGAATTTATTATTGTTGTGGCCCAACATGTGTGGGTTTAGATATACTAGCTTCCACACAAATTGTTTTCCCCCTCATGTTGTATTTGTATAGTTAGTTTAACCAACCCCCCCCCCCCCCCCACCCACCCACCCAAAAAAAAAGAAAAAGAAATGGTGATATAAGGTATTTTTTATGGTGGGTCAGCACTCAGCACTTAGAACCGTTGAGATTGACTGGGTGGTATCACCGCCGGGTATCGGACTTTTTGAAGTCTGACAGATATCAATCACTGAACATCAATCGTTGATTGGACGGTTCGGATTAAAAATCTGCCCTCTTGAGGTCTACAGAGAGGATATGAATTCGGTGGTATCTGTCTTGTTCGTTTACGTTAAGTATCAATATACCAACAGAGCATAGAAATATGATAGGAACCGGTAGAACATCTTTTTCGTTGATATAGTCGTGTCAAAATTTTTATAGACGTGGTTCAATTCATTGCGCAGATACCGTCCCTAAAATAGACAAAAGACGACGCATTGCTTCTGATTATTAATTTGTTCTGTTATATGTTTTTTGCCACCGACACAAAAATTAATGTCACATGTTAGCGCGTCCACGTCTCAACACTAAAAAAATAACTTTAATGACTCATGCAATGCGCGATGATCAATTCACATTTGCTAAATATATTAAATATAATGAACCGAACTAATTGATTAATTTTTAGTTCAAACGCCACTAGGGAATCCTTGTACTTGGAGAGTTGGAGGGCTCGACTCTCATAGCCTATCTCGAAAAATACTTATTTAACTTTTTACTTAGTTTTCTAAATTAAATTGTATACAATACAATACAGGGCTACGGAATGACAGAGGCAGGGCCGGTATTGGCATTGTGCTTGGCTTTTGCAAAGGAACCGTATCCAGTTAAGTCAGGTTCATGTGGTACAGTGGTAAGAAATGCTCAGATGAAGATCATAGACCCAGAAACCGGCGCATCGCTTGGGCGAAACAAGCCTGGAGAGATCTGCATCAGGGGAGAACAAATTATGAAAGGTGAGAATTGTTTTCTTTTTGGAATTTATATAAAGAGTTATTATCATGAAGATGCCTGTATCTTACGTTTGACTCAGTATTGGTACGATCCCTTCTGGACTTGACACACTGTCCAAAACCTACAGTAAATAGGGCTGTCAAACGTGGCCGAAATGCACGGAACACTCCCTACCGTTTACCGTTTCGTTTAAGAAAACGGTACGATATACCATTCCGTTAACCGTTCCGTTTCCAAAACGGTATAGAAATCCATTCCGTTATTCGTTTCACATAAGAAAATACACATGAAACGGTTTGAAAAGAGGCGAAACGGTTTGAAACGGCACAATTTCCCCTACCGTTTGCCGTTTCGTTATTGAAACGAAATGAAAACTGGTGCCGTTATTCGTTCCGTTTCAGTTAAACGGAACGGCACCACGTTGGTGGCACTGCCGTTGACAGCTCTAACAGTAAGGTCTCAACACACATCTTCAGAGAGGTTTTTCCTGCATTTTTTTTTTGGGCTCATCATTTGCATCTAACTTTGTTGGTGTTGCATTGCTTTTGTCCCATTTCCTGGTCCTGTTATGCATGTCAACTACTCTTGTCTGCCAAACACACTAATGACACTGAATAAATGGTAGGAATTAGAGTACAATCGACTTTCTATGATTTGAACTTGCTTGGAGACAATGCGCCCCCCCCCCCCCCCCCCAAAAAAAAAAAAAAAACAAAACTGACATATGAAATGCGTAATTATGACAACTTAGATTTTTATAGGTTATAAACGGTTGAAACTCGTCTCTAGCATGTATGTCATTAAATTTTCGAATAGGAGTTTAAATTATTGATTATTTTAACATATGCAAATCACTATTTGTAGGCTGTAGCACTATGTTTTTTTTCTTAACAGTAGCTCACTGCATAATCAGCCATAGTTTATATGACGCAGAAAATCATTGTGTGTTAATTAAGCTGTCCTTTTTTTAGCTGTAGTCAGTTATGCGCCACATGCAATAAAATTATGTGGGACCTAACTTTTGTGCATTTACCCTCCTACCAGAACACGATCTATTCATCACTAGTCAGATTCCTAATTTTCTCAACTAAACGTTTGTATGTTATTGCCTTAGTTAGGCGCGCACATGTGCCAAAACATGATTGCAACTCCAAAATGACTTAAAAAAAATGGACATATTAAAAAATGCGTAATCCTGATTTCAATTTTTTCAATGACTCTTGTGTGCTGCAATGCATTTAATCTGTGTACAATATTGACTTGAATTTTGAATATTGGTGTTAATTTGGTACTGGATAAAAGTGAAAAGGAGAAAAATTGAACCTGGATAACTTCAATTAAGAATCGGCTCTGTTTGGATAGTCAGGAATAAGAGCTATTTTGGAGTAAAGAGTTATTTCGGAATAATAGTTTAGTATTAAGGACTTATTCCGAAGAGCTATTCAGAATAAGATTAGTTAATCTGACTAGATGTTAGAATAAGAAGTGAGATTAAAAATTTGAGAGTAAGAAGTGAGATTACTTAATCCTTCATCATCCAAACAAAAAATCTTATTCTTATTCTTAATAATTTAGGATTAAATATTTTAATCCTATCTTAATCTCATTTAGATGCTGTCACCGTGGAGTTACGATACACTATTTCTGAATTATTCAAGAAATTGCAGAAACTTTACAGCAGTTGTGTAATTCCCTAATGAGAACTGTTAAAAGAATAATCAATTAAGATGCTTGAATTAACGCAACATTAGCACATAACTTACATTTACATCTATAACTCCAGGTTATCTGAATGACCCGACAGCTACTAAGAACACAATTGACAAGGAGGGATGGTTACACACGGGAGATGTTGGTTTTGTAGACGACGATAATGAAATCTTCATTGTTGATCGGCTCAAGGAAATCATCAAATACAAAGGCTTCCAAGTGGCCCCGGCTGAAATTGAAGCCCTTCTCCTTACTCATCCTGCCATTGCTGATGCTGCTGTTATCCCGTAAGTTTGAATAATTGTATTTCTTACATTGAACTTCCAAATGAATCCTGATGATGATACCCAATTTGAGCGGCACAAAGAGGCATTTCCTACATGATTCACGTCATTTCATTACCTAATTTGGTAATAGCTCCTAGCTACCTAACTAGACTTGGACATGGTCTAATTATTAAATTGTTGATTTATATAGAATGAAAGATGAACTTGCTGGTGAAATTCCAGTTGCTTTTGTGGTTCGATCCAACGGTTCTCAGGTTACTGAAGATGAAATCAAGCAGTTTGTCTCAAAACAGGTAAAAGATTGTTCGTGTTTATGTTTTATTATTTTTTTGTTTTTTTATTTCTCATATTAAATGCCTTCTTTAATATATTAGGATCTAAGACATTTCATTCTGATTTTTTGTTCTCTAGGTGATATTTTACAAGAGGATAAACAAAGTATTTTTCACAGAAGCAATACCCAAGAACCCATCTGGTAAGATCCTGAGGAAGGATCTAAGAGCAAAGTTAGCGGGTCTCACTAGTTAAAAAGGAAAAAGAGAGAACAACATAAAGAATTGAATCCTCCAGGATTGTTTGTGCTTTTCCTGGTGTGAAAAATCGTGATTACATATAAAAAGGCAATATAGAAAATGTCCGGGTGAATTCTTCCGGATTGAAAGCATTATGTTGTTTTATTATTATGTTCGTAGATTTTATATGATTTGAATCCAAAAGAATGCTGCTCGGTACTGTTGCTGTAATGCAAATATTGTAAGTTGCTCTTGTATGAGTTGTATCAAGATGGAAATTTTGTATATGACACTAAAACTTAAAATCATATGCTATTGATCCTTGAATCCATAAATTTTTATACATGGTTTTGTTTTACAAAAAAATAAAGGATTTGTAATGGGATAAAATGAAAGCAAGTCAACATGGATAAAATTTAAAAATTAAAATTTGCCTCAATATCATATGATATATTAAATCAAAATGAGGAGTTGTTTTTTTACCACAGTAACCAATTCGTGGAAAATTGCGGAACTTCTCCACAGGCTTTCTGCAAAAGTTTCAACTTTTCAGTTGGGCCCCTACTATATATTAAAATTGTATTTTGTTCCTAAATAAAAATGTGCCGTACGTAAAATACCCTAGTTTATAGAACAGTGAAAATACAAAATTAAGATTTTCTTAATTTTATCGTAACTTTCTTATAAGACTCTCTTTCGTTTAATAAAAATATTAATTGGTAATCGTCTATTTGATCCGAAAAAATTACAAAATTGTTCATTTGTTATTGAAAACAACAAAATTGGTTAGACCAATAATAAGGCACCCAAATGCGAATATCCTGTTTCAGAAACCATAGGAGACTAATACAATCAGAGATAAAGTAGCTTCCGCCATGATGCATGTGAGAGAACACTGTAACACACACAGGATGGAGCATCATTCGCCAATGTTAGCAAGAACTAACTTTCAAATATTTACAATCAATTAACAGAGCTACCTGTTCTACCGAAAAATTTAAAAATAATATTAAATTAATATAATATATTAAAAATAATATCAATATTGATACAGTCAGATTGGAATCTGAGCCCAGCAGCTGAATAAAATTCATTTAAAGACCAGTTACAAAAATAATCAAGAAAAGAATCGTAAAAACAGACCTCCCTCGAGGTCCCCACAAAGGGAGGTCAAAAACCGTTATGCCTTAGGTGGACCTAGAGTCAAGGACCGTTAGAAACAACCTGCTCAGAAAAATAATTTCCATGGACGAACGATCTCCAGCAACAACCATCGGATCTATTGTAACCTCACTACTATAACTTCTGAGGAAACTTCGATGAAACCTCGCACAAGCAAATCCCGATCAGAAACGGAGAGAGGGTAGGGCGAGGTTTGGAGAGGTTTCAGCGACCTTTGTAACGCAATTAGGGAAGGAAGATAGTGTCACAAGAAGGCCACAGAAGATCCGAAGCGGTATTATCTGTTACTATAAATAGACACACCCCTCCGTGAGGAAGGGGGGTTAGATTTAATAGGGAGAAAAGGGAGAAAATCCAATGTACTAAACACGATCATAATGAATAAATTCTGAGATTTCTACTTCTTTTCATCTTATCTTTCTATTGAAAACTTATGAGCAAGACTTTAGGTTATCAAATATAATAACATTTTTTAAATAGTATCACAAGATCAGAATCCGGGATTCCGACCGGAATTAAGGAATCCCGGATTTCGATCTTAACTAAGATCGGAATCCGAGATTCCTAACAAGGGCAGAACTGGATTTTTGACGTTTTGAATGATTTTAATATAATTCTATATTATAAATATTAGTTTAATATTATTAGTTGTTATAGTAATTTAATATGAATGGTTTTATTTTATTTCTTTGTCAATTATGTAAAATGTTGTTGTTCTTACTTTACTTTAATAATTAAATAATATTTTATGTTAGCCTCTATATATAATCAAATAATATATAATAAGGCAATAATTAAAATATAAATTTTTAATTAAATATAATATTTAATAAATAATTTAATTAATTAATTAATTAATTAATTTAATATAATTTAATTAATTAATTTAATTAAATATAATTTAATTAATTTATTTAATTAAATATAAATAATTATTTTATTTTATTAAAAAATGAATAATTAAGTTATAAATTTTTAATTAATTTACATTAAAATTATGAATTTTGGAAGATAATAACGAATGAACAAGAGCATATATGCGTGAGAAGGGCCGGAGACTTCACGCATGATAATTTAACGGCTGAAATTATTGCCAACTGTATTAGAAATTCAGTAAAGAGAGATGTCGGTATTTCCTTACCGGGCGTGAAATCTCTATTGGAGAAAGAATACTCGAATGTGGTGCCCACATATAAAAAGATTTGGCGCGGGCGAGAGAGAGCAATCGAACATCTTTTCGGATCGTGGGAAAATTCGTACAACAAACTCCCGAGTCTTTTATTGGCTATACAGAGGATGACACCCGAGACACAGATCCAATGGTTGTTTAAAAATTTATAATTTTAATGTAAATTAATTAAAAATGTATAACTTAATTATTCATTTTTTAATTAAATAAAATAATTATTTACATTTTAATTAAATTTATATTTAACTAAATAAATTAAATAAATTTATATTTAATTAAATATTATATTTAATTAAAAATTTATATTTTAATTATTGTCGTATTATATATAAAGGCTAACATAAAATATTATTTAATTATTAAGGTAAAGTAAGAACAACAATATTTTACATAATTGAAAAAAAAATAAAACCATTCATATTAAATTAATATAACAAGTATTAATATTAAACTAATATTTATAATATAGAATTATATTAAAATCATTCAAAACGTCAAAAATCCAGTTCTGCCCTTGTTAGGAATCTCAGATTCCGATCTTAGCGAAGACCGGAATCGGAATCCCGGATTCCGTAATTGTGGTCGGAATCCCATATTCCGATCTTTTAAATGTTATTATATTGATATTATTTTTAAATTTTTCGGGCTGTTCTAGTGTTCTTGGGATGCTTGTGGAAGGCCCAAGACCGAAACTGGCCCTCGCAAGCATACTCTCTGTTAATGTGCTAGAAGAAAAGCCTAAGAAATCTCCATTTAAGTTCGGCCTAGCAGAAGAACCTTGTGGAGAAATCCACAGAATTCTGTATGGAGAAAGGACCAATAGAGAGAAAATTGAATATATATATATATATAAAGAGAAAATTGAATATAACCCTCGGGTTTTTTTTAAATTGGATATAACCCCTTAAAGCATATTCACTATAAACCTTTTAACTAGTTTAAATCATATTTAAATTTACAAAAAAATAATTTCTAACATTTTTTTACCAAATTACCGTATGATTGTCATTGCCTGTTTACCATCGTTTCATTTTCACACCAATAACACATCCGTGAGTGTTGTCACAAGTTCACAACCTAGTGCCGATTCACTATCCTCACTCCACCATTTCCTTCTTGAAACTTGTCCCTTTCTACCAATTTCTCAGCTTGCTTCCTTTTTCATTGGAATAACTCATGAAACGTTGTTATAACCATAACCTGTTCCTACTGCAACTATATCACTTGATTTTTGCAATTTCTTTTGATGATTTGAGACCCATTAAGTTTCTTTGATTGTCAATCTGATCAAGCTATTGCTTCATGAAACTATATCACTTGTCTTTTACCGGTATTTAACAAAGGTCCTTAGAAATTTTACAAGAGCCCCTGAACTTCTTAAACTAGTCGCTGAATTCAAAGTTTGTTTACCAGAATCCAAAATTGAAGTTATACTAAACTAATACAAAGGCTGTACCAATTCTCTAATTTATATAGGTGTACACGTGGTACAGAGGCATGTAACAAGATTAATTCCTAACCAGTTTGACATCCAATGGTTCCATCAATTCGGATGAAAGGAAAACCTGGAATTAACTTGATAATTGAGGTAAAATACCTCAGGTGACATGAACGACTACAACCTACAACCAAGGCCAACCTTGACTTCATTCCCATCTTCTCAACCTTCTTTTCTTTCACAAATACCATCATATACCAATTCTTGCCATTAAAACAGGGAAAAGGAAAGAGCTAGTGTTGCAATCCGAAATCACAAGGGAGAAGATGAGATTGACATATCTCACAAACCCATCTCGGTTTCTACTCCCTTCTTTTCACTCGTTTCACCATCACCACCCTCCACCGAAACCGAAATCAAAAGGAGATAAAGGAAATTCGTGTGCGTACCAAAAAGGGTTAAAGAGGAGGAGGTCGAAATCGAGACAGGAGAGAGAGGAAGCTTTAAGTGAAAGTTGAATTTTTTATTTGCCAATCCGGGTACGATGTATTAGATCAAAGGAGATTTGATGGCTCAGATAAATTCGTAATTAATCCTCTCCATCCAACGATTCAAACTAATCAGGAACTTAAAACTTAATTGATCTTAAGGTTAAAAATTTCAGAATTTAACTCGATTTTGCTCCAAAAATTTGGGCTTCCATTATCTGATTTTTTTTCAGCTAATTTATATAATTTGAGTCAACTTTTGCTGAATGTTAAAGTTAAGATTGCTTATTATTGTATTTGTTTAAACTTCTTAATCATGTTGTTTTCATGAAATCTATGTCGCCTTATATCATGACAAACTTTCTTATTTTATAGAATTGATTATTTATTTTTTTAATTCTGATTTTGTAATTTGCAACTTTGGTTATTTAATTGCTTATCAGTAATTTGGCAGTATTCAGGATTTTTTTTAAAATGACAGAAATTTATTGCTGATATTATTTGTTAATGAAAATTCATAGTGTTACAATATCCAATTTTCTCAAAAAAGAAAAAGTTGAAAAGATGTTTCCCTCAGGCATTAATATAAACTTTTTGGTCGTCCATGCTATTTTACTTGTAAAAAAAAATCAAAATTTTTATGTCAAGACTGAATTCAAGCGTTCAGACTTCTGAGAACTAATAATTATTGAAAAAAATTTGGTCCAAGTACAAAAGAAAGTGTTGTGAATTGTGAAAGCAGCCACTAAACGCATGTATATGTCCCGATGAATACATCCAAAGTCTTCAACTTTTTTCAGATGTCTGAATGCAAGAATTCATACGACTTGTGAAATGTGTATATATGTATTAGAAACTAGACATAGTATTATCATAGACGAAGAAATGAGTGCTAGTGTCAAAATTAGAAAATTGGGATAGGCAATTTTTCTGATTTCTTATTTTTACTCTTACTTTTTATGCTTAAACTAGTTTTGTTGCCTACAACCACATGAGTTATTCCAATGAAAAAGGAAGCAATTCATAGAAAATTGGGATAGGCAACGAAAATTGGGATAGGCAATTTTTCTGATTTCTTATTTTTACTCTTACTTTTTATTCTTAAACTAGTTTGATTAGGGAAACCATTTTTTTTCCCCTTTTTACATCATTCCTTCCACAAGTTGCATTTAGTCCACAGCTGCGTTTGGTGCGCACACATACACGTTTGACCAGTAATTACAAGTGGCTGTTTTAAAGTATAACAACGCAAGATGCTACATATATTTTATGTCCTACTTCGTCGTTATTAGCATGTCACACAAAAAAAAAAAAATAGAGAACAGTGTACATCCCTTGTTTCAGTTAACATTTGGTGAAATAAAAATTCAGTCTAGTTAACCACCTCCATAATTTAGTTAGGCCCACCATTCATGCAAACCGTGTGTATTCTCACCCTCCCATGTGCCTTCTCTAACCGCCGTCCTAAGAACTAATATAAATCCATACAATAAAACATACATATGTGATATGTACACATTAATTTGGAGATGATTAATGTGTAAATTGTAGTGATTTGCAAAGAAATATATATATGGCATGCATTATTTTCAAGACGGATTTGGCAGCGACAGTTCTTTAATGGCTTGATTAGTGAAGTTATGTGCAGTATTGCGATCAATATTTTTCCAATAGTATACCATTAATTAAAACTCAACTACAATTAGGCTTATTAACTAACCTCAAATCTGCAAGTCAAACTCAATTATACAAAAAATAGCTCTAACTTCATTTAATTGCTTCAATTAGCATCAGCTGTTAACAAAACTTGACGCCTATCTTTTGTTACAATTACTGTTAATTACAACGTAATTAATATTATATTTTGATCTAGAATCTATGGCAAGCATGTGTGCTTGCTGCTGAATATTCTAAAATCCCTCAAGTAACATTTCTATTTTATTCATAGTAAAGTAATTAAATAAAATTCCATTTTATATATACAAAGATAATGCTTAATTCGGCGATCATTCCTGCGATCATTCAGTTAACCAGACAATGGCACCTTCTATTGCATGTTATGTTTGGCGCATATAGATCCGGACAGAGGCCAAAATATTTTCCTTGAGACACGTAGCACAGTATTCTCAATTTTTTTTTAGTTTAGGTACTTCTTTAACACCTATGGACGGCTCGTCTTTATTTGAAAGCCTCTCCCTTCTTTGTCCTATCTTGCTACTAACCTTTCTATATAAAACTCTAGTCCTACTCTTGTTCCATAAACACACCTACTAGCTATACAGGTAGAGAAAGGGAGAGATGAAGCTTAGTCCAAAGAGGTTGTTCAAGAGAAATGCCAAGCTGAATGCAAATGATGAAAGGACTGGTGTCGGAATGTATGATCGGTACGAGACCGATTGGGAGGTGAGACCAGGAGGGATGCTGGTACAAAAGAGAGTGGAGGGCAGAGAGGAGGAGACTATTCTTGTGCGAGTCTCCACCGGAAATCAGTGGCACGACATCTCCATCGGTGCCACCTCTACCTTTGGTAAGGCCAAGTCATCATCCTTTTGTTTTATGATGAAATTATTTACCTCTTTCAAATTATAATATGGTGATTTATCATTGATATATATTTCTTAGCTGGCTAATTGAGGTACAAGGATTACTGTAAATTTATTGCAAAAGAAATATTTCTGACTCTGAATGACACAATGCAAGACATAAGTTTGCGTCAAGGAAAACTCCCGACAAAATTTCAGAACATACAGTGATTTTTTTTAAACAAAATTTATAGAACATTTTAAAAATTGGACTAAAGTTCTATCAATAAACTAAATTATTTTAAATCTAAAATTGCAGGGGAGCTGAAGGTGCTATTGTCTTTGGCGACAACCTTATGGCCTAGAGAGCAGAGACTCATCTTTAAAGGCAAAGAGAGAGAAGATAGTGACCATTTACACATGGTAGGAGTTCAGAATATGGACAAAGTGCTCCTTTTGGAAGATCCAGCCATCAAAGAAAGAAAGCTTAGGTCAAGCACACTAGCTCAAGTCATGGGTGTGCCTTGCAATTCATTTATTAGGGCTCCGCTGACATGTTAGTTGCTCACAACAATTCGTTAGAGCTTTCAATAAGTCTTTTTGTGTCCTTTAGAAAAATTTCATACAACTATTATGTAAACAACTGCTGATCTATTCAGTGACTTAGAGAAGATGTTATGTATATCCTTCATTAATGCGGGTGTAATACCATTCTTTAGTTCAGACAATGATATTTGTAAAACAAAAAGTTTCCCTAACTAGCAATAACCTGTGCTCAATTAAAACGATATTAAAAACGAAAAAAGAACTCTCTTGATTTACTCTAAAAAGAAAAAGGACCTAATCGGCTTGTACAACTATGCAAATAAGAGTTTGAGATACCAAATTTACAACTAGAGGTGGTCAATCTATCAAGAAGATTTCAGTTTACTGGCACGAAATGTTAAATACTTTGATCTCTCAGCAAAGTAACGCTTCACTTCCTTCACTGCTGCGAGGAGCACGTGTAGAGAAACCGGGGCAAAGAAAGGCTGAAAAAAAAAATGAAGTAGATAGACAAAAATTAGAAAATAATTGTACAAATTGCAAAGAAAAGCATAATAAAAGAAGCTCGATCTGCAACCTTTAGTCGTCACTTGGTATTAGTAATTTCTTCTGATGCGATAACTTGTGTTTTAGAAGTCATATAAACAACAGCGATCATAGGAAAGAGCAAATAAGTAATCATAAACAGATTGAAATTTAACCTCACAGATGAAATTAGCATCATGACAGTTCCTTGTGCAATTAAGCACCTAATAATCCATTATGTTTGGAAATGTTCATTCAATCCTTGATTCGGAACTCAACTCAAACTAACCATCAGTCAATTCACCCTTGAAATAACCCAATAAGGCCTAAGTAACCCTCAATGCTGCAACTAGACCTTGATTCAACCCATTAAGGCAACAATATCTGAAGCAACCCTCAAGTATGTATTAAAATTGATTATGCTACAGCTACATAATAAAAGCCAACACTTACCTCAATCATAAATTTAAAAACCAACAAGGCCAGTAGCAAACATCAATTAAAAACCATAATGGGAACTTTTGGTCAAACTTATACAAGCACAATGGCGTCACTATGCACAGACAAGACAGAAAAAAAGAAATGCACGTGACTTAAGTTTAGGTTGAGACTTACCATGTAAATGGCAAAGTAATGTTCCATGGAGGAATAGCTGATTGACATGATAGACGGATGAAAAAATGCATCCTCTGCCAAAGCCCTTGCTCTAATTGATGACACTATAACAATGAAACAAAGCAAGAGAACAAAAAATATAAAATCAGAAAGCTAGTTTCAACTTTCTAAAGGTAACTAAGTAAACAATAAATTAAAGTACGCCCTAAAAATCTAGTTCCCCATAAAAGAGGAATTTCAAATGACAAAGACAAGCGGAAAACAATGAAGGCATGGCAGTCATCAGAGGAAGGTTTATAAGATATGACTTCTGGGGGGGGGGGGGGGGGGAAATTTTATACTTCAGCTTTGGAAGGAATTTTCCAAATAAAATATAAAAATAGCATCATTTAACAAATGAAGTTTCACATACAAGCTGAGGCATTGTTTATGCCAAGAGAGATGTTGCTTTCAGCTAAATTTGCAGCTTCAAGTGAAAGCTCGACCTGAAAAGGAGAAACTTTATCAAATTCTGCAATACCCTTGTATTGCCTGCCCATACTGGAACAAATTAATGCCAACAGACAAAAACCAAAACTAGGCCTAAATTAACATGGGCTCTGCTTTCCCCTCACAGTATAACCAAAAGAAATAAATACATAAATCAACAAGCCAAATATATATTGCAACAAGAAAAAATACATAGCAAACAGGAATGGCACTGTAAAAATAATACCAGAACTAATAAAGAGATGAAATAACCTGTTTTCCAATTTCGTCCATTACAATCATTCTCGGGAGTGATTCAACCTGATAATAACAATCAATAATTCAGAATTGAGAAATCAGGAAAAGCAAAGTAAATCGTGAGAAAGCACTAAACAATTTACAAGAAACTACACACTATTGGAAGAAGGAAAAATAGTACCAATGTGGAGAGAGATTGGAGTGTGCTGAGACTCGACAAGAGATTAAAACAGGTGTGTTGTCGATACAACAAATCCAATTCCCTGCAAATGCGAGCAAACAATTATAGTACTTCATTCTGGTATTAGCCTGACTACTACTGTACCAGCCCTGTCCCAAATGTTCAATGAAAACCAAACTATCACTCCAACCAACCTGATTTATAACTTATGCCTCCTTATGCCTCTATATAATACAATTTAGGCTAAATTTCCCTTGGTCCGCAACTTGAGCTTCCTCAATATAAGCTGGTACGGTGGTACCAGTGGGTTTTTATCGTTTTTTAGGTAGTTGGGTTTTTGTTTCATGTCTTTTAAACTGGTATAGTGGTACCAGTAAAACTTTTAGTTACTTTCTAGGAACTTGTAATTTTGTTTCATTCCAAAAATGAAACGGGTGGCGCTCCCACCTTTTTTCAAAAAAAAAAAAAACTTGAGCTTCCTCAAGTCCGATTACTTCTTAGTTAGGCTATACATTATTAGAGGTGAAGTATGCAATAAGCCAGAAGAGAGAGAGAGATGTTCCTTCCAGAAATAGCGCTGAAGATCCCATATAAGTGTGCAATATATTATTGCAATTGCAGATGTTCCTTCCAGAAATAGCATTGAAGATCCCATATAAGTGTGCAATACATTATTGCAATTGCAGAATTGTGTAAACAATAGCGCAGAGAGAGAGAGAGAGACAGACAGACAGACAGACAGAGATGCCATTCAGCTAAACGCTCAAATGAAGCTTAAAGTTTATTTAAAGTAGCTGGAATGTGGCATTTCATTCCAGCTTTCTCAGTTCTTCAATTTCTTAAGAAGACACCCCTACCCCCCAACACAGTTGTGAATGCAAGAGAGAGAGAGGAGCTGAGAAGCAGGAAAATACCAAAATAAAATCTCACCAGTTTGTGAATCCTTTCTCACTTGCAAGAACCTTAAATTTTGGACTTGGTTCAACGTAATTAGAATTTAGTCCAAAGAGAAGGCGAAGCTGACCAATGAATATTTCAATTATCTTCTCAAGTTCCTGTATAAATTTTCAAATGTAAAAGTTTCCTGTATAAATTCTCAAGTTCCTGTATAAATTTTAATTTTTAAGCCACATTCAACTTAATTTAGTTTCCTTCCAATGTATGATTCCAATATCCAATTACAGTTTAAAACTGACCTGTGGAGGCAACACGTCTCTGACAATATGAATCCCTTGAGATTGCATAGAACATCCAGGTGGATTCCAGATAGCAACACCTCCCCACATCTAATCATGTATAATGAACAAAGGAGCACTTAATCGAAATGTAAACATGGAAAAAAAGTGGTCCAAGTATATAAAACCAACATAACAGTATTACTCACTGGAGAAATAAAAGCATTTGTCTTGGACATCTCTCCCTCAGGGGTTCTTATGTAAAGTGGACATTCACTGGCTGATGGCACATATCTAATGACAAAAGAAAAAAAATACATAAAAATGATAGATTTTACAGCTCAACAAGGAAATTATGCAATGCAGATGACATATTCTCAGTTGCAAAAGGAAGATCCATACATCATTGAAACAACAAAATGGTTCCCTTGGGACTATCAATGATAGGATTAGTTAGGTCATAACTAAGGTTACTATATCACTGTCGACTGGAAACCAACCAGGACTAGATTTTGAATTCTTTGTTACTTAGGCAAAGGGAAAATGAGGGTCAATCCCTCAAATTTCATTAAAGGTCTCAGAACTCTAGAAAAGTAGCAATATTTTTGCAATTGACAAGACTTCTTGTGCTTAAAAATTTAAAACAAATTACTCCATTAACATAAGGCTTAAATTACAAAAGCAAGGTGTCTCAGGTAGCAAACCAGTTTAAAAATAAAGGAAAATGAAACAAGAAAAAGAGGATAGGGAGCATCAGGTATGATCTGAATAACTATTTCACCCAGTCAAAACTTGTACCAAGACACACTGCATGCTATATAATATGAAAATAGCAAAGACTGGTTTTGGTTCGTTGTGTGTTGTTCACTGTGATTCTATGAATCTAACGGGCTTCATTCACAAGCAATCATCAATTTCAGGGCTAAATGAAACCTGACTAGCTGGTACTAGAATATAATTCAATACCTAGTCTAGATTTAAGTATAACAGAAAAACTATAAGCATAAAGTGAGAGAATATACACCACAAACTGAAGCACTTTAGACCGTCCAGATGCTGAAAGTGAAGTATCCAAATGCCACTCATTTGAGTTTACCTATTGATAGTATTAGAACTACTTTACTTCAGGAAAACAAGAAGTGCAATAATAGGTTTTTAATAGTGCTACACACAAAAAATTAAGTTCCTGATTTAAGCAAAACAAGACAGAAATCTGTAAACTAAATGATGATAAAATAATATCCTCTAAATTGTATCTCAGTGGCTACTGCAAGGATCTCAATCTTGATGAGAGCTGCTACTGTGCCCGGCCTGATTTTTTATTCATAAAATCTGTTATCAACTTTTTTTTTCCTTTTCCTTAGTTTCTGTAATTGTGAATTATCAGAATTGTTTTCCCTTGGTTATCGCACAAAAAAAAATCATTAAAAATCTCCACCTGGGTACACGTACTAGTACGTTTAGTTCTTGAAGATTCATGTGTATAAAAGAATTTTCAATAATGGAAAACCACACTTATATGCATAAAAGGCACATACAAAAAAAGGCAGGTCCCTGGTATTAACAACATAAGCCTCCAACTTTTCATCCCAATATGAAATTGACGACTTTGGCGCATGGTACAAAACCTGAGATCAAATAAAAATGCTTAAAGAAACATATAAGAAAATCATAAAGCATAAATTGAAGGAAGCTTCCCTGCATTTTAGAAACCTGTATTTTAGTCCTACTGAACAACATTGTTTGAATGAACAAAAGAAACTAACAAACCTGACTCTCCATGGTTATGTTCGCAACAGGTGCCAAAGCCTCTAGAACAGGTGCCAACAGGACCTCTCCAGTCCTTTGGAAATCCCTACATAGAGGAGTAATCAACAGTTCCTCAGATTATTTGAAATTAATACAGGAAAAAATACACCATAGAGTCTCATTATTGAGGTTCATACCAATCATAAATCCAATCACTCGGATTTGAATTAAGCAAACTAAACGAGAGAACAACATTCCCGTCTGAACCGACGGGTATATACTCTCCTTTCTCAACCCCTCCTCTCATAAAATAATCTCCAAATACTGTACCAATCATTGAAACGACACTTGTACTGTCATCAAGATCCTTCAAAACCATCCAAGCATGCCGATGCTTCCCAATAACAACTCTCTCATCTCTCCCTTCTATTACAAATATCGAATACACCCGCCCCGCACATCCTCCCGTCCTTCCATTCACAGCCGACAGTAACAACTCATCAATTCCCTGATCATCTCTACCTTCAATTGCATCGACCAAACCCCCGCCGCCACATTCCCACAAACAGGCAGCAGAAGCAGCATCGCCTTCATGACGACAGCTGGATCCAGAATCAACAGTAACTGAAACAGTGAAATTACAATTACCACATGATTGCGCACTCAACTGTGCTCTGATCCTTTCAGCAACGGAGAGAGAGAGCGAAGAGTCGGATGGCTTGAATGGAGAGAGAAAGATGGCTTGGAAGTGGCAGGGGAAGGAAGGAGGGTTGGAATGGAGATGATCGGAGAGGGAGGAAATGGCGGCGGAGGGAAGAGGCGAACGATGGATCTCGGTCGATTTGAGGAGGAATGGTGCGCCTAAGAGGAAGGAAATGAGAACGGAAACAGTGAGGAAGAGGCGCTTCGTGCCTGGTTTCGTCGTGCGTAGGTTCGATTCGGTTCCGGCGCCTGTTTCGGTACTTGTACCAGCAGCAGCGCTGGTATCGTCCGCCATTTTAGTTTAGTGTGGTGGAGCGAAGAAGTTCGGAGCGGGGACGGATCGGACGGAGTTGCGAAGTAATTATTCCGTCGAGGTGGAGTGACGGAATTACCCTCTTGCTTCTATTCAAATTTCAAGGCTCTCAGCTGCCCGGAAGGGAGCAGGACAAATATGCTCTGCAGACCGGAGTCCGACTGCAGTGAACTGTCCGATTGAATCTGCGCAGTTAATATTAATCACGGAACATTTATCATTGATCGGACCGTTGTTGATGAACTATCTGCTCTTCTTTTTTTTTCTTCTGTAGGATGAAATCTGGTCTTGATTCGCGACTTGGGTTGGTGCAAAAGAGAGGAAATACGGTAATCCGACTTTTAATTTCGAAAATTTGAATTATTCCCACAAAATGTCCATCATAGTATTAAAATTTAAAATATATCCTGACAAACTCACAAAATCTTGTATTTTTCCTTTGTTTAAATCATGTTATATTATTTAGAATAAAAAAATATACATCTTTGAGCATATTTCAAAATGACTATTTAACCATGAAATTTTATAATAGAAAAAATATGGTCATGAGCACAAAATGGACATGTCATATGTCTTAAAAATTAATTATGAGTACAACTCTTTACTTTACTATTATTAATGTGATTCAAATAAACAATGGAGAAATCTGGAAAGTGAGTTTAGGTGGGGATATGTATATAATTTAAAAGCTTTGTTGGGAAAATTTCCAACAGTAAACTTTTGATGGGTATACTTTCAAATTTTCTAGAATTTTATATACGTAAAACACTAAAATTAAATTAAGAAAATCTAATAAATTATTTCAGAATTCAAGAAGTTTGCAATATGAACTTGCAGTCCTATACATATTTTTTTTTCTGAAAAATGAAAAATGGATCGGAATCTGAAATGCTGGTCTTTGCGTCGGATTTTCGGATTCTAGCATTTACAAATATTAGAACTTGAAGGGCCTACATGGTAATTTCTATTTCTAAGGGATTGGATTCCAATTTAATTTTCTTTTTTCCAATGATATCTTTCTGAATTTCACTAGGATTCCTTTTTAATGACATAAATTCTAAGTACATTTTGTGTTGAAATTTCTTTTCGGATCTTACGATTATAGCAAATTTTTTTTTTAGGCCTTCCGATTGTCGTTCTATTGTAGCCAACCGATCAACAACGAGGTTGGAACAAAAGATTGTTTTTTTTTAGGGTAGGGAGAAAAGGAACAAAAGATTGTTAAGAGTAGTGAAAAACTTAACCCGAGTTCAAGTTCCGTTTAATAGATAAAGCCAAATCGATTCTAATGCCGAGTTAATATCATGGTCATTGTTTTTCCTCTTCATAAAAGGTCGCATAAAGAGTTATCTAGTGAGCATAAGCTACAGGCATATTCACATCTTAAATAGTTCTGATACTTATATAGCGTCTAGTATATTCTAACCAGAACACAATAGAAACCATATTGACTTGAAAAAGCCATAGTCATACCATACCCATGCTCACATTTTGAGATTGAACATGTAGAAATTGCGCACCCCACTTGTTTCTCAGCACACCTATATTGGTTCTCTCTAACTCGACATGTTCGGATGTTCCTCAAAGAGTACTACAAAGCCTTTCAAAAGGATACAACCTCATGTGTACGACATTAGAACAACCAAATGATTGATGTATGCAATGATAGCAAAAACTGTAATTATTCTATAACATTGAAAATCAGACATTTTTTTCCTAAAAGCAAAGCAAATACCAAAAGATAACAACAAATCAACATAGAGCAGATTGGCTAATTTTTCACAACAGTTCAACGTCGAGCCGATTGACTATTAATTTCATAGCAGATCAACATGCTCGTTCCAATTTCAATTAACCTCACAATCCCTGCCTTCACAATAATTCTTCATTTGGCACCCATGGATATGCATCGGGCGGAGGCATGACACAGTTGTCTCCATTGAAGTAGACTCGCCTTGGGAACTCCCAACCCTTTTCAGATATGAAAGTGTTCGAGTCCTTGCGGAAAAGGAGCTCTGCTTGAACATTACCATACGATCCTGCTGTCATGAGTAAATCATTATTCTTTACACCCCACAACATAGCTATGTCATCTGAGGAAAAATAAACAGGAAAAAAAAAGAAATATGTTAGCATATTTTAACAATTGGAAGTTGGAACCAGGAAACTATCTAGGAAGGCTTGAAGTTGGAAGGTAAGCTTACTGATGCCAGCTCCATAGGGCATGAGTGACTTGTAATTCAAATCAACGAGAGTAGCGAGATTGTCAAAATTGGGATGCTGTACTGCCAAATTCCATTGTGTATAGTTCATTCGGTAATTTAAATTGGTAATGGTTATCTTGACACGCCAATAATCCTTGTTGTTAAGCATAACGTGCCAGTGCACTCTAATTGGACACATATGAGATGTGCACTGGACCAATGGTGTGTAACTGTACTTGCCAGGTCCATTTAATATGGATCGCAGATGCGGCGAATCCCCCCTGATAAACGTGCACATTAAGCATCGTATAAGTGTTGAAAATAAGTTACCTATCACAAATCACAATGGAACAAAAGTGGATATATAAAGAAAAGGCGACTCACTTTACACAGTTTCTATGCTTCGTGTTGCTATTTTGGCAACCGCATGAACAGGTGGGGCAGTCCACAACAGTGTCATTGTAAAAGGACGAGAGAGAAACACAGCATGATGGTACCTTCTGAGCTAGAAACTGTGAGTACGTGCATGTCAGACTCCAGGTCACTGCAGCAGAAATTTCAAATGTTAAACAGCCTTTTCTCAGCACAAGAAGTAAATAATGCAAACTGATAATTAGAAAAGACTTACTCAGAGCCTCAGTAGTTCGCCTGCCATTGACTAACTTAGTGGATTCTACAAGTTTTGCAGGTCCGCAGGTATAACCCGGCCCAGGAGCCTTCAGAATAAAATTCTTTGGCACCGTCACCGTCTTTTTGGTGTTTCCTGCATGACCAACGCTGAGCTGGAATGAGCTGGCTGCATTAGCGGGATCCTGGTTGATCGTACTGATCGCCCCCGCTTTGCAACAATTAGCAATTTGCATGTTATATGGAGTGCCTGGTAACAAGTCAACTACAGTTGGGTCCCGCTTGCAGCTGTGGGGAACATTGCCCTTGAATTCAGAGCAGTCACCTTGCTCTGTCACCAACGCCCCCTCCATGGACCAGATCACCTCTTTCTTAGCCCAGGTCCAGCTCAGCTGCCAGCCTGGTGGCTGGATGTGCCGGCATTGTTGGTAATTGTACATTGTGACAACAGCCTGAAATTATTGGAAACATGAAGGATGTGTGATGATGAAATTCACTTGACAAAGATATCAGTTCTAGACAGAAAAAAAAATAGCCAACTAATTTCAGAATAGCAATGCAATAAGGTTTGTTTATACTTACAACATATCCATCTGGAGTCCATGACATAAAATCCCACTTTATTGTGATGTTCCCATTCGGGTCAAGTGAATCATATGCTTCTGAAATGAGATAGGATTTCAAGTTACTCCAATTGGAAAGACCAAAGATAAGGAGAAAAAAAATAGTAAGAATCAAAATTTTAGAAATGCTTTTGAGCACAAAAACAGCTAAAGAAGTAGCACACAATCTGGATACAACTGACTCTGAAGTGTACTTAAATTAGTACTCTGGCCTTCCATATATAATTCCTAAAGAATTATGGGAAAACACTTTTCAAAAAAGCTCACTATCAATGAAACTCTACTTCAGAAAGTTGACATGGGCAATCAGTAACAGGTTTACACACACTAGCTGGGAAGCAGCCAATTTACGAACCTTGTTTGTAATTAAACAAATGTGTTGAACCAAACTAGCTCAGCATTTTAAATTTAGGCAGAAACATAATTTCCTGGAGATCCAGTACCGATTACATGCACCAAATTAATGTAGACGAAAAATGGACAATGTTGAACTAACCGGAATAACTCAGACAGGAGAGAAGTATCAAACAAAGCGCCCATGGAGTTAGCACCTTTGAAAGGAAACTGCCATTTTCCAACTCCATTGTTTGTGAAGTGTCTTTTTATTTGCACTGAATGCAGCGCGGTTGAGAGACTATATTTTATAGATGTGGTGTTGGAGGAGGCTGGAAGGGGGAGGGAAGGCGGGTGGTGTGGGTGGATTCATTTTTTAATTTTTATTGGAATTTTGTAGCATGAGGTCTTTGACCAAAACTTAGAAACTTTTTTCATTTTTTATTTGACAAATGCAGAAGCTGCCTATATCTAAACAGTGCTTTTGAAGCATGAGGTTTTTGAGTTTTGGCCACGACTGGGAAATTTTTTTTCATTTTTTATTTGACAAATTGGCAGAAGCTGCCTAGATCTATACAGTGCTTTTGAAGCATGACTGAATGAGTAAGCCCGTGACCCCGTCAAACTTCGAAAAGGTAAGCGGAAATTGTCATTCTGTTTACGTTCCGTTTTGATAAGGAAACTAAATTTCTACTTAGTTTCCGTTTCGTTTCGTTTAACGTTCTGTCCTTCAATCTATATTGATTTCAGCTCATTTCCATCCATTTCGGTATTCCGTTTAACATTCCGTTTATTTCCTTCATTTCCGTTTCCGTTTCATTTTAAGAAACAAAATAATTTTTTTTTTCGTTTAACGTTTCGTTCGAAAACGTCCGAAATGGTGGAACATTGACAGGCCTAAGCATGAGGCCTTTGGTCTGAAGTCTGAACTGAGAATTTTTTTCGTTTTTTTATTTTCAACGACAAATTGGCACAAACTGTAATGTAACTAATGTTTGACGCCTGTCAAACGGTCAAACCATTCTTTTTTTATTATTCTTCTGCTTCTGCTATCATGTCTCTACTCTCTACACCTATCAAACTCCTTTGCGCACTCTCATTTCTTGCAACCGACACCAACCACCTAACAAGAGTTTCAACTAATTGACACAGAGCCAATTGCCCTCTCGAACCCGGGAACGAGTGGTCGTTTTTCGATCCGAACCATCCGATTTAATCTCAACGGTTAATGGATGCTCCATGAATAATATTAATAGGCCGGAAAAAATTTAAACGTTGAAATTAAATCGGATGGCTCAGATCGAAAAACGACCACTGGTCATTTTATAAAAACGACCTGAGGATCCGGATCCCTCGGACCCGGCCCTCGCATGTTTCTCTTCGCTTTATCTCGAAGTGAAAATGTCATCCATTTGACTTGTGTTGAAATTTATTTTCAGCTTTCAAAATTGTTTCAATTTCCTTCTTAAGCCTCTCCGACTGTCAGTATGTTGTAACCAGATGGTCAACAGAGTGGTTGGATTAATAGATTTGTTACAATTATATCTTAAACTAAGTGAAATTTCGGTTTGATAGATAAAATCAAATCTATTCGAGTACAAGGCCGAGTTAACATCATAATTACTCCATGTCGCATACAGAGTTATTCATGAAGCACAGTGAAGAAAAAGTTTTCTCAAACTAGGGGTATTTTACATGAGTTTTACAAAATTTACTACACAAAAAAAAAAACGTCTATTTTGTGAAACCAAAACAGCACTCACCTATCTACTGTACTACATGCTATAACCATTGCCATTTACACACACCTCTCAAAACTAAAGCACCTTGTCCAAAGCATACAGAGTACCTGAAGTACTGTTGCTTGAAAGGTTGTCTTATAAAGTTGCTATTGTATCTCTCTGAGACGTGTGTTTGCATTTTCCAGGGACCAAAATGGGATGCCTTTTTAGACTCATGGAAGCGTCACCTTCAACTTCTTAGTCATGGTGGACATTACTTTAATGACCTTCATTTTTCTCACAAGAAGATCCCATTTGCTGGCCTCTTTTTGTTGCGTTTGCTCTTGCTCGGCCTTGACCTTAAAGTGCCTGGTGTATTAAAAGGAATAAATTTATAAGCATTCGAGTAAAATAATTAGTCTTAACATGCACTTGCTAGTTAATTTTTAGGATCCAATTATAACACTAAAGAATTAGAAGAGTTTAGAGCACTTACATGCAAAGAGGCACCTTGCATGAGGTGGTATGGTCGCATAAGGCTGAATGGAGCCGCAGGAGTTGCCACATACGGCGGCACCGCATGCAGCTCTTGTTATGGCATGAAGCAAAATGGCGGAAGAGCAGTTGAATGCCTCTGCACATCTCGAATCTTTTACAAGGAGTCCGAGTGGGTGCCCGGTCCATGGGGCCCACCTCAGTGCAACCTTCCTCGCAGATATGCTGCAGGCATTCCATAATTTCATTCAGCTCAATATAAACCTGCTGCTTTGACCTCCGCCTTCTCCGTCTCTTGCGCCTCTGCATATTATCAGAACTACAAGTCAGAACAATGCTGCTGGTAAATAAAGACCAATAGACCTTTAGAGTTTGAACAATGGTATAATATTAACACTTCACAGAGCATTATGGGACATCAATTTGGCATGATCAATTTCAGTTGATCTAGATCACTAAACAAAGTTTCTATTATGATCCTTACCTTTTAACTTCTCACTTCCCCATTTTTCATGGCATTTTAATATTCTGCATCGGTGATGGACTGATGGTGAGGTATTGCAATACTTGGCACAGAATTAATTGGGTTCTTTTTACCAAGGAGTTAGGCCCAATATCTCAGCCCAGACAACAGATTCTGCTAGTAACCCAATTCTAGTGTGGCCCAGATAAGATGGAACTATCTCTGTTTTTTTTCTACAATATTTTAGTATATTATAAAATTCGAATAATAATAAATTAATTAAATATTTTAAGCATAATAATTTTGAGATACTGTAGTGCACTGGTACTAGTGTTGTTGAGGCTCAATAGCGTTAGCGCCTATGAGAGCAATGCTACTTCATGAGAAATACACAACACAACCCAAGTATAATTGAAATATAAATTATTTATCATTTATTATTTGAATTTTTAATGCTAAAAATTATTTGAAAACTCGCCGTACATATCTATCAAACAAATTACGCGTGGAGGGCTTTTAAAAAAATAATTACACGTGGAGACACATAAACAGACTCCATCCCATCTTTCAAACCAAATGCGAATGAGGTCCAGCTAATGAGCCTTGTGTATTTTGGCTTCATCAGGTGCATGGAACTTGGAATGCCAACGGAACCAAGAAGTGGCGCGTGTAATATTACCACGCACGCAGCACAGACGTGGCACGACGCCTGTCGTGTATTAAACATCCAACGCTTAACTCACAGATCGTGGCATCTAGCGGGAGGGATGAATCGTATCACATTTCGAGCGTACCAGCTTGCCACGCGTCCCGCCTTACAGAAACGCAGGAAGTTGTTTCATTCTTCGGATTTTCTTAGGCGCACAGAGGTGTGTAACTCCGTGTGGCATGTTTCTGACATTTGACGACTAAGGCAGAAAAATTAATGAAAGCGACTGAACTTGTCCCACTAATTGGGAACTTCTCAGAGAAACATATTCTTCGAATCTACTGACTACTATTAAGGGTTAGACCAGTCAATTTCTCACTACTTGGATTTCACGTCTTCTGACGCTGCCACGTTGGATATTGACTAGACCAAGATATCTTACATCTCACCGATCGCATTTGTAGTTTTCTTTGTAAAAATGATTGATTGATTCAACAAAACTGACGTCTAATTAATTGCCTTAAACGTGTCGATTTTTATGTGATCCCTACAAAATCAGCTCTAAGCAAGCAAATCAAAATCTTCAATCCTAAAATATCTGAAATTGATACTGTGTCAGTATTTATTTTATATGTATACGTGAATTTAAATAGACATATCTCTTAATTAATTTTTTTAAGTTAAAAAAAAAATTATTTTCCTTTTTTTAGATAAAAAATTTCTCGCGTTTGCTGTCTACGTCAAAATTGCACCTTTGTAAAACACGCTATTGGTAAAATTCAGAACAAATTATTCTAAGAAAATATAAAATTCAAAACATAAAAACTTACCAAATCAGATTCATCCATGAACTGAAGAATCTCAAGTTCAAGCCAGGGATCATTGTCTTGCAAAAAGCGCCATGCTTCCGTTTCTTGCACAGCACCAAAATCCTTGACGAGAAACCTCAGACAACGAAGATGCAACCATTGCGCGTCGCATAAACGCGACAGTTGCAATACATCTAAGATCGTTTCAGTTGTCAAAAGATTGGCTAAAACCATCTCACATCGCCTCTTCAACCAACTCACTTGGTATACATGGGATAATACCAGTAAATGCATCCCGTATATTTCGATTTCTTCTTCGATCGTAAACCTGAAACCCGTAATGAAGCAATTTGATTCGATTCGATTCTTTTGTGTTTTTGGTAATTGTAATGAAATAATGAAAGAAAGAGGAATTTTACCTGGATTGGAGAGATCGAATGAAGGCCGCGACAGCCTCGTGCGGCACGCCTAACATTCTAATTCTAATTTTAGATTGAGCTCCAGTTGCTGTTTTTGATTTTCTGGATTTCTCATTTCTCCTCTCTTTCTCCAATTCCAGCATGCGCTCCAATACAAGAGACGCTGATGCCTGTACCAAATTCCCAACAAAACATTAATTAATCCCCAAATCATTGAGTTTATCTAAAATTGTTCCCAATTTGAAAAAAAAAATAATAATTGAATGAATGATTACCAGGAGAGATGAATCGGCAGGGATTCTTTTTCCGCTTGATGTAACTATTTGCACATCTTGTTCATAGCTGGCGCCATTAGTATCGATCGCCATTCTCTCTTTTGTTGTTTGTGGAGAGCGCAATAGTAGGATTTCGACGAGACTTGGTGGATGCTCTGTTTCGTTTGTCGGTGAATGGAGAGATTGCCTTTTGTTCTGTTTATATAGAGAAGGGGGCAACATAGGTCCCCCCTCTTCTGGGGAAAAATTATTCAAATGTAAAAAGTAAAACTCAAATGGTATTGCTATCTTACTCCGACTTTTGCTTCATTTGTTACGTTATTAGAACTGCCCGTTTTTTTTAATCATTAGATGTTTATTGTATTGTATTGATAAATAAAGAAAATAACATGAGATGATGTAGCTGCCAACCTATGAATATACATATATACTTGCGTTTGTTTGATCCAGGTTGAGAATTTCAAAGTTACAAAATAGTTATAATTAATTACGTGAATTATTAAACACTTTACATTATAAATCTTTCTGTAAGTTGGTATATAATAATTTCGTACTCTTTTGTACAAGTACATATGATTATTCTTAAGCATCTAATGTGCCAAAATAATTATGGAAGTTATTTTTAAGTATTAAAATAATATATGGGCTTATTATATAAAAAGACTTACATTGACTAACTGAAAAAAAATATTATAATAATTACTATATTGTCTGACTTGTGAGAAAAATAATCATTTTTAAGCAAATTGTCTGTGTCATTATGTTTGTTTTATTGACTAGTATCATGAAAAGTATATCCAGTATCCATGAACTAATAATAAAGTCAACATTTATGTGAAGACTTAGAATATAAATTAGATGTTGTATAGAAATCTAGATCTACTCAATTAATTAATTAGTGAATTTGGCATACTTTTTTCATATTATGTCGGAAGCCAAACTAAACTTTGCTACATAAACCTGCTAACTAACGAGCCAGGTGCAAGTTGAAGTTTCTAATCTCCTATTATTTTGTCACATTAATATAGTAGCGAGGCAGCAAATGGTTAAAAGCAGCCGAAGGTGCATAGTGGCAGTGGGACCAGTTTTGGAAAAAAAACTAGTTTTTTTATAAAAAAAAAATTGTGAAAAAGCGTAGTTGAACAAAGATTAAATAGTCCTAGTGTTAGTTAAGTTGATTATGTAATTGGTGACGCCAAAGGATGTCCAACCAGCGGCGACGCGAGAGGCCATATCGGATGAGTCGTTTCCTTGTCTCCCTTTTGCAATAGATCAACCTACACCAGCACGGAGCAAAGTGAGAAATCCATTCATGTGCCATTTAGTAAGTATGACTTTATGAGGTGGAGAAAAAAGGAAGAGGAGATAATTTAAAGTGGTGTTATTTTATCTTTTTTCTAGGATTAGATGAGATTCCACTCAGGAGTCTGGACTCACTTTTTCAAATAATTCTACCATTTTCTGAGCTTTAAAATGAACACTTTTTATACGGCCGGTAATGTACACTTTAATTTATTAAAGGAAGTTATTAGAATTATGAACAAATAATAGGTTATATATATTTACTATTCAATATATACATATCGAACAATTCTTTTAATGATATTTCTTTTTCTAAAATTACATCAATACAAATTATTCGACAATATTATGTTATAGGGCTTCGTGAAATAACTAAAGACGAGCCGTTCGACTCTGAATTTTCAATTTTTAAAATTTAACTCATTTGACCCTTCTCACGTGATGTGATATATATAGTCATATTTTTCGAAATTTTATTGAAAAATTCAATTGTATATAATTTTTATATTATATTTATTTTTTTAGATAGGAAAATATATTGATTTAAATTTAGTGGATTGTCCAATAAAAATAGTTAAATCAATATTTCTTTTAAAAAATTTACTTTTAAAGTTGACATCAGCTTATATACCACATTAAACAATTAAAATTTAGCTAATTATGTAAGTTTTCTATATCCATTTTTGAAGCTAGAGTGACTGATCATCTTTACTTCACAAAACACCTTCATACAACTCTAGTTATCAATATACCAATTACGAACCCACTTGAAAAATATAACAGCGTCTGTATCCACTACCAACTTTTACAACGGATATAAACCCCTTTGATTTTCAAAATCAAATATAAACCCCTCTATTTTCATTTTCCTTGGATATAAACCCTTTACAGTATTTTTTTGTCATATTTAAAATAGAATAATCAAATTTTAACTGAAATACCCTTGGTCTCCTCTTTATCATATGACCATTCATCTTCCCCTTTACACTTCTTCAGTGATATTGCATAAACTGACGATTTTCTTTTTCTCCGAAAATTGTTAAGGCAATCACCCCTCCAATGATTTTTCTTTCCAAATTTTACCTTGTTAAGGACCAAATTGAACAGCAAATGCTCAAATTGGGGGGGGGGGGGGGGGGAATCAGAGAAGTTAACTGGTTACACTTTGGTTAAACGATTGACATTAACGTTTTAATTGGTTATAGCTTGAATGCTTGATGGATGAGAAAGCTTGAATTTCAGTCTATCTATACATAAATGGCGAAACTAAAAGAACAGAAAATCAGTTTGCTATAAACAAGTAAAATGTGTTACAAAAATAAAATGTACAAAACACGCAATTGAAATTACAACTTATTTGAAGGAACGAATTATATTAAATTAAATTAAGAGATAACTACTGAATTGTTAATGCAACAAAAAAAAATCCATCTTTTACTATTTCACTGGTAAAGATGCCCTTGACGGAAATTAATTGTTAGTATCGTTTAGGATTTTCTCTACACAGGCAAATAATCTTCCTGCATATCATGTTATAATTAATATTATAATTAATGTGGCCTATATTATTTAAATATGAACCAAGTTCATTTAGTATATCTATCTAAAGGATGCATCAGATTTTGATAGAAAATCTGATGGAACATATTCATTTAATCTAGATCCCTTTAATTACCTTAGTTATAGTCTTATTTCTGTGATTAAGAGGCACCCCTTCTATTTTTTTCACCTAATAAAGAAGAAAATAGAAAGAGTAAAACACCAATTTAATGCCATCGCTTTAGACTAAAAGGGAAATTAAGGAGGATCAGATTTCCGCCTTAAGATGTCTTCTTTCCAATTTTGTAAGTTTTAACTCATTAATTTGTTAATTTTATATGAAACATATAATTTTGGACTGTTAATTAAAGATATCATTATGAATGAATGAATATTTTATTCCTAACATATCAATCTATAAATAATTGGCTCACTGCCTTGACTTTTTAATATTCAGGAAAACAAAATGTTAGGGAGTTAAGCTAGCAACTGGAGATCAGATAAGAGAGGCGAGGCAATAGGGCATGTCTAGTTGGGGGTATTTTAGTCAGAAATTTAAAATTTTAATTATTGTTATTTAAAATATGACCAAAGATATTGAAAAGGGTTTATATCCAAACAAAATAGAACTAGAGGGGTATATCTAGTTTTGAAAATTACAGGGTTGATATATGATTTTCCTTAAAAAAAACTTAATGGTAGAAATTCTACGACACACAATCTGGAACATTTGATTTCAATGGAACACAAAATAAAATAAATTATTGTGGCTTTTTTTATTTAGATAAATTGGATCAAGTCTCTCAACTTATTTTTAAATTAAAGATCTATGAAAGTCTTCCGATCGAATTTCGAACCTACGACATTTCACTTAAAGTGTATTGATTTTTGCCACTAGACCAAATTTGAAGAATTCTTGTAGCGAGCCATTAGACGATGTTTTAAAAGATAAAAACTGAGGAGGAAATTAATTGAATTAGAAGTAGACAAGATCAGTGCATCATTTAAATTTCTTAAATTTCATAAAATATGATATGCAAATAATATATTTATAAGTCAAGTGTCTGCCCAAGTGGAAGCGTGGCTTCGTCCTTGTTCATGCATGAAACAGCTCCAAATAAATTGGCTATATGACGCCCCCATCAGCTTGCAACTGTGTGTCGTTATCCAGACAGAACGAATATATCATTGTCTTTATGAAATTTTGTCCTACCAAATTTTGACGAGTCAGGATTTAGGACCAAATTGAAAGTTACTTCATTAATGACGACTTAATGTCACAGAATATAAATATAAATTAATAAGAAGATATTCTTTTGTACTTATCATTAATTACCGGTTTACCACAAATTAGGTTGTTAAGACAAATATCTGGGTGCGTTTGGATGGCTCAGAATAAAATCAGGACTAATTATTAGAAATAAAAAATTATTTTATCTGGTAATATTTTTTTTGAATTAATTGCTTTATTTCTGGATAGTCTCGAATGAAGAAAAAAATTATAATTCGAGTGTGTTGGAATCACTGTTTATTCTATAATAGAAAGTTAAAAAATTAATTGAAATAACTTTTAATCCGGAATAAAATAAATAATATGGATTCAAAATGATTTGGAATCACTTGAATAACACTATTGATCCAAAAAAAATATTCAACCATCTATTTTTATTTCAAATAACTAATCTAAACTTTCTAGTATTCCCCTTTGGCTGGAAATGACAATTGAAAATATAAACTAATTTCTACATATAAATAAACATAGGTAAGAAACACTATATATATATTTTATTTATCAAATATCAAATAGCCTATCACATATGATAATTAAAGCATCCGACATTAACGGGCTGGGGTCGCTATAAATAAATTGTCGGATATCAAATGAATAGTAAATTAATTGTTTTACTGGACCACATAAACTACCCAAATCCAGCTAAGATCAATTGAAGAGGGGCAATTAGAAAATATCAAGGGGCCAAGTGGCCTTTGGAATTGAGAAACGCCACACAAAAGAGGAGCTATTGCTGACTTGGACATTGCCATCAGTGCTAATCCATACCAGGTCAGCTCTTCTCATCTTCTTTCTGTGGCGCGTCGACGTCGCAGTAGAATCTTAAAATTAATTAGTGTGTGGTGCGTGGTGTGGGGATGGCGTGTGTTTTTTCAATAAGTAGGTATTGGCTGTATAAAAACAAAAATATTGTTAACTTGTGTTGTAATGTAGGTTTGGATTAGTTTGAAAAAAAATTGTTAATGTTTGAGTTTGACGCATTGGATTAATTTGAAGATGTCATTAACATCATACTTGGATTAGTTTAGAAAATGTCGCTAGCGTTAGGCACTTTGGATTAGTTTAATGCGATGAAATTCCCAATCTATTTTGTTATTTACTTTAAATTTCACGCATACATCAATGAAATGAAAATTTAGAGTTCGTTTATGTACGGCGTACTTTTTACATCTTTCAAATTAAAAAGGATTCTGAATTTTTATGAAGCAGTACTTTCATCATTTATATGAGTAAAAGGCCTCTTAAGTTGTGCTTGAGAGATTTAGTGAGAAATAAAAGTAAAAATTTGCTCAATTTTATGTTTCTAAATTTCTTTTCTCTTCATATCCTCTGTTGCGAATAAGGAACCACGTCCCGGCGTATCCATTCACTCAATCACTGGCGAAGCCAGCGCAGGGGCCCTAGTGGGCCTGGCCCATCCTGCTTTTTGAATTTTTTAATACAAATTCCTACTTGGGCCCCCCAACTAAAATAAGAGCCATTGGCTAATAGTCTTCTTCTTCTTCTCTTCGTCAGTCAAATTAGCTGTTGAAAATTTAACAATGTTCCTTCTTTACACATCTAACGAGTTTCTCACTCCTTTGATTCTTCTAGTACCGTTTCAATATTTCATTTGAGGGTACTTTGTTCTAAGTTTCAGGGATGAGGGATTGAGTTATGTGAGTGGATCTTAATAGACTATTGGAAAAGTCTTGATCCCATGATTTTTTTTGTTGCATCTTACATGATATAAAAAGTTACTTTTATTTTCAATTTTGATGTATACAATCATATTCAATCATCGGTCAAACAACTCGAAATTTGATCTCGGCCTCCCCTATTACCAAATCCTGGTTTCGCCCCTGCACTCAATTTATTTATTTATTTATTTTTTCCTCTTCTCCCTCCTTGTTCAGTTGTGAGTTGTGACGCATGGTCTTATGAATTTGTCTCCAATAATTTGAGAGAAAGTCAATTATTAAAAGAAACTAGTGGGTGCGTCGCGCGTTGCGCGACCTATTTTTCGTCTTGATTTTATTTTTCCAGTCTTATTAATAGTAAATAATCTGATGAGGGAAAAGACGATAAAATTAAGTTGAATTTGACAAATGAAATTCTCTAATTCTATGAGCAGATTAGTTCATCAAATAGATCCACAAAAGTTAATTTATGTGAGATAAAAATTGAAAGAAAATAGAAGCAAAACTAAATTAACAGTATGGTAATAGATACTCCAATCCTACCATTACATATAAACAATAATAGCTTATTCTAATGCATGGATGGCCGATCTTATTTCAGAATGGTAACGTACGTTATTTTAAAACACTAAATTTAAAGGTAAATACTAATACAGAGCCAGATTCACTGACACAGATCTGAATCGTATCATCCCAAACTGATAATATACATTTGAACAACGGGTCAATTTTAAAAGAATACACAAACTATGCCCTACATATTGAGAACACCATTTTCTTTTCTAAACTGAAAATTTTGAAGGTTAACCGATTGAAACAAAGTATGTTTAAATTTGGCTCTGCTACGTACCTATAAGAATTAAACTGTGTTGCATATCAGTGTCCATATTAATGACAGCCCTATTCTCGACCTCCTGCACATTATTGGCCATGCGAGGTTAGATATGCTATCTAAAAGACAATGTAATTGCTGCCAAACCTGACATCGATTTTGTCAATCCAACTGATTAAAAAATATTATGACACTAAACAACTAACATAAAAAAAAACTTCAAGGTGTCATGCATAAACAACAACAGCTTTTTCTCGCAAGAAATCCAATAAGAATGACTTTACAATTTGCCTTCTAAATAAAGCAGAAATAACAACAATTATATAGAAAATTTTTGCAAGGAATACCAAAAGTTATTTCTTTGAAGTAGTAGTCTGTCCGGTTGTTACTCATAAGAAATAAATATTTTGCTTAAAATGACCTATTTTACCCTTTATTATATCTTCAAAAGCTGAAGGTAAAATTTGCCAAACCAACATGATAAGAAGGCCCAATGCAATCCCTGCCAAGTTGACACATCTGTGCTAGTTTTTCCAATATTTCATTTCAGCCTCTTTTGGCCTCCCCTTCCCGCAATGATTTTCCATTACTAACCCATCTTTAAAGTGAAAAGTGTAATCAATAATAAGAATCGAGAAATTAGGAGACTGAACAAAGTAAATGTCAAAAAAATGAAAACTACTTTAGTGTAAACATAGTTTTGAGCATACGGTCTCAGCATAAATTATGATCAAACAATGGGATGATGCTCATTTTTCTTGCATTTTTTTTCTAGTTTATTAGCCACCAGACTATACTTAAAGCATATATATTTGATTTTTTTCCTTTCGATTTTTTCACTGACGACTTAGCTTGTATGACCAAATATTGCGCATTTGCCACCTAATTTTTAATTTAAAATGCTTAACTAATTTCTAAAACCTCTCTTGTCAAGCTATATCTACATCTAAGGCCTGAGCTTACACAGCGAGACGTCTTAACTCTTAACCCTTGCAGCACCAAGACAAAACAGTGACCTTTTTTTTTGTGGAAAGCCATCATACTTTAGCTCTTTATTAACATGTCTAAAAAACTAAACAGTAAAGTAAGCAGCTGCCCACGCGAAAGAGGAACAAATGAATTAAAAGAAGTAACTCACAAAGGCAGAAATTCCTTAACAGATCCTTGATGCTTTTGGAGCTCGATTAATTCATGAGTACTCATGGGTAGCTATTCTGTATATATAATAAGAAGCAGGTCATCAATCATGAAAAAATAGGTACCCATTACCGAAGCCAATAACACACCTCTGACGCTCTTGAAACTCGATTTGATGACATAACTGAATTTGGACACTAAATCATATAAAAAGCAAAATAAAAGAACCTTCAGATGATGCATTGAGCAAGCTGTGATTTGTGAAGATGGTTGTCATTCTGATCGAACCTTGCAGTTGAATGATGAAGTGGACTCGGCTGCATTTAAAGAGAAATCAACAATGAATGCTAACATAAAAAAAGAGACACCTATAATCAACAGATAAATAGCGAGATAAAAAAAAAGCAACCCCTAAATCTCAATTCTGAATTGGCAAAACCTGCAAGTGAAAAGGGAAAAAAATTTGTCGAATCGGCAACTAAACTCCAAAATATAAAAAAAAAGAGAATCATAAATCAGATAATCAAGAGAAGGAACAATAAGAACTGACAAATAGAGAAAGAAGAAAGCGGCAAAAAGAAATGAGTACAACAGCTGGAGAGTTGATCCTAGATTCCCTTGTTACACATGAAGAAAATATATAAAGAAAAAGCATGAAATAAGCAAAAATAGATCATCTCTCAAAATGAATTGCAAAAAAATATATATAGTAAATTAATTAGGTAGCAATATGCTTTTAGATGAACATGTATAACAATTATCATGTGAATCAGAATTTGTACAGTTGATAGAAGTTTTAAAAGAACTCCTGAATCAATTTTGCATGTAATCTTTCTGGCATCTAACTGTCATAAAATGAATTATATTAAAAATTAGATGAAATGCTCAGCTGGTAGCTGCACCTGATATGAACAACTCTCCTATCTTTTATAAAATTGAGCAATAGATAGAAGCCCGCGAAAATAAATGAAATTTAGGTCTTATTTTTGGCAATTGGTAATCGGTATAAGATAAGAAAAATAAATACACAGTCAAAATTTAAGCTGGCCTGATACAAACGGAGAATCAATAATGAAATTTGGAAGGAGATCATTTGTTTGATCAATGTCGTTCAATGTGCCCTTGAAGTAGTACTCTGCCTAAGAAAACAGAATCCAGTCAGATATTCTTCTTTGAAACACTATATGTGCTATTTTTTTATTTGGTTAAATTTTTTGAACAAAGAGAGGCGAAATTAAGAAAGAAATGCACGAAAAAAAGGTACATCTGTAACTTATCTTTTCATTGCGGGATTCATACTACCAAGGTTGTCAATTATAACAATCAGCTAAATACACCCTCTCTCTCCAAGTTAGGAAAATAAGAATAGTTGCAGATGAAAATAGAGAATACAAATTATCTTTAAAAATCTTGACATATGCTAGAAATTTCAGTAATGAATTCATTATTGTTAGTAAATTTCAGATAGACATAAAATTAGAAACAGACCTGTGCGGAGAGAAGAAGGAGAAGAGGCAACCCCATGGATCGAAGGAGGAAAGAGAGAGAGAGAGAGAGGGGGGGGGCAGCGAGGTACCGAGTACAGACCAGTGGATTGATCCTTCATGCGTCGAAAAGTCGCCCCCAGGAAGATCGAAGAGGCACACAAGATGTGTTTAAGATTTTTTGCGACCATTCTCATTCAACCGTACTCGATTATATGACCACATAATGAGCTGTTGCAACAAAAGATCCGACCGAAAACACTGTGCGGAGAACTGTACGCAAATAGTTATTTCGGAGGCGGATCCAATTCTCCGGAATAATATATGTTTTGATTTTGATTTATTATATTATACAACCTAAATACTACTCACCGAACATTGCTTTCTTATTAATTCAATGCTCATTCTCCATGCCACACGTATACCGATAATCTCGCTTGACCATTTCAAGTCTCTCTTTCTCACAATTAGAGACTTTAGAGAGGCAACGTGCTTCTCGTTATAATGGGGGCGTTTGGATGAGAGAAGAAGAATGGGGAAGAAGGAAGAAAGAAGAAAAAAAATTATAAACAATTCAAACTCTTCACAAAGTTACACACTTCCCAATACTTCTTCCCACTTCTTCCCTTCTTCCCTTCTTCCCACACCTATCCAAACGCACCCAAAATGACAAGAATTTCTTTGTAATAAAATTTTGAAGTGCACAAATTAATATGAATTTTTTTTAGCACTTTTCTTAAAAGATGCTACTTATAGTGTCATTAAATTACAAGTATCTGCAAAATAATTCATCACTAATGGAATTGCATATACTAAACAATTTTGAAGTATAGAAACAATTTATGAACATGATGATTGCACATTAGTAATTAGCAGCACTCTTTTTTTATTTTTTAAATGCATTGAATTTGATTTAAGACAAATAAAACTGGACGCTTCAGTATCCTGATTGACTCGATTAATTAATTAATTATCACATCACTGACATCACCGTGTAATATTTTTGTTTTTGAATGACACGTCACCATGTAATAATTTTATCATAATTGGTAACCCACTTTGATTTCCGGCCATGAACAGATCTGTAACGTAATTGGGCCTTCACATGTAATTGGGCTGTAATTAGGTCTGTAGCGCAATTGGGCATTCACATGCATTCACCAGGGTTGCGTTGTCAAATGTCGACCTTTGCGGTTCCAACTAAAATAGAATCGAAGAGAGTTCAGTTAACTTTTCCCTGTACCTTTGTCGAATAAAACTTGATGTTGAGAGGAAAAAATCAGGATAGTTAGAGCTGCTAACCTCATAAAACATCAGATTAGTGCCTGTTGTTTAACCTCATATAAAATATCAGATTAGCGTTGTTTTGGTGTTAAACCACTATCCTAATCCTAGTATTATTATATTAAATTTAAAAGTATCAGTTGTCAGTTGATATCTGAATGCATTGGAAACTTGGAAGAGAGAGAATGAGAGAACGAGAAAAGAAAAGAGGGAGATATATAAATATAGATAGCAAATGAAAGAGGAGTAGATCTTGAGACAGACTCAAAAATTGTAAACAAAATGCAGAGAAAAGGAGCTTGGGCGGAGTGGCTGAGCGACTCTTTCTGGGCCTCCGTCTCCCCTCGCCGCGCCGCCGCCGATGACGAACCTTCCTTCTGTCCCTCCTCTTCTGAGACTGAGACGGAGTCGGAAATTTCCAGGCAGTCCCTCCTCTTTGCTCAGGTATGCTCGTCCTTTTTTTTTCCTCTTATTAACCACCATTCCGCATTTGCTGATTTGTAATCAATCCTGTGTAGCTGTCAAAGAAAGAGGTGGATCTCGATGAGTTGAGGAAGTTGGCTTCTCAGGGAATTCCAGATGGAGCCGGCATTCGCTCTACTGTATGGAAGGTAATGTACCCCTTACCCCCATCAAGTAGATTGTTGTGAGAGGCTCAAGTATGTGTGAATTTGAATGAACATCTGGGCATTATAATTATTATTCCTGCCTATTTGTCAGCTCCTTTTGGGATATTTACCGAGAGATCGGCACACCTGGAATGAGCAACTAGAGAAGAGACGAGCGCAATATATGGCATTTAAAGACGAGTTCTTATTGGCAAATACTGTACGCATTTTGCCCTACTGGCACTAAAAATTTAACAGTCCTTTAACTGTTCAACCATTCTTTTCCAGTTAAAAGCATTAATTTTCTCTCTCTCTTCTAGCTAGTCAGAAGTTTCTAGAAGGGTTGAAGAAGCAAGTAAACGTGTGAAAGAAGTTTCAGAAAATGACATCAGTGGATCTCTTGAAAGAGGAAATGCTGCACTTGGGGAACACCCTTTGAGCCTTGGGCAGTCTAGCATTTGGAATCAGTTCTTCCAGGTATTCATGTATTTTTTATGAGAACCATATAGGTGTCATGTGAAGATTGTTGAGTCTAACCTAGTTGCTAGGTTATGTTGATTAGTTAGTCTTTATGGCAATAAATTGTGGATGAACTGGGTTGAGATTGGATATAAGATTATTTGATCTAAACCTCTTGGACATATAATTGATTCAGTGCTGATGGTTGTTATAGAAAATTGGATCGATCGTTGCTTTATTAGATATTCCAACTATTAGCAAGGTCGTACCCCTGAAAAGTTGCATATGCTGCTACCAGATTGTTTGTTTTCGGTGGAGGTTAACATTGTGTCCATTTTTTATAAACTATTTCATTAAAGGAGGTTCTCCTGTAGTTTTGACTTTTGAGATCTTATTTTTTTCAATGCTACTTCAGCAAGTATAGCATATATTTTGGAATAATTGGCCTTTATCCAGAACTTTGAGATTATGAAGTAATCAAACTTCTAATCCTGCTCACCTTAAATAAGTTTTTGCTTATGCTTTGTGCAATTAGCCCTGTTGACTATGAAACATAGTTCCATTTAGGTCATCTCTAATGTCATATCATAAATGAATGGTTCAGATATTGGAGCTCTCAAAAAATGATTATAAGGGATATCATAGTGGTATGCAGACAATAAGCAGTAAAAAGTAAGGTTTTGTAACAAAATCATTAAAATGGACAGATAAGTATTGTTAAGAAAAACCAGCTCTTGATCTAGTGGCAAAGAGCAATCCATCTTGAGTGAAAGGTCGCAGGTTCGAAACCCGGCTGGGGAGGGGGGGGGGTCTTTCATAGACATTTAATTTAAAAATAAGTTGGGAGGCTTGACCCCCAATTTATCTTCAAAAAAGTATCGTTAAGCAGCTAGTTTTATTATTATAGTCTCTTCATTAATATTCAAATGGACAGATAAGTATAGTGCTGACTCTGGGTAGCAAGTTAGTCATCATAGACACAACTTGATTAGATGAATACCAAACGTTGTGCGCAAATTTTATGGGCCTGTGGTATATAATTACTTTCAATTGATTTCATTAATGTAATGTTTCTACAAGTGTGCTGGTGTAACAGACCACTTATTTTGTTTATTATTTCTTTTTTTTTTTTTTTGAAGGATTCAGAGCTGATAGAGCAGATTGATCGGGACGTGAAACGAACACATCCTGACATGAACTTTTTCTGTGGGGACTCCTCAGATGCAATGTCCAACCAGGTATCCTCCATCTCTTCTTAATGTTTTGTAATATTACGCTTTAAACCATAGAAATTCGACTTGTAGTTTGTATAGGACACAAGTCACACAACCATGCTAGTATATTGATATACCATTTTTAATCTGAGTGTCATTTATATAGCTTCTAGCCTAGATCCTTTTTTCCTTGTTCTGGTGGATATGCACAAGGACAAAATAATTATTATCTGGTTACTTCCAAAAAGGCACCAATGTTTTAAGTTGTGCTTGCTATCTGTTGCTCTAAATTATAGAGTTATGGTTCTCTAAGAAAAACTTCAATTGCTGTAATATTTATTTCTTCGTAATTTTGCAGTGTATCTCTACTCTTTCATTAAATTCAGTACATTTTGGTTCTGTAGCATTTTGTACCAAAATTATCAGCAATTGAGCTTTGATTTCATTTCACCTGCTTTAATCACTGTTCTTGGTGTTCATCTCTATTGCTGCTTAACACCTTAAGTGGCTTTCTTCTGTGTTTTTATTATTTACATTTCTATAGGAATCACTGAGGAATGCACTAATTATCTTTGCAAAACTAAATCCTGGTCTAAGATATGTTCAAGGGATGAATGAAATTCTGGCAACACTTTTTTATGTTTTCAGGAGTGACCCAGACGATACAAATGCAGTACGTAATTTTGTTATTTTATTTCCACTTTGTGTCAGTGTTTTCCAACTTATACACCATGGTAAATCAGTATAAAGCCAAGCAGAATGTTATCCAATATCATTCTTGTGGTTTCTCTCCTCATTAAGAATCAAAAGCATTACCTCAACAGAGGCAGAAAAGCTCTGTGAGCAGCACATCCTTTGGTGATCTAACAAGTAGGTTCATGATTGACTTGATTTCAAGGTATTATGCAGAATATTCAACTGTGGAGCATACATTTTTCACCGAACAATCTAAAATTTAAGGTGTTTATGCACATAAATAAGTTCATTATTAGTCAGAAGCAAGATTCTTGTTGGACAAGTTTTATGTGCTACTGTGTACAATTTGCAGAACTTGGCTGAGTTCAGTATCAAGTATTTATATTAGGAATGAGGTCGTTTCCAATTAAGTCGACATCAAATTTTTGTATAGTTTGTTCTGATACAGATTTTAAAGTTTGAAGGATCCTTATTTGATTTTTTTAAAACAATGGAAATGAGAAGTTGGTCAAACAATATAGGGCACTTATTATTACAAAATTATCTTGCATTGTCATCATGAACATTAATCTTGAAGGTTCTAGTTGTACCAGTAATTGAAAATTGTTTGCCAATATTTTTATACATTTCAACAGGCTTGGGCTGAAGCTGATTCATTCTTTTGCTTTGTTGAATTGTTGAGTGGATTTAGAGACAACTTTTGTCAGAAGCTGGACAACAGTGCAGTTGGCATAAAATCTACATTGAATAAATTATCTCAGTTTCTCAAAATGCATGATCCTGATCTCTGGCACCATTTGGAGGTCAAAAATGAGGTTTGTACCCTGAAATTTTGATTCCATTTCTATTTTCATTTTTTTGTTAGCACCAGATTTGTGGGGTTGTAATTAGGGTAGTTGAGGGTTTGTTGCTTGCATAAGCATAAAACAGTAAACCCCAAGACCAAAATCAATAAAAGATTTAGGATGATAAGTTGATAACACAGTTCCTCCTTGGTGAAGTTTTAAGTGAAACTAACAGATAAAGGCTTTACTGTAGGTTAATCCTCAGTTCTATGCATTTAGATGGATAACATTGCTATTGACTCATGAATTTAACTTGGCTGACACACTTCACATTTGGGATGTTCTTCTTAGTGATCCCCAGGGGCCTCAGGTACTCTTTACTGCTTTACATATCTTGCTGCCCGTTGGTGCTTTCCCTAAAGGCAATGCTCAGCTCTCTGCATTTTGAAAGAAACAAAAACCTCTTTTAGTACCTAAATATGTACGTTAAAGTCAAAACTTTTGTTAAATTGAGGCTTAGTGTAACTGGGATACCTATAAGTTTCTTTTAGTTATTTGGTTATACTATGTTTTACAATAACAACAACTAAGCCTATTGTCCCAAACAAGTTGGGGCAGGCTAGAAAAGAAATCCAGCAAGATAAGGTTGTACTATGTTTTACTGAAAAAAAATTCTAATCCTTTTTTACACATTTTCTCAACTTGTACTGAAAATTTAGTACCTCTTTGATTCAGGAAACTTTACTGAGAGTGTGTTGTGCAATGCTGATTCTTGCAAGGAAGCGCATATTGGCTCGAGATTTTGCTTCAATTATGAAATTACTACAAAATTACCCTCCAACAAACATTAGTCACCTCCTTTATGTTGCTAACAAGTTGCGGGAACAACCGTCTGCCTAACTCTACATTATTTCTCTTTTGGGTACATGCTGATTTTCCTTTATTTTCTTTCCTTCTTTTATCTTGTACTTATACGGTTCCTAAGCACTTCAATATATCATGCATTTGTTCTTCAACTATTCTTTTAAGTATCAAATAGATTATAATTGTTCAAGGTCTGTAGCTTCAGTACTTAGCTTGGAAATCAGTGGAAGTGAACTTCCCTTCTTTCTTACATCACTGTCCCAACCCCTAGATATACTTCATTGCTTAAACCACTTTACACAAAGGCTCATAGTTTAAGCTAAGTTCAAAGCTCAAAATTAAACAATGATCTCATAAGGGTGAGAAAACAAAGTCTTCTGGTATTTATACTAATGATGATTATCCGCATCAAACTTTGAAGTTTGAGAAATGTCTTGTTATCATGGTTGTTAAAACTACAAGTTTCATATTTATGCTTCAAATTTGTTAGATTTTATTTTGTGGACGGAGTTTGGGCCATAGGCCTATCTTACTAACACCATGTTGATCAAATTTGTGCTTCAGAGTTAATGATCACATTGCCACCTTGTTGTGATAGCATGGTTCTGCAGTTATTAGATCTGGCTGGTCAGATGACTTGGATGAGATTTTCCTGATCATATATTTCTATTTCAGAAGCAGTACAATTGAGGTATAACAATAAACATTGAGCTCCGTCAAATCCCCCTGAATGGGCTTCATTGCTTCATCAACAAACCTACAATTTTTTTTAATAAGTATAGACTTGAGTTCAAATAATGTCGTTCCTTACTTCTGTGCATTTTGTGCATCCATTAAACTATTCTACATGATATCTTTCTGTTTTTATGGGATCTTCCATTAAATAATCCAAATAAAGATTGAGCGGGATGGTACTTCGGGACGTTCAGTGAACAAGATTCACTAGCTGCTAACAGAAAATAGTTTAGACTTCCACAATCTTACAATAAACAGATTTGAAAATTGCAATCTTAGTCAGGAAGGGGACTTCTGGGCCTTTCAGTTAGGCCTTTTCAGGGTTGATCTATGTAAAGATATCTTTAGATTAGAATTTGTTTCAGCTACATTTGCAACTTATATTTCAACTATGAAAATATGATCATAAACTATAATATTAAAGTTCCGAAGGATTCTTTTGAGTTTTCAGTATCTTTTAACAAAGGAAAATTATCTTTTTTGTATGTTAATAAATAAAATCTGAATAAATTAGAATTGCAGCAAGTAATAAAATAATGGTCATTCTATGGTTATGAGCTACCAAAAACAATTTTATTATAATTTTGCCACTTTTAGGTTCTATATGGCAATAAAAATCCGATCATATGACAGATAGCAAATAATTCAAGTATAAGTAAGCTTTCTAAAATAGAAATGATAAGGAACACGAATAAGCTACAGATGTATTTACAAACGATAAACTCATTCAATTATTATTTTTTAAAAAAAACACTTAAGAGGAGGTCCATATTGAAAATATTTTCTAGTTCCCTTGCTACGCTCCTTGTTTTTCTTTTTTTAGACAAACTAGGCAGAGGTTATCAAGGTTCTCCTTGTTTTAACTTCTCCAGGCCAATTTATTATTGACAAGTTTCTAATAAGAGACTGCATCATTCTATAGAAATTACAAAGCTAATAAGAGACTGCATCATTCTATAGAAATTACAAAGCTATCAATTCATTGCCTTGTAGCCCCAACATAAACCTCGTACTAAATGGCCATTTGCAGTCGGATCAGTGAAATTTAATTGACATAATTTGGATTCTTGTCCAAAAATTGGCTCGCTAGTGGTTTGGGTTGATAATTGGTGCAGATGAGATGTCATAGTTTCAAATAAAGGAAGTACGGAGGTGACCCCATGTCGACAGTGCTAACATAATTTCCCATATGGGAAGGTACAATGCTGAACACATCAGAATTCAGAACAAAACTTGATCAGGTGTTTGACCAGGCTGGGATCAGTGACCAGACCACTTGTCTGCTTGCCTCAGAAAAGGGTTGAGTTTTTCCTTGGTTAGATTCTAGATAAGTAATAGAGCCTTTGGTCTAGGCTTGTCTAACGTCCACGACGTACACGGAAAATAGAGATTCCGTTATCTGTTCCGTTGCAGAAACGGTACATACCAGCAATTTCGTTAGCCGTTCCGTTTGGACGGAACGTAACGGAACGACTAAAATTGAACTATATACCACACAAACGAATGACGAAATCCGTTCCGTTATCCGTTCCGTTTCAGAAACGAAATACAAATCTGTACCGTTAGCCGTTCCGTTGGAACGGAACAGCCACGGAATCACGTGGACGAATCCTCCGTCTGCAGGCCTACTTTGGTCTTTGTGGCTGATGGCTTTTCTTGGATTGGAGATACATGGCACTTTGGCACCCAATATCCAATCAAAGGTTGTACTTGAAGGAGGAGACACTAAATGCAGAAAAACCCAAGTATTTCTGCCGCAATATTTTACTAGGTTTACCTCTCTTCATGCACAGTTAGTGTGCCGGAATTGGTCGGACCGGAATAGATACAGGACATTAATGTTTCTATTTTTTTTTTTAAATCATAACGGAAATTTGTTATGTTGTGATCTTGTGCTTGGCACGTATAACCATTTATAACTTTATAATGGGTATGTTTGGAAGTCCATAGAATGAGAACAAGGAAATAAGAATAAGTTATTTCTTGTTTGGCACCATTTAGAACAAGAAAAATAAGAACAAAATGAATATTGTTCTTGTTCCAACAAAAACTTGGAACTAAAACAAGAACAAAAATAAGCTTGTTCTTGTTCTTGCTCTTATTCCACACCACTTCCAAACATACATGATATAAGTACTTTGTCGGTAAGAGAGAAAAAACTTACACCTGTCGAATCCCGCCGGTTGTGTTTTGATCATTTATGAATAATTTTATTTATTAGCAATGCATCTTAAATGAAAGGTTGCAAGTTCGAAATTCAGTTAGTGGTATTAATTTCACAGGCATTTAATTTAAAAAATAAATTAGGAGGCTTGATCCTAAATTTATCATAAAAAAACTCTATTTAATAAGAAAAATTGTTTTAGAATTAAAGAGCATCCATGTTAGATAATGAAGACAATTAAGGTAAATTTAAAATCGACTGCAGCGGGTTTTGCAAATTTTGAGCGATTTCTTTCACAGTTTGTATATCAAAATTCTTCTTCATTTTCAATAAAATCATTTTCTATGCATTAGTGAAGAACAATTACGTGTAGAGTCACAATATAGGAGTATACGACCTTTCATGCTATTATTCACGCGAAAAATGTCTAACACGAATCTTATGTGAAGTTCTTTCTAGCCAAATAGTGGAAAATCCCGACGCAATGGAAAAGAAGCATTTCCTCTATTCTCAAACCTAGATCTGTCTCATTTCTTTCTTTCCGAGTTTCTCGGTGTTCATACACACAAAAAAAAAATATATATATGGATTACGAGAATATATAGTATCTGTAATCGATCTGATGCTGCAATGACCGCGAGCGAAACGGTCCGTTCTAAGCATAACTCATCCTAAATCTAACTGATAGAAATAGTATTGTTTTCAGTTGTTCTCAATGTTAGGTTTTTTTTTTAAAAAGAAAATACAGAATAACGATGTTCTTTACATGGAATTGAGTCATACTTTAATTTCCTTCATCAGTATTTCTTTTATTGAGGGTCAGCAAATGCTGACGATTTTTTTCATTAAAAAAACTAAAGTTTACAAAAGTATAACAAAAAATGCTCAAACCAATACCAGCAACAAAACTAGTATAGCACAATATATGAAATGTATAAACTCCTAACAAAAGTCTATACCTAATGTACCGGTATTATGCTGGTACCAACTCATCCAAATTCAATTCATAACCTACCGAATACCATGACCGCTCTCGAAGCGCTGCAAAACCACACAACCTGACTCATCAAGAAAAATTCGTAGTTTAACACTCTAACTTCTTATGAGCTGCCACATATCACCACGAATGAGGTCGTAAACGGAGAGGAGGATCATCAATGCATATGCTCTCACCGCATCGCGTAGCATCAAGACTCAATCTAGATCTGGAGAGGAGTTTTCACTGCCTACTTTCGCGCCAACAAACAAACAAACTAACACTACACCTCGGCTGTGTACCACGGATGACCGCCTCACACTACACATGTGCATACTCACATGACCGCACAACATCTCGACTGCGCATCCACAACGGTCATCTCCCACCACACCACCGCTGTACGCCTACATGGCCGTCTCCCACCACACTTCATCAGTATTTCAAGACAACATATCATCCAAATAACATTTACAATTCAAAAACAACATTATTCTTTCTCGAATTTTGCTATTGTTCTTAAGTATTATTCCAAAAATTACTAATAAATAGTGGCCGAGGGAGGGGGGCTGGGCTTGACCTGGCCCCCCTCTATTATTTTTTTAAACACGTATGATTAATGGATTTAGTAATTGAATTAATTAAATTGAGTACCTGGCCCCAGCTCAAAATACTTGAAAGAGAAAAACATTTTCTTTTCAAATAAGTGAATATACAAACATATGTATTCCATTATTCAATTATTTTTGGGAAATTTTCTATTCCTAGGCATAAATTTATTATAAACAATCCAAACTCTTCACAAAGTTACACACTTTCCAATAAATTTATGCCTAAGAATAGAAAATTTTCCAAATTTCCCAAATTCCTAAGCGATCCAAATGGCCCCGATTTCTTTGACATAGAAGCTACTTTTCAACTCAAACGATAAGAACGTTGTATGATTTTAGATTTAGTTTGTTCTCGTTATTTAAGTATTTTTTATGTATTAGTAATTTATTATTTAATTAATTTATCAAATTATCTTTTATTGTCATTTTTAATTGAAGTTTTGAGTTTTTGAACCTCGGTTCTCCTATAGTTTAATCCTGATTCCACCACTGTTACGTGCTAATACATACTCGTGCATCATAAGACAATTTCTTTGTTTCTTCCTTCTTTACTTCTCATGTTCGTTGTGGATTGCACGGATAACATATCATTTATTTATTCCTTATTATTATTCATAAAATTTGCAAACTTTTTATTTCTTTTATAAAAGTTTCAACATTTTAAGTGTCAAGTCCTAAAACTTTGTTAAAAGAAAGAATTGTATGCACGTGAAATTTGGAACCGCAGCAGATGGAACATTCTCAGATACATGCAGCGGATGGTGAATGGGCAACGAATTTTAGGTGCTGCGTACCTATAATATAGTGTAATGAAGATTTAGTTTTGAACTTTTGATGGTTCCGAAATTTGGGCAGTGAAAATCTTTGTGTGGATTTCACTGGGATCATCCATCTCATCGTCATCCCTATTCCCCACAAAGGAGACTGCTACTTTGTCCTTTCCACTCGGACGGATTTCCGGCTCACAAGTCACAACTAGCTAGCTAGTCGTATATTATATACAAACCTCCATAAATAAAATATGAGAATATATGCTTGTTCCTCCTATCCACATAAATTCTATAGATTCCAATTCCATCCATCCATCAGCGAGCGCAGACTTATATATATATAGGTACCGGATGGAACAACGAGATATCACCAATTTAGTCAATCCGGATTCGCTGTTGCGCGACACGCGGTGTAGCGCACTACGAGCCGTGTGATTTTAATCGGACGGTTCACTTTTTACGGGCCTACCAATCTTGGTTACATGCACGGGGCTCCCTTGTCCATTGGATCTTAATCAAACGGCCAGCATACCGCACGACACGCGGCACTTGTATGATGTGTGATGTATCCTCACTTTTCAGTCCTTTGCAGTCTGCAATTTGCAGTAAGAATTATCAACTATCTTGTTTGGTGAACGTGACTATTCCAACCGAGATGAAATTTTTTTAAAGAGAAATCCAATATAATTTGAGTAGTTGATATTAGTGGTGTCAAACGTGCAGAAACGGAACGGAACTCGTATGTTCCGTTTTCATTTTGTTTCTGGTAACGTAACAAAATATTATTCCGTTTCGTTAGTTGTTTCATTTCTCATTTTCTACTGATTACAGCCTATTTTCCACTGATTTCGATCATTTTTCGATAAAACAGAACACTAACGTGCAGAATAACACGTTCTGTTTCTGAAAACGCAACTCATTTACCATTCCATTTATGGAGAATGGCTAACGTGCTATCCATGGCACGGAGGGTCCTGTGTCATCAGGTCATTTTTCGAGATTCAAAATTCAAATGGTCAATCCGAACAGTTTAAGTTGCTCTCCATATTGAAATATCATTGGAGACCAAATTTTATAATTTTTCAATTTTTTTGCTATTTATTATGATATTTTTAAAAAATTATGATTAGAGTATTTTCAGACCTCCAAATTTAAAATATCATAATAAATACAACAACAACAACAACAACAACAACAACTAAGCCTTTTGTCCCAAACAAGTTGGGGTAGGCTAGAAAGAAACCCAATAAGAGAATACATCCAAGAACAAAACAAAACATAAAAACATACTAAAAATAAGAGTAGCCATACTAATAATAATACCTATAATAATAATAGTAATAGTAGAAACCTAGACCTCGACCATGATCTAATAGAGGGCCCTACAAACCTATGGCATCGCTCCTACCCCTAAGTTTCTACGTCATGGCTCCGATACATGAATTGCTAACTTCCAAGCGCTCCTATCGATCACCAACTCCTTGGAGACGTTCCATTCTTTAAGATCTCTTTTCACCGCTTCTTCCCATGTCAATCTTGGTCTCCCTCTCCCCTTCCGTGTGTTCTCGAAATGGTTAAGAATTCCGCTACGTACCGGTGCCTCTGGAGGTCTGCGTTGAATATGTCCAAACCATCTTAAACGATGTTGGGTCAGCTTCTCCTCTATCGGTGCGACCCCAACCATATCCCGTATGTCATCATTTTTAATCCGATCTCTCCTCGTGTGACCGCAGATCCACCGCAACATACGCATCTCATCTACACTCATCTTCTGGACATGTCGTGTTTTAGTAGCCCAACATTCTGCGCCATACAACATCGCAGGTCTAATCGCTGTCCTGTAAAACTTGCCTTTTAGCTTTTGCGGGACTTTTTTATCGCATAGGATGCCTGATCCTTGCCGCCATTTCACCCACCCTGCTCTTATCCTGTGACTAACATCTTCATCTATTTCGCCATCGCTCTGCAGCATCGACCCTAAATATCGAAAGGTATCCTTCATAGGTACTACCTGACCGTCTAGACAGACATCTCCATCCACTGGTCGTATCCCACTAAACTCACACCCCATATACTACTACAGGAAAAGACACTATCTGCATCGCCTTTCTACATCCGCTAAATCGATGAAGTAAGTGATCTACATCAGCTTACTGATGCAACAAAGGTGATGCAGAAAGTGGCGATGGCGATGATATCAAATGCATCGACTCGCTCAGTTTCATCAGATGACTGATGCTAAAAATAGATTCTCAAATGCATCAATGTTTGGATGAAAAATAAATTATCTACTACATCATCATACTGATGCAACTTCTTATCTTCTGCATTGGTAGTCCCGATGAATTTAATTACCATAGCATCGGCTTACACATGCAAAATTAACAATAAACTGCATCAACAAGCCAATGAAACTTATATTCTTCTACATGAGAATTCCTGATGCATGTGAGTTATAGTTGCATCAACTGACGCATGCAAGATAATCGTTAAATTGCATGAGCATTCCGATGCAACATATACTCTTTTGCACGGGAATTCCTGATGCATGTGATTTATAATTGCATCAATTTACGCATGCTTGACAAATAATAATTGCATTTAAAAGTCGATGCAATTTATACTCTTCTACATGAGGACACCCAATGCATGTAATTTTTAATTGCATCCATTTACTCTTGCAAGATAACAGTCAATTGTATTGACAAGCCGATGCAACATGTACTCTTTTGTATGAAAGTTATTCATGCATATGATTAATATTTGCATCCTTTTACTCGTGCAAGATAAACAATCAATTGTATATAATCATATGTGTTTTATATCACATTAGCATACAAATACATAATAAACTATCACTACATTTACTCATAATTTGTAGTTCGTTTGCCGATAGATTTTATATAATCGTATTTTACGATACTAATATATCTTATAAACTAATTATCATAAAAATTATTTCATTATCATTATTTTCATTTAATCATTTAAATAAAAAAATATCACGACAATAAATAAATATTAATAAATCATAATTAATTTATAACTCAAATATTATTCAACTATTTTACATCACTGGAATTCATTTTTCCCCTCAAATACAACTAAATTTTAACTATTTTACAACAAATTTGTAATTCTCTCAACTATAAAATCTGACTTTGACTTCGTCAAATTTATATCCAATGTTTGGAGTTCAGCCAAGAAGTATAGCTCTACCGTCATTGGAAAAGACCTCTCCATCACTTGGAGCATTGAAGTCAAAATTAGACTCATCATGTTCTTTTTTTTTTAAAAAAATATCACATTGAAGGTATCCCTCGTCGATTTCATCATCTTCATCGCTATTGCAATTATAAGTGAAAGCGCCACGCCGCCACCCTTGTGCAAGAAGACACTGGAAGTAAAGCCATCAAATGTAAATTAGTTAAAATAAATCACGTGCGATAAAAATCTATATTCATGTTTTTCATTTTTTATACAAAAATGTTGCCTTAGTTCTAATCATATGCTGTAAAAATGACTAGTTCTTTAATCAAACATTTTAGCCAACAAAATTTAAAAATAAAAAATAAAAGATTATCAGTTTTACAAAATTATACATTGATCTACTCGACAGAATTTTTTTTTAAAAAAAAATCAGACCATTTGCAAAATTATCAATAATAAGAAAAATATATTACGTGCGATATCAAAATAAATAAGAGTTTTTTATAATTTTATTACCGGAACAAAAGAGAGAAGTTCAGTGGGGGGACATCATATCCTTTGCATATCTGATCTGTCTCGAGGAGAAACAGAGAAGCATACGAAAATGGAGCACCAAAAAAAATATATAGAAAACACATGAGTAGGGAGAACATGAGAATTGAGAAGTATTTTTATTTTCGAGATAATCTAGGCGGAGAAAGTCGTTTAAGAATAACAAAGATTGATGACGTAATTAATATAAAATAGAAAATTAGTAATGACGCCTGGTCATCTCTTAAATTTGTTTTCGATTTGTTCCCTTTTTAGCCAATCCGTAAGAAGAAATTTAGGGAGAATATTAAGGAATGAAATTATAAATATTATGCACCAGATCAGCACCATTTATTGTTTTTCTTTTTTTCGACCAATCACAATAAGAAACAAAAAAGATAAAATAGAAAATGCACACCTCTTTCAAAGCTTCTGAACAATTTATTGGGCATGTTGAACATGGACAAATTTAGATATGTTAGTGAAGCAATTACGTGAAAAAGAGTTTCATAACAAAGGACAAAATATAATACCTTAGTATGATATACAATCATGATTATATGTATAAATGTCACATTAATAACGTAAATCAACTCCTCTAAAAGAATATAAGTATGGTGATAGAAATTCAACTCCAATAAAAAGCATTACAATAAATTATTCATCAACAACTTAGCAAAATACGTGTGAAAAAAATAACATCATTTTTAGTAACAAATTAGGGCCGGGTGTGTTTGGAGAAATAAGGTTAGTAGTTTTTGGCAGTGGCGGAGTTAAATGAAAGAAATGGGGGTCAATTGACCTTCATTGATTTATGAAAATTACCATTATGTATATAAATTTATACTCACAAATATGAATGTTTATTAGAAATTTTAATATTTGAACTCCATATGTATTAAATAAAAATTCCACTAGTGAACCCCATATGTGATTCCTCCAATTTATTATTGTTGAAAAAAATTAATTAACTATCAAACATATCTTCAAATGTCAAAAATATTGATAGTCTTGTTGAGTTTTTCACATCAATAATTTATGAGCTTTGACATTTAGTAATAATTAGCACCAATGCAAATTGATGAATGATTTCTATTATATATTTTATAAAAATTAACCTAATCATTTTTGTGGAATATTTGTACTAATTACTTATTGAATTAGATACATATTTCTAAATTGAATTTAAATTAAATATGTAAGTTGTTGTCTCTATGTTATCAAGAGACTTTTAATACGTATATTTTTTTTGTTTATTTGATGTGCTAAAAGGCAGGGTATATTCAATTATCAAAATTGCTTTTCATCAATCAATTTAACATTTTCCTTTTTTTCATCAGGTTTTATTAAATAAAATTAATTGTTATTCAAAATAAAATAATATTTCTATCAAAATTAGTTTAAAAAAAATAATTTTTTTATGAACTCTATAAAATAAATTATATAAAATAAATTATATATATTTTTTCATTAGATCATCTAGGAAAAAAAAACTTTTAAACAATAGCAACTACATTAAGTACAAATTATAGAATAGATCGTGTGGTCAGTAAATAGATAATTGTTTGATGCTTTGCTATATAGAATAAATATCATTGATCTCGAGGAATTTTCTAACACTCTCATCTTACAACAAATTTAGAGAAATAGGCTTTAAAGAATTCAAATAGAAGATGAAAAATCGACTAGAAGTTATAATTTAATAAAATGGTCATACATTTTGAGTCATAATATTTTTTTTATAGTACTTAATTAGAAACATTCAACCCTTTTAATTTTTTAATTATGAATCTGTAATAGTTAACAAAATAAATTTATAAATAAAAATATTTATTATTTTATATTTTTAAAATATTCATATTATAATTTTTTTGAACCCCATTCTAAAAAATTTGGCTCCGCCACTGGTGTTTGGGGTTAGAGGGGTAGAATGGTGATGGTAGCAATTGGGTGTGGTTAGTGTTGGCCTAAGTTTAGTGAATATCATTTGGTGCGGAGTTTTGAGGTTAGTACTTTAAGTTTAGTAACTATTAGTATTATAATTATTATTATTTAATAGTTATCCATAATAATTAGTTTTAATTAAGATATTGTTATTAACTATTAATTAAAAAAATAAACCATAATTAATAATTATTATTATTATTATAATAATTATTATAATAATAATAATAATATTAAGGATTATTTATATTTATAGCTATATAATAATTATTGAAATAACTTATTAATTATTAATTCTTACAATTATTACAATTAGTCAGTAATTAATATTAATTACTATTACTCATTCTTAATTACTAATTATTAGTTACGATTAATTATTATCAATTACAATTATTCAAATATTAAAAATTACTATTTATTTTTATTTATTTATTATTATTAATATTAGTTAATTATTAAAATATTATTTATTAATGACTATTATTTATATTTATACAATTATTATTAATTACTAATTATCATTACAATTTGATCATGTTTGAGGAGTGCACATGCCAACACATGTTTGTCACACCCCGAGTCACTTTTAGACGACTCGTGAGTGCATCTTGACAACCCGCCGCGTATTTCTACGCAAGGCGAAACATACATCACATACATACCAATAATCTACTCATAAATGCCACAAAACTTTGTTTATTCAAAGATAAAAGAGTTTGACAAACGACAAGGACTAACATGGCGAGTTGAAAACGAGACTCCCATGCTAGTTCATTGTATCAAAAGTAACTACTTAAAAGCTAATAATACAATTAGTGGCATTTATTTGACCCTCTTGTTTTCCTCTCTTTTCTTACGAAAGCTCTAACACACCGTCTTCAATACCTGGAACCCATATAACATGGAGAAACAACGGATGAGAGACTGAAATAATCTCTCCGTGCGGTATTCAGTTCCAGCCCGGAGAGTTGTGAAATTTAATGAAACATGCAATGACAATCAACACAATAATTCTTTATTCGCAACATATTTTTACTATAATATATATATATATATATATATATATATATATATATATATATATATATATATATATATATATATATACATGCCATGATAAAGACAACCTCAACAAAAATATAATGCAACCTATCAGTTTAATATTTCCACAATTTCTTAATATTTATCATTAATTTCCTTTCCCATGATAACACGTCACGATTTCCATGTCCACGAGATTGGCTACACGATCATGAACCCAGGAAGCACATTTGTCCGTCGCGAACGGACTTCTTCTGGGGAGCGCGCTAGTACTAGGGCCCTCAAGCCAACTTTTGGTTCCACGATTATTTTCCACTTCACTTATCATTTACAGAATTAATATATATTATCTTCTCTGTTAACACTAACACTATGCACATGCAATCTAATATAATGACCATGCAAAAATGACCATGTAACTTTATGTTCCCTTAACTTTATTTATCGTGCAACAGATAATGCATTTATAAAATAATGTAACCACTAATACTAATAATGCATTTATAAATAAATGTAACCACTAATACTAATAATGCATTTATGCACCATGTAAAATAAATACGAACATAGTATAAAGTAACACGAAACATATGATTCTAGTTTGACTATCTAATATATATATATATAAATCAATTTCACAACATAATCAGGATCCGCACCTGTCAAAAATGCGGCACGTCCAACTTCTACTCTTCTGTTCTCGTGGAAATGCACCGAGGACACCGATATGAGAAGGTAACTTACTCGCAAGACACCACCCAAAATCTGAGGGCTTAAGAAAAATTTAGTATATACAAGTAATTAGTGGAAATAGTCAACACAAAGGACAACAACAAAAAAGAATATATATACGTACATACAAATATATATATATATACACACACATTTATATATATATATATATATATATATATATATATATATATATATATATATATATATACACACAATAAAACTAAGTTCATATAGTCAAATAATAAAATACTTCGGTGCTACTACCAGAACCAAACAAACAACACAAAAATTTATATACTTTGAATATCTTTATTTACAAATCTCAATTTCCAAGGAGATACATAGCGTGTAAATTTAAAGACAAAAAACAAAAAGATCGGTCAAACATTAATGGACGAATTTCATCTAATAATCACACTAGTCAAACTTTTCATGGGAAAAATAGTACAGCCAACCTTTCAAGGACTTCGGCACTAGAACTAGAATTGAATTAATCAAAAGAGAATACTAACCTGTTTGACCCAGAACCCTTCTAACCATACGAAACCACGGAAAGAATTTTGAAAGAAGATACTAGTTTTCAGCGAGAAGTGAATTTCAGGGACACATAACTGACCGGAAGGGAAGAGATGCAAGTAATACCTCTTTAACCTAATTAGAGCATTAACTACCTCTATTTTAAACCTTGTGTTTAAACCAGCGCCTAAAAAAAAACCGCCTCTTAATAACCAGTTTAAAATAACTACCAATTCAAGAATATACGAAAATAACTAAAGTACATGCTCATTTAATATAAATGAAAGTAATTAAGTTCTATATCAATTAGCTAACAAAAAGAATAATTGACATTATATGGATATAGACAAAAAAAAAACAAAAACCAAAAGACAAAAGAAAAGACTAAATTTTATTGTAGAAAATAATCATAGAATCTTAAACTCTAATACTAATTAAAATTGGTAGCTTCATAATTATTGTTAGGAAAATATTTAAATGAGAAAATAAATTATTACAACATCCTATAAATTCAGGTTGTTACAATGTTTGACTCTAGTCACTCTCAATTTGATCATTCAAATTATTACAACATCCTATAAATGATTATAGTTTGATTTATTGTCTGTATTCAGAGTATACATCCCAAAGTTTATAAAATGAAAAAAAAGTAAAATAAACTATTTATGACCTACTTAAGAGGATTTAAAGTTGGTCATTCACCTTTACTTAATTTAGATTTCACAATAATTTCATCCTTCATAACATGTTAATATTTTCTTCCTAACATCGTGCATAATTTCTTTTCAGATCTCATATACAAATTAATCTAACTATCTCTAAATTAAATATTAAAACCTCATATTCATATAATTTTTAAATGACTTTTTCTGAATTTCTCATTCTTTTTCATTTTTTTTAAATTTTCTTTAGATTAGTTTCTATAAAAATACAAGCTTTTATAAATTCGAAAAACTATTAGAAATTTTGTAAAAATAAAAAAAATTGGTTGATATGAAATTTCAATATATAAATTAGATTGGTTAAAAAAAATATTTTAGTTTAAAATAAATTTAACCTATAATGCTATGATGGACCAAGTTATGTATACATTATTAATGTATTATATTAAACAACATATTTTTATATTATATTGGTATTACTTGTCCGCTTCATATATGATTAATTTTAATATATATGTTCAAATATCTCACATACATTAATAGAACATTTGATTAATTATTTTAATTTAGAATCATTGGGCTTTGATAAATAATAACAAAAATAATAAGCCATTAATAGTGACATAATATTATATATATGAAGGGTAAACACATGAATAAAATTTTTAATTATTTATAAATATTTTATTTTGTTGGTAGAAAATAAATTGAAAATATTTAAAAATTCGAAAAAGGTGAAATAATACGAATAATTAGCAAATTGTAGTGATGATTAAATAACAAATAGTACGAATAAGTATCATTGTCATTAGTTGTAAAATGTAAACACATTTTTATTTAATAAATTATAAATATATACTAAAAACATAAATTATATTAATTTTAGTTTTGTCATGTGGCATCGTGAATTCGTGATGGGTCATGTGTCAATTCGTGTCGTTTTAAAATGTGTCAATATCCGCGAGTCTTTAACATGATACGACTTTGACACAACAGTTGAACATGCCTATGTCATGCTTCATTGCTATACTAATACTTGGCAGCACTAATAGTTTTTTATATCAGTAAATAGATTAATTTTTAAAAAAAATATTTATGTCTAATATTTACATTTAAAAGATTATAAAAAATATAATACATGATCTCAATCATATATTTAAGAAGATATGAATAAGATAGTATTACTAAAACACTTTTTATTATATATATATTATAAACGTTAAAATATTTTTATTATTACTTTTAATTTCTATTAAATTTATGTGTTTTGCAAATATGAAATCAGATAACAAAAGTGACGAGAAAAAGAATATGCAGTAGGATGATACTATACCAATTAGGCAATGATAGTAATTACTCCTGGTTATTTTGTACTAAATTATATTAAATATGCTTCTTCTTTTGTCAAACCATTATAGGAATGAACTGTAAGAATTATGGTGCCAGGCCACTGATTCGGCATTTCCAATTTATCATTATTATTAGTATTCATCTCCGCCAATCAACATCAATAAGGGTATTAAAGAGGTTTTGCTGGAGCATGCTTTGGCCACGAGAATAAAAAAAAAAGAAGGATGATAAATTAGAAAGAGTATATATAATAGAAAAGGCGCATAAAAAGACAATTTAATTTAATATCTAAATGAATTTTTTTTTTAATTTGTTTTTCTTTCTCTGGAGATACTAAATTCGGAAACAAAGGAAGGCATCAAAGAGATTGCAGTTTTTTAATTCATCTCCTTAGAAAAAAAAATAATGAACTTAATAATAAAATTTAAATTCTAATGGTTTAGATCTATCTGTTGTCACGACAGATATGCAGGAATTATAAGTGTCATCGGCAAATATACCATCCCAGCCATCGCTAAATACAAAGTGAACATATACACCAAACAAAGTGACCATATAGACCATCTAAGTGAACACTTACAAACAAATAAGTGTTGTCATCACTTGTTCAGAAGTTTACATGTATATTCAACTTATTTTCATTGAACTTATTTGTTTGTATGTGTTCACTTAGATCGTCTATATGTTCACTTTGTTTGCTGTATATGTTCACTTTATATTTAACGATGGCTGAGATGGTATATTTGTCGATGGCAGTAATCAATTTCCACAGATATGCTCGGAGGCATTTTACAACTATCAAAATTCGTCAATTTATATTAATTTCCTCATTCAGCATAGAAAATCTTTTTTGCTAACAAAATAATAAAGGTTGCAGAAAAAACACTTTGATGATTCTCAAATATTTATGAAGTGATACAAATTCTGTACGGCTATATTAAGTGCCACTAGTTAGACCTTATTTGAATTCAGTTAGTTATAAAATTCATATCTGCGTAGTCGATATAAGAGTAACATATTTCGTACATTCGCTTGACTGATGTAATTACTAATCCAGTTATTAGTGAAATCCTATACATTAGCATAGATTAGTTAAATTCATTTTTAACCTATACAATTAGTTATGTTATTTACATCAACATAGCTGATACATAAACTACGTATTTCTTGCATCCATTGGACAGATGCAGTAATTAGTTTAGTTATATCAGTGAATCCTATGCAGTAACACATATTAGTTAAATCGGCATTTTTCATGCAATAAGTAATAGTATTTACATCAACATAGCCGATGCATAAGCTACAAACTTGTTGCATCTGCTGGATAGATGCAAGAATTTGTTGGGTGCATCAGTCATACCGATGCAACCAAATGAGAATTGTTGCATCAATTTATCTCATTCAATTAGATCTATTATTTTCATTGTCCCAGCGGATGCAAAAGCATATACATTAACTACATCGGCCGGACAGAAGCAAATATCCAATTAGTTGCATCATTAAATCACATGTAGATAAAACGAAATTAGTTACATCAGTGTTTCCCATACAATTGGCTATTATGTACATCAACAAGCTGATGCAGACAAATACAGGTCGATGCAAATTGCTGACAAATTAAGTGTGGATGCAAATAAAATTTTTTTGCTGATGCAACAGATATTTTTAACTGCAAATTCATAAATACCGATGCAGATACTGCAATTTCCACAACTAAGCCTAAACCCTTTGGACTCTAGAGTTTGTCTCCACAACTCCAATTTTCTATCGACCCCCGTCCTACTCTCATCGACTAACACCACATCGTCGGCAAAGAGCATACACCAAGGAACCTCTCCTTGTATATCATTCGTGATCTCATCCATCACTAAGGCAAAAATATACGGGTTCAAAACTGATCCCTGATGTAGTCCTATTTTAATAGGAAAGTCACTAGTCACGCTATCACATGTCCTGATGTAAGTAACAGCACCATCATACATGTCTTGAATGAGGGTAACATACTTCGTGGGGACTTTCTTCTTTTCTAGTGCCCACCACATAACTTTCCTTGGCACTTTGTCGTATGCTTTATCCAAATCAATGAAAACCATATGTAGATCCTTCTTTCGCTCCCGATATCTCTCCATCAATTGCCTTATTAGGAAGATGGCCTCCATGGTCGACCTCCCAGGCAAAAAACCAAATTGGTTTTTCGAAACGTTTGTCATCCGTCTCAAGCGATGCTCTATCACTCTCTCCCAAAGCTTCATTGTATGACTCATAAGCTTAATCCCTCTATAATTTGTACAGCTTTGAGCATCCCCTTTATTCTTGAAGATTGGTACTAGAGCGCTTCTCCTCCACGCATCTGGCATCCTATTTGATCGGAAAATGCTATTGAATAGTTTGGTTAACCAAACTACAGCCACATCTCCGTAACATCTCCATACTTCGATTGGTATGTTATCAGGTCCTAGAGCCTTACCTACTTTCATTTGTTTTAAGGCTTCTTTCACCTCAGACTCTTGAATTCTCCTAACAAAACGTCTATTGGAATCATCGAAGGAGTCGTTCAGCACAATTCCTAAGTCGTCATCATCTCCATTGAATAACTTGTCGAAGTAATCCCTCCACCTATTCTTGATCTCGTCGTCCTTCACTAAAAGCCTATCAGTCTCGTCCTTGATGCACTTCACTTGGTTTAAGTCTCTCGTCTTCCTATCTCGAAACTTGGCTATCTTATACACGTCCTTCTCGCCCTCCTTCGTACTCAACTTCTGGTATAAATCCTCATAAGCCCGACCTCTTGCTTCGCTCACAGCTTTCTTTGCATTCTTCTTTGCCAATTTGTACTTCTGCGCATTGTCCTCGATCTTGTCATGGTGCAAGCGTTTGTAGCACTCTTTCTTTTCTTTAATAGCTTTGTGCAGTTCGTCGTTCCACCACCAATTATCTTTAGGTTCGCGATTGCTTCCTCTAGTAACTCCAAGCACTTCCGTAGCTACCTTCTGGATGCTAGCTGCCATATCTTCCCACATCTGGTTCGCTTCTTCACATGCTTTTCACAGACCTTCTTTAATCATTCTGCCCCTAAATTTATGAGACACGTCTCCTTTGAGCTTCCACCACTTCGTCCTCACGACTCGAGCGCCTCTACCAACTCTAGAACATAGCGGAAATCGAAAATCAGCCACCACAAGTTTGTGTTGTGAGACGACACATTCCCCATGTATAACCTTGCAATCCACGCAGGCTCGTCTGTCCTCTCTCCTAGCAAAAACAAAATCAATCTGGGAAAAGTGTTGGGCACTACTAAAGGTAACTAAGTGGGATTGTTTTTTTCTAAAGAAGGTGTTAGCTATCATGAGGCCGTAAGTGTTGGAGTTATGTCCAAGAAGTCAATAATTTAATGACTTAAATATTAGTTTATGTTTTGGATGATATTTTATCATCTGTTCCTAGGTTTATTATTGACAGATCATTCAGGTTGAGGATCTGAATTGTAGATCTCTGTGGATCATTCTTTAGAATGATAATAATAAATCTAAACGGTCCATAATCTTGATAATTGACAAGGAACATTAATTATCATATAAGATTAGTATGCAAGTTAAGTGATGATTAAGTTATACAAATCATAGGTAAAAAGTTACCAACTTAATTGTATATGTATATGTTATGGAACATAGTACAGGACTTGACCCAACGAAATAAACATATGGATTGTGTTATGTGTCATTGTTTATTTCGTTATGATTTTGGTTCTAAGTTTGAGATGATTATCTTTTCCACATGAGGATAGGTTCTATAAATCTCGTCTACCGCTGATTCCCGTTAAGGGCTGCTATACGGACTTGATTTACGTTCTCTTGAATTGTGCGGGGAAAAGCTAATCATCAAGAAAACCGTATGTCCCTCATTAATTCACTTAGTGAGTGACGATATCTGTTTGGGCCCCTTGATGGAGTTGGATCGTATGCGCGCAACTAAGCGATCAACTCTAGATCAAGAAACGTATAATCTGCAAGAATGACACATTCCTATCTTGGATTATACGATGATATCGTGAGACATAAGAATCAAAATAGAGAAACATATTTATTCTCTTATGCAGGATTGAAATATTGTAGCAGTACACTATTTATGCGAATTGGGAATCATAACGTGTTGCTAGATACCACTTATGATTATTGGAATTAAATAACGATTTAATTCCATGGCCAACATAGCATAAATCTTCAAAGGGTCACACAAATAGGACATTAATCACACAGTGCATTATTTATTTATTCACAGCAGTAAGTTCTGTGGAAATATGATAAGATTGATTAATTAATTATATACCGTTGCGAGCCGTTATAATTAATTAAGTCAATGGATCATATAGAAATAAATTAATGCATTAACTAATCCTAAAACAATTATTAATGAGTTAATAATTAATTTAGTTCACATTTATTAATATAAATGGTTATATTGATGAATTGGGCCGTTATTTAAATAGCAAATATATAGCCCAATTAAAGAGCAAAGTTGAGGGACCTTAATTATATGAATTAATGGTCCAAATGAAGGGGTTAAATGGCCCATAAAGGCCCATTTCGTGGCTGCCCATTATGGTGGTAGGTGGGATGGCATATTTGTAATTATGCAAGAGGTCAATTAGGTTTTGTGCTCTATATAAGGACCACTTATGAGAGTCTCCACCTAACTTTCTCTCTCCTCTCATTTCCTCCCATGAGGCCGCCACTTTTCACCCTCTCCTTCTCTCTTTTGCTCATGTGTTGAGCTATTTTCTCTCCACTAAATCAAGGTTGTTGATTGATGCAAGAGAGAAAACCATAGGGATTAGGCTTGTTCTTTGGGTATGCTAGCACGTACCTTGTAGAACGTGATTAATCCTCCTTGGTGGACTCGAGGGCGGTTACGAGACGTGGTGGAGACGGTGGAGAAGGCACGCCATCGATTCCCATGCCTTGGTCGAGCCCCGCGAATACGATTTCGCGGGAGGTATCGATTTCTCCTCTTTCTCTTTGTGTTAACTTGGCTTTTGTGCACGATCCGTTGTGTGTGTTGTTTCGATGGCTTAATTAAATTGTAATTAGCATAAAAATTGATAATTACACACTTCCTGACAGTAAGCTATGACCAAGTTCAAGAAGTTCTCACCTTCTTGGTTCCTATCGCCATACCCAAAACCCCCATGCACCCTCTCAAATCCTCCACTAGTTTCACCTACATGTCCATTGAAATCACCTCCGATGAAGAGCTTTTCAGTAGTTGGCACACTTGTGATCATACCATCTAAATCTTTCCAGAATTGGATTTTAATGGACTCACTTAGTCCTACTTGTGGTGCATAAGCACTAATGACGTTCAAAACTAAGTCCCCCAAAACTAGCTTCACTAGAATGATCATATCCCCTTGCCTCCGAACGTCGACGACTCCATTCTTAAGGCTCTTGTCGATCAAGATACCTGCTCCATTCCTGCCTCGTTCTTTTCCAGTATACCATAGCTTGAAACCGGTGTTCTCCACCTCCTTTGCTTTTTGGCCCGTCCACTTTGTTTCTTGTACGCACAAGATGTTTACACGCCTCCTAATCGCCGTATCCACTAACTCTCTTAACTTTCCTGTTAAAGACCCTACATTCCAACTACCTAAACGAATCCTACTCTCACTATCTTCCTTGCCCCCCGCACCCGTCGTGAAAAGTGCGAAGACCCTTGCTTACTTGCCACTACATCCGGGCGCTGATGTAGCGCGCCACGAAGGGAGTGACGATCCGGCCCTTGCTCATTTATCACCTTATCCGGGTTCCGATAAGGCGCGCCACTAAAGGGGTGGCGACCCGGCCCTTGCTCATTTATTATTACGTTAGTAATTGGGTTTCATTTCCATAGAGATGACTGGATTTTTTACGTTGGCTCGCCTAGCCTATCACAACCCTCCTCCTTTTACCCGGGCTTGGGACCGGCTATACTAAACAATGCAAGCAAAGCTTAATATCATAATAAATAGCAAAAAAAATTGAAAAAAATGTAAAATTTGGTCTCCAAGGATATTTCAATATTGTGATCAACTTGTACGGTTTGGATCGACCATTTGAATTTTGGTTCTTGAAAAACGAATCGATAGAAAATCGATGGCACGTATCATCGATGACGCGTTAGCCATTTTCTCTGTTTATGTTCTATTTCGGACGGAATGAAACGGAAACGATCGAAACTGCAAACCATTGACACCCCTAGTTGATATCAGTATAACCAACTAATACGAAGTAAAACATTCAACTGTTGACATAATTTTTTATTTTCTATTAAATTTTTTAATTCGCATTGTACATACAAGAAAATAATGTTGATGGTAACTGTGTGAACTGTGACTCTGTGAGTGAAAGAGTACTAAGCTGTTAATGAATTATCCAACGGTACTCTGCTGAAACAGATGGTATCCCAATTGTTCGTTACCAATCTCAAATCTATACCCACCTATTTCAAATTGGTCAGCACGCATAATCTGACGGTTTGGATACTAAGATAAGTTTGTACTTTGCCGCTATAAATTACCTCAAGCAAAATGTGCTCATTGCTGAATTCAAAACAAATTTGTTCACCAGTCTCCACTGGTGAATTGTCATGGATCTCTGTCAGGGGATCCGGCCCGCTAGCCCAAGTAAAAAAAATGACAGACATTTAGAAACTCAAATTAGTCTCAAATCCGCGGAGTTTGTGTTAAAAAATCATCCTACTACATATAAAAGAAGCATCAAAAGTTGTAGAAGTTTCAATTAACAGGTGTGCATTCAATCCCTTATATACAACCTACATCATTCATTTTTTGTACTTTAATTTAATTGAATATGCGGTACAGATGTTATACAACCTACATCATTGATTTTTTGTACTTTAATTTAATTGAATATGCGGTACAGATGTTGTTGAGTTAAACATTTTTTCTCGATTTGTCGATTTGCAAAACAACACAAAACTTTTAAACTAACAAATCCATTTAGTGTTTTATAGCTAGATTATTTGAAGAATGGATTAAAACAAACGTGACACAAGTTTTGGAGCTTTAAGAGATTGCTTTGGATTAGTTAGAGTCAATAGTTTAGGTATATTTAATCCCTAAACTAATCTCAATCAATTTGTTGTTAAAATGCTCAGTTTTTCTGTCTAGCGTTATACAACGCTAAATGCCGTTACACAACGTTCTGAAAATTCGCTCTTAAATTGCAAAATCTCTAACAAGGGTGAGACAACGTTACGCAACGCTCAGTAGCGTTGTGTAGCGTTGTTTCTTTTTAAAAGAACTTGTTATATCAGTTCTCTCTTCTTGTCAGAACATTATGCAACGCTATATAATGTTAACACAACGTTTCCGTATTTATGTTGTGCAATGTTATACAGCGTTGGACAACGTTGGTCTGAAATAGGCAACTCTGCACTGCTCAGACGGCGATGCTGCATGCATGGGGCATGATCCATGCCCCATGCATGCAGCATGCAGGAAAGTTAGTGTTTTTACATGGAAAATTGCAGCCTCTGTTAGCCAATGCTAAACTTCGTTGTGCAACATCTGTGTTATGTAACGCTCTATAGCGTTGCACAACGTTTGTCTGAGCCATGCTCATCTATGTCGCTCAAACATCGCTCAGACATCGCTCAACAGCGCTGCTGCATGCATGACCCATGCTCCATGCATGCAGCGTGCAGGCAAGTTAGCAATTTTACATGCAAAACTGCAGGTTCCGTTAGCTAACGCTAAATAGCGTTGAGCAACGTCCAAGTTGTGTAACGTCAGTTAACGTCGTATGACGTTCTGACAATGTTGTTTGAGTTTGTCAGAACTTTTTTTTTCCTTTTTAAAGCGTCTCGTTGTGCAACGCTCCATGGTGTTACACAACGCTCTGACAAGTTCCAACGGAACTGTCGAGCATCTGCTTTGGATTTTTGTTAAACCGTTGTGCAACGCTACAGGGAGTTGCATAACGCTCTGACAACTCACCATGGCATTGTCTGTTACCGTTTGATCTTTCAACGGTTAGTCCTGCGTTGTACAACGTCATATAGCATTATTCAACGCTAGAGTCTGTTTTTGACTGGTTTGGAGCTGTTGGCGCCCTCTATTTATATCAGCCCCTTTGGGACTGGTTCAATACTTTTAAAACCTTGCTAAATCCTTCCTTTTGATTTTCAACCAGCTAGAATCATTTATCTCTTGTGTTTAAGCATTTAATTTGCAAATTCATTGAGATTAGAGTGCCTATACCAAACATATAGTCTAATTGATAGATTTGTTGAGTGATTTGGTTAGAGCCTCAATTCAGTTTTTGTGGAATTGAACGGAGCACGTCTTTTTTGTAGTTGCGAAACTTCCAAAGACGTACGACTAAGGCTAGCCTTTCCTAGCGGGTCGAAACTTCGTAATACATCGCGTGTCATCTCTTTCTCTCTTCTCTTTATTTACTTGCTTTGTGAATTGCTTGTGACTTGTGTTGTGACTAGACCAAACTTGAATTGAATCGAAAATTGACCATACCGGTTTAGGAAACCAAAATTGTGTCATTCACCCCCCTCTAGGCCTTTCTTTAGAGACAACAGATGTTAACACAAATGAAAGTCCAAAATTTTGGTTTAAATGGATTATTTGAGGTGAGCATTTATTTTCAAAAACAAGTAAAAAAATTATGGATAATATTTAACAAATGTAAAACATGAAAATCCATTATAATTTGCAGTATATTCAAATATAGATCTCCATTTTTGTTAAATAATTTTATTCAATATTCGACACTGCTCAAAAATAAAAAATAATATATTAATTATTAAATCTAAACCTGTCCATTATATGATGGCACATATTTGGGTGGGTGTATTTTCTAGGAACTATAACAAATTAAAAATTAAAAAAAAATCATTAAAAATTATAAACAAATAATAATAATAATTTGAGTCCATTAACAATGAAAACCAGTTCTAGACTTCTAATTCAAGTTTTTTTTTCTTTTAGAAATTTCACTGCCCATTACATGGTAGGCACTAAAAACCGAAAAATATGAGGTTGTTACCGGCACCACGAACCGGCGACTCCACTACTCCAGTCCTAAGTCCAGAACTCCTTTCTCCCTTTCTCTTGCTGACATGTCGTTTCCTCTTTCCAATTTCCCCTTCTTTCTCTTTCTCTTTTATACGGCATCAATTTATGGGGTGCTCTTATCTAAAAATTTCTTTCCATCTTTGTCAAAAAGTAAAAAAAGGAATAATATGGCTCCGTTTGGATACGTTGAAAATAAGATAGAAAGAAGGGAAGAAACTTATTGGGAAGGGGTAAATTTATTGGGAAGTGTGTAACTTTTGTGAAGAGTTTGGATGGTTAAAAATAAATTTATTGGTAAAAAGTGGTTATTCCTTATTCCTTATTCCGGGAAGAAGCCATCCAAACGAAATATACTGGTGGGTAGTGATAGTCCAAAAATCTTTGGTCCTTGGCCCGCTCTTTGGAAGGCCGTCCTAAAATCCGGACCGGACCGGACCGGCCCTTCGGAAGACTTTTCGATGGACAAGGATCTAGAAGGGCCGGATTTTGAAAGGACCGGATCTAATTTTTTTCAAAAATGAATGTTGAAGGGCCGGATCCGACCTAATCATTCAATAGTAGTGACTATTTGATCATGATGGGATGATAGAGATTAAAAAACTATTAAAAAAATTAAATGTTGGTATCATTTTAGAAAGACTAGAAGGGCCAAGTGTTAGAAAATTGCTCAATTTTAATTTTGTAACTAATTACACTTAATTAATCCCATTAAACAAAGAGCAAAGTAGATCTAGTGCATAAGCTCAATTCGACACAAGAGAAAGGTAGTAAAAAGTATACCTTTCTTGATATTGTAATCAAGAGGCTCGATCCTACGGCTTAGAAATCGATGGGGTGCTCTCCAAACTCCTCCAAATCGAAACGTCTCGAGTTCACTAAGGTATTAACCAAGTTATTCTCCAATCGTGCTAGCGATGAGAATAACAAGTCTAATCCCAAAGCCTTCCATTTCTTTAAACAATTCACCAATTAATTTGTGGAAGGGATTGCTCAACACATGAGCAATTGAATGGAGAGAAGAGAGAGGGAGAGGCGCCTATGAGAGGAGGTGGCGGCGACTAGGAGAAGGGAAGAGAGAACCATCCAAAGGAGCCTTCATATAGGTCCTTACTCCTTATATAGCCTCCAAACTCTAGCACAAAGTTCACACTAATTACAAGTGTGCCACCCCACCTACCACCCTTAATTAGCCGGCCTTGTATTGGACTTTGATGGGCCGCAAGCTCATCTTTTTAGTACCTCAATTTAATTAATTAAAAGCCTCATTCAATTGCTATTAATTGGACATTTAATTTACCACTAAATAAAGACCCAATTAACTTAATTAAATTAAGTGTGTTGTTTATAAATAATTATTAACTTAATAATAATTATTTAGAGATTAGACAATGCATTAATTTATTTCAATATGATCAATTTGACTTAATTAATTATAACGGTCCACAACGGTATATAATTAATTAATCAACTTATCATATTTTGCAATACTCACTATTGCAAATAAATAAATAATGCACATATGGTTAAACACCTTATTTTGTGTGACCCTTTGAGGATTAATCATAAGCGGTATCTAGCAATAATCATAAGCGGTATCTAGCAACACGTTATGATTCCTAATTTGCATAAATAATGTACGGTTACAGTATTCAAATCCTGCATAAGAGAATAAAAGTATTTCTCTATTTTGATTCTTATGTCACACGATATCATCGTATAATCCAAGATAGGAATGTCTTATTATTGCAGATTATACGTTTTTTGATTTAGAGTTGATCGCCTAGTTGCGCGCATACGATCCAACTCCATCAATGGGCCCAAACAGATATCGTCACTCACTAAGTGAATTAATGAGGGACATACGGTTTTCTTGATGATTAGTTTTTATCCGCACAATTCAAGAGAACATAAATAAAATCCGTATAGCAACCCTTATCGGGAATCAGCGGTAGACAATATTTATTGAACATATTCTCATGTGGAAAAAATAAACATCTCAAACTTAGAACCAAAATCATAACGAAATAAATAATGACACATAACACAATTCATATATTTATTTCGTTGGGTCAAGTCCTGTACTATGTTCCATAACATATACATATGCAATTAAGTTGGTAACTCTTTACCAATGATTTGTAGAACTTAATCATCACTTAACTTGCATACTAATTTTATACGATAATTAATGTTCCTTGTTAATTATCAAGATTATGGACCGTTTAGATTTATTATTGTCATTCTAAAGAATGATCCACAGAGATCTACAATTCAGATTCTCAGCATGAATAATCTGTCAATAATAAACCTAGGAACAGATGATAAAATATCATTCATAATATAAACTAATATTTAAGTCATCAAATTATTGATTTCTAGGACATAACTCTAACACCAAGGACTTATAAGGGCCGTATTTTCAAAAGGCCGGTCTCGTATTTCAAAAAACAAACCCGTCTCATTTCGACCCTTTTTCTTAACCAGGTCCGATCCGGCCCTTCTATCAAATCCGTCAAGTCCGGTCCTTTGAAATTCGGCCCGATCCTTTTGCCTTTCACTAGGTGGGAATGGGCGCGCGGCCGTTGTACCAGACACAAATCTCTGCCGAAATAAATTGTTTGGCATGCTGAAATGCAGAAATTTCTGGTCGAAACAAAACTCAACCAGTTACCAGTGTAAAGGAGTATATGGTATTGATTGCCAATTGTATAATCTTATCTTACACTTCAGTGCTAAGTCTAACTGAATAAAGGAACACGAATTTATAATAAATTTTGCAGTGCTGCACCATTTTGTCTGCATATGAGCACAAACTAAAACATAGTTGTATGGTTAATTGCTGATCGATCAGGTAGTAGCCGTATAGCTATAGCTATACAATATATATAACATGCGATTGTTTTTCTATTTAGGAAAAAAATTTCTGATTTCAACATATTTAATAAAGATTTTATTGCAAAATTATCATCAGCATGCAAAATTGACCTCAGCTCTCTAAATGGAGATCCATCATTCATGCCCCGCAATACTATACTAAGCCCCCAACGACGCCAAGTTTTGAGGGCTGTTTGATGAAGAACCTGACTTGAAAAAAATTATTAAACAAAATAAAAAAGATACAACAACAAAATTACAAGCTGAATTGAAACAATAAAATTACAACATATACAAAAGTAGAAATAAATTACAATAAAACGTACGATGCAGGAGTAGAGACATAGGAGGGACTAGAGGGGGATTTGTCCCGCCGTGTGTTGTATGGATACGAGTACGATCGTACAAGTATTGTATTCGAACCTATACAGATACGGTGGAAAGAAAATTAAAAAAAACTCTAATACAGAAACGGTTATATATATTATAATCTTTTAAAAATCATTATTATTATATTTTAATCATTATTTAAATATTTTCTCTAGTTTAAATTATGCATTACATAATTAATTAATTTTAATGGAGAGCAGTAATGCACGGTAAGAAAATTTTATATAGTACTAATAGTTTTTGTCAGTTAATTCAATAATAGATAAGAAATACATAAAATAATTAGATTTAAAAGACAGAAAATCTTAAATTGACGTACTAGAGACCGTATCGCACAAGTCAAACTAATCAGTATCAGTATTTTTTTATAAATAAAGATGCGTGGGTTCGAGAATGTTATTTTACAATTAGGACGGACACGGCAAAAATTCTACGATGTGGGTTGAAAAGATTTTCGGTCTGTGAAACGTAATTTGTACAAATTTTGGTGTGCTGAATATGATAGTGCACTAAAATGACCCGATTCATCAACGTACGTATTTTAATTTCCATCGGATCTCCGAACCCCTCTTCCAATGCGCATTCCTCCTCTTCCGAGGCTCTCTTCCGCCTTTCCATCGCATTTCTATCACTCTTTACCTCACGACCCTCTTATTTCCTTATTTATCTAACTAATGGTGTTCTCTGTAGCTTTTATCTCCTCTCTCTCCTTATTTACAATTGGCAGGCGATTTTGATTTTGTCTACAATAATGAGCCTCTGATTATTTGAAATTCCTACTCCCTTTGATGATTTTCTTTCTATTGGTTAGTGAAAATTAATCTAGGGATTTATCTCCTTTCTCTTTTGTTTATTTAAATTAAATTCATTTTAAACCTTATGCTTTACATCTGTCAAATTGTGTATAAATATGTGTATTTTATCTAATTTGATAGCGCAAAATATATTTGTAGATATGTATTTTTTTTTAAATTTATTTGCGCAGCACCACTGATCCTCTTCCCTATGGGTGCGTTTGGATAGGTGTGGGAAGAAGGAAAGAAGGGAAGAAGTATTGAAAAATGTGTAACTTTGTGAAGAGTTTGAATTGTTTATAATTTTTTTTCTTCTTCTTCCTTCTTCTTCTTCTTTCTTCCAACGATCCAAACGCACCCTATGTCTCCGGCATCCCTACCGAATCATCTCCTCGATCCTATCGAAAGGTTTTTCTTAAGTTGTAGAAAAAGATGAAATATTTATTTTTGCCTAATCCCGACCATGTGAAATTCGATTTTTTGCAAGAGATATAAGTTGTACCCTCTTAACCTAAGGCGCTTGGAGAAAATGATGCTAACAGGTTTGCATTATCCTTAAATTCATGGCGCAACATATTTCTACAATTTTCATTGAATTCGATACTAAAATATTTTCTGAACTGTGAAATTCCAGTAAACTGAATCAACATATTGTGGCATTATCTTTAAATTCGTGGCATTATCTTTAGAAACAAGGGTTAAGACAACGTTAGATCTACCTCTCTTCAGCCTAGAGCAGTCATCAGCTTTCAAATTTTATATTTCTATCTGATATGAGTAATTTTTTTCCCTTTATTTCTTTTACTCTGGGAAAATTCACCTTAAAAAAAATTACTCTGGCAGAATTCCTACAATTACTATCTAGCTTTCATTTGCAAGATAAAGTGCTACAATTTTCATTGCTACCAACGCGGTTATTGTTAGTTACAAACGATACATATCAGTTTATTTCTAAATTCTAAATCAATTGCCATGAAAGCGTTTTGTCATATTCTTCATATCATATATTAAAATTAACGATCCATTTCACTACTAAATTAAAGTCACCATATATTAATTATCAGTATTATATTAATTAATGTGGTTTTTATTGGAGGCCATCATGGCTTTTATGTATAAAATCTTTAATTTGAATCCATTTTTGTCGCCAAAACTGAAAATTCAATAGAATTAATTGAGTCTTCAGCTTATGAGTAATATCCCCACAATTCACGAGGTTATATTTAAATGGAGTCGGTCTTTTTGTTTTCTCCTTTTGTTGTTCATCCTACTGCTAGGTAGTTCCTATCACACAAAATTTGTCGTATCTTCATGGTATTGGAAATATTAAATCATAAATATAGTTAAATTTGTCTTTAATTATTTCAGGTATACTGGGTGGAAGTTAACCCTCCTCTGTGAAATTTGGTCTTTTCGATATTGATATAGTGATGTTTTTCTAGTATGTTCTCTTTTACATATTCTATTTAAGATTGGAAGCTTGGTCAAGAACACGTTTTCTTTTATATTTTTATCTTGCAAAGTAAGCCGAGTCAACGTCTATTTAAGAAATTGCTTGCAGGATTTCACTGGTTTTGCTTAAACACTTTGGGATGAAAAAAAATTCAGTGTCCATATATGGAGTGTCTTCAATAATATAAAGCGTCTCAATGCCAATGAATTTAAATGATTTTCAACAAAATTTCAGACCCGTACTATTTGTTAGTGGTATTTGTTGATCCACCTTTAGTGTTTGTTAAAATTAATTTTTTACTTTTGAAAATTTCTAAATTCTAAATTTCAATCTGTGTTGTTGGACTGATAGAACAAATTATGAACGAAATAAATTCAATTTTTGGTGTATATTGTGTAGATCAGATGGGTCATTCTCCTATACAGAGGAGTTTAAAAGATGAAGGCTCCGTTTGGATAGATGTGGGAAGAAGTATTGAGAAGTGTGCAACTTTGTGAAGAGTTTGAATTGTTTATAATAAATTTGGGTCTTCTTCCTTCTTCCTTCTAATCCCATCCAAACAAGACCTTCAGATCAGAAATAGAGAGGTGGGTTCTGAGCTTGCGGTAAGCATGAGACTTTTTTTAAGGTGAGCTTACATGTATAGTTGAATTTTATTAATATATTTTTATTCTTATTGTCTTTTACTTTCTATGATTATGTTCTTATTCTAATGGTTCCGTTTGGATGATATGGGAATAAGAGAAATAAGAGAAGAAATATTGAGAAGTGTGTAACTTTGTGAAAAATTTAGATTGTTTATAATAAATTTACTCTCTTATTTTCTAATTTCTAGGTATCATCCAAATTTATATGAATAGATCGAATAATGACAAAAATAATATCGAGATATCTGACTATGGAGATAAGGAACCTGAGTGTCTGTCCATCTTTCTTTTTCCTTCAATTGGATCATTTACATTTTAAGAATTTTTTTTGTCTCTCATTTTATGCAGCATTTTTGTCTAATTCTTATTTTGAAATCCAGTCAGAGGATTTTTTATTATGTTTTTATCGTGTCGATTTCTCTGTCAAGTCAGAATTAGACTAATTTTAGTGCCTTAATTAACATTGATTGAATTATCTAAATTTTGATTCTGTTCTATTATTTTTTTATTATAAAGTTAAAATCGTTATAACAGAAGAAGTTATTCACACATTTTTTAGAATAAAAAATCGAATGTTTAATAGTTAGTTGCATATATCACCGATCTACACCACCTATATAGTAACAATTTGTTATTGTGATGTAACATGTGGTTAGAAAGGGAAAGCGTGGAGTATATTTTTGCTGCTAAATATCAATCTCTTGATCTCTGTCTATGTATTATGGAAAAATACAATATTAATTAATAAAATGTTTAGTCCTTAATTTTTCACTTCTTTAATTTTGTTATAGTCAGGATGCGTTTAAACCTGGAAGAGATCTTATTACAAAAATACTGAGGTAACAATAAATGTGCAAATTATTCAATCTTATTCTAGAAGCTCCATGCCGAAACTCGACCATGAGAATGACAACATGAAGCCGAGGTGGATTGTTTGTTGCTCAAGGTCTTGAATTTCAATATTATTTCATTTGCCGTTTCTTTATTTTAGTCGAAACTAATATTTGACCAGTTAAGAGAAAGAAGGGTATGACTTATTTATTTTATAGTAGTAATTAGTAAAACTTTGTTTATAGTAGCGATCACTGATAAGTCAGCAAAATTATACAAGTCAAAACATATATTATTCCGGACAATTGAGTCCGACTCCGAAACTACTGTGAGCGCACAGTAGTTGGAACAGTATGGCTGACTTGCGGGGCCGCTTTTGATCTCAGTTCCATCCGCATCCGCATCCACAGTCGCCGCGCTTCGTCTACAGTTCCGTCCGCATCCGCATCCGCAGCTACACCCGTTTCCTTCTTCCAGAGACTTCCGACCCCTCTTTCGTCTGATTAATTGAGCCTTCTCCGTCTGATCTTCTCTCTCTGCAGACTTCATCTCTCGAGATTTCACACCTCTCTCTCCTCCTCTCTCGCATATGCATTGGACGGACCAGTAGCATGTGGTTCGCGTACGGAGCATCTCAGACAGCAAAATCATGTGAGCCTCTCTGCTATCGTTCCTTTTTTCATCAGATTTTCTCTTTTTCCTTCTTTATTTTCCTCGTACTACCTTAACTTCGGAGTAGGGTGAGAGATTTGGGTGTTCTTTTGGTTTTTCATTATTGATTTCTGTTTTGGTTTACACATATGTAGATTTTGTGTTCTCATTTCCCCTCTCTCTCGATAGTTAGTTGTTGCTGATTTTGCTAAGCTCACAGGTTTTCTGGCATCTAGGTTTTCCAGCCGTGGTGGCTTCCTTTTCCTTATATTATTTATTTCCATTTATATTATCCAAATTAATTTTGCGCCGATCAAATCATTCATTTTAATTTTTTTCGATTTTGTAGGTTTTCTCAACCTTGCATACTACTTTCTACTGCAATCCGCAGGTGAGGTTTTCAGATCGCTTCTGAACTTTTTCTTTTTGTGTACTCTTATGGCTTCTTTTTTTTTGGGTGCTATTGATGGTCTTTATGGTTTGAGGTTCAAAATATGTATGGTTATATTGTCAGCTCCAAATTTATGGTAGGATTAGAACCTTGATTTTGTTTGTTTGGTTAATAGGGCACACAAAAATATGGTTCTAAGTAGGATAGTTCACAACTGGATTCTTCTCGCCTTTATGTTTGATTTGTTATTTCTATTCTGATTTTTTTTATGCTAATTTGTTTCAGTATCATGTCAGCTGATCATAGAAGGTTGAGTCTGTGTGGATCAAGTATGGAAAGAAGCACATACCAACCACTTTCTAATATGGAAAATTATATTGTCAAAGAACTTTTCGGACTTATTTTTGCGCCATTGGTTGCTAAAAGTGAGTTATTATATTGATTGGTTTTAGAGTTTACTGTGATGTAGAACTATATGGACAATCTTGCCTGCCCCATTCATCTGCAGTATAAGTATTTAGATAGCTTGGTTCTTATCAAGGAAAAGAGTACGGTAAGATTGATCTTAAAAATAAAATTAAGGATTAGTTTAGCTGATTATGATCATGGAGACAACATTTTTCTTTTACCATAATCTTAAACAAAAATTTGAGGGATCAATGTACATCATTATGGTCATCAAGATTGCATTTTCTTTCATTGGGATTTCGTGCCATTTCTTGCCATCTCAATAGTTAGCAGCTGTTGTCTGTTGTCTTTCTCATTCTGAATACACTGGTGGTGCAGTTTATCTACTCCTTTTACTATTTTTTTATGCTAGAGTACACAGTTCCCTTTCTGTTTTTAGTTTCAGTTCCAGCAGCTTGGAGCCTTGGACTCTGGTGTGTTTCTTCCTATTTTTTTCTTTTCTGCTCGACTTTTGCATTATATTCAGGTTAGTTTTCCCCATCCCTTCCCACCAGTTTCGTTCAGTTTATTTTTGCCTTGGTTTGTCTGCATCGTAAGTATCAGGGTAGCTTGCTACTTACCAAGCCTAAGAGCAAAGGAAGATGACGTTTAAAACCAAATTGAGGGATTGCTCTGGCTGATGATGATGAAAAAGATTGCATTTTACTTTTACTAGAAATGTATACAGAAATGTATCCAATAGGACCGAAGGTCTGTGTTGGAGCCGTGTAAATGCTGATTTTAAGATGATTAGTGTTCCTTATGAAAAAAATGTGTTTGGAGTGCATGCAATGCGCACTGTTGTTTTACTATCAGTGTTCTTCTCTTTACTGCCATGAGTTGCTCTCCTGTCATTTCATTTCGTTCTTTTTTATTTTTTATTGCTACTCACTCCACATATTATTGTAGGCTTTTGTTGGCGGATATTTCATCTCACCTCAGCCTTTCAGTTGCTGTTGCGGTCTCTGCCATGATCTGATTTCATCCATCTCTCTTCTATTCTTTTCAACAATTCCTGATTTTTATGGTCATCAAGCAGAAGGTTTGCTTCACTTTATAATTGTTTGCTTCTTCGTTGGTCGAGGGTGTTCAGAGCTATTGCTTCATCATGTTACTTATGCATCATTTGTTAGGTCATACTTCTTCTTTGTCTGATTTGGTTTCGATCAATTGATTTTTTCAGTGTTCAATTGTATTTTGTTTTTTTTTCTTTGTTTGGTTTTAGGTTTAGGGGCCTAAAGTTGTACTTCTTCTCCGTTGATTTGCTCAGGTGACTTACAGATTTGAAGGTTTTTTTTTTCGCCTTTTACTTTTGTTTATACATCATGTGTTGTCTTCTTTGTACTCTGAATTTCTGCTTCTTTCTTTTGTTCATCAAATATAATTATATAAATTGTTCAGTGGTTTATAATAGTGAAAATGAGTACTAAAAAGTCTTACTAATCAGTCAAGTGTAAGAGGGAAACCATGTATAACTATGGTAGCTAATTAGTTCAAGAACCATGTATAATTACAAGCATGCTTTTTACTAGATTCATCTACATTACGAGTGTTCAGGGAAGTGAATACTCACCAAAGTTAATGACATATTTTACCTTCCTTTGTGCTCAGTAGATAAATCTATATTACAACTCTTCAGAGAAGTGAATACTTGCCAAAGTCAGCATCATATTAGATTATCGTTTGTTTTTTAGCCTTTACTTTTACCTCAGGTTATTTGCTGTTTAATAGCATTTCTTTTTTTTTATTATGGAGTATTAATTACCAGCTTATTGTGTTTGTGCACATTCTATGTTTTGTTATTTCCTTGGAATCAGCAAAAAAACAGCAACACAAGCCTTTCAGCCTAAGCGATCACCACGAGAGTACTTAATGAAATTTAAGTCAATTAAGTGAGTTGTTTGACATCTGATTTTTGCTGTAACCTCAAATAGGGATATTCTTACTTAAATGAACAATGATGTTGGTTTCAGCACTGACAATCTTACAGAAAACATCAAAATTAACTTATGTGTGTTGGTTTCAATGAATGAGATTTGCAGTAGATGGTTTTCAGGCCATGATTAATAGTGTACACGACGTAAATGAAGTTTAATATGTATATATTGGTGTGAACAGGTTCTTATAAGGATGCAGTAAGATCTGGATGTGATTTTCGTACAGGCTCAGATTTTATACCAGTTGCCGGTACGTCGTTTCAGGTTTTGGTATGGAGACAGCGCTGAGTTTGTGAATTCCTGAAGTTTTACGGGGATTAACTAAAGAAAAACCAGTTTTTCTTTTTCTTTAAAAACACAAGGTAATATTTAAAATTTTTAGCCTTAAATGGGTTTGGGTTTAATTCCTATCTTATTTGGTCGGATTTTGATTTGAAACTCTTTTCTATTTGGACCTTGACCATTTGGAAAATGGATTCCGATTTGGCACCGAATAAGCAGTACATCATTGCTCATTCATTTGGTGACTAAGTAATGGGGCAGAGATGATTCAATATTTTTTTGTCGTTGTTTTTTTTTAAGTAAATATGTCTATTTGCACTATGGTTCGTAGATGTGATAAAGTAAACTACAAATAAAAATTACTTTTTATAGTCAAATTTAACAAAAAGATGAAATGAGAAATAGGTCGCGCAACGCGCGACGTCCCCACTAGTTTCTATTAGTTTGCCGTTCTTCGGACAAGATGCGTGTAGTTGTTATATTTTTTAAATGTTACTATGATGAAACAATATTGTATTTCTGAGTCTCGTGTTTAGTCTTTATACTGAAAGTTTGTCTTTATTAATAGATGTTTTCAAGTAATAAAATTAATAAACAATTAGTTATAAACATCAATGAGATAAGAAAGAAATGAGATCGCGCAAGGCGCGATTGTCCTTCTAGTTAAAATAACGGATACTCCACGTTGCATACCGGTACTGCATCGGAGGCGTAAACATATCCGATACGGGTAGTCATGCATATATAGGTCGGCCACCTATTCTTAGTTTTTTTTTTTTTTAATACGTCTATTCTCATTTCTCATGCATGTTTTCTGGTACTTGAAAGTTGTATAATTTGCCTCCTTCCCCCTTCCAATTAAATGTACATAACTTAATTTAAGAAAATATTCTTCTTCATAAATAACTTTTTATATTTTTGTTTCTTTAAAAGTATATTCCTCCAATGATAAATTACTGATTGTGCCCATGACAAAATGAACATTTACAATCAAAATCATAATCCATCTGCATAGGTGGAGCCTGGAGCCATCCCATCATCGAGCTTGCATCTAGATTTGGTTGACTGTGGCACGGACATTTGTCGGCCGGTCAAAGAAAATTTTAGCGTTTTACCAATTTTCTCCTGCAAATATGAGTACTTGCATACTACATATTCATAACACAAAGAAATATATAATGTATCAATTCTTTTCTGCGTTTTATTAATTTTTTTTAGAAAAAGTTTAGTTTGGTAATATGCAATTAAAATTGGAGAAAGTTTAATATGCACCATAGTGCATAAAGTTTTCCATACACCGTGGACTTTTTCGGAAAATATTTTTATAAATTGACAAATCTAATTTAACAAATCCAATCTACATATTGAAATCTCATAGCAAACCAAAATTTGCAATTTTTGAGATTTTATTACTATTTGTTTTGAATTTTTTAAAATATGCTGTTATTAGAAACAAACTACTATTTACAACATTCCAAAAATGGCAAGTTTTAAATAATTCAACAAAAAAATCTCTAAAAAAATCTACGGTGCATAGAAAATTCTATACACTACGGTACATATTAAACTTTCTCTTAAAATTGACAACACTATATATTCTTAGTTGTATGTAAAAAAAATATGAAACGATACACTTTTGAAGTTATTATTAGCATGTGATACAATGTGTTTTTTTATAAGTAACATATATGCTTTCGTGACCTCACAGCCATATTCCAATTACTGACTTTTATTTAAACAAATATATATTAGATGCCAATTAACACTATGGGATTTTATCAATAGCACTGATTTGTCGTTCATACAATTTAATCTTTTTACATGCTAGCTTCAAGTGAAGCGATCTAAACTGTTTGACTTGATTTACGTTTAAAAATCTCAAAGAAAAAATATATGTTACATTTCTTTTTAATAAACTATCACAATTTTTTTTTATGAAGGAAAACAAGAATTCAAAAAATTTTAAAACATCAAGTAAGTCTAAGGCCCTGATCAAAATCTCATTTTTTTAACGTGGGATTTCATTTCATTTCATTTCGTTGGAAATGAACGGATTTGGCGTCATTTGGTTGGAATTCTTATGTAATTGGATCCAACAAAATCCTACGAAATCCTATGAAATCAATTGAATTGAAATTCCGTGAAAAAAACATTTTGATCAGGCCTAAATGTTTTCTCCCTAACCCAAGAAATAATGGATAAATTTAAAAATATATAATATAATTTCGTATGAAATAGTACAATTTATGAAATTTCAGAGAACACGAAGAAAGCAAATAATCAAATTGGGGTTTAATATGGGAGTGGCAGTTTTGGGTGGGAGCAAGAGCAAGAAGTAATTGTACTTGCCTTGATAGGCCGAAAATTGGATGGCTCTTGGCAGAGTCATGTTGTGGGCCGAGTTGCAAGTACGGATTCGGTCAACGGGTAAGACTGCAGGCGTTGAAAGGCCAGGTCATTTTCCTAACTGTTGCTTGTACCCGGTGCGTACACAATTTCAATTCAGTCAATCTAGCTACGGAATACCAATAACCAATTGCTAGGATCATAGTTTGTGACCCAACTCGGAAATACATACTTTTTTTTTTTATACAATAGGCACCGTACCTATTACAAGCAACTATGTACATCCTGTGGCTAAAAGTTAAGAAATTCATTTTCCAGTTGGTGTAAACTTTTCTTTTTTGCGTGCAAACTGTCTAGACGGTGCATCTAATTAAATTAAATATCTAGAAGGTATTTGCGTGCAAACTGTCTTGAAGGTATTTGCATGCAAATATTTATTTTAAATTAAATATCTATGAAAAATTCTCTCATCGAGTTTCGAACCTGTGTATGTTTTAAATTTATGGGTGTGTTTGGCAAGTGAGGCGAACTGCTAGTTCACGAACTAGCTCAATTCACGCGAACCAAACAGCCAACATGTATTCGTGAACGGCGAAAAACACCTCTGTTCGCTGTTTCTCATTTTTTGCGAACTGGGCGTGACCTTGGGTGGGAACTGCCGTACCTCTACTGTTGTTTATTCCCTTGTTCGAACTGCTAGTTCACGCAACATCCAAACATACCCTAAATGCATTGTTTGAATTCTCATGAAATACACATTTCTATTGTCAAAGTTAGCATTACTCCAACAAAAATTGAACATTTTGAACTTACGTGCACGTGGTACCTGAATGTTTTACAATTTTAGAAATTTAAGAATAGACATAACTTCGAACCAATAGAATGCAAGTTTCTTTTCCGTAAAATAAATGTCACATCCGAAAGCTAACCGCTCATGTAAGACTACTCAAAACTGAAGAAATTTTGGATTTGCCACCCAAAATTAATATCTTCTCTTTTTGCCACGCTAAAAGTCAAATTTCTTCTCTAGTGCCACGCTATGCCCTATTTAATAATATAAAAAACAATTAAATACGAAAAGTAAAACTTTGTGACCATTACAATCGAATCCAGTCAAGGTCGATTATCTATCCTCCAAATGCAGTTTCGACAAAACTATTCCCGCTTTTGTTTATTCAAATGACTGGGTTTTTTTTTGAAAATAAGTAGAGGAGCGCTATACCACTTTTTCTTTTTAACAGAAAAACAATCATACAAAGTTTTTCAGCAATTAAAAGACAGAAAAAAACAAAACGAATGGAGAACACTACTCCAATCTACAAAGCTGGACCCTAATGAAAAACTCCAGCAACAAACCCGTTATCTCAAAACCACCTTACACAAATGCAACTCAGCCCCTAAAAACACAATTATTGCTATTGTCTAATCAACCAGACAGGAAACTCAATGTTGACCGCTGAGTCCCTAATTATTGCAAACTTCAAAAAACTAATCTCCCCATTGACTGCTCTCTTCAAGTAACAGAGAACAACAAAAGTCTGTCACACTGCAAATACAAACCGATTGTACTGCCACATCACACGTTCCCCATCAATGGAGCTCCACCAGCCTGGACCCACCCGTCAGGCCTGAAACTCCACTGCAGTTCAAGCTGCGTTGATCCATTGCATCTGCAGTTCAGGCCTGAAACCGATTGTACTGCCACATCACACGTTCCCCATCCTTTCCATCTGCAGTTCAAGCTGCGTTGATCCATTGCATGCTCCTGTAACTCCACTGCATTGGAGCAAATGACTGGGTTAGATTCGACTTGGTGGTATAATAGTAAAAAAATATATTTATATTATTTAACTGTTATTTATATTATTGAATAGGACAAAGCGGTAATTAGGAAAAAAAATATTTTAGGGCAGAAAAAACAGAAGATGTTAGTTTTGGGTGGCAAATTCTCAATTATCTCAGTTTTAATTGGCAAAAAAAAATTCCAATATTTTTTGTTCAAAATTAGTCCGAAGAATTTCTGTGATATATAGGGATGACTCTGAAAAAATGCAAATAAATTTTTTTATAGTACGTTAATTAATTATTGATTTGAAATCTAAGAATTATTTCTATATATTTTGACAAATCCGGAACATTTAGATCTGCGTATATCACGAATTATTATCAGGACAAAAATTATCATTATACTATTATTATTGATTCAAATAAAATTAAACAATTTGTATTGTTCATTGATATTAAAAAAATGAATTAATTTAATTATGGATGTTTGTAATTGTATTTCTGCTTAGTGTGTTTATGGATTTATATAATTAATTTTAATAAATCATTCTATAAATATAAATAATTAATTTTTTATCTAAAAAATATAGAGAAAATTAGACACATACCCTTCAAATATACTCTATTGAAAACATCTCCTTTCAATCTTTGAATTTGAAAATTTACCCTTCTAATTGTAACAACTGTAGATATTTACCCTTTTTCTTATATTTAATAAAAAAAATATTATGAGAAAGGCGACGAAAAGCCTAATCTCTTTGGCAAATGTGAAAAGAAATGACCAAAAGCTTAATTGCTTACAATAAACATTATATACCTGCAACTCGCTAAGCACCTTCGGAACTTCGCAAACAACGCCAGTAATTTTTCTTCACGCTAAAATCAGCTTTTTATTCACCACCACCAACTTAAACCTTTATGGATCATGATCTTTTGCTGTCTAAAATTAATTTCAACTTATAATTTTATTGTAGATTTGCAGGATGAGACGAGAAATAAATTGCAACGATCCTCATTTTTTAGGAAATAATTGCTTACAATTTGATGGATCTGAGATTGTTTTTAATGGTTCAGATTTTCTAGTTGCAAGGCAAATTGACAGCTTTTCTCTCCGTAATCGTAACAATCAAAACCACTTATGCCGTATATTTGACTTTATGGATTGCAAGGATTTTAAAGCAACTAATCAACCTTTGGAAAGATCTAATAATCCAAATTAGAATTAGAGAGGTGTGCTAGCAATGTCAAACCATATTGTTCAGAAATTATATGCTAAACACTATTTTTTTTTTTGCTTTTGAAAGTCTAGGCTGATCCATTAACGAATGCCTCTAATTAATATTTTGGAAATTCTTTAACTCTGGTTGTGAGCAGTAAAGTGATTATTGATTAATGTGGATTATCATTGGAACACACTGGCTCCGTTTGGATGAGGTGTGGGAAGAAAGGAAAAAGGGAAGAAGCATTGGGAAGTGTGTAACTTTGTAAAGAGTTTGAATTGTTCATAATAAAATTTTTCCCTTCTTACCTTCTGCCTTCTTCCCACGCGGTATCTAAACGGCGCCACTAAGAGGAAATGACACGGGGTTTAAAAAACCAAAGGCAAGTCCGACGGGTGGTACAAAGTGCATTTAATCGCCAAGGGGTCATAGGTGAAAAAGACTAGAGGCTAAGGATATTTTAGTCACAAAATTCAGAAATTAATTTTTTATAGTTAAAATATCATTAAATTTAGGGAAAAAGATAAATATCTATGGGTGTTACAATTAGATGGATAAATTTCCATACATTCAAATAATATATAGGGGATATTTTCAATAACATAAGATTTGAAGGGTATATATTTGATTTTTCCGAAAATATATAACATACATCTGCTGTGAATAGGGGTGTCAACGGCAGTGCCACCAACGTGGTGCCGTTCCGTTTAACTGAAACGGAACGAATAACGGCACCAGTTTTTGTTTCGTTTCAATAATGAAACGGCAAACGGAATAAGAAATTATGCCGTTTCGAACCGTTTCGTCTCTTTTTAAACCGTTTCATGTGTTTTTCTTATGTGAAACGAATAACGGAATGGATTTCTGTACCGTTTTGAAAACGAAATGATTAACGAAATGATATATCGTACCGTTTTCTTAAACGAAACGGTAAACGGTAGGGAGTGTTTGGTGGTATTTTCCACGTTTGACACTCCTAACTGTGAATTGTCATCAGTTTTGGTTGTTTGGAGTTATAATTATTGTTTCAACTTGACTCAATTTAATGCGACACATGCATGCACCAGGAGCAACTCAAAACTATGCGGTATTGAGAGATGTCCTACGTGGCAGGAGGGATTACCTGTGAGGCACTTAGAGCTGACACTGTCTCCTCGATATCCGTGCATCGCTCTCTCCTCTCACTATAAATCTCTCTCTCTTCTTTTATTGATGCACGCCTCGTCCGTTCCACGCTCTAACCTTTTTGCATGAGAAGCATCCTTATATCCGGGTAATAGCATGCACCTTCTTTTCTCTCTCCTCTTTCAAGGCTGGTGTGGATAGTCATGGGAAAAAGAACTGCAGATAATTAAAGACAAATTAAAGTATTGACACTATATTTCTGAATTAGTACTGAATATACCACTGGGCCTACTGCATACACGCTGAAAATACATTGAACAGATCAATATGACAATATGTAGTCCCTATAAAGCACTTCACAGATTATTTTGAAACATTAAGGGGGCGTTTGGATCCTCATGGGATTTTGAAGAATTTCATCTTCCTACCATAAATTTATTATAAACAATCCAAACTCTCACAAAATTACACACTTCTCAATAAATTTATTCTTAGGAATTGCAACTTTCCTAAATTCCACAAATTTCTAAGCGATCCAAACGACCCCTAAGAAATTAAGAGATCTCATATTATACTTTATTTGTTGTATCATTACTATAACATTGATACTTTTAGTTTTATATAAGATCCTTTGATCATCATGTCATCTTATTAGAGACGAGTCAGACTAGCTAGCACTATGTCAAATTATTAACAATATAATATAGAAAAGGGCATACCGGTATAGTAAATTGATGGGAAATCTCTTGTTGGAAATACATGGAACTTCTCAGACACCGATAACTGAATCGTGATCTGCGACAGTGCAACGTTATCATTTCATCTTTCCTATCATATTCAAAAGGATGAAAGTTACTTGCTGGACCCAAAAATGAGTCATTTTGTAGAGTTCCTAGGCGTTGTAATGATATACGATCCTCTAGTTACATAACTGATTCCAATAATGTGCCGAGGTAGGAAATAAAGTGAATCCCAATAAATGCAGTACTGCTGAGAATATAATTGTATAGATTTTTTTTTTTACTTATACCATTTACTAGTCGACAAGTCATTATTCGAAAAAAAAATCAAAATCTAAATAGCGGCAGAGCACGTTTCTACAATTACCGAGCCAGGTAGATGAATCAAACAAACAACAAATGAGTAATGCGCAACATCCTTTCTTTGACCAATTATAATGTTATTGTTACATCTTCTTAAACATTATGGAAAAATTTAAAATCGTGTCTCTCTCTTTACTTAACTATTTTAATTTGGACGTTTTTCTCAGAATTATCAAACACTTTTGGAAAAAAAAAATCCATAAAATGATACGGATAATAAAAACACAACCCTCAACATAGAAGAACCAAGAGAGCTGTACACATATTTTAGTAAAAGGGGTGGTCTATGAGGCCTTTATCCATTTATTGACCCTTCATAGGACCACTGATCTGGAAAAAAAAACTAACCTTAAAGGAAAAGGCTTCGAAGTTTTTGTACTTGACAAACTGTTATCCCTCAAGTACAAATTTTTAATTAGTTTTATTTCACCAAAGCCTTTTTATGCAACTGCACAGCTTCGGTGCATGCAATTGTCACCACTATTTCGAGTTACAACAACATCTTCGTAATTCCCAAATCATGCAATTTATATTTTTTTATGTGTCTTAAACTAGTCCAGTTTGTGTGCCTTTGTTTATATAAAGGTACAAGCAAACAAGCCCCATGTCTAATGGGGAGGCGTACCTTCTCATGCCACATTGTCCCGTATCATAAATTTTTTTCACCTGAATTGTCCTCTCCAGTCCCAGGTCTAGAATTTTTCTTTTTCTTTATATTATTATTATAATTATTATTATTGTTATGTAGTTTGCCCGTGATAAAAGTTTTGTTCTTGTATTTATTGTCGCAGAGACTAGTAACTCCAAATTTACGTTGTTAACATTCGTCGCAATATTTTTAATTAAAAAATTGAAATAATTCACGAAAATATGAAGTCAATTCATGAAACAATTTCTTATTGACATAATAGTTAAGCGTCTATTTTAATAAGGGATCAATGCGGTTGCTTCACAGATACACATTTTGACTTGATCAAATCACACTTGCCATTTTTTTTAAGATAAATTGGGAATCTAAGTCATCCGATTTATTTTTAAATTAAATGTCTATGAAAGACCAAGAGCTGATTCTCCACACATGACATATATATTCATCGTGATTTAGTTGAAATCAACGAGTATCCATTGGTATAACAGACAAGTATATAATTAAGTATCAAAATAAAAAAACACACGTGTGTATTAACATGATGAACGTTTAGCTTAATTGTAAGCTGGTTCGTATTTTCAAATTCTATTTCTCGGAAATAAAGCTGTGAATCAAATAATGTTAACATGCATTTGTTCTTTGTTTGTCATCGATCTTCAGTTCTTCACTATTTTTCTTCACTATTACAGAGACCAAAGTTGAACAAATCATCCTTTTTTTTTGGAACAAATACTAAACGGGTGTAACTGATTTCCTTAGAATGGAGAGGACGTCCAGTACTCTATAAAAGCTTAAAAGGCACAACTTTTGTTGCAAGGTGCACACGTTGTAAGAATATATATATTATAAGTGGACACACACTGTCTAATCTTGATTTGTTACAAATATAATATGCTTCTAATAAAGTACTATGTAGACAGAAATACTTTAGTGGAAACCATAAAATTGTGTTCCTGGTCAAAGCTCGTATTCCACGTGGGGCCCTGTCGGCGTACTCTAGCCAATGATAGTGCAAGGTGCTAACATACGCGGACATAAAAAGTGTGTCTAGTTCAATTCTGGTTCGGCGGTTGGCTTGCAGCTTATTTGTGTTATTAATTTGTCCCGTCTTGTTTTACACAATTTTCATTTTGACGTCAAAACTCGAGTTTAGTTTGGATTGTAATTCGCTCTAGAACCACAAAGGAATTAAAAAATATACATATCATGTGATAGCCATTTTTTTCTTCCTAATTTATCTTATTAAAGTAATCTGCTTATTATACGTACGTAATATGAATGCTAAGGAATACAAGGTAACAAATGTTGGATTTATTTATCGTTAAAGTATGCTGTAAAATTTTCTTAACAAATGATGGATTTATTTATCGCAATGGAATAAAATTTTGAATTAAATAAGCACATGCCTAGAAAAAAAGCATTGCATACATAGAACCAAATATATGAAATTAAAACTGATATCCTTGGCTCAAAAACCATGTTGACTGATTATTTCGGATGTAAGATTACCGATGAGTTGGCAAAAGTACGTACTAGATTCCGCACGTACGTACCTAGTAGGTTTAATGTCCTGTCATGTCCATTATCTTGTAGCATTAGTCATTCCAATCTCAAACTCAATAAAGGAAAATACAAAATCTTTGACCTATTTGTAGAACAACATGCATTTTAAGTTTCTAATTTAAAAAACAAATAAGTTCCATTTAGTACATGAAAAAAGAACAAAATGTGTCCGAATTTTTACAACTTTTGATGCAAACTAACTTTTTAAGCATTCAGTATTCTTGACATGGATGATTATTGTTTTATAATACATAAAATAGTGAGCTAGACCTTTCGCAATCTAATTATTGAAATGTGGTAATTAGTAATGTCAGAACAAAATCATGGGCATTGAATGCCGCGAATCTCATGGAAAAATATGAAATGATATCATCTGCTAGCAGCAGTTCCTGCTGACTGGAGTTTAACATCACAACCGTCCGATCAATAATTAATACCTCATGATTAATACAAAATCCGTATGCCTCGTAAATCTAAACAGTCGAGATTAGATCAGACCGTCGTGATGAAGAACTGCAGAGAAAAATTCTTAAACCGAAAGCTAGAGGATACGGATCCCGGCAAATATATATCCCAAGAAACCAATAATCACCATCAAAACATAACACCAATTCCATCCATCATATATCGCCTTTTCATGTTCCCAAACACAATCTAGGGTCTAGGAGGGAGAGAGAGAGAGAGAGAGCTGTCTATAGCGATTCCAATTACATTTTCGATGCAAAGTACCCAACAAAATTCCAAGAAAATTAATATATAGAAAAAAAAATTAATATGATATGGATACAGATTATGAACCCGGTCTGGCAAGCTCTAGTCCTGGTCTAGCCAGTGTAGTCTTCATCATGCAGACAAAGCATAGCCAGTTGGCTTCCTACAACTTCGCTGCTCTCCGGTTCATCCATCTCCTCAGCATCCGACGGTGCATGGGTCGAAGTGGTGGTGGAGGAAGCATCTCCACCCTCAGACTGAAGGAGTTGATCCAACGGCAGGGAAGCCAGTGGCAGTTCACGTCCCCCAATTGCCACAGGCTCAGTTAGGTGTTGCTTCCCGTCACGTGGTGGCGAGAATACTACCGGCATGTACTCATCGTTGTCACATGCAAACTTTGAGTTTTTGAAGTGCTCCTTCAATGCTTCCAAACCCTATAATTCAAAACATATATATATAAGAAGCTCATTACAATAAATATTACTCAAATATGACCTACCATTAAACTGAATTATCATTACATGGCATTGATATCCCACCATCGAACTAAATTAATTTTGAAAACTTCCGAAAAATTAACTCGGTGTTTATGCAAAATGGATACAATAAACTAATGACAAGTGCAAGACAAACAATGTAAATTTCAATTTCAATAACTATTATAAACTTGGGCACTTGCCAACTAACCTTTAAAAAAAGAATCATATATCTAAGTTCGCGAATATGAAATAGAGAAAATACTCCAAAGACATGAAGTATCTAAATCTATAAAGACAAAAATATGAACGTGGGACTTGAGAATCACAAATATAAATATACTTTGGGATTTTAAGAGAAGTGAAATAAAAGAAGCACAAAGCAATTTGCAGAAACATATATAATATTTCTGATACTGAATATTTACCCGTGCGCGCGCACACACACACACACATATTTTTAAACAAGTAATCTACATATTAGACGGAACCCATATTTTATGTAGGGGCTGTTTGGATGGGTAAGTAATAAGCAAAAATAGCAAATTCCGGACGAAAATTTATTTCTAACCATCCAAACTCTTCACAAAATTACACAATTCCCAATGTTTTCCGCCTAGAAATATGTTATTCCTCTTATTCCTAAGCGATCCAAACGACCCCTGAATGAATTAACAAGACCATATGTAAAAATGATATGAGCACCTGTAAGCGAGCATAGGTTACTTGACAAATCTTGCGAGAATTAAAAACCTCCCATGGTTGCTTATGAAATGCTTTGTTCAGACGAAATGCTGCTTGAGGAGAGGTGAGATTCACAAATCCATAACCAACATTGCACTTGTTGCTGATTGAGACAAAGAGATGCAAGTGATGAGTTCATCCCGAGTCAAAGTTCATGGAAATGTGCACATATATAGAACAATATAGATTTCACTTAAGTTTTATTCTATCATAATTAAAAAAAAAAAAGAAAACTACTCTAGCAAAGAATTGAAATGTCAGGACTGGAGGAAGACTAACATGAATTTGGAATTTACTATTTTGGTGGCCAATGATTTGTTATTTATTACATAATGTTTGCCATGTATTATTGCATGTGACATGGTTGAATAATAAATTAGCCATGAATAATAAAGGTCGGAAGGTGAACAGACCTATTGTTCCATGAAGAATATGTCAATTAAAGCAATATTCTATGTGAAATTTGGAATACATTTAATTAACAATGAAGTGAGATGTTTTGAATTGAAGGCTACAGAAGTATAAACTTTATTACCTCAGTGTTTTCTCATTTATAATAAGTTTTTATCTTTGTTCATATTTTATCGTTAAAAGGAAAATAAAATTAATTTGCAAATCCTTTTGGCCTTATCAATACTTCTGCCGATGCGTCTTTTCCAACTTACTGCAAAGTAGACCAAAGAAACTAATTTAAAAACATGGGATGCTGCATGCTCCACTAGTTTCTTTTTTTTAATATAACGAATGTCAAAATGGCCTTTTTCCTTTGATTAGGGTTTGATGTTTTCTTGTTGCATTTACAAAAGTTAGTGCATCATGATGTCTCCTTATCTTTTGCTTCCGTATCTCAACTTCTGCTGCGCTTAGTTATAGTTAAATATACGTATGACAGACCGGAAGATGGAGAGAGAGAGGACATAAATGTGTCTAGAGAGAGATAGAGAGAGAGAGGCACTGGATGCCGCTGTCAAGTGTCAACAATGTAAAAAAATAAAGAAAAGGAGAGAGGAAATAATGAGTCAACAGAGAGAGATAGAGGTAAGTCAGGTATCCGTTCATCTCAATCTGAGAAGCCAGCTATTCCCATTTCCACTTGAGTTATTGCCCATTGTTGGAATTGTGGCTTGTTCAGGGTACGGATTCTAGATAGAGAAAGAGAAAAGACAGCAGAGCATAAAGCCTTCAAAAAAAGAAATCATGAACACTTCTGTTCACCCTTATACCATTTTTAGGCTCATTTCTGGATCTGCATCTTATATATCAGGATCTGCTCCTTTCCTTTTTCTCTCATTATATTTTGGGGCCGTTATATCTTTTCTCATCAATTCTCTCGTACCAAGAAAAATAAATTATTAAAAATCAAAAACACAAACCGAGGAACATAATAGGACATTTGTTTTAACGCAATACTTTATCGATTTTGTAACCCCACAAAGCAAACAAAAAACAAATAAGCAACACAGTCACAAGCAGCTCTACTTACCTGAAATCAATTGGGAGGTAGACAAAATCATAGGCTGATGGAGGTTCTTCTTCCTCACAAATTTGCTCGTTGCAGTGTATGCAATGGTTATCAAGCATGTTCAATAGCAATTTCTGACTACACACAAAAATTCAATAAAAAAGTAATAAATCACCATAAAATGACAGTGTAAACATGTTACATACTTAACAAAAAGCATTAGGAGCGATAGATAATAAATTAATAATACAATACCTATATTTGTTGGGAATGTTTCTGATCATAACCGTTGTTCTCTCTTCATTGCTAGAGCTGAATTTTCCATCTTCTGATTCTTTGAAAAGAAATCGTGACTCATTGTTTTTCCCTTTCCATCCTTTCCTATTTGACTGTTGTTTTGATGATGATGCCTTGGATGAGGACGGAGAAGCGCTGTTCTTTCCGCTCAGAGGCGAAGTGGTGGTAGCAGTAGCAACGGCAGCAGCAGCAGCAGCAGTGCTAATAGCACTAACACTTGTATTTCTTCTACTACTGCTAGCACTGGTTGTTGAATCAGTCCCAGTAGTAGTTCTTTTTGCCTCGGTAGGAATGACTGTATTGACTCTTCGAAGGACCGCCGCAGGCACATTTGGTGACGGGACATTTTGCGGGGTTGATGCACGCAATCTCGGTGGGGTCGGGAAGTTAGGGTTGTAATTTTGGCCACTTCTATTCCTCCTAAAGTGATAAATTCATGCCATCAGACAAAAATTGTAATAATTATTTTAATTTCATGTAAGGAAAATGTTCAAACATAATTTGAACCTTCTCGAATGAGGGCCTGCTGATCGAGCAAATTCAAGGACCAATTGCCGGCCAAACATCTCCTTCCCATTGAGCTCCGACAGTGCCTGAACCGCATCACGAGTGTCATAGAATTCTATAAACTTGTTGTATGGTTTGACTGCTGATTCTCTCACTTCCTTCACAGAACCTGTCAAATTAAGCATTTAAGAAAACAAAATATATCAAATTATACAGAATTTAATATTAATAGGAGCAAAATGGGAACAATTTACAATTGTATCTTTTTTCATTTTTTTTATTCTTTTTGCAACCAAAAAAAAAAAAAGAAAGAAACCCTACAACTACAATGATATAACAGACTTCTATTGAAGTTGGCTTCTACCATTTTTCCTTGAGGCAAAGCAAGAAAAGCCAATGATGATTGTCCATAAGGACATAAACAACAAAATAAGATGTCCAAACAAAAAAATCCTTGAACACAGATAGCTAAAATTTGTCCAATTTTTAACAAAGGTAAAAGAAATGACAAAAATTTATCATGATCACCACAATCAGAATTACATACCAAAAGACTCAAAAGTCTCTCGGAGTGTATGGAGTGAGACACCGGACGGCAGGGGACTAACCACCACTAGGGTCGCTTGATTCGACTCGTCAATGCCGGACCCAGCTCTGCCAACAGCATAGTGGGCCCACACAACTTGGCCGCAGATTAATCCCCTCCCTGCAGCTCCACTACTATTACCGGTCTCCGGCCAATCCCACGGTGCGACGGGTACAGGAACACCATACATCTGCCCGAGCCGACTCTGCTGCCTCACATGCTGCTCCCTCACCTCTGTAAAAGCGGCTTGAGCACTTCTCAGATCAAAGAAATGCACAGTGACAATTCCATCCGTGTTAAGAGCACCCATATCAACGGCTCGTACTACACCAAAGCATTCCATGGCCAAGAGCACATCATGCTCAGTGACTTGGCGAGGGACCATGCTGAGCACAACGCCACGTGTGGGTACGGAGTCGTCGGTGACCCAAGAGGGTCGCACGTACTCGGCTGGAGGAGGCATCACAGGAAGAGGTGGAGGTACCAGGGGAACGTGTGGATGTGGGTAGTAGAATTGAGGGAAAGGAGGAGGGATGGGAGGTGGCAAGACCGGTACGGGTGGTACAGGAGAAGCTAGAGAAGGGTAGAACTCTTGAGCGGAAGGGTCGAGAAGGTTGCCTCCTACTTCCATGACTGGTTTGCCTCCTGCTTCTTCAGCACACAGTGTGTTATAGATGTAAAGACACACAACAACACTGTGCCTAGCTCCCTCGATTCCTCTCTCCTTTTCTCTGTTGTGAAAAGGGCGTGTTGATTGCGGGGAAAAGATCTTCTCAGTTCTCAACAGTATATGAGAGATGTCTCCGTCTCGCACTCTCTCCTCTATGCTTCGTTACTTTCTTTTTTGTTTCTTTTTCTATTATTTTTCCTTCTGTTAGAAACGGTGGGGTGTCTTCTGGATGTCTAATAGTACTATGCTCCCGTTCCTCTGGAATATTACTATGGTAAAATGCTGTACTTTCACCTATATAATTTTTTAATCATATTCTATACATTTTTTTTTTCTTCTTTGAAACCTTCACATAAAATTTAAAATATCAATATTATTAGTTTATTTTGTAGTGCTGAGCAACGTATTTCTGCAAAAAATTATTGACTTAAAAGTCTTTAATTTCTGAAGGTTACAGTGGAAAATTAAACATTATAAGGGTTAGCTTGGATGTAAAAATAATAAGGAATTATCCTAATTAACTCTTATCCTGGATTAAAATTTATTCCAGATAAGTTTGAATTTAAATTTTATTGTGGCTTCAATACAATTTAGAAATGGCATTCTTAATACAAATACAAGTTTCTTTCTAACTATTCATAAATAATAATTTCAATCACAAAAAATTGATTTTAATATTATTCACATACAATCCAGACATATCATAAATAAACAAAAATATTTTTTACTAATAATTTATATTTTATGAAGCTCATTTTGAATATAATATTTTCCAATAATGATGTTTTAGTCGTACCGTGATAGACGTACATCCAAAAATAATAAATGGGAGTCAATGTCTTCCATTTCGGTTATTCAATTGTACATGTACGCGTATTAATATTCGGGTGTTATATATGTATTTTCTTTTCCAGGAGTCGCGTATTTTCTCCCACGGTAATATAAAATCATTTTATTAACGATCCACGTCATTACAATTTATTGATTTTAATGCGGTCATCGTACGTATTGATGTTGTTATTTGATATAGTACTCGATCATGAAATAAAAAAAAATTGTATGTTTATAATTTTATAAAAATTTTTACATAGTTACAATTTATTGATTCCAATTTGATTTGTATTAGTATCGATACTTCAGTGTTAAAGAAAAATATGTATCCATCACTATGTCAAAGAATAAGATAACCTATTTAAATTTATAATCTGAAATTTAGATTTTAATTTTGAATACTTGATGTGGGAGCAAAGCAAAAAATGTTTATGAAAAAAAAGAAGAAAAAGAAATTAAGTTTGTTATCGAAGTCACGTCTCTTTAAAATACCCATGGATGTTTTAAATATGATCAGCCTTACTCTGTCAATTTATTCCTTGTTTAAAGGATAACGCGAAGTAACTCACGTATCGCCCATTTATTCCTCTGTTAATCGAACGGATTTGATAGTAGCAAGTATCGAAATATAAAAAAAAAAATCAAAGATATAGTTTCAAAATTATTATCTAATTTTTTCTTATATATTTTTTTTCTTGCATGATATTAGGGTGTATTAGAATAATTCAATAATAAGCTTAAAAGAAAAACTCTTCAAGGAGAAGATTTAAAATTTCTTCTTAGGAAGAAAATTTTTATTCCAACGACAGTTTGGAAGAAAAATTTTAGAAAGGAACCTGTTTTCTCGTATTCTTCCAAGTTTGTTTGGATACTTATTAGAAATATCTCCACTGACCTTTACATGGAAAAGTCATTCTCGTGCAATGCAAACAAGTCTATAATTTAATTTATCGTCATAAGTCTAACTAATTGTTTTTATTTACAAACTTTAATGTTAATTATCGACTATTTAAACATACTTAATAACATTAATTCTTACAATTATCAAGGTGCACTTCTCAATGCAATGTAGTAGTTATTTTACGGTTTGACAAAAATAAATTATATTTCAATTAACAAAACTCTTTTTCTTTCTCTTTTTTTAGAAATATTGTCTTCGCTCCAAAAGGCTTCGTAGTCTTCAACCAAGGTAAACGTGAGACATTTTCTTATTCTTTTTTTTCTCCTCCTCAAGAAATCAGTTTGTGTTCTGTCGTATTAGATTTATTTAAAGCAAAAAAAAAATTAACAATTCTAACAAATTAAATAAACAAACTAAAAAAATCGAATAACTCACAGAATAGTGAAATGAAATATCGTTTCAGATATAGACCAGACCGTTTCAAAACATCTGAAATTAAACTCAAGATCGGAAGTATACCTAAGTCCATCTATAATTTGAATCTTCATGATGATCGTGCCTAGTTGATTGCTAAAGTACTTAGTGTCGCGTGAGGACCACCAAAGTTGGAAGCCTTATAAGAGGACAAGACACTTCCTTTGATGTCTTTCGCCTAAAGAAAATCACCATCTCTCTAATTAATGAAAGTATTAGAAAGAGGGACAAAGATGTTGCCGTCAACACATATATACAGCACAAACTCGTAGATTGTCTTGTCTCGTGAAAACCAATCCTTTCATAGAGAGCCAAGAAATCCTTAGCTTCGAAACAATACCATATTTTATTCATCATAAAATAGGAATTAATTTTAAATTTAATATAATCATCTATAAAAGCCAACACATTTACTGCACAAAATATGTTATTCCTTTTACAACCCGTTTAGTCTATTATCATATTTCACAATTTGAAGACTAAGCAGAATGAGCTCACATTTTGATTATTTCCTAATCTGGTGGATGTTTTGGACCGGTAACAGTTCGTCCTAACATGAGTCTAACAAGCTTGTTCCGGTTCTGGACCTGCCAATTCTATCCGGGACTGCTTGTTCCGGTCCTAAAACGGACCATGCTGATACAGGCTCGTCATCAGTCTATTTTGACCAAAAATAATCTAACACGTCATTGTTGTTTGCCATGATCGAGTATTCGGTTTCAAGTTTTTCTCTCTTTTTTTTATCTTCAAAAAAAAAAAAGTTTTTCTCACTTTTTTCTAGCCGTGGAAATTACCTCGCACGGCATGTTTGGCGTTCACCGCATCTCTCTTCTCATTTCTCTACGCTCTTTCATCTCCTCCTCAAGTTCTTTTTTTTCGTCTCCTTCATTTCTCTCTTCTTAGTTCTACAATACACTTGAAACGATTTTTCAATTACCGAAAGCACATTATTAACATTAACTCCTTAATTATTAAGGCACATAATTTATACCTGTAAACACAATCAAAAGATTAATTAATTCGTTAATTTATCTTAAAATCTTTAAATGCAATAACAAAAATATAATTTTATCGGTGCACATTTTTCATAGAACAAATACGAGTTGACGATGTAAACCCACATATACCTACTCTTAATTTTTATGTTTTAATCCCTCTTCGATTTTACCCATGGTTCGTTGATTTTTACATTCTTGTACATATTTACAGTCTTATTAGATATTTCAATTTTTACTAGTGTTCTTCAATCGCGCGGGTCGTGTCGTATCGTGTCAAACACGATCATGTTAGAATCCCGTGTCGTGTCGTGTTGACACGAACTATTTTTTTAATTGTGTCGTGTCGTGTCATGCTGAGTGGTGAGAAGATGCAGCAAGACACACATTCTAGCACGACACGACTGACACGATCGTGTCGTATTGACACGTCGCGTTAGTAGTGTCAAATCATGTCAGAAATTTTTATTTTTATAATAATTTATCAAAAACTGTTAAAATATTAAAATAAAGAAAACAAATATTGTTACAGTTTATTTGACTATTTTACAAATTCATTATACATATCAGTACAAAATTGTCAAAATATTTTTGTTAAAAAATAAAAAAATTAATTGATGATTTTATTTTTTTTACTAACTCATTTCTTTATTTTTTGACAGATTTTAAAAAACAAAATGTTTAAAAATAATAAATAGACGTTAAAAAAGAAAGTATGGCTATAATTTGAATTTTAATATAAAATCAATTTAAATAATTTTTAGAAAAATAATTTAAAAGCAGAAGTATGTTTATAATGCTATATTTTTGGTAATGTTAATTATTAAATCTGTGTTATCGTGTCGTGTTAGTTCGTGTTCGCGTTGTGTTGCGTGTTAGCCGTGTCGTGTCAAATGGTGTTAATTTTTCAAAATATCCTACATGACACGATAACACGATTGTGTCGTGTCATTTTGGATAACCCTATTTTTTACCCAATAAATATACAAATTTTTTCAGTGCAACAAAAAAATATTTCAAAGCAGCATTCAACCAAGTACACCAAAAAGCATAAATTTTTGCTGTGAAAATAATTCACTCCTACCTATTTTCTCTTCAAATTTCCACGCGTCTTTTTTCATGGAAATCATTTATTCTTGGACCGAAGTCTTTGTAGTAATAATCTCTCCCGCCCCTTTAGTTTTTTACTTTTTAGTGTGGACCAGTGAAATATATATTCGGCACAAAAAATAAAATAATTAACAAAAAAATGAGGGTTTTTCCTTTTACATCTTTTTTCCTGTCCTGCCAACTTTCTTGTACTATTATTGCTATTCTATTATTAATTTTGAAGCATTCTCGTATTAATCTACAGTGTCGTGTTAATTCGATTGTCCCATTATTTTATATTTTTTTGTTAATAATATTAATGTGATATATTTTATAAAAGCAGAAAATATCTTAAAAAAAACAACGATTGGTGAATATATATAGAAAAGTTTATTTATTGGCTAAAATAAAAAATTCCATTTTTTGCCTATTCCATATATAACGATTGGTGAATATATAACGAGTGTTTTGAAGTTTTAGTCCTATTCATATTGAAGATCTAAATTAAGCTGAACTGATTTTAACTTGATCTACTCTATATCTCAATTCTGGTTCCGCCCCGCCCCTATTTGTAGTAAAAATTCAGAATGTAATTTGAGGTCCGTAATGTCGTCTGAATTGTTTTTGTTCTTCTCTTCTTTTTTTCTTCTCTGCTTCATTTCCTGTCGATCGAGTTACTCTGGCGATCTCTGTTGTCATTTCCGTTTCAATCCATTTTCTTCATTCCGATCAAGGTCTATTGGTGAAATTCAAAATGTTAAAGTAAAGTTTTGGCAATTCATTGAGCAAATTGTTGGCTTGCTTCCTATCAAGAGAGGTAATTAATCTAGTTGGGACGAGACCAGAACTAAACCTGTTTCTCGTTAAAGAAAATAGATCTATTTTTGTTCATGACATGTTTAACTGGTCAATCCAATTCCACTTTAAGCTCGTTGTGAAAAATTAATTAAAGAAGTCGCTGTTTAAATTCTGAGCGGTTGCATTCTAGGGCTGTCGATGGATACGGTAGAAGGTATTTTCACCCGCAGCCGTTAAATTTTCTTTACCCGTATTCTACCCGTACCCGTTAAAAATAGCTTTACCCGTACCCGTTAAGAATTAACGGTACGGGTACGGTAACGGTAAAAAATGGATATAATAACAATAAAATTTGTACACACTGTATAAATAAATTATATCAATAAGTATATTAATAAAGTGCAACAATGATGGCGAATATTTTAGGTTTTTACTTTTTTTATTTTTTAGTATACTGAATGGAAAGAATTATAGATCTTAAATAAAATTTAGCAATATTTTTTACCAATCATGTGACATAAGATGCCATATGTATCATGTAATTATATCTTTTTAATTGTGGTAATTACCCGTTATGAAAACGGGTACGAAATAGCTTTTACCCGTACCCGTATCCGTTAAATTAACGAAAAAAATTTCCTTATCCGTACCCGTAATGTTAACGTAACGAAAATAAAACTTTATCCATATCCGACTTATACGGTATGGTATGGATTAGATAAACGGATAAACGGATTTTATTGACAGTTTATTGCATCCGATCCGCTGCTACTATTCTCAAATCTCATAATTGACTGCCAGTGTGGTGTCAATCTAGCAGAGAATAAAAAGATAGGCCAATAAATTCGTCCAATTGCTAGAAATAATAGACTACTAATAGGGGGTGAATGCACGAGTCAAAAACCAGCGCCAGCTCCTGCGGCTGCTCTGCCAGTCGATAAGCCAAGACGCTGTTCCCTCCAATAAAATAATTTTGGCATGCATCTTTCCAGCACTTATGAAGTTCGTATACCTCGTATGTGCCTGTATGTTATAGCAAAATCTGAATTTTGTATGTAGTGGGCCAAATGATGGTTTGTGTGTGGCGCTGAGGGACGTAATTTACTGTTTCAAAGGCCCATAAAATTGTTGCTACCTGTGTCTAGTGCTATGCTAATTTTTTATTTGTCAGAAATTTAGAGAAATATTTTTTTTTGAAAAAAAACAAGGGTCAGGGCCCTTATCTTTTTATTGAAATAAATAATAGCACAATTAAAGCGCTGTCAGCAAGAAGTTAACAGGGAAAAAAAATTAAAACTGAAATAAAAGAGTGCTAAAAGAAAATTAGAAACAGCCTAACAAACAATAATGAAAAGAGAAAAAAAAAACAGCAAGAAAAGCTGAAACCTTTCTAAATGCCGAATCAGATGAATTAGAGAAATTTATTTTATTTTCAATTTTGCTAATTTTTGTTTATTTTAACTACTTCATAAATGCCAATGATGATGAGGAATAATTTTTTTTTACCGGATGAATCACTTAGGGTGCGTTTGGATCGTTGGAAGAAAGAAGAAGAAGAAGGAAGAAGAAAAAAAAAATTATAAACAATCCAAACTCTTCACAAAGTTACACATTTTTCAATACTTCTTCCCACTTCTTCCCTTCTTTCCTTCTTCCCACACCTATCCAAACGCACCCTTAGTTATTTGGATTTGGTTGTCAATTATCAAATATTAATTGGGTATCCAATCTGACAATTGGATTTTCAAAATACAATATAAACAAGGGTTTTTGCCTATTAACTCTGACAAATCAACTTTCAAAACTTTGTTTGCAACACTTTAAATTCAGCTTATACACACACTGCCATATTTAACTCGTTCATTGGTCCAATGCATCACTTGTATTGTACAATTCAAAATAATGAATAAAACCAACAAAATAATCAGCTTATTTGGGAAATCTAGACGACAATAATTTTAATTCCAACATATTCAACCGCACCATATTTTAATTTCACAAAATAAAAATTAACATATTTGATCACATAAACATAACAATAATATAACCGATTGGAAAAAAAAACCCCGAACACGAGGAAAACAGATCTAATACCTCTAAGCTCAAAAAATCGTCTTGTTTTGAAGGTACAACGGCAACAAACGACCAAGCTAATAATTTTTTTAGTGATCTAGCTAATACATTTAGTGCTGCCATCTTCTATAAAAGTATCAAGCAAGTTTTGGATATATATGTACAGAGGCATATGCGAAGTCAGTGGAGTCAGTTGACTCCATTACAAAACAGGGGAGCTTAGTCAGTGAGTTAACTTGATTTTCGGAGGGTTTTGTTTATATGCCTGACTAAGCAGTGCAGGAACTGCAGAAGCAAAACTAGTCCGTCTCCGTCATCTATGAAACTTTGACCATTAAATGTTATGTATACAACTCAAAAGTAGTTATACCACGCTTGAGATAGAAAATTGCTAATTTGGAAACTGAAGGGTGGGTGGTTATATACTGCCTAGACTTATTTGAACCGATCATGATATAAACACTTGTTGGAATTATTGAACTGGAACCCAATGTATTTTAGATTATTTATAAAATTCTTAATAAAATTAAATACTAAAGTACGTACATATATATATATATATAATTTTTTAACTAATTTTTAAATTATTTAGATGTTGCCCTATCTCAATGACAATTGACAATTTGTAAGTGCTACATTATCTCTATTCTCTCATCATTATGTATACATGAATGTAGCATTATACATTAACGATCAAATCAACAATATTAATTGCTGTATAAATTGAAACAATTAGATCAACCGTCACAACTTACAATGATAAAATATTGCATGCAGCACCGACAAACGTAGCCCGACAATCAATTTCCAACGATCTCAATTCATGTGTGTCCTTTCTATATATTGCATAAATATGCCAAGACCTCACATCTTTCTGCCTAGCACTCCACAAATATCCTCTCACACATTACACACACAGCATGACAAACCAAAAACCGCTCTCTCTCTCTCTCTCTCTCTCTAGGTTTTTGTCCCAACTCCCAATCCCACTGGGGTGGATCATCTAACCAAGAAATATATTCAACATCATAAGCACATCACTTTACGGGACGTACCTTATTTTGTGTCCCCCACATACTAGCTCATTTGCATGGAATGATGCCTTTTTCTATTCCCATTTTTATGCAACTATGATGATTGAGATACCTTTATATATGCAACCATTGTTTATTAGCTTGATCAACTTACGTGTACATGTAAAACATTATGGGTGTGTTTGGATGCGTAAGAATAAGGATCCGGATAAGAATAAGCCTCAAATTCCTTATTCTTATGCGACCCAAACAATACAAGAATAAGGAATTTGGGCTTATCCGGCCCCTTATTCTTATACTAACAAAACTATAGAATTTGGATAAGAATAAGAAATTATAGAATCTCGTGCCAATTTTTATTCTTATGCTTATCCGGCCCTCTATCCAAACACACCATATATATATGGGATAATACCTAATTATAGGGACCTGCAGCGCAGCGAATCAGAAGAAACTTCTCTGCATAATTAATTATATTAACTTTCTAACCATCAAAGATTGTAAAACCTTTTTATAAAACATTGGGACAGGAGCATTCACTACTAGAATTTCGTTTATCTGCGTCAGAACACTGACATATTAGAGTCGCTAAACTAAGTAGGGACGTAGAAAGAAAAAAGTGGGCTGGAGGCATTTAAATAGATGTCGGTAGGCCGACACAGATTAGTTAGGACGTATAAACATTCTAAAGAGAGACGCTATCAAGTTCTGGATAGGAATGCGAATATGATGAATATAATTGGTGTCGGTATACCGACACGTATAATCAGAAACACATATTAGTTGGAACGCTCCACTCCTTCAGACATAGACGCTACATTTTTTTTAGAAAGACAAGTCTTAAATAATTTTCATACAATAAGCATGTAAGAAAGACAAGTCTACAATAATTTTCATACATGACCAACTTCTTTAGAAAGTGGTAAAAAATATAATAGCAAACAAAATTCTTATACCCATCAAGATTTGTCAGTAACAAATATACACATTTGTTTAGAACATCAATTTTAAAGAATCCTGCTTAGTGGTCAAAATCTACTCGATTCTTTTACTTGACAATAAAGTCCCCAGAGATTCTGTTATGTAACACATTACAAAAATCCAAATTATCTAGAATTTGAATTAAAAAAAATGAAATTTACTATCAAACAACATTTATTTTACAGTCATCGATCCGGATGTCTTTATTTCTCTCGACTGTGAAAAGATCGACTTCATCACGGGACACAACGCTGAGATGGCCTCGGCGGCGGTCTAAAAAGGCGAGACGGCGACGCGCGTGATCGAAAACCCTATCCGGAACAGTTTCCTCCCAGCGAACCAGGCGCGCTTTAAACCAATCCTCGCGAGAGGTGGATCCCATGGCCTCATCACCACCACTCTCTGTACTCAATTGTTGTCGCCAACGATCGCCATTTTTCTTCTATATTGTGGTTTCTGTCTGTTATTCTGGTGCTGAGTCGTACACAAAAAGTTAAAAACCTAAAGATAGAAGAGAGAAAGTAAGAAACTGAGGCAAGAAAGAAATATATACAGAAAATAAATAAGAGAATATGGATTTTCAATTTGATTTTTGTTGAGAAGAATGTAGGGTAAAGAGAATTTTGCATAACTAAAAATTTTTGGGGGGAGATGCAATTTTTGACCTAGCGAAAAAAGATTTTGGAGAGAGATTAATTTTAGAATCTAGTTTTAGCGCCTAAATGAAAAAAATGGTGGGAAAATTTGATTTTCAGGTGGAAGTTTTTGAGGGAAGATCTAATTTCAGTGTCTAAATGAAATTTCCTGACGATTTTAAGATGGAAGTTTTCTAGCTAAATTTGGAGGCAGATGAGTATTTGGGTAAAATTATATAATATTTCATACTATCCTTTTGATTAAGATCCAAAGGTTGTAGTTTTTCATTCCAAAGATACCATTGTAGAGATGAGATGGAAAAAACTTATCAACCGACCACTGTCTATTATCCTACCGTTTTTTCTCTTCCCATAGAAATTTTCATTTGTATAATTTTGTATATCTATAGTTTTTTTCCCGTACGTATGTTTTAAAAAATAAAATATTTTATCTATGTGAAATAAATTTTGAATACCAAATCATATAAGTATACTTAATATCGATAATGAACTATTTTAATAAATAATAATACAATTATTAAGGGTTCAAACCTATTAATGATGAACTAACTTATTAAATTTTTAGCAACTGAAAACTTAATTAAATTATTTAAAAAAAAATGTTGTCGCTCGTTGCATAGCCAGTGATATTCATTGAAAAAGTTTATATTTGATTGAAATCACTACTTAGAAGTAGTGTAGTGTAAATATTTTGTGTCTTGTCGTGTCGTGTCGTGTCGTGTTGACATGAGTTAATATTTTCAACGTTTCGTGTCGTGTCAAATGAAGAAATTAGTTAACACGACACTCGTTATAACACATCACGTGTTGACACGACATGTTAAATGTATCAAACCATATTACAATTTATTTTAATTTATTCATAAAAAATCATTAAAATGTATTTAAATAATTTTTAAATTAGAAAATATAATAAATTGTTGAAATTTCATATATTAAAATAAAAATTGATGATTTAATAAAAAGATTATGAATCAAAGTTGTTAAATTTATAATATAAACTCAATATAATTTCATGCATTCTAAATAGTATTAATTCTTTGTCGTGTCGTACGTGCTAAGTTCATAAACGTGTCATTAGAAATTTCGACCTTTTTAATCCCAATATTTTACTAACTACTTCCAATTTTTAATCCCAATGTTTGGTTTTAGAATCTATATTCCGCAATCAAAGTAAAAAGGAATGAATTTGATGTATGATTAATATTTCTTTTTTATTTTTACTACTTGTGAATCCAAATGATTCGGATATATATGACAAAGGGCCAATGAAACAAAAGGGCAATTTTCGACTAATAATTTAATTTTCTTGATTTTTCCTTCTGCTTTCCCCGCCAAACTCCCATCATTATCCCGCCAAAAATTTTAGACAATTAAGGAATGAAATAATATATTTGATCTCAATCAAGAAGGAGCTAACAAATTAAACCTTTTCATAATGTCGTTCTTCAACGCATCTTCACTCCCTGACCATTTTCCAAACCGTTTCCATAATTGCACTCATGAAACACATTTGATCGGACTCTAAATTAAATTCCGTCAAATCTCACTTTTGAAATTTCAAATAAACAATCTAAACCGTTGATTTGACTTCTTCAATATTTAAGTAAAAAATATTATATTTTTCTTGCCAAAATTTTGGCTCGTATCTTTCCCTCAAAAAATTTCACTAAAACACATTCGTATCGTTGCTTGTATGTTCAAGATACATGAGCTTATTAAAATATTATTGAAAAAGCATAGTTTAAAAAAACTACGAGTTCGAACAATAACCAATAACTATCTATTAAGGTGAAAATTCATATTAAGTTCATGCAATTTATATAGTACCATTGAAATTTTTAGATGATTCTCAGAGAATTAAACCATATAGAAGCATTTTCTTAGAAATACTAATATTTTTTTTGTCAAATATTCTCGTGCCTGTAGAGAGTTTTTTTTTTAAAAAAATTGCTTTCAAATAAAATTATTCTGAAATAATATCACTCGTAAAATTTATGACATTATAAATTGAAAATGAATCTGTATAAATAAAATTAATAATAATTGAAATTTTTATGGATAAATAAATTAAGATTATTATTAATATATTAAGACAACACATTTAATTTATTAAAATTAAATTGTATTATTGGCATTTGTAAATTACAAATTGTGGTATATCATCCGTGTCAACACGATACATATTGTGTTACCACGAGATGGGTGTATTGGTGTGTCGTGTCAATGCTGTATTGTGTTGGTTTTTTTACAAAAGATGATAATATTTAACACGACATGATTTGACACAACACGGTAACAAACGTGACAAACACAACATGGTTACAACGTAACACGAAACGATTCACTATGAATTTTTAAATTTCGAAATGCACAATTTTTGAAAATAGTACAAAAACTATCAATATATCACAAAAAGAATTAAGAATGATTTGAAGTTCAAGAAAAAAAATCATAAAACGTATAAATAAAAAAAATTCAAAATACACTTTTTTACTACTTTTACAAAATATCAAATAAGATCAATGGTTTAGATTCGAAATTTAAATTTTATATTTTGAAAAAAATAACTAAAAAGTGAATTTTGGTGCATTTGGGGCATTCAAATTGTGGACACTAGAACCCTTCTCTATTATATAATTCATATTTTATTATCTAATTATTATATTTATCATGAAATATCAACAAATTATGTTTTATCAACTCTATAGTCAATTTATAAACATTAACACGATATTTCTCAATTTTGTTTTCTAACAGTAAATAATTTTAAAATATATTTTACTATTTTTTTAAGAAAAAAAGAAAAATAAACTCTTGACACATCTACAAGATTGGCATGACGTGTCAACACGGCGTGTCAACCATGTCATGTCAGTTTTCATATTGTGTCGATATTCTCAGCTACTTAGCACAACATGATATGACACGGTTTCAAATTCGACCCATGTTAACACTATTGTGTTTGACACAACACATCAATGGCGAATCATCAATGTGTCGTGTCAAACATGATCACGCCATATTATTTTTTTTGCATTTTCAATCTTAGTAGATCTTTTTAAATTGGAGTAATGCTAGAGTCAAACGCGTTTGTCACCTGGCCCATCAAACACGATCGGATCTTAATTTTCGAGATTAGCACGAGTGATCCAAACAACTCAATTTGTTCTCCATAATGATATATCCTTGGGATCAAATTTTATATTTTTGTCGAATTTGTTTACTATTTATTTTGGGGTTTTAGAAGATCTTCAATGTTATTAATTTTAGACACTTCAATTTTAAAAAAAATCTGAGAAAATAGTTAAAAATTTAGAAAAATTATAAAATTTGGCCTATACGCATATTTCAATATGAAGATCATATTGAGCGGTTTGGATTGATAATTTGAAGTTTCAATAGTTAATAGTCTAGAATCGTGTTTGACGTCAAACAAGTTTAATTCTAACATTACTCTAAAATAATTGCACATGATGTTTTACCTTATTAAAACACATTTTTCTATTTTGACGTATTTTCCCTACCATATTTCAATTACACTTAAATGCTGACATGTGGTATGACCTGAATTGTTATTTTTTATTTATGTGCCATGGATCATGCTCAATATGTTATTTTAATCTGCCAATTAAAATATGTCAAATATAAGTATACTGCTATTAACTTAAGACTGCATATGCACAATTTATTTTTAATTTAAAAAATCATGTAATTTTATTAATATATTAATTAATATTTTAATAACGTGTACGGTTTTCAGATGTTTTAAGTTTAATATTGTTATATTTTAATAATGTTTAAGATTGTATACAAAATAAAAAAAAACGATGCAATAATTTTAATATAACAAATTTATTACATGGGTTTATCCAATTAAACAAAAGTTTCATCTCATTCTCAACCGGCTTTATCTGACCATAAAAATTTGTCACATTTTTATTTCCCCATGTCATTTCCCTTCCAAAATTTCCATAAGTCCAAATTTCCCCCTTTTACGTTCTATTGATATTAATTTTTTTCACAGACTTTAACCTAGCCGCCTCTTCATTTGTAACTCTACAGTCTATTACATCATAACCTAACCTATCCCCTTTCCCTTCTCTCCTCCTCTCTAAACTTTAGAACTTTTCGACTGATTCCAATCCTGCGGCGCAGAAAATGCGAAACAAAGTAAATTTCTTCGAACTTAATAGAAACTCACGGCGGAGACGCCGCACACCGTGTACAACGACCAGATCAAGCACATCCTCGAACCACCGAGCGTCGACGGTCGGATCCAATTCCACCATCTCAATCGGCTCCAGACCATGTATAGAGGCGCACGTAAGAAGTTATTGCTCGATTTGAGCAAGAAGGGCTCGATCGGCTCCAGACCATGCCTGGTTAGTCCAATTTTGATGTTTCTTTATTGATTTGTTGGTTCCGATTCTATTCATTGAAAAGATAGATCAGTAGTGTGGCGCAGTGTTAATTGATTTACATGAATTCTACATAGATGGCTACACGGCATCTATTAGGAAGACCCATGATGAACTTATACAATAGAACTTGAATTATTCCCACATTTCTTAAATTTTGTATTTTGCATGTATCGTGCTTGATTTTATTTATTGAAAAATTGGAAAGCAAGCAATTTGTTTAGACTTCACAGATCAATTATGTTGCTTTGTACATTTGTAACTAGCTAAGGGCCCGAGGGATACTTTGAATTTTTCTTAGTGTGCTGAACTTAATTCTGAATTTAGGAGCTTTGGAGCTTTGTGGTTCCTTAATTCCAGACATATAAGGTAAAATTATTTATCTTTTGTGCCTCTTTATCTATTTTCTTGTAATGAGTTCTCAAGATAATATTTTGTCTATTCCAATTCAAAGAGATTAATTGATTACTTGCAATGTCAAGGTAGCAGTTGATGTATTTCGTAAAAGATTTGAGGTATGGCCTTTCTCTAAGTCTTTAATCTATTCATACGGCTAAAGCAAGACAGTAAAAACTTTTGTTTGCGTTCTTCGAGCATCTGGTTTGAAAATGTGTGTAGACGATCAATCTGGCTGTTATGTTATCTGTATTACTACTGATTCCAACACCCATCATTTGGTACAATCTATAGCATCTTCATTCATGCGCTCCCTGTGGTACATTTCAAGAGCTTCAATTATCTGAATTGTAATTGGATTAATTGTACTCGTAGGTTTTATAAGATATGTAGTTTGATGGATAAATATATTTTCTTATTGAATTACTTGCAGAGATAAATGCTTAATTGATGTAAGAATTTAGACTTGGGTTTAGGGTTTAATTACTTAGATGTAAACGTAATTGCAAACATGTCACAGCTACTAACTTCGTTTAATTACCAGTGGTATCATCATTTGCTAGGAGATGATTGTGGAGCCTCACTGATGGCCCGATGGCAAGGACTGCTGCTTGCATTGGAAGAGACTGATTTTTGCTTCGAGTCTGACAGGTACAAAATAATCAAAAGGCCTTAGCAATTAATAATGAGTTGCATCATTATAGTAGGTAGTATGAAATATTTGTATTGGAGATTGTGTGACCTTAGTAGTTAATAACTATTCTTTAGATTTATTTTACAAATATGATTATACTAACCTTTGGATTTATTTTAGAAAATAACAAGAATAAACACCTAAATGAGCTTGTATAGTTTCTGGTTTGGTCAATTTTTTAATGTGCTTGTTTGGTTATTAGTTTTGTTTAACTTTATTAATGTGCTTGCTTGCTTTCTTGTTTTGGTCAATTTTTCAGCAACACAAAAGTTTGACAATTCCACCAATTGACAACAACACTTCATAGGAGGCCACGCATGAAGAAGGCTTAAGTGCAGCATATGCAAGAACGTCAAATGCTATGGAGGAATATACCGCACTACTTACTAATACTTCGCGAAAGCAAGTTGAGCATGATTTGAATATGATAATTTAAGTTAGATAGACTATGAATTATGGTTTACTTTGAATTCTAAACATATGAATAAGTTTTGTTATTTGTATTGGATGATGATTTGCAATTCAATGCACAATATATATTTGTGTGATTTTTATTTGATTCAATGTGAATTATGTGTATGGCTGAGAAGCTGTGACTAATTAAAATCGTATGAATTAAATAGTGTGGTACCAAATTGGTATCGAGAAGAATTGAATGGCTGTATAAATGTAATTGATGTGGCTATCAACAATGGCATTAGTATACCGACGTCTTTGATCTAATATACAGCAACGTAGAAAAACGCGAATACAGTGGGCCCCGCTAAATTCTGACAATAAATTTTCTGTGTCGGGGAGCAAAGGCATTGCTATATTGACTCTAATAGGTTGTGGGCCCCACTAACTTCTGACAATAAATTATTTGTGTCGCTAATCAAAGACGTCAGTCTACCGACATAGTAACGTCTAAATAGAGACGCGCTTGCTGTTTAAATAAGCGATCGGAGAACATGGTATGCGTCGTTATCCCGACACAAATATAGGGACGCGTTAAGTAATCCGTGTCCTCGCGACACAGATGTTTATTATTAGCGGCTAGAGTATCAGAGTCGCTTAGGTAGCGTCTTTAGATGGACGTAGATAGTTTTTCGTGTCGGAATAGTGACGCTTTTTTGCGAAGCAAATAATTGACATTCTAGTAGTGATTATTATAATTGCAAACATGCATGAGGAACTTGTATTGGGAATTTGTGACACATAATATTCTACCGTGCATGTACATCCTGGTTGGCACAAATTTATCATGAACTGTAGCCTAGCGAATATGCGCTGAGCAAGTGAGCATATCATGATATATACCTATGTTTTAGGTTGTTTATTAAAATCTGGCGTGTTGCAGTGGTAAAATGGAGGGATTTATTGGTACTAGCTGATTTGTATCTTCTATCTAAAATGAGAAAGCAAAAAGAAATTGACAAAGACTGGACCTAAACAGTGACACTAATTTACAAAGTACCATGCAAAGAGGTATACATTGTTTATGTGTACTTGAGGTTAGGTCCTAAAATTAGATGCACTCATACATTTTGTATAGGTATTATAACCAGGGACGTTAGAAAATCCTAAAATTAAATGAAACGAGAGCAGAAGGAATGAGTGGCGTCGGCAACTTGCTAACTAGCTGTCTTTTTGTCCCGATCCGAGTACAAATTGCAGTATAGATTAGGGTGTTGTTGGACTAGTCCGAGGATTTTCATCAAAAAAAAAAATAATAATAATAAGAAATAGTCCGAGGATGGGCATTGGGCCTAATATATATGTAACGAGTTTTGGACATTACATAATAAATCCCATGCAATTGAGCCTAGGGTTTTAGGATTGTTAAAATACATTAATGCTTTGCGATAATGCATTTGTTCAACGGATTTGAATGTTTCAAACGACTGATCTCAACCACTTAAATTTATTCTTCGTATTCTTTATATTGAGATATTATTGAAAACAAACAATTTATGTATTTTTTAAAAAAAAAATTCGTATATTTTACATTTTTAGGAAACTATTTTTATTGACAGTCTAAAACTAATTAATGCAAGTATTTTCTAAAAATCCGTTTGGTTAGGTTTCAAGATCTATACTGGCTGATAACCTATATATATATATATTTTGAAAATAAATTGGAGATCTAAGTCACCCAACTTATTTTTAAATTAAATGTCTATGAAAGACCTCCAGCCAGGTTTCGAACCTGCAACCTTTCACTCAAGAAGTCAAGATGCATTGCTCTTTGTCACTAGACCAAGAGCTGGTTCTCAACCTATATATTTTTTAGTGTCCTATGTTTCATTGACCAGAAGTCCTAGATTTTCATGACCGCTAGCTGCAAAAGAGAGTCAGTTGCATCAGTCAGTGCACGGCAGGACTCGATTTTTAATTATGGGCACTACAAGTTTAAAAAGAGCAACATCTCGGCCCTTTTTCCGAAATCCTATACCGTGACTTCCATGAGCATGACATCGAGCCTGAATTTGTTATTTTGGGCCTTTATTAGATCTAGATTTTGTTGCCGTCTAATCATCGGAAATTACTTAAGGGGCTGTTTGGATCGCTTAGGAATTTGAAAAATTTGAAAAAGTTGCAATTTCTAGTAATAAATTTATTGAGAAGTGTGTAACTTTGTGAAGAGTTTGGATTGTTTATAATAAATTTATGGTAGGAAGATGAAATTCTCCAAATTCCTTGGGGAATCCAAACAGCCCCTAAGACAATATGGAGTCTAGCAATCACGACTCCCCTCACTCAACCCCTCCTGCAACGCGACTCCCCTCCCCTCCTATCCCTACGCGCCTCCTCTCTCCCTACGCGTCTCTCCTCACGCGACCCATCCCTATGTTACAAGACGCGACTCGCATCCTCTCACTCTCTCCTCCTCCTCTTCTCTCCTCACCCTATACGGCTCCATCTACTCTATCTCGCTCCCCTCTTCTCTCTCTTTCATTCCTCTCACCATTAAATCATCTACTCTCTCGCTCCCCTCTTGTCTCTCTCCCATTCCTCTCACCATTAAACCTCAAATTCATTACTAATTCTTCACCCTCTTTCTTATATATTCTCCTCTCCATAATCAATCTCTTTTGATTATACGGTTCTCTGCAAGAAAATAACTTAAAAAGTACAAAGGTGCATTTTTATTAAATATAAGGGAGTATCTAATACATATAAGGGAGTAAATAACATTCATTTCTGATTTTGTTATTGTTTGGGAGTAACTAAATGACAATAAGAGAGTAAATAATGAGCATAAGAGAGTATCTAATACATATAGAGGAGTAAATAACCTTCAGATCTGATTATACTATTATTTGGGAGTGACTAAATAACTACAAAAAAGTAAATAAATAGTATAAAGAGTATCTAATACATGTAAGGGAGTAAACAACATTCATATCTGATTTTGCTATTATTTGGGAGTAACTAAATGGCTACAAAGGAGTAAATAATGAGTATCCGAGAGTATCTAATACATGTAAGGGAGTAAATAACATACATATATGATTCTGCTATTGTTTGATAGTAACTATATGGCTACAAGGGAGTAAATAACAAGTATAAGAGAATATCTAATATATGTAAGTGAGTAAATAACATGCACATTTGATTCTGCTATTGTTTGAGAGTAACTAAATAACTATAAGAGAGTAAATAAATGAGTATAAAGAAGTATCTAATACAAAAAAAGAAGGGTATGAGGAATAAGATGTTAAAATGGACAAAGAGACGACAACAGGAAGGGGATGAGAGAGGAAAAAAGAGAGACGAGAGATAGCGAGATAGGAGAAAAAAGGGTGAAAACAGGGAAGGGGGCGGGGAAGAGAGGAGAGAAGATGGGTGAGAGAAAGAAATAGGGGAGAGGTAGCGTGGCGTGAGGGGTGCGTGAACAAAGGGGCGCGCATGAAGGGGGTGACGCGGGGTGAGAGCGATCCAGGGTGAAGGTGTGCGCGCACAGAGGGGATTGAACGCGTTTCACAGAACACGCTTTCGATTTCCGAAAAGAGAAAATTAGCGCCCATGCCAAAAATAGTTTCTGATTGCTTGATTGCCTTACAGCTTGATTGTACTTATCAGCTCCGCTAGTCGTCTACTTAGCAACAGAATACCGCCTTGCAGGCTTGCAGCAGAAATGATAACTGCCAGCTTCAATTTTGTCATTTCTTGTCATCGCTAAATACAAAACGAATACATAAAATAGATAAGATAAATATATAGGCGATTAAAATGAACATTTACAAACAAATAAGTGTTATTTCTCTTGTTCAGATTTTTATATGAATATCAATTTATTTTTTTATTGAACTTATTTATTTGTAAGTGTTCACTTTGATCATCATATATGTTCACATTGTCTATTTTATATGTTCATTTTTTGTTTAGTGATGAGAAGTGATAGCAAAATTGCAGATGACAATAATAAATTTTCGTTTTGCAGGTTTTTCTAGGAGTCTTTGCAAAAAGCCGTCTATTATTTTTTATTTTTTTTCTTGATGCTATAATATTTTATCTATATTGATATTAGAACATTTCTATTAATTTTGTCAATCAGTGTTGCAATTCAGGATATGCCGTGGTCATGCAAATGCCCCTATCTTGATGTTCAATTAAATTATTTATTTAAGTTGTAATTGGTTCAAAACTTTTTAAATTCTAGATTATTAATTCCAACATTTCAAATGAACAAATGATTCAAAATATTTATACAATGATATTATTAATCTTTAATAAGCTGAAGATGTAAATTCAAAATTACGTTGGTAATGTTTTATTTTTCTATGTGCTGCTGTGCATGATCTTTCCGATGTTATAATTCTTTATGATGACCTTTGTCACGACATATAATTTGATTTTGATATATAATTTCTATGTTCTGTTGTAGAAGTTGTTTAATTCTGGTGTAATTTTTATTGTTGCTTATTCACGACATAATAAAAAATGGATGAAACACCTGATTAAAATGAAGTTAAATAAATCCAAAACAAAAGAGCAAACAATGTACCAAACAAACCAAATTATTCTTTATATATTAAAATGACAAAAAAACTAATACATGCTATAACAAGTATAGGGAGAATAAGGTCCTTTTTGTATTCAATTATTCGTTACAATGGTTAATTAAGCACTCCTTGTAGCATAGCACACACTAAATCTTTTAGTTAAGTCTCTCATGTGCTTCCGAAAAAACTGATCAGCTTCACATCTTAAAGTTTTTTTTTTTTTTTTTTTTCCTGTTTTTAGGAGTCCCGTGGGCCAGTTCCACTCAACTGTCTGCGATATGTTCTTTCTGCATCACAGCATCAGAACCATTCAAAATTATAATCTACCAGACATTAGGTTCTTGTAATATCAATTTAGAATTGATATTGTTCCTGTAACTCAAACAGGTATTAATACGGTATGTATGTACCAACAATGTAAACAACTAATTATCTCATTTGTATAATTACCAAGTGACATATTCACCAGTATTCAACTTAATGCCTCAGATATATTAATAAACACTTTCTCTTAATACGTGTCAAGTTTTACCATATGTAAAGCTGGGTTGTTCGGCCAAGTGGCTTGGCTAACAAAAGTTATACCCTATGTACGAGCACGAGTTAGGATGACAGTAAGGAAAATTTACCCTTCTTTGGAGGATTAGGGGATGTTTTGACAGGGTATGAGGCATCCATTGCAATCCCACAAATTCCTTCCTTTGCCGCGATACCGCGCTGCATCCTGATGTAGCCTTGCTCTCCCCATGTGGGACCCCATGAGTTCTTCACAATCCAATACTTGGTTCCATTTTGGTCCACACCATACCCCACCACAGCAACTCCATGGTCTAGATCTGTTTTGCAATCGCCAGTGAACACTCCCTACACAGCAAACAGTACTCTAGTTAATTTTTAAAATTGTTGAAATTAATGCTTGTGCTTTTTATTTATTCACTATATTTATCCAAATTGACCATATGGGCCGGCATAATGTACAAATATAGGTATTGGTGCCTTTAATTTTGTTTGGGCCGGTATTCATTACTGTAATATAATAAAAGAGATCGTTCCTAATTTACGAATTAGTTGTTTTATGATGATCCATCTTGGATTGATATTGTTTTAATTAAAACTGATTTGCTGGTTACCGTTGAGTAGAACTGGAATGGTTTGCCTTCTGCTTCTATGGATACAGAAACAGGCTGATTGGCAACAGCTTTCAGCAGAGAATTCTCATCATTTGCTGGTACAGTTTCATATCCATCGATCACTACAGCTGGTGAGTTCATCTGCAATACAGGTTCCCAACCGAAAATGAAAATAGGAACAATGAAAGAACTATTCAGTATATATTCAGAAGTAACACAGACTACTGGAACATGTTATTTTTATTTATGGAATTTGAATTGTCTTTGACTCTTTGTTGATTACCAAAGCAAAATTTACATTTACTTTAAGTTCATCTTTTACAAGAAAATACGGCATATTATTCTGATGACAAATTCGACTAAAATTCTCCATTAAGTATAGTATCTATCACTCTCTGTGAAGTTTTACCTTCGAGGCATCACATGTTCCATTTTGAGCCTTGTAGGGATAGGCAGTTTCTGTTGTTATGCCCCCAGATTTCTTGATAAAGTCGAAAGCGTTCTCCATCAAACCTCCATTGCATCCACTGTCATCACCGGTATCACAATCAATGAGTTCTTGTTCTGACAAGGAAATAAGATTTCCTGTCTTGATCTGGTTTATTCCCTCCACTGACACAACAGTGGAGAAGGCCCAACAGCTACCTGAAATTTCAGTGGTGAAAGCATATTATTACCTGATCTTTGCTTTCAATGATGAAAATATTTTATTTTTTTAGCATATGAGAGTTTACTAGTTTAGTCATTTGATAGCTCAAGCTTGACTTCGAAGATAAAACGATGAATGATATAGAGTTCTATTTTTTCCTAAGGTAGAAGGATACAGAGTTATGGAGTTATATCTAACCAGCATATTTTTCGTCTTCATTTTTTTTAATAGATCATATATAAACTTTAAAAAACATTAATGAGATTAACTAACTGGCGTCAGCATGGTGTTACAGACATTAATTGGTTGTAATTGTATGAATAAATTACCTTGCGTCATGTGCGTGTGTGCAACCACAAATTGACAAACAAAAATTATTTCACTTACCGCATTTCCCCTGATCTTTAACATCAGTAACAGCTCCCTTCTGTCGCCAATCTATTGATGCTGGTAGATCACCAACATTGACATTGCCATATGAGAACTTATTCGTCATTGTGCGAGGGTGAAACATTCTATGTTCCTGAACTCTGGAACCAGCATAGCTGCCTTTAAATTCCTCCGTTGACAAATCACCAAATTTGTTTAGCTCGAGCTTATACGAGTTCCCCTTCTTGTTGAATTCATGTATGAACTTTGCATTTTCCTTGAACACACTGAAGCGTTTCTGTTTCTCATGGTGATCACGTGGCACGGCATGGTGGCGCTGCCACCGCTCGTATAGGTCCCACAACTTCTCTTCTGACTCAAGGTCTCTTTCATCAAACGGTATGGACATCATATGAGGTACAAATGAAAAAATCAGTAAAATGGCTAGAAACAGAAACTTTTCCATTGAGACTGAATCTATTAGAAAGTGGATTGTATTGAGGAGCTTAAATGCGAGGATGATCTTCAAGAGAGACGGGGCAGGGTTTTATAGAAAGGAAGATGTGGGGTACAGAAGCAAAGATAGGGTCCCAATGGGGCTGAATGTAACTAACAGAGAACTACAGTCGTACTTTTTATGGTCATTGGTCATGAGTCATGACTGGACCATGATATCTATGCATGCCCATGCCGTCTTTTTAAACTAATTTTGTTGAAAAAATATTTCGTTTTTAAGTTCTTCATCTTCCATAGATATTCATAAAATATGATTTTCTTATCCACCAATTGTATTGATAAGATGATAATTTTTATATTAACGATGAAATTGTTGGAAATAAATATTTGGTGGAGGAATGAGCCAAGTTCAACACTATTTTGAAATTGTCATTGAAACACTTATTTTTGCGTCTTATAATTCGAAATTCCATTTTATATGCTTATATAGACTTATAGTGACTTTTAAACTGTCCAACAATGCACTTAATGATCATTATCCGTTAACTATAGCTAGAATTCCGAATTTTTCAGTTTTTTCATGCACAACAATTTTGTAAAATTCTCTAGACCCTATCTATTTTGTAAAAGGATGAAGTTTAATATCTAAGAGGTAGCAAATCGGCATCTCATATGACCCTCAAAAAAAAAAAAAAAGGAAAAAAAATCGGCGTCTCATATCAGAACACCTAAATAATTACCAGCATGTATTTTCTTAAGTAAAATTTTCATTAAGTTGCACGACACTTACAGACGAGTTGTTATTTTTTGCTCAAGTGCTTATATTTGTGTTTAAATATCACAGATTATTTTTTCCTTGAAATGGCTTAGCATTCCCAAACACTCTCTGGAAGACGATCAGATCAGATTTATTAAGAAACAACCTAAATCAACAGGGAGCGACATGCTCCTCTCAAGTTACTCTTGTCAGATTAGATTAGATTTATTCTGAAACAGACTTAAATCCAACTGGGGCCGCGCCGAGACAGAGAGTGCATGCAGTCAGACTCTAGGCCTGCATTCTCTCAGTCATGTTGCACTACCCTGCATGTTGATTTCTGCGTTAAGCTTTAAAGGTTTCGTATTGTCCAGTTTTGTGTCCGTTTCACTTGATATTGATCGAATGATTCATTCCTCATGATCGAGTTTTACTCCAATATCTGTTAAAGCGTCTCGATGTGCATGTTTATATCAGTTTTTTGAATGAAAATATAATATAATAATGACAGTAATACCAAAAGAAAATTAGGTAACAGATTTTTTTCTTTCTAAAATATTTGTGAAATCCTTAATTCTATGTAAACTTAAGATTTATCCAGTTATGGTTTTATAAGACAGAGCACATATTTATGTTTCTAATGAAGTAGAAATTCACTTCGAATTGTGAGGTGTTGATGATGATGCTGATATAATTATAATAGTATAAAACTATAAATGAATTACTATTATTGTTGTTCCTGTTATTTAAGCATTTCTCGAGTTCATACATCTCTAATATATATACTTATTCACCCATTTATTAGAATAACAGATAATCATATGTACACTTGAGCATTAATTTGAGCCTTCTAATTCGTATATGACTGATTTGTAACCAAAATGGTACTCTACTTTCTGACTTTCTGTTCGCTATTTTAACTTCTAAGCGCTTTCTAGGAGAGGATTCTGTTAAAAGAGTTGTAAAGAAGAAACATCTTGCAGAAAATCCGGAGCTTTGAGAAGAGGAGGTTTTAGCTGCTTGTTGGTCTTATAAGGCCATACCGTTAGGACAACATTTGTCTGATCCTTCGATGTGAAGATGCCAGCGAGATTTTATATTCAAAATCAAATAAAATAGTTGGTAAAATTGGATATAACCCCCCTCAAATTTTTAAAATTTGATATAACCCCTCTAATGTTGTTTACTAAGGTCCAAGGATATAAACCCTTTAATTAATTTTAATCATATTTAAGTTTAAAGAAGTATTTTTTTTGAACCTCTGACCATTATACTCCTGGTCTACCTTTGCTCTTATGTTGTTGTCTAAACTTGCAGCTTATTTGAACTCTTCAGAGGGATTGTCTTTGCAATCAGCATTTCTCAAATATAAAATAATATATGGGCTGTTTGGATTCACAGAGTAATTTGGAGAATTTCATCTTCCTAGCATAAATTTATTATAAACAATCCAAACTTTTCATAAAGTTACACACTTCCCAATAAATTTATGTTTAGAAATTAAAAATTCTCTAAATTCTCCAAATTCCTAAGCGATCCAAACGGCCCCATATAGATTAGGAAATTCATTCTCACAAGTAATCGGACGATATCTTAAATCTTACCAAATACTCATCGTACTTGATGGTTTGTTTTGACAGCTTGTATTCTAGATATTGCTTTTAACTACTTCAACTTAATTTGGTCATTAGAACAAGATTAAAGTTCTCAAGTGTTCATCTTTATATATATAAAAAAAACGAAGACCATAATTTGTATATATGATCTTCATAAATTAACTAATATTAGACAGTATGAACATAATTTGACATTATCTAGTAATACTAAAATAATTTCAAATTTAATTTGTTTTTCTTCTTTTACTAAATATCATCTTCTGAAAGTTCAGCAAAACCCTACTTTTTGGCGAGACAGAGATAAGATAAGTCTGATAAGACAAGACAAAGAAAAAATGAATTAAAATTTGGAAAGAGAGTAACCTTGTCATTTGAAAAGAACAGAATTTCCCTCCTTTTTTTTATGATAAACGCTGAGAAGATGAAAAGTCGTAGAGCAGCATGAAACTGTTCTTTTTCATTTAAAAAGATTAAAATTAATAAAAAAGATTTTATATCCATAGTAAACAAGATTAGAGGGGTTATATCCTATTATAAAGATATGAGGGGTTTATTTCCGAATGCATAAGATTTGAGGGGTCATATCCGAGTCTCAGGGTGTTATCTAGATTTTCTATGGCGCGCGCAACACATTTACTGATATAGGGGGCGTTTGTTTGCGTAGTAAGGAATTGCATAACTTAAGGATACCTAAGTGTTTATGTAGTGTTATGTAATAGATGTTTGGTTGTGTAGTAAGGATGACTAACTTAATGCATGCATATATTCATGTCAAAAGACTAAAATGCCCTTAAATTTGAATTAGTATTATGTATTATATGTTGTGACCTAATTATTGTTAATTATTAATTATTATAAAAATTAATTATTAATGATGATAATAAATCATTTTTACTATTATGAAATATTAATAACTACTTTTAATTAAATATTATAAATATTATTATTTATTTTATAATAAAAATTATTATTGATTAATTATCTTCAATTAATTATTATTAATAATTAATATTACTTGTTAAATATTATTAATTATAATAATTAATCTTTGTTATTAATTATGATTTTTTAATAATTATTGTTACTTATTAAGTATTATTATTTATTAATTAATAATAATTAATTTTTAATTTTTAATTATTATATAAATTAATTATTAATGATAATAAGAAATAATTTTATTATTATGAAATATTATTAATTATTTTTAATTAAATATTATAAATATTATTAATTATTTAATAATAAATCAATATTGTTTATTAATTATTATTATTACTTGTTATATATTATTATTTATTAATTATAATAATTAATATTTATTACTAATTATGATTTTTTAATAGTTATTATTACTTATTAAATATTATTATTTATTAATTATTATAGATTATTAAATATAATTATTAATTATTTCTAAGGGGTATTGTTGGAAAAAAAATTAAAGGGGACCAATGCATAACTTATGCAACATATTTAGGTTGCATAACTTATGTACCCTTAAGGCATCTTATGTAAGAGGTGTTTGGTGACTTAAGGATACATAACTTATGCACCCTTTAAGTCGCAAACAAACGCCCCCATAGCGATGACTGATGAGGCTTAAAGCCTTAAATAGGAGTTGATCGATGGAGCAAGTAGTGTTATTTATTTATTTTTCACATGAAAGAACTCTCAGAGAGAAAACATTAACAACTCTTTTGAAAGACTATTTGGTCCGAAATAAAAAAGATAAATAACCATAGAAAAGAATTAAATAGTTTGAAAATAATTATAAAAATCAAAATATATATTGGTGGAAGAGCTCAAACTTTCTGATATTCAGCCGAAATTTTCAGTCCAGACACCGGACATGGCTATTATCGGCTACGTTCAATAACGAATCTAGAACATATTGTAATCTCTTTTGGTTTGTGATATAATAATTAAAATTAGAACATATAGCTCGAAAACATTTCAAAATTCACTAATTTTTTTGGGTGCGTTCTTCGTCTGTGAGCGGCAACAATTTTTTAATTAGGGGGCAAAAAAATACTATAAAATTATTTAACATTTCTCTGAATATATTGTATAATATAGTTTTGTTTTTATTTGGCAGAGAATCATACCATTCGAACATGTTGTCTTCTATCACAAATATACCGCCTTCTTAGACTAGAGCGGTAGAGCCTGAAAATAGCAATTGAAGTGGGGGAAATAAAGAAGGAAATATGATTGGCCTAGCAAAAGCGCCATAGTTCACAAGTAGTTATGCATAACAGGTACATCCAAGTATCCAACCCAAACTCCATGAGGTGGGGAACTCTTTACGGCCTTTTACCTCCGTTGAATAGGCGGCTCCATTGGTTTCTTCTGAAACCAAAAGTTTCCTTTTTTCCCTTATTTCGTTAAGAAATCTGAAACCAAACGCTAAAAGACTGTGACAAGTCGTTCAGAGTTCAGACCCGGGGGTATAAAAGTGTTTCAGATGATTTCTTAACTTGACCTTAAATTAAAGCTCCTAAATAAGGGCTACTTCTGTATTATACGGAGATTAAGAACTGATAAATGGTATAATTTCTAATTTGCTAGGAATTTAACATCGGAATTGCTTAGGACCATCCTTCAGATTCTATCATCCCCATCATCCTCACGCGTACGTAACTAACTCGCGTTCCCTCACGCATACACTCTCGCGCCTTCCCCTCCTCTGTATCCGCCCCTGTCCCCTCCTCCCTCCCACGTACACTGTCCCCCTCCCTCCTCCTCCCTCCTACATACGTCGTCCCCCCTCCCTCTCCTCCCCTCCTCCCTCCCATGTACACCGTCCCCCCACCCTTCTCCTCTTTCTCTACACACTTCATAACTGTTGAAGTTAATATATTTAAATGTTGAAGACAATATCGTAATTGTTGAAGTTAATATATGTACTGTTGAAGTTATATATGTAATTGTTAAAGTTAATATGTTATATATGTAACTGTTGAAGTTAATATATATAACTGTTGAAGTTATATGTGTAACTGTTGAAGTTATATATGTAGCTGTTGAACTTATATATGTGACTATTGAAGTTAATATGTTATATATGTAACTGTTGAAGTTAATATATATAATTGTTGAAGTTAATATATGTAACTGTTGAAGTATATATGGATCTGTTGAAATTATATATGTGACTATTGAAGTTAATATGTTATATATGTAACTGTTGAAGTTAATATATATAACTGTTGAAGTTAATATATGTAACTGTTGAAGTATATATGGATCTGTTGAAATTATATATGTGATTATTGAAGTTAATATGTTATATATGTAACTGTTGAATTTAATATATATAACTGTTGAAGTTAATATATATAATTGTTGAACTTGGCATATTTAAATGTTGAATGTAATATTTGAAGTGGACATATTTAAATTATTGAAGTTGACATATATATTAGGTTCAACAGTTATATATATTAACTTCAACAGTTATATATATTAACTTCAACAATTATAATCAATATATAGTGTCAATATATAGTGTCTGTGAGAGAGGGGAGTGAGAGGGGGAGCACACGCGGAAGGAATGAGAGGGGGACGAGCGTACGTAGCAGGGAGAGAAACAGAGTGATTTCCAGAAATAGAAAACGCGTAGAGCCAAAAATAGAAAAACGCGTGGGGATGATGAGGATGATGAATATCGGGGATGATCCTTATCACCCCGATTTAACATTGCCTTTGCTGATGACAAAGGTCGTATGGACAAGATGCCAGCAAATTTCTTTTTCTTTTTTAATTTATTCTCAAGGGGTCACAACTCACAATCATCCGTCTAAATTTTTTATTTCAACAATTACATAACTTTCAATTTGTCACAAATAGTTTCCAAAATGACGGATTTATTTTTCTATTGTTTTAAGAAAGTAATGGATTGATTTTTTATGCATATTACATGTCACTCTTTTGTATCAATATTATATTCTTTGTTAGTACTTATTTCATATTTTACTATATATAACTATAGTATTTTCCTAGATCTTACCAAAGAATATAATAACTATAGTATTTTATCCCGCTTTTTCCTCTCTTTCCCTCCCCTTGTTTTCGCTTCGCTTCTTTTCTCTTCGTCTTTTTCTCATCATGTACGTGCATCTATTCCAAGCTTTCAAATTTCGCCGTTTTATCGTTATTTTTTCGGAAATTTCGGTTTTTTAGGTCTGAACGCACGAACGTCACAGCCGTAGGCGAGAATATAACGTAGCGCGCTATTTCCGATTTTTCGGCGATATATCGGAAATTAAATTTCGTTTGGCGGAGTGAAAAAGTAATTGTGACATATAAAAATTATTTTTTTCAGCCGACCAAAAGTTCCCCCAATCTCTCTCTCTCTCCGCCATTACCAGTTTCTCCTCTTCCGATGGAGAGCTCCGCTAGAGGCTTGGCCCTACCGCAAACTTCTCTTCGCCACTCGATCTCCTCCTCCGCCACTCCGTTCCTCTCTATCGCCACTCGAAAGTCCATCTCCGGCGGTGGTAACCGGTATGAATCGGCGTGCATATTTCTGACGGTGGATACTGGTAAGCTCCAGCACCATTTCTTACTTTTTTCTTTCTCTGGGAAAGTTTTAGCTTTTGGAAAAATCTCTCCATAATCGGATCTTGTGCTGTCGATAGATTGATTTTCCAAACCATGGTAGCAAAGCAACAATGAAGAAGTCGATATGTGCTAATACCACTGGTTCGTGCCACCTAGTTCATAAAAAAACGATAATTTGAACTCAACAATAGAGTTATTTTGGTACTAACGCAAGTACTGAGTACTGACTTTTTACCAGTACATGACTAGGTGTTTCCTTTTACGAGTACGTATGATGATTTTTTTATGTTATTGGTTTAATTGCAGGTTGTAGTTGAGGAGTGAAAGGGGGTAGAACAGTGAAGTCGAAATCTTCAAGGGAAATTGTTAGAGAAATTAGGAGATGATTTGATATATGCTTTGCACCAAGTTGCTTTACATGGAGTCTGAAGGGGAATATATAAATGTTTATCAATGATCGTCCCTACTTTCGGTTAGCTAGAGATGTAGTATTTTACAGTTTACTTTTCCTACTATTTATGCAGGCGTAATTCCCTCTTTTGCGTATTATATTGGGAAGGGGATTATACAATCAAATACAGGTACATTGCTTGATTATACAATTACTGTTTTTTCGTCGTTTTTTCACCGAAAAAACGCCGCACCGTTAAATCAACTCCGGACCGTCATACCGAAAAAACGCATTTTAAAAGCTTGATCTATTCTCTTTTTTTTTTTATTTCTTCTTGACTCCACCATTATTTTTTTTATCTCAGTTGCAACTAACTTAACAATTACAATTACAAGACGATCTCTTATTGTAACTAACTAAATAATTATAATTATAAGATAATTTTTATTGTATTTAATAAATACACTATTTAAATACTCTCTTGCTGCAACTAGCTGCATATTTATACATATAAACTTATCATTTATCGTATGTGAGTGAACAAATACAAAATATATGAACAAAAAAAGTGAACAGATATAGAAATTAAGCGAACAAATATAACAACAAAAATAAACACATAAATAAACAAAAGTGTCAGGATATGTAAAATTTAAATACTCTCTAGTTATAACAATCTGAACACTTATGCAGATTAAATACTCTCTTGTTGCAACTAATTGCACCTTTATATATATAATGTCATCGTTTATCGTATCTATGTGAACATATATAAAAATAGATGAACAAAAGAAACAAAGTGAATAAATATGACAATTAAGTGAACAAATATAACAACCAATTCAAATGAACAAAAAGTGTCTGGATATCTAAAATTTAAATGCTTTTTTGTTATAACAATCTAAACATTTATGCATATAAAATAATCTCTTAGGGGCCGTTTGGATCGTTTAGGAATATGGAGAATTTGGAGAAGTTGCAATTCTTAGGAATAAATTTATTGGGAAGTGTATAACTTTGTGAAGAATTTAGATTGTTTATAATAAATTTATGGTAGGAAGATGAAATTCCCCAAATTCCTTGGGGAATCCAAACAGCCCCTTAGTATCACTAAGTATCTGAATAGGTAAAATTCTTAAAAGAATCTAAAGAGGAAAATAATAAAGGAGGAGGTGCAAACAGAGAAAAGAGTAAGGAAGGATGCGCGTCGAAAAAGATAGAGGATGACACATGGAGAGAGGAGGGAGGAGAGGGGGAGGGGGAGGGAAGGGAGGTCTGATGTAAACCAGTGAGAGAAGAGGGCAGGGAGGGAGTGCAGGGGATGCGCGATAAAATAGAGAGGCATGGAGTGCGATAAAACAAAGGAGAGAAGAGAGGCAGAAAAAACAAAGAGAGAAGAGGAAGTGGATGGAAATCAATAATGTATGGTGCATAAAAATCGTTAATCAGTTTGTTTTAGTTACGCCATATTGCGTCTTTTATTATTCGGTTTAATTTTTCAATTTGTATCTCGATGAAAGGTTTACTTATGATGTTTTCTTTTTACCTAAAAAAAATATATATCTGTTTGCTTATTGTCATACTTTTTTTTTATACTTCATATCGGTTTGGATGGTGCTAGGAATAAGGAAATAGGCTCTTCTTAGGTATAAATTTATTTCTAACCATTTAAATTCTTCACAAAGTTATACACTTTTCAATATTATTCCTCTTATTCTTCTTATTCCTAAGCGATCCAAACAGAACCAAATATATGTGTGTGTTTGATATATCTAAGCAGTAAATAAGTCATAAACATATGTCAATTGTGTTTTTTATACAAAAATATCGTGTTTTTGATAGTGTTTCTAACAATTGTATATGATAGGATCTAGAATTCATTATAGACACACCCCAATGAATAGGCGGTCCAATGTATTCCCTGGACCTTAGTGCGAAAAAAAAAATATCTATAATTATAAATTGGATTGCACTATGTTTTAATTATGAGAACATTTTCTAATTTAGTTGGGAACTGTTTTCAGAGTTAGACCTCCTTATGTGTACACAAGCTCTTCTAAATCAGAATTATAAATTGGATTACACTATGTTTTAAGAGCAATGTTACACTATCAATATTTTAGTTGTCTCTAAATGTCAACATTTTGCTATTAAGTTATTTTTTCAAATTTTAAAATTCAAATCGTTGATCTTTCTAGTTTAACGAGCGATGTATTTTCATATAAGTTTTGTAAATTTTGGAATTTATTTGATACTCGATCAATAGATAGAAAAACAAACGAACCTTGTTAACTATGATAGATTCGTTCTAGTACGTTCATGTTTTAGTCTTTTGATCAAGTATTAAATAAATTTCAAAATGTATAAAATTTATATGAAAACGCATCGTTCATTAAACTAAAAAGATCAACGGTTTGGATTTACTATTTAAATTTTAAAATTTAAAAAATAACTTAATAGCAAAATGTTGACATTTGGACAACCAAAATATTAGCAGCGTAATTAACCTTCCTCATGTTTTAATTACGAGAAGATTTTCTAATTTAATCGGGAACTGTTTTCAGAGTTAGACCTCATGTGTACATAAGCTCTAATGTCGGCAGTGAAGGTCTTTCATGTCACAAGACAAGCTATAGTGCCGGTACATAATCTGGCAAATGGTGCAAGGAGACAGGAAATGTGCTGTCAAGGAGATGTTCAAGACTTTCTGCCCCTAGTTGTTTTGTATGGAGTTAGGTTTAGATCAGTTACTTTTAAGTTTCCCTTTTGGTTGTTCTGTCGATAACTTGCTGTCTCTTTGGAAGTTCTACTTGTGATTGCTGTTTTTTTTATTTTGGGGATGGTTAGGTCCGGGTCTTGTTTAAAGGGGCAGTGGTCTAAAGAGTCTGTTTATGTGACTGTACTGAACAATGCTTCAAATCCTATGGGATGTTTAACTTTCAAAAAAAAAAAAAAATCTAATTGCGATGCATATCATCGATATTGCGAATCAATGTTAAAGCGGATAACTGATTCACAGAAAAAAATATTAATAATTTGAAGGGCGAGATTGCACTATCGAAATCCAGCATAAGTTGTTTATCGACGTATGCTAAGCAGCAAAAGAAAAAAAAATCACGAGAATTATGAAATGAACGATATTATTGACTAAAAGAAATTACTCGTTTAAGTTTTATTACATGTTAAGACCAATCTTATTTCTTTTCCTCAATCATTCATAATATCATGCACCTTCGGCCAAAGGACTTCTTGAAGTGGAACAAACACTAATCTTTGGTTAAGTTTTCTAAGTATTGTACTTGAGTTTTCTTCATGAGTTTTGCGGACCAACTCGGTTCAACTGCCTGCGATTTATTCTTCCTGCATCACATCATCAGAAATTTAGAACCATTAAAACCAACAGTTAGAATAGGTCCTTAATGTGATGTTTCTTAGGTAAGGTGAATAGATCGTATCATTATGATACTAGCAATTTTAACATTATCAACTAAAATCTTTGATATCACCCTTCCATATCATTCGGTCCTCTAGCTAAATTCCATTGATCAAGTACCAAAAAAAATTATCTTCTAGTCAAGTTGCAACTTGCAAGGAATGAAATTTCCCCATTCTTCCTGATGGCACGGTGTTTTATCAAACCATATCCATCATCAAGAGTTTTATTAGAGAGGAATATTACCCTTCCTTGAAGGGTTAGGGGAGGTTTTGACAGGGTATGAGGCTTCCATTGCAATTCCACAAAGGCCTTCTTTTGCTTGCACATCTTTCTGCATCCTAATGTAACCTTGCTCTCCCCAGTCGGCACCCCACGAGTTCTTCACGATCCAATACTTGGTACCATCTTCGTCGTCAACGCCATACCCCACAACTGCGACTCCATGGTTTAACTCTTTGTTGCAATCCCCAGTGAACACACCCTGTACAGGAAATCATGCACATCATACTTAATTTTTAAAATTTGATGGAATTAAAATAATTAATATTTGTTCTCTGCTAACTATTTACTTTTTGAACCACAATTATGTGGCAAATTCAGTTTTTAAAAGACAGAGCCTCTGCATGGCTTAATTATATTTCTGCACTATATATTTGATTCATTGTACATGCACATGGGTCATATATAACCTACATATATAGTCAAAATTAAGAAGCCTTTAAATTCATATCAGCCAACAAATTTACTCTGTCTGTCGGTATACATATCATTGACAAGGCATCATTTGATAGGGTTTTTTTTTTTTATTAATTAGAAAAATTGATATGCTGATACCTCAGAGTAGAACTGAAATGCTTGGCTAGAAGCGTCAATAGCTACTGAAACTGGCTGATTGGCAACAGCTTTTAGCAGTTCCACCTCACTGTTTACCGGCACATTCTCATGTCCATCTATCACTACCACTGGAGGGTTCAACTGTATAATAAGTCCCATCACAAGATGCAGAAACATATATTAGAATAAAACTTCAATTATTTTTTTACTTGAATTCTTTCCTTTCACAAAATAGAACTCGCGCGATTTGGGTTGGTAATCAAACATTTATAAAAAATTATATATAAGATGTGTTACATCGTTGTGGTAAAGTCAATGAAGACATGTTATATTGAACGGTTTCTGAATCAAAATGCATCAGGCAAATTATAGAATCATGCTTGTTCAAGTCAAAATCTCTCGGTAATTACCTTTTGGGTATTGCATGTCCCATTTTGGGCCTTATAGGGGTAATTAGACTCTGTTGTTATGCCCCCTGTTTTCTTGATAAATTCGAAAGCATTCTCCATCAAACCTCCATTGCATGCGCTATTGTCACTGGTATCACAGTCAATTAGTTCTTGCTCTGACAACGAAATAAGGTTCCCCGTTTTAATCTGGTTTATTCCCTCCACTGACACCACAGTTGAGAAGGCCCAGCAACTACCTGAAATATCCAGAAGAAAATGCATAATACTATCAATTCCCTAGTTGATAAAAAAAATATATTGTTAGATTTTATAAGTTTTACATAAAAATTTCATAACAAAAGAATATATTTTAAAATTGAAAATTTTAAATGTTATAATTACTTTATAAGTTTCTGGTATATATTAAACCAAATTTAAACTACATACCGCATTTTCCTTGATCTTTCACAACAGTTACTGCACCCTTTGATCGCCAATCGATGGATTCCGGAAGATCACGAACATTAACACCACCATACATGAATTTACCAGTGTTTGCATGAGGTTGAAACATTTTATGTTCTTCAACCCAGGAACTGGCATAGCTGCCCTTAAATTCTTCCCTTGCCAAATCACCAAATTTGTTCAGTGCGAGCTTATATGACTTCCCTTTCTTGTTGAATTCATGTATGAACTTCGCATTTTCCTTAAACACGCCAAACCGTTTGTGTTTCTCATTGCGGTCACGTGACACGGCATGGTGCCGCTGCCACCTCTCATATAGGTCCCACAACTTCTCCTCTGACTCAAGGTCTCTCTCATCAAAAGGTATGGACATTATGTTAGGGAACAAGGAAAAGGCTAGTAAAACAGATAAAAAGAGAACCTTCTCCATGTAATACATGTTGGAAAGGAGACTGTGCTGTGGGATTTTTGAGTGTGAAGTTTTCGAGTGAGAACACCTCACAGTTTTATAGGAGAAAGGTGGGGTGCATCAGAAACGAAGATTGGGGTTAGTGTAAACCTGTGTGGGGAATAGCATGCTATACAGCTCAAAGAAAAGTGTGGCTTTTTTCATGCTCAAGCCCATGCATGGCCATACAGCTCCTAGAACTGAGTTTGTTGAGAAAAGTTGCTTTTTCCTTTCAAATTTGTCGCCTTTGCTCTGTTCATTTTACTGCCTATGAATTGGCGTCTTTTATTAATTTGCCAAGAGTTTCAACCTGTCTTCTTACTTTTTGTTTTTTTTTTCCTGTTGAATATCCAAACATAAATTGGTATACCATGAGAATTATGTTTAAAATTGATCATCAAATATCTAGGTACAATTAACGTGGAACTTTTCTTATATAGACATAATTAAATTAAAGCTAGCAACCATTTTGTACATTGATCCTATATGTAACAACAAATTTAAGAAAATACCTGATTTATTTTCTGTAATTAGGAATAATAGAAAAACTAGTCTTAATAATTTCAACGCATGCTGTTGATCTAAAATTCATAATCATTTTTTGAATCCCTGTGTTTTGAATGTGGATCCAGAAAATCTAAACATCATAGTATACTTGTTCAGTTCTTTTTGAAAAGTTAACCACAAATAGTTGATAAATGTATTGGAGAGGACTTTGAAAAATATATAACATACCCAGTTTATTTAATATTTTTGTGATGTATTTTGGTGATTTGAAACATTATGTGGGATTTGGGTACTTCCCTTAATCTATTTTTTTTTTAGTTGAGTTCCATTAAATTATTGTGAATGCTAACAAGGAATATAATTTGACATCATTAACGAATTTCATTTGTTCATCCTACAGTTTTTAGTTGAAAAAAAAATATGATGAAAAATGACATTGTGAAGAAGAGAAACATCAGTGGCCGAACAACCAGAGAGTTTAGGAGATAGACTAGAGATATTTGGACTAGTTAGGCCATACCGGAAAAGTAACACGAGCTCATTAAGTTTCATGAAGATACCGGCCGTAAGATTCAGATTCCTAATCCCATAATCGGTTTATTGCGTTCAGATTCTTTGTGGCATATGGCGAATACATTCCTGAGGTGTTTCATATGTTGACATCCGGCCATTCTAATAAAAAAAAATTCTCTGCCTGACAACAGTCAAAATGTGAATGACTGATCTTTTTCTTCTTTTTTGTCATTTTAACTTTCGTATTACCAAACAAGATTATTCGATTATGAAGTACATAATATGTCTATGTGTGATAACAGTTTGTTACAAATTATCAGAACTTTTAATTAAGTTTTAGAATTCAGAACTCAAATCAAATATTAATTTTGTTCGAAATACTATCAAAGTAATTTACTAATTTGTGTCTCAAAACTAACAAAATCCATCAAGCGTACTAAGGTTGTGCTCCAGAACACTCATATTAAAGGAGAATAGAGTAGAGGACAGGAAGATTGCTCAGATTTTGTTACCCTCCAAATCGGGATGTACAAATAGTAGAGTAAGTTTTCTTCAAATCACTCTATCTCTCACCTCTTCTTCTCTTCTTTTCCATTACTCTCTAACCGATCAGCGAGTAAACCCTTCGGTCAGAGTAACTTCCGTCACTCTCTCTCCCTCTCCCACCAAATTAGTTGTTATGGAGCACAGCCTAAAGACCGCTTCACTGCAAAATCATCAAAAATAATAATAATAATAATAAATAAAAGAGAAGATTGGTCTACTAATTCAGGACAATATTTGCAATCTCTTCGTACATTCAGAAAGAGTTATCCCAACTAAACTGAACAATTCCAGGTGAGAAAGCCCATTTGGAACTTTGTTGAACGGCGGCTCTAATTAATAGCTTTTTCCGAAACAGAAAGCTACAAGTAGTGTAAGTAGGAGAGGTTCAACTTAGAAGTGCTTTGATTGGTTTTTTGTCGATCCAATGATACAGGGTACAAAACTACTTGACTGAAAGAGTCAATTAAAACGACTCACAGAATCTATTTTAGAGTTGTCCCAACCAACTTATGAGATCATGACTTGCATTCTGTTTTTGAGTTCAAGACAAAAAACAGTTAGTCCACAAACACCTTTACCAATAGAAGATATTGATCTTATTTCCGACTGATTAAAAACTCTCTCTAGCTAAATTTCATGCTGGATATTGAGAAAACTTAAACCTTATTTTCATCTAATACACTTACATTTTATTTTCGTACATGTGCCGTGTCATTTGTCGAACATGTTGTGTTGCATCGTGTAAACTTCTCATTCTCAGACACAACAGAATTAATTATTACACGACAAGGTATTATGTTCATGGCCCTCAAAAAAAAAAAAGTTAATATGTTCATGCCGTGTCAATCCATATTTGTTCATTCGTTGACGCGATGAAGGAGAACACTAATCACACCCTCCTAATACGAGATATATATGTCTAAAGCTCTATTTGGATAGTTAGGAATAAGGGCTAATTTAGACTAAATAGCTATTCGGGACTAAGAAACCATCCAAACAGTCCAAGATTAAGAGCTTATTCTTAATCAGACTAAGATTAGTTAATCCGACATTTTGTTAGAATAAGAGTTGAGATTAGAAAGAAAAGCTCATTATTTATTCTTTCCTCATCCAAACAAAAAGTCTTAATCTGAGATTAAGCTTATTCTTAAAAATTTAGGATTAAGAATCTTAATCTTGAATAGCTAATCCTATCCTTAATCTCATACGATCCAAACAGAGCCTAAGTGTTTTAAGTATTCTACTATTCTTGAATACTGAAAAAAAACCCAATAATCTTAGATTACCAATATGAGATATAATTACTTGTGCAAAGTGAAATGAAAATCACCAACTATAACTAGACAGTACCACAACGTGTAGAATACGTCCTGTAAGTGAGAGTGGGATCTGCTAAATCAAACTATCTTCCTGAACTTTGATGGTACACATGAATATCACACTCATGAATATCGGTTTTGACCTTTATCTTTCTGTTCTCTATTTTCTTCTCTCTTTTGCCTCAAGAATGATATAAAATGACATGGATATTAATTGTTCTCCGTCAGAATATCAGAACAATAGTATATAAGGGTTAGAGACCACTCAAGAGGCACAATAAGCAGATGCAATCAAGAGGTGTTGAGATCATTCTTTTTGTTCAAATTTACTGTCACGAACGAAATAGTCTGTTTTCCAATGAAACGGTCCTTCTACAAATTCACTCTGAAAAACAGACCAGAGTCCAGCTTCCCAAACAGACAGTTTGTAACTTCAAACAATTCGTTTGAGTTTTTCTTTAGCAGCACACCGACTGAAGTTAGCTTATTTCGATTACATTTCATGTGTTTTCTCCCAAATTTTACACTAGATACTGTATATAATTTATCTTGCTCTTCAAAAGATCAGCATTGTTGCTTCCTACAGATCTAAAGATGAAAGCTAGCTGCAATATAGTCTTAAAAGAAATTATGATGCAAAATGCACTAAAATTATAATTTGGCTCATATTTAACATAAACATAAATTTAATTGGTTTGGCTCTTTAGCATTTATCAACAATAATTTCTAATTGCTTTCAACTTTCAATTATAGTTTTGTTCTTTGATTTGTTTTTGCTCTTGCGAATGGTGCCGTTGCAGAGCAACGGTTAATTAATTTTACACGTGTTGGCATTCCTCCAAACATTTCACAGAACTGATTTAAAAAATGATAAGGAGCACCATTTGCTGGCCACAATGTGGACTTTTGGACGTTATCCACATAAAAAACAGTATAAAAGTTTATAATTAAAATAAACAAAATATAGGTTGCAAAAATAACCGTAATATATATAGAAACTGTAATGATGATTGGAATTTTCCATATTTTCTACTATCAATTCCAACACAAATTGCTTATTTTCGTGAATGATTAAGAAGCCTATATAATATATATTAATTGTTACGAAGTTCCCTTTGTTTTTGCCTTAGCTCAATCGACATGAACCATACATAATATGGGTCCAAATGAACATCCGCAAAATCAGCGATGTCAAGCATCCTGCAAAGTCTTCTAATGTACCAGTACTTGCAAAAGGAAAATGTCTCTCAGTCAAATGTATATAGGTCCGATTTGTTAGTGTCATTTACAGTGAAAAGGTTTGTACCTTGACTGATGACTTGAACTTTGTTTACTCTGTCATTGTTTGAGCTAAGCAAGCAGGTACATGTTATGAATTTTCTGTTTTTTACCACTGAGGCCCTGATCAAAATCCCATTTTTTTATCATGGGATTTCATTTCATTTCATTTCGTTGGAATGAGTGTTATAATGTGTGTCTTTATTGGTGATATGCATATATTTAACTAAAAATGGAAAAGATAATTCAAGATGATATAAAATGCATTTATTTAATACAAAGATATTTTTGCTTCAAAAAAAAAAAAAAAACACTCATACAAGCTACTACATGCTAGAAAGAACAATTATACTTCTGTTTTCAAACAAGTAACTAACTCAATGCACTCCGCACAATACCATCTGTTTTGATAAAGTTTACTTCCGTGTTTTTGATAATCAAGCTTCTAATCTTTGATGATTTCTTTTTTCACATGTTCTGTGAGCCAGCTCCAGTCAACTGTCTACGATGTGACCTTCCTGCACAATCAGATCATCACAGGAGTTAAGAATTAATATATTTTATTTTTGGATAGACTAGACAGAGACTATCTAGCGAAAAGAAAAGAAAAAGCTAAAAACTAACTAAAAGGAAAAAAGCAAAACCAAAAATAAAAGCCAAAAACAAAAAGCAAAAAGCAAAAATCAGCATGTCCTCCTGCACACAGTTGCTTCCGCTACTATCCAATCATGGATCGCTTGCACTGTTCTATACTCATTTCTGAAGATCCTGTTATTGCGTTCAAGCCAGATAGCCCAAAGAGTGGTTGCAGCCAGAGTTGAATGGAAAGAATTAATATATTTAGATTAATTCTTTAATGTGATATAGATTAATAATTAATTCCAAAATTTCCTAATGCACTTCATTACATTTCCATACTGCATGTCAGGTACCTTGTGCCAAACTACATGGGCATGTATGTACCAGCTCAGCTGCATAGAGATTAGAGAGTCTGTGTGGGAGAGAAATATTACCCTTTCTGCTGGGAGGGTTAGGGGAGGTTTTGATTGGATATGAGGCTGCCATTGCAATCCCACAGAGTCCTTCCTTTGCCTTCACATTGCGTTGCATTCTTATGTAGCCTTGTTCTCCCCAGTCAGGACCCCACGAGTTCTTAACGATCCAATACTTGGTATTGTCTTTGTCTATACCATATCCCACAATCGCAACTCCATGACTTAACTCGGTGCTGCAATTGCCAGTGAACACCCCCTATTCAGCAACCAAAATCATAAAGTTATCAGAATTAATGCGTGTGCGAATATCAGTAGTCATAAGTACCACATGATTTTGTTGGTCCTAATTGTTCATGGGCTATCATAAGTACCACATGATTTTGGTCCTAATTGTTCATGGGCTATACTGATTCTATATAGTCGTTAAGTACCACATGAATCAGTAGTTCTTGGATATGAGCTATCATTGATTGATTGTGTTTGTTAACTTGTAGAAGTGATTTGCTAGATACCTGAGAGTAGAACTGGAATGGTTGGCCTGAAGCTTCAATAGCGACCGAAACTGGTTGATTTGCAACAGTTTTCAGCAGAGCCAGCTCATTATTCTCTGGCACATCCTCATGTCCGTCTATCACTACCACTGAAGATTTAATCTGTATATTGTGTCCCAACGCACACAAGACAGACAAAGAGAAAAATTAAATTATTTCAGATATTAGAGTAAATACTAAATACCTTTTTTTGAGGATATCATAATCAATAGAACTTTATTTCTTTTCTTTTTTTGAAGAAAATTAGGGGTCAAGTCCCATAACTTTTATAGTAAATAAAGAAGTTATTAACAAAAAAGGCAGGCCCAGAGAGTGAGAACTTTATTTCTTATTTATACATATTTCTGGGACCAGAAATTTAGATATTCAGATTAATTGAGTTGAGTTCTTAATTTTCTAGCTACTTAATACCAGTGTAGGCACAACAGTGGCATATTATATGTTGCATCAAGACCAACTGAATATATCGCACACCAATTAATTCAATTTTATCAAATTATTTAGGAATTACTAACCTTCATGGCATTGCATGTTCCATTTGTGGCCCTGTACGGATAGTCAGACTCAGTAGTCACGCCCCCAGATTTCTCGATAAATTTGAAAGCGTCAACCATCAGACCTCCATTGCAACCCTGGTTGTCACTGGTATCACAGTCGATGAGTTCTTGTTCTGACAAAGAAACAAGATCCCTTGTCCTGATCTGGTTTATTCCTTCAACTGAAACAATAGTCGAGAAAGCCCAGCAGCTGCCTAAATTATCACCAACAATACCATGAAATATAAGTTATATAACAGATATAAGATCATTGATTGCTGCAGAGAGGAGATCCGTATAAAAGAATAATAATTTTTATAAGAAGCATATTCTTTGCATATGACATATACGCTTCAAATTGTAGAGATAGATTTAAATCAAATGCCAATTATTTGCAACTGATTAAGTGAATATATAAAAATGAGAGCACTAACCGCAAGTTTTTTGATCTTTCACATTAGTAACAGCCCCTTTCAGCCGCCAATCGATGAACTCGGGTAGATCGCGAACGTTAACACTGTCATACATGAATTTATTGGTGTTAGTGTGAGACAGAAACATTTTACGTTTATGAACCCTGGAACCAACATAGCCGCTCTCAAATTCCTCCTTCGTGAGATCACCGAATTTGTTCAGTGCGAGCTTATAAGGCTTTCCTTGTTTGTTGAACTCATGTATGAACTTCGCATTTTCCTTAAATACACTGAACCTTTTTTGTTTCTCTTGGTGCTCACGGGCCACGGCATGGTGGCGCTGCCACCGCTCATACAGGTCCCACAGGCTCTCATCAGACCTGAGGTCTCTTTCATCAAATGGTACGGAAGTTATGTGAGGAATGAAGGAAATGGCCAGTAGTAAAATGACTAGAAAGAGGATCTTCTCCATTAAGAATATGTTCGGAGGTGATTATTCTGGGGTTTGAGTTCTTCATGTACCAGTGTTATATAGGTGAGCGAGCCATACGTAGAAATATATTAAACAATTAATAAGATGTAGAGAGGAATATTAAGGGTCGGATTTAGGGATCACTTAATGCATGAGAGACCCATTAGATCTTTTATATATATATATAGGGCAATGACCAGAAATAATAGATTTTAAGGGCCCAAATTTATTCTGGGAAGATAGAAATTTTTGGTTAAAAAAAATGTAGATAATTAATGAGTACGGACATCTAAAAGTGGGCTATGGTGCTTTAATAATCACCATTTTTTTACTTCAATTTTAAATTTTGCTTGTAAAACGCTGAAACTTATTATCGTACAGGTACAGATAATTTGATTCTACTAATCAAATAACATACAAAACTTTTTGTAGTTCAAAAGAAAACATGTAAAACAGAAGTGAATTAAGTAAAGGTCCTTCTGTGCCATATTTCGATACATATATAGAATGTGATTATGTAAATGAATCAATTTCGAATGAGTTACACTTAGTTTGAGTTTGATTTGTAATTTTATAAAATCGAATTATCTCAAATTAAACCATAAATAAATTAAAATTAAATTATAATTATGATGGTTTGAGTTTAATTTGTTAAGCTGGCTTTGATTTAAGAAATATAATGCGTATTCAAAACTTGAATCAGATGAAGAATCTAGTTGGCTTGAATATATAATTGAATTCTTCAATGGTTGAGATAGAAGTGGAACAAATTTAAGCTACAATTTATATACTTTTATTTTAGATTAAAAAATGCATATCAATATATCAAGGTCACTAAGTTTGCGAGCTACTTTTTCATGATCAGTTGATTCTAGTTAATTTGAAATTGGATTGTAAGTATATATTTCGAATTTGATAAATTGATTTGTTGGCAGCTTGAAATTGATTTGAACGAACTAATTGGGCCCGATTACCAAATTGAACACGAACAACTGTTACAAATCACGACCCCAATGCTATTTTTTGTCGCCTCTATATATCTATCTTCCAGCTTTTAAAGATTTGAGGAATAGCTTTTCACATTGTTTGCAAAAGTAACTTTTCAAAACATAATTTTGAAATAGTTTGGAAAAACATAAAATATTATTTTTTTTAAAATACTCCAAGGATATTTTAGAGAATTAATGTGTAGAAAATTAGAAATAAATATTTCGCACATATAATGGCCCTAGTTTGTTGTTCTCCTCTTACAACTACAATGTCGACAAATCGTTAAGGTTCTGAATGAAACTTTGTCGTATTTAATATAGTTACATATATACATCTGCCTAGCTACAGGTGTAGTAATGCAACATCTTTTTCCTTCTTTTATGCTACTATAAAATCTGAGATTTTGGTTCATAGTTTTGTATTGTTTTAACTGAAAGAGCTTTCTGTTTAAAAGCTGTAAAAAAAGAGAAATATGATTAGCCGAAAATGCGGATGCTTTATGAAAAGACTTTTGACTTGTTAGGCGATTATGACAACTTAAAAACATCCTATTTTCGATGTGAATCCCGTATTGGAATTCCGATTCTACATACCTGACAAAAACAACAAGGAAAAAAAAAACGATTTTACAGCTGAACTGAAATTTCAGATTCTAAAACCAACAAAAAGCTTGTCCAAGTGGCATGCAGATCTTCTATGGCGTACACAAACACATGCAAATTTGGCCAAATTAACATATGCACTAAACTAGAACGTGTTTCGCTGCATTTTTTTTTTGCATTAAATGTTATTCTCATATGAAATTTAACATATTGAAATAATAAAAGAAGGTCATCCGTGCTATGCATAACATTTTAGCAATCCTCTTGTATTAAAATAGTTATGTATTATAGTAAAATTTAACATAAAAGATATAAAAAGTAAAAGAAATAATAAGCCCTCAAAGAGCGTCTATCTCGATTTATTTTCGCCCATTTATTTTTTTTGAAGAAAATATTTTCGATTTTATTTTTAATAATGTACTGATGTTACTCAGCTAATTGAAAAACAAACAGATAAGAAACCAAAAGTAGGAATATTTTATAGAATTAGCGTAAACATAATTAAAGGTGGCGCAGATGCATTTTTTTTAATATCAATACGGTAATAATGCATTTTTTTCACAATGTGTATTTATAACGTCTGTCATTAGAATTAAATATGTATAGTATATAGTATATATATATTGGAACTCAATAAAAATCATAAATATATTCCTATAATCCTATGTTTATCAGAAATAATCACTACCATATGTAATTTTGTCATCCCTTATCATCGCTAAACACAAAGTGAACACATAAAACAGATAATATAAACTTATACACGATCAAAGTGAACACTTACAAAAATAAGTATTGTCATATTTTGTTCAGATTTTTATATGCACATTCAACTTATTTTTATTGAACTTATTTGTTTATATGTGTTCACTTTGATCACTATATATGTTCACCTTGTTTATTTATGTGTTCATTTTCTGTTTACCGATGATAAGGAATGATAAAATTACAGATGACAGTAATCAATTTTCTATATTTATCTTTAAAAAAAAAATTTGTAAGGGAAAGCATAAATGGGCCTTGATAGGCATAGCAGCTAGTGCAATCCTTGCGGATCTGCGATACCATAACAAACAAGCCACAGCGAACTCAAAACTCCAACAGGTGACAGTGCTTGTGTAGTTGTGTCTAATTCACTGCACTAACAGTAGTGGGCCTAGTAGCATTTCTTACACAATCAAAATCTATACATTTTTATACCATTTGTTGAAAGCAAATGAAACCAGAAAATTCTTTTTGGGCTGGGCACCAAGGAAAAAGCTATTTAATTTACAACTAAAACTCAATTCAAATTCACTAGATAGTCTCTATCTAGTTTGTCTAAAAAAACTCAATTCAAATTGATGTTGTATCAACAAGGTGGAAATGGAATGTAGTTCGATGTTGAACTCGTGATTTTACTGGTTATCTCGAGCTTGGGTCGAACTTGGCTTGATCTTATATATATATATATATATAGAGAGAGAGAGAGAGAGAGAGAGAGAGAACCTATGATGCATACTAATGTACGGAAGTTTCTGTGCATACTGATCCGAACTCTTGGATCTGCTTCAAAATGATCGATCCAAATCGTCCAATATGATCTCCCTATTGAAATCTCCTTGGCGACCAAATTCTATATTTTTTTTCAATATTTTTAAGTATTTTTTCGGATTTTTAAAAACTGCTATTTTTGAACGGTTCAGAAAAAATTAGATTAGCGATTTTCTAAAATTTGAAAAAATACTTAAAAATTTCAAAAAAATATAAAATTTGGTCAGTAAGGAGATTATAAAAGAGAGATCATATTGGACGGTTTGGATCGGTCATTTTGAAGCAGATCTAAGAATTTGGATCAGTATGCACCGAATCTTCCGTACATTAGTATGCGTCATATGTCCTCTCTCTCTCTCTCTCTCTCTCTATATATATATATATATATATATATATATATATATATACATATATATATACATATATATTTCTGTGGTGAGTTGCAACTCACCAAAGAGTCCACGAGTTGCGCTCAAAATTTCGAAATTTAGTTTAAAATGACCGATCCAAATCGTCTAATACGATCTGCCAATTGAAATCTCCATGCAGACCAAATTTTATCTTTTTTTTTTAAATTTTTCAGTATTTATTTCGAATTTTTAAAAACTGTTGTTTTTGAACGGTTCAGAACTAATTAGATTAATGATTTTCTAAAATTTCAAAAAAATACTTAAAAATTTCGAAAAAATATAAAATTTGGTCTGCATGGAGATTTCAATAGAGAGATCATATTAAACGGTTGAGATCCTTTGGTGAGTTGCAATTAAATGAAGATTTAAAAAAAAATTCGGTCATTTTGAACTAGATTTCGAAATTTTGAGCGCGACTCACGGACCCTTTGATGAGTTGCAACTCAACATAGCAAAACTCTCTTTCTCTATATATAAAAGCTTAAGTTTATTGCATTGCGACAAACAAAATAACAACAATATTGGTAAAATAGTTATAATTCATGAATTATAAATTTTCTATGATTATAAATATTGGCACCCAAATAAATTTAATTTTGGAATTTGCAAAGCGCAATGCACCTTGACTCCTTAAGTGAAAGGTCGTAGGTTCGAAACCCGGCTTGGGGTTCTTTCATAGACATTCAATTTAAAAATAAGTTGGGTGGCTTAGAACTCCAATTTATCTTAAAAATTTTTTAATTTTGGATTTGTATTGCAAAAATCCATTACTATTTCTGCTATCTTGGATTTTGGAAAAATGTGCGAGTAGGGTAATCAAAATTTCCATTTGAATTAACATAATTAAATTTTATCTAATAAATTTAGATTGGATATTTAGGCTGAGGGTAATCAAAATTTTCATTTGAATTAACATAATTAAATTTTATTCAATAAATTTAGATTGGATATTTAGGCTGCTTGAGAGAGAGAGGGAAAATGTTTTCTTTCATGAAGGTTAATTAGAAAGATTTATAGAGAGAGCAGTTGACGAGAGCTGATTCGGACAACATCCAATTTTCTCCGCACAATATTAATGGACAAAATTGTCGCTCTTACTAATAAAATGTACAATCAACATCATGTTTAAATCCACAACTAAAATATTGGGCGTATTAAATTCAAATTATTTAGAGAAAAATGTCGGCCTTCTATAAGCATGAGGTATGTCGCTAGAAAATATATTTGATAAAATTTGATTGCACTAACAGAAAATATTGTTTCCATTAATTTCACTAGTAATTTTAGATAAAAATAAGTATTATATATTTTTGTTAGACTAAACCTATTTTTTCCTCAAACTCTTAGTTTATATTATTTTAATTATTGATTGCATTTTAATTAAAGAATTACAAAAAAATAATATTGGAATGCATCTACTTAGTTAGAGGGGCTTGTCCATTAATATTGTCCAAAAAAAATTTAACGTTGGCCGAAGCAGTTGCCGGAGTTGACAGAATTCAGATCTGGTGCCGCGCGGCACACCGTGTAGCGCGGCATCAGAGCCGTCTGATCAAGATCCAATAGACAAGGGAGCCCCGTGCATGTAACCTAGATTGATAGGCCCGTAAAAAATGAACCGTCCGATCAAGATCAGACGGCTCGTACGCGTGCTACACGGTGTCCCGCGCTACACCGGATTCGGGTCCGAGTTGACATGCACGGCAAGTGGCATTTGAGTTGACACGTGCGTGTATATAATTTGTTTGAGACAAACAACATCAACATTCCTGAATAGAAGCGGCAATTGAAAATTGAAATTAACATGCGTCGATTTGTATGGGGCAAAATGATATTTCTGAGGTCAAGAGGTATTTGGTGCTAACATATGCCTATGGGCATATGTCAAAAAAAAAAAAAATTTCATATGACTAATGACAAGTAGTTATTGTTAGAGATATGTTATAGAAGTCAATTAATTTATAGTTATTTTTATAGTTTATGTTATTGATGATATTTGATCATTTGTTCTTGAATTTTATTATTTACAGTTCATTCAGGTTGAGTATCTGAATTGTGGATCACTATGTTTCATTTATGATATTAAAATGACAATAGTAAATCAAAATTGTTCATAGTCTTGATAATTAACAAGGAAAGAAGAACTACTTGTCCATAGTCTTGATCTAATTTCCTCTCTCCTCTCTCTTTGGCCGACGACACAAGAAAGAAGAAAAGTTTTTCTCCTCTCTTGCGTGTGTAGGCGCCTCCCTCCCTCCCTACTGCTCATGTGTTGAGTGCTCCTTCTTCTTATTAATTAGTTAATCACGCGAAGAAGAAAAACAGAGAATTAGCTATCGTTTTGGACAAGCTAGCACTTGTCTTGAGACTTTGATTAATTATCTAGGCGGACTCGAGGCAACCGGAGACAGTCGCGGAGGTGATGAGCATGCCAACGAATCCGAAAGATTGGTCCGAACCTTCCAAATACAATTTTGGAAGAGGTAACCTTCTATCGTTTTCATAAAGTGTCAAACATGTATAAATAACTAGATCTGTTTATATACAATTGTTAATTATTTGTTAATGAGTAATAAAAATTAAATTGCACATGAAATTAGTTACTAACAATTATCATATTTTTATTATAACAATAGGATGTATTAGAAATAGTAAGTGGATAGTTAATTAATGATGCCATATGTTATAAGTCAAAATAATATAACAGTGTTTAAATTTTGTTATTGAATCTAGCTCATACAACAAGTATAAATATAAAATTCTGATTTTTAAAAGAATAGAATATGATAACATTCTGATTTTGTTAATAGAAGAGTCAAGTCGCTTGACTCTTTATTTAAAAATGAAAAAACAAAATTAATGATTTTATAATATCATTATTGTTTAATATATAAAATTTTATATATAGCTAAAATGATATCAATTTTTTTAGAGAAATGTTAGAGTCCAATTTATGGGACGAATATGTCCGTCCAATACGATCATCCTCGCAATTCAAATTTTGAATGATCGATCTGCACCATTCTATTTGTTCTCCACATTGAAAACTTATAAGAAACCAAATTTTATATAATTTATTACTATTTTTCATTATTTTTCAATGTCGTTGTTATTAGAAGGTCATAATGTTTGTATAATGTATTTTTTAAAATATATAAAAAAATATATATATATAAATTTTGGTTTCTTTTGAGTTTTCAATAAATAGAGAACAAATTTAACGGTTCGAATTGGTTGTTCAAAATATAAAACATGAGAATAATCGTATTGGATGGACTTATCCATCTCATATATTAGACTTTAACATTTGTTTTTTTTTCCCCTTAATGCATGGATTCAAGAGGGGTTATATGCTAGATCTAGCGTGTATCTACATTTTTATGCCATTCGATCAATTTGACTTGTGTTTAGCTATTAATCAGATGAAGCAATAATTTATATATATTTAATTTTTTTCTCTTATAAAAAAATAAATCGAGAAACATATCTATTGATAGATTGAGCAACATTTCTTTATTGAATCATTATGCTATGCAATTTAATCTTTCATCTTCTAAAACCTGTATTGCAAATTTTTCATCTATGACTGTTCAATCTAATTTCGAAGAGCAAACTTTTACAAGCCACATGAATCTCAACAGGCTTAAATACCATTAATCGGTACGGTCACGGATGAAACAACAACACTGCGGGGTTGTTTGGATCGCTTAGGAATTTGGGGAATTTGAGAAAATTGAAATTTCTAGGAATAAATTTATTGGGAAGTGTGTAACTTTGTGAAGAGTTTAGATTGTTTATAATAAATTTATGATAGGAAGATAAAATTCCCCAAATTCTTACCATAATCCAAACAGCCCTGCAGGTTTTAGAAACTCGCATACGATTTCGATTCTTTCTTCGTTTGCCCAACATATTCTCAGAAAAACTAACTCACGCCACCATCAATCACATCCTCTTCAGCGCTATAGAGTACAATGTTTTCATCACAACCGTTCGATCTATAATGAATGTCCGTGATTAATATACGTTGAAATTCCTGCCCCATAAAAATCTGTCCGTCGAACTTAAATCAGACGGATATAAATCGTTCCAGCGATTTTGCAGCGCTGCAGAAGATTTGGTCCCACGCGACCGCGGACGGCGGACCACCCTTTCCGTCGATTCATTAAAAAAAATATATAAAAAAAAAATCGCCTTCGCTGCTGTAAGCCTATAAATCGAGCAGAGAGAGGGGCCTCAAATGGTCGAGCTTTGCTCTCATCGAGCGCTGCTCCTCCCGCAAGAAACAACCGACGCTGGGAAGAACTCGAACTCCAGCGGGACTCCAGCGCCACTCACTGGAGACGACGAAGTTAACGCGACAACTCCCATACTTAATCGACATCTCAGCTAAGGCGGAGACGACGAATCTCCTTACTAGTGGGAGATCTCAGAGCTGCTTTAGTGTTGTCCTAGAGCTTTTCAAAATTTGCACGATTGCTCAAGGTAAGTTCAATTTTTTTTTTTTTTTGAAATCTTTGTGCCTCCTCAATTTGTGACTTGGCCTGTTGATTTATTGATTCATTTTCCTTGATTTGTTAGATAAGGATAGGGTAACGTTTTGATTTCATACTAATCTCGTTAGTTTTTTAGTGGATCTAGATTTTTGATATAGATCTAGTTTTTTTTTGGAGTTTGTGGTTCTAGAAGTAAATTTTATTATAAATAGTATGACTGTATGAGAGGTTTGATTTTGCAAGTTAGACACAATGGATTATTGAGATAGAACTCAATGATTTCTTTTTTTGATTGAATTTATGTATTATTTTTGCGATGATGATACTTTGATATAGTGGTGTTGTTATTATTTTGCTTAAATATATTTGTTTATTCTTCATGTTTTAGTTTTTGATGATATATTTTTTTCCTTTTGTTGATTTTCAAGTTAGAAAGAAGTAAAGATTTCAATCATTAGTACATTGTGTTTGATAAATCTATAAAATAATTATTTTTAGAAGTATAGGTGTAGTGGATGTTTGATTAGTTACATGTTAGTACAAAAATTAGGTTTTAAAAAATTAATTGGTTTATTATAAATTTTTTGTATTAAAAGAAAATAAATAGATCATCAACAACAACAACTAAGCCTTTTGTATATTTTAGAGAGTAATTTTGAGGGCCAACATGCATTGACATTGTTATTGTAGAGAGACTTTTTCTCAATTATACTAAATTTACCTTTATTTAATCTTTTCTCCTATAGTTTCAATTGTATTCTATGCATGAATTTGAAAAGAAATGTTTAATGCATTATTATTAAATAGCTAGCATTTTAGTTTATGTAAATTGAGATTCATTCATGATTCAATTTAAAGAGCAGAAATTTCATGAGGAAGCCTAAATTTGCTAATGCAATTGAGATGTGCCTTAAATCTTTTTTTTTTTCTTATAACATTTCACCTCGATATCTCATTACAATAGATATGTGGATAGCTTAATAATGAAAATCTAAAATTGAAAACTTTACAAAACTCAAGCGTTGTCGTTAAAAAATAAATTGTAGTTAGTTAAATTAGAGGCTCATATATGATGATTTAATTTTGGAAAAAAATAAATAATGGTTAATCTAGTAAGAATAATTGAGAAACTTTCATATGTATTGAATAATGAATTTCGAGCTTTGTAACTATTAATCCCCTATATTTTGTATTTTGTTTGCTCTCAATTGATTTTTCTTTTCCAAGGGCAAAGTTAATTATTTTATGATTTGTTTTATTTCTTTTTATTATCAAATTATTCTTTTATAATTATTTACCTGGTCGTTGTTAGTCTTGTCCTTTTATATCACTTTTTTTTTTTACCTTCAAACAATTTAATTTAGAAGTATGATAAGCCTTTTTCTCACTAAAATTTACCTCTATAGTCTATAGTCTCGCCAACAGCCACACTTTATCCTTACAAGTAGATTATTTTGTCTTTTGTTTAAAAAGGAAGTGTGCTATAGTTCTTTTGAAACCTAGATATATTTTATATTTGGGTAAAGGTGGCAACTTGATTCAAATGATACGTCCAATTAATTTCTAATTGAAATTTGCCTTGATTTCATAATGTAATAAGTATAACATAACTAAATCTAAATTGATCCAAGATCATTTCAAACAAAATAATGCTAAATTAATTTGCAGTCCATCTAACCATATTGGACTATCATGAACTAAAACCTTAAACCTTAGAACACTAAATCCTAAACTTTAAACCTCTTAAGCTCTAAACTTACTAGTGATTGGAGCATAGCCTTATGAACATACCTTATAATATATTATCAAGATCTGATTCAAGTCAAATCGAAGTAAGATGACGTAAGTTATTGAACATTACTTGTGTTCGTGTTCCAATACACAAAATTGTGTATAAATTGTTTACATAAGGTAAAATGAAATGAAGCGCTCAAATCTAAAATAAAAAAATCTAATAAAATTTCAAAATACTTATAATTCAAGGTTGTCTTATCTACGTTCTTGATCGTTGCCTTGTGCTTTTCCGACCATACTTTCAATTCGTTAAATTTTTACGCCTTCCATTGAATCTTGGCTTTTCTCTTGTGTTGTCAATACTCAACTCTCGCGAGCCTTTTCAATACAATATACTATCTTTCTCACAATGCATTTTTCAATAAATTTCCTCACTAATGAGCTGTTCGAACATTGTCTAATTCTCATGCCCTCTCAACAACTCTATTGCCGTGGGCTAACTATTAGGTAGAGGCACCAAAAGGATGTGACTTTCAACTTTTCATCTAGCTCAAAATCGACCACATTTAATTGATTGATGACGTGAACAAATTTGCCTATGTGCTTTGCAATTGACGAGCCTTGAACCATCTTGAAGTTGAAATATCTTTCCATTATTTTGAAATCTAATAATCGTTGTAGGAGATGGTGTTGGTTGCTTGTTGACAATTTCTTTTATAGACTCGTTGATCTATCTATCACACCTTTCGTTGTGGTTTTTTCATGACATGACTTGCACACTCATTAAGTGTGAATGCTAAAATAATGAATATTGTACTTTTCGTTGTAGTCTCCTTCATGACATAACTCACAATGCTCATTAATAGTGTGAGTTGTACGATGCATTGTAGTCTCTTTCATGATGTAACTCACAACGCTCATTAATAGTGTGAGTTGTACTATGCTAAGTGCTCACCATCCATCTTCTTCCACTCTTCTTTTGTCATATCTTTTGGTGCTTTATAAAGTAGCGTGTCTTAATTCTCTATCATAAAATAAATTCATCTTTTGATAGCTAAAATTTTGGCCATTGAAGGTACTTTGCCTTGTCATTATTTCAATGGTTGTGCCTTCTTTACATTCAATTTATGCCACACAAATAAACATAGTCATTTGTCGATTCTTAAACCATCAATTTATGAAGCAACGAAGAACATGAGAAACAACAAGTAAACACAAGTACAAAAGTAACACAAACTTTAAGTGAAGAACCATAATGAGAAAATCAATGTAATCATGCATTCTTACAATACAAGGAATAAATAGATTTTATGTAAGAAATTATGCCTTTAAAATAAAATAGAAGCAGAAGGCAACAAACTACATAAAGGTGATTATTTTCGTTTTTCTTTTACTATTACCTACATCATCTGTTTTCATTTGCAACAGCGATTTCTAGTTGTACTCAAATTGTACTAGAATTCTATTTTAGTTTATTACAAATATGCAAAGTAAATCTTGAGCCATTTATTGCTTGATTTGCATTGTACAAATGGTGAGCTACAATATGTTATAGCTAATAGTGATAGTGTTCTAGTATTTGTCACGTTCTACGATATATCATTTGTTGAGTAGTAAAAGTCAACCTAACAGCGAACAACTAATGACATCATTTTTTGAATGGTGGTTTCACCTTGATAATTATAGAATTTGTAAAAGCTCAAAATATGAAAAATTGTAGCTTATTTTTGAGCGATTTTGAAATTCTTCAATTTGAATCTATATATGGAAGTTATAATAAAAATATTAAAAATTTATCAATCAATTTATATAACAAGGATCAATGTTGACCCTGGTAAATCGTAAATATTAACTTAAGTTAGGATAAACTTAGGTTATGTTTTGAACTTGATGGTTCGACACTTAGTGCTCACGTCTAGTAGGCGATGCTAACAACAACACTAGCTAATATCAACTATTTGTCTTTTAGAACAAGGAACGATGCTTGTTCTTCTCGAAACAATTTGTTGAGGACCAAACCAACTATAGAATAATTTGTTCTTGTTCGTGTTCCTTGTTTTTGTTTTAGGTGCATCTAGGTACATCCAAAAAAATATGGTGTAGGATATATGCGTGTTTGGATTCTCCATGAACAAGGAACAAGCCCTTGTTTCTTGTCCCAACAAATCCAAACAAGACAAGAAGCCCTTGTTCCTAGTTCTCACAAATCCATGGAACTAGAACAAGAAGTATAACAAGGCTTGTTCTAGTTCTTGTTTCTAGTTCATGAATTTACCAAACACAGTATGCCTTATTCCTCGAGTTACACCTTGTTTTGTTGTGACTTAACGTCACATACCTTATTTTCTATTCCTTATTCTTATACAATCAAACACACCCACAAATAATTTAATTTCTATGGGAGATGGTTTCGCCTAAGATGTTCTTTTTCGTAGTGCAGGATAAAAAATCCGAGAGATGTCAAATGATCTATCTAATAATAAGGATGGACCTGATTTTATCGGCTACTACAGACATCTCTTTCGGATGCAAATTTCAGAAATTGAAGAGCGGTCCCCTTCCTCGCAGCCAGTCCAATTGTTTTGCAAGAGTCTTGGTGGAGGCCTTTCTTATTATGCAAAGTCCAAGTTGATGAGTGTTCTTCATGAGGCTGCTGATGCTCTTAACAAAGAGGCTGATGAGGTACTTACGTGACCTGTTTGGAAGGATGTTTGGAACCCTTGTTACTACCTGTTTTGAACCCTTGGAATAAGGTCTTATTCGGAATTGCTAATTCTTGGGGTTGCCAAACACATTTTAGAACACGCCGAATAGCTTATTCGAGTCCTTATGCTTGTTCCTACAAAATGTTGGAACTAGATTGGAACTAGCTAACCATCCAACAATAAAACATTATTTTATATTTTTTTCATTGTTTATTCTTAACTAACCACCCAAACAACATCTCTTAATTTATGAATAAGCAATTTTCACCATTCCTTATTCATCACCTTTGTTCTAAAATAAGCTATTCAATTCTTATTCACCACATTTCAAAACATCCTAATATATGAATTGCAGGTAATATGCACATGACTGGACAAGGAGCTATTTGGTTTTATGTGTTAAGTAATCTTTTCGATTATTTTTGGATTCTCTACTAAGGCTACTTTTATTGAGATCAACTTTGTTATCATATTAAATAGTGCGGATGTTGATTATTATTTGAAATAAATAGTAGTCTGTGATCTTTTTCCTTTTAGATTAGATAATTTTAATGATATTAGATCTCTTGATCATTATCGAAGATGAGTGATAATTCTATTAAAATTGAATGCAGCTTCTTGGAAAGATAATAGCCAAGCTTGAGGCTGAATCGAATTTGGGACAGTCATGCTTTTCTGGCAAGTTTAACGAGGGTTCCACTCCAGAACCTTTTATAGGAAGAAAGAGAAAGATGCCTATTGGTTCTAATTTCTCCCAAAGTGACAATGACTTCTGCAACTCAGAGCTTGATGAACAGGTCAGGGTTGCAATGCTGGCCTGTAGAATTGGATCTGATATCGTTGTTTTCTTTTCCAGTTATACTTCTGTATTGCTTTGTTAATTTTTAGTTTCATCGTTCTTATTTTATCTCTTGTTAGTGGTTTACACTATTCAGGCCTTGTTAGGGCCCTATGGGGGACTGTATTAAACAAGGTATTCTATTAGGCGATTGCACAACTTAGGCTTCATCAAGCATATTTGCATAAGTGAAGGTTGTCGACTACTAGTATGAATTTGGGTGAAGTTTTCTACATAGTCTTTTCGATGCCAGGAAAGAGAGGGTTGTGATAGGTGCAGCGAGCCAACGTAAAGTGCAAGCCATTTTTCATGGAAATGGAACCCAATCGTATTACTATCTACTTTTAAGTTCTGGTTGTTTGGTTGGGTTTCATTTCTACCATACCCCAACTTGTTTGGGACTACAGGCTTTGTTATTGTTGTTGGGTGAAGTTCAACATTTTGAGTGAGTTTTTGTCTTCCTGTGCCGATACTGTACCAATCTGAGGTCAGTGCAGAAGTTCAGTTGTTGGTTGTTCTTTAGGTATTGCATTCTTGATATGGTGGTGGTTTGCAAGTTCTTCTGTGTCAGTGTAGGTGGTAGATTTGGAGACATCCGTACATGAGACAATTTTGTCTGAAAAGCCAAGCATCAAGTTTGTGTTGCAACTCTCCTTCTCCGAGCATAGACCCCATCTCAACACAAGAAGATAGTTTTTGTGGTGTTACTGCTACCCATTTAGTGATACCTGCCCATTATAGTATTAAAATCGGAGATTGTAACACATTTGAAATTCTTGATTTCTGACAGGTACACACAGGCCTCCAGTCAGCAGATGCCAATGGGGTACATGAAGAATCTACTGACAAATACTCAGCTGATTTATTACATAAGGTACTACCCCTTGCTAAGTTTTTTCAGGGCGTGAGTGTGCTATGAGTCCCTTAGTCTCTACTTATGTTCCCAAGCATGGTATTAAGTTAATTAGGCATAGGGTTAGAAATGCCGTCCTAACTTATTACACGTAGAGAATTATTATGCTTGTTTTACTTGTATAATTAACTTATAAGCTGCATAAGAATTCTTAACATAGATGTATATTATTAAGTGAATCAATATTCTTTTGTTATGACTGTTAAGCTACTTTTTTTATAATTTAAATGCAAATTGTTAGACGTGACAGTTAGGTTGGTTGGGTTATGTTGACTTTGAAGAATTGTCAGGTTATGCTGGGTGAATTTGAGACCGTCTAGTTTTGAGTCATATTCATGTCTCGGGTTAGGTTTGTTCAGTTCAAACTTTCTGCATAATTCGGGTCCCGCGGGATCTTGAAGCTAAATTAGTTTTGCCACCTCTGTGCTGGTTGGGTCGGATTTGGGAGGTCAGTTTAGCTTCAGAAAATTGTCAGGTTATGAGATCGGAATTTAGGTTTTTTAGTTCCATATCATATTTAGATCTTGGGTCAGGTCAAATCAGGTTTGGGTTCAGGCCAGTTCTTCAAATGAATTCTGGTCCAATTGGGCTGCTTTCTTGGATCAGGTCAAATTTTGCCACCTTGACACCTTCACATATTGTTAAGTTTTTATTACTATTAAGACGATACTTCTGAACATTTTGTAGATTTTTACTTGTACTTAAATGAATGAATCTTTTTAATTATTATACCAAACTTCGAAGGGAATTTGGTCTTCTTGTACACTTTCCAGTATTTTGGATCAATTTTGTCGAAGGTCATTGAACTTGGCATGAAATTCAGTTCAGAACTTAAAATTATCTTTTTTAGCCACTAAACTTTCATATTTATCCAATTTTTGTCAATCCTAGTACCAATCTTCAAGAATAAAGGGGATGCTCAAAGCTGTACAAACTATAGAGGGATTAATTTTATGAGTCATACAATGAAGCTTCGGGAGAGAGTGATAGAGCATCGCTTGAGACGGACAAATGTTTCAAAAAACCAATTTGGTTTTATGCCTGGGAGGTCGACCATGGAGGCCATCTTCATATGGTTTTCATTGATTTGGAGAAAACATACGACAAAGTGCCAAGGAAAGTTATGTGGTGGGCACTAGAAAAGAAGAAAGTCCCCACGAAGTATGTTACTCTTATCCAAGACATGTATGATGGTGCTGTTACTTGCATCATGACATGTAATAGTGTGATTAGTGACTTTCCTATTAAAATAGGACTACATCAGGGATCAGCTTTGAGTCTGTATATTTTTGCCTTAGTGATGGATGAGATCAGGAAAGATATACAGGGAGAGATTCCTTGGTGTATGCTCTTTGCCGACGATGAGGTGTTAGTCGATGAGAGTAGGACGGGGGTCGATAGAAAATTGGAGTTGTGGAGACAAACTCTAGAGTCCAAAGGGTTTAGGCTTAGTAGAACTAAGACGGAGTATATGGGGTGTGAGTTTAGTTTAGACGGTCAGGTAGTACCTATGAAGGACACCTTTCGATATTTAGGGTCGATGCTGCAGAGCGATGGCGCGATAGATGAAGATGTCAGTCACAGGATAAGATCGGGGTGGGTGAAATGGTAGCAAGTATCAGGCGTCCTATGCGATAAGAAAGTCCCGTAGAAGCTAAAAGGCAAATTTTACAGGACAGCGATTAGACCTGCGATGTTGTATGGCGCAGGATGTTGGGCTACTAAAAGACGATATGTCCAGAAGATGAGTGTAGCTGAGATGCGTATGTTGCGGTGGATCTGCGGTCACACGAGGAAAGATAGGATTAAAAATGATGACATACGGAATATGGTTGGGGTCGCACCGATAGAGAAGCTGACCCAACATTGTTTCAGATGGTTTGAACATATCCAACACAGACCTCCAGAGGCACCGGTACGTAGCGGAATTCTTAATCATTTCGAAAACACACGGAGGGGGAGAGGGAGACCGAGAATGACATGAGAAGAAGCGGTGAAAAGAGACCTTAAAGAATGGAACGTCTCCAAGAAGTTGGTGATTGATAGGAGCGCTTGGAAGTTAGCAATTCATGTACCGGAGCCATGACGTAGGAACTTAGGGGTAGGAGCGATGCCATAGGTTTGTAGGTCGTTCTATTAGGTCACAATAGAGGTCTAGGTTTCTACTATTACTACTATTATTAGAGGGGGTTTTTTTTTTCTTGAATGTGTTATCTTTTTGGGTTTCTTTCTAGTCTACCCTAACTTGTTTGGGAAAAAAGACTTAGTTGTTGTATCAATTTTCTTGTTAAAAGATACAAAGTTTACTTGCCACCTATTACTATTTGGATGGACAAGTTGATTGAGTGACTAAATTTGGATAAATATCAAAGTTCAATAATCAGAAATGGATAATTGGGAGTGTAGTGACTAAAAATGGGTCATAACAAGTTAACTAAAATATTCTAATTGTAGTGTTTCTGAAAATATCATAATATATAGCAAAAATATGTAAAATTTGGTATTCAAGGGTATTTCAATATCGTGAACAACTTGAACGGTTTGGATCGACCATTTGAATTTTGGATTTCGAAAAATGAGTCGATAGAAAATCGATGGTGCGTTAGCCATTCTCTATATCCAAACCGTTCAAGTTGATCACAATATTGAAATATTCTTGAAGACCAAATTTCACATTTTTTTTCAAAATTTTTTGTTATCTATTATGATATTTTCAAATTGGAGGGCATGAAATACTCTAGTCATAATGTTTTTAAAATATCATTATAAATAACAAAAAATTTCAAAAAAGTATAAAATTTGATCTCCAAGGATATTTCAATATTGAGAATAACTTGAACGGTTCGGATTGACCATTTGAATTTTAGATCTCGAAAAATGACTTGATGGCACGAGACCCTCTATGCTATCAATGGCACATTAGCCCTTCTCTTCTCTCTATATATATATCTACAAAACATTGGCAATAATATTCTTATGAAAATTTTGCATTCTTCATTCAATGATAAATGTTAAATTTTTCAAATTAGTGATACATGATAGTTCAATATACAGTCCCTGATGGTGCTTTGTGATATTTTGTTTAAGATTACCTGTGGTCTAGTAGCTCAGTTGGTAAGAGCACTTGGATCTCTTCTAAGAGGTTCTGGGTTCAAGCCCGCATGCTTGCGATAGGTTTGGTAAGCCAGCGTAAAAACTCAGCCATATATACAAGAAATGACCCGATCGAGGTGTCATTTCTAGCCTACCCCAACTTGATTGGGATAAAAGACTTAGACTTTAGACTTTAATAACTATCATAAATCCCTTCTTTAGATGTAATCTAACAATACTAAAGGTTAATTAACTGCACAGACTATTGTTAACATTTCCTATCATTTATGGATTTTGGTTTTTTATTTCTTTTTTCCACTACTGGAACAAGAGTGGTTCATTTCCTAATTTCTTGCCAGCGTGGATCCATTGCAAACCTATGTATACTATTGCATTCAATACAATCAAATGCTCATGTGTTTTTTTCATTTTATTTTTGGAAGCTTTGCAAGATGGAGGAAGGTGTTGAAGAGTTTCTAAATGAAGTAGTACTTAATTGTCGGTATGTTCTGTCACCATTAGCCTCGTATTTCATTTTTTTTTTCTTGTCTATGCTGACCTAATAGAACATCTAGAAAAGTTATCCAAATATCAGTCTTATTTTGCTATACATACAATTGTTTTTATTTTCATTCAAACTCCATATTGCTGTTAAGCTATGTTGGGTGCGGGTATCGTATCGGATACGGTGCAGGTGCGGGGATACGTCATTTTTCAAAGAATTAGGATACGGTAGTATATATAAAATAATTAAAATAATATATTTTTGTAATTTAAAAAACTAATTTATATATTTTATTAAAGTATATATATTTTCGTAATTTGTAACTAGCTTGTGTAGTAAATAATTTGTACAATTAAAAACTAATTATAATAGTTTTTATGTAATTTTTACGTTTCGAGAACTTTCGAAGTGGATTTCGGAGCCCTGAAAATGATCGTTACAAAGTAAACCTCGGTAAACCCTGTGGATCTCGTCGCGAGCTTTCCAGATTGTGGATCTCGTCGCGAGCTTTTCAGATTGTGGTCATGCGTCCCAAATGGACGTTCCTATCAAAACTTAAGTATGTTTGAATTTCTAATATTCAAAAACCTATCCCAGCCGTATCAAGGATTCAAACTCATTAAAATAATAGGATTCGTACGTGGCTTATCTGGTGCGTATCGCACCTGTACCTCGTATCGAATACGTATTCGATACGGGATATGGCCCAAAATTTACGTATCTGGGTAACATAGCTCTCAAGTCAGTTAACACTAAAAATAAAGTTTTAGAGGAAGGAACTAGGCATGTGGGAGCATGTTAAGTAAATCAATAAGATCACAAGCTGATCGGGATCAGTTATTTGTAATTGTTATTTATGGTTATTTGGGCTTTGTGAAAGGCCAGTTCTAGATGAGTATTAATTATTTTACTGAAGGTGATTGGTCACTGGCCAACTGCAAAATCTTCCTGAGAAGCAGTATTTAATTAGCATAAAATGAATAAATACAATGCAGGACAATGACGAGTGCTGAGAAGCAGCTGCTTGGCAGTAGGATACAGAATCTTCCTGAGAAGGCTTATGATCGTTTGATTGAGATTTTCCAGATGCGAAATCCTTTCTCCAGGCAGAATTCAGACTGTGTCTTCATCAACCTGGACAAACAGGTCTCTCTCTCTCTCTCTCTCTCTCACACACACACACGTCTGGTTGGTCAGTTGAGACCACATTGTGTTTGGTTTTGGCAGTATTAGTTGTGATCTGGTTGTGTCTTGGTTTATCAATATATTGCATCAGGTCTGATTTAAGCCTGTAAGATTTCGCTGTACACAACTCTGATTGTGATTTCTGACCTGCTGGAGGTTTGGATAGTCTAGGTCATGTATTGTTAGATCTGGAGCCATGTTGTCTTAGGCTCATCTTTTACATGTGGGTGCATATTAGGACATAATCTCAAATAAACATTTTGTTGCACATCCTTACTGTAATGGTTTCTCATGTTCATATTCATGTTGGTACATATTAGGATACTGCGACCTTGTGGAGGCTTTATTACTATGTCGAGACCGTGCGTAAAGCAAGCAAGACCTGATATAGCAGGTTCTGTATAGTACTAGATTGGGTAAACCCTGCACATTTGGTACATAGGGAAAAAAAAGATACTAGGCTGAGAAATTAGGATTTTATCTGAATTTGTGATACCTTCAAATTTTTTCCTCTTTTTCTTTTTCTTCTTGTTTTTTTTTTTTTTTTGGTTCTCCTAGGTAAGTGATTGCTTATTCCTTTCCCTAGAACCAAATTCATTGTTGGGCAGTCCAAATCGTAGCTCATTTAACAGAAATCGTTCTCCGTAAATTGAACACTAACTAATTAGGATGTGATTGTGCTTGTGACATTACCTCTAAGAATTGTGTTTTGTAGCTTTTTGGCTGATAAATACCATTGGATAGGTTGCTTCTCATTGGCATTGGATTCACATTGTGGTGGTCGTGTCACAATTTAAACGAGTCTAGTTGATGGAAATATTATACCACAATGTTCATATTAAAAATTCAAATCACTGCTTAGAAAGTTTGTAGTACATCTTTTATAACGTTACTATTACAGCAACGGGTCCATAAAAGTTGGCTAATTTTGACTTACTACTGACTAGTTAATTATCTATGCAAAATTTTAATTTTAAGTTGACGTACGTGGAAACCAAGGAGCTAAGTGTAAATTGAATGAAAATAAAAGTAGAATTTGTTTTTTTAAAAAAAAATCTCTAAACTATGAATACAATAGCGAACTAACGAAAAGAAAAGGCACGAGCATTCCGCAACTTTTTCTCAAATGGACTTGCTCCTATATAATGAGCTTCATTGTCAGTATTGTTTAGTGAGAAAGAAGTGATTTTTTTCTTTCTAAATCGTGCGACAGCCGAAAAGCAAGATGATACGTCAGCGTATGGTTTTTGTGTAGTTATTGTCAAACAATGCACCAAATAGTTCCTGTTGCATCCAACATGTCATGTATTGGCTGTGTTTGAATAACAAATAAATGCTCTATTCTCTATTCCAGTGTATTCAAACACACATCATATATTCGTGAATAGAGTCATATTACATATTCCCTACCTATTAGTAGAGAGCAACTACAATATGCATGACTCAAATGTAGTTAATGACCGGTCTTTAAGAATAAAAGAATTTATCGACTTTTCATTTCCAGCGAATCACAAGTGACGCCATTACAACTTTTGTGACATGCACGTCGCACAGATTTACTTCAGGCTATTGACCATTAATTCTCTATATATTGACTACCTCTTGTTCTGTTCTGTATCATCATCTTTCTTCATACAAGTTGAAATTGAAGACATGAACTTCCTGCTCCTTTGAACTCCCTATACTTAGACCGGAAGGCAAAGCCTCAGTGAGTGGGAGGGAGGGAGGGAGAGAGAGAGAGGAATTAGAGAATGGAGGTACCTAGTTTAGAAGGCGGTAGATCAGTTCATATGCAAAAGCAGAATGAGTATAGCTCTGCTGCATCAGCTCATATTGTTGACAAAGGTAACATTTAATTGTTCACACTGTAATGTTTCTGGTTGCTTGTTTTCCAATGAACTTGGCCCCCTTGCATTTAATTTTGTTGAACAATTAAGAAATTATTTCACTCAGTTATATCAGTTTTCAGACTGCTGAGTAATAATTCGATTTTATTGACAACAATAATTATATTATTGAGTAACATCCAATTTATACACAACAAATACTGTTTTTGAGTAAGGATTCCACTCTATAGGCAACATCATAATAATAATAATACTGTTTATAGACAACCAAATACTTCTTTTCCCTCTGCTCATTTCATTTTACAGTCAGCAAGTCTTCATACCTTGCAAATAGTTCGAATTTGTTTGCTCTCTCTTGATTTTTGGATAATCTTATGAATCATTACTCTTCTTTTTTTTATTAAATGAATCACTGTTTTCTTATCATCCTTAAACAAATTTCTACCAAGGATTCATCTCCTTTAAGAAGAAGAAATCAGAAAGATGCACATATCAAAAGCATATAACACCATTAACTAATTTTACATTTAATTAAATATAAGGATGCTCCTTTGCTTGACAGATTCATGGCAACAAGTCGGGCTGTTGCTGGTAACATCATTCAACTGCGCATATGTGCTGAGTTTCTCAAACCTGATGTTAGCCCCTTTGGGCTGGTATTGGGGTCTCACATGCCTCATCATCGTTGCTGCTTTTGCAGCTTATGCCAATTGGCTCTTGGCAGGATTCCATGTCATTGGTGACCGCCGGTTCATCAGATACAGGGACCTCATGGGATATCTCTTTGGTATGTAAATAATTAATTTTTAATACCACCAAATCTTTGTACATTGTTGCACGCTACACATCTGCATCAGTGGAAACCTACCAATGATAGGCGCTAAAGGATGATAGAGGAAAGAATGGAATATTATGAAAACACGCTGATAGGAATAGTAGAGTGGAAACATTTAATCATGGTGGTCCATCAATAATTAATGGATATTTGTGCTGCATTCATTGGAGCTTCATTTAAGTATAAACTTGTGCTCAGATTGATTTTCACACACGACTAAAATCAATTTTGATCAAATTGATATATATAGCTAGTATGTTACTATTTTGCATATATATATGCAGGCATATTTTCTGATCCAGCGTATTATTTTTCACTTGTAAGAGCCCCGGTGTTATTCTACCGATTTATTTTATTTTTTTTTTACTTTGCATACAAACACAAAACACACGCGTAGTATTTTAAAAAACATTCCATGATCAAACACAGACACTACACATGAGGGCAACACTTCACGGCATGAGACACGGATACAACACGGAATGGAAATGTTTGAGGCATGTCCAGATCATGTCCTTAGATGTGTCGTATCCACTTTCGAATAGACACTCCATGACATGACACGATACGTGAATTGTCGAGACACACCACCGCATATGTATGTGAGATTTTAGTTATGAAATAATGTGTCCCTCTTTTTGTCATGCATATACTCCAATTTTTTTTTTTTATTGAGCCAAGAAAAAGAATGAACGAAGAAATAATTGCTCTGACGAGGATCAAACATTACACTTTAAAGTATGATTTGTAAAATTTATGCATATTCCTTAGATATATATTCTTAACATAATTTTAAAACTTTGAAAACAATCAATGCTTCAAGTTAAAAAATAAAATGTGTTTGGACACATCATGCATGACACGACAAATCTAAGGAAGATACGACCTGGTAAAAAAAAAAAACGCAAGACATCGTATGACACACGTTTCTAGAACACTAATGTAATCAGATTAGATTAACAACTTAATCTCCTACTTTTAAGTAACGTAATCTCCTAAAAAAATGGCATTCTTTTTGCTAATTCTTTTTAGTGCATTCGAAAAGATCATGTGTATGTATTTTTTATCCTTATCTAACTTGAAATTAATTTGTAACCAGAACCAAAAACACGAGTCCATTAGATAAAAGAGAAAAAATATAACTAAATGGACTCACAGTACTGAAAGTTGTCATCCGAAATATAGTGACCATGCACGTACAATAGAATATATAATCAATTATTATATCCAAATGAAGAAAGGTTTAAAAATAACGCTGCATGCAAAAATAAAACGAACTAGATGCGTTGTACGTAGTGAGGTAAAACGAAAGAAAGGTTTAAAAACAAAATGATGCTTTTTGAAGGGTCAATTGAACTAGATGCTTTGCTAATTTATTACAAGGGAGGTGAAATCCGAATTCGAAACTACCAAATATACAGATATTTTTATTATAACAAAAGATTCGGTTAATTTCATTTAGACTTTCAATCGGAGTTTCATTTAATTTCGGTGAATGAAAAGTTGAAAACATTGTGGCATATTTTTTCATCAATTATCATCATAAATTTTTGTTCAACAAACATTTTAATTTGAGGTTTTTGCCCCTTTTAGTTTTCATTGTACTTCTCTCTGTATTTTTTTTTTTGTTGTGGAAATTTGACATATATATAGTTTTGCTTTGAAAGAATCAAGCTATATGAGATAAATATTACAACAATAAAAATCGGTAAAGGGATCATCCCATTTTTCTGTGGAACACATCTTATGGAAATTAATTAAACGAGTAGCTGAAACTATCTGGAATCCAATATATGTTGCAGTCCACTTATGGGTTGTTAAAATTACTTGGAATCCAATGTTGCAGTCCACTTAACAAGTCAGAATCACCATTAATATGTCTAGATATCTAGTCCTCTCCTTTATTCAGCGGATATACATCACTCTTTCCTGTCGATAAAACAGATAAATAATTTGATATTTATAAACATGTGAAATTTGTCGATGACTAAAACATGACCAAAGTAGCAAACCAACAAGTGGTTGTGCTTCTGTCAAAAAAAAAAAAAAAAAAAAAAAGGTGGTGGTGCGCTGCACTCAGTCAGCTACGGATATGTTGGATAAGCATATATAAATTATCTCTATTATCTCCAACACTCTTTTTCAAGAATTGAGAGTGACAGCCAATTAATTCTGAAGCCAAAGGTTGTCTCCAATGATTGTGAAACACGTTCATTGGTTTAAGCCTTTAAGGTGCTATTCATTGGCAGGTCTTTAGTTTTATTTCATCCATGCCTCAATGCAAGTTTGAATAAGTTGACATTAATTTAAAGTCGTGTCAATCCTCTTATAAATTTGAATTGACACTTTTAGTTTTTTCGAAATTTCAGAACTTTTTTTTTATGTAAATTACCATGACAATTTGATATCTTCAAGCTGGTAAATCGAGATCCTTGTTATGAATTTTTATGAGAAAAAGTCATGATCCTTTGGTAATGTTTGAGAAATTTTTTTGATGACTTCGAAGAGTCTGTGATCACTGATCTCACTGGAACACACGACATGCAACTTAACTACTGCTACGCTAGCTTTGTGTGATAATCTTTATTTACAAATAATAAAAAAGAGGATGTGAATCTGTGAATTCTTCACAGAATTGGCTATTCTATTTTTTTCAGGTGCCTAAGTAATTTTCATTCACATTTTTGTAGGAAAAAGGATGTACTATGTTACATGGTTTTTGCAATTTGCGACCCTACTTCTTGGTAGTATGGGATTTATCCTTTTGGGAGGGAGGGCTCTTAAGGTATGTAGCCAAAATTTCAAGAGTACTTGATTAATATCTCATTAAAAAATATGTATATACATGCCGATAAGAACCGTAATACTTAAGAAGATGTTCTTTTATAAACTTTTAATTGACATTTGGCAACACAAGCCAATCTCGAGCAGTTAATGATACATGAGCTAGCTTTTTCCATCAATGAAGGAAATCAACTCAGAGTTCAGTGATTCTCCAATGAGGCTACAAGTTTACATTGTTGCAACTGGTGTTGTCTACTTGGTCTTCGCATATTTTGTTCCAACAATATCTTCCATGAGAAATTGGCTAATTTCTTCAGCTATTCTCACTGTTATTTATGATGCAGCCATACTGGCTATCGTCATTAAAGATGGTACGGGCCTTTTAAGGCTTAACTAAGTTCTATATGAATAACTAATTTTTCATTATGGAAGATCTGTGTGTTTATCAAAGATGGTATTTTTGTCTATATTAGTTACAGTCAAGTAGTATTGCCCCATTTGTACCAAAACCTACTCGATATATATGAGTTGAGGCATTGGAAGCACATATTTGACATTATGTTCTTTTGTTCAAGAAGGCAATACAAATAAGGCAATACAAATAAGGCCAAGGATTACAACATTGCGGGAAATAAAGCAGAGAAAGCATTAAATGCCTTTGGCGCTATGGCAGCCATTCTTGTTTGCAATACATCAGGCATTTTACCAGAGATTCAAGTAAGCAGGCTGCAAATCTGCAACTTTTTGTTATGGTGTTTGTTTCTTAGTGAATTTGTATATATCTTATGAAATCAATATTGATGATTTAGTTATATACCTGATTGCAGAAAATAGAAATGGGAAAGCAGTTATTTAAAATTGAAACACCCCAAAAACGAATATCAGAGATCACCGAGAATTGAAACATAACGGAACTACGAGGCAAAACTAAATGTTAATTTTAACTGATAGAATGGCAGTTCATACGGTAATTGTTAGTTCAATTCTGAGCTATGTACTAATGTACCTGGGGGGAGTACTTAAAACAACTTATAAATTTGCAGTCCACTGTGCGCAAACCTGTGGCTGCCAACATGAGGAAAGCACTTGTGATGCAGTACACAATAGGCCTAGCAATCTATTACGGCATCAGCGTAGCGGGTTATTGGGCATACGGTGCCTCTGTCTCTGAGTATCTTCCCGAAGAGCTTAGTGGGCCTACATGGGCAAAAGTTCTCATCAATTCTACTGCTTTTCTACAGAGTATCATGTCTCAACATGTAAGTCACGATTTATATGTTATCTAACTAATTTTTTTTATCATAAATATGGTAAAAAAGTAAGACGTCCAACATTTGTAATGGTTTTTGACCCTGTTGCTAGTTAAATTTAAATTCTAAAACAACCATTAAGCTGAACTATCAAAAAAAAAAAAAAAAGTTGAGGTTTCTCGGGACAAGAAGAAAAGAAATGGAACTTCATTTTATCTCTTTTCATGAGCTTTGTCAATTCCATTAGATGTTCGTTGCACCCATACATGAGGCTCTGGATACCAAGTTTCAGAGATTGAATGAAGGCATGTTCTCCAAATACAACTTGATATGCCGCTTCTTTGTGAGATCAATATTCTTTGGACTTAACATACTTGTCACAGCGTTGTTTCCCTTTATGGGAGATTTTGTTAACCTCTTCGGATCGTTCACACTTTTTCCTCTAACATTTGTCTTCCCAAGCATGATTTTTCTTAAGGTATGTGATGTTTTGGTATGTTTATTATTTATTATTTATTATTTGTTCCATGATTGGGAAGTTCGTAAAGAAAAGAATAATTTTCTTGCTAACATGTGCAGATCAAAGGAAATGCTGCTAGAACGGAACAGAAACTATGGCACATGGCAATCATAGTTTTCTCCTCTCTTATGAGTATCATCACCACTGCTGCTGCAGTTCGATTAATCATAAGCAATACAAAGATGTACCATTTTTTTGCGGACACATAATTTTTATGAAGTTGAAGAGCAACATATATATTTGATACCGCCGTGTGAAATAAATTATATGTCTTTAAATTGTATGATTCGTGGAAGCGACATATTTGCCTAATGTAAGGATTGAGTTGCATTTACAATACTATTGGAGGAAAACAAAAATAGTAAAATATATTTGGTCATGTAAATTCTCAGCAATCGTCGTTTCTCCATTGACCATTATCTTTATTTGAAGAACGTCGTTTCTCTCTATTATCATTGCCATCATTCCCACAGGCCTGAAATGCTCAAATGGTTCCAATTTACAAACATAAAAGCTAATTAATCAACAAAAATTAACAACTACCAGAAGTAAATACTTGACTTGAGAGCATAATTTGTTTGCCAATAAATTAGGTCAAATTTGTGCTGTGTACTCAAAAGCAAATTAATTTGTGCACAATTTGTTCATTATTTTACTGCACAAACGGCACAGATCAACCTAAATACAAATTCAAGAAAACTTAGGCCAAGGAGCGATCTTGGGATTTTTTTTTTTTTTTGAAGAAAAACAAGGGTCAAGCCCCTGTCTTTTGTATTAAAATAATGTCTAAAAGTACAAATATTTGCAAGAAGCTAATCAAAGCAAAATTAAAAGTAGAAGGGAAAAAAAAGAAAGGAAAAAAATATTCCTATCTAAAGACCCTATCTATGAAAAGCGAATCTGCAACCATCATTAATAATAGTCTGGAAAGTTTATTGGAGTGGAATTAGGGCTGTCAAAATGTGGTAAGTGGCACGGAATGGCATCGAACTGTTACCGTGCCACTTATTAAACGGTACAATACCGGCATGCCACTTACCGTTTCATTTATTAAGCGAAACAATTTTTTGTGCCATCAACCATATATTACATATAAAACGGTTTGAAATGAGGTTGAAATGGTTGAAACGGTATAACCAACTGTGCCATAAACCGTGTCACTTAAAAAACAATATAGTTTTTTATGCCACAAACCGTTCCATTTCGGTTAAACGAAACGGTATAATGGTAAAATGGCCCACCGTTGACAGCCCTAAGTGGAATGCCTTGAGAAAATGTTGATTGCTGATGCAACTTTGAGACAATTATTCCTGAATGAATAGGCAGTTATTCTCTTTTTCCAAAAAAAAAAAGGAAATTGAAATAAGCAGAATTTTGAAAATGTGGAAATGGCCTAGATTTATCACTTTTGTTTGTCCTTTATGAATGTTCCTAAAGGACGTTTAATATGGATTGTTTGTATTTTCAGCCGGTACTCAGTACGCACGTACAGATAGTACTACAACCACACAAATTTTCTATAAAATCAGGGTTAGACATTAAAAAAGTTCTAAGCACTGAGAATATGTATCTAGGGCTGTCAAACGTGGGAAACGAGCACGAAACAGGACAGTTCCATTTTCATTCCGTTTCGCTAACGAAACAGAACAGGTATTTCGTTTTCGTTCTATTTCGGTAAACGAAATAGTTTTGTGTTCCATTCTTCATTTTATATTGATTTCAACATATTTTGTGTTCCATTTTTCATTTTACATTGATTTCAACATATTTTCGTGTTTTATTTCGTTTACCAAACTTTGTTTCGTTTTCGTTCCGTTTTAAAAAACGAAACTCATTTGTTCTTTCGTTTTCTATTTCGTTTGAACGAAACGGAACGTAAACGTGCGAAACGGCATCGGTTTGACAGCCTGGACCGCAATCCAAAGTTCTGTGCGGAGGGCCCAGCACCATGTAGCTTTGGTGGGTTAATCTGGGACAGCTGCGCAATTATAACCATAATAATAATTATCTTCTATTCATACGTGTAGGAAGGAAGCTCACTTATCATCTACTCCAGAAAAGAATAAAAAAATTGAACTTCTCCTGATTTAATTATCACTCTCTATCCCCTGAACTAATACACCGCGTATAGCGATCACTTAAATCAATCCGGAGTCCGAACCAACTGAATCTCATAAATAATTTTTAAGAAAGACGAAATTTCTAATTTCTAGATTTTTTATATGTTAGATTGGAAAAGAAACAAAATTGGATGGAAATGACTGTATGGGACAGTCTAAAAACGTCAAAATTCATAGTTTTCTTCTATTCAGACAACAGTGAAAAATGAAGACAATAAAATTTGTTTCCAACAATATTTTGACAATGGATAAGCGAAGTATACTACAATGAGAGGTTTGGCTTTTGAAATCGATAGTTGAAACCGTAACATTGACAATATACATACGGTTTTTTATTTTTTCCCCCATAGTTTATTGTATAAAGTGAAAACATGTTTATCTATTTTTTTTTATTTCATCGTCAATAATTATAGATCATATTATTCTAAAAGTTTTGTTGATTCGCATTCTAAACAATTTTATTTTTATTTTTTTTTTTGGAAAAAGAGAAGCAGAAAAAATAAATTGTTATTATTTGCTTCTCTCAATCTATCCTCTTCTCAAATATTATTTCATTCACCCGTAACATTATTAAAGTAAAAAAAAAAACTATTCAGATTGCAGAACTTAATATTTATTTGATCGAAGGATTTACATAAATTACGTACCCAATTGCCATGGAATACCAATGTACCATCACAAAGACTTGTTGCAAAGCTTTCACTGTCGCTCATCGGAATAAACCCGTTTCACAAATAGAAAGATTTCATATGACATAGAAGATCGTTCTACACTGTACACTGAGCAGTGCTTTAGTCAATGCTTTCACACGCTCCTTTCTCACTTCCCACTGAAAAAAACCTCACTAGAAAAGGCACTTGCGAGAGAGAAGATTGAACATGGAAAAGGATAGAAGAGAAGGAAAGAGCGGATAAGAACAGAAAGAGAGATGAAGGTTTCTCTAATACCTCAACTGGTGCTGCTCTGCTCCGGCCTTACTCTCTCCTGTTAGATTATTTTCATATAGGCTGACGAGTCTATATGGAAAGAATCTAAATTAAGTGTGGGCTGATTTGTTTGGTATCCAAGTTTCTATTAATTATGGTAATAGGCTAAATTTGGCTGTAAAAGAATAGCAGATTTTGTGCAATAGATGCGTTGCCTTTTATAGGTGGTTGTATTTAGAAACATTGCCTAATTAAGATGGTTAATTATAGCATTGTTTGGAGGCCAAGAAGCCTTTGGCTCTCTATATATAAAGGGGTTGGTCCCCAAGGGACAAGACATCCATGAAACAACGTGATTACTGCATACATGAGTTGATAGCAGCAACTCTGCCCCTCTTTCTAGTTATTATTCCATCGATTAGAGAGAGATAGTGCTTTGCTTTTAGGCGTAAGGCATCAAAGGGCGTGTCTTGATCCTTTGGAAGACTTCCTCCCAACCTTGGTGGTGATCTCACAACACTAAGGACTTTAGAAACAAGCAAGACGTGCTCAACATCAAGATTCATACAATAGCAATGGAATTAGGTAAGCTTCCGCTCATGATTTAGTTTTCTTGTGTTTTGGAACGGTCCGTTCCACTGCTGGTTCTGCGAGTTCATGTTTTTATGGTTTTGCTATTTGATCTGCTAGAATTGTTATTCCTTTGGCTTTAATGCAAACCCAACAAGTGGTATCAGAGCCACTCGTCATGAGCCAGTAGAATAACACAAAATTTGGATCTAATTGCTTGATTTTGTGAGTTTTGAATTGGTATCAAATGTTTCTTGATATTCTGGCATTTATGGCGGTCCGTTTCATGGCTCGAACGGTTGTTCCACTTTTTTTGACAAAATTGTTTATGACTTGTTTGATTGAGATTTGTGCCAGAATTGTTGTTTGTAATTGCTAAATGGACCCAAAGGGCTACAACTTGAACTGTTATTGAATTGTTTGATTTTATTTAGCCCTTTGTTATATTTCAAGTTGATTTGAAATTGCAATTGCATGAAAAGATTTTGAAAATTAAGTTAAAGTTTTGGAAATTCAAAATCGTTTAAAATCTGACCTAATTGGATGATTTAGATTTAGAGTAGATTGTCAGGTTAGGAGAGAAATCATTAGGGTTTCTCGACCTAGTTTAGGACGACATCTATCTACTTCTCTACGGTTTTCAAACGGACCGTCCTAGAATTGGGGCGGACCATTCTAGATTCAGTTTTGGTTGCAAACTGCTTAGGTATTGATCAGATCTTAAGGGGGCGGATTGGTCCACTACCAGGACAGTCCGTTCCAGAACCAGAATTGTTAGGTTTTAAGCCAAATTCAGGTTGTTTGTACTGGTTAGGTACAAATAACGGTTTATGCATCCCTCCTCTTCTTTTCTCTGCCGTGGTTTTCATTAGTAAGAGCTGTAAGCGTTGGGTTACACCATGTTGTCATGAGGACAAGTTCTGTCGCAGAAAATAAGGTCGGCGCCTAAAGTGTCCATATGACCCTGGCCTTTTCTGGGAATCTTGCCTGGATGTGGTGTAATTTCAATGGCTGCTGGCTGAACGGGAGACCACCGCTTTCTTTTCTTACCTTAATATGACCATACTGGACTGTATGGTCATATCTATCTTTGGTTCTCTTCTGGTCTATTTAGGACGGATCGTTCTCTCACCAAAACGGTCCGTTCCAGGTTTGTTGGTTCGTATGTATTCCATACGATTCAATATGTGTATACCTTAGGGTTTGCAATTGGGTCCTAAGTCTTTATCATCCTAAGTTGGTATTTAGTTAAGACTTTTCATATTAGTATTGATGTGCATAATGAAAGGTCTTGGTTTAGGTATACTTTAAGTCTAATATAAAGGTAACTTGAGTTGTATTTAGAGTTGAACCAATATTAATATCATCCCGCCAAAGTGGGCTCTCATATTAATGGTTGTTTCAATTCTCAATTACAAAGTGTATTAAGGTATATGTAATCTTTAAATTATGGATCGGCCCAAAGGAAGGACATAATTTAAAGGCTACATGTGCAATGTTTTGGTAGAATCATATGGGTAATGATTATGAGGTTTTACATATGGTTAATTAATCGGCCCAAAGGAAGGTTAATTAATTGATATGTTATGAATAATTACATTTGATACTACACCTGGTCGATTGAAGTTTGCTCGGAGACTCCAAAGAGCACTTGCAAATGAATAAAGACTAGTAGATGGGATTTGGACCTTTATGTTGTGATTTATTGCTATACAGTTAAAGATTAATGTAAGTGCATATATCAAGTTTAAATAATCAAGCATCTTTAATATTCCAACTTAAAATTTAAGGCTCTCAGATTGGTTTGATCTTGACCATGTGTTAAGGACTGATATTCCCATTAAGGTCATAAATTAGAGTTTGACAACTCAGATTAAAATAACATGTGTCTTATGATCATTTCACCATTCTTGAGACATTAAAGGGGGCAAAGTTTCTAATTTCATTAAGGCTAATTCATATAAGAAAATATTATACTTGAGTATCAAGAATAATATTATGTTTCTTGCTAAGGTACATGAATAAATTTACTATTGAGAATTTAAGTATATTTTGACACAAAGTTTCAAGTTGTATCTCTTAATGGGATAATATGTTTTGTGCAAAATCAAAATTCTCAATTAATAAGGATAGCAGTTTATATTATAAAAAATAAAATATCAACTAAGGCAACTATTAATAAAACCCAATATAATGTGTAGACCGGATAGTTCACAATTTATATTTGGGGATATCCAATAAAACTCGGGTTTATAACCCACTTGAGAAGAAATTGGATGAAAGGATAATTAGTTGTTTAGTTGATTATGCCCAAAGATCTAGGAGTAACCAGATTATTATATCCCACAACTAAGGATTAAGTTTTAGAGACTTTGAGAGTGTTCTGGTTGAGGGGGAGAGATAACACATTAGGATATTATCTTCAAAATAAAATCATAAGTGCCAAACTTCAATAGGACCGTTACAGGACTGAAACAGACCATTTGATTATTAGTATGGCGCATAAGGGCTAAAATGAGAGACGAACCATTTGAGGACTTAAATTGACCATCTCTCTTAGGGAACCCAAACGGACCGATTGAGGATTCAACGGACCGTTTAACTCAAACCCTAAACAAAAGCTGAACTGTTTGAGGACTGTTTGAGGACTCAAATGGATTCCTCTACTCAAACGGATCGTTTGTGGATTTAGACGGACTGTTTGACTCATGAGTTAAACCCCATTTAGGATCTATGGACTTAGATTCTGGTAATGATTAAATTGAAGATAATGTTGTCAATCTACAACTGCAAACACCTCAAGAACTAGTGCTTATAAGATCCACTAGGGAGAAAAGACAAACAATATCGGATGATTGTGTTGCCTATCTTCATTTAAAGGTGGATTACTGCCATAAATAAAGAGATGAAGTTCATGTGTGATAATGATATTTGAGACTTAGTAACATTGCCTAAAGTTAAGAAACTCATTGGTTGCAAATGGACATTTAATACCAAAAGAGATTCTAAAGACAATGTGAAAAGGCATAAGGTATATCATGTCACTAAGAAGTTCATATAAAAGAAATGAATTTACCATAAAGAGACTTTCTCTCTAGTCTTATTGGAAGACTCTTTTAGGGTAATATGGCACTTGTAGCACATTTTGGATCTTGAGTTTCATTAAATAGATGTTAAGAATATGTTCTTCAATGGAGACATTGATGATATGCAACCATCCCATTTTGAGTCGGATGATACAAATAAAATGGTTGCAAATTTTAAATCTATTTATAAACTCAAAATAGAAGTCTCAATCATGATGTTACAAACATCAAGTGCTTATCTCATTTGGTTTCGAGATTAACTTGGTTAATAATTGTATATATCACAGGTCAGTGGGAGTAATATTTTGCATTAAAATATAGTTTACTACTAGAAATGATATTATCATGTGTACTGGGCTTCAAGGTTCTCGAGCCTTTTAACAAATGATAAACATCAGTTAGGTTCTCAAGTAGTATGATAAGATTAAATGCAAACTATTAGATACCCTGTGATTAAGGCATATATATATGATACACCCCACAAATATTGACTAAATAAAGTTGGAAATAAAAGTATTCCTTTTGGTTATAAGGAATTTAAATTAAGATTGTATACATGTGGATACTGTATATAAAGATGCAAAGTCAATATCTGTACAATATGAGTATAGAACTTTGGAATGCAACCAAAATTAATTATTAAATATGTACTTACAGTTCGAATGTCTAAAATAGGTTGAGGTCATTTTAGTATTCTGACTTCGATTTTAGTAAATGCCGTAATAACATACAAAAGGATAATTCCATGAAGAACGCTTATTTATTAGCATCTTCCACAATGGAAATAAGGTTTATAGTATGTTATAAAGCATTCAAATTTAAGGAGTATGATTATGAATTTTGTCACTAGGTTGCGCATAATAGATGCTACTTAAGCATCACTATGGATATTGTGACAATAATTATATATATACTCCAACAACATGAACTTAAATAAGTTCAGGCACATTAAAACTTCAAGTTTCTTGTTGTAAATAAAAGAGTTAAGAATAATTTAATGTCAATCTAGCACATTAGAACAAAACTCCAAAATTGCAGATCTGTTCACAATATCTGGAAACACCCAATACAGTTACAGAAGCATTTTGCTTGTGTGGGTGTAAATTCAGTTGAGAGTTTATAACTTCAGTGGGAGTTTATGTTCAGTGGGAGTGCTTGATTGGACATATATTTAGTTTTTCAGTTTATTCAGTATGTAAAGAATTTCTGCAGAAATGAATAAAGATTCAGTTTTCATTCTGACTCTAATTAAGTTGACCTCACTTCAGTTTTGGGTGACCAATAAAGTTGGAAATAGACACGTGACAGTCGAACTTACGTGTATTTTCCACACCACTTATACACATTTTAATTCAATGTCGTTCATTTATAATAATATTATGATCATTGTGGGTTTAGTTGCGACGGCTTTGCAGGATTAGAAACCTGTAAATGCTATAATGTAACGAATGCTTCCTTGGTCTTCTGTCATTGTGAATGATGGACGGAATTAAGGGCACAAAATTTATTACCATAAAAGTTGAGCTCATTAAAGTTAAGGACATTGGATAACACCAAACATAATAGCCCAAGTGGGAGATTGTTAGATTATTTTCATATAGGCTGACGAGTCTATATGGAAAGAATCTAAATTAAGTGTGGGCTGATTTGTTTGGTATCCAAGTTTCTATTAATTATGGTAATAGGCTAAATTTGGCTGTAAAAGAATAGCAGATTTTGTGCAATAGATGCGTTGCCTTTTATAGGTGGTTGTATTTAGAAACATTGCCTAATTAAGATGGTTAATTATAGCATTGTTTGGAGGCCAAGAAGCCTTTGGCTCTCTATATATAAAGGGGTTGGTCCCCAAGGGACAAGACATCCATGAAACAACGTGATTACTGCATACATGAGTTGATAGCAGCAACTCTGCCCCTCTTTCTAGTTATTATTCCATCGATTAGAGAGAGATAGTGCTTTGCTTTTAGGCGTAAGGCATCAAAGGGCGTGTCTTGATCCTTTGGAAGACTTCCTCCCAACCTTGGTGGTGATCTCACAACACTAAGGACTTTAGAAACAAGCAAGACGTGCTCAACATCAAGATTCATACAATAGCAATGGAATTAGGTAAGCTTCCGCTCATGATTTAGTTTTCTTGTGTTTTGGAACGGTCCGTTCCACTGCTGGTTCTGCGAGTTCATGTTTTTATGGTTTTGCTATTTGATCTGCTAGAATTGTTATTCCTTTGGCTTTAATGCAAACCCAACAAGTGGTATCAGAGCCACTCGTCATGAGCCAGTAGAATAACACAAAATTTGGATCTAATTGCTTGATTTTGTGAGTTTTGAATTGGTATCAAATGTTTCTTGATATTCTGGCATTTATGGCGGTCCGTTTCATGGCTCGAACGGTTGTTCCACTTTTTTTGACAAAATTGTTTATGACTTGTTTGATTGAGATTTGTGCCAGAATTGTTGTTTGTAATTGCTAAATGGACCCAAAGGGCTACAACTTGAACTGTTATTGAATTGTTTGATTTTATTTAGCCCTTTGTTATATTTCAAGTTGATTTGAAATTGCAATTGCATGAAAAGATTTTGAAAATTAAGTTAAAGTTTTGGAAATTCAAAATCGTTTAAAATCTGACCTAATTGGATGATTTAGATTTAGAGTAGATTGTCAGGTTAGGAGAGAAATCATTAGGGTTTCTCGACCTAGTTTAGGACGACATCTATCTACTTCTCTACGGTTTTCAAACGGACCGTCCTAGAATTGGGGCGGACCATTCTAGATTCAGTTTTGGTTGCAAACTGCTTAGGTATTGATCAGATCTTAAGGGGGCGGATTGGTCCACTACCAGGACAGTCCGTTCCAGAACCAGAATTGTTAGGTTTTAAGCCAAATTCAGGTTGTTTGTACTGGTTAGGTACAAATAACGGTTTATGCATCCCTCCTCTTCTTTTCTCTGCCGTGGTTTTCATTAGTAAGAGCTGTAAGCGTTGGGTTACACCATGTTGTCATGAGGACAAGTTCTGTCGCAGAAAATAAGGTCGGCGCCTAAAGTGTCCATATGACCCTGGCCTTTTCTGGGAATCTTGCCTGGATGTGGTGTAATTTCAATGGCTGCTGGCTGAACGGGAGACCACCGCTTTCTTTTCTTACCTTAATATGACCATACTGGACTGTATGGTCATATCTATCTTTGGTTCCCTTCTGGTCTATTTAGGACGGATCGTTCTCTCACCAAAACGGTCCGTTCCAGGTTTGTTGGTTCGTATGTATTCCATACGATTCAATATGTGTATACCTTAGGGTTTGCAATTGGGTCCTAAGTCTTTATCATCCTAAGTTGGTATTTAGTTAAGACTTTTCATATTAGTATTGATGTGCATAATGAAAGGTCTTGGTTTAGGTATACTTTAAGTCTAATATAAAGGTAACTTGAGTTGTATTTAGAGTTGAACCAATATTAATATCATCCCGCCAAAGTGGGCTCTCATATTAATGGTTGTTTCAATTCTCAATTACAAAGTGTATTAAGGTATATGTAATCTTTAAATTATGGATCGGCCCAAAGGAAGGACATAATTTAAAGGCTACATGTGCAATGTTTTGGTAGAATCATATGGGTAATGATTATGAGGTTTTACATATGGTTAATTAATCGGCCCAAAGGAAGGTTAATTAATTGATATGTTATGAATAATTACATTTGATACTACACCTGGTCGATTGAAGTTTGCTCGGAGACTCCAAAGAGCACTTGCAAATGAATAAAGACTAGTAGATGGGATTTGGACCTTTATGTTGTGATTTATTGCTATACAGTTAAAGATTAATGTAAGTGCATATATCAAGTTTAAATAATCAAGCATCTTTAATATTCCAACTTAAAATTTAAGGCTCTCAGATTGGTTTGATCTTGACCATGTGTTAAGGACTGATATTCCCATTAAGGTCATAAATTAGAGTTTGACAACTCAGATTAAAATAACATGTGTCTTATGATCATTTCACCATTCTTGAGACATTAAAGGGGGCAAAGTTTCTAATTTCATTAAGGCTAATTCATATAAGAAAATATTATACTTGAGTATCAAGAATAATATTATGTTTCTTGCTAAGGTACATGAATAAATTTACTATTGAGAATTTAAGTATATTTTGACACAAAGTTTCAAGTTGTATCTCTTAATGGGATAATATGTTTTGTGCAAAATCAAAATTCTCAATTAATAAGGATAGCAGTTTATATTATAAAAAATAAAATATCAACTAAGGCAACTATTAATAAAACCCAATATAATGTGTAGACCGGATAGTTCACAATTTATATTTGGGGATATCCAATAAAACTCGGGTTTATAACCCACTTGAGAAGAAATTGGATGAAAGGATAATTAGTTGTTTAGTTGATTATGCCCAAAGATCTAGGAGTAACCAGATTATTATATCCCACAACTAAGGATTAAGTTTTAGAGACTTTGAGAGTGTTCTGGTTGAGGGGGAGAGATAACACATTAGGATATTATCTTCAAAATAAAATCATAAGTGCCAAACTTCAATAGGACCGTTACAGGACTGAAACAGACCATTTGATTATTAGTATGGCGCATAAGGGCTAAAATGAGAGACGAACCATTTGAGGACTTAAATTGACCATCTCTCTTAGGGAACCCAAACGGACCGATTGAGGATTCAACGGACCGTTTAACTCAAACCCTAAACAAAAGCTGAACTGTTTGAGGACTGTTTGAGGACTCAAATGGATTCCTCTACTCAAACGGATCGTTTGTGGATTTAGACGGACTGTTTGACTCATGAGTTAAACCCCATTTAGGATCTATGGACTTAGATTCTGGTAATGATTAAATTGAAGATAATGTTGTCAATCTACAACTGCAAACACCTCAAGAACTAGTGCTTATAAGATCCACTAGGGAGAAAAGACAAACAATATCGGATGATTGTGTTGCCTATCTTCATTTAAAGGTGGATTACTGCCATAAATAAAGAGATGAAGTTCATGTGTGATAATGATATTTGAGACTTAGTAACATTGCCTAAAGTTAAGAAACTCATTGGTTGCAAATGGACATTTAATACCAAAAGAGATTCTAAAGACAATGTGAAAAGGCATAAGGTATATCATGTCACTAAGAAGTTCATATAAAAGAAATGAATTTACCATAAAGAGACTTTCTCTCTAGTCTTATTGGAAGACTCTTTTAGGGTAATATGGCACTTGTAGCACATTTTGGATCTTGAGTTTCATTAAATAGATGTTAAGAATATGTTCTTCAATGGAGACATTGATGATATGCAACCATCCCATTTTGAGTCGGATGATACAAATAAAATGGTTGCAAATTTTAAATCTATTTATAAACTCAAAATAGAAGTCTCAATCATGATGTTACAAACATCAAGTGCTTATCTCATTTGGTTTCGAGATTAACTTGGTTAATAATTGTATATATCACAGGTCAGTGGGAGTAATATTTTGCATTAAAATATAGTTTACTACTAGAAATGATATTATCATGTGTACTGGGCTTCAAGGTTCTCGAGCCTTTTAACAAATGATAAACATCAGTTAGGTTCTCAAGTAGTATGATAAGATTAAATGCAAACTATTAGATACCCTGTGATTAAGGCATATATATATGATACACCCCACAAATATTGACTAAATAAAGTTGGAAATAAAAGTATTCCTTTTGGTTATAAGGAATTTAAATTAAGATTGTATACATGTGGATACTGTATATAAAGATGCAAAGTCAATATCTGTACAATATGAGTATAGAACTTTGGAATGCAACCAAAATTAATTATTAAATATGTACTTACAGTTCGAATGTCTAAAATAGGTTGAGGTCATTTTAGTATTCTGACTTCGATTTTAGTAAATGCCGTAATAACATACAAAAGGATAATTCCATGAAGAATGCTTATTTATTAGCATCTTCCACAATGGAAATAAGGTTTATAGTATGTTATAAAGCATTCAAATTTAAGGAGTATGATTATGAATTTTGTCACTAGGTTGCGCATAATAGATGCTACTTAAGCATCACTATGGATATTGTGACAATAATTATATATATACTCCAACAACATGAACTTAAATAAGTTCAGGCACATTAAAACTTCAAGTTTCTTGTTGTAAATAAAAGAGTTAAGAATAATTTAATGTCAATCTAGCACATTAGAACAAAACTCCAAAATTGCAGATCTGTTCACAATATCTGGAAACACCCAATACAGTTACAGAAGCATTTTGCTTGTGTGGGTGTAAATTCAGTTGAGAGTTTATAACTTCAGTGGGAGTTTATGTTCAGTGGGAGTGCTTGATTGGACATATATTTAGTTTTTCAGTTTATTCAGTATGTAAAGAATTTCTGCAGAAATGAATAAAGATTCAGTTTTCATTCTGACTCTAATTAAGTTGACCTCACTTCAGTTTTGGGTGACCAATAAAGTTGGAAATAGACACGTGACAGTCGAACTTACGTGTATTTTCCACACCACTTATACACATTTTAATTCAATGTCGTTCATTTATAATAATATTATGATCATTGTGGGTTTAGTTGCGACGGCTTTGCAGGATTAGAAACCTGTAAATGCTATAATGTAACGAATGCTTCCTTGGTCTTCTGTCATTGTGAATGATGGACGGAATTAAGGGCACAAAATTTATTACCATAAAAGTTGAGCTCATTAAAGTTAAGGACATTGGATAACACCAAACATAATAGCCCAAGTGGGAGATTGTTAGATTATTTTCATATAGGCTGACGAGTCTATATGGAAAGAATCTAAATTAAGTGTGGGCTGATTTGTTTGGTATCCAAGTTTCTATTAATTATGGTAATAGGCTAAATTTGGCTGTAAAAGAATAGCAGATTTTGTGCAATAGATGCGTTGCCTTTTATAGGTGGTTGTATTTAGAAACATTGCCTAATTAAGATGGTTAATTATAGCATTGTTTGGAGGCCAAGAAGCCTTTGGCTCTCTATATATAAAAGGGTTGGTCCCCAAGGGACAAGACATCCATGAAACAACGTGATTACTGCATACATGAGTTGATAGCAGCAACTCTGCCCCTCTTTCTAGTTATTATTCCATCGATTAGAGAGAGATAGTGCTTTGCTTTTAGGCGTAAGGCATCAAAGGGCGTGTCTTGATCCTTTGGAAGACTTCCTCCCAACCTTGGTGGTGATCTCACAACACTAAGGACTTTAGAAACAAGCAAGACGTGCTCAACATCAAGATTCATACAATAGCAATGGAATTAGGTAAGCTTCCGCTCATGATTTAGTTTTCTTGTGTTTTGGAACGGTCCGTTCCACTGCTGGTTCTGCGAGTTCATGTTTTTATGGTTTTGCTATTTGATCTGCTAGAATTGTTATTCCTTTGGCTTTAATGCAAACCCAACATCTCCAACTTGGCCTCTCCTTCTCCCTCTTCTACTCCTCTTCCCCAGTCAACAACAGGTTAAATTTTTGTCAATTAACCCACATCCCTGATCAAATAATTCTGATATGTAGTCTCCCACTAAAATTGAAAACCAATTTACTATCACTAATGTTTCTACTCAAATTGCAATTACCAGTAAACCTTGATTTCCCACTATTACTAATTAAATTAACCAATTAGTAGTTGATTTTAGTCAAAGAATTAAGTGGTAATTACAGAACTAAGAACTAAACAAGACATGAAGACAACCATAGAGCTAATTTTCCTTTTAAATTGGTTATTGGACACAACCTGGCTATGTCTCAGCAGTCACAGCTCAGTTATCACCAATTCCCAAATTGCATTATTGTAACAATTGTTAAAACAATTACAAATTACAACTGCAGGTACAGTTCTCACTGCAAGGCGACCAACCAATGTAATCTTCCATCCGTCAACCGGCACATGCATGTTGCGTACAAATCAAAATAAAGCACTAAGACTAGGGCCATGCAATGAATCTGATGCATGGGAATACACCCCACAGAAGTTTCTGACTGTGAAAGGCACTTACTTCTGCTTGCAAGCCGTCGGATCCAACAAGCCGGCCAAGCTAAGTATTATCTGTACCGAATCTGATTCCCAGTGGGACATGAACTCAAGTTCGAATTCAGATGCTAAAACTCATGTGTCTACTAATTTAGAGAAGGGTGGTTCGTTGTGCTTGGCCGTTGGACCTGAGGATATACTATTCACAAGCCCATGTCTCAGCTCTGATGTGCAACAGTTTGAGTTCACTACTAAAGACAAGGTTCAAGCTTTGGGATAAGAGACTCAAATGTAGAGGAGCTGTGCAATTTTGTACTTTACAAGGCTTTTTAATTTTTAATTGTATTTTGTATGATATATATCATGAACTCAGAACTCAATAAAATCTGGGATAAGTGGGGACATTGTTTACATGGTATTTTTTTTTTTTTGGCATAATAAGTATCTGGACCATGTGATTAGGGCTGTCAACGGCACACGTTATTGCGTTATGCCGTGACGTTAAGCAAAAACGGAACGGTTAGTGGCAGCGCGAAACGTGCCGTTTTGATAATGGAACGGCAAACGAAATGGATAGTGGAACGGAATAGCACATGCCGTTTATTGAAATGGTGTATTTTGTACATGCCGTTTAACGAAATGGTAAATGGAACGGCAAACGAAACGTTGAAATTGTGTCGTTTCGTTAGTGGCACGGCAAACGGAACGCCCTGTTCCGTTGCCACTTACCACGTTTGACAGGTATACATGTGATAAGCGTCAAAAGAATTACTTGGGAACTTGAAGTACTAGTATAAGCTGTGCTCCAGTATCACATTTTGGAAGGGTGAGGGAAGAAGGTTAGGTGAACTTTTAATCCTCATCTTGCTCCACAAGACCAGACAACTTCAAATAAAGAGGGGTGAATGCACCAAGAGTAAACTTCTCACCTTCAAACAACTAATTTTAGTAACCCCAAATTTGAGGTGTAGAAGTTCACTTACTCAATCTTACCTCATCGCCCCTTATTTCCCCTCTACAGATTTTACTGGAGCACAGCCAAGTGTTATATACTCCTCCCAAAGTGGAAAATCAAAACGTCTTTTGTCTTTTAATATCATGTATAACTCATAATAACCACAACGAGCCTTGGAACAGAGGGGTTCAAACTAAACATCTTTCGTAAGTTCACATATTTTGAAACTCTTTCTGAGAGGGGAAAAACATTTAGCAACATAAATAAAAAAACACTTTCAAAGGAAATTAAGGAAAACAAGAACAAAGTGCTAAGTTTTCTACTCTAGTGAAAGATATATATTTCAAAGAAGAGGGTGCAAAAAAAGAACACATGATACCGAAAAGAGAAGATAAAATTGCATTCCTAACGATCTCCAGCTACCTTATAAAAAGAAATACAAAAAAAAAAAAATACAAGTAGCACTATCTATCTAAAAGAAAGATCTAACAAAATATGCACATCAACCAATAATTCCAACTTAGTTTTCCAGCTTTCAACTCCCACGATTCTTTCTACTTTATAACAGCAAACCTTAATTAATTCTCATTATTCAAAGATATAGTACTATGTTGAGAATTTAGTATAGTTTAATCCTTGCTTGGATTGGTGTGCGACAAATAGGACATGTCTGAAGGCTCGGACCGCAGTCGTGGCATGTCTGTAAGAGAAGAATAATATCATCACATGCATTTTCTATATTTTGGACTGGTGCATGAATTGCACAGTTTAGTTAGAGAATTTTCTACAAAGTAATTACATCATTAGCACAGAAAAAGATTTAGCTAATGTCTGGAATATTGTAAAGGAAAACTTACAAATCTCATAACACAATATGGCATTTAATTTTGAGGAATGAAACTACAGAATGCAAGAAAGCTCACCTGATGACCACAATTAAAAGCCATGTTCTTTGGATTCACAAGGCAAATGGGACAAGTCTGTTGACAATAAAATATCCAAATTATTCATGGATAATTGTTTGAAAAAGATAAACACTTTCAATCCTACAACAACATAATATTATTAATAACTAAACAGAAAACACATATTAAATATAAACTGGCAAATGATACTTATTAATTCACTTTGTTAGTGATAATTGCTTATTTTATATATTATTTGGTATATGGTGAAACCTAAATTTTTTTTAAATCTTTAATGCTACTTAACTTCTATTTTATTTTATTCAAGATACAGGTTACTGGTGACTTTGTATAAAGAGTAAAATGATTAATTTATGAACATCCATAGTACTTCACGATGAGATGAGATTATAAACTTGCAATTGTAATGTTTGAACTATGGACATTTTATTAAAATATCCCAAAAAAAACATCAGTTAGCACTTAGCAGAATCTAGAATACTAAAGACAAGGAATATTGGATGCACTTCAGAGTTTAGATCATTGAATCTAACTTCAGCCATTGCATACCAGTATGGGGCTTAGCACAGCAACAGGGTAAAATGATAAAGCCTGACAATTATTCATTAGATGATAAAAATGTGTACCTGATTATTGTCAGTAGAAGTGGATCCCAAACCAGTGGAACCTGTTGAAGCTTTTGGATGAGTCTGGGTGTAAGAAATAGGTAATGAATTGTTCCCTTGAAATTGATTGGATTCACTTCTTCTAGAAGAACACCTTGGTGGTGGAAGAGCAACTTTGTCTGGTGACCTTCCACGTCTACGCCTGTGAGTGAGAGAGAGAGAGAGAGTTATACAAAAGAGAACAAGCTGAGCTTATAATTTTTTATGCTCTGACCAATACAATTCGGTCAATTTTGGATCCACTGACCAATGCAATAAGTTCAACTCAATTGGCCATAGTTTTAACCTGATTTGCAACAGAAAAGCGATGAGTAACCTAGAAAAAGAAACTTTTAAAGCAGCATGGTAAATTGATAAATTGATTTTTCCAGATAAAATTGAGATGGTGCAGGTCTAGAACATGAACAGCTTGCAACCAAAACCAACTGGTATGGCATGCAGATTCACCTGAAACTAGACTTAACCACACCTGATAAGGCAATAAGACTACACAAGAAACCCAATATATCAAAGTAGATTGTAAGTTTGTAACCTTGAGTTGACTGAAACCTAAATGAACTTTAGGTAGTAAATCTGACACAATACCACCAGTTTGCTGCCCTAGGTATATATTTTCATGAAAAGTAGAAAGAAAGATGAAGAAAAAAGAGAACACTATCTCACCCTAAGAGACCCAATTCAATTGTTGCTTTGTACTGTAATGGTACTTCCATTAGAGCAGCAAGAGCAAAGACTGCCTCTTTTCTCGACTCTGGCAAACTCTTTGACATTATCTCTGTGAAATTTACAAACTGCAACAAAGGATTGAGTCAGATAATTGAGCTAAGCATTCAAAACTCAATTTCCCAACAACTTTCATGCATTTTTTTAATTGAAAAAGTTTTTTTCATTCAGTTTTAGAAATAAATGAGAAAAAAAAACTGCTGGCTTCAAATTGTTCTCTCTTGTCAAGTGAATTTTCAGTTTAATACATTTTTGAGATTTGTTCTCGGAAGGAAGAAGTTGCAAAAAATTAACGAAATAAAGACCGCACCTGGAAGTTGTCAAAGCTCCGGTTTGGAATGTTATCATCAAATTGTTTCATTGTCTCCCATGGTCCATCACCTACTCCGACTAGCACAATTGACAATGGATACTCACTGAAAACCAACAAATTTTATTTTCAATCACACTGTTCAGAGTGCCATCATCAATTTTTTTTGCTAAATGGTGTAGACTACAAAGAAACATACCTGGCTTTTACAATAGCGTCAATTGTGGGTTTCTCATGTTCGCCACTAACCTGCCAAAAACATCAAACAGTCAAAGTTCTTTAACAAAATTAATAATTAAGAAAATAGACCTTAAAGAATGGAACGTCTCCAAGGAGTTGGCGATCGATAGGAGCGCTTGGAAGTTAGCAATTCATGTACCGGAGCCATGACGTAGGAACTTAGGGGTAGGAGCGATGTCATAGGTTTGTAGGTCCCTCTATCAGGTCACGGTCGAGGTCTAGGTTTCTACTATTACTATTATTATTAGAGGTATTATTATTAGTATGGCTAGTCTTACTATTAGTATTTTTTATTTTTTATTTTTTTTTTTTTTTTTTTTTATTTTTATTTTATTTTTTTATTTTATTTTTTTATTTTTTTTTTTTTTTTTTTTTTTTTTTTTTCGATGTGTTCTCTTATTGGGTTTCTTTCTAGCCTACCCCAACTTGTTTGGGACAAAAGGCTTAGTTGTTGTTGTTGTTGTAATAATTAAGAAAATAGATGAAACTGCATAAGGAATATTTTGTCACGCCTCAAAAATTTGTAAAACATAATGGACAAGAATAATATAAGTTCATACCTGTCCATCAGCTATGATGAGTAAAACATGGTATTGTCCCCCACTCTGTTCGACTATAGTCGTGGCCATTTCAATTATTGGTGCAAACGAAGTTCCTCCTGTAGATATATTGAATGTTTTTAGAATTTTAGTATGAAAAATAAAATTTTAATTTGGATGTCATGGCACGTAACAAGAATTTCTGGTATTTTATTCCCTAATAGCAAATCAGTACATTAAATGCATCGTTTCTAAATAAGCAAGATATTTTAAATAAATAACTCGTAGATTTTAATCCCAGTTCTTATACTTCTAACCACTCAAGTACTCACTATTTTTCAACGCTGCATTTAAGTTTAGTATGAAAATAAAAATTTTAATTTGGATGTCATGCCCCGTAGCAATCTGGTGTTCTATTCCCTAATAGCAAATCAGTACATTAAATGCAGTGTTTCTAAAAAAGCAAGATAATTTAAAAGCATAACTTGTAGATTATAATCCCAATTCTTATAATTTTAAGCACTCAAGTACTCGCTATTTTTCAACTCTTAGATGCTCATTTTGATTGCAGCCCCATTTCCATTGATTATGTGGTTTCCTTTTGTTAAGAATCAAGGAAAAGGGAAGTATGTGAGGATAAGTGAGGAGCCTATTTGAAAATATGTTATCCCTTATGTATTGCGACTGAGAATGAATCGAAATAATGTTTTCCAAAAATGCTATACCAAGTGTCAAATGACCAACCTGTGATTTCAGCCACTGTAACAAAAAAAAGGGGGCCAGATAGTAAATTACCAGATAAGTGTAATACTGGGACAAGTTCTCTATATCGATATAGTGCCTCCTCGAATCCATTGCATGGCCTCTGGTCAGGGTAAAAACCAAACACATGTTTATCATGTGTTGTCGCTGAAAGAAGAATGGAAAAATTACAGCAGTGAAGTACAGCAGAAGTAAATACTGAAATGAGCAACCCTGAACTGCTTAGCAAATTAGTTTGTACAAAAATAAGTGGCACCCTGTGCCTGACCTGGCTAAACTGAAGAGTAAAGGATGAAAAAATATCAAACAATAGCAGCACAACAATCTCTAATAAACATGATCATGTTGTTTAAACTCTAATACCAATTCACAGCTCTATCCGTTCCGTGAGCCAGTGAAATTGATATCTCAGCAAATTTCCAACAAGATGGGTAAAAAAAATGTATTATTAAAATTTAAGAGAAAAAGAATGCAAAAGCTTACTATCACCAAATCCAAAGCATGGGATTAAGTTATCTTCATCAAACTTTGCTAAAGTCCTTCCAACAATTGAAATTGCAAGCTCATATGGATTTGGTGTGTCACTAATTTGATGCAAGCAACGTCCCTTAAATGACTCTTTACCTTTTCTCCAAAGAAAAAGAATAATATTAAAAATTTGACCCCTGAGAAACAGCATTTGTGGATATTCACCTTACATTTCAATTAAACTGTGAGAATCTTAGTAATCCTGTAAAACAAGTAGTGTTGACTTTCCATTTTTTTCCCATAAAACATTAAAATTTTATCAATAGAATACCTGTCCACTCATTGCTTTTAGTGAAGTCAATTCCTACAATGAGATTGGAAGATTCTAGGCCTGCATTTAAGAGAGCTTCGGTAACCTGCATACATAAGCGAAATTTACATTGATACTAATCTTATATGCTTAAACCAAAAATGTTTTCAAAAGTAAACCTCTAGTATTTTTGCCAAGTCCACCCTAGTTGTTTGATATTATGTTTGAGGAAATACTACAACTGTATTGTTTTTTCCATTATCCAAGCTTAGTTTTTCCACTGGCCCATCAACACAAAAGATGGCTGTGGCAAAAATTGCATTATAATTATAATTGATTCTTGAATACTAATTTCTTTACTTCGAAAAAGGAATGACATATGTGATGTCATATTTAAAAAGTATAAACGGAGAACACATCCAAAGATTCCTTAGGAGCAGAAGAGGTAGGCATCAGTCCTCATACTTAGTGAAGAAGTTGCAAAAAGCTTAATTTTTTTCTTTTAATATTAAATTGTAGGACCCCACAAATTAGTGCAAGAGTAGTGCCCCCAAAATATAACTCGAATAGAAATTATACTTTTTTCATGCTTCTAATTTAAGCTTATATACACGGACAAAAGTAATATAAAAAATTATAAATAATATTGAAAAATGAATTGAAATCGAGGGGGTGGAAAAAGAACAAAACTATAAATAACAGAGTGTTTTGTGTTTATGTAATCAATTAATGTAACATCATCTAAACCTGCCTTTCTTATTCTTATTTTAAAAAAAATGAAGGCTTTTATTTATCACTCTTCACTCCTTCCCTTTACCTTATATATATAGAGAGTTTTGTAGGGGGGGGGGGGGAGGAAAGTTTTTGCACCTTTTGAGAAAAACAAGAGTGGTAGCTGAGAATACTGTCATGATTTGTAAATTCTTAATCTAGTTGCATTTTTTTAAAAGGGTAATATAAAGGAATACAATTAGCCCATTAATCAAACAAAAAAAGAGGATGCAGGACGATGATCATGTGTATGGTAAACATGTTATGATCGAACCCGCCATAGTTCAGGTCGAGGATGAGGGAATTAGAAGTTATCCTTTGCAAAGTTGTGGGGGTCAAATATCATTAATCTGCTTCTCTTGGTTTTTTTGCTAAGCATGGCGAATTTGGGGCATTACATGAACGCAGTTGAAATTCTGAATAAACAGACAGCCAAATTTGACAATGCATGGTACTGTTATGCACCAGTAAATTATTTGATCTGTCTCATTGTATGGTACTGTTATGCACCAGTAAATTATTTGATCTGTATCACCCTGAAACCAAGAGAGAGTTCTTATATAGATAACTTCTCTTATATTTAATTTTTTAATAGTTGTACTTCACAAGCATTTAACTTTAGTTGGTGACTTCCTCAAGCATTAGGTGCAAAATGTACAAGCTAAAGATATTAATCAGTGCTAAGATAATATAATATATATTGGCTCTTGCATGCAGCACATGCTCCACTTAGATAGTGACGTGAAAGGAGTTCTGTTTTCATCTGAATTATCATGAACCAGGAAAAAGGAGTTCTTGCATGCAGCACCTGTTTTCACCCCATCAACTTGAAATATTAAACAACATAAAATACTTGGCATTTTCTATCTAGTGTTATATGTAATTTATGCCCCCTTCATTTTATATTTTGTGCACTGAGCATTAAACAAAGGCGATTAAGTGGACTGTATAATAGAGCTGACAAATTAATTCTAATACTGAACATAGCAGAATTCTTTTTAAAATATGTTTATTATTTAAGAAAAATTTTGTTTTATGTGTACTAAAAACAATTAAAACAGCAGTTTAGCAGTCCACTTAGTGGTTGCTATTCCAATTAAATCTTACACAATAGGATTGTAGCTTTGAAATCCAGTTTCATACAAATGTAGTGTACTTCCGGACTTTTAGGCTATTGATCATTTGATGTGTACACTCAACCATTGCCTTATCAAAGGACTTAAGAGGGTGGGATAAGGAAAGCATGATAAAACCCATTCACCTCTTCTGCACTCTAATTTGAGACCAAAGAAAAAAGAAAAAAGATACCTTTTTTCAGGACATTTTATTCTTTCCTATTTATTTTACTAGTTGTGGAGCAAATAATTTTTACATTGTCCCTTCTTTTCCTATCTCAACCCTCTTCTTCGTCTATTTTGGAGAATGTTTTAAAACAAATGAACAAGATAAAAATTGTGGAAAAAGTCATTGATTTTATTCTTAATTAGAAGGTCGGAGTAAATAAAGCTTTAACTTTGAAGAAATGCAAAATGTAATTTGTTACTTTCTGCTCCATTATATATCCTTCATTGACTCACCTAATGAAACTAGAATTAAGAAGAGAAACTAACAGTTCTCTCCTCTTTCTCTCCGTCATCAGTAAGTAGTAGGTGTAGGAATTTGGGTTCGATTAAAAAGACAAAAGGTTAGAATTTTCTAGTGTGTTTGGCAAAATGTTGAATAAGCCTTGTTCCGAATAAGGCTTATTCGGGATGAAACCAAACGCGTTTTGAATAAGTCTTATTCCGAATAAGAGCTTATTCAACTCCTTATTCTAATATCATCTATATGGTGGAATTAGAATAAGGGGTTGAATAAACTCTTATTCGGAATAAGCTTTATTCAAAACGCGTTTGGTTTCATCCCGAATAAGCCTTATTCGTAATAAGACTTATACAAACCCCATACCAAACACAAGAAAATTGTTTGGAAGTGGGAGGAATAAGAACAAGAACTAGAACAATGTTTTTTTTTCTTTGTTCTAGTTCTATGGTTTTGTTGGAACAAGTGAGCTAATTTAGGCCAAAAACAAACTACTCTAAAGGGACCAAACATGAAATAGCTCGTTCTTGTTCTAATTCTAGTTCTTGTTATTATTCCATCCACTTCCAAACACCAATTTAATTAAAAAAAAAAGAACGGGGCAAATTGAATCATTTAGTTTGATATATAAAAATATCAAATAAAATATATTCCAGTGTAAATATTGGGCTTTTTTTTCTGACAATAACATGATTTTGCCCTGTCGAATTTCTAAAATACCAGAAGAATAAATCAGAAAATAGACCTGTTCAATGGATTCGTAGTTATCAGCAATTCTAGAATACTTCCTATCCAGAGTCCTTCCCGTGGAATAATTAGGCGCCGAGTAATTGATGTTCCTGTTGTTAGAACTCCCGCCTCCCATTTTCTCTACGAAAGATAAACACAAAAAAGAACTTGAAAAGATCGGAAATTGGAGATTTGCTTGAGAGGTGTCTTTTCAGTTTCGTGTATTAGGATTTAGGAACTTTGGTGGGTCTTGCGAATAAATGTGGCGTTAAAGTCTAGGACTCTAGGTTCGTTACTTCAAGAGGCAGTTGGGTTCATCAGACAGACACCAAGGAAGAATTGCTATTGCAATTGCACGACGACAAGAAGTAATTCTATTTCAAGAGAAATAAAGAGATAGAACCTGACGAAGTTTCGTCCCGCCTGAATAAATTTTTGTATATATTAAGGTCTGCTAAAGAAAGCATGTCTTTGACACGTAGAAAGCATACATGTACACGTAGGTCCTGACCAAAATTGTGTAGACATGATATTTCATTTCATTTAATTGAATTAGAATTGATTGGGAATGATTTTCAATTGAAATTTTATGATCAAAATAAATATAAAAAGAATTGATTTGAATTCTTAAAAATGACTAATTTGTCCTCGTCTATTTGAAGGAGAGGAGGCAGGAGGGGTATTAAGATCTTTTTCAACCCGATTTCTAGAATTTCAATGGAATTGAATTTTTCCATAAAATCTAATCAAATAAAATGAAATCCAACATTGTATTAGATTTTGATTAGGAAATTTCAATATTGCAGCAATTCCAAATCCAATTCCTACATAAAAAGTTGATTTTGATATGGCCGTATTGTTTGGATTTTTCGATGAGCCACAAAACTTTTATTGCTCTTTTGAGATGTAGCCTAGTTGTTCTCGTAATTGCTCAGATTTTCATTATGGCAATTGTTTCAATTTATAGAAATATATTTAAAGACGTTTGGTATGATTTAAATAGCATTTAAGTAGAGTAAATGAGAAAGAGCTTTCCTCGAAATTTCACGAGGGTCCTAGACTCCACTATTCTAACCTTTGGAATTTTGCAAAATTAAGAAAGCGAAAATCGGGAAATTAAAGTGTTCATTTTCTATTACTCAACTAATATCTTCTGTTTTGAATTTTAGGTGCTCTTGTTGATTCAGTGCAAATCGAACCAGAACAATTTTTAATCATAGAATGACATAATAGAGAAGTTCGGTAAAACAAATCCAAGTTAGCTATCAATGCTGATCAATATCAGAAAATTTTATAGATTTGTTTGGCTTGATTTAATAATTTAGTGCTTCCCCAATTGAGAAAGAAGGATTTAGCTGATTGCCTAATTATGATTCATCTTAATTTAAACCAACGGAGAGAATGCCCCCAAAATGTGAAAAATTAGTGGATATTATTTGTATAATTCTGGCCATTAAAGCAAACCAACGGGTTGGTTTGTTTTTTTTTTCTTTCTTTTATAGTGCGCACAAATTAAGAAAGAATAAGAAAAAAAAAACCATCCAGCGTCTTGATCATTTTCTGTCAAAGAGTCTGACTCTTTGTATGAAATAAACCGTACATCATATCAAATTGCACATATCAATGATATATAACTTATGTTAACACATATTTGAACTCTTTTGGTGATTTTATTATGATCTTTCTCTAGGTGTTTTATAAGTAGTAAGGATAATGATAGGATGTGAAAACTTCAATAAAAGAGAAATTTTATTTAATTATTAGGTAAAGTTGCGCGTCTTGTAGTCATTACTATTTGGAATATTTTTTTTTGGAAACAAATTATGGAAGAATGTTAAATAAAGTATAATTTGTGGGACTGCTATTTATTTTACTGGCAGAAAATGTGCATCTGGAAATTCAATTTGCCCCCCATCCACGTTAGACACCTGAATGTGCAGTCGTACCTTGCACCACTGGAAGCATGATAGTATCAGTTCCTTTGTATGCTTTTTATATTGGTTGGGCCAATTTCGCCTTTATTTAAAGAGTTATTGAGTGTGATCCTGATCCAGAATAATTATTTTTGAAAGATCTGTTTATTATTTTTAGCATCTCACATTTTTCTTATCTTGATTTAATTATAGGTATGAATGAATCTTCTAAATAATCGATTTATAAGTTCATATATTTATTCAGAAGTTATGCAAGTCTCATAAACTTTTACATGATTTACAAACGTCACATTCAAATTGCCGCTAGCAAAAGTAAATCATTAATCTTTATTTATTTATTTTTATTGTTATACCTTGATTGGAATAGCTTTCAAATCCTAGCATATCTTGTTAATTATTCAATATGCATGTTGGCAGTTATAATATGTTTGATATTTATATCATCAGTTCAACCTTTTGATTTTTCATTTAAGATAAAGTATTGAGTATCAAGTTATCTACTTTTAAATATTTATTATAGAGATCCCATTATTTAGACAATTAGACTCAAATAAAAGTGAAAAATAAATTCAACGTGGTTGAGAATCCTGAATCACGTGAAGGCTGAAAAAGAAACAAAGTTATAGATCAAATAGCAACTACTTCGCTGAAATGAATGGGTGTCACGCTGTACATGTGATCTTGCTGGAACAATTTTCGTCGAACTTGCTTCAGACAAGGTGACGTTTGTTCAGTTAGTTCAATAAAAAAGGAATTTTCAGATTAACATGGGAATTACTCAGTTCTTTGTGCTTTATTACAGAGAGTGCGATTTGCACACATTCCACAACTCTGCCTAGACAACCGGAATCCACCTTCAAACACCTAAAAAATATAAAAAAGCTTGTTCGTTGATATTATGTTATGTTGTTTTAAGAGACCTTGAGATATTAATATTCGTAAAAACCCAAGAGGATAATACAGTTTTATCAGAACTCGACTTTTTGTTTATTGGCTAAGAAAATGTATCTTAAGTAAAGGCTGACAGTTTGAAATTTGTGAAAAGATTTCTTGTGCGCTTTTAAAGTTGAAAAATATATTTTTGTTCCTCTCATAAAAATGAAATTTATATCAGAATAGCCAATTTTTTTTAATGAACAGCAATTATAATTAGACTTGTAGACTTGTAGTTATGTAATAACTAATTAAAGGATTGTATCGTTAAAAAAACAGAAATTATAACTACCATCGCTCAAAATACCATCGCTGAACTAAAAATTGGATTTCCGGTCTCTCCTTTCACGTGCACTCTCCTTCCGCTCTCTCCTCTCACGCGCACTGTATTTTCCTCCTCTCCTCTCTCTTTCCCTGGCACATTCATCTTCTCTGCCTCCTCTCTTCCCTCCTCTGCCACACTCCCCTCCGTCCCTCTTCACTCTCCTTCTACCTCCACGCCTTCCCTTCTCTTCACTGTGTTCTTCCCTCTACCTCTTTCATCAATGATTCATTTCCCATAATATAGTGAGACAACAAAACAAATTGAACATAGGAATGAACAAACTGAACGTATACACCAACAAAGTGAGACATAAAATAAACACAGAAGTCTGACGCACAACAAAACAAATTGAACACATAAAAGTAACAAAATGAACTTATGAATGAACAAAGTGAACATATACACCAACAAAATTAGACATATAAAATAAACACAAAGTCTGACGCACAACAAAACAAAGTGAACACATAAAAGTAACAAATTGAACTTATGAATGAACAAAGTGAACATATACACCAACAAAGTGAGACATATAAAATAAACACAGAAGTCTGACGCACATCAAAACAAATTGAACACATAAAAGTAACAAATTGAATATAGGAATGAACAAAGTGAACATATACACCAACAAAATGGGACATATAAAATAAACATAAAAGTCTGACGCACATCAAAACAAATTGAACATAAGAATGAACAAAGTGAACATATACACCAACAAAATGAGACATATAAAATAAACACAGAAGTCTGACGCACAACAAAACAAATTGAACGTATAAAATTAACAAATTGAACATATGAATGAACAAAAATAACATCTACACCAACAAAATGAGACGCATAAAATAAATACAAAAGTCTGATGCAGAGCAAAACAAACTGAACACTTAAAATAGCAAATTGAACATATGAATGAACAAAGTGAACATCTACACCAACAACATGAGACGCATAAAATAAATACAAAAGTCTGATGCAGAGTAAAATAAAATGAACACTTAAAATAACAAATGGAACATATGAATGAACAAAGTTAACATCTACACCAACAAAATGAGACGCATAAAATAAATACAAAAGTCTGATGCAGAGCAAAACAAAATGAACACTTAAAATAACAAATTGAATAGATGCAATAAACAAATTGAACAAAGTCTGACGCACAGAAGGAAGGGAGGGGGAAGGGAGAGAGATGCATAGAAGGAAAAGAGAGGAAAGGGAGAGAGATGGAAGAGTGCGTAGAAGGAAGATGGAGCGTTTCGCTGGGTGAGGAGAGATCGCACTTCGTTGGTTGAGGAGAGGGGAGCGATGGTAGAAATAGAGATCGTGTTTTTTACCATCGCTACCCTTATTTTCCCTCCTTCTCTCTGGTGCGCGCTCCCCTCCTCTCCACATGCGCTCTCCTCCCCTCTGATCCCCTCTCCTACTTCCAGCGCTCCCTTTTCGGGTACTATCTCTCTTTTCTGTCTCCCTTGGACCTCGTCTCTCCTCTTCTCTCTCACTACTTAGTATGATTTATTTTTTTTGCTTCATATTCATAATACGTTGAACAAAATGAACACTTAAAACAAATAAAGTGAACATACACACTAACAATGTGAGACATATAAAATAAACACAGAAGTCTGACGCACAGCAAAACAAATTGAACACATAAAAGTAACAAATTGAACATATGAATGAACAAAGTGAACATATACACCATCAAAGTGAGACATAAAATAAACACAGAAGTCTGATGCACAACAAAACAACTTGAACACATAAAAGTAACAAATTGAACACATGAACGAACAAAGTGAACATATACACCAACAAAATGAGACATAGAAAATAAACACATAAGTCTGACACACAACAAAACAAAATGAACACATAAAGTAACAAATTGAACATATGACTGAACAAAGTGAACATATACACCAACAAAGTGAGACATAAAATAAACACAGAAGTCTGACGCACAGTAAAATGAAGTGAACACATAGAAGTAACAAATTGAACATTTGAATGAACAAAGTGAACATATACACTAACAAAGTGAGATATAAAATAAACACTGAAGTTTGACACACAGCAAAACAAATTCAGCACATGAAAGTAACAAATTGAACATATGAATGAACAAAGTGAACATCTACACCAACAAAGTGAGACGTATAAAATAAACACAAAAGTCTGATACAGAGCAAAATAAAATGAACACTTAAAATAACAAATCGAACAGATGCAATCATCAAAGTGAACAATGTCTGACGCACAGAAAGAAGGGAGAGGGAAGGGAGAGAGATGCACAGGAAGAGTGCGTAGAAGGGAGAGTGAATGTACCCGGATGAGGAGAGGGAAGTGCTTCGCTAGGTGAGAAAAGTGGAGTGTTTCGCTGGATGAGGAGAGTTGATGGTACCAATCAATTTCCTTAAAAAAACAGAAATTATAAGTGCCATCGGCAAATATACCATCCCAGCCATCGCTAAATACAAAGTGAACATATAAAGCAAATAAGGCGAACATATAAATGATCTAAGTGAACACTTACAAACAAATAAGTGTTGTCACTACTTGTTCAGAAGTTTACATGAATATTCAACTTATTTTCATTGAACTTATTTGTTTGTATATGTTCACTTAGATTATCTATATGTTCAATTTGTTTACTGTATATGTTCACTTTATTTTTAACTATGGCAGGGATGGTAAAACTGCAGATGACAGTAATCAATTTCCTTAAAAAAAATATGTATTTAATTTAATTTGCATCGGATTCTGTAGCTGACTAGTTCCTTCTATTATACTAGGCCCAATATTAAACATTCACTTTTCGCATAAGTTTTCATTGAATCGTTGCCTTAAATTGGGCCTTCAAATGAGTTTATCGATGGCGGCCCAAATTTAATTCCTCTTCATTACAAAGAGGGAAATTGATTAGTGCCGTCGCACTCCGTGCCATCCGAGCCATCGTGCTGCATAGCGTCTCAACTAGCGCTCTGACCCCTCTACTCATCCAGCGCGTATTTTTGTTCAGTTAGTTATTATAAGTGTTCACTTTAATATGTACAAATGTTCACTTTGTCGTAGAATTATTCATTATTTTATAAGTGTTCGCTAGACCAAATATGTTCATTTTGATTTTTTTTTTTTTTGCCAAAAGTTCAGTTTGGTCAATACAAATGTTCAGTTAATTGAGTAGAACTGTTCAGTTAGTTGCAACAGAAAATATAAATGTTATGAACAAACATGTTTATTTTATTAAGTATAAATTTTTAGTTTAGTAAATACGAATGTTCAGTTAATAAGTATGATATCTCTTATTTATATATATATTTTGACCATACTTGACACCAAAATACTACCCAAACCAATGATATTCACTGCACTTTTGCATTATATTTTGCAAGATTGGACACTGCCGTGGAATTTGACTTGTTTTGTAGGAACTTGGTGGATTGGACACAATAATTGCATAAAATGGTGGATTTTGAAGAAGAAAATGACTGAAAGGAGTCCATAGCATTGTAGAGCTCATCCTAAGCTTTCCAACGATTTTTGAATCACCTCAATCGGAGTCCGGATGAAGAAATTATGGTCAAAATACTATCGATGCTCGATTCTGGAATTTTGGTCCGAAATTTATACATTTCGGACCGAAATTTCCAGATTTCGGTCCGAAATGTCTTTTATGGAAAGTGATTTTTGGTAATTTTCAAAGAAGGAAGGATCCTATCTTGCCCTAGCCGCCTCCTGGTCTTTCCCTAGGTGTTTTTAAGCACGAATTTCGACCAGAGACGCATTCCACCTTCCATACAATAATTTCCATCTTTTTCCACCACCGTTCTCACGCCGAAAGGCGTGGGATTCCACCTCTTGCAGCGGAGCACGACCATGGCAGCAACCTTGGAGCGATTCTGGACGCGACGGCGGTAGAACCGATCCAACCACGACTTCGGGCGATCGATATCTCGATAGAAGCGATATTTGGTTTATTCCTTCCTTTTCTCTTGATATTTTGATCACATGGAGTTTGTATCTTGCTTTGTTTACATGTTAGGCTAGTTTCTTATGTCTTAGGGCTAGGTAGTAGTTTAGTTTAGTATTTGTGATGACTTGATGTGATTGGATTATTGCTATGTGATTTTGATGTGTTGAGAATTATTATTTATGCTTAGTTTAATTATTTGTTTCTTTTATGTTTACCTTTGGATGAATCGCGACGTCTTTAGGGCAATAAACTAGACTAAACACATAATTGATTAAGTAATTGAGGTAAGCCAAACGCTCGAAAGAGGAGGTTAACTAATCGACCGATAGGTGTAGTTTCTAAACGATCTGAAAGGACTTAGATACCTCTGGAAATCCAACACAAAGAACTTAATTGTTTAAATTCCGACACGAAAGTTTAGGACTAGTCAATTACGTGGTAAAAATCGAGTTCCAAACCAAGTTTAAAACCAAAATTGCGACGGCTGAGGGTAGGACTTAGGTATGGTCGACAAGTAACCTTCACATAACCTTACCTAAAAATATCAAGTCAAAACAGAGAGTCTAGAGCACTTTTCGGCACAAAATATATATAAATTTCGGTCCGAAATTTATAAATTTTGGTCCGAAATTTTTGGTATCACGTGTGAAAACACGTGATAACAACGCTTTAGAGCTAAACTAAATGAACCCAAAACCTTAGGATATTCATTTGCATCTGTTTGAGTCCAGAAAATCTTGAAACTCACCAAAAATATTTATAATACTCGCACTTTAGATAATTGTCTTTTCCATAAAACTCCAAAAAAATAATTGTCTAGCTTTCATGAGGAAGTAAAGTCTAGTAATCAGTTGTACCGTCCCTTGGGTTCGACCCTAAAGCTTAACTAAAACGACTAGTGAGGTTAGCTCTAGGTTATAAATTTATTTGATATCCTAGGTTTAAAAATACCTTCGTCAAAGTACAAATGTTCAGTTTAATAAGTATGAATGTTCAGTTAGTTGCAACAGAAATAAAAACTGTTATAAGAAAAAAAACCAAGCGAAGGGGTCACGAACCGGACAAAAAATATATGTAAAAATTAGAATTGGAAATGAACCGATCCGGTTCAAATTAAATTTTTTTCCGATTGGTTCATTTGAACCGGATCGGTTCATTTCCAATTCTAATTTTTACATGTATTTTTTGTCCGGTTCGTGACCCATTCGCTTGGTTTTTTTTCTTATAACAGTTTTATTTCTGTTGCAACTAACTGAACATTCATATTTATTAAACTGAACATTTGTACTTATTAACTGAACATTCGTATTTACTAAACTAAAAATTTATACTTAATAAAATAAACATGTTTGCTCATAACATTTATATTTTTTGTTGCAACTAACTGAACAGTTCTACTCAATTAACTGAACATTTGTATTGACCAAACTGAACTTTTGGCAAAAAAAAAAAGAAAAAATCAAAATGAACATATTTGGTCTAGCGAACACTTATAAAATAATGAACAATTCTACTATAAAGTGAACATTTGTACATATTAAACTGAACAAAAAATACGCGGCTGGATGAGTAGAGGGGTCAGAGAGGGAATCGTATCCTTTGCTCACCTTTTAAAGGTGAGCAGAGTGCCTACCTATCGTTTGGAGCGTTGGATTAGATCCAACCGTGCAGAGTGAGATGGAAAAAAGTCGCTCTCTCTTGACTCTAGCCCTGCCCGAGTCTCCATTTCCGTGTAATAAAAAAAATATCTCCGATTTTATCTCAAATTTCCGCCAAAACCTCCGAATCATATCCTTTACCCTCCCCAAAACATGTCTGTCTCGGTAAAAAAAATCCTACTCTCGCATCTCTCAATTTCGAGTCTCGCATCTCCCAACCATATATGAACTACGAGAGTTGAATTTTCTCTCGAAATTGCTTAGGACTTAGTTATACATACCTCTATACATATCTCTAGAAGTTGCTCATGATTTTCTCTCCATTTCCTTTGTTTTTGTGCACTGATTGTTGGTTTAGCACATATATGAATGCTAAGGAGAACAATTTTTGTACACCTTTAATAAATGTGCATAATTTGGAGGCAAGTTGAATATGTAGAGCCAACTGTGCTGGCACTTCAAAAGGCAATGGTCGATGTACCTGGTAGGCTGTTTGAGGATCCTATGACTGAACATATAGAGCAAATTGTCTACTACAACAGAGATTAGAGACACAATCAAAGGTCAGTATTTGACTTGTATGAGGAATGAAATTTAGATGACACTGAAGTTTCTTTAATCCATTTCCCTCAATTTTTACAAAAGAGGATAGAAATGAAAAAAATTAGAAAGAAAAGTATGTTAAAAAAGTAAGACAACTCATCTCTTACCAGTACAGGAAAAAAAAGTAAGACACAATCCAAAACCTGCACCTTTTTTAGTGCATTGGTTCAGCATAGGTGTACACCCTCACAATTAACTACCTTTTACTGTGTTCTTCTATTTGGTTTCGATGGTTTATTTCAGTTAAATTGCACAATTGATAATACACTAAGAATAAAGTGAGCCAATTGCATACAGAGACCTGTTATCGTGCTTCCTGTTACACATGGATTACAACAAAATATACACCTTTTTTAAAAAAATTTTGACTTGCGCCTCCAACCCTGAACACAAACAAGAAATTTACTTGCTCTTTACAGAGACACCCATTATGTGTTTCAGGAGACCTTTTTCTATTATATCTTTTTACTAACTTTTTTGTGCCAATGAACATTTTATGAATGAAGAAATAGTTGGAAGTATAGATAGAAGTATTTGGCACCATTTTGTAAATGGAAGAAATAGTTTGAAGTTTAGTTGCACGTCTTTGGCACCATTTTGTGATGAAACAATTAAAGTAATGAAACTATTAACAATTTTTCTTTTTTTTGGGTTTATTTGTAAAAAACAGAAGCATGGTTTATTACCAATTAGAGGTGACTGTATTACTCTGGACTCTAATCAATGAAACAAGAAACAAATAAAAAACAGAAGTATGGTTTCACTTGGCAATTGGCTGTGAGATTTATGCAAAAACGAAATAGCAAGCAGAAATTACTGAAGCTGTTTGACTGAAGTTCTATTACAATTTCAATTATAATTTACGTCTCCTAACATAGCATTGAAGTTAAAAATAAATAAAAAAAGAAAGACAAACAAAGTTTCATTTGCCATTGAAGTTAAAACAGAAGCATGGTTTCACTAGAAACACATTGCTTGCTGCAACAGCCAGAACACAAATAAAAAAGAAGAACCATAAATAATTATTCTACATGTCATAATTGTCATCTCCCTAGGTCCTGTATTTTTACCGCAAAGTTTTAAAAATGCCATTGGTACCAGCTTTTGGTTTCACCGTACCAGTCAAATGGGACTCCCACCAAATTAGAGCAACGCAAGACAAACCAAGGATACCCCCATGCTCTCCTCTCTGTCGTGAATTCAACGGATCTAACCTCATGGTTTGCGACGACGGCGATCACCAGAAAAATGTGAAAATAAACTTGTAGGGACTAAAACGAATAATCACTTGAAACAGTTAATCTAAGCCGACACGACTGAAACAAAGACCATAGTCATTCTCCACTCACCTCTATGATTCCATAGACCTTGTCATAGAAGCTACGATGGTCAGAATGATTATCGGAGTCAAATCCGTTATTGAACGAATCTGCTAACCAGAGAAAAAAAATAATCCGTCTCCTTCAAAGATGAATCGAAGAAGAGAGGGCAGTTCGAGCAGTGAAGGATTTTAAAGATTTATCTCTATTTGCAACCGCACCTTTGGATTAGGATGCAAGGATAAAAAACAAAGGTAGGCATGCTCACCTTTTAAAGGATACGATTCCGTCAGAGAGCGCTAGTTGATGAGAGGCTGTGATGGCTCGGATAGTGCGATGGCACTAATCAAACTAGAGTCGCCGAGTTTGGCAAAGCCCTAAACCTCTCCGTCGCAAAACCCTCCGCTCTATCTTCCCTTCCATGAAGCTGGTATGCTCTCTCTCTCTCTCTCTCTCACACACACACACACACAGCTCTTACTCGATCTAACTTCTTCTTACAACAGACATGTCTGAGCGAAGGCGGAGGCTTCTACTCTCCGCCATGCCACATATTACAGTGGTGCGGCTTCACTCTCCTCTTCGAATGCCCCGTCGATCTCTCTGCTCTCGCCGTCTTCTCCCCGATTCCAACGACTGGTTCTTCTTCTTCTGACGACAATAGCCTGATCAGAGCTGTCCCCTGGTACAAGACAGTTGCGTCCCTGCACCTGTGGGACCCATCTTCAATAGACGCTGTCCTCATTTCTTCTCCTTGGGCGCTACTGGGGCTTCCCTTCCTCACTCGGAAACCTGGCTTCTCCAGTTCCACCAAGGTTGTTTCTCTAATTCCTCCCTTTTGTTTGGTGTTCAGTGTTTTCATAATTGCTGGTTAATTTATATATGCCAGTGAAATTTAAGCTTTGTATATGGGGTAATTAAGGCAGTTAATTATATGGTTCAATTGCAAATTACTGTAAAATTTAATTGAAGTTCTTTCGATTACTTTTTGGATAATCCTAAAATAGCTATTATATTGTTGTTTAATGTTTAATCAATTAGATTTATTCAATGTCTTACATACTGCTTCGCCATATTAGAGGATAAGAGAATGTTTTCAACATTGTGTGGTAGCTTTTGCTATTTCAGTGTATTATTGAATTCATAATAGTCAAATTCTGAGGGTTCTCACAAAATGGAGGTTCTTATTGAAGGAATTGAATGAAACAAGGAGTCCTTGGTACTTATTTTTTGAAAATTTCAGTGCAAAAGGTAGGTGGTAAAGGTCATGGAATCATCCTAACCCATTGTAGTCCCTTGCTTTAATTTAATATTAGTTATTTTTGAGAGCTATCTATTAATATTATGTTTCTTCTTTGTAGATTTATGCTACTGAAGCTACCGTCAGATTTGGTCATCTTATGATGAAAGATCTGGCTTTCATGCACATGGAATATGTGAGGTACTATGGACCAGATAAGAAACTAGGCTGGCCTGACTGGATGAACTGGACAAATCTTGAGAGACTTCAAATGGAGTTGAAGAGAATTGTGTTGGGAGAAAAACAGGAAGAGCTGAGTGGTTGGGTGCCTATCTACAGGTTTGCTTAGCCTTAAATATAAACATATCAGATTTCAGACTTAGTTTGGAATTTTGGATGTTGACATCATCCCCCATAAATTTTAGGTTTACCATTTTCAGCTTGACCACAGTTCACCGATTGTTACCTCATAATGCTGCTAAAACAGTACTTGCTTTTAAAAGTAATTGTCTCCTTAGTAGTGTGGATTTCTGTTGTTTTTTATTTGGTTTTGGTATTTCTAATATTATGGCATTGCTTTATTGTACAAGCTGTGGAAAAAGCAAAATTTGCAATAAATACTTGTAATAAATTTCCTTCAGCTGTATGTTTTTCTGTTTTTGAGTTATTTACAAATTACAAATATTATGTAACATGTATTATGTGACAGTGCAGGTGATATAAAAGACTGTATTGACAAAATTCAGCCTCTGAAATTAGGTGAAGAAGCGTGTTTCAATGGCATGTTGGTGATCAGAGCACTAAGTTCAGGCTTGGAAATTGGGAGTTGCAATTGGTCATTAAAGAGCCCCAAAGGAAGCCTTGTATATTTGTCAAGCTCATTATTTGGTTCAGCTCATGCAATGGAGTTTGACTACCTCTCGCTATTGGGGCATGATATCATCATATTTTCTGATTTCTCCTCTCTTGATAGTATGGATTATGATGAAGAGGCTACTAACAAATGTGCCTTGAGGTATTTGATATTTGTAGATGTTTTTTTAGTTTTTTTTAAATTAATTAATAATAAAGTACGAAAATCATCATATACTTTGAGGTTTGCCATGTAGGGTGTGTGACTAAGCATGGTTAATTTTCTTTACACATTATGTCCTATTTCTGTAATATACACTTTGACTGAGAGGGATAATTTTGTGATATAGTGGAGAAAGTGAAGGTCATTCTATGGATGAGTTAAGCGGTGAGAATGAACTTGAGGCTGAGAATGAGAAAATGCAGTTTATATGTTCATGCATTGTCGATTCGGTGAAAAAGGGTGGTTCAGCTCTAATTCCTTCAGGTCGATTTGGGGTAGTTTTGCCCCTTTTGGAGCATATTTGCAACTTATTTGATAGTTTGAATATGAAGGTACATATGGACCAACTTTGAAAATCTATTTTTAAACTCCAATTTTTGATACTTTGTTCTACAGTTGAGGCTAGATTGGGTTTGATAGAAGTATTTGTAAGGATTGGTACCTTGGTCTTTAGCTAAATTTGACTGCATTGTGATGAATTGACAAGTTTGGAGAACCAGTACCATACAATAATGCAACTTTGCCAATTTATCTTTTACAGAAATTCTTATCCAATAGTTGTTGATCTGAATGGATACAGACTATATATGTAACCAGAACAATGTTCTTAATTTATCTGCAAGGTGTAGCATATTTTATTTATTATTATTATTAATTTTTTTTTTTGCAAAATAAGCACAAATTTCTTAATATTCTACTTATGGTCAGATTCTAAATTACTATCTTTTGTGAGTCTTACAGTTGTAGTTTCTCAAAAAACTAGGTACCAATATTTATCATTTCAGAAACAGCACAAGAGACTTTGGCCTTGACAAATTCAATACCTGAATGGCTTTGTAAGCAGCGTCAAGAAAAGGCAAGTTACGTAGCTTTTAATAGTTACCCTAATCAGTCAAGCGCATTTGTCAAGTCCCTTAATATCTACACATATTAGCATTTCAAAGGCATGATTACATTCATGAGTAGATGTCAAGGTAGTCTTGTATCCAGATTGCATGGTATTTATGTTAGCATCTGACCAATACAATATGGAAGTCCTGATATGGTGTTGGGCAAGTGTAATAGAATTTTTTTTTTTTATATAGAAGAGATTGTCTGTCTTTTCACTATGACCAGCTAGGTTGTTGCACTAAATTGTAAGGTGCCATTTGTTGAATTATGCGTTGTACAATGCAACTGTTTTATTGCAATGTGTCAAGTTAAACATAACAATGTAATGCATGATCAAAATTATGCCATTGTTGTTTACAAAAGTTCCATCAAACAAAGGTAAGAAAACCAGCTTTACTATAAAATTTTGTTCTTGGCTAGTAGTCTTCAAACTGTCTCAATAATTTTCAAGTACCTGTTCAGCTAGTAGTCTGAACAACCTTGTAACTCTGCAGGGTTTTTTTTTTTTGTATTTCTCTGATTTATTCCATGCTAATGTTGTCTAGGTGAAATTTAGTAGGAATATTTCAGAGTTACTAATGTAAGTTGCTCAAAGTATTAAAACACTGGTTAATTGCATAAAAACGTTTGTCAAAATGCTGATCAATTAATTTATTATTACATAGTAAGTAGTAAATGTTAATTAATAGTTTAGTTGTATACCTTCCAGCTATTCTCTGGGGAGGCGTTATTTCGGCATATGGAGCTAATAAAAGAGGGCATAGTTAGTGTGCATCCCTTCTTATACTCTAGTGACTTGTTGTAAGTAATATGGTGTTTGAGTTTCCTTCTTATTTTATTTTATTTATTTATTTTTTTGAGAAAAAAATGGAAAAATTGGTTGTCATTGCAGTAAGGATGTCATCATCTCCATTACTTGTTACCATTCTTCAAGTTAGCAAATGTACCCTTAAAGTAGTAACTAATTTGTGAATAGGGAAATATGGAAGGAGCCATGCATAGTAATATCCCCACACTGGAGTCTTCGGCTTGGATCTGCTGTTCAGTTGCTTCATCACTGGCATGGCGATCCCAGATCTCTCCTTATTCTAGAAGTATGATCATTTTCTGGGGATGTTTCTAGGAGCAGCTGTTTATTCTTTAGGGTTTTTTGCGATACACAACCAATAATACTGCTCATATATGCAGCACACTTTTCTGGGATAACTGCAGTGCTACCTAACAGTTAAGATGCAACAATCTGTGCATTTTTGTACCGACTTGTAGGTAAAGTAAATGATGTTATTTTCAGGAAGGGGTGCATGCTGAGCTGGCATTAATGCCTTTCAAGCCATTGAAAATGAAGGTGCTTCAGTGTTCCTTCCTTTCTGGTATCCAGTAAGTCTTCTTCTTTCCTCTGTGGCTCCTTCCCTTTTTTTTTTTCTATTATTGCTAGTGTAATAAAATTATTAGCTGCATTTTCTTAATAGAAATCAGTTTTTGGGTTCAAACAACCTCTGAACTATTCCATTCAATCCAGCCCTTCCGTCATTTAACAATTTCTTCTCACTGTTAATATGTGGATGTTTCTTCTCACGTGTTCTTCGAAAATAAAATGGGTCCATTAATATGGAAAGAGAAGGAAAAGAAGGTGATTCGTTTGGCTGATGATTCTCTTATATTCAGCTGGCCTTGCTTTGATTTTTATTAGTTTTCTGTTTGTAGACTCAAAATTCCTTCTTGTGAGGCTCTTTGATACTAATAGTTGGCATAGTTTTATATCATAAATTGTATTGTGAATTGTGTATCACATTGAATCGTCAATTGATACACTAAGTTATTCTTGAAATCAAATACAATAACTAGTTAGAACATATATTGAATTAGTTTCATGAAAATTGGTTGTATAAACACATATATTATATCTTTATCGACATTTTAATATGGAAAATCATACAAAATAATGAAATATCACTTGACAATTTAAATATTAGCAAAATAATATTTATCAAGTATCAAGTAGCAAAATACTATTATATCATAGGTTTTTAACTATTAAGACAATAAGGCCTATCAAGTATCAAAATAATAACAAATAATAACAATCAACTTTCAGAATATTGTATCCATTAATAAGATCATCTAAACCATCATCATCATAATCATTAGAGTACCACCATTATTATCATCACTTTTATCATCAAGATCAAGTGAAAATCTGGCTCATTATTCTCTTGCACTTCTATCACTTTCTTTTCCCTTTTCCTTGCGCTATATCTTTTTTGCATGGCTAATCTCTAGCCTCTCGGTCCTAACAACAATATACAAACTAAAAGTTATTTTATTTTGCAAACAAAAGATATATAAAATGTTTAAAAGACTAAAAGTAGAATAAAGTTTATAACTTGTTTTCTTTTGTTGCTCTTTCTAACATCCTCTTCCATAAAACACTCACACGAATCCATCCAATTGAATTTTGGAGCAATAAAATTATGTGACAAATGTTCATACACCATTAGTTAATTCAATTGTCTTATAATTATAATAATCACCTTTCATTTTTCCTCTCCTTTGGTCTCCTTTCTATTTTAAGATTACACTTTGACAAAAACTATATTTGACAAACGTTCATACTCTATTTTTGCTCTTTCTTAAAATGAATGTGATAAAAAATACTCGAATTTCTTTTGCATCCCGTTGCACTACATATGATGCTTAAGACATGTATTGCAAATTCCTTAGCCTCTTTGGCCACACCATACATATTCCACCAATGTGCTATTTCAGTTTCAAATAATTAACACGAAGAAGAAAATATATTTTTAGGTTGTATGATTAATTGATTAAAGTGTTAATGATATATGATTATCACATTTTGATTTCGTACCAGGTTGCTTTTTGTCTCTTGAGTTATGATTATCTCCAACCTAAATGACCCAAATGTACCTTCTAATCATTTGAACTTCTCAAAGTTGAGTTTCAATGTTAAACCGTGTTGTACGATTGGGATATATTCTTTTAATTGTCTCAATTAGGCTTGGTTTAACCTCATCGTCGGCATTGAAGTTTTTACTAAAATGAAATCTAAAAAAAATGTATTGTCAATAAAAAATGACAACAAGCCAAATTTCATAAAATTGATGTATATGTAATCTAAAATGTTACTTTGGATTGAGGTAATATCTCGCCACATGTAGTGGCTGATGGAGTTGCCAATAATGTGTCAAATCTCTTGATACCTCTGTACTTTGTAGTAAAAAAAAGAAGCGATTTTCTCCGTAGCTCAATCCATTACTTCATAAATGTAGCCTTTTTTGTTGATTAAACTTCTTGATGGTGATGCAAAACCAGCCATGGGGTATATTTATGAAGCAATGGATTGAGCTAAGGAAAAAATCACTTGTAGCTTTGATCACAATGAACCAAGGGTATCAAGTGATTTGGGACTAAGTTGATCGAAGGTGGAAAATGTAACTCCATGTACCACTACATGAATCAATACACTTCCACTGTGTTTTTGGAGCCGATTCTGTAAGATACTTTTGAATCAATTTTTTTCGAGCGGCATGTTACCTCAATTTGAACTAATATATTTTGATTTATATACATCAATTTTATAAAATGTTACTTGCTACCATTTTTGTTGGCAATACATTGTTTTCTAGGTGTCATTTTAGTGAAAACATCAGCGTCTATGATGAGGTTAAGGCGAGCCTAATTGAGACACTCGAAATAATGTATGCTGATCATACAACACGAGTTAACATTGAAACTCAACTTCAAAATTCAAAGGATCGTAAGGTAAGGTACATTTGGGTAGGAGAAGGTCATCTACTCTTGGTACAAGAACCAATGTGATATGAAATCGAAGTTTGATATCAATACATTATTAATGCTTTAATCAATTATTCATATAATCTATATTTTCTTGTTTTTGTTAATCTTTTTGAACTTTGAAATAGTACATTGGTTGGTCAAGGAGGATAAGGAATTTGCAATGTGTCTTTTGAGCATCATATTTAGTGCAACGAGATGTGAAATAAATTGGAGTATTTTTTTTTATCATACTCATTCCAAGAAGAGCAAAATTTGAGCCTTAACATTTGCAAACAAGAGTTTTTGTCAAATACAATCTGAAAACTAGAAAAGAGACAAAATGAAAGGAAAATGGAAGGTGATTATTATATTCCAATTAAATTAACTAATGTGGAACCGGAATCAGATAATGAATGGATGGTAAAAAAAGAAACACATGTTATTCAAGGTGAAGTAGATTTTGAAGCCTATGTTCTTTTTGTTCCAGATATTTTTATTGCTCTAGAATTCAACTGGAATGATTTGAGTGATTGTTTTATGGAAGAGTACGTTGGAACTAGCAAGAAAAGAAAGCAAGGTGTAAATTTTAATGTACTTCTAAGTATTTTATATATCTTTTGTTTGCAAGATACAATGGTTTTTAGTTTGCATCTTGTTGCTTGGACTGAGATACTTGAGATTAGCCAAGCAAAAAGATGTAGTGCAAGGGAGAAGAAAAATGGAAGTGATAGAAGTGCAAGAGAATAGTGACCCAGATTTTCACGAGGAGATAGAAACCAATGAAAGAGAGGAGCTACCTCTTAAGCTTGATAATAGTGATGGTGCCTCACTGCCTCTAATGATAATGATAGTTTAAATGATCTTATTAATTGATAGGATATTACGAAAGTTGATAGTTGTTATTTTGATACTTGGTAGGTCTTATTATCTTAGTAGTTATGAACCTATGATACTTGTTATTTTCTTAAAATTGTATACTGATACTTTTATTATTTGTATGATTTTCCATGAAAATGTCCATAAATATATGATCATGCATTTTGTAGAACCAATTTTCATGAAATTATTTGGTATATGTTTTAAATAGTTACTATATTTGATTCACAGATAACTTAACCATATCTTTAACGATTTGATACAATTCACGATATAGTTTACAATTCAAAAACTGTGCTCCCAATTAGAGTACTCAATTTGGTTGGAGAAAAGAGAGACAACTTGTCCTGGAGAAAATTAAACATTTTTTTAAATTCTAAGACGGCTCCTATCTCTCTTCTGATCGATTCAAGATTACATATGCTTCTTTAGCTTAAGTTGAATTGATTAATTCTTCACTGATTAAAGGTTAGACTCAAGAGTAGAGACGGACAATACTGGCTCCTCTATTGTCTCAATATCCCTGACTCGAGAAAAGATTATAATTTTTTGCTGGCTTCGTCAGAGATCAGTTAACAACAAAATAAAATAAATAAATAAATAAAAATCACTCCCTTTGTTTTTCAACTGACATATTTCATTTTGAGAGAGAAGTATATAATAGGGCAGCATATTAGTTAGTTATAGTTGCAGTGAAATAAACAACTACGAAATAAATTGTTGACGAATGCAAAGGGTGGATTGAATAAGTTGAGTTAATTGAACCAAAGACTAACTTTGGGGCCAAAAACACGTTTCTCATTTTAATATGGATTTAGAGACATTTAGGATTTCTTGGATTTGGTGTCTCTCTGGTCATGCCATGTGTGAGTGCTGAATCTGTGCTAAAAATGCACACTGTTTATTTTTTCCTATCAATTTTCATTTGTCTTTTTTCATCTGATATCTCAAACTAAGAGGCTTGTGATTATTCCTTTCCTTTTGTGTTTTACTTCTTGTACATTTTTCATTTCCTATTATCAATAAGTAAACTGTATGTTGTTTCAGGATGAAGAAAGTGAATCAATTATTTCGAACACTGCGATCAAAGATTGTCCTGGTACTTGTCCCCTTGTTCCTGTTATATTCTATAGCACTTTCTTGATTCAAAATGAGGGGAAAAGAAAAAGAATTTCAGTCTGCCCTTTCCAAGATAGGAAACACCTTAAATTACTCTTCATGGCCAATTGGAATTTTGCCATGTTTGCTTGATTTGAATTTTATTTTTTTTCTTTGAGAAAGTATTTTACCTATTGTTTAAAGCAGAAGGAGAAAAAGATGCAAAGGAACTTTCGATAGGGTTTGGTTTTGTGTTGTATTTATGGTTTCCTCTATCTTTGAGGATGAAGTTGATAGTTCGATGTTGTGGCAGGGAAACTTGAAAAAGATCAACTTAAAACAGAATCAATTATGGCTCAATTAAAGCTTTTGGGGTTTCTATTTTTCCCTGTTTTATAGGTACCTCAAAGCTTGCAGTCTCAGTTCACAAGAAGAGAAAGTGAGTTATACAAGATCTACTACTATACCAAGAATGAAATCGCACATATCCCTAGCCTGGAAGAGGGATTTGAGGCCTATTTAGCTACTGACCTTGCGTTTCAGCTGCAACCTACTAAGTTGCCAGAGAAGAACATTGCTGTTGCTCGATTGAAGGGAAAGCTTCTCCTAAGAAAAGGCATATATTATTTGACTCTGCCTAATAAACAATTAAACATGTCCGTTAAACCATCAGTGCACTGGGGCACTGTGGAGCCTACTTGTTTACTGCGAGCCTTAAATGAGAGAGAAATTGATGGGTCAATTTTGCGCAATGAAAATTGTGATTTTTGTGTTGGTGTCAAGAAGCCAGAGGAGGCTTTGATTGAGGTAAAGGGTAATAAGATCATGATTTCTTGTAAAGACAAAACAGTTTCGGCATTAATTCATGAAGCCCTAAATAGTGTTTGTAATAGAATCTGAATTATTGAAGTTTCTCTCAAAATGGAAAGGATAATTGTTTTGTCTTTGATTAATTATTGGGTTTCAGTGTTAAGCATGCTATTAGAATCTTTATTCTAATTTTATTGGGCATATAGAAAATGACAAATGATAGTTTAGTGGGCTTAGGTATTAGGTCCCAGAAGATGGAAAATATTTTGGAAATGAGTACAAGTCTGAAAAATGCTTACGTAATTGTTGCACCTTACTATGAAAAGGTTTCCAAAAGATAAATTGTTGCTCGTAACGACGGTGAACTAACTCTACAGTGATGCACACGATACTTCTTAAAAATGAATATTTCCTGGCTGTGGGCACGACCGTCCTTTCTTCCTTTCTTTTTTCCCTTCCATTTTGTGAGAACCCTTATAATTTGACTATTTATGAATTCAATAATACACTAACTGTTTGGATCAAGTGGGAATTTAGGCAGGGGCGGAGCTAGAAAACTTTCATTGAGGGGGCTGATTTATAATTTTTTAGTATTGGGGGGGGGGGGCATATTGCACTATATCTATATCATTTTACTAAAGAATAGCTTAAAAATTAAGGTAAATAATACATCACTGGGGGGACATATGCCCATTGTAGCCACCCTATTGGCTCTGCCCCTGAATTTAGGGAATTTTTTATTCTTAAACATAAATTTATTATAAGCAATCCAAATTCTTCACAAAATTACACACTTCCTAATATTTGATGCCTAGAAATAAGAAATTCTTCCTATTCCTAAGCGATCCAAACGGCCCCAAAATAATTATGTATTATGCTGTTTAGGGACCTGTAAGGGAATATAATTAGGGTCATGTTCATGTAGAGTTTTATTCGTCGTGGAGTTCCTAAGTTTCAACAAAATAAACATAGCTTTTATTCAAAACCAAAGTGGTACACAAAAAGATGACATAATTTGGTTTTCGTTCAAAAAAGAAAAGATGACAAAAATTTTACCTTTAGCCATACAAATCGGGACTACCCAGTGTTGTGCGATTATATATGATGAGCGAGATACCTCGAGGTGACCAACTAGCACATGTTTACAATCAAGTCTATTCGCTTTTACTGTATGGTCGGGATAAAATAAAATAACGAGGAAGCCCATGATTTATCTTTTAATTTTTCGATCCACAAAAAGACACACGAACTTTGTTTTTCTTTTGTTTCACCAGAACCGAACATAGGAAAAAAAATAAACAATGAAGAATCCCGTCATGTTTTCAGCCACTATCACTGATGCTGTAAATTTTGAACACCCCAAGTTACCTCTAAATATTTTGTTAAAATAATCAATTATGTGATAATCATTTCCATAAATTCAACTTCTAAATATTTTTCATAAAATTTTAACTTATCTTAGATGCAACATTTGATGTACGTTTTATCAAGGATCATGATACTTTGCACGAGCAATTGGAGTCTTGTATTTTAGATTCATTGTCAAGTCAAGTCATCCGATTCGATTACATGTTGAAAGTTTAATACAAATGACATTTTTCATTTTTTTAGATTTTACCATATTTCTCTAAGTTTTTTTTTTAAAAAATATTTTATAATCTTTTAAAAAATTATTGTTCCCTAAATTAATCATCTTTCAAAAATATAAATAATAATAAATTTGGTTCCTACAAGTTTAATATGTATAAATAAAAATTAGGTATCTTGGATTGGCTGTTTCAAACTCTAGTACTGAGATCTGTGTCCAAAGTATCAAATTTTTCACAATACTATAACATCCTCTACACTCGTCCGTTATTCGTGTAATGTACCCTTACTTTTTTTCAGTTCCGACTACATTTTTAATAGATGTCATGTACTTCGACTAGATCAGAAATGTTGTTTGGGCTTTCAACTCACATTTCGAACATCTTAAAATGCATACTTTATAACTGCAAAATGTATATACTTTGATTTTTATCGTACAAAGGCAAGCTATTGCCAATAAAAAAAAATTATACTTATTTATTCATTTTTTATAGTAAAAAGTTATTGCGGGTGATTTTTGGGTGGAAATATTGAAAGATAAATATATATTTTTTAAATTATAAATGCTGAATTTGAATGGCTCAATTTTATCTCCTACGGAAACTATCTATACCGCAACGTTTGACAAGATTAGAAAAGTTCATTTTTTTCAACACTTACAATAATAGTAATTCCTTTGCTACAAACGAAAAATGGAATGAATAACGGACTTTGCCACCTATAAAAGTTTTCCTACTCTTATAAAATTGCCTCCGAAATATTGATATGCTTGGTTTTAAGTTTTAACCCTTGCAGAAAAGAAATAAAATAATTGTAACTTGTGCAATTTTGGGAAATAACAGACGACGCAGGCTTTCAACACAACTACAACGAGGACATTCTTTTTGGAAACTTCCTGTTTATTACTCGGCTAGAAGATTCTGTCGTCTCTTTTCTTTTCCCCATTTTTGTAATTTCTACTTCTCACCTAAAATTAAGAAAAAGAAGGTTAAAAAAGGAAAAAAAAAACTAGCAACTAGATAACCTGTCAATAGCGTATTAAACTTGCGAGTTGATCCCAACTAAATCCCAACGAGAAAAATATCCACTATTCTTTTAAGTCTCGGAGAAGAGAAAGAGAAATACTGAGATTCTTCGTTTTCGACATTTGACTCCAGTTTGGTCGTGCAATTTCTTTTTCTGAAGGTATAGTTTCGTTCAATCTGTTCAGATCTTAGTCTAAGTTCATCTTCTCGTGTTAATTTTTTTTTTTTTGTTTAATGAGATAATTTGGTTGGTTTTCTGCTAGGGTTCAATTTGGTTTACTTCAATCAACTCTTTTTTTTTTTTTCGCTTTTAATTGAGAAGTCTGAATTTGAGAGAGAGAGAGAGAGAGAGAGAGGAGGTTTTGGGTAGAGGTTGTAATTTTGTAAAATTGGTAAATTAAAATCATTTAAGACAGCCAATAAATATATCCAGTGGGTAAATTTTATGTTGTCAGAACTGAGTGCATACTGGTAGCAGGACTGCTTGTTACAATGCCAAAAATCTGAAGTTGTTCGTTTTTTCTTATCCACAGATTGGGCTGCTACCGTCTTTGCTCTTCTGTAAGGAAAAATAGGAGCAGCTGGGTACTGTTTGGAACTGCGAAGTTGAAATTAACATAGTGGCCCCTCGGCCCTTGTGAGAGGCCTTGTTGCTAGAAAAGATTGTCTATGTATAAAATTTTGATACGACAAACAAATGGCGAAACTTGGAGTCAATGTAGGCCGTAGGTATGTCATTATACTTCTGTTTGTTCAGTGACCTTTTTGGCGAGTATAAAATCCCTATTCTTGTTGGTGCCAAAATTTTGGCAATTTTTGTTTGGTCGTTGCCAGTACAGTTTCTCACCAAAAGTGGCTGCCTCCTGAAAAGTTTCCCACCAAATTATTAGCTAGGCCTCAACTCTTTTGTATTTCTTTCTAGCCTTTTTAACCATGAATTATGGCAGTCACTTCACCTAGTAGCTTCAAATAGAAAAACAAAATAAAGAAGGGACCTAAATTAAGTATAGTCTAAAATATAACTTACTTTTTTTGCAATTTTAATTTAATCAGAACTTTCCTAACTCAATTTTCAGTTGCATTGAAAAGCCTTAACTAAAATTCCATTTTTCCTTAATTAACATATTTGGATAAAGTCAATGAGAAACCAAATAATTGGTTAGGTGTACATAATTCAATGAACCACAATTCGTTGTTTTTCGATGTATTGACTTTTGTTGTCCTATACTTCATTTTTTGGTTGTGACAGTGGATTGATGAGACCAAATGAGACTATGAGGCTCATATTCTCTGCGGTAATCGGAGTCATGTTGGGTTACTTATTTGGTATCTCTTTTCCAACTGTTAGCATCACTAAGGTAATGACAGGATTTAGTGTAGCACTTTATTTGAATCAGTTTACCGGTATTTACTGGTGCATTTCACTGTTCTGAGTGGTTTCTGATATGGTTTTGTGGAATAAATAAGAGAAACAAACTCAACATTAATCATAGAGCTCCAAATAAATATACATTACAGTATTAGAAAGCTCAAACAAATATAAGGGTTGGTTGGACTGACGAGTCAATTATGAAACAGAAAATATTTGCAATCTGCTGGTTTGATGGTGATCATAATATGTGTTATGATTTTGGTCAGATACTAAATGAGCCATGATCAGCTTTGCAGTTTTCTTTGCACATAGTGGACCAATTTTTAATTGAGACTCGCATGATAAGTTTATATAAAGAAAAAGTTGCAAAAAACTCCCAGCATTTCTACTTTATGGACAAGACTTTCATTTGTGTACTTCCGAAAACCATTCCTGACTAGTTGGAACATCACTCAATGTTAAAAAGGATAAAAAAATAAATAACTGCTATTCCTTAATTCAAGAATAGCATATCTGCGACTATTTTTGGATCTCTTATTGAAACCTATAAGGTTAAAAGTAGGTAGCTTAATGTTGCATTCTTCTTGTTTGCCATAAATTTTAATAACCTTTTTAGGATTTACCAAACACATAATTGCTATTATAACTGCTATGTTATAATACATGAATATGTAATGTGATATCTTTTTGTTGACATGGCAGCTTCACTTTCCTTCAAGTATTATTTCATACATAGAGGATAAGAATTCTGGCATCACAACTCAGACATTACTAAACCATGCATGGAGTTCTGCTAACACTCACAAGCGAAACAGTACTTCTGATCCAAATGAAATCCCAAAGGTTTTCTTTATTTGGATCTTATAATGCATAGTGGTTTTACTTTAGTTTCCTGCATCGGTTGTATTATGATTGTAATGGTTTTATTTGAGGTGTTAATGAATTAGATCAGCTCAGGTTGGATTTGTTACTTAGAAAAAGTATTGTTTGCACAAAGGGATACTGACCTGATCTGACCTCCCCAGATCTGATCCATTGGCTGATCAGGCCAGGTCTACTTAACAAGTCTGCTTTTCAAAATTGCTGAAGTTATCTTTTCATAAATGCAGGGTTAAACTTTTCATATATTTGTGAAAAATATCGAGATAATTAAAATTTGACTTTTTATTTAGTAAAATAACGAAGCTACAAAGAACTGGTTTGGACCAGAATCATGCTTCAGTTCAAGATTTGACATGAGCCAAATAAAACTTATAATTTGCTTGAGCTGGATAAGTTCTGGTCAACCCTGCAATTGTAGTTCCAAGATTACCTGTATTATACTCGTTGCTATGTTATTATTGGTCATGTGGTTGATTGTGCTGTTATCCTTTTTTTTTTTCTTTGTTTTTTGTTCTGTGCATTACAAGCACCTGTAGTTAACTAAATGCTTTTACGATAGATACATGTTTCTACAAACCCTAAAGGTGCTGAGATGCTGCCACCTGGCATTGTAGCCTCAGAGTCAGACTTTTATTTACGCCGATTGTGGGGTGAGCCTACTGAGGTTTGTAAAAAACAGCTTTTTTTTTGTGATTTCGTGTGTCAGTATGCATGCATGCGTCTGCATAGAGGGGCATGGGCAATCACAGAGCAAAATAAGAGAAAAAAAAATGAAGAAAAAATTGCAGGTGGTGAGAAAAATGATAGATTATGTATGAAGGTTTTCTGTAAGAGAGAGATGAAATGATCAAAATGGCTGCAGGAGGGTACTAGTCCTTGATTTATTACTTTACTAACTGGACTCCCTCCTTTTTATGTATGCCTTTTTTTTAAATGGTTTTTGGGCTGAATTTCCATGAATATTCATAGGTTCTAAAAAAGGACTAAATTCTGCCGTACTTCTATATTCAACTTTGCATAAGTTAATATTGTGTGCACTATTTTATGCATAAGTTCTATCTCATCGTCTTATGCGAAATGTTTCATAAACTATACCTGAACAGGACCTCACTATGAGACAGAAGTACCTTGTAACATTTACAGTTGGTTATGGTCAGAAAGCCAATATTGATCGAGCTGTTAAAAAGGTAACCTTGTCATTATTCTTACTGTAATATTTTCACTGAAATCATAATATTTTCTTTTGATAATTTTTCTATTTTCTGAGAAAGTCTTTTGATAACTTTAGGAGATTTGCATGTACCCCTGCAAAATGTCAATGATCTACTGAACAATAAATGTCTGTAACAAACATAACAGTGAAAACATCCAAATTTGCTTGTTCATGGACCTTTGCTCTTTTCCAGATGACTATTGAATTTGAAGTTGTAGCAATCCAAACAACTATATGGACCAATCTAAATAGAAAAAAAGGTTAATGGTCAGTCTTGCAATACTGCAAATTCCTGTATTGGAACTGCTGGAAGTTGCAGCACCCACATAAATTTTATAATTATCAAATATTTTTTAGTTTGTAATGCTAAGGTACAGTGGGAACAAAATTATGTTTGTTCTTAAGTTGATTATACTTCCTTACAACATCAGTAGCATTAATTTATCCCCAACTCTGGTGCAGTTTTCTGAGAATTTCACAATCTTGTTGTTCCACTATGATGGCCGTGCTAGTGAATGGGATGATTTGGAATGGTCTAAAAGGACCATACATGTCAGCGTCAGAAAGCAAACTAAATGGTGAGTTAGTGTAACTGAAATGCATATAGCATACTCGGTCATTGTAAAAACTTCTTTTTCTCCTTTTTCGCTTAAAATTATCTTTAGCTATGTCATTCTTACCCCTTATTTCTGGCTGACAAGGAGCAGAAATTTTTTAGTCTATTCACTTTGTTCCTTGTATTATGTTTACATAATGAAATCACATTTTTTTTTTTCCTTTTTAAAGGTGGTATGCAAAGAGATTTTTGCATCCTGATATAGTTGCTCCATACGATTATATATTCATCTGGGACGAGGATCTAGGAGTTGAGCATTTTAATGCAGAGGAGTAAGCACGTTTGTATTTATTTCAATTTTACCATCTACAAGATCTCTTCAGACGATAGGTGTGTAATTTGCACTGCTTGAATTTTAGGTACATTAAGCTTGTAAGGAAACATGGGCTTGAGATTTCACAGCCTGGGTTGCAGCCTGACAGAGGGTTGACATGGCAAATGACCAAAAGAAGAGGTGATCGTGAGGTCCACAAGTGAGATATTTAATTTTGATAATTTTCTGTTGTCTGCTTTACTGATTTTTATTTATCGTACTACCAATTCCCGTGTAATAATTCAAGGTTCTATTGAAAATTATGTCTAAATTTTCTAAATTTGCTCAACTTTTGAATTGCTCTGATGGAAGAAAGATAATATGTTAAATGTGGGTGCTTTTTCCCCAAATCTTAGGAGTTCTTTTCTCATAGTGCAAATTGAACTAAAATCTGGTCAAGAGGATGGAGTTCCATTTGGTACCATTTAAGAAAATTTTCAAGGATACCATAGTGATATCCTGGGTGAGCATTGAAATTGGGGTGCTAGTACTGTATAGGAAAAAAAATGTAAAATTCAGGTGTTATTTGCAAGTGCAGTAAATTATCTGGTAACCTCCGTTGTGAAGCCAAATTTTCATTGTTTGTTTCTTTTTAATTAATCTGTGTAGGGTAACAGAGGAGAGGCCAGGATGGTGCAGTGATCCACATCTGCCACCTTGTGCTGCGTAAGGCTAGAATTTATTATTTTTTATAAATCATGCCTTGTAAAAACGTGTTGCTTCTAGATGGCATAAGGTGACTTGTTTGGGAAATTTATAATCCCACAATTGCCATTTTATTGAGTATATAGGGGTTTATTGAAGCTTATTTTACAAAGGTAGTTCAGCATTGACTGCACTAATTCAGTCTCACAACTGAATGTCTTTAAAACCTTGTACTTCAAGCTTCAATTGTGATTTCATAAATTTGTTCTTTTTTCAGGTTCGGGGTGGTTGTCAAACAAATTTTTAATGTTTGGCATTTTCTAATAAATTTAATCTTGATCTGCAGGTTTGTAGAAATAATGGCAACTGTTTTTTCAAGAGATGCATGGCGCTGTGTGTGGTATTTGATCCAGGTCATATATTAACACTTTTTCTGTTTCTCTGATGAACTCCCTTTAAAATTTTTGTACATCTATTGTAAACAACGCAAAATATTCCTTTTCTTTTTGACAAACAGAATAGGAAAGTCAACACTGTACAATTTTCTGTTACATGGGCAAATTTGAATTTGTAAATTGTTAACTGGCCAAGAAACAGGACAACATCGCGCATTCTGGTTGGAGGTGAAAATGCCCTGGGGCTGGGGTACTGTTAAGAACTTAAGATGTTTCAACTAAATATATATTTTTCCTTGTGCAGAATGACCTGGTCCATGGGTGGGGTCTTGACTTTGCTCTTAGAAAGTGTGTTGAGGTACCTCCAGTTTCACTACTTCAGAAAGTGCTTGTTACTTCTTTGCTATGGAAATTTAGATTCAGTGGAATGTTCTTCAAGAAATAAATTAGGCCATTTTCTGAGGCTTCAGGGTGGAGGTAGTTTGTGGCAGGGTGGGGGCACTTGTCATACCTGAGTCAAAATAATTGTAAAATTAGACATGGAGATACATATACTAACATATCATTGTAAAATTATGCTTTTTTCCCATCACATATTATATCCTGGCTCTGCTCTGGGTGGCTTTCTATTTACTTAAAAAAAAAATCTATTTAGCTGCCTCTTTAATTGTATATATAAACAGATAAGTCTTGTTTTGTTTGAGAGAGAAAAGGGGTTTAAAATGGCGTTCAAAGTTGAAATTAGGTACGAAAAACTCTTTTGATGTTTTTTCTTATTTTTCATTGTTATTTACTTCCAACAAATGTAGCCTGCACATGAGAAGATAGGAGTGGTGGATGCACAATGGATAGTTCATCAAGTGGTTCCTTCTCTCGGGAATCAGGTAATATTCCTGAAATATTATGAATTTATGATCTAAGCAATTGTTATTTATACATTTTCTTACCATTCTTTTCTTTCATTTTTCTAGGGTCGTGCTGAGAATGGAAAAGCGCCATGGGAAGGGGTGAGTATTATGTATTAGTTTTATTTTTCAGTCAGTGGGGCCTGTTGCAAATTCACCATAAAACTTTTACATTTGTTCGAGACAGTCCGTGAGCTTTTATGCAGCGCATGAAAATTTTGGATTTTATGCCAATTTACTGCAACCCCAATGCTGACAGTGCGGTAACTTAGGTATCTTTTTCTATTATAATTAGTAGGGTCATTGAAGTTTTTGCTCAAAATTTCTTCATGGCCTCGTATGCTTCTTATGATTTCATGTGATTCAAGCTATCTGTCATTTTAACCATTGTGTGAGGGTTTATATTATGGAGTGCAAACTGAAAAGTCTAGAACGGGTTGAACTGGTTAAACAAATAAGTAGTTTGCATGATTGCTATGCCTATTTTGAACTTAAAAGGGTATGCTGGGTTTAAACTTGACTCTATGTCCGTTATTTCAGTGCAGCTAATTTGAATTTGGAAACACAGGTGAGAGAGAGGTGCAGGAAGGAATGGAGCATGTTCCAAACTAGACTCGCAGATGCAGAGAAGCAATATTACATTGAGAAAGGCATCGTCCCTCCCAATTCTACTGCTTAGGTAGTACTAGATTTCTTTGTAGCAATATTTATCTTTTGAGAGTTGTCTCTTTGTATTTAGAAATTGCATGCAAGAGCTATACATTTCGTTTGGAAATTCGGTTCATATCCACTCATTTGCGTTCTACCTCTACTTTTTGCCGCTTCTATTTAGTGTGACAAACAGGTGACCTGGTGAGTTTAATCTTGGATCAAAACAAAATGATTTTAACTAAACTTCTTTAATTGGATAGAACAAATTGATGAATAGAGTTCGTAATAAAATCATTACTTAATTTATGAAAGTCTCTAAATTTATCACGGCAGCAATTAAAACCCAAGCTGGGGTTTACTACCTCATCAGTCATCTATGAGAAAACCTGTCATGGTAGGCAGCAACAAGCACAACAGCGATCGTACTGGCAACGACCACTATAGCTATTAACGTATTTTTTTCATCTATCTAAAATACAAAATCACATATTTATCCTTTGAAATTTTAAATTCGCATGTTTATCGTCAATTTTACAAATGCCCTTTTTTACTTTATTTCTGTTTCCAATTGGTTTTTTTTTTTTTGGATTTTGGACTTTGGAGAAATATTTCTATAGCCAATTGTTGGAGCTCTGCTCTTTTGTATGACTAAGAATTTAGTCAATCAGACTAGGAAACAAACAAAACAACTTTTTGTAGTTTTTACTGAATAGTCAAATTGGTACTCAGTCTCGGACTGATTTCAAATACCAAGTGTTTTTTTTTTCTTAAAATTTATAAACAGAGCGACCCGCATTCCCAAACGATAAAAACAATTATCTGCGAGAAAAGAACTGATAGTTATGCAGATGCAAAGCGTTGGCATTTTCCTGACCAGTTCAGACTTCACGCTCTCATGTACCTGTCAACAATAATTTAATTTATGCTGATGGTTGGCAACATCAACTATTAAATCCTCTAATTGAGCCACTTAATTGATCTGCACAAAATGTGCTACAGTGGAACCGTACTATGCCTAGAGGCTAGAGATCGTCGCAGTTAACCGTTGAGTTTAATATAAAGCTTGATACAAGATCTAGAAATTATTAAGTTGTAAAGGGTGGGCTCTGGATCCTATAATTCCTACTCTCTATTCACCTACTTTCTCGTGCCATTTTTTTTTAAAATATTTGTTCGATTAGAATATAACACAGGTGTTCGGTCATTAATTCTTGCTCCACACATAAGTTTCAATTAATAACAGCTATATCATAAAGTCGCAAGATATGATATACATTAGACGATTTGAATTTCAAATTTTAAAATATTAATTAAAACATAAAGTTGTGACATTTGATAACATAAAACATTAAAAAAAAATGATGCATTGGAATCCTCATCATATTTTAAACTACTAAACAATAATTCAGATTGTTAAGAGTTAAGACAAAACCTCACAAAGATCAGGAGTTGGCATCTTCAGATTTTAGAGAAATCAAAAGATTGATTGGGCAAGTTAATTCAAATGTATGCAGATAGTTGTGATTATTTCCGGAATATAAAATGAATGACAGAGCCCATGACAAAATTTCAACAATGCATTCCAAATTCTTTAAAAAAAACTAGAAGTACAATTTTATCACGATCATCTAACTGTTTGCAAAAAAAAATGTGCATGTGTTGAAGAAAATATGTAATTGTTAACATTTATATATATGTTATGGGTAACAAATAATTTTTTATATATTTACAAAGATTTTGTATACCATCAACAATTATACTTATATATGTTAACCAATAAAAGCATAATTATTGTTAGCAAATAAATTAATGGAGATGTGCTCAAAATTCTGGACCAGATTTCGAAGGACCGGATATGGAAAATATTAAAAAAAATAAATAAATGAAAACAGAGAATTCTCCTGGGCCCACTATCATGTACAGCTCACTTCCCTTGGAGACCATCCTGTTTCTTCCTATCTCCCTCTCTTCCACGTTATTTCCATGCTGTCTTAGAGCATATCGTTCTCTCTCTCTCTCTCTCTCCAATCATCATCATCAAGAGATAAGAGCCACTACGATGAACTAGTAACAGTGTAGCACTCAAATGCATATCTCCTTGAGAAATTACTAGTTGGTACGTAATTGATGACTTTTTAGCTTATTACACACAATCAAGATGCAAGACATATTTTCTGTTCCTTCTTGCTTCTCTTCTCCAGCCGAGAAGCCGCCTGAGAACCCCGGTAGCACACGGTCAGGCCAGAGCTTAGTCGCTCTGGTTTACCGAGTTGAGATTTCAGGAATCTGCCGTCTTGTTACTGTAACCTGGTGCAAGAACCTCCTTGCACATGGTCTCTCTGTCTCTATCCAAGGCTCAAAATCTGAATCCGACAGCGATGATGAAGAAGATAAGAAGTTTTACTGTGCTAGCACCGGTATGGCCAACACCGGGACCGCCAGCTCTGTTGGGAATCTGAAGAACAACCCTACTTGTAAGGTGGAGATGCGGCCATGGCACTTCTGGCGGAGGTACGGATCGAAGCGTTTCCATGTGGATGGTACGGTAATTGATGTATTCTGGGACTTGAAGAATGCCAGGTTTTCTTCTTCTGACGACCCGGAGCCACTGTCGGGCTACTACATGGCAGTGGTTTCAGATGATGAGGTGGTGTTGCTTCTTGGTGACCTCAAAAAGGAGGCATTCAGACGAAGCGGTTCCAGGCCTTCTCTGCTCGACCCGGTATTGGTATCGAAGAAGGAGCATGTGTTTGGTAAGAAGAGATTTAGCACAAGAGCTAAGTTCAATGAGAAGGAAAAGATGCATGAGATCATGGTCGAGTGCAATTCGTGTGGCAGGAACGATATCGACATGGCTATAAAGGTTGATGGCTGTGTCAGTGTTCTTGTGAGGCATCTCCAATGGAAATTCAGAGGCAATGAGACTATCTTTGTTAACAATTTGAGGGTGCAAGTGTATTGGGACGTGCACGATTGGCTCTTCAGCCCCGGCCCGAGGCATGCGCTGTTTATCTTTAAACCGGAGCCGATAATGATCGAATGCTTTCCGAGCAATGGTGAACAAGAAGATCACAGATATGGAGATGAATTGGTTATAGAAGATGATGAAAGTTCTGATTTTTGCTTGTTTCTCTATGCATGGAGAGTTGAGTAAAACAGTAGACATTTACAGTTGAGTTATAATAAATTATGTTCAAATTTAGTTTCTAATTGTACATGTACATATTTTTTTTCTTTCCAGGTGTGCCAATTGAATGTTATTGCCTTTTCATCTGCCTTACAAAATTAAACATGACACTGAAATCTTTATTACAATATCATGTGAACTGGAGTTCCATTCTCTTATCATTTTGCTTTTCACAAAGTTAGAAATACAGTTGCGTTGGGAGTTGTAGGCAAGTACATTTGCATGCAAGTCCAATCGCAGGCAACCAGACAAAATCCAAATAATTTATATGCATGCATGGCCGCATGGGACTGTGGGAGGATGGCGATTTTGCTTGGTCATAGCAAGAGAATGCGGTGGCAGGCACATGGAAGAGGAAAGGTGGGGTTAACAATTGCAAGGGATGATGCTAGGGATTAGAGAAGGGACTAGAAGGTTGGTCCCCTAATCAAGCGACATCTGTTGTGAGGGACAGGAAGGATTTGCTCAATTATTAATTTTACTTGTACCCACACTTATTCTCTTCTTCTATAGTTCCTAGCCATGAGAAATTGCAGCTGAGCTGTCGTGTGCTGATTCAGTTTCTCTGTGGCATTTCTTTTTGGGTGGGATTTATGGATGAGTTATCAATTTTAGAAATCAGTAAAAATTATTCTTTTGATTTTACAATTTAATATTTGAATATGATATGTACTACATATGTAATAGTAAACAATAATCAAATTTGATATAAGTTTTACCTTTTGTTGAGACTTTGCGAAACCATAAATTTTTTTTTTTGCGTTTTACTTTTTAATAGTTTTTAATTAGATACCGAATGATTTTTAAATTGAATGAAATTTGATACACAACTAATTTAAAAAGTCAATTATATATTTTAAGCTTTTTATTTTTATGATTTTATACCTTGATTTAAAAGTATTATAAAAATTATCGAATTAACCATTGACAACGGATTATCAATTTTAACTTTCTGATGAAGCTAGATCAAAGTTATATCAAACTTTTGTTAAGATATAATTGACAATGACCGTCAACTGTAAGGTTACATCAAGTTGGGTTGCGAACTGACTTTTAACAGGTATCTGGACAGATCAAATGCAAATTGAATTTGATTACTTTTTAACTTTTAAAAAAGGAAAAAAAAAACATAAATGTCGTTTATCTGGGAGAAACTGTTAGACTAGAACATTTCACTAGAAAAATATCGGAATTGCTTAGGACCATCTATGAGATTCTATCATCCCCATCATCCTCACGTGTACGCTGCTGTAACTAACTCTTCCCTTCTCACGCGTACGTTATCTTCCGCCTCTTCCCCCTCCTCCGTACACTATCTCCCATCCCATCTGTTCTCGCTCCACCTCTACGGCTCTCCTTCATCCATGGGTCCATGGCCTCTCCTCCAGTATCGATGCCCTCCCATTCCTCTTCTCCCCACCACTAGCATCTGCAGCTTGACAGCTTCCCTACTTTCCCAATTCTGTCCTATATTTTTTTGAAGTTAATATATATAACTGTTGAAGTTGATATGTGTAACTGTTGAAGTTATATATGTAGTTATTGAAGTTATATATGTAAGTAATATGTTATATATGTAACTGTTGAAGTTAATATATATAACTATTGAAATTAATATATATAACTGTTGAAGTTAATATGTGTAACTGCTGAAGTTATATATGTAGTTATTGAAGTTAGATATGTAAGTAATATGTTATATATGTAACTGTTGAAGTTAATATATATAACTGCTGAAGTTAATATATATAACTGTTGAAGTTAATATATGTAACTGCTGAAGTTATATATATAGTTATTGAAGTTATATATATAAGTAATATGTTATATATGTAACTGTTGAAGTTAATATATATAACTGTTGAAGTTAATATATATAATTGTTGAACTTGGCATATTTAAATGTTGAAGGTAATATTTGAAGTGAGCATATTTAAATTGTTAAAGTTGGCATATATATTAACTTCAACATTTATATATATTAACTTCAACAGTTAAATATGTTAACTCAACATATTTATAATCAATATATATTGTGTGTGAGAGAGTATGATATTACCAGAGGGTGGGGGGAGGGGGAGGGGGAGGGGGGGCGTACGCGGAAGGGTGGGGGTTGGGGAGCGTACGCGGGAGGGTGGGAGGGAGGGCGAGCGTACACGGCAGGGAGGGAAACAGAGCAATTTCCAGAAATAGAAAACGCGTAGAGCCAAAAATAGAGAAAACGCGTGGGGATGATGGGGATGATGAATATCGGAGATGATCCTTATCACCCCCGAAAAAATATACTAGGGGCCGTTTGAATCAAGTGCGAATTTGGAAAATTTTCTATTTCTAGACATAAATTTATTATAAACAATCCAAACCCTTTACTATGAAATTACACACTTTTCAATATTTTATGTCTAGGAATAAAAAATTCCTCCTATTTCTAACCGATCCAAACTGCCCCTGGTTCTTATTAATCTCCGTTATACATAACTGCTAGTTTTTTTTTTTTTTTTTTTTGGGATAACGTGGGCAAATAATATGCGAAGCCAAAACTGTTAACTTGGAGAGATGACATTTATTCACGTGACAGTGACACGTCAATTCGAAGAGTTTTTTATTTGGATGTCGGAAAAGAAAGGACCGAAGTGAGTAAATTTGGGCTTAAAGCAAAACGACGAGCCCTTAGATTGGCAGGAAAGAAAAGGCTTTCTCATGGGGCTTTTCTATCCTTGTAAACTCAAAACCGTTAAACGGGCTAGCAGCCTACAAAGAATGAAAGAAAGATAGAAAATGAAAGGCTATATAATTCAGGAAATGAATTAACCAGCTCGCCAACATATGATGGCAACTCGCTAGTCAGTTGACCGATACCATCGTTTTGCAGACTAATATATTACAATTTGCAAATAGTAATTTGATTTTAAATGAACGATCTGAATTTATCTAAGGCGCTCTGCGGAATCTTCATAATTGGAGTGGGAACTGTTGCGTTAACATAGTATACATACACTGAGTTTGATACTTGACACTTTTAACAGGAAAAGAGAAATTTGATACTGTCTTTCAAAGTCCAACTATTCTAGGATCCTTGTCTTCGCTAACATGCCATGGAAAAAGCCAGAAGTATTTGAAATTAAAGTTTCTAGTGTTATGCATATGAAGAAAGTTACAATTGATATGCATTAAAATTTACTATTGAAAAGGAAAGCAAAAAGTTTTACTAACAATGAACCAAAGAAAATGTTCCATAACAATGGGAATTGCAATTTTCATACGAAGAATTCTAGCCATATATTCAGAAGAAAAAAAAAGGAACAAGGAACTTGCCCAAATATAGCAATTAAATAACAACATAATTAATACAAGACAGCTTAGCAATTTGTCCGCAAGATCACACCATTTGGAGGAGGCCCCATCAAGATTTCGCATCCTGGTTTAAGCCAGTTGGTAAAACGCAACCATCTGCCGAAGAGCCACCGCGTCCTGAATCTGCCTTGCAAATGCAATGCCACCCCTCCTCCTCCGTCTTGTGTTCCATTGCCCCACTCTTGTGCCACTTGAAGCGGTAGCGGCACCGCACTCGTGATTATATGCAGGTTCTTCAAATTCGCCCCTCCCCTTGGCTCATAGAATGCGTCTATTACCTGAGTTCCAATCATGATGCCCTGCATTTTTTCCAATTAATATTTGTCAAAACTTAAAACGTTATACAAGTCTAATTAATCATATATCCAGCTGAAAATAGTTACCAACTTGTAGGACATTATTTGATAAAAAAAAATGTGAGGTTATTTAAATTGAGTATTGATATACCTGAAAATACATATCCATCTGCAAATAAGAGAAGTAGATATCGACCTTTCTGTTCGGATTGATGACATTTGCCAGTAGAGTGATGTCAGCATTGAGCAAGTTGCCAGTATCAATGTACCCGGCATTCAGTGTGGCGGCAGCAATCTTGAGTTGAGGGGTCTTGGGCCGGTACAGGAGGTACACAACCAGCACGGCAAGCCCGCATAGTATCACAGCCAGCCAAAAGATGGAGCAAACTAGTGTCATGCACCATGCCAACGTGCTAGTGCGCTTTCGCTTCCTCGGTTGGATTGGTATGAGGGGTTTTGTGTAAGGATTTTGTTGCGCATTTTGATGCTGGTCATGGATCTGGTTGTGGTTCTGATGTGGTGAATGCTGGTCTGTTGGATGTGAGCTAGAGGCGAAATGATGATCTCCTTGCCGTTCATAGAAATTATTTGACATGATTTTGGAACTTTGTATTTTCTTAGTTTTCCATAGAATTTATTGAGGATAAGAGGCAGCGGTAACATTAGATTGTTGTATAGAATAGATAAAGAGAGAGAACAAGAGAAGAGTACCAAAAGGAAGTTTGGAGGGAACAAGGGGAAAGGAATAATTTGTCCAGATTTCATGTGGCATGTACTTCTCGTAAATGCGCACCTGGTCAATTTGACTGAATTTCCTAGACAAGTAGAGTGGTCGTGATCCTCACTTTCTGACCAGCAACACAAATGATCACATGACTAGTAACACAAGGAATTCAGATCCATAATTTGAGTGTACAACCAACCAAAGAATGCTCACGTAGTCACGTATCTCTCCCACAGTGAGGGTTTAAACATTTGAAGTTTTCATGAAGCTATCACGGAAAAAGCATGTATATTATTATTATATTTTCATATTCTTAGCCCACAAATTGTTGCAATCTAGAATTTCCATCTTTACGCAGATATGATTTGTACAAGTATTTATATAATATAATTTTAGATGATTTTTATTTCTTTTTTCAAATAATAAGTTTATAGTAGTTCATACAAATATATAATTTAGACGACTTCAATTATATGTGTTTATCAGAAGGAACTCTCTCTCATCTCTCAAGAAATAAAAAGCTTCTTATAACTAAAGATGTTCACGAAACCAATCATTTTCCTTGAGGAAATTGATTCAACTAGCATGTGCTACATGTGCAGTTTAACCAAAGATCACAATATAAGAGCACAACCAACAAAGATCTATTTATTTGCCTAATAAAAGGAAACTTAGTTTCAGCACTCCCACACCAAAACAGGAAGATATATTAAAAGGAAAAACCAATTACACAACAAATGATGTCTCCTCAAATTCTCTATCATAGAACATCCGACAATTGTGTCATAAACTTACTATTGAGGTAACAACTACAAAAAAAATGAGGTATAAAACGTAACTTATTGGACTATGTTGGATCAATAATAGGGGCGAGAAGCTGCAAATGGGGTGGAACTTGAGCCAGATGCGAAAGACCGGTTAACATATCCACCTCTACTCTTAGACTTTCCACCTGTAAAAAGAACTGCATCATTACCTGCTTGAATAAATAAAATTTGCCAGAATACAGATTTTCTGATATAACACCCACAGTTATGAGTAGGAATTTCAAATTTCCTCCAACAACCATTAGAAAAATACAGGATAAAAAACATGCAACATAAGTTGCTTTGATGAAGCTAATTTATAACTGTAAAGACTAAAATAAATACCACATCTCAGATGCATTACACTATGGCTAAGTTCTCATAATAATCCTTTGAAATGAAAAAACATCCATTTTATTTGTTTCTTCAAAATATGCTAAAACTACCACTCACTCACTGTTTGCTAATTTGGGTGATTCCTTGATGTAGTTAGAGAGTACAACCTAACAAAATATTTCCCAATGTTTGCCACAGATGGGATACTTGCAGGGTAAAAATAGTGTAAATTGCAGAATGATCCTTAAAACTATCTCTTGTTTACATTTTGGCCCTAAAAAGATTAAAACAAATCATATCCTTAATTTTCATTATTGGAAAAATTGGATATAACCCCCTCAAATCTTCTTCAATTGGAAATAACCCCCTCTAATTTTCAAAATTGGATATAACCCCCTCAAATTATATTCATTAAGGATATAAACCCCTTAAACCAATAGTAATCATTTTTTTAATTAAGAAAACTGATTTTTAAAATTTTTGACCAAATTACCCTTTAGCCTTCCTCATTATTTGCTCCCCTGCCTTCTTATCGTTTTAGAGGAGGTTTGATTATACATCAATCTGTCCTGGTTAAAAGGACTAAAGAAAGGTAGAAAACTATGTACATGAAACTTATTCCAACCGTACAAATGAGCTTAGACATTTTCATGTAAAAACATTATCCAATATCCTCTCTGCACTTTTTGTTTGTTTGCTAGTGCATGAAGTCCGTAGCCACAAATTCATTAATGGGAAAAAAAATCAAAGCTACATTCCTAAAAATGCAAAATGAAATAGATATTTAGCTAAGTCTAATATCCAATGTCCCCTCTGTATTTCTATTAAGAAATTGTTCCATGTCCCCTCCCCCCCCCCCCCCCCCCCGGTACTTCCAGCCATTGGCTTTCGCTCCCATCAACCAACCTCCTAGCTGGCTATATAGTTTCGATAGTGTTACACTGCCTGCCTTGCCTAATTGATATGCCATTGGATGTATTTTTCTTGATTTTTGCTCTTCTTTCTATACCCAATATTACTTAATACTCAATAACAAACAAAATTGAAGAGATCTACAAACAAAGAGAGATATATGGTACTATAATGGAAAGAGAACTTTTGTTATTGTTAAACAGCTATCGTGCCTTCTAGACTTCCAGTGGCCCAGAGCAAAAAAAAATTTGCTTTTCTGATAGGGGAAGACGAAAGGTCATATACTCATATGGGTTGAGGACAATTTTGTCATAAATTTTAGAAATAAATTGTTAAAATTGAAAATATGATTAAAATAAGGTAAAGGGGCTTATATCCTTGTTGAGTATGATTTGAGGGGGTTATATCCAATTTTGAAAATTTGAGGGGGTTATTTCCAATTGAAGAAGATTTGAGGGGGTTATATCCAATTTTGCCTTCATTATTAAAACCTATATTAACATCAATATCATGTTAATATCACCGGTACATGATGCTGTGAATAATAATATCACTGATACATCAACATTGTTAGCAATGCTAAAATAATATCATGATGGATAGAAAGTTCAATTCCTTGAGGTAGGACCATCTCGATACAACATATAAAATTTAAAAGAATCAACATGGTACATTTTGAAGCTTTAAGGGCATAACAGAAAGTGAATGATACTTTGGAAACATATAACATACTAAAAAAATTAACAGATAAATTCTCAAAAGAACTCATTCAATGCATACCTCCATTATAACCACGCACAGAGATGGCCATGCTTTCCAGTGCAGGAATAACACTCTGACCAGCCTCCCTTAGTATCTTTACCAGTTCTTTAGCAAACCTTGAATTTGCTACCGTGAAGAAAGTGAAGGCAGTGCCCTTGGCACCAGCACGGCCAGTACGACCGATCCGGTGCACATAATCCTCTAGATTCGTTGGGAAATCATAATTTATCACGCATTTTATGTCCTTCACATCTGTAACATTTGCATACATCTGAAAATTAACTTCCAAAACATGCATTGTATATCAAGCAACTAAAGATGAAATGCAAGACCAACACTTGTGAATTTCAGTAACATCAGCTTGCCAGACCAAAAACACCAATTGCTGCTTTGATATATGTTGCTACCAAGAACCAACTATGATGCTTCATGCAGGGAAATGCTAAAAGAATATAGTTACATGCTAGCAGTACCAACAACATCTACATATAATTATTTATTTATCCTCCTTTAGGTTAAGGAGAGGTGCTTAGCAAAGATTGAAAACTTGTAAGCACCTCTGACACTTAGTTCTGCAGCAGTTATATCCCAAGTCACTGCACAAAATTACGCCTAATCTGGTATGAGAGACCTGCCCATCCTGCCTGGGTAAAAAATGTGACCAACAAATTGTTACTATCAACAATCTAGAGTCACGCGACATGAACTCAAAAACAGAAAAACTTGATGGACTGATCAAGATCATCCCTGATACTGAAGTAAGCATGAACATGATCAACCAGTAAAACTCAGTTATTTGAAACAAACTGACCTTTAATCTGAATCAGCGAGAACCCAGACCTCAACCTATCTAAAACCCTCCCAAGTCCTAACTGAAAATCAATTTTGACTGGGACCAATACTATGAAATATCCTGAATGGATCTTACGCAAAACCAAACTAACCTAACCAGATCTGATCAGGTAAATGGATTGAGCTCAAAATCAAGCTGGCCTGAAACAATTTAACCCTGAAAAAGTGACAAGCAACATAAGCTGAAAGTTGACCACCAAATATGACAACCCAAAGCAACTAATCCTTACTGAAACTATAACCTTTACATTCATCTAAACCAGCCTTGAAAGTTGAAACCCTATTAAGTAAAAGGTCTTTTTTTCCAAAGAAGGCCTTGTAAAGATGCCATAATTCCCTATTAGTCTTCCAAAAACATCTAAAAGTTCCTTTGTCACTGTTAAAGGGAATTATGACATCTTTGGATGTTAAGTCTTCCTGTGTGTAAAGAAGGCCTTGTATATATATGAAAAACAAAGAATCTTATTTGATAGTGGCTAGCATCTTAAAACATTATCATCTTTAACCACAGCCAAAACAGTATGAAGATGACAAAGAAACACAGACCTGAATAGGATACCACAAATATACATAAAAAAACCAGAACTACAAAAATCTTCTATATGGTAACAGTCTACAGAAAGGGCCACTAGATTACCAGTATGCAACTGTTGAGTCATTGGCATCCATTAACATGTTAAGATAACCAAGAGTCCAAGATGCAACGATAAGAACCAAAGCATGCCAGATTGGAGCCAACAAGGAACAAAGACCTAACCAGCTTCAAAAACATTGACAGGTGGTGTTTTATCTTTCAACTGAGCTTTATTCTCTCAGTAGGACAAGAAGTCCCCAAAAAAGATATAAATCCACTTTCCATTTATTAAGCAAGCCAGGATGATGGAGCACAAGGTGTCAAATTTAAGGTGCCAAAGCCAAATCAAAGGTCAAAAACTATACTTAAATGACAGTGATTCAAGTAAATATAGGCACAAGTGGTCATAAAATAGCGCTGCATGCAATTAACGAGTTCACATTAAGTTAGCAACATCAGCCCTATCCCGAAAAATCCCAGCTGATGGAGTTCAAACACAACCTGACCAGAATATTTAAAAAGATATAAACCTACATATCCTAATCTGCACCTGGCTGAACCAATAACTTAGTGACAAAGGAACCAAATCTAAACTAAATGTTACTCGAATCAAACCCCAACTATGACCAAGCCTAGACACAGTGATGAGATAATGAAGCAAATCCACTAACTGACCATGACCTCAATAAAATATCTAAAAACCCAAACCTATAAAATCCTCATAGCCAGTTGACTGAACTCAAACACTGAAACAGCTTGATCTGACCCAACAAACATAGATCCTGATACCCAGTTGCAGCACAGAAAAATAATAAAAACAATAGAACTTTTCTTAAATATACCAGCCAAGTAGGCTCCATTAAGAGCTTCTTAGCAGACTGACAAAACAACCAGGAAAAAAACTATCATACTAATAGGAAAAAAAATATATATAGCTTAAAACACACCCAAATGGATGAATGCATGCGAATCAAGTGCAAGACTGCTTAAAAATTTGGAATCATGCAATTGAAAGAAAAGATGGAACTCCTCACTGTCCCCAAAGAAAGCTAAAGAAATAAAAGGTAAGACCAAATGTGCCATGATACCACTGTCGATGCTTACACTCCAATGAGGTAAACAATGACTAAGAAACTGAAAAGATAATACTTAATTCCTACCTTTGACATAATGGCACCTTGAGCAAACTTCGACACCAGGGTTTTAGCTCCACTTTTGTTCAGAAACTGGTCAAATGACGAGGCAGACTCATCATTTCAAAATGTTTTTATTTTTAACTTTCTTAAGAGATCAGACAGAAGGTGGCCCTACCAAGACCACGTGCTGCTACATCAGTAGCAGTCATTATGGGAGACTTGCCACTCTTGAACTCTCCCAAAACCCAATCCCTCTCAGCTTGGGCCTTGTCTCCATGTATTGATAAGGCAGGCCATCCATCCATCCTCAGTTGCCTTGTTACCTGATCACATCCCTTTTTAGTCTCAACAAAAATCAGGATCTTGCTTCCATCCATCACTTGTGCCAAGAGCTTTATTAACCTGCAAACAGAAAGGCTGAAGATAAAGAAAGCACTTTCAAACGTATGAGACCAGCTGTTCTGACGTATTTCATTCAATCAGTTTCATGTTCTTTCAAATGCTAGAAGACCCAAATGGTCAAATCCAAAACCCCATAAACTTTATTAAAATAAATAAATAAATAAACAGAGTTAGTTTAGTTTTAGTAAATTTCAATGGACCTTATTCTGTACAATTCTAAAGAGCATGCAAGGTAAATTCAACTAATTTCTAAAAAATGTATTTACATACCTGGGGTATTTCTCATTTTCTGGAATAACTTCAACAATTTGGTTAATGGATTGATTGGCTTTCAGATCAGGAGACCCAATGATTATCTGCAAGTCATATATTTATGGAAATATTAAAAATTATCTTCTAAATGATTCAGGAAATTAAGGAAAAATATATGAAAAAAAAAACCTTATAAGGGTCATGCAGAAAGCGCCGGGCTAAGGCTTCCACTTCTTTCGGCCAAGTCGCACTCCAATATAATGTCTGTCTATCAGGACGGATCTAGCAAACAGGCAAAAAACACCAATTTTTTGCATCATTGAATAGACAGATCAAATATTGCGCAATGTAACATTTGAATACAAATTAGAGCAACGGCGTTGGTTTTTACTGTACCATAATTTTAACACAATTATGGACACAGAACAATGTTCTTTAATGGCACAAATTCACACCAATAAACGTTTAATTAAACCAGTAAAGATTCATTTTGATTAGTAGACACTATATACTTAAAATAAAAACATAACTGAGAACAAATCAATTGCTACCTGTGCTATTATCTTTCTGATCTGAGGCTCAAAGCCCATATCCAACATACGATCTGCCTCATCCAAAACAAGGTATGTTACCCGACGCAGATTTGTATTGCCTGCTTCTAGCATATCAATTAAACGACCGGGTGTTGCAATTACGATTTGTACTCCTACAAAGAGAAACATATTCCATTAGAATGAATATACAAACATAAACAATCAGCAAGAATAAAATGTTTTACACCAACCTGTACATACAACTATCTATATCACAATGTCCAAAACATTTTCTATCATTTTAAAGTAGTTACAAACAACTTAAAGAATAAACTTATGGAAGTATCATATATAGTTTCTAAGAACTTGAAAATAATCTGAAGTAAAAGGCTGTAAACTATATCAAATAACATGAGTAATTAGGCTTAATGACAAAAAGGGAAAAACTATGAACAAATTAATAAATTTTGGAAAATTTTGGAAAGTTGGGTAAAAAACACATCATGTATAGAAAAAACAGAGTATCATCTGATAAAATCATAAAACGCACGCTTTGGCTTTGTATGGGGTATAAACTGAGAGCAAGCAATAAAATAAAGCCAGAAGAAACCTCTTCTAAGGTCAGCTACTTGAGGTCCTTTAGGTGCACCACCATAGATGCATGTGCTTCTGACATAGGACTCTGATCCAAATTTTTTTGCTTCTGCTTGTATCTGAACTGCAAGCTCTCTTGTAGGTGCCAAGACGAGAACTATTGGCCCATCACCTTGTGCTGTACAGATTACAACCAACAGAAAACTCAACACAAAAAATTTGAATGATTGAAACTTGAATAGAGTGCGGAAATGACTATAAGTGGCAAGAAGTTCAACAGTGGGAACAATATAAGAGTTGCACTAACCTAGGCGAGGCTGTGCGCTGACATGGACTAAAGCAGGGAGCAGATAAGCAAGTGTCTTGCCAGAACCTGTCTCGGCAATGCCAATGAGATCTCTGCCCTTCAAGGCCATAGGCCAGCCTTGAGATTGTATGGCCGTTGGCTCTACAAACCCGCTCCTCGTTATCATTTGCAAGCAGTAATCTGTTTATAATTAGAAAAAAGACGAGCAATTAGCCAAAATTTTCCACAGATTGAAAACCAAGTAGCATTTTATGTCTATCTGAGATTCCATGCTCTAAATTGTTCGAAATTTGGAAGGGAGAAAAAGGAAAATACAAACAAGCAGATAGAATGCACACAAATTGGTGCAATACACAAACCATTTGCACTCGACTTTTCAAACCACTGGATGGACGAGGGGTCAGATTCAAATTGCACAAAATTTGGGATACGACCTACCAAAATTATAGAGAATATACCTATAGTTTTTCTTTATTTTTAGTAACTATTTTTTACTGGTTGTCATGTAATCAAAATAATTTTGCTGACATCATAACATACTCCATTTATATAACCACGCAGGTTAGTGCTCCTCATTAGATCACACACAGTGCATATATCGATCAAACTTATATCAAGATACAGACAAAGCAACAAAGTAGTTTGAACATATAATACAAATTTTGAGGCTCCCATCGTAAAAGAAAATAATATAATTTGGTTTAAAGTACCTGGAAAGTTGGCTTCGTGAAAGAAGCGAACAGGCTTGGGCACATCTCGGCCTTCAACTGTAATTTCCCTTCTGGCACGGTATGTCATGACCTCCTGCTCAGACATGGCCTGTACCTCAGGCGTTTCCACATAGAAATTCTTCTCAAACGGTACCAGATTCTTAAAATCTGGTCTAGGAAGCCTAATGTTGTCGAGCTCATCTTTTGACTTGCCACCACGGCCTCCTACACTGCCACGACCACCATAGCTGCCGGCACCGCCGCCACCACGGCCTCCTCGGCCTCCACCGCTGGAGAAAGGGCGTGAGTCTCGACTTCTGCCAGGCGATGGATCACCTGGTACAGCACAATTTAGCAGCTCAGTCATTATGCTATAATCCTACCGTTAATCCTATCCCTATCCACAGTACAATATTATCTACTTTCCTACTGCACTTGGATTTCTGTGGGTTTCACCAATCTGGTACCGATCGTGACGCGATGCGATATGATATGATAGACAAATCTGTTGTTTTTTTTTTCCTATCTTTGTTGCAAATTGGCTAGTAACATCCTGAAATAATTTAAGAGAAAAGTTTAGATGATAACCTTTTCTGCCTCCATAGCCACCTCTCCCGCCATAGGAATATGATGTGGCCGGACCTGACGGTGCTTTGTACGAGTCTTGTGGATAGCCACTGCCATAGTTTGCAGTTGGAGGCCCCGTAGGTGGGGCCGAGTATGTTGGTTGTGTAGGCGGCCTCATAAAATCACTGCAATAACATAAAAGAACAGAAAATTGAATACAAAACAATATATTATATAACTTAATAACAAGTTCCACATAAGTTACCCTCAATTTCGATTTCTGGAGATCATCTAAACAAGAAAAACTAATTCTTAAAATTCCTGGAAATTAAAACTAAATCCCACTCTAACAAAGGAGACCGAAAAATGTATAATTGCTTGAGTCATAACCCCGGATCTGAACGAATAAGCTAATTAACAAACAAATACCGAGATCGGAAGACGAAAGAGAGGAGATCAATCTCTTACCTCCGCCTTTCTCTGTAAGAACTGGGGTCGCCGTATCTGGAATCGTAAGGTTGCATTCTCTTCTCTTCTCTTCTCCTTCTCTTCTCCTCTCTTGAGAAGAGCGGTTAGGTCAAGCTTTCGTTTCGTGCGAGATGAATGTTCCGTCGAAGAGGGAAATATCTAGGCAAATCAACGGCTAAGATAACATCGCTGTATTTTTGTCTCGAATATCTTTTTATAATATCCCTGTTATAAGTCGGTAACGGGTTGGACTGACACCCAGTCTATACGTCTCAGTAAGGCGGGTCATGGAATAATTATATCCGGGTCGTTCTGAGTCCGCTACATGATCTGAAACCGTTTATGTTTTACTTGAAAACTTTTTGTTTTGCGAAGCTCAAGTTTAACGTGAATCTTGAAACGTTACATACCGACATACCGTCAACCCAAACCTTTTGTCCTCGGCTCGGTAGTCGGTACAGTACTCGGTAGCATAAACTGGGCCTTCACATTTTATTCCCTTCCCTTTCGGATCAGTCCAATTATCGACCCGTTATCTCACTTCCAAGCCCAAATCCGATTTCTCGTCCATCTCTTCCAAACCTTCCCTGGCCCAATGTTCCAATCAGTCTCTAGTAGTAGAGGTCTAAAGCTTGAACTTCTCTCTAAAACCGCCGCGCCTTCTTCCCTCTTCCCTCGTCGGCGTAGGTATCACTAGCTTTGTTATTCGCGCGAAAATGTCAGGCCAGCGTGAATCCAGTGAAACCCTAGCGAGGTAAGCTTCTGGGTTCCTACCTTTGTTCACTTGCGCTTACTTCGAGCTTAAAAGATGAGAGTATTCTTTATAAATTTGCATTTTTTTTTTTTCAATGGATTGTTATCCAGGAAAGATGCCCCTAGGCTCTTAGCCTTGTTGAAAGAGATGAAGGAAGGGTTGGATGTTGTCAAGAGTAAGGTCGAAGCTATTACAGTTAAGGTAAAGCTCCTAGCTTTTTCTTTGTATATTTCTGAGCATGTGAAATGCAGTATTGGGAATATGAATTGTCTTTAGGTATTCTCTTGTTTGAATTTCAATTTTCATTAATCTTAAAAACATTGCCCGTACCCTGAAGAACAAAAGAAATGGATGTATGCCTATAGATAGTGAATGAAATTCTGAAATTTTTCAAGTTATTATAATTTTTTTTTATCAGGTGAAGCAGGATAAATTTCGCACAGCTGAAGGCATAAGCTATCTTGAAGCAAAGCACCTTCTGCTCCTGAGCTACTGTCAATCCATTGTTTATTACTTGCTAAGGAAGGCTAAGGGTTTATCCATTGAGGGTCATCCAGTTGTCAGAAACCTTGTAGAAATCAGATTATTCTTAGAAAAGGTTTATTTATTTATTTGCAACTTTCTTATTCCCGTTCAATGGATAGGTTATTGCAATATATTGGCACCCCTAACTAATTATCTTATGCTAATTGAATATTGGATTTTGTTCTTGCCAGATTCGTCCGATAGATAAAAAGTTAGACTACCAAATTCAGAAGCTTACAAAAGCTGCGGAAGGTGGACCTGATGAAATCATAACCGGTGACAAGAAGGAACTGAACAAGTCACAGACGGAGGAAGACCCATTGAAGTTTAGGCCTAATCCTGACATGCTTGTTTCTAAGTCGGCACCTGAGGTACTAAATTCTTATATTTTATTTCTTTTGAGGTCATTACATTTTCCTATGCTATTATTATTTTTTCAGTATTGTTTCTCTCTGGGCTTTTTATATTGCATGAAACAGTACTGGCTGTCCTAAAAGTACTGGATAATATCTGGTTTGACCAGCATGTAATTCAGAAATTAAATTGGGGAAGTATATATATTGATATATACTGAATTGTGAAACTTGAAGTGTAATAAATGTAACAATGTGCCTATAAAACATCAAAAGACTAATTGCGAGAAGTCAGAAATTCACTGTTTGTAAGCTAAAAGTTGTTAGGACTTTTCCCTTAGCTTATGCTTTGCTGGGTGATCATGTTAGATCTTTTGTCTTATCAGATTAGTTCAATTTGTCATGCTATATCTAGAAAAGAAATAGAAACTGGCATCAATCCTTGTACTTATTGAACAACCGTATGCATTACCTTAATTTACTTTTTAATGAACTCATCTCATTGGATTATGATTTATGAATTTATGATGGATTCTTTTGCTTGTAGGAGGGTGCAGGTGGTGTATACAGGCCGCCCAAATTTGCACCTACAGCTATGGATGATGATGATAAGATATCCAAGAAGGAGAAGCAAGTTTTGAGGAGAGAGAAAGCATTGCTCCAACAATCTAAACAAAATAGTTTTGTTAATGAACTGATGTCGAACTTTGAAGATAGACCTGAAGAGGTTTGTCCACTATTCTATTAAGCATTCTAATCCTTTTACCGAACTTTTCTTAATACTATTTTTCCAATTGATTTATTTTTTTTTTCATTTTGTATTAATATATTTGGTTTATGTTAATCCAGAATTGATATTATTAACGGGTTCACCAACCATATGATTGGGAAAAAGCTACCTGAATTCTAGTCTCTATGAAAACTGCTATGTGCCCAGATGTGGTACACAACTAGTCCATATGAAAGGCAATTTCAGGGTTCTGTTTTATTTTCTTCTATTGTTCTATGTTAGGGGTAAAATTAAGCAGCTATTACCATGGGTTTACATCTGAACTGGTACTATTTAATACCTCTTATTATAAGCTCACAGGAAAAAATAATCCACAAAAAGGCAGAATATTTTGAAATTGAGTTTTGACAATGATTGATACAGCTTCAAACTCTTGTTTTCTCGTCAGTTTCAAATTTTCAATTCTTAGGAATTAGGATGGTTATGTCTTTTGCTAACCAATGGACCTAAACCTGAAAACTTGAACTAGTGACCTACAACCTCTCAGTCCAAATCTATCCAGTGCGACATTGTTAGCTTTTAGGCAAATCCGCTGTTATTATATGTTTACTTGATGGAATTGTCAGTTTTGTGAATTGATTTTATTTCAGTTTTGCTTTGAATGCATCAGTAAGTAGAGTCTGGTGCTACCACACCTGGTGCCATGTCAGTATTTGATTTTCTGTTTCCTGGTGACATGTCTGAACCCTCAAATGGATTCTTAAGAGATAAGACTAGATTTAGCTTATTATTTCTTCAGGCTTCATTACATTTTAGCTGTAATGTAGGTAAGAGAAATAGTCGGTGCAGAAAGCAGAGAATTAACCCGGTACCTAGCAAAGAGAGAAGCAAAGGAGAGGCAAGAAGAAGAACTGTTTACTCGTGCTCCTATTACACGACGTGAAAAGAAGCTTGAGAAGCACATGACAAAGTCTAGGAATGGGTATGGATTTTCTATTTCTGTTTAAAGTTCAAGATATGGCCAAACTATTGAAGATCTTTTGAAACTGAACCTGTATTTTACTGTGTTTGCAGTAACACCTAACAAATACTGCATTCCAGTCTAATATTAAGTTTACACATAGCTAGATTTCCCTAATCTTTTGAGCCGACTTAACCAAATTGCTTCAAAATTCATTCAAACGAGATTGAATTGCAAACACGCTTTAGTCTTGTTTTAGTTTAACCAGGACTTGACACTGTTCTGAATGGATGTTGTGGAAAGGAAAGAAAACATCATATTCAATAATGTTTGGTTGAAATTTAATAGAAGGGTTATAAGTTTTTTTTTCATTTGTATTGTTATTCATGTAGACCAACTAAATAAGAAGATAAAAAGTATAGGTTCTTCTGTTTTTATTTATTCCATTCCTCCCTGTTTCTCTTTAATTTTGGTTGCCCTTCACTCATACCAATCAGAGCAAATTTTATTGGGAGAAAGGCTTGTTGTAGTGGGGGCAGCATTATTAATTTAACAGGAGTTGTCTATTTTATTATATTTAACCAGATTTATTGGTATGATGATTAGGCTACAAGAATATCGAGAGAAAAAAATTGAGTGTTGGATGCAAATACGTGAGATATCATATGTCATGTGCTAAGAAAAAAATATATAGTTTGTAATTTGAAAAAGAGTATTCATTTTAAAATGATTTACATTGTGATATCTGATAACCATTAGGTGAAAGTGGATAATTGGACAGCTGGACGATCCTATGACGAGTTTTAAGGGTTATATCTGATTTAGGATTTCTAACTTTTCTTTGAACAGATTGCTTGGGATGACAGATGGTTTCTATGATGATGTTAAAATGTTACCTCTAGAAGAGAGAGAAAACGATGGCCCTACAGAATACAGTGCCATGGAGAGAGGAGGAAAGAGAAACAAAAAAAGAAAGGTGCGTGTTGGTAATGGTTCAGTTCCTTTAACACAAACAGCTTTGGTAATGTATAGATGTGTATTTTTTTTCTCTCTCTAAACATCTGTATACTCTAGCGATGAGGTTTGTTGCTGATTTATAGGAATCTCCCTTCTTTTTTTTTATTTCTGAATTAGTTTATGCAGCTAATTGTTTCTCTTTTACAGGCACGCTTCTGAGAGCTTGGGGTCTGAAATGAGCATATGGTAAAGTACTATGATTATTATGTATTTAATGTGCTATTGTTTGTTTTTTGTTAGAAAAAAAAGTGTTGTTAGATTTTAAATTTGGATCAATTTAGGGAATTTTGATAGGTGGATGGCTTATGATTTTATTTATTTATTTATTTATATGATGATTATGTCGCTGAAAAATATAATTTTGGCGTTATAATGATATTTTTTTTACTGCTCAATCCGCTTACTACTGAGTTTTTAAATAATTTTTAGCATCTCTTAACCTCTACAGATAATAGTGTCAAATATGATATATATACTTAAATAGTTAAATGTGAAATTCTTTTTATTTATTATTTTCTTGAATATTATTTTATATTTTATCATGCTGTTGTTCTAATTTAATTAATATTTTGCAGCACTTGGAAGAATTCATGTGCGTGATTGGCTAATGCAGAGTTAGTTAGGTTAGGGGTTTTGCTAGACAGATATTTATGCTTTTTTTTTTTTTGTTCCGTATCAATGTTTGTTTATTCAAAGGATTTCGTTTTAGCTTGTGTCATTTTATAGGTATGTAATATGTACTTTTTTGTTCTAGTGCCTTATACATATATATGAAAGTAATTCATCTTGCACTTTCTTTCTTTCTTTTTTTATTTATAGCGCTTTTGAGCTACTATAATTTTTTTTCCCTCCCAAAATAATGGGATAGCTTAAATTTCGCCTGAAGCGGGAGTGGAACCGGTCGACAACTTTACCGACTAGCACCACAATGTTCATACAATATCAACAGTATGACCATTAAACAAATCTCACAATATAAGTGACTATATTATTAGTTCTAATTAATTTGTGAAAGTTTCTTAACCTGTTCTGCAATATTGCCGTTATAACCTTGATGTTTGGGTTTTCATAGGCTAATTTTTTTTTTTCAGTTTTGGGTTAAATCTCACTTGCTTCATATAGCTAGAGTACTTTTGATTGTTCTTTCATATATCACAACAGACAAAAATATGGATGGTTCCCAGTCAAATTTCGTTAGCATCTTACTTTCCGGCTTTTGCCAAGGAACCACTTACACAGCCTTTTTTTTCTTCTCCATTTCTGCATAGAAATTACATAATTATAGTTTAGGTCCATGTAACAAAATCAAAACTAAAATTTCCCTTTTTAGCTTTGTATTTTTGCCCTTTTTCTTTGGCGGGTGCTTTCGTGTGTTGCTGTCAAATAATAAATTATAAACAAGGAAATTTCTGTATAGTACTACTGAAAACTGGAGAAGATTGATGCTGTTCTGCAGAGAGTTCAACATATCAACTTTTGCTTTTGATTAGTGTGGTCAATCATTACATGGCTAAGATGTGATGCTAAGTCGGCAATTCTAGTGACGTTCTCATCTCAACGATCTCATCTATAATGAAGAGAAACATGAAATATGACAAAATTCTTTCCACGAGGGACGGGAGAATCACATTTCTCCAACAAGTTGACATATGGGAAAAAGGAAATTGTTAGGCAGAAGATGCTTGACATGACTAAAGCTGGGAATAACACCCAGATGTCCCAATCTGATCCCAATGGAATAGGTTCTTCCACCTAGTAGATGATACGACAGTTTTCCACACTGCCTATAAATTGAAGACTTGATCCACATAAGGCACACAAGCAAACTCGAAACATTCAACAGCTGTAAGAGGACAGAAAAGAGGGGACTTATCTTTGTAGACAAGAGATGTCTTTGATCCCGACATTCGGTCGTAATCATGCCCACCAACGCCACGGTGGGCGCCGAGCCGAGTCAGAGGAGGATTACTGCACCTATGTCACCCGTCTTGAGAAGAAGACAAGCATGATCGATGGTCCTCACTTTGGTAATTTTATGTGATCTTTTTAATTGAGTCCAAAAGGTTGCCAGCTACGTTAATTACATTTGTTGCATATTGTACAACAAATAGCCTAAAAGGCTCAAGCTATGCATGCTACTGCTGTTGGTTTAATTTTTGTTAGTTAGTGTTAAATTCAAAATTATAAGGTGGAAGCAGTAATGAAAAAAACTACATTTATCAGTGCTTCAGATGTAATAACTAATTCAAAAAGATGGTAGTGGTGGCTACCTTGCATGCAGTTGCCCAAATTTACATACATGCAGTTTTCTCTTTTGAACAAATGAAAGCAAGCAATAATCAATACATAGTGCTTACTGCTAATCATGACTATTTCCAGGCAACATGCAACATGCATTCAAGCGGATAGAGGTGCAAGAGGAGGTCGATGAGGAGTTCGAAACAGCTGGCCGATTCGGCCGGGCAAAACACATGGGGCAGCCTGGGTACAAGGGTCACCGCCACAACACCTCGGAGGAGGTAGAAACTGAGACTGTTGAGTTCATTGAGCGCAAGCAGGGATATGTGATCAGAGCCTAAATTGAAATTATCCACTCAGTCCAAAGAAGTTGGTACATGTAAATATGGTATACATGGCGGATGACATATTTGCATAATATATAACGATGGCTATATCCTAGTATTTGGTAATGATATAAAAAATAAGAATTTGATGTGTAATGTGTGCGGCCGTCATGTGTTGTATACTTGTATACCTCACTTAATAAAGTGATATATTTATGGCTGTAGAAATTGAAACCCGTTAATGATCTTATTTATAAAGGAAATAATTTGCCTCGTTTATATGTTTGCAATTTAATGACAATATGCCTCCTGTGCATATTTTGTATAAGTTTTTAGGACAAGCTAGTATGAATTCGACTCAGAATGCTTCTTCATATATGTCCAAACTATTTGTATAGAGCTCACACATGTGACATATATTGGCGGATAAATCAGAGGCAATTAAGTTGATAACGATAGCATTCCTATAAAATTAATGAAGCTTTAGTCGTAAAATATTATTTTCAAATGATTTTTCTAAAATTGAAATGTAATTGCAGCAAGAGATAATTAGTTTTATGTCACTGTGATTTTTGTCAATTAGAAAAATGTCATTCTTAAATGGCTAATTAAATTTATGCCATCACAGAATTGATAAAATTAGTTTTATGAAACTATTTCTCTAAAAATGTCATTACCAAAATTGTCATTATTTGTATTTAATGGACAAATTACCCACACTAAAAACAAACTTTTAAAATAATAAAAAAAAAAAGACGGCGCTCAGGAACAACTTTGATTGCATTAAAGGTCTGTAATTATAAATACCAATTAACTTTTTGTTTAATGAAGCCGACGGACAATTTTTTAATAAAAAAAAGATTCAAGAACAACTTTATGAACATAGAATGATTCCTTGAATGAAATTTGCTTCCCTCGTGATTATGAACTGAATGGGATTATGAAAGTCTGTCATGAGTATATTGTTGAACTGCAAGAAATTGTGAAACTTATTAGTTCTTTTTGTCATGAGTATTCATGTTGAACTGTAACGGATTTTATTGATGGTAAAAATAATCAAGTCTACAAAAAGCATTATAGTTTAGTGATCCATAATTACTTACGTGAAACGAATCGCCAAAAAATATTATTGCAAATAAATATTAAAACCTTATTATTTTTTTATTTTAAAATTAAAATTATGCCATTGTTAGATGACTAATTAAATTTATGTCACTATTTTTATGCACTAGTGGCATAGAATAATTTTTTTATTCTCCAGTGCCATAAAACTAATTGTTATAGATTTATAATAATGGCATAGAACTAATTATCTTTTGTGATGGCATATCACTATTTACTTTTATAGTGGCATATTTAAAAGGGTAAAATTGTCATATCAATTTCTGATGGCATAAAACTAATTTCTATTATTATATAGTGGCATAAAAATAATTTTTCATTTAGTAATAGCATATCCTTAAATTTAAATATTTGTAATGGCATAAATCTAAATCACCCTTACGAAATTTAAAAATGATGACGATTGGGGTCTATTAACAATGAGTTAAACTTGACGGTCTTGACAAAAAATTTTAATTAGCCATGTATATTAATTGCTCATCAAAGTTTGTATAATTTAGATATCATTTGATATTTTATAAAAAAATATGCATATGGTCACAATAAAACTATTTAATGACATAGTAAAATTATCCGGCAATAACTTATGTTTATTTTGTGCGCATAAGTTTTTTCGGAATATTTTATAGCAATTTTACAGCCCGACAAATATTATCCACATAAGAGAAATAAAAAACATATTTTTGTTGGTAGTTAAAATTATTTCATTACATGTTTGTTTGACAGCCTCTACCAAGCTTTTCGTGAAAAAAAAGTATTGCATTAATATGCTGCCATGAATATCACCAATTTGTACTTAATTAATCTACAACTAAAATAGAACATTTGACAATAAATTGAGCTATAAAAATGGTAACACTATTTAATAGTGCCGTCATTCTCCGATTATCTCGCGAGTTGACGGTCCATTCCAACCGGAGAACATCTCTAAAAAACTTTCATAATAATGCACCAAATACAATTGGGGTCCACCTTACATTCGTTTGGACAAAACTTGAGTTAAAAAACAGCTCCGCCCAAAATAGATACTGAAAGTTGCCCTTTAGAGCTATCGCTTCGATTAAAATGGTAATTACTAGTTAATACTGGAATAAATTAAGAAACTTTCCAAAACTACGAAATTTATGACAAACCGACTTCACCTATTTTGGGCCCTTTTTCCTCCTTATAATCACCAAACCTCAAAGTCTTTTATGTTTTCTTTTCAGAATATTTAAAGACAAGATATGACAATGGCAGAATTTGGTACCCATTGGCAATTGGAGTAATTCTCTGACCTCCAAGCTGATTTATTCGATTTGGTCCGGTACAGGATGTCGGTATGTTTTTTCTTTTCGTTCCATTTCTTTTTTTTTTTTTTGGGTTTTGCATTCTTCTAGGTGTTCCTATCATTTAATACCCAAATTTAAAATTATCAAGTAAATGTATTGTAGGCGCATTTCTGCAAACATTGGACATTTTATTTATTTCTAATGCTCGCACATTCTTTTCTCCTGAGAGAGTCTAGTCTGATATAAACTTGAGCAAATTTACAACATTAATTAATTACTTTTTTCTTATTATTGTGATCAACCCTGACAATTACGGGTTTTAACAAGCATAAATTCCAATCTTAGCTTATATATGTTGAAATTGAATATTCTTCACAGAAAGCAGAATCTGATGAGGTGACCACCTCATCGGCACAGCGAGCAGACCATGCCGATTCTTCACAGAAAGTTTCTTCTCAACACTCTGATTCGGCCCCTCCTCTCCGCACAAGAAATCCTCTCGAGGTTCAAAACACAATAAAACATTGTGAATGGGACCCATTAAAATTACATGCTGTAAAGGGGTCTCAGGTGGATGCTACGACAGCATTGCAAGCAGAAGATGATGATTCACCACAGACATCATCAAAGATTCATTTCCCAATGGTTTCAAGGGATTGTTCTCAAAATGACAAAGATCCAAATCAGGAAGCTATGCTACAGAATCCAGCTGCATCAGTACTGGCCAAGTGGATTTCCATTGAATGGACTGATGATGTCAGTAGCAGTACAAGTTTGTGTGATCTGCCAACCGATGAAAGTGTCTTCTATGAATGGTGGGAATCTGAACCCGCTCCTTCGCCTGAGCAAATGACACTGGCATGGTTGGGGTTGACCAGAGGACCTGAATATGATGAAATTAGTACATCTCCGCAAGTGTCGTGCATCTCAGGTGATCAAATTTGGGCACCTTCATCTCCTGAATTGCTAAGTGCACCTTCATCACCTGGATCGTACTCGTACGTGGAAATTGACTGGGATGATGAAATTTCAGCACCTTCATCTCCTGAATGGCTAAGTACAGCATCTCCACGATCAGTCTTGGAGTTTGACTACGATGATCAAATTTTTGCCCCTTCAACTCCTGAATGGCTAAATACACCTTAATCTCCACAATCAGTGATCACGATATGCATAGCTGGATCCTCAAGTCTTTAATAGCTTTTTTTTTTTCTCATTTCAGCTTTGTCGTAGTAAGAATATTCATAATTTACATTGTCTAGGTCATTTTTGGAATATGATTAATATTATGTACTTAGTTCAGATTATTACTGTTACTTGTCTATTATTTGTTGCGCATTCTCTTATATATGACCTTATTTCGAATGTAATATTACTTCGTAGATACTGCTTTGTCATCATCATTAATCAGCGTCAAGTTATGAAGACACATTCTCTTATAATTTCATCACATAAAATTCTGTCGTGGGAAGTTAATCATTCACCTCAAGCCAAAAAAATAATCCAAAATGAAAAAGTACTAAAAAGTAGAATATTATATAACAAGACTAATCTCTTGATACTTGTGCTCTCAGTTAGCATAACTGATTAAAACATTTTTAAGTTTTTTTTTCTTTTTAATAAATTCTAATCATTTGTAAAACTATATCGAAAGGAATATTCCAAAATCAGCTTAAGCAAAACCAAATTCATCTGTAAACCAATCAAGAAACAAAATTACACAGGATTTTACGTTTACCCTGATAACAGTTGAGATTGGATGTTGAACAGCTTGATTTATTCATCAAAATAGTACAGATTTATAATACAAGAGAATGTGATAAAAAGGAAATAAAAAAATAGGAAGTCAAATCAAGGTCTAATCTACTGCATAATTACAAGATATATTTCCTAATATATATACACGCTAAGTCGCTAACATACCCTTCAGTTCAAGCCTATATATAGGACGAAGAGTTTGCAAGGATAGGAGGAGATAATTTACTTGCTGTCGATTAAAAATTCATAACTATTCTTAAATCTTAATTAGTTGTATAACTAATAAGTAATAACGAAAACGAGTATATGTCAAAGCTTATAATGAAGGGTATAGGAATAGGACCATGGTCTATATAAGTATATATAGTACGTAGTATGGCCTAATTAAACTTGTTTATTCAATTAAAAAAAATCGCCAAAAAGTATTCTGGAGTTACTGGAGAAGAGCAGTGCGATATATCAATGAATGTAGAAAGTAACTTGCATTTTTTTTTTTTAGATTCAGCCCATTGCAATTTATTTCAACAAGAATTGATTAATTAGGCTCGTGAAATTTAATTTCAATCTAGGTTGCATTTAATGACAGGCCGGATGTGCTGTATTAATTTTTCGGACAAGTATGAATTCTATTAAAAGAATAAGTTCATATTTCTTTAATTTGTATAGAATCTCCACACACGTGGGGTACCCTTGCATTGGCGGATAAACCAGAGGCAAAATAATCCCAATATAATAATTAGCGTGTGATCTGTTTCAAACTAACCAATTCTATTAAAAAAATTAGAGTTCATATTTCTTTAATTTGTATAGTATCCACACACGGGGTACTTTTTCCTTTGGCAGATAAACCAGAGTAATATAATCCCAATAATAAGTAGCATGTGATCTGTTTCAAATTAATGAAGTTAGTCGCTAACATTTTTTTTTAATAGGAGAACCAGCTCTTGGTCTAGTGGCAAAGAGCAATGCACCTTAACTCCTTGAGTGAAAGGTCGCAGGTTCGAAACCCGGCTGGGGGTCTTTCATAGACATTTAATTTAAAAATAAATAAATTGGGTGGCTTAGACCTCCGATTTATCTTCAAAAAAAACCATTTTTTTAATAGATTGTTTTGAAATTAAAATGTTACTGCAACAATTACCAAAATCTAATTTCGAAAGCAAGTGTTCATATCATATGGAGAGCTGGAATCTATAGTAATATAATATGCGTGAAGTTTTGCGCGGATTTTAAAGTAAAGCACACGCTCAAACACCGAAAACAGATCCTATCCGTTGCTTTTTTAAGTTTTTAATTTAAGTCGTTTATCATATTCGTTGCGTAGCTTCGGTTTCTTCCCCGTGTTTAGCTTTCTCATATACTCCTCATTTACTGTCTCGACGCCTCTTCAGTTTCTTTCTTTTAATTCTCAACTTTTCTTCTTAATTTTTCATTTCCTCATTTTGTTTCTCGTGGAGACAGGAAGAGCAGTGGGATAAAGTCATAGAGAGAGAGAACTAGCGATGGAAAAAGTGGAAGGAAGGGGCACGGAGGAAGGCATGCCTCTAGTAGACCCGACTACAGTTCCTCAGCAATTGTTTCAAGCGATGTTGCATTCATTTTAAGTCATTTGATCACAATAAGCTATATTTATGCTTTTTTATATAGTTTAGAATATGTTTATGAACTCACTTATTCAAAACAATTGGATTATACATTGTAATTATGCACATGATGTGCAGATTTTATTGATTATGAGTATATTGAGCATTTGAAACAATTCTACTTTCATTTTAATTCATTTGAACACAATAATCTATGTTTAAGCTCTTTATATAGACTAGAATATATTTATGAACTTACTTATTCAAAATAATTATATTATACATTGTAATTAAGAAATATAATTTGCAGATTTTACAGATTCTGAGAATATTTGAACAATTTAAGCGATTTTATATTCATTTTAAGTCATCTGATCACAATAATTTATATTTTAAGCTCTTCATATAGTTAATAATATGTTTCTGAACTAAGTTATTCAAAACGATTGGATTATACATTGTAATTGCGCACACGATGTGCAGATTTTAAAGATTCTGAGTATATTGGAGCATTTCAAGCGATTTTGCATTCATTTTAAGTTATTTGATCACAATAATCTAAATTTAAGCTCTTTATATAGTCTAAATATGTTTATGAGCTCAATTATTCAAAACGATTGGATTATACATTGTAATTATTCACATAATGTGCATATTATATAGATTCTAAGTTTATTTGGGCATTTCAATTAATTTTGCATTCATTTTTTGTTATGTGATGACAATATTCTATATTTTAGCTCTTTATGTACTCTAGAATATATTTATGAACTCACATATTCAATACGATTGGATTGTACATTGTAATTATTCACATAATATGCAGATTTTACAGATTCTAAGTATATTTAATCATTTCAAGCGATTTTGCATTCACTTTAAGTCATTTGATGACAATAATCTATATTTATGATCTTTATATAGTTGATAATTTGTTTATGAACTCATTTGTTCGAAAAGATTGGATTATACATTATAATTATTCACATAATTTGCAGATTCTACAGATTCTAAGTATATTTGAGCATTTCAAGCGATTTTGAATTCATTTTCATTCATTTGTGTTAGAGTTATGTCCTAGAAGTCAATAATTTAATGACTTAATTATTAGTCTATGTTTTTTGGATGATATTTTATCATCTGTTCCTAGGTTTATTATTGACAGATCATTCAGGTTGAGGATCTGAATTGTAGATCTCTGTGGATCATTCTTTAGAATGACAATAATAAATCTAAACGGTCCATAATCTTGATAATTAACAAGGAAAATTAATTATCTTATAAGATTAGTATGCAAGTTAAGTGATGATTAAGTTCTACTAATCATAGGTAAAGAGTTACCAACTTAATTGCATATGTGTATGTTATGGAACATAGCACAGGACTTGACCCATCGAAATAAACATATGGATTGTGTTATGTGTCATTGTTTATTTCGTTGTGATTTTGGTTCTAAGTTTGAGATGTTTATCTTTTCCACATGAGGATAGGTTCAATAAATACTGTCTACCGCTGATTCCCGATAAGGGCTGCTATACGGACTTTATTTATGTTCTCTTGAATTGTGCGGGGAAAAGTTAATCATCAAGAAAACCGTATGTCCCTCATTAATTCACTTAGTGAGTGACGATATCTGTTTGGGCCCCTTGATGGAGTTGGATCGTATGCGCGCAACTAAGCGATCAACTCTAGATCAAGAAACGTATAATCTGCAAGAATGACACATTCCTATCTTGGATTATACGATGATATCGTGAGACATAAGAATCAAAATAGAGAAACATATTTATTCTCTTATGCAGGATTGAAATATTGTAGCAGTACACTATTTATGCGAATTGGGAATCATAACGTGTTGCTAGATACCACTTATGATTATTGGAATTAAATAACGATTTAATTCCATGGCCAACATAGCATAAATCCTCAAAGGGTCACACAAATAGGACATTAATCACACAGTGCATTATTTATTTATTCACAGCAGTAAGTTCTGTGGAAATATGATAAGATTGATTAATTAATTATATACCGTTGCGAACCGTTATAATTAATTAAGTCATTGGATCATATAGAAATAAATCAATGCATTAACTAATCCTAAAACAATTATTAATGAGTTAATAATTAATTTAGTTCAACACTTATTAATATAAATGGTTATATTGATGAATTGGGCCGTTATTTAAATAGCAAATATATAGCCCAATTAAAGAGCAAAGTTGAGGGACCTTAATTATATGAATTAATGGTCCAAATGAAGGGGTTAAATGGCCCATAAAGGCCCATTTCGTGGCTGCCCATTATGGTGGTAGGTGGGATGGCATAGTTGTAATTATGCAAGAGGTCAATTAGGTTTTGTGCTCTATATAAAGACCACTTATGAGAGCCTCCACCTAGCTTTCTCTCTCCTCTCATTTCCTCCCATGAGGCCGCCATTTTTCACCCTCTCCTTCTCTCTTTTGCTCATGTGTTGAGCTATTTTCTCTCCACTAAATCAAGGTTGTTGATTGATGCAAGAGAGAAAACCATAGGGATTAGGCTTGTTCTTTGGGTACGCTAGCACGTACCTTGTAGAACGTGATTAATCCTCCTTGGTGGACTCGAGGGCGGTTACGAGACGTGGTGGAGACGGTGGAGAAGGCACGCCATCGATTCCCATGCCTTGGTCGAGCCCCGCGAATACGATTTCGCGGGAGGTATCGATTTCTCCTCTTTCTCTTTGTGTCTATTGCTTAAAGTACTAGATCTCGTGTTGCTTGTGTTTTAATTGGATTAATTAATAGTAATTAGTCACAAAATTAAAATTGGGCAATTTCCTAACAGTGGTATCAGAGCACATGGTCGTACTTAAGCTATTTTGACACTTAATTAAGAGAAATTGGCTAATTAACGGATTAGTAGAGATGATGCGTTTGTTTGCTGTCTGGAAATGGTATTTTCTGTGTTGTTTCGCGTTTTTCGCTTTGATAAGTTCTCTGGAAGTTTTTTCCATCTACATGAAAGTTGTAGATTTTTGGATTGTGATTCTTTTGGCGTTGGATTCACATTTTTCTGAATTAGTATAGATTTATTGTGAATAAAACGGCGACAGTGCGCAGAACCAGTTTCTGCTCGCACTGTCCTGTTTGAATGGCTTGAAAGATTTATATTTTGAATATAAGTACCAGTGTTCTATGGCTAGAAATAAAGAGTACTTGAAGCTCTTTCTGAGCATGTATAAATTGTTGCATGACTCGGATTAATTTGTGGGTTTTCAATTATGAAAAGGAAGATCTTGTCAGATCCAGTTTGTTGAGCAAATCGATTGTTCTAATAAACTGTACCAACTGAGAACTCCTTTAAAAATTCTGTTTAAATGGAGTTGTTCTATTTTGAGTTAGGATTCCAGGAAAATTAGTTTCATAATTTGTCAGGGAAGTTTGGACCTTCAACTTGGTTAAAACATTTCGATCGACAGTCTGTTCCAGTACAGAATTTGTTGATTGTTTAGTATGTAACTCGATTTTTTTGAACTGAACTTGGTTATTTTCTTTTCATAGATGGATAGCCTATAGTCTAAACTAGTTTTTCTATGTATATTGTATATATAAAAAATGGATAGAAGGTGGTCTAACAGACCAAATGATTGAGAGGATAAGCTGAAAATCTCATAACGGTGTTTCGTGCACTTGTAAGAGATTTGTCATTTTTTATTCTCCCAGATGGTTTAATATCTCTTCTTGAAATTTTTACTGGTAATCACAACTATGATAAGGAGCTTACGTAATTTATTTGAGAATTTTTGGAGACCGAAAACTGTTGTTTTTGTTGGATTCCATTAGTTACGTTTTTTGGTAAATTACTGTTTTTCTAAGTATTCAAACTAGTTGAAATTAATTAGAAAACTCCTTGTTTGATCTCCTTTCAGTTATGGGATGTTGAAAGAAATTTCTAAATGAATTTAAACAAGTTTGGTTGTTTAAAATTGAGAATTTGTACACGGAATTTACTTATAGCAAACGATACGCAAAGATGCTTGAAAATCGTTAATTGGAAACAAAGTTCTTGTATGTGCTAACTTTGTTTTGTAGGTGGATAGGTTTAGTATGGCTCAAGACTCAATGCCTTGTGGTTGTATTTGAATGCATGTGTGAATGTTTGTAATGCGGCCTTTGGTGCCATTAATTAATTAATTTGTTGATTAATTTTAATGTAACTTGTGAGGCTTGCATGCCCCTAAGACTAGGATGGGAATAGGATGTTTTCACATGTATTTTGTACCTTTATTTTATAGGATTTAGATCCTTATAGAATTTAGTGGGAGGGACAAGGATTAGATTAGTTTTGCTCCATGGACGATGTGGCGAAACTAATGCAAGCGGGAGCCATACAAACCCACAACTATGAGATGCTTATATGTGATTGCTTGTGATTGCTATGAATTGTCATAGGCTAGGTATGGGTGTATGCTTACATGACCACCAAACAAGTGTCACTTAATTGATTGTCCCAAACAAAACATGATTAAGTTAAATCGCCCTCCTTCTCTCTATCCCCTTCTAACGTGTATGATCGTTCATTGATGCATTCTCGCCGACGCGGGACATCGTGTTCCATCATCCGTGTCGGGGTGTAAATCGGATTTACTAGGAGCAAATAGAGAAAGGTTACTTAACGATGTTTTCTAATCGGATTGGACATCGGGGCAAAGTTTGTGGATGTACATGTGATATTTCACAAACCAAGAATCATATGGAATGATTGGTTGGAGAACCTACTCTATCTAGTTGTTTTTGGTGTCACGCCGACGCTAGCACCATCTCAACGAAAATAGGGATCTTGGAAAACCTACTACATTAGGGACATTAAATAATTGTAGTGGGAGTTTTATTTGTTATAAATAAAACAATTGCATAAACTAAATGACCGTAAATTGATTTTGTTATAGATGTTTAAATTGTTAATTTTGTTGCGATCAATCTTTGAAAATTAACAAACTCGTTTCTAAAAGTATTCACTTAAAGAAGTAATACCGATTCCTAAGACACGATCTTAGTGAAGAGAAATTTGAGTATGTCAATTCCCAAAACTTTCCTCAAACTACCCGAACGTAGCAACGCGATGATTGATTGACTTTTGGCGAAAAGTTATTCAATAAAGCGTATGCTTAATATCCTCATTTGAAATTTCTAGACCTTTGAATTAGCGAATTCATATGGACTAAAAATTAACTCGTATGTTCTCATCCGCTTACTCAAGAAAATGTTCTTGGAGAAAGTAGATATTAACTCCGTCATTTATGATTGAGTATAAAGAATATGAGTTGACCAAGAGATTATTCTTTTAAAAGAAGTTATATGAATGTTTCATTAGCTCACAAATCGAAAGATTGAAGTAGCTAATTGATGACTAGAGATATTAATCTCCGATATCAAGGATTGTTGATATTGTCATACGATCTCTTTGGAATCATGAAGGATATAATGTTACCTTTTTCGCACGCATGTTAATGCAAAAAGGTGATTGATTAAGTATTCAAGAAATACTTCACCAATGTATGAGTTGAAATTTCGAGACTCTCATTGATGACCATGTGTCACATGAGATGTTTCATTTGCCGTTTATGGGAGGCATTTGAAAGGTTGTCCGAAATACCATGATTGTGACGATTAGAAATATTCTAATCCTAAAGTGTATTTGTCGTTCAAATTATCTCACTATCTTTAATTCACACTAGTAACTTGATACTAGTTCATATGCTCGCATTTAAAGAAATGTGTTAGCAATGAAGAATAAAAGAATGTTCGAGAGATGCAAAGTTAACTCCGTATAGGAAATGACTTATTCATTTAAGTCATTACCATTGAATACGTAGAGTTATCTTTATTAAGAGTTTGTTTAGGAATTGAAGGTTGCATACCTTAATTCTAAAACCTCTCATAATATCTCCATTTCATATTCAATGATGGATGACTATGTTTAGTAAAAGACAAGTTCTTTTATCATGGATTTGTTTATATGATTTCATGCATCTTGATTGAATTTGCTTGAAATAGATAAACAATTTTGAATGACAAATAAGATGCGTAAGACTTAACATAAAGTATTTTGACTTTCATGTTATATATAACCGCTTAGTCACATACATAAACGAGAATCGCATTACGAGAGTCTACGTAACGTAGAGCTCGAAATTCAATTCGATTTCAAATCGATTGATATGCGAATCATGTTTGTTAAATGACAAAAGCGCCTTTAACCTATGAAGGTTTAAGGACAAGTGAACTAATTAGGACTTATACATATCGATGTATAAAGACCTATAAGTACTTGTGCAATGAAAGGTTGTTGATACTTTACTACTTAACCAACGATCATTGTAGATATTAACATATCTATTTGATAAGGTATAAGTATGAACCTTTTGACTAGTTCAAAGGAGTTCAAGAGTGAAGTTTAAAAGACCGTTCAAGAAAAATAGAAGTCTTACAATTAATCGTGGTAAATAAGTAGTTAAGTCATGTGATTTGAAATATTATCTAAAGAGTATGAAATTAGTTTCACTACTCGCTCCATGAGGAATAAAATGTCCAAGAATGGAGGTATCGGACAATATTTAGTATAGTTCGATCGGTAATAAATCAAATTGACTTATTCGACTCGTATTAGGGAATTATGTTTGAGGACAATATTGTTTACACTGAATGGTGTTCCATTAAAGTCTATTGAAGAAGATATCTTACGAGATTTTGATCTCTAAGTATAATACTTCTCAAGATTTGGTGTTGAGAAGCTTATTTCAAGTATTGTCGACTTGTAAGCTTAAACCAAATAAGACACTGTAATATTTGTAGGATGCTTTATATTAAAAGGCACTACTTCCACGAATATGATAAAAACAAAGTAGTTGTTGCTAATCATAATGTAGTCTTGATGAATTGAAATTCTCAAGAAGAAGTAGTGGGAGTAAAGTGAGCATTAAAATAGTTTATGCGTCACTACAAGAAGTACTCTTATGGGAAACTTGTCACTCCATACATGGTACTTAGTGGGAGTTGAGCGAAACTTCATTCACAAGTTGTTTTGAAAGAAGTTTAATAGTACGCTCCTTCCAATGAGGACTCAACTATCTCACGAGTTGATGATGTTCGAGAAACTCATGGAATATATGAGGAGTCAAGAACTCGTTCAACAAATCGTTGTAGAAGAAGTTCATGAACCTCAAGTACCAATCCTACAAAAGATCAACGAGAGTTGATTGCCTAAGCCGTTTGGTGCATTGGCTTCACGACATTCTCAAACTTAGCATATGAGAATCCGTTGATAAACAAGGAAACGATGGAACGATCCGATTCCACATATATGGTTTGAATTCATATGATCTTTAAATAAAATCCATGTATAACAACAAGGTATAGATCTTGGTTGATGTTCATGAAGGAGCAATCCATCAAGAACGTTTTAGATCTTCAAAAGGAAAGATCGACATGGATAACAAATCGACTATATACAAAGCGCGGCTTCTCGCTTGTAGCTATGTCTAAGTCGATGACTAGTTGACTACGTACAAAGCACAACCTCTTGCTTGTGGCTATGTAAAAGTCAATAAAGATCATTCTAGCAATAGTTGTATTTTATATATATTGATATATGGAAAAACACATAAAACCGCCTTCTTCGTATGAATGAAGGATGATGTTGTGCATTTGACACAAATCGAGGTTTTATGTATTGCTAAAAACATACGCATGCTTCAAGGATCCATAAATGGATTAAAGCAAGTGTTGTGGAGATTGGAATAAAAGTTTTGACAATGAAGTCAAGGAGTTGAACTTCGTCAAAAGTATCTTGTATAAACAAGATATTCAGTGGGAACATAATTGTATTACTTGTATTGTTCAAAGATAACAATTCATTAATTGGGAATAACATTAAGAAAATGAATATTGTCAAGATCTCTTTGGAGAATGCTTTCTCAAATGAGAACTTGGGCGAAATCACCTGATCCTAGGAAACAAATCTATGAAGATAGATTATGATGGATGTCAGGTTTGAACAAATATGCATATATTGACGAAGTGTTCTAGAAACACGAAAGTTACACTCCAAGAAAGGATGTCTAACTGTACGTCACATGACATGACTTGAGTGTTTTAACTCGGTCTATTGCAACTCAATTCAAAAAAGTGCATGAAATAGTTCAAGCATTCTTTCATTATGAGTTTCATTGTGTACGTCATATTTATGCATATGCCCCGATGTGTAGTATCCAAAGGATATGACAAAGAGTTGTCAAATGGATACAAGAGAGACACATTAGGACGATAGTCAAGGATATCCTCGAGTACCTTATGAGAAAAAGTGATATAATGTTTCATCTCTTGAGATGAAAGAGAGCTCGTGTAAGTTAATTACACTAATGATAGTTTTTCGAAAGATTGATATAATCACAGTTGAAATACATATTTTGCTAAAAGGTGGTGTTGTAAGTTTAGAAGGTGTTTTAAATGAAATATTACAACCGTTTCCGTCACCAAAGCAAAATACATAGCAACTTGTGAAGCAATAAAAGAAGTTTATTTCGGATCGATTTCTTAGTTGAGTTATTATGGTTCTAAGCATCTCGAACTATAACTTACTCCTAAAGAACCCAATGTTACATTGGAGATTCAAATATGATCTATAACGATATCACTTGATATCATATGATGGTGATCAAGAATATATATAGGAGTATATATATATATATATGGTCAAACAATTTTTGGATAGGTTCGCGAACACAGCGAACACTCTAGCACGACCTCTACCTTGAGCAGTATACGAGATGCAGTTATGCATCCATACGTGGTGGACGTATGAGTAACTAGCTATAAGCGTATTATTTATTTTGAGGTCCGAGACATGTATATATGTAGATATATGACATTGTTCTCAATTCTTCGTTGGCTAGAAGTCACTACTGATTGACTCTAGGCCAAGTGGGAGATTGTTAGAGTTATGTCCTAGAAGACAATAATTTAATGACTTAATTATTAGTCTATGTTTTTTGGATGATATTTTATCATCTGTTCCTAGGTTTATTATTGACAGATCATTCAGGTTGAGGATCTGAATTGTAGATCTCTGTGGATCATTCTTTAGAATGACAATAATAAATCTAAACGGTTCATAATCTTGATAATTAACAAGGAACATTAATTATCTTATAAGATTAGTATGCAAGTTAAGTGATGATTAAGTTCTACTAATCATAGGTAAAGAGTTACCAACTTAATTGCATATGTGTATGTTATGGAACATAGCACAGGACTTGACCCATCGAAATAAACATATGGATTGTGTTATGTGTCATTGTTTATTTCGTTGTGATTTTGGTTCTAAGTTTGAGATGTTTATCTTTTCCACATGAGGATAGGTTCAATAAATACTGTCTACCGCTGATTCCCGATAAGGGCTGCTATACGGACTTTATTTATGTTCTCTTGAATTGTGCGGGGAAAAGTTAATCATCAAGAAAACCGTATGTCCCTCATTAATTCACTTAGTGAGTGACGATATCTGTTTGGGCCCCTTGATGGAGTTGGATCGTATGCGCGCAACTAAGCGATCAACTCTAGATCAAGAAACGTATAATCTGTAAGAATGACACATTCCTATCTTGGATTATACGATGATATCGTGAGACATAAGAATCAAAATAGAGAAACATATTTATTCTCTTATGCAGGATTGAAATATTGTAGCAGTACACTATTTATGCGAATTGGGAATCATAACGTGTTGCTAGATACCACTTATGATTATTGGAATTAAATAACGATTTAATTCCATGGCCAACATAGCATAAATCCTCAAAGGGTCACACAAATAGGACATTAATCACACAGTGCATTATTTATTTATTCACAGCAGTAAGTTCTGTGGAAATATGATAAGATTGATTAATTAATTATATACCGTTGCGAACCGTTATAATTAATTAAGTCAATGGATCATATAGAAATAAATTAATGCATTAACTAATCCTAAAACAATTATTAATGAGTTAATAATTAATTTAGTTCAACACTTATTAATATAAATGGTTATATTGATGAATTGGGCCGTTATTTAAATAGCAAATATATAGCCCAATTAAAGAGCAAAGTTGAGGGACCTTAATTATATGAATTAATGGTCCAAATGAAGGGGTTAAATGGCCCATAAAGGCCCATTTCGTGGCTGCCCATTATGGTGGTAGGTGGGATGGCATAGTTGTAATTATGCAAGAGGTCAATTAGGTTTTGTGCTCTATATAAGGACCACTTATGAGAGCCTCCACCTAGCTTCTCTCTCCTCTCATTTCCTCCCATGAGGCCGCCATTTTTCACCCTCTCCTTCTCTCTTTTGCTCATGTGTTGAGCTATTTTCTCTCCACTAAATCAAGGTTGTTGATTGATGCAAGAGAGAAAACCATAGGGATTAGGCTTGTTCTTTGGGTACGCTAGCACGTACCTTGTAGAACGTGATTAATCCTCCTTGGTGGACTCGAGGGCGGTTACGAGACGTGGTGGAGACGGTGGAGAAGGCACGTCATCGATTCCCATGCCTTGGTCGAGCCCCGCGAATACGATTTCGCGGGAGGTATCGATTTCTCCTCTTTCTCTTTGTGTCTATTGCTTAAAGTACTAGATCTCGTGTTGCTTGTGTTTTAATTGGATTAATTAATAGTAATTAGTCACAAAATTAAAATTGGGCAATTTCCTAACAATTTGATCATAAAAATCTATATTGATGCTCTTTATATGGTCTCGAATATGTTTACGAACTCACTTATTCATAAAAATTGAATTATACATTGTAATTTATCACATAATGTGCAGATTTTATAGATTCTGAGTATATTTGAGCATTTCAAGCTATTTTACATTCATTTTATGTGATTTGATCACAATAATATATATTTAAGATCTTTATTTTTTCTATAATATGTTTATGATATAACTTACTCAAAACTATTGGATTATACATTATAATTATGAACATAATGTGCATATTTGAAATATTGTGAGTATATTTATGAATTTCAAGCGATTTTGCATTCATTTTAATTCATTTGATGTCAATAATCTATATTAAACCTCTTTAGATAGTTTAGAATATGTTTATGAACTCAATTATTCAAAACAATTGGATTATACATTGTAATTACGCACAAAATTTGCAGATTTTACAGATTCTGAGAATATTTTAACATTTCAAGCGATTTTACATTCATTTTAAGTCATTTGATCACAATAATTTATATTTAAGCTCTTTATATAGTTAAGAATATGTTTCTGAACTAAGTTATTCTAAACGATTGGATTATACATTGTAATTGCGCACATGATGTGCAGATTTTAAAGATTCTGAGTATATTGGAGCATTTCAAGCGATTTTGCATTCATTTTAAGTTATTTGATCACAATAATCTAAATTTAAGCTCTTTATATAGTCTAAATATGTTTATGAGCTCAATTATTCAAAACGATTGGATTATACATTGTAATTATTCACATAATGTGCATATTATATAGATTCTAAGTTTATTTGGGCATTTCAATTAATTTTGCATTCATTTTTTGTTATGTGATGACAATATTCTATAGTTTAGCTCTTTATGTACTCTAGAATATATTTATGAACTCACATATTCAATACGATTGGATTGTACATTGTAATTATTCACATAATATGCAGATTTTACAGATTCTAAGTATATTTAATCATTTCAAGCGATTTTGCATTCACTTTAAGTCATTTGATGACAATAATCTATATCTATGATCTTTATATAGTTGATAATTTGTTTATGAACTCATTTGTTCGAAAAGATTGGATTATACATTATAATTATTCACATAATTTGCAGATTCTACAGATTCTAAGTATATTTGAGCATTTCAAGCGATTTTGAATTCATTTTAAGTCATTTGATCACAATAATCTATATTGATGCTCTTTATATGGTCTCGAATATGTTTACGAACTCACTTATTCATAAGAATTGGATTATACATTGTAATTTATCACATAATGTGCAGATTTTATAAATTCTGAGTATATTTGAGCATTTCAAACTATTTTGCATTCATTTTAAGTGATTTGATCACAATAATATATATTTAAGCTTTTTATTTTTTCTAGAATATGTTTATGATATAACGTACTCAAAACTATTGGATTATACATTATAATTATGAACATAATGTGCAGATTTGAAAGATTGTGAGTATATTTGTGAATTTCAAGCGATTTTGCATTAATTTTAATTCATTTGATGTCAATAATATATATTAAACCTTTTTAGATAGTCTAGAATATGTTTATGAACTCAATTATTCAAAACAATTGGATTATATATTGTAATTACGCACATAATTTGTAGATTTTATAGATTCGGAGAATATTTGAATATTTCAAGCGATTTTACATTCATTTTAAGTCAACTGTTCACAATAATCTATATTTAAGTTCTCTTTATAAAGTCTCGAATATGTTTATGAACTCACTTATTTAAAATGATATGATTATACATTGTAATTATTCACAAAATGTTCAGATTTTAAAGATTCTGAGTATATTTGAGCATTTCAAGCGATTTTTGCATTCAATTTAAGACATTTGTTCACGATAATCTATATTTAAGTTCTTAACAAAATCTAGAATATGTTTAAGAACACACTCATTCAAAACGAATGGATTATTCATTGTAATTAGACACATAATGTGCAGATTTTACATATTATGTGTATATTTCGGTATTTCAAGTGATTTTGCATTTATTTTAAGTCAATCGATAACAATAATCTATAATAAATCTCTTTGTAAAATCTCAAATATGTTTATGAGCTCAATTATTCAAAACGATTGGATTGCACATTGTAATTATTCACATAATATGCAGATTATACAGATTCGGAATATAGTTGAGCATTTCAAGCGATTTTGCATTCATTTTAAGTCATTTGATCACCATAATATATATTTAAGCTCTTTATATAGTCTAGAATATGTTTTATCATATCACTTATTCAAAACGATTGGATTATACATTATAATTATGCACATAATGTACAGATTTGAAATATTCTGAGTATATTTGAGCATTTCAAGCGATTTTGCATTCATTTTAATTCATTTGATGTCAATAATCTATATTGAACCTCTTTATATGGTCTAGAATATATTTATTAACTCAATTTTTCAAAACGATTGGATTATACATTGTAATTACGCACATAATTTGCAGATTTTACAGATTCTGAGAATATTTGAATATTTCAAGGCGATTTTACATTCATTTTAAGTCATCTTTTCACAATAATCTATATTTAAGCTCTCTTTATAAAGTCTCGAATATATTTATGAACTCACTTATTCAAAAAGATTAGATTATCCATTGTAATCATGCACAAAATGTTCAGATTTTAAAGATTCTGAGTATATTTGAGCATTTCAAACGATTTTGCATTCAATGTAAGACATTTGTTCATGATAATCTATATTTAAGCTCTAACAAAGTCTAGATTATGTTTAAGAACACACCCATTCAAAATGAATGCATTCACAAATAATGTGCAGATTTTACATATTCTGTGTATATTTGGGTATCTCAAGCGATTTTGCATTCATTTTAAGTCATTAGATAACAATAATCTATAATAAAGCTCTCTTTGTAAAGTCTCGAATATGTTTATGAGCCCAATTATTCAAAACGATTGGATTGTACATTATAATTATTCACATAATATGCATATTATACAGATTCGGAATATATTTGAGCATTTCAAGCGATTTTGCATTCATTTTAAGTCATTCGATGACCATAATATATATTTAAGCTCTTTATATAGTCTAGAATATGTTTATGAATCACTTATTCAAAACAATTGGATTATACATTGTAATTATGCACATCATGTTCAGATTTGAAAGATTCTGAGTATATTTGAGCATTTCAAGCGATTTTGCTTTAACTCTAAGTCATTTGATCACAATAATCTATATTTAAACTCTTTATATTGTGTAGAATATGTTTATGAGCTCAATTATTCAAAACGATTGGATTATAGATTGTAATTAGTCACATATTGTGCAGATTTTACAGATTCTGAGTATATTTGAGCATTTGAAGCGATTTTGCATTCATTTTAAGTCATTTGATCACAATAATATATATTTATGCTCTCTATATAATCTAGAATATGTTTATAAGGTCAAGTATTAAAAAAGATTGGCATTGTAATTATTCACATAACGTGCAGATTTCACAAATTCTAAGTATCTTTGAGCATTTTAAGCGATTTTGCGTTCATTTTAAGTCATTTAATCACAAGAATCTATATTTAAGCTCTTTATATAGTTTACAATATTTGTATGAACTCACTTATTCTAAACAATCGGATTATACAATCTAATTATTCTCAAATATACGGAGTTTACAATTTTTTAGTATATTTGAGCATTTCAAACGATTTTGTATTCATTTTAAGTAATTTGACCATAGTAATCTATATTTATGATCTTTATATTGTTTAGAATATGTTAATAAACTAAGTTATTCAAAAGGATTGGATTATACATTGTAATCATGCACATAATGTGCAGATTTTAAAGATTCTGAGTATATTGGAGTATTTCAAGCGATTTTGCATTTATTTTAAGTTATTTGATCAAAATAATCTCTATTTGAGCTCTTTTATGGTCTATAATATGTTTATGAGATTAATTATTCAAAACGATTGGATTGTAATTATTCACGTAATGTGCATATTTTACAGATTCTAAGTTTCTTTGAACATTTCAATCGATTTTCCATTCATTTAAGTCATCCGATTACAATAATTTATATTTAATCTCTTCATATAGTCTAAAATATGTTTTTGAGTTCACATATTCAAAACGATTGGATTATACATTGTAATTATTCACATAATGTGCAGATTTTACCAATTCTTAGTATATTTAAGCATTTCAAGCAATTTTACATTCATTTTAAATCATTTGATCACAATCATCTATATTTAAGATCTTTATATTGTCAAGAATATGTTTATGAACTCACTTATTCTAAACGATTACATTATACATTATAATTACGCACATAATATGTAGATTTTAAACATTCTGAGTATATTTGAGCATTTCAAGCGATTTTGCATTTATTTAAGTCATTTGATCATAATAAACTATAATTAAGCTCTTTATAAAGTCTAGAATATCTTTATGAGTTCAATTATTCAAAATGATTGGATTGTACATTGTAATTATTCAATAATATGCAGCTTTTACAGATTCTGAGTATATTTGAGCATTTCAAGCAGTTTCGCATTCATTTTAAGTCATTTTATCACAATAATTTATATTTAAGCTTTTTATATTGTCTATAATATGTTTATGATATCACTTATTCAAAACGATTGCATTATATATTATAATTTTGCATATAATTTTCAGATTTTAATGATTCTGAGTATACTTGAGCATTTCAAGCGATTTTGCATTAATTTTAAGTTTTTTTATCACAATAATCTATATTTAAGCAATTTATATTGTGTAGAATATGTTTATTAGCTCAATTATTCAAAGCGATTGGATTATACATTGTAATTATTCACATATTGTGCAGATTTTACGGATTCTGAGTATATTTGAACATTTGAAGAGATTTTTCATTCATTTTAAGTCATTTGGTCGCAATAATCCATATTTATACTCTTTATTTAGACTAAAATATGTTTATGAGGTCAATAATTTCTAAAATATTGGTTTATACATTGTAATTATTCACATGATGTGCAGATTTGAAAAATTCTAAGTATATCTGCGATTTTGCATTCAATTTAACTCATTTTGATCACAATAATCTATATTTAAGCTCTTTATATAGTTTAGGATATGTTTATGAACTCACTTATTCCAAACGATTGATTACACATTATAATTATTCACAAAATATATGAATTTTACAATTTCTGAGTATATTTGAGTATTTCAAACGATTTTGTATTCATTTTAAGTCATTTGACCATATATTTATGATCTTTATATAGTTTAGAGTATGTTTCTGAAATATAAGTTATTAAAAATGATTGGATTATATATTTTAATTGCACACATAATGTACAGATTTTAAAGATTCGATGAATATTGGAGCATTTCAAGCGATTTGCATTCATTTAAAGTTATTTGATCACAATAATCTATATCTACTCTCTTTATATTGTCTAAAATATGTTTATGAGCTCAATTATTCGAAACAATTGGATTATACATTGTAATTATTCACATATTGTGAAGATTTTACAAATTTCGAGTATTTTTGAGTATTTGAAGCGATTTTGTATTCATTTTTAGTAATTTGATCACAATAATCTATATTTATGCTCTTTATATAGTATAGAATATATTTATGACGTCAATTATTAAAAAATAATTTTTATACATTGTAATTATTCACATCGTGTGCAGATTTGACGAATTCTAAATATATTTGAGCATTTTAAGCGATTTTGGATTTATTTTAAGTCATTTGATCACAATAATCTATATTTAAGCTCTTTATATAATTTAAAATATTTTTGTGAACTCACTTATTCCAAACGATTGGATTATATAATATAATTATTCACATAATACATGCATTTTATAATTTCTGAGTATATTTGAGCATTTCAAAAGATTTTGTATTTATTTTAAGTCATTTGAAAACAGTAATCTATATTTATGATCTTTATAGTTTAGAATATGTTTCTGAACTAAGTTATTCAAAACGATTGGATTATACATTGTAATTGCGCACATAATGTGCAGATTTTAAAGATTCAGAGTATATTGGAGCATTTCAAGCGATTTTGCATTCATTTTAAGTTATTTGATCACAATAATCTAAATTTAAGCTCTTTATATAGTCTAAATATGTTTATGAACTCAATTATTCAAAATGATTGGATTATACATTGTAATTATTCACATAATGTGCAGATTGGACAAATTCTAAGTATATTTGAGCATTTTAAGCGATTTTGCATTAATTTTAATTTATTTGATCTCAATAATCTATATTTAACCTCTTTATATAGTCTAGAATATGTTTATGAACTCAATTATCCTAAACGATTAGATTATATATTGTAATTACGCACATAATTTGCAGGTTTATAGATTCTGAGAATATTTGAACATTTCAAGCGATTTTACATTCATTTTAAGTCATCTGATCACAATAATTTATATTTAAGCTCTTTATATAGTCTCGAATATGTTTATGAACTCCCTTATTTAAAAAAGATTGGATTATACATTGTAATTACGCACATAATGTACAGATTTTACAGATTCTTAGTATATTTGAGCATTTCAAGTGATTTTGCATTAATTTTCGGTCATTTGATCACAATAATGTATATTTAAGATCTATATATTATCTAGAATATGTTTATTATCTCATTTTTCACGACGATAGGATTATACATTGTAATTATTCACATAATGTGTTGATTTTAATGATTTTGAGTAAATTTGAGTATTTCAAGCGATTTTACATTTATTTTAAGTTGTTTGATCACAATAAGCTAATTTTATACTTTTTATATAGTTTAAAATATTCTTATGAACTTATTTATTAAAAATTATTGGATTATACATTGTAATTATTCACATAATATGCATATTTTACAGATTCCAAGTATATTTGAGCATTTTAAGCGATTTTGCAATCATTTTAAGTCATTTGATCACAACAATCAATATTTAACCTCTTTATTTTGTCTAGAATCTGTTTATAATATAATTTATTCAAAACAATTGGATTATACATTGTAATTATGCACATTATGTGCAGATTTGAAAGATTCTGAGTATATTTGAGCATTTCAATCGATTTTGCGTTAATTTTATGTTCTTTGATCAAAATAATCTATATTTAAGCTTTTTATATAGTCTAGAATATATTTATGAATTCATTTATTTAAAATGATCAGATTATACATTCTAATTCTTCACATAATGTGCAGATTTTACAGATTCAGAGTATATTTGAGCATTTCAAGTGATTTTGTATTTATTTTAAGTGAATTGATCACAGTAATACATATTTAAGCTCTTTATTATGTCTAGAATATGTTTATGATATAACTTACTCAAAACGATTTGATTATACATTGTAATTATGCACATAATGTGCAGATTTGAAAGATTATGAGTATATTTGACCATTTCAAGTGAGTTTTTTTTATCACAATAAGCTATATTTATTCTTTTTATATAGTTAGAATACGTTTATGAACACACTTATTCAAAAAGATTAGATTATGCATTGTATTTTATTCACATATTGTGCAGATTTTACAGATTCTGAGTATATTTGAACATTTGAAGCGATTTTGCTTTTAGTTTAAGTCATTTGATCAAATTAATCTATATTTAAGCTCTTTATATAGTCTCGAATATATTTTTGTACTCAGTTATTCAAAAAAATTGGATTATACATTGTAATTATTCACAAAATATGCAGATTTTACGGATTCTGGGTATATTTGAGCATTTCAAGTGATTTTGCATTAATTTTAAGTCATTTGATCATAATAATGTATATTTAAGCTCTTGATATTGGCTAGAATATATTTATGATCTTAATTATTCAAAACGATTGGATTATACATTGTAATTATTCACATAATGTGGATATTTTACAGATTCTGAGTATATTTGAGCATTTCAAGCGATTTTGCATTCATTTTATTTCATTTGATCACAAATAATCTATATTTATGCTCTTTATTTAGTTTAGAATATGTTTATGAGGCCAATTTTTTAAAACGATTGGATTATACACTGTAATTATCACATAATATGCATATTTTACAGATTCTAATTATATTTGAGCATTTTAAGTGATTTTGCATTCATTTTATATCATTTTATCACAACAATCAATATTAAACTTCTTTATATTGTTTAGAATTTGTTTGTGAACTCACTTATTGAAAACGATTGGACTATAAATTATAATTATTCACATAATGTATGGATTTTACAGATTTTGAGTAATTTTGAGCATTTCAAGTGATTTTTACATTCATTTTTTACCACAGTAATCTATATTTATGATCTTTATATAGTTTAGAATATGTTTCTGAACTTAGAAACAATTGGATTATACATTGTAATTATGCACATAATGTGTAGATTTTAAAGATTCTGAGTATATTGGAGCATTTCAAGCGATTTTACATTCATTTTAAGTTATTTGATCACAATAATTTATATTTAAGCTCTTTATATAGTCTACAATATATTTATGAGCTCAATTATTCAAAACGATACATTGTAATTATTTACATAATGTTCATATTTTACATATTCTAAATTTATTTGAGCATTTTAATCGATTTTGCATTCATTTTAAGTTATTTGATGACAATAATCGACATTTAAACTCTTTATATAGTCTAGAATATGTTTATGAGCACACATATTCAAAACTATTGGATTATACATTATAATTATTCACATAATGTGCAGATTTTACAGATTCTGAGTATATTTAAGCATTTCTAGCGATTTTGCATTGATTTTAAGTCATCTAATGACAATAATCTATATTTATACTCTTTATAGAGTTTAGAATATATTTACGAACTCACTTATTCAAAACAATTGGATTATACATAATAATTATTCACATAATTTCATATTTTATAGATTCAAGTATATTTGAGCATTTCAGGCGATTTTGCATTATTTTAAGTTAAGTGATCACAATAATCTGTATTTATTCTCTTTATATAGTCTAGAATATGTTTATGAGGCCAATTATTCAAAAAGATTGGTTTATACTTTGTAATTATTCACATAATGTGTATAGTTTACAGATTCTAAATTTTATTGAGTATTTCAATCGATTTTACATTCATATTAAGCAAGCTTTTAAATTTCGGTTTTTTCGGTATGATGGTCCAGGTCCCCATGTTATTTCGGTGTTATTTCGATGTTATAACGGCGATATAACGGTGTAGTGTTTTTTTTCAAAGTTTGTCACACATCAATTCTATAACTATCAATTTATATGTTTATACATCTCCAATACTCCATACAAATAGCATACGACCATACCAAATTCAATATACTTCAGTGTACCAATATTGAGTAGTAGTAGCAGCTTGTACCAATTTAACAATAGTTCAATATTGAATACACAATTTAACAATAGTAGCAATAACAGCTTGTTATTTCGCCGAAATAACTGAAATTACGCGTTATATCGCCGAAATAACTAAAATAACGCGTTATATCGCCGAAATAACTGAAATAGCGCGTTACGTCATTTTCTCAATTAAGAGTGTAACGTTCATGCGGTTTGACACACAATACCGCTATTTCTGTTATTTCGCCGTTATTTAGCCGAAATTTAGAAGCTTCATATTAAGTTATTTGATGACAAGAATCTACATTTAAACTATTTATATAGTCTAGAATATGTTTATGAGCTCACATATTCAAAACGATTGGATTATACATTGTAAATATTCACATAATGTGCATATTTTACAGATTCTGATTATATTTAAACTCTTTACATAGTCTAGAATTTGTTTATGAACACACTAATTTGAAATGATTGAATTATTCATTGTAATTACACATATAATATGCATATTTTATAGATTCTATGTATATTTGGGTATTTCATGCAATTTTTCATTTATTTCAATTCATTTGATCACAATAATCGGTATTTATGCTATATATATAGTCTAAAATATGTTTATGAACTCATGTATTCACAACGATTGGATTATACATTGTAATTATGCCAAAAATGTCCAGATTTTAAAGATTTTGGGTATATTTAAGCATTACAAGCTATTTTGCATTCATTTTAAGTGTTTTGATCATGTTAATCTATGTTTAAGCTCTTTATATAGTCTAGAATGTGTTTATGAGCTAAATTATTCAGAATAATTCGATTATACATTGTAATTATTCACATAATTTACATATGTTACAGATTCTGAGTGTATTTGAGCATTTGAAGCGGTTTTGCATTCATTTTAAAATCATTTGATCACAATCATCTATATTTAAGATTTTTATATAGTCAGGAATATATTTATGAACTCACTTACTTATTCAAAATGATTGCATTATACATTATAATTACGAATATAATATGCAAATTTTAAAGATTCGAAGTATATTTGAGCATTTCAAGCGATTTTGCATTCATTTTTAAGTAATTTGATCACAATAATCTATATATATGCTATTTTTATAGTCTAGAATATGTTTATGTGGTCAATTAATCAAAAAGATTGGTTTATACATTGTAATTATACACATAATATATAAATTTTGCAGATTCTGAGTATATTTGAGCATTTCAAGTGATTTTGCATTCAGTTTTAGTTTGATCACAATAATGTATAATTAAGCTCTTTATATAGTCTATATTATGTTTATGAGCTCGCTTATTCAAAACGATAGGATTATACATTATAATTATTCACATAATTTGCATATTTTACAGATTCTGAGTACAATTGAGCATTTCAAGTCATTTTGTATTTATTTTAAGTGTTTTGATCAAATTATTCTATATTTAAAGCTCTTTATATAGTCTATAATATGTTTGTGATATCACTTATATAAAATAATTGGATTATACATTGTAATTATGCACATAATGTGTAGATTTTAAAGATTCTGAGTATATTTGAGCATTTCAAGCGATTTTTGCATTCAATTTAAGAAATTTGTTCACAATAATTTATACTTAAGCTCTTTAGATAGTCTAGAATATGTTTATGAACTCACTTATTCAAAACGATCGGATTATATATTGTAATTACTCACATTATTTGCAGATTTTACAGATTCTGGGTATATTTGAGCATTTCAAACGATTTTGCATTAATTTTAAGTTATTTGATTATAATAATCTATATTTAAGCTCTTTATATAGTTTAGAATATGTTCATGAGCTCACTTATTCAAAACAATTGGATTATACGTTGTAATTACGAACCTAATGTGTAGATTTTAAAGATTCTGAGTATATCTGAGCATTTCAAGAGATTTTGCATTCATTTTAAGTCACTTGATCTCAATAATTTATATTTAAGCTCTTTATATATTCTAGAATATGTTTAGGAGATCAATTATTCAAAACTATTCGTTTATATATTGTAATTATTAACATAATATGCAGATTTTACAGATTCTGAGTATATTTGAGCATTTCAAACGATTTTGTATTCATTTTAAGTCATTTGATCATAATAATCTATATTTATGCTCTTTATATAGTTAAAAATATGTTTATAAACTCACTTATTCAAAATGATTGGATTATACATTGTAATTATTCGCATAATTTGCAGATTTAATAGATTCTTAGTATATTTGAGCATTTCAAGTGATTTTGCATTCATTTTAAGTCATTTGATCACAATAATCTATATTTAAGCTCTTTATGTGGTTTAGAATATATTTATGAACTCACTTATTTTAAATGATTGTATTGTAATTACGCTCATGATGTGCAGATTTTACAGATTCTGAGTATATTTGAGTATTTCAATCGATTTTGTATTTATTTTAAGTCATTTTATCATAATAATCTATATTTAAGCTCTTTATATAGTCTAGAACATGTTTATGAACTCACTTTTTTAAAATGATTGGATTATGCAATTTAATTATGCACATGATGTGCATATTTTGCAGATTCTTAGTATATTTGAACATTTCAAAAAATTTTGCATTCATTTTAAGTTATTTGATCACAATAATCTATATTTATACTTTTTATATAGTCTAGAATATGTCTATGAGCTTAATTATTCAAAACTATTGGATTATACATTGTAATTATTCACATAATGTGCAGATTTTATAGATTATGAGTATATTTGAGCATTTCAAGCGATTTTGCATTCATTTTAAGTAATTTGATCACGGTAATCTATTTTAAGCTCTTGATATAGTTTAGAATATGTTTATGGACTCACTTATTCAAAACGATTGGATTATACATTGTAATTATTCACATAATGTGTAGATTTTATAGATTCTGAGTATATTTGAGCATTTCAAGTGATTTTACATTCATTTTAAGTAATTTGATCACAATAATCTATATTTATGTTATTTAAGAAAAAAAAACATTTGACCCAATTTGGAATATATTGCCATGAATAATTAGAAATATTTTTTAAATAATTGTCAAAAATATTCCATTAAGTAATATATTGCCATGAATTTCACCCAATTTGGAAATAATTAATCATGAACGAAATGCCGAAATGGACGGAGAACATTGTGATAAGGAATCTATCTATATATCTATATCTATCTATATATATATATATACATATATTAATCGGGACCAATTAGATCCGAATCCAACACTATTCATAAGCACTGTTGGTTAACAGTGTGACTGACAGGTGGGTCCCACTCACATTTATCGGGTTCGGATCTGTACAAAATTCAGCCCTGCATAGACATTGGGATTTTCTATGATAATCTGGACGAAATTCGTACACAACTAAAGCCTATTTTGTCGCAGAAGATCCGGTATGGCAGTCCAGCCATGTGGGTGGGGTCCACGCGTTTTGTGTACTGGTGGTGGTGGTTAGTTTTCTGGGATTTTCTATGAACATCAAAGCAAAATTCAGTTATAGATTATAAATAATTTCCACAGAAAATCCAGATCAGATGCGTCAGTTAGCACATGTATATAGCTCTGCTCTCCGTTTGTTCTGCTCTGCTGCTCCTCTGTTCTGTGTAGAACGTACATGAGCACATTTTCCCAACCAACATTAGCACATGTATATAACGTACATCAACACCTCCTCTGTTATGCTGTCCGTTTTCTTTTTTTGTGAATGGTCGCATCCATTTAGGGAATTTCAAAAGCATATATGTTTCTTTCTTTAATTATTTGAGGCTTTTAAAAAAATGATTTAACCATAAAAATTTAGATGAATGCCCAAACAAATATATACAATTAATGGACGTAATTATTTTGCCTATGTACTTTTAAAATAATTTAGATATACTTTTCCAAACCTCATCGTATTTTATATTTGTGGTTCAATATTTACTTTTTAAATTGCTTTTTTGGCATTCCGAAATATATTTTATCTGCATAATCACGGAATTAAAATAAATATATTGATACAGGTCTTTTTTTAATTTTCATCTTTCAGAATATGTTAAGTTATTTGATAAGTTCTGTGAATTTTTTTAAAAATAGTATTTTATATTTTTATTCTAAGAGCTTTTTTGAGTTTACAGTTTTATCGAATTTTTATATGCATCTAAGATATATATTAAAAACCGTGGCCGATATTTAAACTTGAAATATCGGTCAAAAATAGAGTTAATTTTTTTTTACACTGTTATTTATATAAATTAAAAATAGTTTAAAAGTTAAATATATTTGGAAATCTAAGGTAGATATATTTGGAAGTCTAAGGTAGTTCATGTCTAACCTATAGGAAAAAAAAATTTATCCCCTCATACGACATGCAATCTGAACCCTCAAATTTTCATTGATCGATCAATCTGAATATATTCTAGAAGTTTACCCTTCTTAATTAAAAGCCATGATTGCATTGGATTTTAATTAAAAATATTTTTTTGATTAAATACATTTAAAATAATTGTACCAATCATCTAAGATAGTTTTTATATATAAAGTAAATATAAAATAGATATATTGGAAACATATATTTCTTTATATATTGATAGATTTAGCCATCAAAATTTATCAAATGGCGGCGAAGCCGCCTACCCTCATCTAGTTATCATAAAACTAGATAAAATCCATTACGTGCTCATAAAATTGCAGATAATGAACTGCTGTAAAATTTTCTATTATCCAATATTTTAAAATATTTTCGCTTGAATTTCATATTTAAGAATTACACAAAAAATTTTTTATACCATAAAATATTTCATGGTTTTTATAGATTTAGTTTTGCAAGATAAATTATATGAATGCTAGAAATATTATATTCAGTTTATTAATGCCAAAGCTTTTGTATTTTGAATTTTGAAATAATTTTTATGGTTTTAAAATCATATTTTATTTTTGAAGTTGAGAAATAAATGAAAAGTTTGGATGCGTTGAGAATAAGGTAGGAAGAAGGAAGAAGGGAAGAAATTTATTGGGAAGGGGTAAATTTATTGGGAAATGTGTAACTTTTGTGAAGAGTTAATTTGGATGATTAGAAATAAATTTATTGGTAAAAAGTGGTTATTCCTTATTCCTTATTTCGGGAAGAAGCCATCCAAACGGAGCCCTATATGCTATATATCAAGAAGGTATTCTTGATTTCAGTAGATAATTAGCAAAGCTTTTATGAAGGAAATATGTGATTTTTTTTGTTTTTTGTTTTGGCTCCGTTTGGATAGGTGTGGGAAGAAGAAAAGAAGTGAGAAGAAGTATTGGAAAATGTGTAATTTTGTGAAGAGTTTGGATTGTTTATAATTTTTTTTCTTCCTTCTTCCTTCTTTCTTCTTCCTTCTTCCTATATCCAAACGCACCCGAGTGTCAGCAATTGCTGACAAGTGACAATTTTCCATTAATAAAAAAACAAAAGTTTACTACTTTACAAATATTAATTATATTGTATTTGCATGATAAGATGATTATTTTTGTATTGGCATTCCTATTTTCCAGTAGAAACATTTTGTCAGGTTGTGACTACTATTTTCTAGTAAAACATATATTATAAAAAAATAACGAGATCTCATATTACAAGTGTAGTACATTAATATTTGGAGCTGGCTTGAAAAATTCACGCAGTCTTTTGCATTTCTATTTCAGAATATTTAAAGACAAGATATAACAAAGGTGAAATTTCGAAGCAATAGGCAATTGGAGGAATCCTCTGGACTCCAATCTGATAGATTGGATTTGGGCTGGTACAGGATGTTGGTACGTTCTTTTATTTTCTTTTCTTTTTGGTTTTTTTTTTTTTTTTTGCCTCCTAATTTTTCTTATTATTTGATATCCAGTCTAAGATTATCATGTAAATATGCTTTAAACGCATTTTTGCAAATATTGGACAATTTATTTATCTTTAATGCTCTCGCATTCTTTTCACCTAAGAGAACCTAGTTTTTTTTTAATCTTTGGGAAATTTTACATAATTAATTAGCTCAGTGGATTCATATTTGTGAGCGAGTTTCCCCTATCAGGATCTACTTTGTTCTTTTGCTTATAATCTGTCTCTTAGAGCAGTTATATGTACAAAATTGTATACCTGTACTGTGAGGCCTTGGAAACAATTTGATCAATCCTGATAATTAATTACTAGTTTTAACAAACATAAACTTGAATATTCAGAGAAAGCCACCAGTTCGAGTAGACAACATCACCGGCATGAGTCCACCAGCCCCAGTACAATCCTTCAATGGGAATTTTAGCATGCATACATCAAACCAAAACCATTTTTCGATTCCGGAACCTAACATGTGGGTCCCAGCCCCAAACCCATACTTTGCTGCATACCCTGACATGCCTTGTCCCTTTGCTGGCAAACCACCCATGCATCCCCATCCACCATTTTGGTTTGCTCCACCACCTGCGCTTGTACCTGGTCATCTATACATGATGCATCAGTCATATGCATGCACACTTCCTGTCAGGAGCCAAGGACATGCATTCCATAATGGTAATGTTATTCTTTGCTTTAATAGCTACAATATATAGGTAGCCTGCCAGTATTGTGCTTATTTTCTGTTCCAATATACTGTTTTTGTTGATGGGAAATTATAATCATATAAGGCTTTGGCAAACTCTTACAGGCAGCCCCACACCTCGAGTTCCATCAAGCCAGTTGCTGCAAAACCATACATTAACCCCATATTTTGGTGGACCAGTGAGAAATTCAGATGCCTCTCTCCAAACAAAAGATCCTTCAAAGGCACAAACCCCAAAAAAGTGTCATCAACCTGAGCGGCGTGAATTGCATACAAAAAGAGGATCTCAGGTATCCACCCAATCAGCACGGCAAGCAAACCATGATGAATCTCCACAGAAATCTTCTTCTCGACACTCTGATTCAGTCCCTTATCTCCAAGCAAGAGATTCTCTGGAGGTGCAAACCCCTACAGAGGTGGCTGTTAGAACAGATCAATTGCAAGCAGAAGATGCTAATTCCTCGCAGAATCATTCTCTATTACTTTGCAAAGCTTCCATTGCAGATCTAGCGCAAATAGGACTACTTGTTGCTAAAGATTGAATCGTGTTCCGTATCAGATGATGGGTCGACCAGCGTTTCAGGTGCTTGCTCTCAAAATGAGAAAGCTCCAAATGAGGAAGCAAAGCTAGTTGAATCTGAAATTGCTTACCATATTTCCACCGAATGGATTGCTGATACTAAAAGTGCAAATTTAGAAGATCTCCCGTCTGATGAAAGTGTCTTTTATAAATGGTGGGAGTTCACACCTCCTCCTTCACCCGAACAACTGTCACCGGCATGGTTGGTTTTGGGGAGTGAAAATGAGGAGGGTGAATTGTCTCAAGTGCTAAGCAATTCAAGCAATGATACACCTTCATCTCCACAATCTGTCTTAGAAACAATTCACCCGCTACTTGAATGGTTAAAGATGCTTCGTAGAAACTTTGATTACATAAACCACATGAGATTTCGTAAGAAGAAGGCAGATTATGATGCAGAGGCACACAATAATGCTTGTTTAGAGGAGCTCAATAAGTTGACCAAAGAATTGGCCAAGAACAAGGAGTATATGGGTTACATGTTAGCCGTAGCCGGCAGATGCCCTGAAGCATTCAAAGGAACCAACTTCTCCGATGTAACTTGTGATTTTGTGCACAGCTAGATTCTCAAGTCCTTTTTGTTCATTTCCTTTTTTCTTTCTCTTTCATTTTCCTTTTTTGAGTCTTTGTCAGGATATAATATTTTTTTTTTCCTGTCATATTTGATTAGTACATTGGAACTTATTATGATTTTTTCTTTTTTTTAATCCTTAACTGTTGCAATGGCTTACTTATCAAAGCTTTCTGTAAAGTCTTCTTAAATATTTATTCAAACATTCTTGCTATGATATGATAATCAAGTTACCATATGTTATTTGTTATGATTATTCAACTAGCCAGTTTGAAAATTACCACGTGCTAGTAAATAACTTTAATCAAGTCAGCTTGTCGCTTGTCAGATTAATTTATTTATTTCTATAACCACATCTGTATATGGTTTTACATTTACAATGGCGACCTGGTTTTAGCTTTTTACGGGCCATTCATGCTGAACACTTTATATTAGTCTTAGTCTTTGAAATTTTTAAGTAGCGACTTTCATGTGTTTAAGACATTCGATCAATTTAATACAATTGAACTCCATTTTTAGTGGGTTAGGCTTTCCTCGGGGAATTAAATTATTTGAAAAACACAGAAAAAATATTGGCCACTAAAATCATTTATTGGATAAGAGTGAATGTAAGCTAATGTAACGGACAGGAACCAAAATAACAACTGTATTCAAACGTCTAGAATCACGAAGGTCATTTACCTAACTAAACAAATACAAGTATTTTATTCTGTCGTCTTGCTACTTAGATTTGATTTTATGATGCCGATTCATATATTTTAACCTCACTTTCTGGACTATTGACCGCTGCCATTATTAAATGTCCTTTGCCACAACTACCAACAACAAAGAGCAAATGATTTAACTTCATTTTGAAATTTCCTTTCTGCGGGAGCCTTTTTATATTTTATTATCAAAATATTCCTATACTTCCAAGTAAACTGAGCAATAAATCTTATTTTGAATCACAGAATTAATGAAACAAAAAATTACTTTATCCGTAATACCAACTACTCAAAAGCATCAGCTTGTCTTTTCACTAGTCTTGAATATAATCCATCCTTCTGAATTAGTTGTGTGTGACTCCCCATCTACAACGAACAATAGCAATAGATAATTAAAAATAAAAGAACAGATATGTTTATAATTTAGTTCTACCATTAGCAGTAACCAATAGCAAATATTGAGCATAATAACAAAATTGGGTATGCTAAAACTTAACAGAAAGGTACAGGACCATGGTATATAGTAGCATGGCCTACGTAAACTTTTTATTAAATAAAAACTCGCCAAAAAACTATTCTCGATTTACTGGCCGAAATCAGTAAGCTATATTATGAAAAGTGGTTTTCAAGTCTTTGGAAGAAAGAAGAAATTATATCAGTTTATCCTTTAAAATTGAACAAATGAAACTAATGTAATCTATGCTTTTAAAATTCATCCCAATCATTTTTTTCTGCATGATGTGCGTCCAGAAGAAAGATGATAGAGACATCATACCTCAATAATTTTACCACTATCCATCACTACTATCCTATCGGCTGCTTGAATTGTTGATAATCTGCAAACAATAATAATGATGATTAAATCGCTTCTAATAATAACAGTAATAATGATCAAGATAAAGTATCACTACAAAACGTTTCAGAAATAATAACGAAAAAAATTCAGGGGATGTTGAAAAACAGTCCATGTACCTATGAGCTATGACAATTACAGTCCTTTTGGAGCCGTTGTTCCCTGATCGCATCACCCCCTGGAACAAATAGAGATGCATATCATATCATGCCTTGATCAATTTGACATAGTCACCAATAAACAAAATGCAATGCTTGAATAACACCCTAACGATCCAGTCTCACATCCAATTTGTGTACATCAAAGTCAAACTGATACAATAAACCCTTGGTGCACCTTGCAAAGTATCATGATGATATGTTTAACTCAGTAATAAATCCATTACTAATCATGAAACAACTCTCCATACACAAAGGGGTAAATAATCTTTGTGAAAACTTTATCAAGATCATGTCTGGTTTAAGACATTTCTCTATGTTTTATGTTGATCTTGGCAACCCTCAATTTTTGTATAGTATCATGTTTAGCCGTTTAGAACAAAAATGCTTCTGATACAAAACAATACAGGACGTCAAACTACTTTTATCAACTTGATAAGCTTATCGTATAAACGAAATAAAAGCCAGCAAGTGACACCCATTAATCATTTTGGCCCTTGAGATTTGATGTCTAAACCATTTCGGTAACTGTCAGGATTCAGGATTCAGGACCTATTATATTAAAAGTAGGATAAGAATGTTATCTACTTCAGCCAATTAGCTGATGCCCTGTCATCTTTCACAACAATACACATCCACTTATCCATGGAATGCTAAAGGGACTCAATCGCACACATTAAAATGTCTTGGACCTTATTTAAGGAACACATGATTGTAATTCAAAGAAAAGAGAACCTTGACATAATGTTCACTCTCTGCATCTAGTGCGCTGGTGGCCTCATCAAGGATCAAAATTTTGGGCTCCCTCAAAATAGCCCTAGCAATTGCGATGCGTTGTTTCTGGCCTCCACTTAGAAGGGAGTTGTCCACCATTGTTTTGTATCCTTCAGGAAGGGCTGAGATGAAATCATGGGCATATGCTTGTTTAGCAGCCTGTACCACTTCTTCATGGGACACTTCCCTGGGGCACCCGTACTTAATATTTGAACTAATGTCCATTCGAAAAAGCCGTGGTTCCTGAGCAATCGATTAATTATGGTAAATACTAAGAATCAAGGATCGCAAATTTGACCTATACATGCTAGAAAGGCATTGGTGAGGCATTGAAGCATAAATTAAGTCCCGACATTGCTTCTCAGTAGTTATTAAGTACTGTCAGAAAGCAAAATAATAAGAAAAGTACAAAATAAATTTTTGCAAAGTTCAGCTGTCCTGACCTGGCCCACATAGCCAATTCTTTCCCTGAGCCATTTTATATCTAAGTTGCCAATGGGGTTATCATCAACTAAAATCTGGACAAAAAGAAATGAGAGAAAATTATCTTTTACAGTCAGTACTCATCACAACAGCAGAAGGTCCATTAAACCTTTTTATGCTGATGCGCTGCAACTAAAAAATGGATAGTCTTGATACACAACTCCCTAGAACATCTGATAAGTGAAAGCCTTATAATATTAAAAGCAGTGAAGTGAACCAGCAGAACAAATGCAAGAGTCATATGCAGCGTATATCATTTTGTCTGTTTGATTTATGCAGTCTTTTGTTGACCACAACTCAAGTCTTAGGCAACAAAAGCTCACCTGACCACTTGATGGATCATAGAGACGAAGCAATAGATTTACTAGTGTGCTCTTTCCACTCCCACTAAGACCAACCTTTTCAAAAGAAAACAAAACTATAAGCATAACTGAATCATATATGCTGTTTGTGTGTACCCAAGATCCGGCCATTATAGCTTCACAAGACCATGTCTTTCTTTTCTGATACTTAAGTGAGAAAAATGGGTCTATCTCTTAGGTAAAGAATACTTTAAAGGAAGAGTTGCAATAAAATGCTCTTCTTGTTCTCTCAGCTGGCTCCAAAATAAAGGTAGAAATATGTGTGATTTACTTACAACTGCAACTACTTCATTTGGTTGTATTGATAGATGTACTTGCCTCAGGACTTCCACCTGTTGGAACAGGAAAAATAAAACTTTATAAAATGGATCTCTAAGTTCCAAAAAAAAAAAAGTAATATAGTTAATATTGCTCTTCTGTTTCAGATGTTTATAAATATTGTCATATACATTTTTGTTTATTCAAACAACAGAGTTAGAAAGAGAGTGAGAGTACCGTGGGTCGTGAAGGATAAGAGAATGAGACATTCGCAAATTGAAGCCGTCCTTCCAGGTTCTCTAACTTTCTCCCTGCCAAAAGATTTGCTAAACATGTGATTGGACATTGTGAAGATAGATTTCTTAGTTCTGTAAATCACGTATCATGCTTAACACCTGATGTTATAAAAATGTATGACTGATCTGGATAATATGTCATGAGTTATGACCAAAATCAAATAGTGTTACGAGCTTTGGTGGGTCGTAGGTTATAAGGGGTATTAAGGGACTGGTTAGGTTCTGCCGTGATGAACAGAGAGATAGAGAGAAGAGAAAGATAAAGAGAAGACTATTTGTTATTGATTTCTGCTTCTCCCTAATACAATTCTAAGCTCATCTTATATAGAGCTTTCTTTAATATAGCAATATATCAAATCATAATACTTTCTATCTATCCCACAGCTTAACTAAGGAAATAGAAAGATACTAAAATATTTGAAAATAAACATAACTGATATGTCTAATTTGTTGCAGAATTTAGTATATGTAGAATATTTAATCAGATCTTTATAAGATAAGATCTGCAACATTTCCCCGCCCTTGAGATTCAGCTTGTCCTCAAGCTTAAAAGTGGGGTAACAAATGCAGATGTCATCCAGGTGCTTCATTGGTAGCAAGTACTGATGAATTCTCATATGCACCATCATCCATGACCTCTAGAAAAAATAGTCGCTTGCACTTATGGCCCTTTGTGTATAGCTCATCACAATTGAAGCACAAACCCTTCTCTCGTCTCTCAGCCATCTCACTTGGATTGAGGCGGCGTAAAGAACGTTGATCATTTCTGATGAGTGGATTTTATATGCATATTCATGTACCATTTTGTCTCCAAACTAAACCAATTAACTTGAGTTTACATAGTTTAGATAGTTTAGATGAGTTTAGGTTAGTTTAATTAGAGTTTTGTGTCAAGAATGAGTTATTACCATATTTTCTAATTTTATTGCAAATTCTGGACAAGAAATGACTTGGATGAGTCCATAACGTTGAAGAGCTCGTTCTAAGCTTTCCAACGGATCTTGAATCACCTCAAACGGAGTTCGAATGAAGGAGATATGCCCAAAATACTGACAGGACGCAGTGCTGACATTTTCCTGCGACCCGCTGAAAGTCCCAGCGGCCCGCAGGTCTGGAACTGCCAGATTTAGCAGAATCGCCCGATTTGGCAATTCTATATTTGGATGGCGGTTTCTACCGACTCCAGATGCATCCAGAGCACGTCTTCAGTTATTTCCAGCGTTTCTAGACGTTCCCAAGGCCTATTAAAGACCTGTTTGATGAGGTTTTGGGGGAGAACAAGAGAGAGACCAAATCCAAGGTCAATTTAGGGTTAGACATTGAGTTATTTGAGAGTTAGGTCTCAAGTCCAGATCGAGGCAGCGCCAAGCAGGTTTATTGCGACAGCAAGAGACGTGTTTGATAGGAGATTTCGACACACGCAAGAGCAATTGGTTGTAATCTTTCCTTATTCTCATTTTCTCTTGTGTTTGTATGATGTTTCTTAGTTGTTGATTGTTTGTTTTAGGGCTATGGTTGTAAACTCGAATTCTTAGTTGTTGATTGCATGTTTATTGATTTTATTTGATATCTTTGTGTTTTATACCTTGCTTGAATTGCTTGAATTGATTATGCCATGATTGTTTAAGTAGATTTGTTTACACCCGTTAAGTAGAGCTCGCTTAATTGCTAGGTGGTTAAGTCCAAATAAACTTAGATTATTAGGCATGATTATGATTAACATGAAGGTTGTAAACTGAAAGGTTAAACCAGGACTAGTTAACGAGAGTTAAGTCCTTTCCAAGAGTGAAAACTCAAGGATTTCATAGGTTAGAAAGGTATAAACTTATAGAAACTAGACCAAGAAACGATAGTTGAAATCTAGATTCTATACGAGGGAAATTGGGTTAATTAATTGATAACCAGACCTAAACGAGAGTTTGATCTAGGACCTTAATTAGGCCATTATCCCTGCACAATTATCAACTGAATTAAGTCAATTTGCATTCACATCACTAATCCTAGCGGGCCGCTGAGTGAATCAGCGAGGTTGTCTATGCCCGCCAAGTAGCCAGCGACCAGTCTAATAGATTAGCGACCTAAGTTCTTTTAGCGGGCCGCTACGAGAGTCAGCGGACCGCTGGAACTGGGACTAAGATGAAGTGTTAGCAACCAGAAACCCTAGAATTTCGTGACTTGTTGAATCTCTCTCATTAATTCTTGTTTTAACCTTGAAACTAGACTTAGGATTTAGACTCACCTGCAACCCTTAATTCACATAAGAGTTGAACCGTCTAGCTAGTTTAGTAAAGTAAAAGACTAATATTCCAACACCGTCCCTGTGGATTCGACCCTCAAGCTGTTCTACAAACGATTAGATCGGCAGACACGAGGTTTTTATTTTGAGACTTGGTTTCCCATCGATCAATTTCCAAACTCCGGCGGTGCAAGTAGTGCCAAAACTTCAGGAGGTTTAGAAATTGCTCGTCCTGGTGGTTTGCCAAGTATGCTGGCTGTTGTGGTGTTGTTATAACGGCGCTCAAAAGCACGTGCCAGGCTCATGGCATGCTGTAAATCAGTGGGACGGTGCAACTCAACATCAGTGCGCAGGGGATCAGAGAGTCCAGCAGTAAAAATATGCATCTGTTGGGCTGGAGTGACAGAATCTGCACGGCAAATCAAAGCACCAAATTGTTCTTGATATTCCTCAACACTAGCGGTTTGGCGCAGGTGCATCAACTCTCCCAATGGGTTGCTATGGATTGGTGGACCAAACCTTAAGTGGCATAGCTCCTTAAACCGAGTCCAAGATAGCAAACCCTCATCTCTCTCCACTTGGTAATACCATTGTTGGGCTATACCTATGAGATGATAGGAGGCGAGCCAAACCTTTTCTTCCTCCATAGTGCGCTGCCCCCGAAAAAATTGCTCACAGCGATTAAGCCAACCCAACGGATCGTCTTTGCCGTCAAAGGTCGGAAAATCCAGTTTGTAATAGCGAGGAACGCCTTGGGTATCGCGCGGTTTAGGGTGCTCCTCAGCCTTCGAATTCGGAGGTTTCTCCAATGAGAGAAGGCGCCCTTCATGCAATTCGAGACGGTGTAGTATGTCGTTCTGACCCTGGAGGAGTTGTTGGTTGCTTTGGAGAAGATTTTGGAAGGCGACTGCGAAATCAAATGTGGGCGGGGTTGTTTTATCCTTAGACATGGTGGTCGGCTCTGATACCAAATTGTTACGAGCCTTGGTGGGTCGTAGGTTATAAGGGGTATTAAGAGACTGGTTAGGTTCTGCCGTGATGAACAGAGAGATAGAGAGAAGAGAAAGATAAAGAGAAGACTATTTGTTATTGATTTCTGCTTCTCCCTAATACAATTCTAAGCTCATCTTATATAGAGCTTTCTTTAATATAGCAATATATCAAATCATAATACTTTCTATCTATCCCACAGCTTAACTAAGGAAATAGAAAGATACTAAAATATTTGAAAATAAACATAACTGATATGTCTAATTTGTTGCAGAATTTAGTATATGTAGAATATTTAATCAGATCTTTATAAGATAAGATCTGTAACAAATAGTCAATTTTGTTAACATTAACCCTCAAAACAAGTATCATGCATTTCGGGTTTACTCCTCTATAGAAGCATATTCAGGTGCATTAAATGGCACATCCTGAATAATGTAATTTTTAGGTTGATTGTAATTTTGCATAATTAGCTAACATTTTTAATAAAATAAGAATGTAATACAGTGACATTTTTATTCTGACGAGTTTACCTTTTAATGAGAAATGGGTGGAGGGAACAAGATCCATGAGTCGGAAAACCTTTTCACTTGCACCAACAGATTGCATGAGGCTCGTCCAATTATCGCCAATCCACCATGTTGACAGGATTAGCCACTCAGAATACAATATGAATTTCGTCAATTTTTCTGCTGTTATGCGACCCGACATGATGAACATGCCTCCAATCACCACTGCAAGAACCTATTAATACTTATTTGCCAAGCCAAACAAGGGATGAATCTTATACAAAACAACAGTACCTATCTTATATGCCCAAAAGTATTATGTTGGATATTAAGAAATTAGGAAACCTGAGTAGAATGATAAAGGTAATTGAAACTAAGGCTCCAGAATCCATAAGCCATGCTTTGCCGTAAGCTTATATTATACAACTTCTCTAGCCATGAATCGTACCTGTCCAAATTATGGCAACTTATCAGTACCTAGACTAACATATGCAAGTAACAAATAAATAAAGATGAAAAATATGAGAATGAATCAAGAAGGACGATGCCTTTTAAATTCTTGCTTTTCAGTTCCATATACTCGAACAGTCCTCACTAACGATAGCGTCTCTTGTGCAACCTGATGTCAGATCAATCATGCCAAATGAAAGTAGTAAAAGAATTAGTAAATTAAATAAGGGATAAATTATATTGACCACTAATCTATTCGATAACTGTGCCAATCTAACAAATTAGAATAAAATTAAAACAGTATTATAGGTTTGAAAATATAATGGTTCACTTGCATTGGCATTTGTTTAGCGGTCAAACAAATTACAAATTGCATCCAGTTTAATGCAGGACTAATCTGAATTATAGAGAACATTTTTACAATTTTACTTTTTCAATTTTGATAATGATTTTGCTGGTTGTCATGGTGTTATGCAAAAATGATTGTTAATAAATCTCTCCCTATTAAGGCTTGGAATATTCAAGTAATCCTGTTTGAAATTCAGGAAACCCCTAATTTATTCATTTTATCATTTTAATTCATTTGCCATTGGTTTGCCACTCGTTTTAAAAAGATTCGAGAAAAATTAATGATAGATTTCATTAGATAAACAAATAGAATTCCATGGCTGGTATAAATGTTAAAGACCATACAATGTGGAGCAGTTAGTATTATCCCAGAAACCATGTTGACATGGTATTTTCCAAAAAAAAAAAAAAAAAACCATGCTGATAAGTATTTTGGTTAGGAAAAATAAATTCCATATTAAAGAACCATTTTATTGTAACTTAAGAATAAAAGTTAAAGTTGGAGCTGAAGCAGAACAAATTAATCTGACCTCATTAGCACTTGCTGTGTACTCTTGCGTCAACTTGGCAGCTTTCTTCTGGTATCTGGAACAAAGGATAAGGGCATGAGGTTCACTAGTTATTCTTGGCTACTCAATCCTACTTTACAAATTAAAACAGAAAAAGAAAAAAGTTGATAATATTATTATTATTATTTTAATGTTTCCTAATTAGATACTTGTGCAGATACGGATTTAATTTAAGGTTATTGTCAGGTCTAACCACAGAAGTAAAGTCAACCGCATGAAGAGAAGACACACTCACCTTCCATGAACGATCATAATGGTTGAAAGGGTGCAACAAATAACCATAGTTGAAAGACCAAGAGGCCATGATAAGACTAGCAGATAAACTAATGCACCAGTACCCTGAAGTAAGTTCCGTGATATAAGATTCAGATCATTGCCAATAACCCGAGAGACTTGCTGACAATCTGAGCCAAGCCTACTAGTCAAATCTCCAACTGTTTCCTCATCAAAAAATGAGATTTCCTGAAAAATTATGATAAAGAGTTCGATATTTATATTCAGAGAAAAGTGAAGCATATTAATTTTCAATGCCCTCTGCATACGATCTATTATTTACCTGGAAAAGGAGGGCATTGTAGAGTGTTTCTCTCATTCTTCTGACCTATAGGGTTTCAAGAATCTTCTCAGAACTATGGTCAACTAAAATTTAGAAATCACCACAATATAAACTTTGATAAATATGAAAATATGCTGTTTACCAATATGTTATTAGCAATACCAAAACAGCAACCTCTTAAACCACTGCAAAAGGTATACAAAGCAAACAAGTCACAGATTCTATTAACATAAACATTTTATTAAAACAATATCTAATCAATCTGTATGCTAGAAAGATTGTCAATTTATTTTCTATTTAAAAAGGATCTGAATCCTTAATCAAAGAAAGGACAGGTTAAGATCTGAATTGTGTTGAGTAGAAATGGTTCCTTAATAGTGAAACCCATGAACAATGAAGTGACGTATGTAAACATAAAACTAAACAACCAAGAGATACTAACCTACATATTCCTGAAGTGAAACAGAGAAGAACAAGCAACTTTGCATTATTATAAAACAATGCCCCTCCATTCTGTGCTGCAAAAATGGATGCCGCTAGAAAATGTGGTATGCAAATTTCAGAGAACTGCACAAGAACATTGAAAATGAAACAGCATTGGTATTACAATGGGTATTCTAATTCAAAATTTTAACATATGCCCAAAATTAACCCTACAATAAAGCCCTCAGTGGACCAACAATGTTCAACTAAACCTGAGGTACACTTCAATTCTGCACACATATAAACATCAATTCAATCCCAGTTTTCCTCAATTATTCCTCACTTAACCTCAACTGTGCAATTATGAAACAAAAGAAAAGCATCAAAGCTGGGATAAAAGAAAGTTAGAAGATAATCACTAGCAAAAATTGAAAATTTACCGCTGCACCAAGAAGAGAAGCAAACCCAATAAACACAACCCATTTATCCTCAGCTACAAGCACCCACATTCTCTTCAGAGCAGTGACAACAGACAAGCCGACACTCTTCTTCGCCACATCCGATCGTTCCCCTTTCTCATCCTCTTCTTCAAGCCTCCACCAGGTACCACCAGGTAGTACCGATTTCAACCTCTTCGGATTAATGTTATCCACGGAAAAAGCAGGAAGCGCAGGAGCAGAAGAGGAAGAAGAAGAGGCGGTGGCGGCTCGGACAGAGATGAAGCAATGGCGGGTTCTTCTGTGGCGGGATCTCCTGCAGCGGGATATAGGCTTGTGCGAAAGAGAAGTTGAGAAACGATGAGGAGTAGAGAGCAAATGCATGGATGCCATTTGTGAAGAAAATGGATTATGATTTTTATTTTTTTCCCCTCCAAATGTTGGTTTATATTTGGTTTTTATTGGAGGTTGGAATGACGACTGGACTTGACCAAGCTGTGTTGAGGCGTGCAAGAGAAGATAGAAGAGTTCTACAAGAAGGAAACTACGGGTACTAAATACTATAATACTCTCTTTTTTCTCTGGTGGAAAGGGAGACCAAAGGAGATTGGGAAGCTGGTGAGACGTCAAACCAAATTTGCTGTGCCATTTCTGGTATAACTATGATGCGGCATTTCCCTGCTCAGTAGCTACATAGTATAAAACTGTGACCCAGTTGGATTTGTTATATGGATTTTGCCTCAGGAAATCGGAAGACACATTGTGGCGCATCGGAAATGTCTGTGATGGTGGTGTAGTGTACTAGTGCAAGGAGGGCATGGCACGGAAATGGGAGGATGAGGTTGAGAAATGAGTAGTTCATCCGTTCCCGGGCTATTGGAACAACATTATTATTTTCTCCTATGAATATTGGGCCTTTGGGCCAGAATCTCAATAAACATGCAGAATTGGTTTCTTGGGCTTGCTAGAAAGTGAAAACAAATTGTTGCTACGAGTAGGGCTGTAAAATGAATCCGATAGCCCAAATGAGCTGTTGCGTCGATCGTTTCGTCCTATGCAACGAAACAGATTTTTTATTTCGTTGATCTTTTCGTCTAGACGAAACGATCGAAATTGACGAAATTTTCGTGATTTACACATGGACGAAACTTTTCATTGTTTCGTTAACCGTTTCGTCCAACCAAACGAAATTGTTTCGTTGTTTCGTTAACCGTTTCGTCTGGACGAAACGAAACGAAAAACGATTAAAACAACTTCCGTTTTCAGCCATAGCTACGAGTATGAGAATGGAAAAACAAACAGATACAAAAGAGAATTTAAATAATCAAAAACAAAATTGTTTGTTGTATTATTATAATTAGAGATATTATATTGTGGATAATTTTTTTTAATCTGATTTAAGCTTAATGGATTATATCTATTTATAATTTTAAACGAATAATTTCTTTTGAATCTATAAAAACATTTGTCCGATGAAAATTTAATATTATTATTATTAAAAGAGGTCAACTAAAATTTTTAACTATACTTAATCATAATCATTTATAATTTTATAAAGGAACTATTTATTTTTAGTAGCTATGCCAAAGTCCCACAACCGAACCCAAATTCGAAGAAAACGCCTAGGCCCGGTATGAATTTACACGAAAACGTAAAATAGAAATAAAACCGTTTCCTAATTTGACAACTTCGCTAGTACCTTCACGTGTGCGCCAGCGAACCGCGACGCTTTCGTTTACGCCACCGCGATTCTGACCGGATCGAGTCGGACAAGGGGCAGAGTAAATCGTGAAATTGATTGCAAAATTCGTAACATTTTCGCGTACAACCAAAGTAATAATTCGAACCGACCGGTTTTTACCTGAAAGGGAGCCGCCCACCTCACCTTATACTTATACAGTAGAAGAAAAAATTAATAGAAAGGAAAGGAAAATAAAACAAATTCGAAAACGAAACAGAAACAGAAACAGAAAGAGGAGGAGAAAGAGAAAGAGAAGAGAGGAGAGAGAGATCTGGGATCGATCCCCGCGCTCCTGCTCTCCTCAAATCCCTAATCTTCTCTCGGAATTCGGGATTTTCGATTTTGCCTCCTTTATTTCTTCCTCTCTTTCTCTTTCTCTCTTCTTCTCCGATCCAATCCCTTCCTCGAACCGAATCTGAGTCGGAAGAGGACGGAGCTTTCTGCGCCGGGCCCACTCGTCGGAGATGGCGTCGGCGCAAGTCTTGCCCGCGTCATCGCGGAAAGATCATCTAGAAGCTGGGAAGAAGAAGGTAACCTAACCTAACCTCCCCTCTACAAAGCTTTTTTTGAGAGATTGAACCCTTTTCAATCTGAGCTATTTCTGTTAATTTCACTGGTTGTTCACTTCAATGATCCGTCAGCTAATTTGTTATGAAGGAGAATTTGTTTTTTAACCTGCAATTGTGAAAATAATCTTAGTTTTGATGGTCCATTTTGTTAGTAAATAAAACAACTGACAAGCATCTTGACTTGGAATTCACTAAATTTGCATTTCAGGCTTTTGCTACATTAACCTTATTTCATCATCATCATATATAAATGAGCTGATACTGACATTCGCTCGTGATGAATTAATTTTCAGTTGGAGGAGTTCCGGAAACAGCGAAAGGCAAAAGCTGCCAAGAAAACAGAATCCAGTATCCAAAATGAACCGACCCAACCCGAACCTCAAATAGATGTATCTGCAGGCACTGCTTCCTTACCCAATCAATCTATATTAACTAGTGTAGAAACTACCACTACAGAAAGCAGTTTAATCCAACCCAGCTACTCAAATTCATTCAATTATAATAGTACTTCTCAAAGCAATCCTGAAATTGAGCGTTTCTCAAACCTTGCAAACGGATACCATTATGATTTAAGTGAAAAGTCTGATTATGATTATGTCCCAAGCAAGGAGCCTATTTTCAACCCATCAAAATTTGATGGGTATATGAAGGATCCAAGCTCTTCTTTTATGAAGGAACCTGAACCAAAAGTTTTCAAGAGCGATGCTATTGCTGATCATAGCAATAAATTGGAAGGTACATGTGAAAAGTTTTAGATCTTTCCTTTGCTGCTGAAGTGCCTCAATGACCTGCATCTTTTGGGGGAGTGGACTTGTTTGGTTAAGAGCAGAGTCCCCATCCGACCTGACCAGCTAGAGGATCAAGAAAAGCATACCCAAACCTGGGCAATGCACCAGTGATTAGATGTGTACCTTTCATCTTAAACAGAGAAATTGAAAAAAGGAACTCAATGTGTCAGGTTGGACCCCCATCTGGCAGCAGAACAAGAAATCCTCACCCAATCTGCTCATTAACCCATTGGATCAGATCAGATTGTAATGATTGCCACCATAATTTTTGGTAATGGGTTAGTCAAGTTCGTTACCGGCTCATATCTTCTGGTCCAGTCTATACCAAGCTGATTGGACTGGGTATAGCTGTGAACTACCGCTGCTGAGAGATTTCTTGTTCGTAACTAAACTTGCTAATATCCCTAAAATACAAGGCACAAAGCACATAACAATGATTTAATGTATACATACATCTTCAAGACACTTTAAATTGTGTATACTGTTGCAAAACATGGAATATAGCCCATCTGAAACATGAAATACATTTGAATTTATCAAGTGGGTATACACTCAACATCTTCTGAAACTTTTACTTCCTGATCTTACACCTGCAATGTAATTGCATATAATGTTTATCAAGGGTTTTTTTTTCCCTATGAGTCATTTTTTTTATTGATCTAACAGATTCCATCCCTGATATTGGCTATGGCATTAATACCGGCATTAGTAGAGAAGATAATGTTGCATATTCACACCCTGTTTCTGATTGGAATCAACCTATCTCTTACTCTAACCAAAGTCTTTTTTCATCAAGTACTTCCGGCACCAGTGCCATTCGATCCAGACCGTCTTTTCTTGACACCATTGGGGTCAGTCGAGGCTCAACATTTCAAGATGCCTCATCTGGACAGTTGAACAAATCTGGTTCTATGTTCTCTTATAATAATTCAAACTTGTCACGTCCATTCACGCAACAGCCTCCTTTGACAAACTTCATGGAGAAGTTTAACAATTTGGATGGCCAAGATTTTGCAGCCAAAGACATATCAAATCATTCAACAGACTCTTTTAAAACCACACCGGCTCGTGCAAGGGATGAAGATTTTGCAGCCTTAGAGCAGGTGACTCTTTATTCTATGGATACTTCCATAGGGTTCTGCAGATGATTTTGAAAATACCTTTATACATGTTTTTAAATGATTATTTTTCTTTGCTTTCTTTCGAGCAGCTAATTGAGGATTTGACACAAGAAAAGTTCTCATTGCAACGAGCTCTTGAAACATCAAAGAGTATTGCTGAAACCTTGACTGCTGACCATGCATCTATTACCGAGAATTATAACCAACAGGTCAGTCCTCTTAAATGTTTTTTTTGTATTGGCCTACTTGCTTGTATACCAACTCTGAAGTGTCATAAATATCACTTGTATCCCATACAGAATGCTCCAAAAGTATGTTAGAATGTAACATTTTTTTTCATTCCAAATGATAACAGCATAACCTTTTGTAAATGAGCAAAAAGAGGTGAGATATTAGATGTCTGGGGTAGATGTCACATGTGTCAGAATGTTTAATAACCAGTTTTTGCTTTGCAGGGTTTATATGATTTTTTTTTTTTTTTTTGAACTGTTGTGCCTAGTGCTAGTGCTTTTGTGTTTCTAGTAATTTTTACACTGACTTTTAATAAATATCTTCAATCAAGAAACTGATTGGTTGGCTTGATTCTACTCTTTTGAGGGTAGTTGATGGACTGTTGCATTAAAGGGAGGCTGGACTACTCGATTAATGGAGTGTTAATTGGGGATTGATGACAAGACTTGACTTTGGTTAATTTGGGGGTTGTAATAATCATACCAGTACAGGCACTGGGGCATAAATTTAGCTGTAGTTGATTTTCAGGAGTTGCTTATTCAAAATTTAACTATGCAATGAATTTGCTTAGGTTTTGTGGTAATTAGTCGTAATTTTTTTTTGTCACAATTTGTCAGGGACAAGTAATCAGTCAGTTAAAATCTGACATAGAGATGTTGCAACATGAAATGGAAGCTCAGTCGGTTAGTTATCAAGCCTTCCTTCTTTTCACTTATAAATTTTTTAATCTTTTATGCAGTGATCTCAGTAAAATGATATTGCTGAGCTATAATATCTTGCAATAAATATATTAAACATGCTCTCATGTTTGGTGTTTCTGTAGTCAAAAGAGGTATAATCAGTTAAACTGTAAATGATGCAGAGTTAACATGCATGGTGTTAGCTAGAAATAGGGAGAAAAAAGTTAAAATGGCATAAATATTCTGTCATAATTGTAAGAACAAAACATGGTCTAACTTTATATAAGAAGAACCAATGTACTTGCATAATGCTTTGAGAAAATTTTGTTTCCAATCTTAATAGACTTTATATTTTCATAAAATGTTGTTTAGCAGTTGTCCCCCTGGATTGATGGAAGTTTGTTGTAGGTATCAGTGCTTTCTGTTGACCTAGTTTCTTCTCAATATGCTCTTTATGTTTTTTATTTAATTTTGGTTTTGTGCTTTGACTTGACAAACTACAAACAGTTGGCGCTTGATTCTTTGCGGATGGAGTATGACAATGCAAGATACGAGTGCAATGCAGCTGATGAAAGGGCTAGGATACTGGCTTCAGAAGTCATTAGTTTAGAAGAGAAGGTACTGGTTTGGCTTGGGTTCCAATTTGACTATAGATTCTTTTCTGAAATTTATGTTTTTTTTGTCCAGATATTAGCAAAACAAAACAATATTTGTAGCTTTCTAAAAGCAGACCTTAAGTTGCTGGAAAATTATGTTATTTTTTCTGACAATAATCCTTGATTTTACATATTATCTTCCTGCTATGTTTTCAGGCTCTCAAATTAAGATCTAACGAGCTCAGGTTGGAAAAGCAAGTTGAATCCCTGAATTCAGAAATATCTTCTTTCATGTATGTGTATTCACTTTCTTATTATTTTATATTGTTCCTTAAGGTGACTTTATTGTTCTAGTTGATACTCCACATTTTTTATTATCTTTTATGTGACTTAGCTAGTTAGAATACTCTCAGCAGGGTGTTTATTATTGAACTAATATGTTACTGATTAAACTATTAATGGTCCCTTACTTTCTTTATACATGGTGTAGGCGTAAAGTCTCAACATTAGAGAGAGAGCGTCAAGATTTCGAGTCCACAATTGATGCTCTTCAAGAAGGTAAATGCATGATTTATGTTTATTTACTTTTATGATTATTGTATTATTAAATTCAGTGCTTGTGAACAGTATTCGCTAATTTTGGAGATAAATCATATAATAAGAACACCCATATGCACTTGTGATTTTCGTTTTTTCTCTTCTTTTGATTATGTGATTTGTTGTAAACAAGTTCTGATCTAACAAAACTAGAATATGAACAGAGAGGAAGTTATTGATGAATAAGATCAGAAATGCTTCTACAAACGAGAAGGTTATGGATACACCGAAAGCACCAGAGACAGCAAATGCATCTACCTCTACTAGTGATCTAGGTTATATGACTATTTTTTTTTCTTTTTAGAAACGCTCTGGAATGTATAGAAATCTCCTTGTTGTCATTTTTTGCCCAACTACTTTGTTGCAAGTACATTATTCGAGTTTTATAGATGATATGATGCATATGCAGTGATATCCAATCTGCAAACTTTAAGGAGTCAAACCCAAATAATAATTCTGAGCTGTTACATATAAGTTAATAGTTTTGTTGGTTCATTTGATCAAAAGCCAAAAGATGAACAGAAATAAATTTTTTATTCACTTCTCTGAAGATTGGCAAATATGTTTGCAGATGAAAGTAATATCGCAGAAAATGTGGCTGAATCAACAGCAGCTGTACATACTGGACAAGAAGCTGGTTCATCTCAAATGCAGCCCCTTGACACTTCCAACCTACCATTTGTTTTTGGAGAAATGGATGGAGTACTGCCACCTGACCAGCTTAAAATGATCGACAACATCAACTCCTTAATATCTGAGGTTTGTTCTTGCATTTATAAAGTTTACTGTTGTTTTTAGCACTCATCGTGTCATTTGGTCCTGCAGTTAGTCCCTGCTGACCCTACCCAACCCAACTAAGTCTGGACCATTGAGTAAATTGGTTAGGTCCAATCCAACCTCTTTACAAGCATGAAAGTCCAAGCTTCCTTTTAAGTGCAAGCATTTTGTTGAAGATAAATAGTAAAATGCCATTTGACTGAATCAGGCTTAATAGGCTGTAAGCATTAAGTTGCACTGTTCTAGTGAAGAAAAGCATGTTCTTATCAGAAGATCTCATTATATTCCATACTACTTTGCTGGTGAGAGGCTATTGGTTTATGTTAGTTATAGACCATCTTTTAGGGGGATTAGTTTTCTTGTGCAGTTGTCTGTGGAGAGAGAGGAGCTGATGCGTGCACTGAGAATTGAATCATCCAATTGTTCCAAGTTGAAGGTACTTATTTTTTATCTTATTGTAGCAATGCTAGAATTTTTATTTCTTGCTGCATGTTTATTTTCATTATTGTTGCTGTCAAATAATCATAATATTTTGGTTCTTTATTATTAATTCAAAAGAATTTGAATAGTGGTTTCTAGTTTCTACTACCACCAACCTGTCTGTGGCTGCCTTATTCTGTCTTTTGATTACTAGTAGCACTGGTGTTAAACAATTCAGTCTTGCATAGAGCAAATTGCGAAATAGGATGTCCATTTGTAAACTTCCCATTAGATGGCCTTAACTTAATGCAGAAGTATATGTGACAAAATTGTTGCCAAAGGGTTGTACTGGGCCACATTTTATGCATTTACAAATATGTATGGTTTTACTAAAACATGGGTAAATGTTAAGCTAATAATTGTTCTGACTGAAATGGGGCAGGAGTTGAACAAGGATTTAACACACAAACTAGAGACTCAGACACAGAGATTGGAACTATTGACAGCACAAAGGATGGCTAACGAAAGTTCAATAGCAAAACCATCTGATGCATCCCACTTGATCAGTGAATCTGCTGTCTATGCTGATGAAGGAGATGAGGTTTGATTTGTCTGATTTAAATTCACAATTTTCTATGAAGTATAACATCTTTTTTCCCCTTTTTAGTTTCAAGCTTGGGACTTTGGTTCTGTGACATCCTATTTTTACAGTTTTAGTCGCATCATCATTAAATGATCTATGGTATTCTAGTCCTGAAGACTCAGTACGAAATGTTTTACACATGATTTGACAGTACACATTTTTTTTTTGGTGGTTGGGGGGTAGCATATATCTCCTAAACTCTGAACTCCCCTCCCCCACCACACAAACTTACAAACACTACACTGGTTAAATATTAATTTTTATGGAGGGTTATATGCAGTATACTATTCAATTTTTCCTGCTATCCAACCTAAATAATTGAGTAGAAGGGAGGCAGGTTGGGAGACTGACCGATAAATCTGGGCTAAAGGATTATTAAGCTTGTTTATATATCTTCTAGAAAAGACATAAAAGCTCATGATATTTTAATACTATTTAAAGGTTGTGGAGAGAGTGCTTGGTTGGATAATGAAGCTATTTCCTGGTGGTCCTGCTAAGCGCCGTACCAGCAAGCTTCTTTGAGTGAACTCAAGGAGAACTAAAACAATTTATATAGATGAACAATATGGTTCAATTAAATTCATTTCTTTCTATGGAAGTCGAGATGTATATTGTGTACTTGAGTTTAGTCCATTCTTTTTCCCTCACTGAAGAAAGCAATGAAGAAAGAAGAAAACGAGAGAAAAAAAAAAAAAAGCAAAAAAAAAAAAAAAAAAAAGAGAGAGAGAGAGAGAGAAAAGAGAAAAGCGTGGTGTGGCTTCCCTCAATGTGTGAGGAAGGCATACACCTTAATAACAATATATGTAGTTGAGCCCCATTTATTCTTTTCCTTATTTTTATTTTAAAGTTATTTTGATGTATGGGGTGCAAGTGAGTTAGTTGTCCGGTAGACTTTATTATACCCTTTTTTTCTTTCTTTAATTTGCTGTATATTATATATAACATATTAGAAATTGAGATCCGTAAATACTATTCAAATTTTGTGCTCATTTTGTTGCGCTGCTTAAGCAATATTTACGTGAGGTGCCAGAATATGATTCTGTGTTGTTTTCTACGACTGTGAGGAGGTTTTGCGTTGTATACAGTAGTCTTTTCTCCCTTTTTTTTTCAACTCTTACACAAGCAAGTACAAAAACTGTCGGCTGTTGCTTTTCAAGCTGATCGAAAATGATCAGTAACGGCACTGTCATCAAGATTTGATCGATTCTCGTTCATTTGATACGCGTTGAAATTGTGGCACTTTGCTATCGGGCTGATAAGGATCATTGTTGATTTCTATCATCATCATCATCCTCAAATGTGTTTTCTAGTTTTAAACAACACGTAATTCCCATTTTCAGTAATAAGGATGATGGGGATGATTTCCTGGGCAGTTACATTAACGCGTTTTGGGATGAGGAGATGAGGAGAGGGAGGGAGCGACACAGACACGAAGAAAAAGAAAATAATTGTTCTTGTTAATATATACAACTATTCTAGTTATATATAACTGATCTAGTTAATATATATATAACTGTTATAGTTAATAGTTAATATAACTAGAACATATAACTTAAAACAGTTTTACTTAATATATATAAAGATTCTACTTATATACATTTAAGTTCTACAAGGTTCTACTTAATATATATAAAGGTTGTACTTATATACATAACAGTTCTACTTAATATATATAAAGGTTGTACTTATATACATAACAGTTCTACTTAATATATATTAAGGTTCTACTCATATATATACACGTTCTAGTTAATATATGCAAAAGTTCTACTTATATATATATATAAGTTTTGGAAGATCTGGTTCGCTTTCTCCCTCCGATTCGCTTCCTCTTCCTCCGATTCGCTCTTTCCCTCCGATTCACTCATCTTCTCTGGACTTTCTCATCCCTCTTCTATCATCTTCTGGACTTCCGCGTTTTCTAAAAATAGAAGGAATTAACGCGTCTATAGAGAGGATGATGGGATGATAAAAGAGGAGGATGACGGAAAGCAATTCCGCTTTGCTATTATGAGACGGACCAGGATATAAAAGAGGCTGAAATGAAGATAAAAAAGAATTGAATAAAAATTTTGCCAAAATAATTGTACGATGTTTTGATTAACTCAAAGTTCAAAGTCCATTTGTTTTGATTAAATATATTCTTTTTGGTAGCTTCAGCATGCCATTTTTTTTCCGTTAAGAATTAAATTTTGTTTTATAACGTGGAACGTCAACACTTGGGTTCTTCACTTCTTTGTGGATGACAAAAAAAAAAAAAAGATTCTATCTATTACCTCTACGAACTTGTGCCTATATAGAGCAAGGGTAGTGTCGAGTAAAGTTAGGAATTTGTACAACCAAGTATAATATTAAAAATAAAAATTGCCAAATAATTAGTTACCAGTGGTACCAGGGGAATGAAAACATTTTTACAACTTGAATTGTGCATCAATTTAAGTTAACTACCACTGCTGTCTTAAACAAAATGAAAAGAAAAAGAAACTAACGTGGACTCTCTATTGTGCATCAATTTAAGTGTGGAGAGCAGGTAAGACTTTCCAATTGAAGAAATAAATAAATCAGTTTTAAAAAAAAAAGAAACACACACTAACACAAAAAAAGTAAGAAGCCCATGGGCCCAAGAGAAAGAACGAGAGGAGGGAGAGGCCTTATCCGAAAGGTATGGATTCGGAAAGCGCGCTCTCTCCTTTCCTTTGGCGCATCCATTGCCATGCATAATGGCACCTTCTCATGGCCACCACCACCTCTTCCTCTTCAAGCCTCCTGTCCTCCCTTCCAAACTCCACCACTCTTCGCTTCTGCCTTCGTTGTCGCCGCTTTGCTTTCTCCAATGGCATCGTTCCCAACGGTCATCTTCTTCGTCGCTTTCCCATTATCGCCACGCCTACTCGCATCTCTTTTCCTTTGCACGGTGTTTAGTTGTCAATCAAAATGAGATGTCTTCATTGTTTTGCTTAAATGAGTGATTTATTGCTGTTATATATTGTTCATTTTGTGTACTTGTGTGTGTTTAGACTTTAGAAAGCACAATTCAGCTTGATTGCTTGCTTAAATGCAGTCATAGATGAATCAAAAGAAACAGAAATATCAGAAGCTGTGATGGAAAGATCAGAATCTGACAAGCTAGTAGATAGCATGGATTTTGGGGAGCTGTGCAATGAGTTTGTGTGTATCAGTAGCCCCCTGGTCGAGGCCACTGCGAGGCAACTCGTTCGAGATATTTTGGAGTTGCGTGAGGGAAACCGTGCCTTGGGTTCTTTTGCCACTTCAGTCAAGTACAAGGTACTTCATATTGTTGTCATTTGGTCTGATAATTTGATTTATTATTTTATACAAATGAAAATGAAAATATTTCTTTCTTGTGTCATTTTGTCTTCCAAATTAGGTATCTATTGCTAACTGATAATGGTCATTAATTGATTAATAAATTGATTTGAGGAGTACTATTCAGGATCCTCTCAGGACATTTGTTGGACGAGACAAATACAAGAGGCCGTTATGGGCCACTACATCCCTCGAAAACCCAACAGTGGTGAGTTTTAATCTCTACAACCCAGTTTCCTGTTGCTATCTATGCATTGTCTGTGTAGTTCCCCTGTACTTCCAGTTTAGGCTTTGTGGAATATATAAACTTTTTATGTACAATTAAAAGTAGATTGTGCTAAATAGGGATACAGATTACAGAACCGATCGAGGTGCGGATTAACTAGCTGGGTCAAATTGATCAGATATTGAGGTTTTGTCTGCATGTAGTTTTTTATGTGCTCCCTTCAATAATTGGTCATCAAGGTTGAGATACTTCATTTTGTCAGACAGTGCAGGAGATGATGATGCTATCTACCAGTGATTTAAGCATCAAGTGGACACTCAAGGGAAAGCCAAAGAACCCAATCATTTCAAGCCTAGGTGGTGACCTGATTCTTCGTGTCGAGTCCAAGTTCGTTTTGAACCAAATTAGCGGCCAAGTGACGGAACACACTGAGTCCTGGGATTTGAGTGCTTCGTCTCTTCTTGCCCAAAGCTATTTTTGGGTCTCTAGAAGGCTTTTCTCTGCTAATGAGGCTGGTAAAGATACCATAGATTCTGTTAAAAGTAATATGTCCCGTCTTTCGCAAAAGCAGGAGAATGTGGAGATGTACCCTGACCCGACTGGAGATCCTACTAAGGTGAGTTCATTGTGTTGTCTGAAAATTAGGCCAAATGGTTTTACAGGTTCTAATTCCACTTATTGAGCCAAATTCTAAATACTATTGTAAAGCAATTTTGATTCTTATTTTTAATATTTTTGAAATCCTCCAAACAGGCTTAAATTTTAATTAATCCGCACATGAAATAAAATGACAGAAGCTTCTAATAAATGAGCCAACATAAAATTGTATTAGGCCACCTACATGTCCAGACTGCTCATTTTTTTTATTGTGTCTAGTCAAGTTATTGTGACAGAACTTACTGTTCATTGACATGATGATATTTCATGAAATTGGGAGTGTCATAAATAATGTCAAGTCAACTAAATTACTCTCTGTTTTTGTTTTAGTTCTTTCAACGAGATGATGGACTGCAGCAGGATGTCTACCAAATTGCAATTTTGTTGGCTGTTATCTATTTTGTCGTACAGTTCTTGAGAACCACTCTCTGAGTTTCGTGGATATGCTGTTGTAAATTTTGAGTTAGTGCTTTGTATATGAAATAGTACTAGTGTGTAATAATGGTGTTACTTGCTATTGTAAAATGTGCTATGTCATGGTACTTTCAACAAAAGTAAGAGCAAATACTGTAAGTAATTATATGATAAAATGTTAACTAGTTCAAATAATCCACAATGGCATCTAAATATAGATGTGAGGTTGACAGCAGAGACGACAGTTTATCTGATGATAATGCAGAGTAGGAATGGAGTGGAAATTGCTTGCTAACTAGGCAGCCTTTTATGCGTTTATTGGTGATCTTTTTTCATTTTGTTTTGTAAACATTACCTAAAATTTACCTTGGTTTACAGATTGGACGTTTCAAACAAAAGAATATTATATTACAATGTATTTTATGAATTCTCTCATTAGTATCAGAAATGGCGGTTTATGATGTTACCAGGGATTTGGTACTATGACCGTAGCTTTTTATTTGGTCCATTTACTAGATCACTAAATTCTTTAACACTAATAAAATGGTTATATGCAGTTATACGCGAGTTGACCCACTATGAGAGACTTTAACAAGAATAAAACTGAAACCAGTTCTTTTATATTTACTGTATTTTTTGTGAGTAAAAATATTCACAAATTACGATTATGTATTTTTCTATTTGACAATTAAAATTGAGAGCAACTGTGTAGTTTTTTATTTTAACAATCATATTATTGGAGAGGAAACAAGAATGCTTGCGGGATAGGAAAATGTATTTTCAATTTTACGATTATGTATTTTCTTTAGCTTTAAAGTTAAGTCTTAGCACGAAAATGTGTTGCGGGATAGGAAAAACATAATCATGAAAACAAACCTACGCTTGGTCAAGATGAAGTATGGATGGGGATAGAACCATCAATCCATCCCTTCAATGATCGTGTATCCCCGATTGTTAATTTGAGTATTAAGCGAAAGATTAGACTGTAGGTTTAATCGCATTGCAGGTCAATCCTACTCTAGTAATAAACAATATAAAGTACAGGGGGAAAAGCACTACACTTAGAAATCAACAAAACAAAAATTTTGTTCGGAATACCTCTAAGAAAAGGTATCAGGACTAACAAGAATGGTTGGGACAACAAACATCCATTTCGTTTGTACTTTGGATACCCATAAAACCATCAAAGATCATTGAAGTGACTAATTCTAAAAAACATCAAGCTTTAAGAACAAAGAAATTATTGAAGTTCCCTTAAAAGAGAATATTAGATAATATTGTTATATTTTCTATTTAGAATTTAAACGAGAAACAAACAAAGCACAGCCAAGAATAGCAGCATTCCTAGATGCGAAGTGAAAAATTACTGTTGAACTGCAGCAAAGCGCCAGTTTATCTAATAATTGCAAGAAAGATGGATCATTTATAATACACTCTCAGATGGATCATCCGTTGTGGAAGGTGAACTAGGGACCATAACATCAGAAAATCTCTCAACAGTAGAAAACTAGAAATACATTTTTGCACACATGCAACAAAAGATCACTACTGCTAGTACTGCACTTATTAGTTGCATAGTTGTAAAATTAAATTAGAAAAAGAAAAACTAGCATGTATAAAGTAAGAGATTTGCCCGAGTTCTAAAAGGTATATTTCTAAAAGGTATTGAAATAGTAGGACCAATTTATATATATAGCATCGTATAATTGAAATGCTCAAAATGCAGCCTGTTATAGGCCTCCATTTTACGTGGTATTGAAAACTGTATAAATGTAAGGAAACTACTCATCGCCCCTAACAGAAAATTTTTATTTTCTGATCCTCAAAAAAGCTTGTGTACCTATGTGACCTAAAAAAATTACAACCTTTTCTCAAACAGCAACCCCAGATTATCATAACAAAAAGGAAGAAACTTCATGCATGTTCATATATTTAATTTATTCATGAATATAGTCAAAAGCTTGATGAGGATACAACAATGTGTTATCCTCGTTGTAATGAAGAAGATAATAACAGTTGAGACAAAAGTAACAAGGGTTCACAGAAGCCCACTTGTCATCAACAGTCATCTTATTGGCATGGTATATCCGACATACTGAGCACTTCCTATATTTAGTTCTCAATTGGTACATAAGCATTGGGTAGTCCCCTTGCATTTGTGCATCATCAGGGTCTAGTAACCTCATGTCCCTTATCACAATCAAATGCCTGCAATTACCCTGTAGAAACACCAATTAATACACGCTTCTTAGGAACCAACTAGGATTAGAAATTTTCTAGAACAAAAACGAACATTATATGAGAGAGAGTAATTCAAAGTGTATTGGGCAATTTTTTTTTTCAGTGATGTATCTTTTACTAGGAAATTTTTTATGATTTCTATTTTTTTTGGACACAATTGATCAATTAGGTCTACTTTAGCTTCGATCAGGTAGGTGTTTTCAGATTCGAGTAATTTCTAGTTCAGGGTATTTTGAGTATTCACTTGGATTGTATCAGGTTCAAATATAGCAAAAGGTATGGGATCAGTCAAGCTGGACTCAGGTTGATCTAGATTTACCCAATAAAACTGATCTTAGAGTAGGAATTGAGTATCTTTTTTTGGGTCAAAGGTAGGATGCAGTGTGTGAGGCAGGTCATATTTGGGTCCACTCAAATTTGTGTGGGGCAGGTCTGTTCAAGGCCACTGAGATTTGTAAAGCTTGATTGCAGTTTCAGTTCTAGTCAGCTCAGGTAATCTCAGGTTATAATTTGGGTTCAAATTTAGATCATTGACCCTAAACAGTACTTTGAGTTAGGGTCATAGAATAGTACTTGAGCTTTTACAGTTCAACCCAAGCCACAAGTAGGGTTAAACGGACTGAAGTGTTCTGTCAGGCAGATTGTGTTCAAATCAAGTCAGTAATTTGGTAATCAGCTTAATTGTGCGTTCAGCTTTTGTTGGTTTCAAGTCAACTCGGCTGCAGCGTGAGTGCGTGACTGAGTTCAGATGTAAGTCAGGTTTTGGGGTGTTTAACGCCAAATAGTTGTTAAAGAGTTATAATTATAGAGGACGTAAATAATAAGAGCAAAAGGAGGTGGGGGTGGGGGGTTGATGACTGTCCTCCCACCCCCTAACAGCTGGTTAATGCTCAATCATTGTCGTTAAATATTAGAAAAAATTAAGAAACGAGGATTAAGCCAAACCTGATGGCAGTAGAGATAGCCATTACCAAGCCGAAACCTCACATTAGAAAAACAGGTCTTTTGCATGTGCGCTGTTTTAAATTTGGGTAAACTGGAGGCCTCCAGGTCTCCTAATAATTCCTTTTGCTTTTTCCTCAATGCACCTGATAGAATAGCATCCCATTTGGCAGAAGCCTCTCCCTGGCTATTTTCAAGCCAGTCAATTATGGATCTACTATAATCAATAGATGAATGCTGTCTCAGGTCATTGTAGAATGTGTCCTGGTCAAGAGGAACAGAAAGAAAAATCAGTAGACAAGGTCACCACTGAAGATTTTCAGTATAATTTTGTACAAGGGAAACAATTATTAGGCCGCCAATCAAGTATGACCACAAATTGGATAAGCAACCTAAGATTATTATCCCCTTCAAATCTAAGTTCAGGTGATATACTCTCCCTCCACTTATAAACCAGTAAAAACAGATCCTTAATCACTCAGGAATACCTGACAATATTAACTTGTGCAAAATTAAGTATTCCCAAGAGAAATATAGGAGCAAAATTTGAGATAACATACATATAATGCACTTGTTTAGTATGAAACAAATTTTGCAGCGGAAGTAGCTTCGTTAACTCAATTATTGTCGAACTTTAAGGTTTTAACTTAACTGTACTAAGAATTTTATACTCCAAACCTGTAAGACACACATTTTAAAAACAGAGGACATCAAACAAATTACAACAATTGAGCCAGGCTTTAACGAAAATCAAGATTGATACATACCTCAATAAGGAAATAAGCCGAGGGGTCAGACTTGCCGACTGCCTTCATGACCTTATCAGTTAAGCAATAGATATTGTCCCTCAAATCTGTTAGCATTTGGCTTCCCAATACTAGGAACTCCTGTGTCTGTATATAGTAGAATACTCAAATTTATCAGACGATGGATATGAATCTGGTAGAATTAACTGCCAATTTATCATTATTACAATATTACCAATCAATATCAACAAGTCATCTGAATTTCCACCTTTGGTATTGTTATCAGCTAAATAACATTTTTGTGAGTAACAACGTATATGTTAAGAACAGATCATCCGGCATCCACAGGTTTCTGGCACAAAATATATCACTACTTCATCAGCATAAATATCAAAATCTGCTGCCCCAGCAATGAGCCTAACATGTTGCTCTTATAAATACTACAAATTCATAGCAGCAGGATCATATTTGTACATTCATTTTGACCCTCTAGATCTTGTGCTACAAATTCTGGATGTGTGTGCATCACTCAATGCTTGAAACGTTATCAATGGCTCAGATTTTAGCTTTGAGGAATGGGCATTCTTTATATCACGTCAGCTTTTTTTTTTTTTGGCTGAATGTAGAAAATGCTCTTCCTTTCTGGAGGGTATGCTGGCAATTTTGGCATCACTTTCATTTTAATTGGACTTCAGTTCTGTTGTAACTATTGTGAGGAAAGCACTTCAATATTATCTATTTTACCAAAGCAATATTTGCACATCACTGATATGGAGCAGGACCTCATTTCCTTTAAGCGGAACCAAATGACAGAACCAACACCTTCATCTCAACCAAATGATAAGAGTTTGAAAATAAAACTTTTTTTCTAAGTGAGATGTCCAAGTTATGATGGTGTACCTTTGTCCCATATTTCTGTGGGTGATATATCTCCACACAAAGAATGACTTCAGGACATTTTATGGGAATGCTTTGCCCTGGTCTTGTAGCCTTAACCTAGAAAAAATAAAGTAAAAATTATAAATGAAACACAATTAAAAATACCAGAGCGCAGACTGCTGTACCAGCAATTAATTATAGAACCAAGCCTGAGTGGTTTAATATGATCCAATTGCATCAGCTTCTATGTATGGAACTCTCGAAAGCAATGAACCAATTTAAACATAATATTTTCGGAAAAGTCAAATGTTTTGTTCCAGTTCAGCACCAGTTGCTAGGATAGTTTAATGGTTCCAATCGAAGGTTGTAACTTGTAAGACTTTGTTGGTAAGGTTCACTTCATATTGGCACAACTGCAGACACACCAGCAGGAGTTTGGCTGCTGTCTCCTCATTTTTATATCTTTCATTAGTTTTCCACATGAAGATAATAATAATAACTAAGTAAAAGCACTAAAGCTGATGCAATATTACTTTTAATTGAGTCATAATTAATAGTTGAAGAATAATTGAGGCTGAATTGCATGATTGGAGGCCATGCTCAAGAACAATTGGAGGCATTTTGAGAAAATTACAACATTGCAGAAAACATAAACCTAACATTAACAATGTGCATACATGGAGTGGCAGATAGTAGTCAATGTGAAGAAGTATGAAATCACACACTTTTCTTGGAGTGCTGTTCCAATCAAAACAAGAGGAGATGAAAGGTACCTTGGCAGGTGTAGTGCTAAACTTTAGTGATCTCATCCTTTCAGAATTTGTACAGGTTGAAGTTCCACTGGAACAAAATGACCCACAAGAAAATAAATAAATAAACAGAAAGATCACATGTGTACATATGCAACTACTAACCAGAAGCAAAATCACAGAATAAACCCCTGTGTATCAAAAGCACAACTACAAAATAGCTTTAGAAACAAATCTATACATATATTCCAAAATGGGGTGTATGAGCAGTTTGTTAATCATATAGCAATACATTGAGAGAAAATAAAACAATACATTGAGAAAGAAAATGGTGAAAATGAATTTAGTAATAGAATTTTACCAGAAAGAATGTAATCTGGCAGCTAACTTTTCTTCATCTTGCTTTCGTTTGAGTTCAGCAAGCTGCTTAACCTTCTCTAAATAAGGACCCTGTTCATTAAATATTAAAATAATTACTTCAATAACCAGTCTGATATGTGAAAAAGCAATAAGATGGGCTGAAATTCTTCGATCAGCACATCTTTAATATCATCAACAGTTAAATTGGATCCAGGTCAAACTCCAACCGCCGACAGTTTAAGGGATATCGGGCATCTCTATGTGTCAGTTCTACCAATGAATGCCACTGCTAGTCTGATTAATAGTGTTCAAATTTCTGAATATTTTTCATAATATTGAGTGTGCATCAGTTTTATGTGCCATTACTCTTTTCAAATGAAGAAAGGAAGAAAGTGCATCCTTTTATTCTGATAACAACAACAAGAAAACCTTGAGTCCCAAACATGCTGGGGTAGGCTAGAAATGAAACCCAACAAGGTCAAGGTCAACTAAAACGTATTCTGATAACAAACCTAGCGTCAGTTTGGTCCAGAATTATACAATCAGGCCCACCAGGAGGTCAGGAAAAAACTGAGCATGACTCATTAATCCATTTTGTTGGAAATTAATAGGCGCTAGGTTTGGTAAAGAATGAGAAGTTTTCCACTGACTTCTACAAAGTGACAATGCTTAGAAACAAAATACAGCTCTGTTTGGTAGCCAAGAAAGTATTAAGTTCAACCTCTAATTGAGTAGCACGAGTCTCTCTATCAAAATGGCGGCCTTTCTTTTTCCTCTTTTTTTGCCGGACATTTTCCTCATGAAGATTATCCTCATGTGTCACAACTGAATGATCACTAGTACCTTCATCTGACCTTGAGCTGCTTCTTTCACATGAGCTCTCTCTCTCAACCACAGGTTGCTCACATCTAGTTCTGCACATTTCAGATGCAAAGATCATCACAAAATAATTATACATTATACATATGTACTCTAAGAAGCAAAATTCACAACCTCTTTTTGGACTTTTTAAAGATTCTTTTGCCAAACTTCCTCCAAGGACTGCTAGAGGTGAAACTGCAGTTCTAGTGCTCCACTTGTGCAATTATGACCCCAATGGGTATTGCAAGGTAAGCTATAGTTGGAAAAGTACAATGCTTTCTACTTATAAAGAAACATAAAGATTCTAAGAACTCTATCTACAACCCCATGCACACACAAACATGGAACACCTAATTAATCAAAAAACAGTCTTCAAAAAAGGATTATATTACCAATATGACAAATAATAAAAAAAGCTACAAACTTGTTATTGTAGTATATCTGAACTAATGATGAGCAAATAATAAACAAATTAAAAACATGCTTCTGCTGAGACAAATGGAAATAGCTACTCCAGCACACAAAAATCCTACAGACTGCTCTTAACAGAGATGAAAAAGTAGCTAGGTAATTCTGTTTCAATGATCAGCATAATTTTTCTTTTTATGAGTTTTTTTTTCTCTGTTTTCTACTATGTCACGCAATGGTACTTGTTTTAATCATTTTTTTAATGGCGTCTGTTATGGACCTTTAAGAAATAAAGAAATTAAATTTATAAAAAAGCTATTGCAAAAGATGAATGAACACTTACGGGACATCTGCTTGTTCGGTGGCTTGCAAAGTATCAGCAGCAGCAGGTCTAATGTCGTCCTTCAGCATGAAAAGATTAGTTAGTTAGAAAATTTGGCTTTGGAATAAGCCTGAAAAGCCTCCACTTCAAAACAAATATATGTCCTATTCAGTGTTACCATACTGAATGCTAGTGAATAAAGTTGCATTAAATAATGAATAACCAAACAATTCTGGCTCAGCTCATTTAGAACAGGTGAAAAAAATAAAAATACAGCTTACAATGTACATGCTCAAAGAGCAAAATATAATACCTCCTCCAAGTTCTGTTGAAGTGCTCTCTCAAACAATTCCTGTTCAGTCAGAATCTTCAACTCATCCACCCTGAAAATCATGCAAGGCCCGCTTTCAGTGAATACAAAAATTGTAAGAAAAAAGGACACGAGAAAAGGGAAGAAAAAGAAGTATTGGATCGTACTCGAGGTCGACGTCGAGGTCGAGGTCGAGGTCGAGGTCAGAAGAAATGAGGTCAGATTGGAGGCAATCCAACTCGCGAAGAACGGAGGCCTTGAAATCGGCCCCGGAGGAGAGCGGGCCCACCAAGTCGAGCAAGAATATGGGCCCGCCACGCGCGCATGGCAAGCGGCTGTTTGGGGCCACGAACCTGTTCTCTCCTCCTCCTTCCTCCCTGTCTTCTTCCATCGCCGAGGGTTTTAGAGGTTCTGCGGTTGGGAGGTCGAGGCGGGAAGGGAAGGGAAGGGAAGCGCAAACGCAATGAAATCGATCGCTGTCTAATTTTGTCTTCGAAGGAGAGAATAGGTTTGTGCATTTGGCGATCTGAGTCGAGTCGGTCGACCCGCATGAATCTGATATTAATCACGGACATCTATCAGTGATCGGACGACTAGAGAATTTCGATTTGGTCACCTGCATATCAACCGTTGTGGAGCGAATGTTTCCTACGAAGCGCTAATGCGAATGTTGTCTTTTCTTTCTAATTTTTATTGAATTATGGTTTACAATTATACATTTAAATCGACCCCAACCATATATATTTAAATAAATTCATGTATTTTTACTTAATTTATATTATTTTAGGTTTGAACACAGATATTGTTCGTCATTCTAGATTTTTATTTTCCAGATTGTTCGTGAAGCGACGACACGTCATATGGCCAACTGAGTCGTAGACCAAAAAACATGCAAGACTCAATCGGTGGACCCGCCATATTACTTGCAAATGGTCCAACTCACTCTCAAACAGACTGTTATAGCTTATAAGTTCTCTGAAATTTCCAAAACAATTAGTTTTAACAATTGTTTATACTTTATTTTTTTATTATTTTCAAACATTTTCATAAAACACTTGTGGGTCTATTTAAGTGTAAAAAAGACATTAGCTTGATCATGAAGTTCTAATTATTGGCTTCGCCTTTTTTCCTCTCGAAGGTTCCGTTTGGATGCGTTGAGAATAAGGTAGGAAGAAGGGAAGAAATTTATTGGAAAGGGGTAAATTTATTGGGAAGTGTGTAATTTTTGTGAAGAGTTTGGATGGTTAGAAATAAATTTATTGGTAAAAAGTGGTTATTCCTTATTCCTTATTCCGGGAAGAAGCCATCCAAACGGAGCCGAAATTCAGAAAGCAATTCTCTCACCAAACAAAACCAGAGCTTCCAAACGAATCGTTTTCTAAACGAGTCAAGAGATCAATGCAAGCATTGTAAATTTACATAAAAACTAGATTATTCCCACGATACATAATTTTTTATTTAATATATGCTGGTATTTTTGTTTTTTTTCTTTTTTTTGAAAACTTGACCGAAGCTGCCAAGGGGATATGCGGGTATTTTTGTTGGATGTTTATTATGTGAAATATGCACATAGATTATGGAGTGTAATGAGCTTTCATAACTTAATGGGAGTTTGAAACTTAAGATTTAAATAGAATTGTCTCAAAATCGGTTACCATTGGTGAACAGGTACCGGAAAATACCGGAACCGGACCTTGGTTCGGCAAGAAAAGACCATAATACCAGATTGGTTGTGAACCAGAAAAAAATCAGTTAAAAACCGAAAAAATCAGAAAATATAATGAACCGGAAAGTCGATTTTTAGCGTTTACATTCAATGGTTAACCAAAATCCAAATTCGTCTTGGTTTGATTTTTTTTTTTTTTGTCCTTTCCAAGACACTTTGTATTTTTCGAGGTACTGTGACCTACTTTTCTTTTTTGAGATGTATTGTGACCTGGCTATTGCTAATAGCCTTATAGCTTGCCTACGTGCCTTAAACACCCAAAAAAAAAAAAAAGTCTTACAGGGACCGTTGGATCGTTTAGGAGTTTAGAAATTTGGAGAATTTCTAATTATTAGATATAAATTTATTGGGAATAAGAAATTCTCTTAATTCCCACCTCAATCCAAACGGCTCCATAGCTGTTAAAAAAAGCAATAAAACTTATAGCAAAATAAGCAAATCACTCCAGAATAATTCCAACTCCGAAGGACCAAGGGACCCACGGATCACGTGATGTAGAAAAATGAAAATTATATTCCTACAAGGTATAGATGTTTTATATCCATACTTATTTTTTAATGTGCAAAATGAAATTGAGACTGGACAGTAATAAAATAAAATGGGGGAGGTAGGCAAAGTTATAAAAATACAATTTATAATTATAGTATCAAATTGTAGAAGATTTATATTCAATGTTAAATAATTATGGTAATATTTACTCAGTGATTTCACTATTATCGTTAACATGATGCTATTAAAAAAAAGAAAAAAAGTATTTAGATATCTAATGTTTTATCTTAATTTCAGAGAACCTCAGGTCGTTTGTATGATCGATGATTACTTTTTTATTTTATTATGCTTTAGTTATTTGTTATTAATGCTCTATTATTTTATTATCATTATATATATGATTACGACATAATCTGGCTTTTGGAACCGGTCCAACCGGTAAACCGATAAAACCCCATACCGATTGTATTGCCGGTTCGACCTCCAATACGGTATTAAAGTCATTGTGTATTTAGTCAACATATACAGATTGTGTATATTTACTCATATGTTGAAAGCATATGTAGATATGCAAATTACATATGCAGATATATATAGTCAAGATATATAGTTGTTACTAAAATACTTCAAAAAAATCATAAAATTTTCTTTATCATTAAAAGATATATTTTTGGAATTGCAAAATAAAATTTGTGTCATAAAATAGATGTTGACTAATTAATTAGCTAAGCTAATTACTATAAACATGGTTTTATTGAAAATTTGATATCTAGTTTTCGATTAAAATCCACCAAGGATCTATGAAACCTACAATAATTGATAATGTAGCTATCACTATCGCACTAGTAATGATGGTTCTAGTGCTATTTAATAAATTTCAAGCATGTAGGAATTCTACATTATATTATTATTTTAGAGGGACGAGAAAATCATTGACGAGCAAATAATTACTAATCTTTAAAATCATGTCAAACTTACCATTCAAAAATAATATTAGTAAATTAAAAATTTACACATTATTTTGAATATATTTTGGCAACATGATTTTTAGCGATGGTGCATTATTCGCTTGACAAACAACGGTATAGACGTTGTGGACTTCGATATTGGTGTTTGGAGATGGTCCGGTATTCACTCGACAAATGACATACTTGAATCTATTAAAATCGCGACATGTCTTAAGTCAATGTGGCTTTTTAGTTATAGAGGCGACGATGTGGCTCCTCCAGCGCCACAGAAGCGAAACCACCAATCTCGCTCATGGTTTGGCTTAACCAGAACCCTAGCGCAGCCTAGTGTGAGCTGAAGGACCAAAATCAAAAGGCCAAAATCAAACCATGGCTTAGGAGCGTTGCCCTAGTTCCTTGCCTATAAAAGACCCCCCAAATTGAAGAAAGAAAAAAGGAGGGAAGAGAAGAGAAGGTAGCCGCCATTCTAGGTTAGGATTAGATAGCTTCCATTTCAATCGATTAGGGAATAAAAAGGTTAAATTAGAGAGGGCATTTCATCAAACAGTAAGGAATAGAGAGGGAAAAAGGTAAAATTGGGTAGTTGCTGCCTGTAAATCATTCCTGTGTGAATCAAAGAAATTGTTTTGAGCAGTTGAAGATTTGAATTAAGTTCTTATAGCATTGTTTGCCTGAGATTCAAAAGAGTAAAATCTAGGTTGAGCTTCGATTGCGCCTAGCGCATGAGAAGATTAATCCAATGAAATATGAGATGTAATAGATTACCTCAATCAGCGCATGAAGAATGTAATTGGGATGAACTCGTCTAAACTTACTCCTTAGCCTAGCTTTGGAGTCCTTAGTCGAGTAATGTTTACTTGGATTAAATACATGATAAGCATGTCAGATTATGCTTGTCATGTATTTAATTGAGTATGCACTAAATTAAATTATGTCATGCTCTGATAAGGAAAATATGTGTAAGTGTTGTACATAGGTAGAATAAAAAAGGGTCATGCCAACCTTAACCAACTCTATATTTGTAAGTTGCTTACAAATTTAGGATATAAATGCATAGAATAGTAAGAGCTCTGCATTCTCTAAGCTAGCTTCTTATTCTCATAAAATAAAAATATATATATACATATGCATATATATATAAATCTGGCCAGAAGTGAAAATTAATAAAAAAAAGGGTTGTATTTGCATACAAACATAGAAATGTACAGCATATAAAATCTCTACTAATCTTGAGAACTTTCTGAACAAACATGAAAAGGGCTGAAATTGTATATGTAGATGAATGGTTACAACAAAAGATAATAACGTGTCAAAATTGCTTTCAATGGTTTCAAGTATTCTTCTCATGATGTATTACAAATCTCTGCAACTCACTTTCCTGGATGTTGTGCAACTCAAACCAAAAACATCTTCAAAACAGTAAAAAAATTGCTTAAAAATGCAAATTAAAATTGAGCCAAATGCTAAATCGCTTGCACTTGCGCTCGGTGTCAGTCTGAACATATAAAACAAATCACGAGTGACCTAAATAGGACACTAAATCAAATTTCTTTGTTGCAAGTCCACTTGCCAATTGTGATGATCTAAGTCGAAATAAGTACATGGACAAACTAAATTTGATCCCCTGAAGCCACCTAAGAAGTTTCTGGCACAAAAGAATTGCTCAGTAGGCCCCACAACAGAAGCTCAGATCAGACCAAAACCAAGCCGACATGCCTCAGTCGAGACCACCTCCTTCCAAGCATCTCCATGTCTAATCGACTTCACAAACGCTCTCTACATATGTTCAAAAGTATATCTAACCTCCGAATGGCAGAGAGCTTTGAAGGCCATCAATGGCTGCTCGAGCTTCATCCAATGCTAAGTGACAACACAAGCCTCCATTTCCCCAATTGATGGCACCAGCGTGTTCTCCTCGATCTTACGATTCCAACGCGCCAAGTCTCGGCCAAAACGGTGGCCGGAGTCGACGCAATTCCGCCGGAGAAGAAGGATGGACTATTCTGAAAAATGTCCAAGTTTTGGCGGAGAAGACGGGTTCAAACCCGTGTCGCATTTGATCCTCTGTGGCGAAGTATCTTTAGGCGGGTTACTGGCATGACAGTAACTCGCTACACCAAACGTTCTGAGATTAAAAATAAATCTGACATGTGGGGCCCACTGTCATAAAAATAAAATAAATGAAAATAAATAAATGCCACGTCAGCAAGCCACGTCAGACGCCAGTCAGTAGCCAACTCAGCTCCTGTGCACACGTGGACCAATCAGAAATTTACAAATATGCAGAAACTTAAAAATTCATTAAAAATAGTAGGAAACTCAGAAAAATTCAAATAAAATATCCATAAAATTCTAAAAATCCAAATAAACCAAGTTCACTTATATTTGGATATAAAAATCTGTCAAATTATTAGACATTTCTATTTTTGAAGTATTTTCAATATTAAATAAATTTCAGAAAGTTCTAAAATAACACTAAATAAATTTTGTAAAATTCCAAAATGATTTTAAAACTCAATTAAACTCTCTTAACAAATTTTTAAAAAAATAATAAATATTGAGATTTTAAAAGAAATATATTAAATATTGACTGAAAAAAACCGGTGCTGATACCACAAAACCCGGTCCGAGTTTCCCTTCGAACGCACCCATAAACCTTGCCTTACTCTTCGTGCCTTTCTCGGTTCTCGGCATTACCTTGCTTTTTTGCAACAAAATGGTGCTCCGAGCAGCCGTCGTTCTCTCCAGTTCCAAGCTTTGTAGCAAGGCGTTGCGTTTCTACAGCACCGACATAGTTGGCGCTAACCCCATTCTAGTAAGTCCCTTCCATTTTCCCACTCTTTCTCTCTTTCTTTCCACTTAAATCCCCCAGGAAAATAGCTAGTTACCTTTGATCAGAGATGTTTAATTAATAATGTAATAGGTATGGTGATCACCTGTTGGCAATTAATTTGTAGGTTCGCAATTTTATCCACTCGGCATTGTACCATCCAGAGCATGGCTATTTCTCCAAGCGCTCTGGCCCAGTTGGTGTTCTTGAGAGTAGCATCCGTTTCAACCAACTTGAAGGTTTGTATGGCTCTCCAAAGCTAAATTCTGGGATAAATTCAAATTGTGAGGGTTTGCAGGCTGTGTATCTCAGTGGAGCATTTCGTCAAATACCTTGTGTGCACCTTTTAGTAACTGTCGCCAATAGGGATTTTTTAATGTTCTGTCTATAAATGCTGGAAATCACTACCTGTTTGAAGCATTATGCTTATACGTCCAAATTTTTTATATACATCTGCCTATGTACTGTCTGGTTACACTTTTTTACAGTCACCATCCACACATGAGGTGAAATTTGGCAAATGCATTATTTGCTTCTCTAGTATTGCATGGTTTTTTGTTAGTTCAAGAGCTGTGTAAAACTTCTGTGAATTTGTTACTCTAGTAAACAAATAAGTGGAACACTGTCATGTTTGTGTTTTTTTTGGTAAGTTTGAACCATGTTATGCTATCAATTGTTAATGCAGGAAGGAGTGCTTATATGAAGTATCTCGATAAGCTGTACAAGGTGCATGACATTTCTTGGTTTACACCGGTGGAACTCTTTAAGGTACATTCATTAAGCAGTATCATTTCAATGAGAAAGATGTGCCAAACAAAAGTGATATTGTCTTATTGACCTCTCTCTCTTTTTCTCTCTCAGCCATGGTATGCTTATGCAATAGCTGAATCAATTTTGCGTACAGCTAATCTGTCTGTTCCGTTGAAGGTACATTTTGCCATTTTGTTTTGATTTAAAATAATTGAAAAAAAAAGATTACCTCAGAAGGAATTTGCTAACTGTTGGATTGAAGTTTCTAATTACTTTTCACTTCCTTTTATTAAATCAGATATATGAAATAGGAGGTGGTTCTGGGACGTGTGCAAAGTGCATTTTAGATTATATGATGTTGAATGCACCTCCAAAAGTGTACAGTTCTATGAAATATACGTAAGCTCTTTTATATTAAGTAAGAAGTAATTCACTCATTGAAACACAAGTGCTTAATCTTTTTTCATTGTACTCAGTATTTCATAACTTCTGGGCAATAATGATGCTTACAAAAGCTCCACACAAACTGCAAAATGAAAAAAAAAGAAGATATTCTGGCTTGCACAATGTACTACTGTATCAAAGCATGAAGCCCTTAATTTTTCTTATTTGATTACTGGCAAAAGAGGCCAGTAATAAATTCATGAATGCTCCTCTGCTAGTATATGTGTACTATGTATACCCTAAGAATGAGAAAAATCAACTTGATGGACAAAAAATATCGACTACATGTATCTAAGTTTCCTCTAAAAAGTATGAGTGTCAAACCCTCAGCTACATTTTTAAAAGCACCTTGATAACCCTTCTTTGATTCCTTATTAATGTAGTGACAAACATTGTGGAAAGAGGGACAGTAGGGGTAACATCTGAAGTTTATGATACAGGATATGCTTTTCATGTTTATAGGGGTATGCATGATATCCTTGTTTTGTGGGTTTTCTTGTGATATTTTGAAGTTTTCAGGATGTAAACCAACCCTAGAGGTAATTAGAGAAGACTCACAATATCTTATGTTAGTAAATTAACTTCCATTTTTGTCAGGTGTGTAGAAATTAGTCCTTCTCTTGCCCAGAAGCAGAGAGAAACCATTGGTGAAGTGCAGACCCATTTATCCAAATTTAATGTTGAATGCCGTGATGCGACTGACAGAAGTAGATGGGGTATTTGTTTTCATGTGTATATCCTAATTAGCTTTTTCTTCTTGACCATACATTAATGGAAGATTATTCCTGTACTATCCTTCAGCTAATAACCTCTCCCCAAACTCTCTTATTATCAACAGTTACAATTAGTATTCCAAAATTTGATATTTGAATTTTGGGTGATTTGCTCATTAACAACAAAAAATAGACATTATTGGAAGAAGGGTAGTATAGTTGGTGGTTATGAGAATAGTCGTGTGTTGACAAACTATCATTTTTTTTCCCTCTTTGTTTCTGTTTCATAGGAAAGAAGGAGACTCAACCTTGCTGGGTTATAATGCTTGAGGTAATTGAATCAAAAGTAGGATTGGGACCCAACCTTGCTTGGTTACTGGTAGTGGACCTGACTATGACAAGACAAAGGCAGTTTGGTCTGAGCCATACAGGCTATTCTGGGTTAAGTGTCAGCTAAAACTGTTGATACCAATGGACTTGTCTAGTACGGTATCGAATGTCCTTGACACCATGATATTAATGAATGTGGGCTGGTTCAACCTGTTAGTATGTTGAGAACTACTAACATGGATCTGGTGGGTTGACCTGATGAGTTGCATGACCAGTTGTGAATTTTGAGTGGTCTTGGCCACATAATGTTCTGTATCCTTACCAGAAGTATATGTATAAGCGAAGTGTGTCCTTCTATTCATACACAAAGGAAAAAAGAAAAAAAAAATCTAGTAGCAAAGTAGGTAGGCTGGATCCAACATGCTGGCAAGTCAAAATGGTACCGAGGTAGCATTGCAAGTCATGTAGCATTATGCTTTTCTACACTGTCAGGCTAATCTTTTACCAAACTTCAGGTTCTTGATAATTTGCCCCATGATCTTGTATATGCACCAAACCAAGCTTCTACATGGATGGAGGTTTGGCTTCAAAAAGATAACGAGTTAGTCTCTTTGAGTTCTTGTGCCAAATGACTTTGAATATTTTGTTTTATATGGGCAGCTTTGTGAAGACCCTAACAAATGCCAAATTTAGCTGTGTAAAGTTGCAAAATTATTATTTATTACTGTCATGCATAATGCCCAAAATGTTGAAATGCCAAAATATCATAAGGGATGTCGTTTTTGTTAAGATGCCAAATTTGTACAAAAATATATAAAATATTCTACATGGCCCTACGAAACATTACCCATTTTAGTTGGTAAATTTTGTTTTGAGGCTCATAGGAGCTTTCATATAATGTTCCTCTCTTGTTTTAATTCCACATTTTGCTGTTGATTTTCTTAAGATGAAATTATCACATTTTATGAATATTTTGACAAGCTTAAGTGCATGGGCTGTTTTTGTGTCAATAAAACTGACCAAGTCAGAAAATTAATTTTGGGGTTTTGTTACCCAATTTTGGGACCTATTGGGGCTGCCAACTTTGACTATAGCATAAGGTAGGGGAGGATTGAGTGCCAAAATTTTTTTTTGTCACAAAGTTGCTACAATCTTTCCTTTGCACTGGTACTATGGAAAGTGAATGTTTGATCTTGTCACAATTTTTTTTTTTGTTTTTTAAAATAGTCCACTGTGTACCCAATAAAGTGACTTGAAAATGACTTAACTTTATTTATGACAATTGACTTGATTGACTCGATTGATTCATATCTTTTGCTTTTTCTTTGGGGGTCCTTATTGATCTTGTTTTAGATGAACCATAAAGTTTTTAATCTATTACTGAACACATTGCATGTGAAGAATATCAAGTTCAACAGTTTGTATCCATCATCTAAAAATTGGAATATTGGAAAATCAGTGCAGAGGTGTGGCAAATTGTGGCATCCAAACCTTCTCAAAATAAAGTGCATTGAAAGTGTAACCTTATTGGTTTGTTACTATTCTGATTTGGTCATTCTACGAGTCATTGAACAGTTGGTGCCACATTTTGATTTAATTAAATCCTCTTTGGAAATGAAAAGCTCATTATATTTGAATTATTTTTATGTATAGCTGTCTACTGATTTTGCTATTTCTTAAGAAAGTTCACAGGTGTCAGAGGTCTACAAACCAATACAAGATTCCTTAATTTCTAGGTGCATGGAGATTATTGGAACAGATATTGACGATCCGTCAAGAGGAAGGAAATTCATTTCAAATATTGTATCAAGAATCTTTCCCAAGCCCAGAAGAGCCTGGTTACCTACCGGTTGCTTGGTTCGTGCATTTTTCCTTTTTGCAGACGCATTTTATTTATTGCATATTCCACAGCAGGAGGATGAGTTGTGAATTTAAAATGGCAGAAATTATTGGAGACACTGCATTCAGCCTTACCAAACATGAGCCTTATTGCATCTGATTTCAGCTATTTGCCTGATGTCACAATTGGTGGGGATAGAGCTCCATTGGTGTCTTCCAAGGTACTTTATTTGCCTAGTTTTTATTTTTCACTTTTTTATGCCTCCAAGTGTTTGTGCAGGGGAATAGGGTTGGCATCCTGTGCAAATGATGCTTTAGAGAGAAATTTCTCAGAATTTAGATTTTGAAATCGGTTGTATTTGAAAGAGCGGAATGACAAGCACAAATCTAGCTCATTTATTCCATAATTGGACTTCGTTCCAACTCCAAACAACCACAGTTTCAAAAATGGCTCCCTGAAAGTTGGTGTCTTTATCACTGTATTTCTTTGTGAACTGAATAGCCTTATTTCTATATTTATTATTTGTTTATAATTTAATAATATGAAGTGTCACCCTGAACCAATTCTATGAGCAAGGATTGTCATGCTAGACTTTCAGTTACATAACTGATGCTAAATTGAGACTAGGGGTACCTTGTATCTTGATTGCTGTATAATCAAGACAAGTATGAGTTATGCCAGTGCTTAATATTGGGCTAGTTCTGAGTTTAAATAAATATTTCTTTTGCAATTCAATGCTTGATTTATTTCATGCCGTTTTCATTGTAGAAAGACGGGAAAACCGTGGATCACAGTAGTTACCTTGATGCAAAGGTATGATATATATGTATTACTTGTCTAAATTGTTTCTGTGTTGTCAACTCGACTTGTTCTTTTTTCACTGCTTAAGAGAAAATAATAGTTGGGTTTGCTGAATGGACAGGGAGATGCAGATATATTCTTCCCCACAGATTTCTGGCTTTTAGAGCGGATTGACCATGCTTGCTCTGGTTTTTCAAATCAAATAAAAAAACCTGGTGCCTTTAAGCCTCTCAAAAAAAGACGAACTATCACTGTAAATTTTTTGTTATCATTATAATTAGATGGATAAATAATACTAAATAATGTCAGCCATACCTTTGTTTGTCCCCTATGATAAACCCATTAATGACCATTTTTGGGACTTTGACTAGTGGCCCGGTACATGATGCTAGCCATTTGAAAGCTTGTTATGTGTTTGATGAAAAAGAGGGTGAGGGATCAGCATTTGTTTCCGATGATATTGTATTGTTCGACTTTAGTTTATGCTGGGCCTTTCTTGTATTGAACTTACTCAAATTTATCCCTGATAGCTTCAGACTGGTTGCCACCAGTATACTATTATAAAGTACTGTTAATTGTATCTAGTTCTAGATGGAAAGGATCCTTATTTTATAAACATCAAAAATTGAGAATAAACAAACAAGAAACTAGATAATGTATAGTTATTCTTTAATTCAGCTTGACTCTGCGGCCTTCATGGAAGAATTTGGATTGCCAATGAAAACAAGGACAAAGGATGGATACAATCCCCTTCTTGATGATTTCAGAAATACAAAGTTTTATCTTAGTGTGCCTACTCACAACACTAAGTAGCATCTTATTCGTCTGTTCAGGAGGTACAATTTTTTCACTTACACAGCGGTGGCTTGGTTTTCTTGAAAATCATGTATTACTTTCTGAAATTCGGTTGATTGATTATGTAAGGTCTGGATCGTGTTTTTTTTTTTTTTTTCCTTTTCCTTTTTGTTGTAGTCCTGCCGCACAGCTAAGGACAAAAAAAATGCAGCACAAGTTTTTGAATGCAGAGATAAACCTTGTATACCGACATGATTTTATTTTTTTCCTTCATTTTTTTTGAAGGACATTATAGTGGGTTGTCAAGTTGGGATAAAAAAAAAAAGTATTAAAAACAACGTTTGATCGATTATTTTTTAGATCTGTACCTTCTTGTAAAATTACCAATGAGATACATTTTTGTTTACAGAATTACAGTATGTTGGTTAAGCTTCTTCACTCTCTCTACAACGGACAAAACTTGCTTGGAGGAGATTTGTTTACTGTCTGTCATGTTACATAATCAAAATTTGGAGAACGCAATGGAAAGATTTGATTCATAGCTTCTCTCAAATTTATAAAAACACGAAACTGAGGCAGCCTCTTGTGGGGCCCGCGGCAACAAAGATGTTGTGTGCATATTTTTAAAACTTGACTGTAATCAGGACAACGTGCGTGTGTATTTTAAAGCGATATCTGGTACTAGATTATAACACTAGTTCCAACAACGTTATGCACATACCACTACGATTAGTGCATAAGCACAAACTTATTTACAACTGAATCCTTCTTATTTAATAAGTATCCCCATTTTTCAGCATGCTATAAAAAACATAAGCACATACATAAACCCAAATTTCTTGTAGTTAGTACACTTATGTTCTTCATAGTTGTGTTACATCCATCAAATTTCATAAGATACACAAATCTGTGCATTCTTTTGAAGAAAAAATATTGGTGTATATCAACTAGATTTCACCGTCTCAATTGCATATACCAAATCATCAATTTTTGCCCCTGTAACCTCCTTTACTATCTTTCCTTCCTTGAGAATCTTGAATGTTGGTACAACTCTAATACCTAATTCTTTAGCAAGAGGCTGCAATATAAGAAGCATTACAAATTAGGTAAATAAAGAACTAAATCAGGCCAACTTATTATTATTTTTTTTTGAAATAAAATCATACCTTGTTGTCCTGATTACAGTCAAGTTTGAGGAACACAACATCAAGATTTTTCTCTGACAACTCTTGGTATCTGGGTGCAATTATCTTACAAGGACCACACCTATTTTCAAAAACAACATTATGTAAATTCATTGCTAATGAATTGAAATTACACCAATTTCACTTAAAACAAAAATAAAAAAGTGAAAAAAAAGAGAGGTTTACCATTGGGTGTACATATCAAGAACCACAACCTTATCTCCAGCAGCCTTAACAATTGGCCAGAATGTATCCTTAGTTACCTCAGTAACCTGACCTTCTACAGCCACTGCTCCTGCTGCCTCTTGTGTGGCCTCTAAGCTAGATCTCACCACTCCAACTGATTCTCTCTTTCTGTCCATGGAGATAGCACTTGGTACTCTTCTCTTGGTACCAGACCAATCGATGCAACGGTTCGGTACCAGGGAAGACGAGGAAGAGGAACTCCGTTGTGAGGGGGTTGAATGGAGAGATGGCGGAGTGGAGAGAGAGATCCTAAGCGCCATTAGAGAAAGAGAGAGAGAGAAGGAAGTAACAGTGTGGAGTGAAGAGTGAAGATTTGGTTTTGCTTCGCTGTTAAAAGGAGAGGATATTTTACTCTAACGAATGTCTAAATGACGGATTTCTCCTTGGGGTATTTTGGAGTTTGTGATGATGGTGTTCATGTGGGGTTGAAGGAAAGAGGGTATTATTGGCATGCCGCTCTGAGCTTCAGTGTCTACGAATGACTGGTGTCCAGTGCTTTGGGCCTTTGGTCCTTAGCGCTTCAAGGCCACAAAAAACGATCCGAGGAACATACTTTCTCCATTATTTCGTATAAAGCCCTTGAATTTATTGATTTTTTGGATGGATCATGGATGCTTCTTATTTTGTAATGCATTCTATGAACGCATTGCAATAGAATGATAGATTATTCTTCTAAAGTGTTTGTTTGCTCGGCAAATCACAATTTTAAGTCTCGTATTTAAATTGTTGGTAAAGACGAAATGTTTAATTTGAAATATTACATTATATTAAAAAAACATACACACACAAGCACACACACAATGAAGACATTCATATTTATAGAAATAAAAAATTAACATGGAAATATATTTTTCGAAAGTTAAAATTAACATGGAAAATTAAACCATGATGCGTCCCTTGAGATGTCAATTCATGCAGTGGCCCATGATGCGAACATAATGTTCGTGTGATTTTCAATTCATTTAGCAAAACTTGAGACGCTGAATTCTTTTTTTTTTCATATGTGAATTTATTTAATATAATTTCTCAATAAAAAAATTTTCAACGTTAAAGACACTTTAATTTTTTGTGGGACTCAAGGGATCAATCGAGTCACAAGTTTCTACTTCATGTAAGAAGCAAAATTGTTCGCTAGATTTCGCTTCCAATGACGAAATTTAACTTGGAATATTCTCAATGTAGAAAAATTGACACCTATTTGAGAATGTAATTGATAATTAGAAAGCGATATTTTTAATAATCATGATTTTCCGTTCCGGGAATATTCGAGCCCTCCATCCCCAGGCGTTTGTTTTCCACAAACAAACCCCATGGAAATAATTTTAAAAAATAAAATAAAAATTAAAATGAGGTGCTGACAAAAAATGGTGATCTTTTATTCTTTTTACCGGGAGTCAAAATCTATGTCAGAGATGCTGAAAGCTGCGACTCTAAAGGAGATGAGATATTTTGATTACATGAATTGGCATCTATTAAGGAGTGGACGTGATCAAACGAATGTAGAGTGTGACAGAGAGAAATGTCTTACTCGAGAGATATTGGATGTTCTTATTATATTTGTATTAGTTTAATGCTCATGGAATTCAAATTTATAACAAGAGCAATGTACTTTTTATGCATGTTTTTTTTTTATTTAAAGTTCCGTCCTAAGCCTTCGGTTTTATTTTATTTATTTATTTATTATTATTATTATTAAGAATGTTAGTCTTGGATTCTTGTTGTCCTTTTGATCAATAATTTGTTCTAGAAAAGTAATGACAGAGTAATATTTAAGCGATCTATTGTTAGTCTGAACCGTTGCACCGATAGAAGAGAGGCTTTGTCCTTTCCCTGCTTTGTAAATTCGACAAATAATTGGCGGCAGAAGCTTCCAGTTATTTCACTTTTCTTTTTTTAATTTCTTGAACTTTCCCTGACGATGAGTTGATGACAATCATATTTTTTATTCCAATAGCTAAGCTTAGGGTAAAAAACATGCATTCAGAATATGCAACCGGTTCAGTTAATTGGTATTGATTGAATGAAATTTATTTAGGATTGAGCGTTTCAATTTTTTTTTTCAGTCGTTTGATTTAGTTCAATTTAATTATTACAAAAATTCAGATTCGTCTATGATCAGTTTTACAATTAAAAGTCAACAAACCAAATAAATCGATGAACCAAAATATTAGTTGCGTATACACACGCTAATATATAATTTATCAAGTTAATACATGTATTTATAATTATAAATTTCAAAATAATTTAGCATAACTGAATTAAATCTGACCTAAATAGACTCCAAAAATTATAAATTTTTGTGACAATGCATCAGTCATCTATACAACAAAAAAATCAACAGTTAAAATTAGACATTTCTATTTTAAAATTCAAAATAAAATAAAAAAAGCATGATATTTGTGACATCCTAAAAGTGCGGGATTAGAACCTCCTTTTTAAAGATAAAGAGAGAGAGATAAAAAAAATTAAATATCTAATTTACATCATAATTTATATATATTTTGATTTGATCTATGGTTAGATCATTGGATGGTGATCTCCAAACCAAAAATATTTAACCATTAGCTTTTCATCTAAAAATGAAAAATCCTATAGTAATTTATGACAAACAAGAAAGTGTTTGGCGACAAAATCGAATATAATTGATACAAAAATAAATCATCCAATCAACTCCAGTATTTATAAGAAGACATACAGAAAATTAGCTTAATTATTAAAAATTTTAACTCATTATCCATTTATCCCTCATGCATGAAATAAATTAAGAAAATTCAGATTGTGAAACCGCATGAAGCCATGAAATAAAGAAGTCTAGTATTTTTTGGTCGGTAAAAGATATGTACTATCATGCAGATGTGCCGATGAATAACTGGCACGCCAGCATTATCCATCACAAAATTCACAATACATGACATACTGACATCTATCTTCATAGAAGAACCGCCACAGACGGATAGGATCAAAGCCTCAAAGCGGGACCCATTTTCTGTCCTCGTCCTCTCTCCTAATTATTGCCATCCTCTTCTCTTCTCAGTTCTCAGTTATCACCTCACTCCCCAAGTAGTATTCACTCGCAACTCCTCTCTACCCTCCGCCGCTTTTCGCATCTCTCTACAGCGCCAAAACTTTCTCTCCACTCTCCACACTCCCCATTCCCATTTCCCTCGCACAAATAAAATGCGTCTCACTACCTACCTCTCATTACTAGCGCTCCTCTCTCTGTCACTCGCGCAAAAACCACACGGCGCCGCAACTAGCGCTTACGACGCGCTCCAATCGCACGGACTTCCAAGAGGTCCCTTGCCATGTGGCATCACATCCTTCACAGTCAACGCCTCCACTGCGCGCTTCGAAGCCACTCTCGACTCCCCCTGCACCGCTAAATTCGAGAGCGACGTCGTGCATTACAACACGAGTATCTCTGGTACCTTGTCGTACGGAGAAATTGCGTCGCTTTCCGGCGTCTCTGCGCAGGAGTTGTTTCTCTGGTTTCCAGTGCTTGGGATCAAGGTCGATGTGTCCAGTTCGCGTTTGGTGTATTTTGATGTTGGAGTGGTTTATAAGATGTTGCCTCTTTCTCTCTTTGAATCGCCTCCTCTTTGTACGCCTGATGATTCATCTCCTTCTATTTCGGTCAGTTGCTCCCGTCTCTTATCCTTCTTTTTTGAGCGAATTTTGATGAATTTGAGTTTGTAATCGTGCTCAGGGTCACAATTTGTTTGATCAATGGAGATCTAAGTAGGCTTTGCGCAATAATTTAGTAATATTTTTCAATTTTTAGTCTTATTGGGAGAATGGATTTGATGGGTATTTCGTTTCAGATCTTGTTATAAATTGGCAATTTCTGCTCATTGATTATTGTTTTGTCTGATCACTTGTATTATTCAATTCAGTCTCATGCTTTTATAATGGCCATTTATTACCTATATTAATTTACAGAGCATGAATGTGTAAGTTGATTGTCTCGTGTTGTTAGGCTACCAATTAGGTTTTTTCACTATTTCTAGACAAATTCATTCCAAATCCAAAATCTTATCTAATTATATAAGTTAATAAATTCAAAGTCTGTATTATGCTTCCATAAGAGCTAATGGCCCAGCATTTTAATTTGTGCTCATTCGTATCATCTTTCTTTATCTGGTACATTTCTTAAATTTCCATGTAATTTTTTGAATTTTCAGTTGAACTAAAGCCAAATAATTCTTCCTGAACTCAACTGTCCATCTAAACTGTCCAATTTCCATACAATTAATCTTACAAGTCAACATATTAACATCTTCTTAGTCATTTTATTGATGCAGACTTTCAATTTGGGAGATGCTAAGCATGCTTCGACACTGTAAAATTTTATTATTTCACATATTTTATGTCAGTACATTTAGCTTCGTTGGTGTTATTTGAGTGATTTTTCAGTCTACTCAGAGAGGGAGAAGAACAGAAGAGAGCGAGAGGGAGGTGATTTTTTCGAAAGGAGAAGACATAAGAGAGTGAGAGGGAGGTGATTTTTTCGAAAGGAGAAGAACATAAGAGAGTGAGAGGGAGGCAATTTTTTCGAAAGACCACACTATTGTAAAATGATGAGTTTTGTTATATTGTGTGTGCTTCTTCCATACCATGTTAGTATCATGTTATGTATGTATGTAGTTTTTAAGTACTGGTTCAAAAATAAATGTGAGAATTCACATATAAATATTAAATCATTATGTCTAGTGAAATTTTTCTTCACGATTGTGTGCCCGTTTAAGAACAATTGCACTGAGAGTAACATTTCTGTGCATTTAGAGCTCAGTTTAAAATAATGTACCTGAGAGCAAAATTTTAATGTTCAATACCAGTAAGTACCATCAGGTGGCAGAATGTGCTGATCTAAGTTGAATTGTTTGTACTTTTTCTTAGTTATATTTATCCTGTTGAACGAAGGAAAGAGGAGCCCAAGCAGGAAGTGCAAGGTTAAACACAAAAGAAAACGGAGTGGCACCAATCCATTCAGGTACAGCCAAAAGCCCAAAACTATAATACTTGGTTTAGATTTCTAAGGGAAGACATGGTCCATACAGTTGATGGAGATTTGACACTAAAATGTGGTGCTGTTGACATTTGATAAGTTGCATATCTGTACAATAGTATATAGTTGTTAATTTCGGCGACTACCTTGTGATAAGTTAAAATTAGTGTACTGAGATCATTAAAGGTAGGAAGAGATACAAATTTTGACCCAAAAAGGCCATATGCTACATTTTTCCAGCAATGCAACAGTAATAGATGTGGTACCACTTTGGTCCCAACTCCCAACCAGTAATTGGTCCATACTAGTTGATTAAAAATTAAACCTACTTACAAATGGGAGGAGTGTTTCTCTGAATTTTAGAAGTTCTGTTTGTTTTGTTGTTCTTTTTGTCACCTAATTCATCATGAGGCTCAACCAGCAAGGCACAGCGATATGTATTTTAAAGTACCAAAATTAGTGCTGTACATGTGAGGTCATTTCAGTGGGTTACTGGTTAACATTTGCAAATGTAGGGTTTTCGAGGACCGCATGAACTCATTCTTACCTTAAATTACCAAACATGCAATTCAAGAATGTATGATTCTGTTTTGGTATATTTTTCATAGAATGTGCTCCTGGTTAAATGCTGGGTACACAACATACTGCTTACACTCTCGTCTATCAACAGGCCAAAGCATGCAATCTTAACAAATGTTTCAACCAAGATACATGGGAGATAAGCTAACCTTATTAACTTTTATTTTCTGTACATTAATGGAAACTCAATTAGTCTACTTTTATTTATTGCATGACACATAATCTCTTTTTCTTTTCACATACTTGTGTTCGTATCAGTCTGCCTACCTAGCATTATTCCTCTCCTGATCTGTTCTCCATTAAATTGTGGGTCATCTATTCCTACTCTGATAACAATGTAAACTAGCAGTGTATCCACAATTCGAGGATAAATGTTAACTACGACCTGACTCGTGAGAACCATCAACCTTTGATCTTCCCCAATACTCCATCACTAACTTTGAAAATGCTGAGGAAATATCTTGAAGTAGATTCTGGGGAGAGTTGAACTCCAATATTTTCCCTGCATTTAACAAGTATAAGAAACAGTCATATTAGATTTCTGAAATAATAAAAGGTTGCGGTTGACCTTGCTAGATATCAACATACGTTTGACCCATTGGTAAGGTAAATGAGGGTTGATCTCTTCTCTTATCACAACATCGCGAGGGCTTAGTTCAGGCCTAGTCAGGAAATTTGAGCAATATTTGACAAAAACCAGTTCAGTGTGCCTGCTAAGCATCTTGCATACCTGCTTCAAGAACTAATACAAGGTCGCTGTCAATGACCGTAGGAATGCGATGAGCAATAGTAACTACTGTGGAGTTACTGGTCTCCTGCTGTATGGTCTTTTGAATGAAATTGTCAGTTGCAGTATCGACTGAAGCAGTAGCTTCATCCAAAACTAGTATTTTTCTTTTCATTAGAAGTGCCCTTGCAAGGCAAATAAGCTGTCTTTGTCCCACACTCCAGTTTCCCCCATCTTCTACCACTACAAATGTCAGGCGGTGGAAGAAAAGAAAACAATTTTAGATTTCAAACATTATAAGTTCAGTTTTGATTTTCGTCAAGTTTCATGATTGATGGTTTTCTTTCAATTTTCACAGTTAAGTAGATTCGTTCTTTCGGTCTCATGAGTTAGCATTTGTTTCAGTAACCCACATTTCAATTATTAAGATGAATTTATGTCAAATTTCATTTTTGATTGGGGAAATTGTGGGGTATGACCATAAATTACAAATAAAGAATCTGGTTTTGTAAGTATCAAGTACCAAAGAGGAAATGAAGGCATTATTTTTTACGTACCAGGTGCATCTAACCGCCTATCATCTCCTTTTACAATCTCCTCCAGGTGGCATTTGCACAAAACCTTGAGAATAAAATCATAACGATCATGCTCATGTTCAATGTAACAGTACATAAGATAGTAAGTTTTACCCACACCTCGAAATCATTTTGTTTATTTTATTTTGTTTCAAATGGCTTGAGCAATAACCACATTCTAATTACCTCCGTTTGTAAAGCCAAAAAAAAAATAATAATAAAAAAATAAGAGTTTGGTCAGTCGATAACAAAGCCTGTGAGCATGTACCGGTTCCATCATTATGCGGTTAGGACAAACAAATAATTCCAAACTAAATTACCTCCCAAATGTCCGCATCAGAGTACTCTTGCAGAGGATCAAGATTTGTTCTCACGGTTCCTTGAAACAATGTCGGGTCTTGTGGAATGATACTCAATTTTGATCTCAAGTCGTGCAAGCCAAGAAGTGAAATATCTACTCCATCAATGACTATGCTTCCATCTGAGGGTTCCATTACTCTAAACAAAGCTTGTATAAGTGTAGATTTGCCACTCCCGGTTCTGCCCACCACCCCGACTTTCATCCCTCCTGGGAAAACACAACTGATCCCCTTGAGTATAGTAGGAAGATCAGGCCGGTACTTAATGTGAAGATTGTTTATCTCAATTGTTCCTTTTGTAGGCCAGCTTTCATTTGGTCTGAACTCCTTAACTACCAAGGGTGCCTCGCTCGGCGTATTGGAGATTTGTAAAATTCTCTCAACTGAGATCATCTTATTCTCCACGTTGCAAAAGTTCCAAATCACCCATGCTTGCAACACATTTAAACTCAGACCATAGGTTACTGCTAATCCTGCAAGACCTGCGGAAATCAACAAAAGAGACCATTAGTGCCTTCAAAATAAGAAATGCATTTAATCCAAACACAAACACACACAAAGATTAAATTATCTTAAAACAAATTTACTCACTGGGATCAACAGTGTCTCTTGGTAAAGAAACTAAAATGACCAATAAGGCAAAAAAGACGACATTGAATAGAAAATTGGTGCGGACGCTAAGCCACTCCATTGTAGCTGAATTATGAAAAGTGATACGTGAGTAGTCATCGATTAACTTCAGGTTCTTCTTGAAGAATCGCTCTTCTTGGTTGAAGCAGCAGATTGTTGCTTTTCCAGCAATTGATTCTGAGAAGTGGTGCAGGATTGGTGCTTTTCTTATGCCTACCATTCGTGCTAGCTCTCTGGCGGTACTTATGTAATAATTCTTCAAAAAAAAAAACAAGAGAGTTGCAAATTAGAAGAAATATATATAGGTTACTGTGTAAGGTTCATCAGGTGCAACAACCACTGATATAACTATTTTTATACAGTTCCAAAGCTGCAATATGTTTCTTAAAGAAAGAAAAATAATTGAACTTTGTCTGTTGGTGTTGGCTTACCTGGTACCAAGCTGAGATCACGAGGGCAATCACAAAAACAACAAATACCGGCCAAGCAACTTGAGTCATGAGGATGACTATGCTTAGTAGTTGGATTAGTGCAAATACTAATCCAGCTAATCTGTATGGTATGTCGGTATCCAGTATGCTCTGATCCGTTGAACACTGCAACAATAAAATATTTCATACATCATGTAACTAAAAACACAGATGTTCAAGGGATTTTAATTTGTTCTAGTGTCATTTCAGAGTGAAATATTATGTCACTGTCGACATCAGACATATGCTTTGTGCTGATTTCAGCCAATTCTGGCTGGAACTAGACAGTAAACATGCCAATTAAACTTGTACCATATTTAAATAGATACAACCTACATACCCTATTAAGGATTCGGCTTGATGGGGTTAAATCGAAGAAGTAGAGAGGTGCGCGGGAGACACTTTTGATCATGCGAACAAAAAGTTGCTGGGCTGTTTCGATGGCAATTGTTGCAAGAAGAACTGCTCTTCCTAAAATAAAAGCTGAGCTCGCAGCAGATAATAGTGCAAAAATCCCAATGAGTTTCACTTTGGTCACCTGCTGGGAATCTCTTTCCCTTTCACTTGCCCAGGCAATCCAGTAGTTGCTTCCTATTTGTAATGCTTGAAACAAACAATGGCAGAGCAGTATGACAGGGATGAGTGCACCCTGATATGCCGAAGTGACAAATGTGTGGTATATGTTCCATTTGACACGCCCAGATTCCCTCTCTTCCTCATAAGATGTGTCAACAAGGTCAAAGTTGGGTACGGGATAACATGGTCGGATATTGTCGAGTTCAAGTTTCTTTTTTGAATGTCTTGCTATTGATAGTCTACGATTTTGAATTGGAGCTATTTGGGTGAGTGATTGTTCATGAGCAGACATTTGTTTAGCAAATTCTCCTTCATCTTGTGAAATGAGATCTTCATACTTTCCTGATTGAACAATTCTCCCATCTTTCATGACCTGTTTGAATTCCAAGTTCACAAATTTTCAGATTTGAAAATTTGGAATACTACTATCTTTTCTAAGTACATCTAGTAACTGTATGGATCCAACAACTCAAAAGAAGGGAATCACATCCTCTGCCAACCTTTTAAGGTTGGTAAAGTGCCGACTTATGATCTGAACCGTTAGATCTAATCTCAATGGTTAAGGGAGTCCCGTGCATGTAACCAGATTGATAGGCCCGAAAAATTTTAACCGTCGAGATTAGATCTAACGGCTCGGATCAAATGTTGCCGCTCTACCAACCTTTTGAGGTTGGTAGAGGATACGGACCCCAAAAGAAGGATGTGAAGAACTGTAGAAGAAGAATGAAATTGGAGTAATTTGAAAAAATAAATTAGAGAAATCATTTGAACATTTACCAGAACGAGATCGGCAGCTCGCAAGAACTCTAACTGATGGGTCACATAAACAACAGTCTTACTTGACATTAGGCCCATTAGGCATTCCTGCAGGTGACATTAGGCCCGTTAGACTGATGTGAATCGTGAATAATCAAAACATTACCATGCAGTTGCTCTTCATTTCATTACTATATGCAAGATTTGTAGATTATTAAAGGAAAGCATTAAATATCGCAGACACTCAGCCCTTGTGGGTAACTGCAGCCTGCAGGTCCAGGTGTTGCAACTTTACATTTCATCATTTCAGTAAGATGAGGAAAAAAATGCAAAAGTTACGCCAAAGCCGACCTGCTAGGGGGCTGACAAATTTTTTTTTATTGTTATAATAATTTTGTTTGGGACAAAAGGCTTAGTTGTAGTAGTGTAGTAGTAGTAGTTGTTATAATAATTTTCACTATTATGTTTCTTTCTCTTTACGTTTATAAAATATTTTTTATCTACTTTCGAACTCAACAAAAAAGCTTCTGGGCCTTAACCAAGGCTAAAGAAACCGGACATGACCCACCCATATCACTAAATTAATTTTGTCTATAGATAGTGAAAAGGAAAGTGCCTAGATTGTAATAGTAATATGAATCATAACAAGACGTCAAATAGCCCCAAATCATGGGCCGACATTCTGCTTAACAGCCACATGAGGCGGAAGGATCCAAATAATTAACTGATATGGCTCAGAAGAGAACTAAACCTATTTATCATTACCAACCAACACGACTATTTGTTAGAAAAAAAAAGGATATTTAATTCACCAATTGTTTAGTGGACAGTGCTGCAACCATAAATTATGCTCATGTCAAAATTTTTTATGTGATACTAGGCAAACAACAGAGAATGAGACAGATCAGCAAAAAAGTATAAATATATATATTCTGAAATCCAAATATGCAGGGTACCTTTTTGTCTGACCGACCTCTATCTGTACATAAGACAGATGAACAACTACAAAATTATCAAATTAATACAATAAATCACCGGACGATTTGGAATTAAATTGGTTAATTAAGATAATAACATGTTTAGTTGGTGAGGTACCACCAATAGTCTTAATTCTAGTACTAAGATTAACAAAAGAGCCGTGACAGTTGGTATCTTGATTTTCACACCTGTGCGAACCAATAGAAAGTCTGAAAGAGCTTCAACTTGAAGTTCAAAAGTAATGTTTGTATAGTGCCATGGTTTTTGGAGGTTAGTCAATTAAAACTCAAGAAAACTAAACGTTCCTAGTTTTTTTAATCAAGAGCCTGCTAATTATCATAAAAATTAGTTTCGTTCAATGTATAATTCACTATGTACAGAAAGAGGGAATCATATCTAATCTTTTTGTTGACTTAGCTCATTTCTTGCATGGATAAAAAAAACAGTAAACTATGTAGTAGATGAAATTTGAAGAAAATTTCGTTGGGTAAACAAAACGTACCCCTTTTAATCAAATATATTGGGTTGCTATCTTCTTTTAGATGGCATGCAAAATCGGAACACTTACCTTGAAGAGGTGAGCTCCTGTGTGTGCATCCACCGCGCTGAAAGGATCATCCAACAGGTATACGTCGGCATCGTTGTACAGGGCCCGTGCTAACTGGATTCTCTGTTTCTGGCCCCCACTGAGGTTGACGCCTCTTTCCCCGACCACCGTCAGATCGCCTTTGCCCCACTGCCTCACATCAGTATCCAATCCACATGCTTCCAACACCTCCTCATACAATTCCTTATCCATCTCCTTCCCAAATAGCACATTCTCCTGGACTGTTCCGGTTTGGATCCAGGCAGATTGTGGAGCATACGCCTGTGATCCGAAAACCCTTCCACCTGAACCTGTTATCCTTGACATCTCTCCAATTATGCTGCAGAGGAGGCTTGTTTTTCCTGATCCAACTGGACCACACACCGCCACCTTATCCCCCTTCATGATACTTATTTTCCTGTCAATTTTGAGTGTGCTTTTGTTGAGGCTTGAATCAGCCTCCCATGTGTATTCCCCTGCTTCAATCTCTATTGCAATGTTTTCAACTAAAGTTGTATTGGCCATGCAGCTCAGTTTTTTCTGATTGTTTTTGCTCAAGAAGTCTTGAATCCGGTCGATAGAGACCTTGGTTTGTGTCATCATGGAAACCAGTTCAGGAAGATTGTATATTGGGTCTTGAAGGATGCGGAATGTTGCTAGAGCTGATAACACTGTACCAGCTGTTAATGGTTTCTGTACCAGTATGCAAACGCCAAATGCAGTGACTGAAACAAGAGTAGGTGATGCCCAAAACAGAAATGCGATTGCTGAACAAGTGTAGAGATACTTCTTCAGATAACTCCTCTCTATATCTCTTAGTTTAAGAAGTTTATCTAAGTATGCACTCTCCCATGAATGCAATTTCAATATTCTCATTGATTTTAGCGCCTCGGCTGTTGCCTTGATCCGCGAATCTTTCGCCTCCATTATCTTTGAGTTGAGATTCTCTTGTGAATTTGCCAATGGAGTGTTGCTTATCATGACAAGAACTGTCGCGAGCAGTGTGGCGAGAGAGGCAGCAGCACCTAGGCTTCTATAAAGGATTGCAAGTGCCAGAAAAATTTGGACAGGGAGAAGCCAAATGCCATGTATGTACCAAAAGAAGTCTCCTATTCTCTCTACATCTACATCAAGAAGATTTATAATTTTCCCCGTGCTGCTGCTCGAGTTCTTGATTGAAAGAGACTTGTTGTAGATTGACACCATAAGTGAAGAGCGTACCAAGATGCCAATTCTACGTGCACCAAAGTACCACTGTCTCTGAGAGAGAGACTCGACCATTTTCGAAACAAAGAAGAGGCATGCAAGAATGTACCCATAGTTTTTTTGGGTGTTAGTGTCTTTGTCAGAGAGAAGTTCCACAAAATTTGTTATCAAGAAGGGACCAAGATATGAAGATACGGTATTCAATCCTAGATACAAAGTTCAATGTGCCAAGTCAGTATAAACAAGTTCTAATTTGTGATAAAAGAGAGCAAGATATCATGAGGTTTTGAGGGAATTATGTCTAAGCCAAAACTTTTTCTTATTTACCTGCAAAGATTGCATTTGTAATCAATGGTTTCCGAATTGCATTGATAATTGCTCGTGACAATCCAGGAAATGTCTCCTTCTTCTGCTTCCTCAGCGACTCCTGAAGCAGTGCAAATGAATTCTCAGCGGTTTCAGTCGAAGGAACTGATGGAACATGCTCTAGTTCAAGCCTCTGACGGCTACCCTTTTCAAAAACTGGATTTAACCACCGAAATGTGAGTTGACTCCAGTAACTTGCGCGCTCAAAATCATTTAAGGTATCCGCCTTTTGCTGTTTGAAGAGGAGATGTTGGTACAGTGTTGGGCTATCTTTTGATGAACCCATGGAGCTAGGAAGCAATGGAACAGGAGATGGTGGGATAAACTGTAAAGAGGGAATTAACTTGGGATGTTTGGTATAAACGGAGAACAGGAAGGAGAATGATACAACGTGGTACTGTGGTAGGTAAATGGAAAATAAAAGGTAATTCTGATTGGCTAGAGAACCTCAGAAGAAACAAGAACCAGAAGACGCCACTAGTTGGTAATTTGATTCACCAGTAAGATATATATCGTATGTGGACAATGCTGCTACTTCTAAAATTTAAAAGTTCCAAAACCCACCATCACACACCAAATATAAAACAATTGATTAATTAATTAACGATTAACTATATGTATTAATGATTATTTTTCACTGGATGAAACTTGGTAGCTGGTTAATTAGTGGGGTGATGGTTAGGGCTGTACAGGGAAAAAAAAAATGTCTGACCCGATCCGTATTTTAACGGATTCAAACATTATTCGGATTGGGCCAGATTTTGATTTTATTAACCTGGTTGTATCGGATTGGATTATATTTTTATTCTTTATAACCGGGTTTGTACCTGACCCGTTATACTTTTAATTTTGAAAAGAAATAAGAAAAAAGAAACTCAATTCCATAGATCCTCATGGATAGACCTTACCTACATAATATATGGAAAAATATCACAAGATAACAGAATATACGTTTAGATTATGTTTTGATATTGATTTATGTTTGTTGCAAATTACACATCGCATGTATATATACTCACCTCTCTCTAATTTATAACACATCTGCTTACAATCAAATCAATATCAAAACATATATAATATAAACGTATATTCTAGTATCTTATGATATTCTCCAATATAATACATGGGAATCTTCAAAATCAGCATATAAGAATACCACAGCAATAGAAATATATCACCCCTGTACATTTTATTTTAGATTGGAAATCTCCACATTATTTCTTTTCCAACATAAGGCTTCGGAAATTACAATTGAAAATACAATCCGTTTGACCTGCGCAACCCGCATAATCCGTAAGTAAAAAACTGGATTGGGTTGAATTATGGTTGGATCGGTTAAAATTTTCCAACCCATATAATTGAATTGGGTTAAAATTTTGATGAAAAAATGTTGACCCGTACAGCCCTAGTGATGGTGATGGGAATATTCAGATAAACATGGGACAGAGAGAATGAGTACATTGAAAGTATAGTGAGAACAGAATTAAGGCATGAAGGCTTATCCTGTTAGTCACCTTATGACCCTACATGGATGATGGAGACTGGCGTTTCCTGGATGATGGATCCGAGGAGGTCCCTGACAGTTGACAATGCTGCTAGCCTAGCATTCTTATATTAATTATAAGAGAGCAACCTGAAATCATAGACAAAAAGAATGTATTGCAAATTATAATTTTCTTTTGACTAGGACAAATTAATTTTATCACTTGTCACAATTTGATATGTCTGCTATTGTACTCTTTTTTTTTTTTTTTAGCTGAAAACAGCTTCTGTACTCATTTGTGCAAGTCTTGCGTGGAAACATGAGGTTGAAAATAATATCTATTATGATGGGTATTGCAAGGACCACCAGACCAACAACCCCGGAAAAGAGAATCATCCAGAAAAAAAGTAAAGATGGATTAAGATTACTAAACTTGCAAGGAATTTGGAATACATAATAGCAAAGCATGTGATTTTAAAGGTATGAAAGCTTAAAATTGTTTTAGGAGAACTTTGTTATTATGAACTTGATTTCCTAATATCCATCCAAACCCAATAATTTTTTTTTAAAACTCTGACAAACTCTAGACAAAACTAGTACTTTGCCCGGGGTTATACTTATTAATATTACATATAACAATTAATCCTTATTTCTATACTATATTCAGAGTACATGTCATTTAAGATTAAATTGAATTATTTACATGTGCTAGTCCTTTTTTTTTTTTTTTGAGGAATAGATTGCCAAGTAGGGAATCCTGCATTAATTAATAAAATGCAACGTCTTACAAAAGTATCAAACTCACACCACACAGGTGATGTGCTAGTCCTGTTTTATTGAAAAAAGTTTTGCTAGATGGTGAAAATAAGGTAAAGTGTCTTTTATATTCCTTTGATCTGGTCAATATTAAACGTTGGGTAGTTTTCCATGACAAGGTGTGGGTCACAGGAATGAGGTTAACAATGAAAAGCAGCAACAAAGTCATGAAGGTTTTGTTTACATTTATCATCCAATTTGAATTATACGGTTAAGATCGGGTACAAATGGAAGCTAATACATTTTATTTTGGTTTGTGTTTTTAAAACAGAGGATTAGAATATCAACTTGTGAAAAGAGGGGGGAAAAATTCCAGACTATTTGGAAGAGCGCGTGAGCAAGAGACGAACAAGAATAAGGGCTTTTTCGAACTAGCATTTATTGGTTTCCGCTGGTTCTCAAAAGAGTAGGTGTGTTTAGTTTGGTCGTGGATAAGTCTATTCACGAAAAGATCTTATTCGTGCGAGCCAAATGACGAATAAATGCTTATTCGAATAAGCGTCAATTCAATTTTTTATTCTTCTTCCGTCATTTTATGAGAATAAAGAAATGAATAAGAACTTGTTCGAATAAAGTTTATTTCTTATTCGAAACCCAAACCAAACACGCGCGAACAGCTTATTTGGCTTGTTCGTTTGTCGTTTGGCGTGCACGAATAAAATTAATTCTTGAACTGTTACTTCGAACCAAACACACTTCTGGAGACCTAGGTTCACAGTTCACCTCTTTCGCTATTTACCATTGTTCCAAAGCCACTAAACTAAATAGTATGTTTTGGCATTGTTTGGATGGTTGGGAATAAGAAAAGAAGAATTCTTTCGGAAAGAAAAATTAGAAAGACTGTATTTCAGAAAGAGTGACAAGAGTGTTATTCCGGAGAGAATAAATATTATTTGGATGGTGGATTGAGAAGAAAAATAGAAGAGATGAATTAAAATTAAAAAGAGTGTAATTTCACAAAAAATGAGAAAATATTATTCCAAAAAAAAAAATTGTTGTTAGTATAGATTCTTCTTCCGAAAATTAACTTTTATTCTCATCCATATTACTAGAGGGTACCAAATATAGTACACGCCTAGGTACAGGAAAGCAAGAAAAAAAGCAACAGTTTACTGAACCAACGTAGACTATAATATTTGCCTTGTAATACAAAAGGGAAATGTGGCTTTTCTAATTATTTAATATTCATACTTTTTACCTGCCCAACACCTTTTTATTATTTATTTTTGCTAGGTAACAGATGTACCGGTAGATCGATTTAGTAAAATTTGGTTTTCATAAATAGCGGAACTCACCTTTAATTTTCTAAAAAGTATCTTTTTCTGAATTTTTTTTTTTCAGAATGTAGGCGCCGTCCTTGTCAATGTGTCCGTCCCCTCCACGTAGGAAGGGGGCGTGAATTGATCCGTCTTGTTGGATTTAAAATTAGTTGGTGAAAGCTGACACCTTTTTCCATGACCTCATGAAGATCACGTGGGTTCATCAAAAAATTAGAGAAAAAAAACAAAATACCAAGATAAAACAGTATGGGGGTGTCAGTAATTACTAATTAGCAAATGTTTTTACCTCCTCTAGCTGTAGATTTCAGTGTAGTGGGATAATCTGGCAGTCTTGCTTTCTCATTCAATCGATTTTCTGGGACCATGCTATAGAGAGAGAGAGGAAGAGGTGGAGGATTCTCCGTAAGGAAATGAAGGTGGGGATGGAGATGAAGAACAAAAACCGCTTTGCCTTGCCGCTTGAAAGGAAATAAAGTTGGATCGGATGCATTGTGTTGCTAGCTTCGTAATTTTCAATTTTGATAAAAATAACCACTAATTTAAAAAATCGTACATTAAATTTGTAAGATATACTATATTTATATCGTGCATATAAAATATGATACACATTTATTTTCTAATGGGGACAAAATTTATATTATTTTAAATTTTATTTTAAAACTTTTATTTAAATTGTCAGATAATCAATAGATTCCAAATTTATTCCAGATGTTTCTCTTGAATTCAATTAATTTAAAAGTAATCCTGCACCTCAATTCTTTACTGGTGCCTTGCCTTGACTAGGTTGTAATATAGTTTTTTGTCTTCTCGTTTTTCACGTTTAATGTTTTAAACTTTCAATAGTTTTATTTGGCATCATGATCATAAAATATTGATCCCCATGTGTCGTTGAACGTATTTATAAGTTTTACAATTTGGGATTATTTTTTTTTTAAAAAAAAGAGTCAGAGCTATTAACTTTTATTAAATTAGAATAGAAAATGCATATAAAAATCGTAGAGAATCTGATCTCAAGTGAATGGTATCCGCTACTTAATATATTTATAGACATCTACGTACCATCCATTGCTACTTAAGACTTATATCGCATTGAACCCAAAACATTAAACTAAATAAAAAAAGTTTACCTTCCAGATAATGTATGCAAATATTAAACCCATAAAATGTTAAAACAAAATACAGAATACAGCACGTCAAAAAAACGTCCGTCAAGATGAATAACAGTAGATAGTGCATGACGCAAAGAGGATTGGACTCAATGTCTCAATCTGTGCAGCATGAAAATAAATTTGGAACTTAATTTTCAGTTGCCTAATCTGAGTTTTTAGGAATTACGAATTTTAAATATTTATTAATATTTTGTTTTGAAAAGAACGGGAGTGCAACTCAGTTCTATTATTTAATTCAAGTGAAACAATAACATATTTTACAAAAAAAATGGACTACCAACGTTTTGGTGGCCTCCAAATATCAACATTTTACTATTAAGTTATTTTTTCAAATTTTAAAATTCAAACATTCAATTCAAACCATTGATCTTATTTTGTTTAACGAGCGATGTGTGTTCATATAAGTTTTATAAAGTTCGGAGTTCATTTGATACTCGATCAAGAGATAGAAAAACAAGCGAATCTTGTTAACTATGATATATTCATTCTAATACGTTCATGTTTTAGCTTTTGATTGAGTATCAAATAAACTTTAAAATTTACAAAACTTATATGAAATCACATTGTTCATTAAATTAAATAAGATCAACTGGATTTATTATTTGAATTTTAAAATTAAGACAAAATTAACCAAATAGTAAAATGTTAACATTCGGAGATAATCAAAATATTAGTAGCGGAAACTTTCTTATTTTATAATATTGTGTGTAGAATTAACATGCAACGATTTTTTGGCAATCCAAAGGCGTAGCCAGATTTTATGCACTCAACAATTATGACTAAATGGATAAATGGGTCCAGCTGGGAAAGAATAAATGTTAAGTACGAGGTAAATGAATCAGATCCGAACTCTCGCATCCAATCCAAACTGTTATTAATGATGAAATTCTTGGCGCCCAATATAATGCGATGATAGTTGATCGACGCATATGCTCGGATTCACACCCTGGGTCCTAGTCTGATGCATAAGTTTTTTTTTTAATGCTCTAAACGTAAAAATTAATTTAGTCGAAATTACTTACATGTGTTAGATTTAAAGCTTATTAGTTTTATTTTTATTTAATAATGCAGATAGACAGATAAAAAGTTCAGCGAGAGATTTGATTTTATCTCATCCAAACATACATTAATCCTGGCCTATTGGATCCGGATCCGTTACTATTCATAAGCACTGTTGCGGAATAGTAATCGGATCTGGACCGTTCATTTCCTTCTGCATATCCTGGCCTTCTGATGTCCTTCTCCCTCTCCGTTGGATCAGCATCTTCCAGAGAATTCTCAACTGCTCGCCTCAATAATCTCCCTTCTTTCGCTCTCTCTCCTCCTTTCTCACAGGTGCTCTCGATGGACCGGTCCAATGGGATCGGCCATGTGCTAGGGTACGGATGCTATTCCGATGGCTGTTCCTGGTCTGTGCGCCGCTGCTATCTTCTTCTCAATCCCACTTCGGTCTTTCCACTCGGTGTATAAGTTGCTCCCTTCTTTATTGTCTTCTGCACCTGCTCCCTTCCTTCGTCGCCTCCATTTGTCGCCTCTCTCTCCTCTACCATCATAGTTCCTATCTTTGATCCCTTTTTCTTTCTAATTTTTTTTTGTGAATTCCGCTTGCACAGTTAAGGTTTGTTTACTGGTAAATTTTTTGCTTATTTGGTTCAGTTAATTTTTTTTTTCTTCTTCTTCAACTTGCTTCTCTTCTCATACTTTTAATTCTGTCATTTTTTTCAATTTTTCCCTTTTTTCTCTCTTACTTCAGTTTTTAAGATGATTTTTCTATTTGTACTGATTTCAACTTTGATTTTGATTTTCCATGATTTTCTCACATGGGATCCAGTTAAGGCATTGTTGGCTGGTCATCAGTTCACACTCTCTTTAAAGGTTTTAACAGTTTATCACTAAAATTTTTGCAACTTGCTACTAACGAAAATCATCTTTTTTTTTATTTGTTCTTTTCAGTCAAGAAAAGAAAGGAATGTGCACAGAGGTTTGGTGAACTAAAATGCGTGCTTGATTTTGTGGTCAGCCATCAATGCTTCGTTGGACATTGGTACGTATTTTAACGCTGGACAGGTGTACTTGAATTGCTTAGTATGTATTATAATTTATATTTAATTTCAAATCATTTTTCAAATAAGATGGTCAAATAGGTCAGCAAAGATATGCAAATTGTAATTCATAAGATTGCTTATTAGGTTATGTATTATTTTTTTTCTTATAATTTGTTATTTACATCAGCAAAATTTTCTATTGATTGAATTACTATTTTGCCCATTAGTCACAAATCATGGGAGGTCTTCACCTAGCTGGAGGGTTTTCATTTATTATGTTGTAAAATTTGGCTTAAATTCTTTGTTTAGTGTGATAGAATTTTGGCTTAGATTGATCTCTGGAAATCATGACAGAATTCTTTATCTTTCGGTAGAACTTTTTTTTTCTGTTTAGTCTTAGGCTGATTACTTTTGTATCTCTCTAATTTGCAGGTTGCTTGGTAGAAACAAAGGATTGGATTCAGTCTTAAGATTCCATTCTAAGTGTATTTTCTTATTATATTTACATTTTTGTTACCTTCTTAAGTGAGACTTTGTTTTGTTCAATTAGATGCTTTTCTAACATGCTGAAGTTGGAGCATGATTGTAAAATTAATGATCGTATTACAAGATAATGATTTAGTTTCATTTTTCTTTGGCTAGATTCTTGCTGGTGGCTGTTGCTGGAGATAACTGTGAATTTGCAAATGTGAATATGTTCAACAATGCTGGTTCAAAAATCTGGACAGGTGAAAAAAATGTGATTTGTTAGCGTTGGATTAATACTAGCTTAATTTTATTATGTTTTTCTCAGTTTTAATGGTACCTAAATCTGAAAAAAAGAAAAATCAGTCAGCTTTCACGAACAAAGAATTTAAAAATATACAGGTTGCTAAAAAGAGAACATCAATTTACAACACCTTCATCTCACTTTCGTGGAGAGAGAAGATCAATTTTCTCTTTTTTTTCTTTACTTTTTCTTTTTATCATCTGGGTGGATTTTGTATCTCTTTTGATTGCTTTCTTTTTATTTTTCTTTCTATTCAAGGAAAAAAAGAGATGACGTGAAGGTATTGTATAATGTTATCATATTTGGTGGAGAAGTGATGTATGGCGTTGTTGATTAGCCTTGGATGTGATCTAAAGATATATGGTGCGAGGTTGATCATCATTTTTTTTATTAGAAAACAATTTGGATTTATGTGAGGTAGCATATTGTGCAGGTACAATATGTGTTTAGATATTTCAAATTTGCTTCTGACAATAGTATATTTTTTCAGGGTAGAAGTCCATGATGGATGGGTATCGTACTTGAATTGTAGCTAAGTATTGGTCTTGCTTGGATGATGACTATTACAAGGTCAAATTTGTAGTCCAGACCCAAATGTCCCTCGAACAATAAGACAGTTTACTCAAGTGTTATGGGAGTATAGTTCAATTTTCAGCGTTTAAAGGTTCATGAACAGTAGACATATATTTTTGTTCATTGTCGATTAGTTAAATAATCAGTTTTCTGATTGCACAAAAGAAGTTCAAAACAATAGAAATGCAATCAGATTTGTCATTGCATTCAACGGCTGAAAGAAAGTCCATTAAATGGCTTCCAAGATATCACGCTTATTGAACAATCACATGTCAATTTGGCAGCATAATTGAGGGGTAAAACATGAATCTTTTAGAGTGTTTAGTCAGTAACTATATATTTTAGAATTATATATCACTATTTCTTACAAGTTTTAAATTTATTATGAATTAATTGTTAAGATTAGATTGTGAATTCAGTTGTAATTTGAATCATGGACTGTACTATTAAATTCCAAAATTATACGTATAAAAGCTAAACATTAAAGGTCGTCCTTTTGCATACCATTTATTTATTCTTTGCTGGTGAATTTAACTTTTGGTATTTTACATGAAACCAGTGTGCATATGCAGCATGGGAAAGCACTTACTAACTTATAAGTAGGATTTGACCAAGTTGTTCGGCTGCTAATCAAAGGTTTGTTCAATATTGTTTCTTATTTTCTTGCCATTTTCTAAAGATCTACTTCTATCTCTTGCTCTGTACCAGCAAAGAGGTTTGTCGTAGAAACTGAGACCATGACCACAAGATTGCTCGAAACAAGCATGATTATCAGTTTTACAGTTCAAGATATTAGGTGTTTGAGGTGTTCTTTTTTATCATTAATAATTTTTATAAATTTGCAACATTTTTCCTAACATGGCAATGCTTTCATGTTTCACACTACAAATTAATTACATATATTTTCTCTTTTTTTGCAGATTGTATTTCATTTCATTTGTTGTTGCTTTCTCTATGGACATGTTTAAGAGTCAGTTTGCATGGCAATAGCGTTATTTGGAGTTTGTCTCGCAGTTAAGCATTACTCACATGTACCTGAAGTCATGCTTCATTCAGATATACTTTCTCATTCTATCTCTGATTAGTAACAATTACATGGTAATTAAGTTTTATTTAGGTTAAATTGTATAGCAATAGCATGGGCTTTGAGTTAGGGTGTAAGTAAATATGATAGTTGCATATACCAACGGATTAGAGTTGAAAATCTGTGATGTTCATAAAACTTTCAAGGCAACTATATAACTAACAAATAAGAGGGGTAGATATGTATACCTATGCAGGGTACTCAAGTTTATCAGGAAAAAATAAATAAGCTTCATAAAACTATCGCATCGTTTTAATTAGTTTCAATTTTGATATTATACCCACATTTTTAGAAAAAAAAAAGACATGATCACACATGTCGCTACGTGTTACTGGTGTCTTACTACTTGGAGATGTAACTGTATGGGGAGCTTCCTGCCTAAGAGAGTCATATAGAGATGAGACAAAACTCAGGTCAAATAAGTAATCTACCCAGGTTTTAATTTTATTGATAGTAGCATTTAACAAAATTTATCTCAATTTGTATCCAATATGCATGTCTAAGATGTCATTGTTAATCTTTTAATTTGCATTTCATTTTGCCATGTACTCAAATTTTTGTTCTTAATCTTTCAACTGATTCTTTTCATTTTGCCATGTGTGGTTAAGACTTTATTATTTAGTATACCGTTTATAATTCGAATACCATGTCAGCATTAAAACTTTCTATTTGTATTGTATTGTGTATGTATTTATCAATTGACAATATCTCCATTTTTTGAAGTGGGTTTCCGTAACTGCAAAATAGCGCAAAATATTTCATATGATTTCTAACATTAATTTTTTTAGCACAATTTTTTTACCTTATATAATGTTTGATTGTTTTTCTGAATTTATTTTTTACAATATAAATTCCATGGATGAAAGAAAATAATTTATCAAATTATCGTGCTAATTTTTTTTAGATTTTAAATGTTCAATTTATTGATGGCATGAATATTTTTCACCAACAAACATTCAATTGAAATGAAATTGATTGTGTGATTCTCTCGCACTACTAATCTTATTATATAAAATATTTTTGAATAAGTTGATATTATTATAATAATTATATATTATTATAAGTATTTGCACAAATAAACATTAGATAAAAAAATATAGATCGCGCAACGCGCGAAACCCCGCTAGTGAAAATAAAGTTGGAGAAGACTATAATGACAATATTCGTGTCCTATGCCATTTTAGATTGACAGCTACGCCATAGAATATATGAACTCCCTTGCGCATCCCATGTAGAATATGAAAACAAATGCATTTTCTTCTTCCTATATTATTCTTATTTATATAAAAAAAATATATAATTATAGCATGCTTTCAACTTTTATAGTTTTTTTTTTGGGAGAAAGCCCGTAGGCAACTTTTATAGTAAAGCTATTTGATATGTAAAAGTTCGAATAAGAACCGATCCCATCAAAATTCAGAATGAGAAAAGATTAGATTGTTTTATAATTAGCTTAATTAATGAATATTTTGTCCAAATAAATACATCATTTGAATTTATTAATTGGCCTAATTTAGAAGGCCAATCAATACCGATAAAGCTGTTTACAATGGTATATCAAGTAGACCCGTCAAACGTGTTGAAAAAATACGAAAAAATCTCAAACCGTTGCTGTTTCGTTAAAAAAACGATATAGAAAACCATTCCGTTAACCGTTTCGTTTACGAAACGACACATAATTCCGTTTTGTTTACCATGCCATTTCAGAATCAAAATACACATGTAACATTTTGAAATGAGGGTCGAAAAGGCACAACTTAGTGTTCCGTCTACCGTTACGTTTCAAGATACATAATATTTTAACATTTCGTTAATCGTTTCGTTTATGCTGAAACATGATGGCAAACGGTAAACGAGTACCGTTGACACCTTTACTATCAAGAGACCCCTAGTATTCTCAAATTACATAACCTGATGTAGTGGTGTGTAAATACATGACCGCTGATGGTGTAAGCCTAAGGTAGTAACATCGTGTCGACATAGAAGTTACCACATTGGACAACCGCCACTTTCCTCCATTGGTACCCACCCTATAAGGCAATTTGACAATGAAATGTAGTAGACCTGGAGGAATAAACTCAATAAAGAGGTCTCTGAGGCAAAGATACGGTGTGGTCCCAAAATCTCTCAAAAGGAGACCACAGGAGGACACATGCATTCAATCGTAGGCCACGGGCCAGACACGTGCCAAGGCTGAGAGAGCAGAGTTGCATGAGATTGTGTAGACAGCACATCAGCTTGGAAGTACATCACATGGCAGTGGAATTGAGCAGATTATAAATTTATAACCGTCTGTGAGACTGTGAGGTAAATTCTAGAGTGAGAACTATTGCACTTTGACATATATAATAAATAAATATAACATAATGTATGTTAGAAAATGTAACTAGCTGGTGATTGATCAAAATTTGACAACGAATCATTTGAGTTGAGCACTACTATTGTATTATTATATTATATGATTCTTTGTAACATAATGTATATTTTAGAGCCTTGATGTTGCAAATTGGTTCTAAAATATATAGTAACCAAGGAAAAATATTATTGGAGTGGAGCATAGCACAACTAATTTTTCAAAGGTTAATTTTGTTCCTAAGAAAGAACGTGGCAAAATAAGGTCATTACTACCATCCATCACGAAATTTAGTCCCGGCTCGCACCCAACATGAACAAATAAGAATATGCAATGTCAATGTACGCACTCTCGTGGCCATTTCAAATTTCAATACTCAAACAGTCATCACTTCAGTATAATTTACACATTGACAAATAAAACAATCAAGCTCAACATAATTTAATTGTTAATAAATCAAACGGTCAATACAAAATTATATATAGAGATGACCTATACTTCCCATAAAATAACATCAATACTTCAGACTCGTATTTGAAGTGTTCAATGTTCAATAGTGAAAATTAATTAAAAATCAATTTTTTTTAGAAAATTCTTAATCTAATTACTTCTAAACTTTCCAATAATGAATTTTAAAAATTGAAAAAGTTATAACGGATGATATTATTTTTTTAATCTCTTTCTATTGTTTTTTTTTTATGTGGATTGTTATTGCACTCGGATATTTTCTTTTTTTAAAGATAACCGCAACTTGTCTCCGGCTCCAAGAACTACAGATATTTTACTTAAAATTATACATCATCTGGAATTGAGAATACATTACACTACGTAATCTAAGTAGCTTTGTCCAGCATAATCTAGTACTAGTTGTACTATATACATTTACAACTTTGCACTAATAATCATTATAAGGCAGGAAAAGAAACATTGCTACATGCAATAAGAACGAACATATTGGGAAACTGCCCGGCAAAACCTCAAGACCATGAAACGGCCAGCTGGAAGCTTTTGAACCAAAGCTGTTATGTTCTTTAGAAACACCTCATCAAATGTAGTCATAGTTCGGTCTATCCCAACATGCAACTCTGATACCTCTGATGGATACATCCCACTGTTCAAAATAATATGAGACCAATGATATGTTAAAGCCACCCCAAATGTTTATTTTTTAGAAATGCTTGGCAGTGGCTACCAAGTGAAAAGCCACCCCAAGTGTTGTTTTCCATCTTGATACTTAATATTAAAGTTCTAACGGATCTCTTAAAGGGACACCCAATAGTTTACTAACTTCACATACAACATACAACATCCAACAGCACAGAGCCTGCTACTAACAACCCTTCAGTCTTTAAGTTATGTTAAACAACCCTTCAGCTTTAAGAAAGCAAATAATTGACAGGACAAGACACCCTCTGATGATACAAGGTCAACCCAGTTACCACAAAGTTGGCTTGAAGGGAAAGTTTAGAACTAGGCTCAACTCCATTTCAGTTTGACATAAAAGTAGTAAGGGCAGGTATGTTACATTTATATTAAGCATTTAATAAACCTTGTCAGTTGTACTTGCGATTATAAGTATCAAATGTTAGAAGTTTTTTGTCCTTTGGTAAATGCAAAGAAAAAGAGGGTGTAGTTGGCAAAAAAAAAAAAATGATCATGCAACACAAATCTCAAGAAAGGCAAGATCATAAAACAACACGAATCTCAAGAAAGGTAACTCACAATTTCAGGTCGGACAGGTCAAGAGAAAACACCATCTTCTTACCCCTCTTAAAATTCACGAAGCTCAACTGCAACTCTAGCATCTCTACACAAAGAAAAGTTATATGCTGTATTTTCAGCATAATCTGTACTTTATAAAAATACGACTCATAAGAGAACATTTCTTATGCTTTCGGATATTAATTTTTTAAGTCTCTACTATGAAGTTATATTGACAAGAGAACTTGCCAATAAAATCTAGATACTGCAAATACTCCCTTCCAAATAGTGTTTTTTTGTCATTTTTAAATAAACTAAACAATAGTAATGTTGCATTAGACAAAACTGAATCTTCATGACCACCATGAATACCAAATGAAACCCACAAGGCCATAGAAGAAAAAAGAAAAAGAAGATAATGCACTAAGAAACGAACTTGTATTGCTGAGCTTGCAATTGAAGTTTGTAGAGGTAAGATTCAAAAGCTCCCTTTTAGCTGCTTGGACTTCATGAAGCACGACCACCGCATTACCCCAAAGCAAGCTTGTCTCCTGGAATAATAGAGGTTTGAGAAAGGGACGCATGAATATACAATACACCCACGAAAATTGTCTCCTGTATGCCGCTCCTTTCTATATTTTCTTAAAAATAGGACATAATCCCCATAACAATTAAGCCAAAAAAGAAGGATGGTTTTTTTTTTTAAGCAAGTACAACAATGGGACATGAGGGATCCTGCATACATCCTTCTGGGGCATTAAGTACGCTCAACAAAAGAACACAAACTACATCCCGGGCTGCCATATACAGCATAAAAAGTAAAAATTTTCAACCTAATCCCCATAACAATTAAGCCAAAAAGGAAGGATGCATTTTCTTTAGCAAGTACAACATGGGGACATGAGGGATGCTGCATACATCCTTCTGGGGCATCAAGCACACTCAACAAAAGAACACAAACTACATCCCGGGATGCCATATACAGCATAAAAAGAAAAATTTTCAACCATTTCTTACCAGTGTCTCTTGGCGAACAAGTTTCAAATTATCAATATTGCGGGCAGTACATTTAGCTCCAAGTACAAACTCAATGGCTGAATATGCATCCATGTTCCGAAAAGTCTGGAGAACAACAAACTAGTTTGAGAAACAGTATAAGATTTCAATACTCTATAGATGAATATTTTTATTTGTACACATAGTAATCAAATGTCTCACAGACACTGCAGCATAGTCAAATGCACATACATACCTCACCAACATTATATTCAGGATATACATTATATTTGAGATGTTCTGAGACTAGCTAGACATTTGACCTGCATATGTAAATGTGAAAGACGAGATGATTTGCAACCTGTAGTATTTTGGTCTTGTTTATTGTGGTGTTCACCTGTATACTGCCTGATATGCCAGTGCCTAATCTGAACCTGCAAAAGAACATAATTTTTTTTCATAAGTACATAGAAACACCACTATCTACCGTATATGCAAAAAAACTTCCTAGCACCTATCTTGGACAAATATGCCCCTCAAAGCTTTTAAAACAGCAAGTTTCTTTAAAAAAAAAAATTGGCAAGCTTATAGGACACGAGCTGCAGCTAAAAATAAGATAGCGTGAAGAGAAGCACAAAGAACCAAAGAGGGTGACTTTAAATTAGAAGGCCAGATGGCTGTTATAATTCTTGTTAGTTGTCCCAGGTGTAAAGCACTATGAGAAAAACAGTCATGGTTTTTTTCCCTAAAACTATATCAAGGGGTTTAGTTTGGGTTCTTGAAAATGTAATGAACCTGGGTGTTTTTGCACAGAAGAAATTGATTGTAATACTTGCCAAAAAAAAAACTTAAAAACAAATGAATTTAATCCAATCGAACAAAAGAAAATAATGCAAGACCAAGCAAGAACAGAATACTGTGCAAGGACTAACAGGCATATTACCTCTGGAAGAGAAAATTATAGTCAAGTAAAATTTCAGGCCACTTGTCCTCTTTCACAACGTCATGCAGCTTCCAAAGCTAGAAGACAGTATGAGTTACAAGCATAAATGGTTGAAATAAAATCAAGGATTGCAGCTTATGGATACTCCAAAATAAACATCTACACTCTACAGAAAATCCATCAAAGAGACTATTTCTTGGGTAAGACAAAAATCGACCCTCCATTTTGCTCTCCTCACGAAAACCTCAGCTTCTCACCAACTTCAGCATTAAACCACAAAGCTAACCAAAATTGAGCCCAACAAAAAAGAGTTCATAATAGGCCTGAGAAGCTGAAGCCGCTGATAATGGCTCGTGCCACCAGCGAACACAGATCTCGAACACAGATCATTCAATAGATTACTAAAGCTAGTGTGAACTTAAGCTCACAAAGTGGCCACAATAATGTTCGAGACCACAATAAGAGTTCATAATGTTCGAGACCACAATCTCAAACACAGATCATTCAATAGATTACTAAAGCTAGTGTGAACTTAAGCTCACAAAGTGGCCTGTGAGCATAACTCTGAAACAGATATCCTCAAATGACAAACCCAAAGCCTATTTGCAAACATTTTTATCATTAGAAAAAAATAGTCTCAATAATAAAGGTATAGCAGTTTATTTAAATGCATTCATTAGTCATCATTTTTGACAACTTGGTTTTTTACTAAATGAACTTAAAATATACAAATTTGATATGTAAACTCATGATTAAGAAAATTGGTTTCAAAGGTAATGATTCATCATTTCAAGCCGGACCCATGGATTCTGGAATCATGCTCAGGAAACACCTTAACAAGCTTACACTTATACTAGCTTTTTTTTCAATTAATATAGGGAGCATTTCAAGTGAAACCATGGTTAAGTGAAGAGGATCACCACTTATACCACTTTCCTGAAGCCATATCTCTCTCATTTCTTCCTTTGCTTCTTGAGAGAAACAATGGAATAAGGTTATTATGGCTGTCTTGGGGATTAAAGAGGGAAGTGAGTGATGGTATTACAATGTTACTTACTAGTATATTTAATACTATCCACATCTCTCCTTTTGCTGGGAAAGGCATCAATACATGTAACCCCCAAAAAAAAAAAAAAAAAACCTTCGGGCGAATAAAAGGAAAAAAGACAAATTTTTCAATATATCAATATTACCATTATATCCTGTTGCACAATGCTGTGTGTGTTTTTCAATCCTAGATGCTCCTTTGCAATGGTAATTATTTCGTCAGAGCTAATATCTTCTGCAATCTTACACGAAACACGTAAAGAGGCACTCAGACTTATAATATTTTGTTCGATTGCTTTCAAAGCCTTCCTCTTTGTAATTAGCCCGTCTTGTTCCCCCTGCAAAACAAGAACCCATTTTTTAAAATCACTATAGCACACAACATTTAGACACATATGCACACATGACATTTCAACTTTATGAATATAGAAAGATTGTAAGTGCAGAATGTTTTTGTACACCCGAGCATATTCTCACCTACATGCTTAAGACAACATACCTGAGTGACAGAAATTGATGTTTTCGGGAATGTGTATGCCTCCTTCAAACTCGAACAACGAAGATCCAAAATCCTTGATTTCAAATTAAGGCACTCCTCAGCCCGTTGTCGCACCAACTCTGCTTTACTCTACAAAAGAATAGTGTAAAACTTGAGTTTAAAGAGTGACTTTTCTATACACAACAAAAGTCCTATTGTTCTGTAGGTGAACAAAGGAGCTGACTTTTTGGGTCTTGCAAAGACACCCATCTTTGATGAACAAAGGCACATTTAGTGAAACCTGACTACGTACATCTGTTTTGGAACAAATTTACCCCTTTCATAACATTTGGAGTTTTAAATGGAGCATTATCAATTTTCACATTTGTTTATCATTCGAGTAAACATGCCTAATGCTCATTGGTACTCACAGTTCTCACCTCAGTTAAGTGAAATTAAGCATCGAGTAATGTCTCCTTACTTTATTTAGTCCTTGGAACTTTCAGCAAATATCATGGGTGCTTACAGCACGTGGAATTCAATGAGGGTGAATTTGCAAAGAGAGATAAACATCCATAGTTCTTAATTTGTTTGTGTATATATCATTGGAAATACAGGTGATACATACTCGTAGCTTGTTGAGTTTCAAGCGATTCAATTCCAAGTTTGCCTTCTTGTAAAGAAGCTTATCATGCAAAGATTTTGCCTCTGCAACCCTGCATACATAGACAATACAATAAATCAAACAAGCTTTCATCTCACCCAAAACAACCTCAGATGTTTCATTAAAATAATGCGTCTAGTTCCCTTAAATATAACTGGATTTCAATTGTTTTAGAGAAGTTATAAGAACCCTAATAGAATTTTTAATATGCATTCATCTAAAATCAACCAAAGAATATTTAATATAACGAGTTTTGCTATGGTGAGTCGCAACTCACAAGAGGGTCCGTGAATCGGGCTCAAAACTCCTAAATCTTGTTTAAAATGACCGATCCAAACCGTTCAATACGATCTCCCTATCGAAACCTCCATACTGACTAAATTTTACATTTTTTCGAAGTTTAGAACTAATTAGATTAACTATTTTCTAAAATTTCAAAAAAATACTTAAAAATTTCAAAAAAATGAAAAATTTGGTCAGCATGGAGGTTTCGATAGGGAGATCGCATTGAACGGTTTGGATCGATCATTTTGAACAAGATTTAGGAGTTTTGAGCCCGACTCATGGACCCTCTTGTGAGTCGCGACTCACCATAGCAAAACTCTTAATATAACTATAGTTGTTATGGGTGTATGTAATATAGATTCATCTGTACATGTCCTCAGGTCGGATCAGTTTGTAGTAATGGTTTGGTGCCAGTTCATAGCAACATGAATCTTTGTTGGTTCAATCAGCAACTACAAGTAAAAGGAGGATAATTTTACACACTCCAGCAAACATCCAAAATTCCATGTATACCACTTCATAACATGAATAATATATTAAAACTCATGCAAAGCCAGCAAACAACCAGATGTAACCCAACTATTACTAATTTACTATCGTAAAAATCTGTGATCAGTTATTTGCAAAGGCTACAACAGTTTTATTTTTTTGGAGATTTAACTTTGGTACCAGTCAGTGCAAAATAATTTTGAGTTAGGGGGTTTGATAGAAAAAATAACATGTAAATATTTATAATTTATAATACTTATAAAGTGGACATATCAAAATTTGTTAGGTTTAAAGGTGTCCCATTGACACCACAGTTTTCAGAAGTAGACTTGATATCTCATATTTTACAGGCTACAGATGAAATTCCACCTAAAAAAGAACTCTAAAAGCATTAGTTATAAAGCAATATGTTGTTCCCAAAATAATACAAACAACTTGAGAGGTACCTTTGTCGCCGGTGATCAGTAGAATCACGGTTTCTCTATAAAATCATAGGATTCAAAATAAGACATTAATCGAAGAAACGATGAACAGTTAAACAATTCAATTAAGCAACATCTTGAATATCATGCTTATAATATAAATAAAATATTTATGATACTGGTATCTTACTAAATCACCTTATCCAACCAAAACAAAAACCAACAGTGGCTGCCTTCAAATTTTTCTCCATTCAATAATTGTCCAACATAAGATGAATTACGCTCAACATTAATACGCTAATTCAGCCAAATATTTTGAAACAATTAACAGCTAACACTGAAAACATACCAGGAAATCAGAAAGCCTATCAAACTTTCCAGCCCAGTGCAACTTCTCCATCATATCACTCAATGAACCAAGCTATAATTTAAAAATGAAGAAAAGAATGCATTTAATACACAACCATTAGCAGAAATTTAAAGACAAGACAAGACAACTAATCTCAAAGTTAAAAGAAAGAGCAAAAAATGACATAAATATAAACGAGCAACAATATCAAATTTTGACCAAATTAGATAGCCCCGAGTAAGTGCAAATTTAATGAGAAAAAACAAGGAGGAAATTCAAGGTGGCATCAGTTCTGTAGAACTTGTAGCATCAGCAATTTCCAGGGGATATACATATATAATATAGACAGCAGTTAAGCCCAATTCGGTGCTACTTGATTTATTTTATAATTTTCTGTAATTAAAGCCCAGTCAATGAAATTACATGACATAGAAAACAATACCTCCATTATATTATGCCACAGATGGGACCTAATCACAAGAAATAGTAGAAAGCAACAAATGGAAAAAAAAAGCAATAAACCTAGATGCATAGATCATCAATGTTTATTTCAGTAGTTATACAAATAGCTTTCTGGTTGAAGCATACACCAGAACTAGGCTAGAAAATGGAGATAAACACACCTCCTGTATAGAAAGCTTCTGTGAATAGGGTGAAACTGATATTTTTGTTATCTCTGACATGTTTTCAACCAACTGCAAATCAATGAAATAAGCCAACTCATTTCAATTCAACTTAAAAAGGATCTGTTTAACGAGGTCTTCCATAAAGTTATCCTACCAACAATTCATGTTTTGAGATATTTATTCAATTAATTAAACACACTAAAATAAATCTAAATTAGTATAGACAATTCAATAATTTATTTTAGTTTGAATAAAGGTCTTCCTAAGAATCCTATTAACTAACATGCATTCAAAAACCATGTTCAACAAACTTAGGATGCCTCACTAAAACTGCAGACCAGGACCAACTCAACCTGTATATAAAATAATGCCCAGTTGAATTAGATGTCATTACAACCAGTAGTTACCTTTCTCCAATCACGATTGCAGTTATGAGGCTCTTCACCATGTTCCTGGCTCTCTTGTGTTAATGACTTAGCATGTTTTGCTGGGCGATCTTCTACACACCCGAGAAGCAGTTGCAACTTTCTTTTTCTCCCCTCCAAATCAAACTCTTGGTTACAGACGACATTTTTATCAGGGTACTGAGAAGGCGGAAGATTCTCATTCTCAAAATCCAAACAGGTTGATGTTATGTTTTCCTTCGGGAATTCTCTAAGAATGGATTCTTCGATAGCAGAAATTCTTTCACTGTGTTTGAAGAGTTCTGACCTGATATCTGCTGACTGACATGTTTCACTGAGCTGAGCCATTTTAGAATTTGATGGAGTTTGTGCATTGGCTAAAGCCATGTCGGGGGTAAGCATGGGTTTACTATTAGGATGCTGAACTGTGTTAAGTGGAGATGACAAAGTATTGGCAGATCCGACTGGCATAGAAATTGTGTTTTGAGGGGAAGAAGTTGCATTGACTTTGGGACTGTATGGGATGGCATTGGACCAAGAGTTATCATGCATGTTCTTGGAATGGGCCTGAAAACAAAGGCAGTGTAAGAGATTCCAAATTAAAGCACCAAAATTGTATCTTTTTCAGGATAATAAGATTGTTTGACTGGTCTAATCTGGTACTGATAATACATAGAGGCACTCAACCTCATCCAACCAACTGAGTACACGAGGTCTAACATAGAATCCTCGGCTGCCTCTGTAATTAACAAAGGAAGGTCTGTAGAGGCTTCTCTACAACCACAAATGTATGCAATTACTTGCAATGCATGACAACAAACCCAAAGTGCTGTTCATTTGGTTAAAGTAAATACTAAAACAAATATGCTGTTGATTAAATTAGGATTTGGCAGTCACTACAAAAACTAGCTAAAGCCAATGAATTTGCAAATCTCAATAGCACAGAAATACTAACAGCAAGATAAGCTTATCTCTAATGGATTAAATTTAAGCATTGCAAAGGGATGACAAGGAGAAGGAAAAGCTGAGAGCCCTTACAGCATCATTCTCATTACCCCGTTCATCTGATATCATGATTTCACCACAATTAACATTCTTATCAATTGACGCATCAATGGTATCAGAAACCTCCATTCTTACAAGCTTGGCCCCACCACCTTCCTTAACTATTGAAACATCAATTTGATGAGGATCCACTCCTTTTAAAAGCTTAGCACCATCACCACTTTGTGCCATGGACGCATGAGAAACCTCATTTAGAAGGACAGAAGCATCACCATTTTGATCCATGGATGCATCAATTGGACGAGAAGCCTTCCCGTTTAGAAGGGTAGAAGTATTGCCATTCTGATCAATTGAAGCATCAACTGAAAGAGAAGCCTCCCCTGTTAGAAGCTCAGCAGTATCACCATTTTGATCTACCGGAACATCAGTTGGATTAGAAACTTCCCCTGGTGGAAGTTGAGCATCACCAGCATTCTGATCCATTGCAATGTCACTAGGACGAGGAATCACCCCTATTAGAAGCATAACAGGGTTACCATTCTGATCAATTGAAGTATCAATTGGAGAAGAGATCTCCCCTGTTAGAAGCTCAGTTTTATCAGCATTTTGATCCATTGAAACATCAATTGGATTAGAAGCCTCCACTGGTAGAGGATTAGCACCATCACCATTGTTATCAATTGAAACATCAATAGGATGCAGATCCTGACCTGTGATAGGCTTAGAACCATCACCATTCTTATCAATTGAAACATTATCGGGATCAGAAATCTCCCCTGTTAGAATCTTAGTTCCATTACCACTCTTATCAGTTGAAATATCGACTGGATTAGGATTTTCAGCTGTTAAAGGTTTGGCACCATCACTGATCTGATCCATCAAAACAACAGTTGGATGAGAAACCTCTCCTGCTAGAAGCTCAGCATCATCACCATTTTGATCCATTGAAACATCAGTTGGATGAGAAACTTCCGCTAGTGGAAGTTGAGCACCATCAGCATTCTGATCTGCTACAACGTCACTTGGACGAGGAATCTCCCCCATTAGAAGCATAATGGAGTCCACATTCTGATCCATTGAAGTACCAATTGGACAAGAAGTCTCCACTGTCAGAAGCTCAGCATTAACACCATTTTGATCTATTAAAGCATCAATTGGATAATAAACCTCCTCTGGTAGAGGATTAGCACCATCACCATTGCTATGAATTGAAACATCAATTGAATGAGGATCCTGCTCTATGAAAGCCCTAGAATCATCACCATTCTTCTCAATTGAAACATTCCTATCAGTTGAAACATCAACTCGATCAGGATCCTTGCCTGTTATAGGCTTGGCACCATCACCATTTTGATCCATTGAAGCATCAGTTGGATTAGAAAGCTCTCCTGTTAGAAGATTAGCACCATCACCTTTCTGAACCATTGGGGCATCAGTTGGAAGAGAGACCAGAGAAGCAGGCTTCATGGAGTCATCAACCTTACGCAATAGGTCACTCAACGTAGATGAAAACCTTGCATAGTCGTACTTGCTTGAGTTATTGCCTACCGAGCTAAATTTACCAAGGCCAGCAGTTGACATACTTCCAGAGAACTTAAACCTACTAACCATGTCATTGGCTCCAGACAGTTCACTGGTAACACCCATGACAAAGGGAGTTCTATTTTCTGTTGGTGTTGTGAGGTGGCTATTAGCCGAGTTTGCAGAGCGGTCGTCCCTGCCGATGTTATGATAGTGAAGAGAGAAAGCTGTTGAATCGAGAGTTATATCATGAGTCACATTGTTATTGTCTTCTGAAACTCCCGAGTCTGATACCCCCCCTGAGCTCATGAAACTCTTGGATACTGGCCCAAAGAAGTTGTCATCTGGCCAAAACAAAATAATTATTGAAAACAAAATAAGTTTAACTTCTCCTTTTCTTTTTGTTACACTGAAGAACTAATTGTTATGACCACATCTTCATAGTCATTTCTCTAAATGTTGTCTGGTTAATTGACTGCTCATGCAGAAAAATTATCACATCACTGTTCCCCATTTGTAAAGCAATGACAAGCACTGTGACACTACTCTCCACTTGTGATTTCTTCATAAATACTTTCCAAACTTTAATTTATCTTCTCATTCCAAGCAAAGGAAGGGTACTGTAATAAAATTCTGAAGAATTGGAAGCAGCAGTGAACCAAAATATAAGTAATTGCGCAAACAAACACCACTGCGCTCAAATGCACATTTTCCTTTACAGAGTTGAATTGGTTTAATTAACAGTAGCCATATAAAATCAACAATTAGATAACACAACAATTGAGTGAGTTTGTGCGCTCACGGGCGTGTGTGTGTGTGTGAGAGAGAGAGAGAGAGAGAGAGAGGAGATTATTAAGGAGAAAAAAACCATCATTAGAAGCAACGGAGGCAACAGAAGCACTGCCAGGAGAGGAATCAGCCATGTCCCTTGTAAACCTAACAGGCGGCACGGCCATTTCCTCATCGTCGTACTCAGTGCCATCCTCATCCTCTCTGGTGTCCCTTGACGAATTGTCGCCGGAGTCGGAGCAAGGCGACAGTGTTGTGTGGCTGTCGTCCTTGGGAGACGCGCCCGACGAATCATCCCGGTCGAACACGTGGACGGCGGTCGTCTCAGCGAAGCTCACGCGGCGATCCCTCCGCCGAGCGAAGGTCTCGTCGTGGATCGTCGGCAGATCCATCTCCGACGCGAGCCCGGTGGCACACTGATCCACTGAGTGAGGAGTGAGTGAGGGTTATTAGGGTTTTATCTCTTCCCAAATCGAATCGCTCGAGAAACCCTTTTGGAGGGAAGATAAAGATAACGCTTCGTTTTCGATTCCACTTTTGTTGGATCTTGTTTCGTACCCTGAAATGGGCCTAACACAGTTTTTTGGGCTGAAGTCGTATCGGCCTAACAAATAGAGGAATAGCTATGTTCTGATTCTCTGGTTCACAAATCTAAAAATGTTCCATGTTTCATATTACTGACAGATGGGTCCCATTGATAATTTTAGATTGTATTAGGTAGTGAACCTACCTGTCAGAACATAAGAACAGGACATGTGTTGGATATCCTGGAACAGGGAAAGCCGACTTGAGTGGTAGGGCCACGTCACGCGATAAGCTGTACGATACAGTGGGGCCCAGAACACAGTCGACAAAAGTTTGGGCGCGCTGGCGAAATTTCTCCCGCTCCGTGAAATCGTAATCCTAAATAATATCCTGCAAACACGACATCATCCGTCCAAAAATCTTGCGGTCAATCTCAGCCGTTGCTCAGCATCCCTCTCGGATTTCCTTGACAAATCCGCCACCAACTCTTTCCTCTTCCTGTCACTTTCTCTTCTCTCAACCAAAAAAAAAAAAAAAACGAAGTAAAAGAAGAAAGAGTGTTCGTCGAGAAATGAGGAAGGAGAAGAAAGAGAGGCGAATCCTTGTCTTTACTGGCGCGGCGGCGCTTGTCGCCGTCGGACTAAATCTTCTCCTCTCCGCCATTAACAACCGCAGAAAGAGCAGTGCGAAGAAAGGTACTTACTATTGTCACAAAGGAACTACTTTTGGTGCATAAGCGTTAATTAGCTTTTCTTAATCGAAATTTGGTGACAGGTCTACCTGGTTCAAGTGTGCTTGTCGATCTTTCTGCATCTGAGATCTCCAAATTGGTCGATTGCATCATTGCGAAATCGAAGGAAACTTATGATCGTGTGTCATCAATTCCCCTTGAAAAGGTAGTTTGATTGAGTGTTCAGGCCATTTGCTTTGAGGAGGATCTTAATTTTTAGCTTTGTGCTGTGTAGGTTTGCTATGAGAATGTAGTCGCGCCTTTTGCTGACTTGGAGGCACAACAGTTTCCTTTGATTCAATCGTGTGTGTTTCAACGGATGGTATCTGCATCAGTTGAAGTTAGAAATGCCAGTTTGGAAGCAGAGAAACGTTTGGATGCTCACTTTCTGCTGTGCAGGTGCATTTGTCATTTCTACTGATCAAATTTCTCTATTATTGATATGAAATAGGACTATTAAAAATATCAGCGTCTTTTGGCTTCAAGAGAACTCCTGAGTTTCTATTCATTTGGCAAAACTAAGAAAAACAGTCGAACAAATTCACTTTTACTATCCCATATTTTAATCCAATCTGAAAATGGGGAAATTGTGTTTGGCTAAATGCAATCTAAGTTTATGCTTTGAACAATTAACAAGCTAATCGATTAATATATTGTCTGAAACCTTATTTTGCTTTTGTCAGTCCCTATCTAAAATTGGTGAAATTACATTATTATTTATCCTTACTCCTTAGCAATGTAGTTATTGTAGTGGATTGGTTTTAGTTTTGACCTGACTCTAACAGGAAAGCTTATTCAATTAACATTCAATTTATTCACATAACTTATGATGCATTTGTGTTAAAACTTAAAAGTGCTTAATGTTTCGTGCAAGGTATTAGAAAGCGTGAGGATGTATATCGAGTCATCAAGGCATTACTTGATAAAGGTGGCAGGATAAAACCAGATGCAAAACGATACATTCAGAGCTTGGTATGGCATATCTATTTACTTTTATTGGCATCTTAATGCTATTTTGTCGAAAGCAAGCTGATTGACAAAGATTATGCGAACAGGAAGCAACATTTGATGCAACCATATAATCAAATCCGTCATTTTAGGCTAAAAAATAGCATAATACTAATTATCCTGAGCACAAAGATAAAAAACTTAAATCTTAGATTAAAACTTTATTATAAAAATAAGATTGTTTATATTAGCCTATTGTCAGTGCTATTATCCTAAAATATTAACTAAGGAGCGCCTATGATTCACTTGTGGCTATAAATTTATTATTGGAAATTTGCTTCCGATAAATTCATCAATGTTTAGTGACAGGTTAAAGAAATGGAACGGCATGGTGTGAAACTTTTACCGAGCAATAGAATTGAAATGGAGAGGTTAAAATCTCAAATTGATGAACTAAGTCTAAGATACGTTGAAAACCTCAACAGTGGTCCTAAATTCCTGCTCCTAAGTGAGCAAGAGTTGGCTGGCATGCCTCATGAATTTATCAAGGTTAGCTTTACAACCCTTCTTTCTCTAGCCAAGCTTAGATAGTTTATGAGCTTTGCATCTCCCCTTGCCTCGGTTCCCCGGAATTGTAGAGGTTAACCTTTTTGAAGATTTACTCAATTTGTTTTTGATAGAAAAACATTATACTGGATGCCATAAAATAAGGGTTGATCCCTTGAGAACATAGTTGGTTGGCAGCTAAAACTTCCTCTTCATTGGTCCTCTTGCCTAAGAAATGTTCCCTGCCACCACACATGCATGTGTGTGCACAGTTTCTTTCTCATAGCTAACAGATTGAAGCAGACCTATAATAAGCTTAAACCTTTGCATAGTTCTTTATATAGTACTTCGAACAAAAATATATGGGATACCAGATAAGCACACAAATAAAGAAAGGAGAAAATTAAGGAAAAGGTTATACATAAATAGTAAACGGCCTCAACATGTAAATGTACTTCTAATGCTATTGCAGAAATCTAATTCATTGCTAATATGGGCATTTGAATTCTCCATTTTTTTTTCCAGGACTTGGAAAACACAAACAGCAAAAGGAAGATTCTTTTAACAAATTATCATGTTACACCAATCCTTGAACACTGCAAGGTACTTGGAGCTGATTTTAATACCTTTCCATGTCGGAAAATGAATACATCTTTGTCTGTATCCAAATACAAGTACTCAACTTAGTGGAATTTGTACCTTCGTGACCATCAATGCTATTTATTTGAGTATCTAGTGGATTCATCAGAGATCTATATTTGGAATCAAGCCTTTTCACATTGCTAACTTCTCAAATATTTAAAATATGTTTTTTCACCAACCATCCTTGTTTTTGATTCATGTTTCAAGGTTGGGTCTACTAGAAAGTTGGTGGCTACTGCTTATGGTCAGAGAGGAGGGAAAGAAAATCTTCACATCTTAAAAAAATTGGTAATTGCTTGAGGAACTTACTGCTAATGGGTTCACTTACTATTTAATCGTATTCACTTCCCAACCGTACTTTCTGATATTCTCTTCGCAGGTACTGTTGCGTTGTAAGTTTGCACAGTTACTCGGGTACCCCAACTATGCAGATTTTGCCACAGAGCTGAGAATGGCAAGGTCATCAGCAAAGGTTCATTTCTTATTGCTAGTTAGTTTCTGTCACTTCTAACCAAGAAAGGCTAGATCATCACCAAATTGTATACCCTTTTCTGAGAATTTCTAGTTAGGGGTACATTTTTGTTGTCTTTTTTCTTTTTTTCCCTAACAATTGCGCCAAGTATCCTGGAGTTTGCTCTAGTTGCTATTTCTACTTTTATTTATTTGTTTATTTATTAGGGAAATTCTGCCATGAGAACCAATTCTGAATCGGGCTTTGATCACAACCATTCATGAGTTCTAATGAATTAATCTTTCTTGAAAATGAGCGGTTGAGATTAAAGCCTGATTCAAAATTGGTTCTCATGGCAGAATTTCCCTATTTATTATTATTATTATTATTTGCAAGAAATCAACATATGTAAAGTTACTTTAATTTGCTTTTTTGAAAAATCCGTACTATTTCCTATGAGTTTTTCCATAAAAACATTCCTTGCAACATGGGTATCATTTTGTATAAATCAGCATGTCTTTAAGATTTAGGATAAGGGAAGCTCCTTACAGGTTTGTCAACACTATCAGGTATTCCAGGTCACTAATACTTAATGAACATTATCAGGTAATCCAATTTTTGGAAGAGGTCTCAGCAAATCTTACTGACCTGGCAGAGGGAGAGCTCAATCTGCTGAAAGATCTAAAGGTGTTAGAAATGAATTTTGAAATGTTTTAAATTCTTCAATTTCTCTCACCTTCCTCCCTTATAATTATGTTATTTTCCTAAAGCTAGAGAAAGGAAGAGGGTGACTTTCCTTTTGGGATGCATGATTTGCTCTATTACATGAAGAGGGCTGAAGAAGAACACCTTTCTTTTGATTTTGATTTTGGAGAAGTCAAGCACTATTTCCCTGTCAATATTGTCTTGTCGGGAATCTTGAAGATATATCAGGATCTCTTTGGTACTAGTTTTTCTTAAACTTTTTATTATGCCAATATTTCACATTCAAAAAAACATTAAAGCTGGAAATATCTAATTTTTTATTAAAACTAATCCATGTGACAACTTGAAATGCCAAGCCATTGTGTCTGCCCCACAATCCAATAATTTTTGAAAAAAAAAGAATGCTGACATAAATGGATTCCACTTGTCCATTGCCACATTAGTTTTGGTGCATGGTTTTTCTGATTTGTTTTCATAGTTTCTGTTGAATTAAGCACTTTCAACTGTCTACTCCATTGACTGATTCATTTTGTAATACACTTGATAAACCCAAAAGGTGTTCTGATCCAAGGCCCTTATTTTCAAGACCTGATAACTATTAAAGCTGAAGTTGTGTACTGGCTGGTGTGGTTTCATTTTAGTTAATTTATCCAACATTAAGTAGCCTTCTTATGTGACAAGTTCAGGTCTTCGATTTGAACAAGTAACAGATGCTGAGGTGTGGCATGAGACTGTTCAGCTGTTCTCTGTTCATGATTGTAGTACTACTGAACTCTTGGGTTACTTCTATCTTGACATATTTTCCAGGTCAGTAATAATCTTTTGCTCCATGAACTGTTAGTTGTTTGCCTCTGGTTTTTGTTCTTTGATTTTGTTTTATTCCATGAACAGGGAAGGCAAATATGCACACACCTGCGTTGTGCCTCTCCAAAATGGGTGTTCAACTTCAGATGGTACAAGGAAGGTTGTACTTCTATTTTAAAACATCAAAAGTAAAATGTGTCCCTGCTGCCAATTAGTGATACACAAATGCCAATAGAATTTACTGATACTTTTGCATAACTTGTTGTTTAATGTCACAAGAATATCCACCTCTTTATTATCTTTGAATACTTGTTGAACAAAAATATTACACGAGCAACAAAAGTTACTTTTGAACATTTTCTTATTTATAAAATGACTGTGACCTACATCAACAAATTTGCCTTTTCCTTTTGTGGTTCATTAGATCTGCATATTGTACTGCATCAGATAAGAATAATCAGTCAGCTTAACTGAGTTTATACTGCATACTTTAATAAATGTACACAATTGACCAAAATATCAATTATCTCTTATTTTTCTTAAGTGCAAAGTAGGGACTGTAATGGGAATATTGGAATTTCAGAAAGGAAAAGGACTTGATCAAACATTCTGTTATTTACCAGTATACATGTAAAGCAATCTTCAATGTACATCTGTTAAGAAACTTAGTTTTTTCTAATTTTCCTGGCTAGGTTTCAATTGCACTCCTTTTATCTCAGTGTCCAAATGAAAAGGATGGTAATGCAGCTCTACTTAGATTCACTGAGGTTATCACCCTCTTTCATGAATTTAGTCATGTGGTAAGTTAAATTTATTTCAATTATTTGTTTCATAATACCTTGCTTTGAGGACTAAATTATTCTCAAGCAGTTATTGTTATCAAATATCAATACTTAGTATTTTAGTTAGTATTGCTTAGCAATGTATTTTGAGTTACTGGTTGTAAGTTAAATTTATTTGTTTCACCCAAGCGGTTATTGTTATCAAATATCAATAGTATATTAGTTAGTATTGCTTAGCAATTTATTTTGAGTTACTGGTTGGAACTTTAGTTAGAGTTAGAATTAGTTGGACTATTGATAATTACAAAGGGATTATTAAATTGACCCTCATTAACCCTAATCTTGCAAATTAGCACCAAAAGAGCCTATACGCGACCATTAATCAGCTCCATAGTCAGTATATGTACTACTTTTGCTGATGCACACTGGTTTTAGACCTGACAACTTTGGTATCCTTGATTGCTTATGAGTTGTATTAGGCATTTTTCCCCATTTATGGTTTTGATTGATCTTTCTAGTTAAACATTATATGATTCTTGAGAGGCACATGAGCATCTATTAACATTTTATAGGTACACCACATCTGTAGTTGTGCCACCTTCTCAAGGTTTTCAGGACTTCAGTCAGATGGTGATTTTGTGGAAATGCCAAGTCTTCTTCTTGAAAATTGGTGTGCTTTAAATATTTTTCTAGTTCTATTTGTATATTTCTTCATGTAATTCAATCTCTTTAACACGTTTATGTAATTCAATCTCTTACTGGAATATGCATTACATTCTACTTAGGTGTTATGAGAGCACATCTTTGAAAATGTTGTCTGGATTCCATCAGGTAATGTTACTATTTTGAAAAACCCTTGTGAGAAAATAGAATTTCATACAAACAAATACAGCTAGATGTTAACCATTTATTGCTGCAGAATTGTATCTGTGGCTTTGATATGAAATGAAAGAAGTGAGCCTGTATTGGTAATTCTTTTTCTGATTAATTACCTGTAGGATATCACAAAATCTATCACAAGTGAGATGTGCAAATCTTTGAAACTAAGGCGTGATATGTTTTTTGGCTTGAAGATAAAACAAGAGATTCTTCTTTGTAAGTTTTTGAGTGATTTGATGTTCTATATTTCTTCCAAAAGAAATTCATTAAGCAATGTATTTGTTTGCACGTCTATCACATCTTTGTCTCTATTCTTATAACTTTAATACAGTTGCACATCAAATGATCAAGAGGGATGGGAAATGCCATGGTCTGTTGTGGTTGTAGGTCATTGTGGTTGATATCATTCAGGTTAATATACTGAAAATACTGATCCGTTGTTTCTATTGGGATCAGATTGGCCAACATTTGCATTGGGGTCTTATTGCTGGTTGATTTCATTTCTGTTGGGTTGGTTTATGGTTACTGGCCATTTTGGTCTTTGGTTGATTCATGGTAGGATGCAATTTTGTAAGCTCATAATATGTTAGATAAGATTCTCCATTTTATAATGCAAATTAGCTTAGCAGTTGTCTGTTTGAATCAACAGGTCTTCTTGATCAGATAGTACACTCAAGGGAGGACATTGACATGATAGAGCTAGTGAAAGATTTGCATCCAAAGGTACAAAGCAATGGTTGTGACTTGTCAGTCTTATAATCGACATTGGTAAATAGTCAAATACGAAGTTAAAGATCCATGTTTTCTTTTTTTTTAGGTGATGATGGGAATACCTTTATTGGAACAGACCAACCCTGCCTCATGCTTCACAAGACTAGCTGTAGGCTATGAATCAGTTTGTTATAGTTACATATGGAGTAAGGTATGGATGGATGGATTCGCATCCTCAACAGCCAAATTTCTGACTGTACCATACAGCCAACCATTTGTTTTTTAATATTTCAATATTTTAAAATTCAAATGTTGAATCCAAACCGTTGATCTTGTTTAATTTTACGAGGGATGCATTTTCATATAAATTTTATAAAATTTGGAGTCAGTTTGATACTTGATTAAGTGACAAAATAATGAACGTATTAGAATTAATCAGTGATAGTTAACCAGATTCGTTCATTTGTTGACCACTTGATCTAGTATCAAATCAACTCCAAATTTTATAAAACTTATATGAAAACGCATCGCCAGTAAAGTTGAACAAGATCAACGGTTTGAATTTAACATTTAAATTTTAAAATGTTGAAATATTAAAAAAAAATAGGTTGGCTGTACGGTACAGTCAAGAATCTGGCCGCTGAGGATGTGAATCCATGGATGGATTGGTTGCAGATATTCTAATTGGATTTCTTGATTAATCCATATTTAAAAAGCTTTGTTTCACAAGCTAAGGTGAATATCATTTACTTCATGTGTAGGTTTTAGCAGATGATATTTTTGCCTCAAAGTTTGACGATGACTTGCTAAACCATCATGCAGGATTGCAATTCAGGAAGAAGGTAAATTTTTTTTTTTTTAAAAGTAAAATAAAATAAAAAGAGAAGTACGTCTGTGTTGTGTGTAAAGAACAGCAAATAGCCTACATGACCCTGCAAAGAAATCTATGTACTCTGAAAATTTGATAAACTGATCCTCTTTCTCTATTCATTGCAAACCAGCCAAGTTACTTTTTTTCGCTTAGGCCCCTCAAACATGCTCATCATGCCCCCCCCCCCCCCCCCCCCCCCCAAACCACCCATTTCTCTCAAAGATTACCAAGATGAATGTTCAAGTATGCATTAGAATACATAGATCATACGGAATAAAAGAGTTGCTAACTCCTGAGGGTAATGCAGGTATTGGCTCCAGGAGGTGCAAAAGATACCCTCGAAATAATTTCAGAGTACCTTGGGCGGGAGCCCTCTATTAATCATTTTTTTGAGAGCAAGAGAAGTTCCGTATGATTTTTGTTCATTCTTTTAGTTTGTTAGACGTTTAGGTTTAGGAAGCAGATGTGTTTATCGACCTTCTCATCGATGAAGGTATATTTTTCAACTAATAGTGCCTTCATTTAAGAAAAACAATGGAGAATATTTGGATATACTCCATTTTTTGTAACCAATAGAATGTTAAATATTCTAGATTTTGTACTGTTGTTTTGGCCACTCGACGTCAAATTATATAAACTCATTTTTAAAGAGTACTATATGCATCTGGAAAATTGTAGTCATACAGATCACACATTGTTTTAGGTTGTTATTAAGCCACTTAGGCACTAATCTTTTGAACAGCGTGTTTTAGAAATATTTTAATAATTTAATTAAAATATTTCTTTCATCAGAAAATGGAAGGGCCCTCTTATTTTTTGTTATAGCTGTCATCTTATCGCAGCGTCTTATTTTGATATTTCGTTAATTTTCTAATCAGTACTATATTCATACATCCATCTTAAGAAAATCATATATAGGCCCTATCTAGTTATATTTAAAAAAAAAGAAGAAAATCATATATATTAATGTATTTGATTTTACTGTCGTGCTATTAAATGCAATTGCAGGGTATGAACTATGAACCAACAATAATGATCAACAAGGACAAACTTGGGCCCAGCGAAAGAGAATTAAAACTTCTGTTATTTTCTGCAATGCAGAATACTTCCATAATTAAAGTCTGTCATTACTGCCAAAAAAATAATTAAAGTCTGTCAATTGTGTACATAAAAATAGACCCCCACCACGAGCTTCTACTTGTTTTTTTTTTCACACTAAAACAATGAAAAAAAATGGAATTAAATTTAAGAAAAAAAATTCGGAATATTTGAGAACGCAAAAAAATTGTACTTTGAAAATGTCGGAAGATCCAAACGGCAGGTAAAATTTTAAAATAGGGTCAAAATTTGACCGTTTTATATATATAACTTTTTGTACGAACCCTTACAAAAGATTTGGTTGGTCCACTGTAGAATTTGCCTTAAATGTATATAAATATATATATATATTCTTTTAAAAATGGGTTTAGCTTGTGAACATGTTAACCAACCAAATTTTCAACATCCGGTCCTCCGGAGAAAATTCCTCTTAGTCCGCTGTTTGTTTTAATAACACAACAAAGCATAAAAAAAGGTACTCGAAATAATTCCCTGTACTACTATCACGTTATGAACTATACAAGACAGGTCAATGACACCAAAAATTTAATTTTATGATTCCCACGACGTAATATTAACACAAAAAAGGGTTCCCCACTTATGATTATGCAAAAGTAAACAAAAGGAATGAAAGAATGGGACACAGACAAAAAGACCACCTCTAAACCTATAATTTCTACATTAGGCACAGACATAAATACAGTATAACTCGTCTCATACACAAACAAACTAAAACCCCAAGGCTTATTGATCCTAATAGGAAAACTCATGGCCCCGAATCGAAATGTACTTCTTGACCCAAATAGCAATGTCCTCAGCACACGCTTGAGCCTGTGGAGTCCTAAGAAGCATGTCAAGAGATGCAAATTCATGTACTGCATCTTTGTAATCGAGCACTGGTGCATCAACATTTACCTTGCGCAACTCCTCTGAGTAGGCAATTGCACGGTCTCTCATCCAATCATGCTCTGCCACAACAGTCAAGGTTGGTGGCATACATTTAAGTGGCGGGCCTTGGCCCGGCACTAATGGGTTGGCCGCAGGGTGGTCCAGATCAAACTCTTTATCAGGTAAGAATAGCTTCCATGAGAGTACTGACATGGCCTTGTCATAGAAGTATGAGTTTCCCAACCTTAGTTCGGAGTGTGTTGGAACACTACCTATGAAAAAGGGGTACATAAGAACTTGCGCCACCACCTTCACAGGTTCAAATTGCTTCCCTGACTCGACTGCTCTGCAAGCCACATGGTTGGCCACATTTGCACCACAGCTAACACCTAAGAGGACACATCTGTTCAATGGAAAACAATTGCTATAATTGAAAGATGGGGAGAGAGAAGAAAATTAAAGAAACAACCAACTAGTAATTGCTCCTTCTTTGTAATTCATGTCTGGAAAAAAATTGAGAAATGTTGCAAACAAAGCAACCTGAACATGTTAAGTCGATACAAATTTATTCATCCATATGTTTATCCCTAAAAAAACCTCACAATAGATTGCACCCAGCCAAATGAGAAATCCACAAGAATTCGGAACCTCAAAGACACCTAGATATATCTGTGCACTTGCTGGACTTTAGCGTTGACCAGGAAGATGAGTTGTATACTCATTTTATAATCTGTCCATGTTTCTGTTTAAAACAACATTTATGTCCAATATGAACACAATCAAAGGTACAGGATTCAACAATGTCATTGAAGGCTGCTTAACAATTCAGATTTTGTAGTGGTATACTTCACATCTTGAGAAAAAAAGGAAACAAAAAAAGAGCAAATCAAATAAGAGTAAGAAAGAGAAAAAAGAAAAACGAGAGTACCTGGAAGGATCAGCATGGGCTGCGAGCCAGGGTTCAACAGTGGCAGTACCAAAAGGATCAGTACCATTCACAATCCTGCCCTCGGCACCACCACCGCCAGCGACTCCCTTGGCAGAAGCAATGCTGGCTAGATTTGACTGCTTCCCTAGCCATTGTAACACCTTCACCCCATCATCAAAGGCTGCTGGGTAACGGCTCTCTGGTGCCAGCCTGTAACCTACCGCTACCACCATCGCATCACAAGCCTAAATGGATGAAACTTGATGAGTCTTTTCTTTCATTCTAAACTAGCTGATAACAAGTCGCATGAATATGATTATGCTCTTAAATTTAGTTCAGTTCAAAATTCAAACAGAGACTTCTACTAAAATTATCAACTTTTGATTATTTTTTAGTAAATTCAGTTGTTTAATTTCCAGCTCTTTGCTTCCACAAATGAAAACCAGATAATCCAAACTAAAATATTGAACTAAAATACAGGCTAATAATTCACTTCCATTGAAAGTCCACATTGGTTTTCCATTTCAGCAACCCGGTAACCATAACCGATAATCAAATTATATTAACAGATCTTTTGACATATATAATATCACTTATCGTTACAATTTTTTTCCCATTTCTTTCAAGCCAATTTTTTTTCCCATCAGTTTAAAATTTTCAAACCAAAACAAATTCCCTACTTCCCCAATTTGAGTTCAATTCAAGCAAAACAAACCACAATAGGCCATGACCCTACTGAACCTCAAGACAATCATTCTCCCCTCCAATTCTGCACTAATTAATTATCACAAGTAAAAAGTTAAATTAAAAAAAAAGAAAATAACAGAAGGATATACACCTTTGCAATCCTCCTACAGAAGAAATCATTAGCGGAGGAGATATTACTTCCCATAACAAATCCACCTCCATGAAACTGCACAATCAGAGGCAGCTTTCTAGAACCCCCTTTGCTCTGCCTCCCAACGCCGTTAATTGACGGAAGGTACCCTTGATACGCCTCCCCCTTCTGCGCTTGCCTCTGCGCCGGCGCCGACGCCGTTAGTTCCGGAGACGGGAGAAAGATCCTTACCGAAAGAGAAGAGAGAGGGTCGATGTGTATGTCCTTCGTCGCCACTCCGTCGGCGGCGGAGAAGGAAGGGTTCGCCGGAGCTGCCGATTCGTCGGCGCGGCATGTGATGCCAAAGGGATCTGCTTCCGTTTTTACGGTCGGCGACTGGAGAAGAGACTGGAGGCGGTGCTTCAAGACGAGCTTGAAGAAAACGCTGTACAGCTTCACCGCCACGGTCGGCATCTCCTCCGACGATCCCTATCCTTCCATGCCCCGCAAATCAATCGAATTGGGTAGTGAGAAAGAGAGAGAAATCGAGATTTGGGAGTGAATTGGAGACGATTTGGAACCAGATTTAGTAATGGGATTTGAAACTTGAAAGAGGGAGAATGGAAAGAGGAAGGAATACGTCGCCTGTTTCCCTTTACCGAAATTAATTAATATAAAAATTTATACTGAAAAAATTTTAATATACAGAATTATTATTTTTTTTTAATAAGAAGAAAGTTCCAACGCGTTTCAGAAGCGAGTTTAGCGATTCTCCTTCGAACGCGTTTATGAAATGCGCTCCAGAGCTTGGAACGCGTTTTATAAACGCGTACGAAGGGCGATAAATTGAGCCCTGCAGTTACGCCTTTTGAGGCGAGTCAGGCCTTCGTACGCGTTTATGAAACGCGTTGCAAGCTCTTGAGCGCGTTTCATAAACGCGTACGAAGGTCATCTCCTTCAAATTCGAGAAATAGCCGTTTCTTTCTATTTTCGTTCGCATTTTCGCCAGAGACAGAGAAATAGAGAAAGAGAGAAAAAGAGAAAGAGAGAAGGAGAGAAGAGGAGAAGGAGAGAAGAGGAGAAAGAAAGAGAAAGAGAGAAGCCAGCGGCAGCGGCAGCGAGGGAAAGAGAAGAGGAGAAGGCAGCGGCAGCGACAGCGAGAGAAAGAGAAGAGGAGAAGGCAGCGGCAGCGGCAACGGCAGCGGCGAACTTGCGACAGCGAGGTTTTTTCCAAAATTATTTTGTATTTTGTATTTGAAATAGTGATAATTGTTGATAATTAAGAATTTAGGGGTTTAGGGTTTAGGGTTTAGTGATAATTGATGAAATTGTTGATAATTGATGCATGATGATAATTGTGAAATTGTGAAATTGTGGAAATTGTGAAAATTGTGGAAATTGTGCATGCCACCAATTGTGGAATTATGGAATTGTCCATATGTATGATTGATGATAATTAGTTAAATTTTATGTTGGATTTATTTTCTAGAAATGATGTATATTAAATTACTTATAAATATCGATGTAAATTTTAGTTTGTAATTATTGTGAAAATTATGTATAAATGGAATTAGTTAGTAAATTGTTGAAATAAAAAGAAATTTATATAGAAAAATTATGGTGCAAATTAACATAGTTTCAAATAACTGCAATTGTATATTGAAAATTATGTATAAATTTATTGGCGTAAATTATGGTGCATGAAAAATTTTAACATATTATGATAAAATTATTTCATTATTGATCAGTAATTATTGTGAAAATGTCAATTACATAGAAAAATAATTTTTGTTTTGTTCGTTTTGATTATTGAAAAAATATTAAATTCATTGTTGTTTTAAATTGTTGTTCTTATATTATTTGAATCAGATGAGTTCAGCAGAAGATGAGGCTGGTCCTTCTGGTGCTTCACCACCTCCCACCGAAGCACCCCCCACCGAAGCAGCCTCCACCCAGCCTCGGCCAAAAAGACGTAGGCGTCGCGCAGCCCGTCCGAGCGCGCAAAATGTCATTCCACCTGTGCAACCGGCCAACGCAGAAAACCAACAGGTTTTGTTTGTTACGGATAACGAGCATCTCGTTGGTTTGTCTTTTGAGGAGGTAATAGATTGTTTTATGTTAATTTATATTTTTTTATTTAATAATTTAGATTTCTTAATAGACTTATAAATTGTATTAAATGTTTATTATAATTTGTAGTAAAAAATTAATCGAAAATGCTTATTATAAATTGTATTATAAATTGTATTTATTGTAAATGCTTGCTTATAATATTTTTATGTTCAATGTAATAAATTGTATTTATTTTAAATGCTTTTAAATGCTTAAAAATTGTATTAAAAATTGCAGCGTGAAAAACATTTGGAGTTGAGATCGCACAAGCGAACAATTAAGGTGGACGATCGGATTGAGGGAAGGCTGATCAAACTGGGGCTCAGTCACATTATGAAGGTGAAGCATGTCAACATCGACATGCCATTACTGAAGGCAATGGTCGAGTTTTGGCGTCCGGAGACGCATACTTTCCATTTTCCCGTTGGAGAGATGACCGTTATTCTACAGGTAATTTATTTAAACTTGATATTAATTTTTTAATATAATTTTCCTATTAATTTTCACAATTAATTCTAACATATAATTTTCGTATTAATTTTCACAATTAATTCTAACATTAATTTAAACTTTATAATTTTCGTAATATTAACATGACACAAATTGCAATATTTACATGTGAAAATTAATTCTAACATATAATTTTCGTAATATTATCATTTTCACAATTAATTCTAACATATAATTTTCGTATTAATTTTCACAATTAATTCTAACATTAATTTAAACTTTATATTTAAAATTCAAATTTGAATATTAATTTTCGTAATATTAACATGACACAAATTGCAATATTTACATGACATGAATTTAACGTATTTTGTAATTGTTACCAGGATGTTGCCTTCTTATATGGTTTGCGCTCGACGGGCATTCCAGTTAGATCGAATACGAGAGGGCCCTGGGAGGAAAAGATTCGTGCAAATCTTTATCCTCATGAAGATTTGGGAGAGTGGCACCGAGAAAGGAGTAGCAGGGAGTAAGTGAAAAAAATAAGAATGCAATATTGATTTTGCATATTCAATATATGCATTGCTTACTTCTATTGATTATTTTAAATTTGTACAATGCAGGGGCAATGTTGTTGTGGGCAACAACATCAAGTTGAAATGGTTGCGGCAAAATTGCGGGATGGCGCCACAGGCAGATGCTCCTGGTGAGGAGTTAGACCGATACACGCGTGCAGTGGCTCTAGAGCTATTTGGGACGTTGATGTTTCCCGATATTTCTCAGAATTCTGTCCCAGCATACTTTTTAGAGCTCGTATCGGTATAATTTTCTTAACTTAAATAATATTTTTATTTGTTTACGAAAATAGTAGAATTCAATGTTACAAATTCAATATTATCATAATATTTTTTATTTTTATAATTTCGTTAACAGTCTAATTTTTAAGCAAAGATACTTTTGTTAAAACATATTAATACATCAGTTAGTATCGAAGATAAAGAAATTACCAATGACAAAAAAGAAAAAAAAATGTTGAAATGTTGAAATTATTATTCAATGTTGCAATTTAATTTTGTTATTTTCAATGTTGAAATTATTTTTTTTTTCAATGCGTTGTTTAATTTAAATGCAGGGCAATTTGAATGAAGTTCCGGACTTCAATTGGGGAGGTGCCACGCTTGCTTGTCTATATCGTGCTCTGGACCGTGCCTCCATGCGTTTCAAGGTTGTGACGGGACCTTGGATGCTACTATTGTTTTGGGCATGGTCATACATCCCTGTTTGTCGCCCAGAGGTTGCTCTGTTAGAGTTATGTCCTAGAAGTCAATAATTCAATGACTTAATTATTAGTTTATGTTTTGGATGAGATTTTATCATCTGTTCCTAGGTTTATTATTGACAGATCATTCAGGTTGAGGATCTGAATTGTAGATCTCTGTTGATCATTCTTTAGAATGACAATAATAAATCTAAACGGTCCATAATCTTGATAATTAACAAGGAACATTAATTATCTTATAAGATTAGTATGCAAGTTAAGTGATGATTAAGTTCTACAAATCATAGGTAAAGAGTTACCAACTTAATTGCATATGTGTATGTTATAGAACATAGCACAGGACTTGACCCATCGAAATAAACATATGGATTGTGTTATGTGTCATTGTTTATTTCGTCGTGATTTTGGTTCTAAGTTTGAGATGTTTATCTTTTCCACATGAGGATAGGTTCAATAAATACTGTCTACCGCTGATTCCCGATAAGGGCTGCTATACGGACTTTATTTATGTTCTCTTGAATTGTGCGGGGAAAAGTTAATCATCAAGAAAACCGTATGTCCCTCATTAATTCACTTAGTGAGTGACGATATCTGTTTGGGCCCCTTGATGGAGATAGATTGTTTGCATGCAACTTTATACAATTATCTCTAGATCAAGAAACGTATAATCTGCAAGAATGACACATTCCTATCTTGGATTATACGATGATATCGTGCGACATAAGAATCAAAATAGAGAAACATATTTATTCTCTTATGCAGGATTGAAATATTGTAGCAGTACACTATTTATGCGAATTGGGAGTCATAACGTGTTGCTAGATACCGCTTATGATTATTGGAATTAAATAACGATTTAATTCCATGGCCAACATAGCATAAATCCTCAAAGGGTCACACAAATAGGACATTAATCACACAGTGCATTATTTATTTATTCACAGCAGTAGGTTCTGTGGAAATATGATAAGATTGATTAATTAATTATATACCGTTGCGAACCGTTATAATTAATTAAGTCAATGGATCATATAGAAATAAATTAATGCATTAACTAATCCTAAAATAATTATTAATGAGTTAATAATTAATTTAGTTCAACACTTATCAATATAAATGGTTATATTGATTAATTGGGCCGTTATTTAAATAGCAAATATATAGCCCAATTAAAGAGCAAAGTTGAGGGACCTTAATTATATGAATTAATGGTCCAAATGAAGGGGTTTAATGGCCCATAAAGGCCCATTTCGTGGCAGCCATTTATGGTGGTAGGTTGGATGGCATAGTTGTAATTATGCAAGAGGTCAATTAGGTTTTGTGCTCTATATAAGGACCACTTATGAGAGCCTCCACCTAGACTTTTCTCTCTCCTCTCTTCCTCCCATTCTAGGCCGCCACCTTCCTCTTCTCTCCCTCTATTTTGCTCATGTGTTGAGCTATTTTCTCTCCACTAAATCAAGGTTGTTGATTGATGCAAGAGAGAAAACCATAGGGATTAGGCTTGTTCTTTGGGTATGCTAGCACGTACCTTGTAGAACGTGATTAATCCTCCTTGGTGGACTCGAGGGCGGTTACGAGACGTGGTGGAGACGGTGGAGAAGGCACGCTATCGATTCCCATGCCTTGGTCGAGCCCCGCGAATACGATTTCGCGGGAGGTATCGATTTCCCCTTTTTCTCGTGTGTTTGAATAGCTTGTGTACTAGATCTTGTGTGTGCTATGTTTGCTTGGTTAATTAATTGGTAATTAGCATAAAATGAAAATTAGCACACTTTCTAACAGTGGTATCAGAGCACATGGTCGTACTTAAGCTATTTTAACACTTAATTAAGAGAAATTGGCTAATTAATGGATTAGTAGAGATGATGCGTTTGTTTGCTGTCTGGAAATGGTATTTTCTGTGTTATTTCGCGTTTTTGGATGTGATAAGTTCTCTGGAAGATCTTTCCATCTACATGAAAGTTGTAGATCTGTGGATTGTGATTCTTTTGTCGTTGGATTCACATTTTTCTGAATTAGTATGGATTTACTGTGAATAAAACGGCGACAGTGCGCAGAACCAGTTTTTGCTTGCACTGTCCTGTTTGAATGGCTTGAAAGATTTATATTTTGAATATAAGTACCAGTGTTCTATGGCTAGAAATAAAGAGGACTTGAAGCTCTTTCTGAGCATGTATAACTTGTTGCATGACTCGGATTAATTAGTGGGTTTTCAAGTATGAAAAGGAAGATCTTGTCAGATCCAGTTTGTTGAGCAAATCGATTGTTCTAATAAACTGTACCAACTGAGAACTCCTTTAAAAATTCTGTTTAAATGGAGTTGTTCTATTTTGAGTTAGGATTCTAGGAAAATTAATTGCATAATTTTTCGTGGAAGTTTGGACCTTCAACTAGGTTAAAACCTTTCGATTGACAGTCTGTCCCAGTACAGAATTTGTTGATTGTTTAGGCTGTAACTTAATATTATTGAACTGAACTTGGTTGTTTTCTTTTCATGAATGGATAGCCTGTAGTCTAAACAAGTTTTTCTATGTATATTGTATATATAAAAACTGGATAGAAGGTGGTCTAACAGACCAAATGGTTGAGAGGATAAGCTGAAAATCTCATAACGGTGTTTCGTGCACTTGTAAGAGATTTGTCATTTTTTGATTCTCCCAGATGGTTTAAGATCTCTTCTTGAATTTTTTACTGGTAATCACAATTATGATAAGGAGTTTAAGTAATTTATTTGAGAATTTTTGGAGACCGAAAACTGTTGTTTTTGTTGGATTCCATTAGTTACGTTTTTTGGTAAATTACTGTTTTTCTAAGTATTCAAACTAGTTGAAATTAATTAGAAAACTCCTTGTTTGATCTCCTTTCTGTTATGGGATGTTGAAAGAACTTTCTAAATGAATTTAAACAAGTTTGGTTGTTTAAAATTGAGGATTTGTACACGGAATTTACTTATAGCAAACGATACGCAAAGATGCTTGAAAATCGTTAATTGGAAACAAAGTTCTTGTATGTGCTAACTTTGTTTTGTAGGTGGATAGTGGGTTTAGTATGGCTCAAGACTCAATGCCTTGTGGTTGTAAATGAATGCATGTGTGAATGTTTGTAATGCGGCCTTTGGTGCCATTAATTAATTTTTGATTAATTTTTTATGTAACTTGTGAGGCTTGCATGCCCCTAAGGATAGGAAGGGAATAGGATGTTTTCACATGTATTTTGTACCTTTATTTTATATAGGATTTAGATCCTTATAGAATTTAGTGGGAGGGACAAGGATTAGATTAGTTTTGCTCCATGGACGATGTGGCGAAACTAATGCAAGCGGGAGCCATACAAACCCACAACTATGAGATGCTTATATGTGATTGCTTGTGATTGCTATGAATTGTCATAGGCTAGGTATGGGTGTATGCTTACATGACCACCAAACAAGTGTCACTTAATTGATTGTCCCAAACAAAACATGATTAAGTTAAATCGCCCTCCTTCTCTCTATCCCCTTCTAACGTGTATGATCGTTCATTGATGCATTCTCGCCGACGCGGGACATCGTGTTCCATCATCCGTGTCGGGGTGTAAATCGGATTTACTAGGAGCAAATAGAGAAAGGTTACTTAACGATGTTTTCTAATCGGATTGGACATCGGGGCAAAGTTTGTGGATGTACATGTGATATTTCACAAACCAAGAATCATATGGAATGATTGGTTGGAGAACCTACTCTATCTAGTTGTTTTTGGTGTCACGCCGACGCTAGCACCATCTCAACGAAAATAGGGATCTTGGAAAACCTACTACATTAGGGACATTAAATAATTGTAGTGGGAGTTTTATTTGTTATAAATAAAACAATTGCATAAACTAAATGACCGTAAATTGATTTTGTTATAGATGTTTAAATTGTTAATTTTGTTGCGATCAATCTTTGAAAATAAACAAACTCGTTTCTAAAAGGTAGTTACTTGAAAGAGTAATACCGATTCCTAAGACACGATCTTAGTGAAGAGAAACTTGAGTATGTCAATTCCCAAAAACTTTCCTCAAACTACCCGAACGTAGCATCGCGATAATTGATTGACTTTTGGCGAAAAGTTATTCAATAAAGCGTATGGCTAGTATCCTCATTCAAAATTTCTAGACCTTTGAATTAGAGAATTCATACGGACTAGAATTAACTCGTACGCTCTCATTCGCTTACTCAAGAAAGTGTTCTTGGAGAAAGTAGATATTAACTCCATCATTTATGATTGAGTATAAAGAATATGAGTTGACCAAGAGATTATTCTTTTAAAAGAAGTTATATGAATGTTTCATTAGCTCACAAATCGAAAGATTGAAGTAGCTAATTGATGACTAGAGATATTAATCTCCGATATCAAGGATTGTTGATATTGTCATTCGATCTCTTTGGAATTATGAAGGATATAATATTACCTTTATGCACGCTTGTTGATACAAAAAGGTGATTGGTTAAGTATTCAAGAAATACTTCACCAAGGTATGAGTTGAAATTTCGAGACTCTCATTGATGACCATGTGTCACATGAGATGTTTCATTTGCCGTATAGGGAGGCATTTGAAAGGTTGTCCGAAGTACCATGATTGTGACGATTAGAAATATTCTAATCCTAAAGTGTATTTGTCGTTCAAATTATCTCACTATCTCTAATTTACACTAGTAACTTGATACTAGTTCATATGCTCGCATTTAACGAAATGTGTTGGCAATGAAGAATAAGAGAATGTTCGAGAGATATAAAGTAAACTCCGTATAGGAGATGACTTATTCGTTTAAGTCATTACCATTGAATACGTAGAGTTATCTTTATTAAGAGTTTATTTAGGAATTGAAGGTTGTATACCTTAATCCTAACCTCTCAAAACGTCTCCATTTCATATTTGATGATGGATGACTATGTTTAGTAAAAGACAAGTTCTTTTATCATGGATTTGTTTATATGATTTCATGCATCTTGATTGAATTTGCTTGAAATAGATAAACAATTTTGAATGACAAATAGGATGCGTAAGACTTGACATAAAGTATTTGACTTTCATGTTATATATAACCGCTTAGTCACATACATAAACGAGAACCGCATTATGAGAGTCTACGTAACGTAGAGCTCGAAATTCAATTCGATTTCAAATCGATTGATATGCGAATCATGTTTGTTAAATGACAAAAGCGCCTTTTAACCCATGAAGGTTTAAGGACAAGTGAACTAATTAGGACTTATACATATCGATGTATAAAGACCAATAAGTACTTGTGCAATGAAAGGTTGTTGATACTTTACTACTTAACCAACGATCATTGTAGATATTAACATATCTATTTGATAAGGTATAAGTATGAACCTTTTGACTAGTTCAAAGGAGTTCAAGTGTGAAGTTAAAAAGACCGTTCAAGGAAAAAGAAAAGTCTTACAATTAATCGTGGCAAATAAGTAGTTAAGTCATATGATTTGAAGTATTATCTAAAGAGTATGAAAATAGTTTCATAACTCACTCCATGAGGAACATTATGGAATAATGTGTCCAAGAATGGAGGTATCGAACAATATTTTGTATAGTTCGATCGATAATAAATCAAATTGACTTATTCGACTCGTATTAGGGAATTATGTTTGAGGACAATATTGTTTACACTGAATGGTGTTCCATCAAAGTCTATTGAGGAAGGTTTCTTACGAGATTTTGATCTCTAAGTATAATACTTCTCGAGATTTGGTGTTGAGAAGCTTATTTCAAGTACTGTGGACTTGTAAGCTTAAACCAAATAAGACACTATATATTTGTAGGATGCTTTATATTAAAAGGCACTACTTCCACGAATATGATAAGAACAAAGTAGTTGTTGCTAATCATAATGTAGTCTTGATGAATTGAAATTCTCAAGAAGAAGTAGTGAGAGTAAAGTGAGCATTAAAGGAGTTTATGCGTCACTACAAGAAGTACTCTTATGGGAAACTTGTCACTCCATACATGGTGCTTAGTGGGAGTTGAGCGGAACTTCATTCACAAGTTGTTTTGAAAAGAAGTTTAATAGTACGCTCCTTCCAATGAGGACTCAACCATCTCACGAGTTGATGATGTTCGAGAAACTCATGGAATATATGAGGAGTCAAGAACTCGTTCAACAAATCGTTGTAGAAGAAGTTCATGAACCTCAAGTACCAATCCTACAAAAGATCAACGAGAGTTGATTGCCTAAGCCGTTTGGTGCATTGGCTTCACGACATTCTCAAACTTAGCATATGAGAATCCGTTGATAAACAAGGAAACGATGGAACGATCCGATTCCACATATATGGTTTGAATTCATATGATCTTTAAATAAAATCCATGTATAACAACAAGGTATAGACCTTGGTTGATGTTCATGAAGGAGCAATCCATCAAGAACGTTTTAGATCTTCAAAAGGAAAGATCGACATGGATAACAAATCGACTATGTACAAAGCGCGGCTTCTCGCTTGTAGCTATGTCTAAGTCGATGACTAGTTGACTACGTACAAAGCACAACCTCTTGCTTGTGGCTATGTAAAAGTCAATAAAGATCATTCTAGCAATAGTTGTATTTCATATATATTGATATATGGAAAAAACACATAAAACCGCCTTCTTCGTATGAATGAAGGATGATGTTGTGCATTTGACACAAATCGAGGTTTTATGTATTGCTAAAAACATACGCATGCTTCAAGGATCCATAAATGGATTAAAGCAAGTGTTGTGGAGATTGGAATAAAAGTTTTGACAAGGAAGTTAAGGAGTTGAACTTCGTCAAAAGTATCTTGTATAAACAAGATATTCAGTGGGAGCATAATTGTATTACTTGTATTGTTCAAGATAACAATTCATTAAATTGGGAATAACATTAACATTAAGAAAATGAATATTGTCGAGATCTCTTTGGAGAATGCTTTCTCAAATGAGAACTTGGGCGAAATCACCTAATCCTAGGAAACAAAATCTATAAAGATAGATTATGATGGATGTTAGGTTTGAGCAAATATGCATATATTGACGAAGTGTTCTAGAAACACGAAAGTTACACTCCAAGAAAGGATGTCTAACTATACGTCACATGGCATGACTTGAGTGTTTTAACTCGGTCTATTGCAACTCGATTCGAGAAAGTGCATGAAATAGTTCAAGCATTCCTTCATTATGAGTTTCATTGTGTACGCCATATTTATGCATATGCCCCAATGTGTAGTATCCAAAAGATATGACAAACAGTTGTCGAATGGATACAAGAGAGACACATTAGGACGATAGTCAAGGATATCCTCGAGTACCTTATGAGAAAGAATGATATAATGTTTCATCTCTTAAAAGGAGCTCGTGTAAGTTAATTACACTAATGCTAGTTTTTCGAAAGATTGATATAATCACAGTTGAACTACGTATTTTGCTAAAAGGTGGTGTTGTAAATTTAGAAGGTGTTCTAAATGGAATATTACAACCGTTTCTGTCACCAAAGCAAAATACATAGCAACTTGTGAAGCAATAAAAGAAGTTTATTTCGGATCGATTTCTTAGTTGAGTTATTATGGTTCTAAGCATCTCGAACCATAACTTTCTCCTAAGAGCCCAATGTTACATTGGAGATTCAAATATGATCTATAACGATATCACTTGATATCATATGATGGTGATCAAGAATATATATAGGAGTGTATATATATATATAGTCAAACAATTTTTGGATAGGTTCGCGAACACAGCGAACACTCTAGCACGACCTCTACCTTGAGCAGTATACGAGATGCAGTTATGCATCCATACGTGGTGGACGTATGAGTAACTAGCTATAAGCGTATTATTTATTTTGAGGTCCGAGACATGTATATATGTAGATATATGACATTGTTCTCAATTCTTCGTTGGCTAGAAGTCACTACTGATTGACTCTAGGCCAAGTGGGAGATTGTTAGAGTTATGTCCTAGAAGTCAATAATTCAATGACTTAATTATTAGTTTATGTTTTGGATGAGATTTTATCATCTGTTCCTAGGTTTATTATTGACAGATCATTCAGGTTGAGGATCTGAATTGTAGATCTCTGTTGATCATTCTTTAGAATGACAATAATAAATCTAAACGGTCCATAATCTTGATAATTAACAAGGAACATTAATTATCTTATAAGATTAGTATGCAAGTTAAGTGATGATTAAGTTCTACAAATCATAGGTAAAGAGTTACCAACTTAATTGCATATGTGTATGTTATAGAACATAGCACAGGACTTGACCCATCGAAATAAACATATGGATTGTGCTATGTGTCATTGTTTATTTCGTCGTGATTTTGGTTCTAAGTTTGAGATGTTTATCTTTTCCACATGAGGATAGGTTCAATAAATACTGTCTACCGCTGATTCCCGATAAGGGCTGCTATACAGACTTTATTTATGTTCTCTTGAATTGTGCGGGGAAAAGTTAATCATCAAGAAAACCGTATGTCCCTCATTAATTCACTTAGTGAGTGACGATATCTGTTTGGGCCCCTTGATGGAGATAGATTGTTTGCATGCAACTTTATACAATTATCTCTAGATCAAGAAACGTATAATCTGCAAGAATGACACATTCCTATCTTGGATTATACGATGATATCGTGCGACGTAAGAATCAAAATAGAGAAACATATTTATTCTCTTATGCAGGATTGAAATATTGTAGCAGTACACTATTTATGCGAATTGGGAGTCATAACGTGTTGCTAGATACCGCTTATGATTATTGGAATTAAATAACGATTTAATTCCATGGCCAACATAGCATAAATCCTCAAAGGGTCACACAAATAGGACATTAATCACACAGTGCATTATTTATTTATTCACAGCAGTAGGTTCTGTGGAAATATGATAAGATTGATTAATTAATTATATACCGTTGCGAACCGTTATAATTAATTAAGTCAATGGATCATATAGAAATAAATTAATGCATTAACTAATCCTAAAATAATTATTAATGAGTTAATAATTAATTTAGTTCAACACTTATCAATATAAATGGTTATATTGATTAATTGGGCCGTTATTTAAATAGCAAATATATAGCCCAATTAAAGAGCAAAGTTGAGGGACCTTAATTATATGAATTAATGGTCCAAATGAAGGGGTTTAATGGCCCATAAAGGCCAATTTCGTGGCAGCCATTTATGGTGGTAGGTTGGATGGCATAGTTGTAATTATGCAAGAGGTCAATTAGGTTTTGTGCTCTATATAAGGACCACTTATGAGAGCCTCCACCTAGACTTTTCTCTCTCCTCTCTTCCTCCCATTCTAGGCCGCCACCTTCCTCTTCTCTCCCTCTCTTTTGCTCATGTGTTGAGCTATTTTCTCTCCACTAAATCAAGGTTGTTGATTGATGCAAGAGAGAAAACCATAGGGATTAGGCTTGTTCTTTGGGTATGCTAGCACGTACCTTGTAGAACGTGATTAATCCTCCTTGGTGGACTCGAGGGCGGTTACGAGACGTGGTGGAGACGGTGGAGAAGGCACGCCATCGATTCCCATGCCTTGGTCGAGCCCCGCGAATACGATTTCGCGGGAGGTATCGATTTCCCCTTTTTCTCGTGTGTTTGAATAGCTTGTGTACTAGATCTTGTGTGTGCTATGTTTGCTTGGTTAATTAATTGGTAATTAGCATAAAATGAAAATTAGCACACTTTCTAACATGCTCCTATCGGTGGATTAGGACAGCCTAACCTAGATTCATGTGTGCCGTTTGGCAGGTAATAATTTATAATAATTTTTCAATAATTTTATGCAAATTAGAACACATCAATCCTAACCTTCAAAATTTTCAGGAAATGGGGCGAAGCTCGGTCTTTCTCACGGAGCCAGCACCGCGGGGCAGTGGAGAACGCACGGGACTACCTAGCCGTGTTGAACGTTGAAGACGTCAACTGGTTTCCGTACGTACTCGACAGGGCTGTCATGCCACGGGTAGCACAGGAGGGTTCAGCGGAGCATGTTCGGTTGCCGCTGATTTTTTACCACATTGTTGCCTACTACTACCCCGACCGTTGTAGGCATCAGTTTGGACTGTACCAGTTTACTCCTCCTCCACTACCTGTGGTACGTTTGGTATATTTTTCCGATTTATCATACGATCAACTTCAATTTAATTAGAGTAAAGAACTAACGTGTTTATTTTAACAGAGTTGGGACGTGACACAGAACCTGCTGGGCTTCCAGCACGGTACCTATCGAGATCGCCCAGATTTTGCTACCATTTTTGCGAGTGCACATGCTGAGTGGACTGACGAGGCATTACAGGCACGCCAGCTGGAGACTCGATCCTGGAGTGCTACAGATACGATGCGGTACTTCCGATGGTTTTGGCGATACGGTGCCTCGGAGAGACCCACGCCACGAGAGGATGCCGAGGCACGTCTCCAGCGCACTCAGCAGCTGCCTCTTGCTCAGAGGCAGTACACAAACATGGGGTCCAGACTTCGCAATACGGTACATCTTAATTTTTTAAATATGGAATGTATGATTGGTAAATGGAATTGTGCAATATGTCATTATTCTCGTAAATTGCAGGGCAACTCTGCGCTGAAGAATGCACTTCATGCATTGGGACTGGTTGTGAAGAAGGGGTGCAGAAGGGTGGGAAAGGCAATTCTCGCCAACTGTCATTCGCAGTTGCATGATGCTTCCATCCCTTTGAGGTAATTTTAAATAATTTAATTTTTTGATTGTGTTTTTTGCATTTTCAATTCAATAATTTATAAATTACAGGTTGGAAGATTTGTTGGAGCAGCGAGGACTTCCAACAAATATTGAGGACATACCAGATTCTGGGGACGAGTCTTCTTCTGCACGTCCGACTGTACCCACAGACCTTCAGGCGGAGGATCTGATGCATGCGGTTAGTATTCGTTCATATGCAAGTTTCAATTTTAGATACTAATTTATTTATATTGACATTGTTTTTTTAATATTATAGGATGGTCGACTGAATACCGGGCGATTAGATGATATTTTAGGACCACGCACGTTCTTTCCTACTCAGTTTTCAGCCTCAGGTCCTACTCCATCCATGCATAGTGCATCAGCATCGACCTCGCAGTTTGCTGGCATTTCTCAGGATCCCACTGGCATTTTCCAGCCTCAGGATCCTCCACCGTACTCCTTTGCACCATTTGGTATGCCTTCCTCTTTTCCTGCATTTACTGTTCCTCCATTTACTGTTCCGTCAGTGCCTACGCCTTCTTCTATTCCATCATTTGGCACTCCGTTGGGTAGTATGGGAGGGACAGACTCGTTCAGCACTTTACTGCGGACGGCCGGAGATGAGGAGGGTGATTATGTCCCTATAGCGACTCCTCAGGATGCTGGGCAGCCTGTTGAGTTTGGGCCCATACAGCAGGAGGCTCAGCAGGACCAGCAGGAGGACCGCCAGGAGGAGGACGATGTGGATACGGACTCCACTGACTCGGGAGATGTTACTGCCCCGGGCATACGAGATAGGCGTGTGGTGAGGGTGATTGACAGATTTTCACCTTCAGGACCTAGGAGGAGGAGGCGACGTTAGTTATTTTTCGTTTATGGACTTGTGATTGACTTGTGTATTACTGATGTTGATTGACTATTTTTCGTTTATGACTTATGATTGACTTGTGTATTTATTGGATTGTTTATTATGACTTGTGATGATTGACTTGTGTATTATTATGACTTGGAATTTCGGAGTGCAAAGCACTACTTGAAACATAAACGTTTATGTATTGAAACGCCAATAAATGGAATACTCCAAACAACAACTTTTATCCATTGAACGTCAACACATTAAAACCACAACTTATAGTGCAAAGCACTACAAAAAATAAAGGAAAATAAAAAACAACCATTAAAATAAAACATTGCATTAACAATTCCAACTAAATTACATTAACAACCATAATAATAAAACACATAAATATTAGAATGATATAAATATTTAGAGATTTTGACTATCTACATGTTGTAGAATTTCATCCCACCATGGTTGCTCATCTTCATCATTCGGTTGTTGTTGATTACTCGCACCAGTGTTGTCAGCGAACTGAGCGACTTCGTTCCAAAAAGCAGCATCATCTTCTTGTTGATTACTCGGAACACTGTTGTCAACGAATTGAGCGGCTTCGTTCCAAAAAGCCGCATCGGTTTCTTCTTTTTCTATCTCTGCCATTCGGCTTGCCGCAATTTGTCGAAGTTCATCCCTCTTATTCATTTCTCTCAATTTTTGCTCTGATTTTTTGAGCCTTTTTTTCCTTGCCTCTTCTTCCCTAATTTTTTGTTTACGATCCATTTCTTCATTTCTTTCTTTAATAATCCTCTGCGTCTCTATGTCCCGAGCTCTTTGTTCATTCTCGTCGTGACGTTTGTGCTCATGGTAGTGGTCACGCAATATGTTTTCTTTGTAATTGAAAACTTGAGCACACCTTGTACAGGTCACTGTGTGGTCTCCATTAAAGTTGTATATTTTCTCGTAAACGGTCCAGTGAGTTGGTTCACACGAGAGGTAGGGTTTCGGTTGTTGTTGGGGGATGGGTTGAGGTTCTGTGTAATATTTTCTGTACCAGTCATATCGCCTTTCTCGGTTCAGATTCTTTTCGTGTTCCCGCCATCGCCGCTCCTGGTACTCCTTCTGTTCCCTTTCCGGCCCACCATTAATGTGCCATTGGTAGTGTATTTTTAACTCGAGCACGTCTCCCTCTTCAGTCGTGTCTTCATGGATGTTGTATTTCAAAGTGCGATAACAAGAGCGACAAATTGCCTCGTATTCTCCGTTTTCTGGTTGATTTCTATTGGCAGGGTAATGGTAGAAAGTTGGCCAATACTCAATGCGGGTTGCTCTTCGATAGTTTGGAACATCATTATTTGAGTTAGAGCTATTTCCTTTGAGTTAGAGCTGTTCCCTTTCCGGCCCACCATTAATGTGCCATTGGTAGTGTATTTTTAACTCGAGCACGTCTCCCTCTTCAGTCGTGTCTTCATGGATGTTGTATTTCAAAGTGCGATAACAAGAGCGACAAATTGCCTCGTATTCTCCGTTTTCTGGTTGATTTCTATTGGCAGGGTAATGGTAGAAAGTTGGCCAATACTCAATGCGGGTTGCTCTTCGATAGTTTGGAACATCATTATTTGAGTTAGAGCTATTTCCTTTGTCCATTGTACTGAAGGTTTTAACAAGAAGGAGGTAGTGGGTGTTTGTGCATTCTAATTCAACAATGACTGCTTTTATAAATAATTTCAGTAGTTCAAAGATGACATTGTAAAATCAAATATTGTCATGTTTTTTGCGGTCTTTATCAGAGCATGCTTGTACTTTTTTTTTCTAAAAATTAAATAATACACCTTCGAACGCGTTTATAAAGTGCGCTCCAGGGCTTTCAACGCGTTTTATAAACGCGTACGAAGCTCTGACAAACGAGAGGAAAGTGGACAGCATCTCTCCTTCGTACGCGTTTATAAAACGCGTTGAAAGCCCTGGAGCGCGTTTTATAAACGCGTACGGAGGGGAATTCGAATACTCGCTTCTGAAACGCGTTGGAACTTTCTTCTTATTAAAAAAAAAATAATAATTCTGTATATTAAAATTTTTTGAGTACAAATTTTTATATAAAATAATTTCGGTTCCCTTTACCTTCCTTTTCCTTCGCATTTAAAACTACCGACCTGAACATTAAATGCTTTTATATTTATTTTCTTTGTGTTGTGTTTCTTTCTTTTTTAGTTTTAGTACAAGACTGGAGATATTCGTCTTTCTTTTCAGAGTATTGACCAATGACCACACCACTGTAGCCATCCGTGCATCCACTTTTGTTTACCCATTCTTACCTCAAGCACTCGTCTACAATTCAGTCAATTCTACATTTAACTTTTTTTTTTTTTGGTGTTACTTGGTTGTTTTTTGACCGTGTATTATGTTAAAGATTAAATTATTTTCGGATTAATTTATTTTTTGTAGACTAACAACGTGCCAAAACGACTTATTATATAAATACCTTATGCATACGCAAATTTAAGGAAAGGTCTTGACATCATGGAAAAAAAAAATCGAAGTATCACTTGTACTAGGGCTGTCAATGAAACCCGTTTACCTGTTTATCTAACCCGTACCGTACCGTATAAGACGGGTATAAGACGGATATGGATAAGTTTTATTTTCGTAAAGTTAACAGGTACGGGTAATGAAATTTTTTCGTTAATTTAACGGGTATGGGTACGGGTAAAAGCTATTTCGTACCGTTTTCATAACGGATAATTGCCACAATTAAAAAGATACAATTACATGATACATATGTCACCTTATATTGCGTGATTGGTAAAAAAATATTGCTAGATTTTATTTAAGATTTATAATTCTTTCCATTCAGTGTACGAAAAAATAAAAAAACATAAACCTAAAATATTCGCCACCATTGTTGCACTTTATTAATATACTTATTGATATAATTTATTTATACAGAGTGTACAAATTTTATTATTATTATATTTATTTTTTACTGTTACCGTATCCGTACCGTTAATTCTTAACGGGTACGGGTAAAGCTATTTTTAACGGGTACGGATAGGGTACGGGTAAAGAAAATTTTAACGGATACGGTAATGAAAATACCTTCTACCGTACCCATTGACAGCCCTAACTTGTACGCAGAAAAATTGATACATGCGACATTTATTATTTTTTTTCCTCTTCATTTTATACAGAGTTTCTAACTTTTTTTATTATTTTTTTAAACAACAATATTCACAACGTGAACCGAATATTTTTTTGTCCATTATTTTCTGTTTTTTTAAGAAAGAAAGTTTAATTTGCCCTGTTTTCTTATTAAAAAAACATTACAAATTTTGCAATAATTGTTAAAATTGAAGATAAACTTTTCGTGATATGCAGATATATTTCGCTACGAATTAAAATATGCATAATTGCATATACAATGTGCAAATATTTTTCTTTTTCTTTTTTTTTGGAAGAATTGACAGTGGGCAAATATTTTTCTTATATGCATGAATTTGCAAGAATCGATCCATTACAAAATGCATTACAGAAAAATAATATCGATTATAATTGAAGTTACGGATACTTGGATAGACCATTGCCGTTCTGCAAGAATCAAATTCAAACTAATTTTCCATGCAATTGATGACAATTATGTTTTAGACTCTTTTTTTCTTTTGATAATCATATATATGAAATGATCAGGTACTTGTTTCTAAATTCTTCCGCATAAAGTATAAAGTATGCAGACTAAAAAAAAAAGAAAAAGACAATAATGTTTTGGACGCTGCTAACTGCTAACTACCATCCACAAAAATTTCGCCAAAATTTCGTCCAATGCTATACATTTTTTTTTTTGTTTCTTTTGAGTAGAATGATTAGTGTTTTTTTGGTGTACGGGCATGTTTGGCACATTTAGCTCTTCATTTAATAGGCTTTTACAGTATGTTAATCCTGTTGGATATAGTTTCATTTCTGTACCCCAAAGCTAAAAAATAAAATAAAAAAATAAAAATGCATCCCCAATTATTATTATTTGAAAATCATTACCCTTTTGTCGTGTTTTCTTGACAGTGCTTATGGTTCGGAACTTTTGTCAGCTTCTTCTGACCCCCCCCCCCCCCCCCCCCCCCGGTTTCTAGAAGCGATTTACCATCATGCATCATGCTTCGCTCCCTTATATTTTCCAAAAAACACGTTGGATGACATAGGTTTTAGAAGACGGCGCATCTCTGAGATTCACTTAACCATTAAGTGCAAAATTAAAAAAATGCATAAAAATATATAGCAGTGTGTTTTATGCAACAACGAATAGTGTGTAATAGTTTTGGACGAAATTTTCATTATCAAATGTATTTTGGACTGGGTTCAAATATGTTTATTAATTGAGGGATTAACCTGGACATTCTATTTTTTTCACTAATTTTTAATCTTTTTAAAAATGTGGAGATGGCGGGCAGTTGCTTATGAAGCCAGAGATAGAGAGTTGCTTATGAATTATGATTGCTTTTTGGATGTAATAGTTCTACGATAGACAGGATATTACGAGGGAATCTCTTAGGATGATTCCTGCTTTTAAGGCTTTATATTGTATGAACTTAAGGTTGCTTAATAGTAAATCTTAGTGACCTGCTTGGGCTGCTCTCTTTCAAAAAAGAAAAAAAAAATCAATAACAAAGAACGAACGCCAGCACCACTATAAAGAATCCTATATTTAATCTTTGCTCCTTCACAACAATACAAAGGGTAAAAAAAACAAGCTATATTATGTACATATACTATGTTGATTCTTTGGTTAGCAGCAATTTCTCCTAAAACAGATGGCAGATTCTAACAAAGTATTGACCAAGCCCAGAAAAAATTATCCATCAGCATGATTCAAACTCTTTTCCTAAGCAGCTACTCCAAAATTGCAATCGAAGAAATGCAGAATAGGAGCCCTATAAGCCTAAAACTACTAACTCCTGAATAGATACTCCAAATCTTCAACGGTCAAACGGGTGTGGTGGGAACCCGTTTCATCCTCCCCAAAGGCTGATGCTACCATCACTCTCTTCTTTTGCTGCAGTTATGAAATTTAATCAACTATTCAGTACATAGGGACATAGCAAGTTATTAAGGCTGTTTTTTTTTTAACATAGCATGTTTACTGTTACATTTCTAAAGATATCCACATTATTTTCTTTTCCCCTTTTTGTCAAATAGCCTCCCAAGTACGGAGGTCTGCATTTGTTACTAAAATGCAAAAATATCTACATTAAATTATTAACATAACTCAAGGTTTATCCTTCTATATAAGAAGGAACAGAAATGAGCATGTAAAGTTCCTATCAAACCCAAAATCCAGCAGGCTGATCAGCTCTAGGCCGAAAAATATTTTATTCTGCTATTAATCATTAAATAACATACCTGCAGTGCCAGGATCCTATCCTCGACAGTGTTCTCCACGGTGAGTCGAGAGACAGAAACAGGGCGGGTCTGACCGATACGGTGGGCCCGATCAATAGCCTGATCCTCAGTGGTAGGGTTCCACCAAAGATCAAGTAGCACCACATGGTTCGCTGCCACCATGTTTAGCCCCAGACTAGCTGCTTTAAGAGACATCATCATTACTGACACCTGTGCACCATTTGTTTGTTTGTTTTTTTCCATGGAAAATGAACTTTGTTAGAGAATTCCATGAGTGAACAAGAACTAATGTTTATTCCAATGGTTCCATGAGAGAACAAGAAATACATCAACCCCAGTTTAGACACCAAAACGGACACATATAACACCCAAAATCCTGCCTATGTAACTAAAAGTCAACTACTCAACTATTCCAGATATTCACATATAACAACAAAAGCTCATGATGACTGTACAGGTATATATACTGGTGGTAAGTAATAACTATTTTCCCCTTAATCTACAAATACTTTTCCTTTCCTAAGAAAAATTGATCAAAAAACAAGCAAAGAGTAGCATTCAATTCACAGTTTACAAAAAGAAAAAAAAGAAAGAAAAAAATGAGACTCGGTAAAACAAGTTGCTAGGGTAATAATTAGTTCTAGGTGATTTAATATAACATCCATATTAGTGATGTAATGTTTGCAAATAATACAAACAATGGTGTGCCCTATTGCAAAAACATAAATGGCAACAACAAAATAATGGTTAATCTGCAAATAGACCTGAAAATTTTGTAAAAGTGCAACCCATAAAACACACAGGAAAAAGAAATAATAAAGAAACCTCAGGAAGTGTGTTGAAATCTTTCACAGCCTTCTCTCTGGCGGTGACAGACATGGTCCCATCAAGTCGTCGATACTGCAAGCAAGATTCCTTCAATGGCACTTCCAGCATATCCAACATTCGGGTCCACTGTGAGAACACTATCGCCTTCTCAGTAATCACTGGCTTCTTTTCAAAAGGCTTCCTTTCTATCTCTTCTCCACCCTCGCAGTTCACTTTCAGCGGTGGCAAAGAATGTAGTATTTCAAGTGCCATTTTTATTTTGGAAGAGTAGCCCGTGCAGAAGACGGATGTACGAGGCAGTTTCAAATCACTCAATTCTTCTTCTTTTACCAAGGTGCCTCCGGAAAGAGAGGATTTTAGGGCAGTTTTAGTGAACAGGGAGGCAAGGCTGAGTCGGGACTTACATTTGGGACAAAGAGCACTGTCCTCTCCACCAGTAAGTCTCTCTGAGATACATTGGTTGCAGAACACATGCTCACATGTCGTCACTACAGCATCCTCAGGAGCATCCTGCAAAAAATATGCAATTCAAATCAATTAGGGTTTCATATATGCACAAAAGTAGCTGATACACATCATCTAAGATCAAGAAAGTGGTCCTCCAATTTCATCATTTGCAAAACAGATCGAACTTTGTTGAGAACTTGATCTGTCTTCAGCACCTAAAATCTTTTTTTAACTTTCTAAAGAAGTTTATATCAATACCAAGACATGAATACTGTAAATGTGGTCATTGGTGATAATTGCTTGCAAATAATAATTTGGGATGAAAAGTAATTTTTGCATTCTCCAGGTCCAGAAGGGCTTTCTGTGCCAAGGTTCCTTATTTACTTCAGAAACGTTTTGAAAATGCTATGCAGTGACAAAGTTTTGCAAATGATACGAGTACTTATCCTCCAAAATGAACCATCGAAGTTCAGGAAACTTGTCAGATAGAAAAGAAAATTAATGATCCCATAATAAAAAAGAACTGATTGACATTTTCTTGTTCCCCCCAGAAATAAAAAAATTTCAGCTTACATTACATAGACCACAAAGAGCAGAACTAGCTTCCAGGAAACTAAGAAGATGCTCCTGTTTCTCTCGAGGAAGCTTGCTTGCCATGTCTACTGAACTCCTCCAGTTTGTATTTGAATCATAACCATTGACCATAAGGGGGTGGTTGCATGCCTGACGGAGCCGTAGAAGCATCAGCAATATATTCACATAATTTTGCCTCACAGTGCCTGCATCTGCATAGACCTGAAGCACCAACCATTACAATGAAAATTTAACTCAGGAAAAATGATCAGTTAATGCAGGACTTAGAGAAATAGAAAGCTTCTAGAAATAGGTATTGTCCTTCTAAAAACTATATTCAACCTAACTTGATCAAATATTTCCACAATCAGTTCTATAATATCCACAATCCAACATATAAATCTCATCGACTTGGTTGTAGTTCAACTTGGGGTTAACAAAAGAAAAACCACAATATGTCGTAGGGTCATAAAGTTAGGTGTACTTAGCAGACATCTTTATTAAAAAAGAAGAAAAAAAAAAGTTTTGGGCAACTCACAAACATGAGAAAGGACCATGTGGAAACAAAACTAAAATTACAGTGTTATTCTAATAATTAAGAGGAAAGAAGAGCTGGGTGATAGTAAAAACCTTGAACTGCGCTCTGGATTCCGATTCAAGTGCAGAGTAGAAAGAGCGTTCATCAGGTGAGAACCGCACCTTTTTAAGGCTCACCGTCTTGGGTGGCAAGCTTATGATAGGCTTCCCATCAAGAAGAGACCCTTTAGTGCGACGCAGCATTATAGTCTTTAACACAGCCTGAAGCTTCTTGTACCCGGTACTAGAGTTCTTATTAATCGGGTTCTTTATCATGGCGACAAATGAACTATACGATGAGTATGGCTCATACCTCAGGAACCTAAAGTAACTGTACAAATCATCAACCGCATTTTGCATTGGAGTACCTGATAAGCACCATCTCCTTTTTGCTCGCAGGCCCCAGCACGCCCTTGCCACCTGTGTCCGGTAATTCTTTATACTCTGTGCCTCGTCTAGGACAACCCTGAACCACCAGACCTTACCCAGAGGCTTCACAAGTGATTCAGCAAGAGCTGCTTGAGGATTTTCAAGCTTCTTTTCCTTCTTTCTCTTCTTATTCAACAGTTTACTTTTACCCCCACCCTCCTCATCTTTGTCATCTGGATGTTTTGGCGCCTCCATGGTGACGATAGCATATGTGGTCAAAACCACATCGTATTTGGCTAGCTCAGTTGGATCCTTTGTACGGCCACTGCCATGATAGACCAAATATGATAACTTGGCTTCCTTGGAAACCTTTCTCTCAAGTTCGTCAGCCCACTGCCGTAGGACACTCGTGGGACACACAACTAGAGTCCCAGCTGCAATCCGGCCAGTTGTCTGAGCCATGGATGCGCAAGGAAGTAGGGTGGTAAGCCGGGGCTTCTTTGCAACATGCAGCATGTCACCATTAGAATTACCCTTGTCCTCATCCTCGTCATCATCAAGGGTTAGGGTTTCGCACTTGACTGGTGGTCCCATTGTTGCTGATTGCACAGGAGGTGGAGACCTCTCAGTTAAGATCAGGGAGATTGTCGATACAGTTTTTCCCAATCCCTACAAAACCATTACAAAAATATTAGTCATCTAGAATACAGTTTTCATAAGTTCACAAATAGAACAAAGACAAGATAGAAAGTTAGAAAACCTGATCGTCTGCAAGAATACCGCCAGAGCAATGTGGGTTGCGGGTCTCCTTTTGAATCATCCATGACAAAGCTATTTTCTGCAAAACAATGCCAGGAAGGACCGATAAAAAATGAACACAAGTTTGGACATAAATTAGAAACTTAAACCTTGCAAAGTTAGGAACATGACATATGATCCATGTAAGGTACCATCTGTAGACAGGTACATACCCAATACATTCAAACAAAAGATCTCTTGTAATGTTCTTAAGAGGAAAGAAGAAAATTTAAACACCTGATGTCTAAGCAAGGAGACAGCCAAGGCACCTTCAGGAGGGACAGCCTCAGAATTTGGTTGCGATAAATCCTGTCATAGCATCATCAGTAAAAACTCTGTTACAGCATTATCAACTTAGTACAAATGAAGAGAACCTCTTTTTTTTCTTTTTAGAAATATTGCACACAAGTTTGCACCCTTTGGCGGATAACACCTAAATTTCTCATACTAGCAATTACTACCCAACTTTATATTAAGGGCATGTAAATGAAACCGATATTTTACAATAGAACATGTGTGCACCTTGTAAATAATATGTTGAAATTTTTTCTTTAACACTGCAGGTCGGTTATTTGTAAAAAACAGAAAGGTCATCGCAACAGGGTGCAAATGTTGAGCTCGATAAAAAGTTAAAAACATCAAGGACCTTGGCATTCTAACCACTTTAATATCAAGTTAAAACCTTATTCCCAAAAAGAAAAACCATGTCAGATATTTTAAAAAAAAATGTTTGGAAGGCAAGGACAAACCTGGAGTGCAAGACGCAAGGTCGTTCTTTCATCAAAAGACTTATACCTCATTGCTAGTGACGGGAAATAACTGCTAGATGTCGGTCCAAAAGTAGGTCCACCATACAGAGGAGGATTTGGTGACTTCGCTACAGTACAGTCAACAATACATACATCATCATCTTCTGCAACATTGTTCATTTCAAGGCACTTTTTAACAGGATTGTGCATCCCTCCTGTAGCACCACTCAACTGCTTTGCATAATTTCGTTTGGAGGGAAGAGGTGATGAGTCAGTACTGGAAGGAAGTGGGGAAGAATCATCTGCATCAGAGATATCAGATACTGACATGTACATATCATCAGAGAGTACTTCATCACGTGCCTCATCTTCTTCTTCTTCTTCTTCCTCTTCTTCTTCTTCTTCAATCTTTGATCCACTACCAAAACCAAAGGGCATTGTGGGCATTTGCAATGATGGATCTAGGAAGTTCATCTCAGGAAAACTAGAAGTGCTTCTTCCTTCATGAGGATCTGTTAAACAGCTGTGTGATGATTCTGCACAACAAAAACCAATGCTATCCTTCAAACAAGTACCTTTTTATTTTTATCAATTACATATTAGCCTTCTCCTTTTATACTGTTAGCATACCTAATAGTATTTGACATTTGCCAAAGAATTAACACCTATGTTCTTAAACATAAAAGGTTCCATTTTTCCTCATCTTACAGTGGTCTTTTTTTTTTTTTCTATTTACTCTTCCTATAACTTTTGGACAATACAAAAAAAATAAGAACAAATGAAAATTGGTTCATTGTAACTTACAAAATTGCTGGTGGTTAGGATACTCAATTGTTCCAATTTGATCATAAACAATTCAAAAAGCTTTATAATGGAAATAAGGGGAAACTTGTCATCCTTCATAAGCACCTAGTTTTAAATTAGTTTAGGGATCCAATACTTTGAAGGGACTTCACTAAAAATTCAGATAAACTATGCGTACTTTTGCACCAGAAAAGTTTGCCTCTATATAATTGGATTAGGCCACTCGTACCACCAAACGATGAGAAAGACCAGCTGATATGTAAAAATGCACCCAGAAAGTAGCACCTACCGCCAACTCGCAAATGAGAAGATGAAGTATTATTCAGCTGATGTTGAAATTGCATATCATTGGGCAGGGGTTGAAGTTGTAGTTGCATGTCATACTCTGGGCCCCACTGGTACCCTGAAAATGCCCCTGCTCCTTGTACTTCGTAAGAAGGGTTCAGGTTAAGGCTAAGGTCTAGGTCGCAATTTGATATGTTGCTCATCCACTGCTCAGTGTCTGTCTCGTTGCAAAAGTTGTCGGGGTCTTCTTGTTGTGCCATATTATCCATAGGAAAGTAGTTACCATATGGCATCTCTTCATTTTCAAAATGATGAGGAGGATCCATTTTGTTATTATTCTCCATGCCCCAAAGATTGTGTCCTACTATATTTTATACGGGAAAAATTGCTAACAAGGTTAGCACCCAGAAAAACGTAATATGCAACATCAGAACCACATGTGTTTTGGGTTATCTACACATAACATCCGCACTTCAGAAACAGAATCAATAATGCTTGCAATTAAAAACCTTTAGGTCAGTGCAATTGAGAGACGTCTTCAATTGACTACTGACAACATTGTTGCTGCTCTAACCCTTCTATTTGCTAATTCAAATCGAACTAAAGTCATACTGAAGATGGTCCAAAATTAAAGAGCTTATGATTGAGATAACATGAAAAATTCACTAATAAACCTGACATTAGTTTAATCACAAATATCCCAGAAAATCTCATGACATGCAAATACAAGAAATAATGGGGACATTTGCAAATACGGTAGAATATTGTGTGTAGTTTACCCAGGTTCAGGCAATAATTAAAAAAAAAAGGAATTATACCTTCATGTCCTTGATATAAATTCGGGGAATGCATCTCTGGAGTGGACTCAAATAAAACCTCCTCTTTTACCTGCATGTTAGGATTGCAATCAAGGTATGGTATAACTAGCTAAAATTAATTGCATAAAAATTAAAAAAATTTAGAAATAAAATTATTTATGTAAGAACTAGTCACAGAGGTAAAAATAACACGGCTAAAACAAAGACACAAAACCTAGATATGTAAAAGATATTTACAAGAATCTTTTTACTCTTTAAGAACAAAAAAAAGATGGTATTCCAAATATAATTTCATAACTAAGTAAAAAAGAAGTTACATGGTTCAAAACAATATAACAGTAACCACCACATAAACTATCATAGTCAATTCCAATTTTTCATCCGATAAAACACACAACTTAGCAATTTATTTACAATATTTCCTCCACATGGCCACAGATTGAACTAAAATCAGGGTTTATACTTCACAATCAATACCAACCAATCATAAAATCCGTACAAACAACAAAATTAAAAGGTAGGGTTGAAAAATTCAAAAACAGAGATAGCGATTAAAGAAAACCAACAGGAGGAGAAGATGGGTCTTCATTCAAAATATCAAAAATATCAGTAAGGCTACAAGCGAGATTCTCCTCCAACGGAGCCGCCTCCATCGATTCGCCTAGATTCAGATTTCCTTCGTCTCCCATGCTTAGAAGCATAAATCTACCATAACATGAAGCGAAGACGAATAGAAGAAATCAAGAGAGATTCGCTATTGGATTGATTTCGGCGTCGAATCGAGAGAAGAAGAGAAGGTAAAGAGGAAAGGAGAGAAGGGGCAAAAAGAAAAAAGAAGGAAAGAAGGAAAGAGGAGGAAGTGGAGTGTGGGTCGAGAGGTTGCGCGATAGTTTACTTTCCTATCGCGAAACAATTCGACCGAGAATTTTAGGCAATTTTGATTAGTGTCACTGGAGTGTGGGTCCAGTAGGAGTGGGTCCCAGATGTCGGCGGTACAGTGCAGGGATGGTGAGGTGTACTGGGTGCAGTCAGTGGCGACGACTGTTTTTGCACGGAGACAGCGTAAGCGAGGTCGGTGATTGGTGGATTCCAATTTCTAAAATTGGAGCGGTCTTTTTTTTCGGTTCCGATAATAGAAGAACTAAGTAGGCCGAGTCGGTTTTTGGGTTTAGTCGTTTTGTATTATTACTTGTCAGTTGTCAGCCCAAATTGGATTCGGTTTTTTGTTGACGCGTTTATTAGGAAACATCCTATGAATTTCTTAACAATATTGGAGGTATTACGTGGAGAGAGTAGGGAAATTGCCGACAAATTGTGTAGAGAGAATAATAGCAAAAATAATAATTGACTTTGTTTTTTCTATAGTTAGATTGGTTTGATGACTTGTATACAATATATGTGGCTCCTGCATGGCTTGAATGGTGCAATTTCATGACGTTGATTTGATTTGGTCCTTTAATTATGCATTGATTGATTGATTGATTAAATTAGTTTGGTGATTTGGCTTCTATGGAAACGAAACGTTATGGCTTAATTAAGTTAATTAATTATATTTCGTCCAGTAGCTAGAGGTTTATTTTTTTTTATTTTTGGTTGTTTTGATATAGATGACTCTTTCGATTGGACTCCTATCTTTGTTTTTGGGGATAAAAATAGATAATAAGATGGTATTAAAAGTGCGTCCATATTATACTTCATAAAAAAGACGATACATTTATAAGTTGAAGTAATTAATCACAATCTAGCAGCGCTAATATATAGATAGAGATGTACAGATGCAAAACTTAATAGATTAGGATCTAAGAAAAGAAAAAGGAAGGAATGGTATATACATATGATCAGTGGCAGATACTATTTTATCTATTATTTAAAAATCAATTTAAATAAGATTGAATGCATACATATAATCGCAATCTAGCAGCACTTATATACTGTTGGATGTATGGATAGAATATCGTGAATTTTACGCAAGTATCATTTAGTAAATAAAAAAAATTAAATAGTGAAAATTTAATAATCAATTGATCATTATTCATTAGAAAACATGCAACAAATCTAATCATTTTTTTAAGCCAAGCTACTTCATACTTGCAAAGGTGAGATGCGCTTATTATTGGAATTCATATTTAAGCTTTATTTATACAATTGTGAAAAACGTTGAAGATAAATTATTGTTAAGTTATCCCTTTTCTTAAATATTTACACGAAAACAAACCTATGTTTAATTTTTTTTTTCCCTGTGTCTTCGAGAAGACCACTGAGATTGACTTCAAGCGTGGATCATTAATTATCAAGACGCGGTGCACAACAAATTAACTTGAAGTTAGTTAGAAATAATATACACAAGTTTATGTTTATTGTTTATATTTTAGGCTCCGTTTGGATAGATGTGGGAAGAAGGGAAGAAGGGAAGAAGTGGAAAGAAGTATATATTGGGAAGTGTGTAACTTTGTGAAAAGTTTGGATTGTTTATAATTTTTTTTAGGTCTTCTTCCTTCTTCCTTCTTCCAACCCCATCCAAACAAGGCCTTATAAACGCTGATGAATGCTTCCACAAAATGATCGGATACTTCCGTTACTATATGGCGAGTGACGTACATGACGTGAAGCAATATGTATTGTAATTTGTTTTATATCACAACTAATTTCTTTCCATATACATTTTTTTTTTTTAAGATTTTGAGCACACACATATACTTCCAACCCCATCCAAACAAGGCTTTATAAACGCTGATGAATGCTTCCACAAAATGATCGGATACTTCCGTTACTATATGGCGAGTGACGTACATGACGTGAAGCAATATGTATTGTAATTTGTTTTATATCACAACTAATTTCTTTCCATATACATTTTTTTTTTAAGATTTTGAGCACACACATATAACTTCCAATCAATTCTAGCATCTTTCAAATTCTAAAAATATTTAAGCAGATAGTATTAGTCCAAAATATACCTAAGATGGGATCAGATGTTCACTTGTGTGAATTTCCCTCAATTGCATTTATTTTTGTGCACAAACAATAGTTTATTAATTTAAAACATTCTTCTACAAAGAAGCTCCACTTTGTTCAGAAGGCATATGATATTTTCTAGCAACAGCGCGACTATTATTAATATTTTTTAAAAGTTTGCATTAAGATGTAACTAGATTAAATTATTCAATTTGCAGGCGCAAATACTTGTAAATACAAAGATATATATATATATATATATATATATATATATATATATATATATATAGAGAAAACCTATTGTGCATACTAATGTATTGGGGCTTCAATGCATACTAATTCAGATTGTTGGATCTGCTTCAAGATCCGTGCAGATTAGGACGCTAGATTAAAAAATTAAGATGTGCCTTCTCTTTATTCTGCTCCGCTGCCTTCTCTATTGACTAAATCGTCCCTTCTCTGAACAAATCTCTCTCTCTCTCTCTCTCTCTCTCTCACGAGAAAATGAAAACCTAGATCTCTCACCTCTTTCTCTCTTACGATTGCAACTCCTCTTCGTCTCCGACAAAAGAAAACGTCTCTCCGACTCCCAGTCAATCGTGCCTCTTGCTCTCCCAGTCAGTATCGCCTCTCTCCCAATCGGTCACATTTCCCGTGGAAGCAAGTTCAATTTGTGAGTGAGTTTAATTTTTTTCTGGAATATTGAGAGTTAATTTGTGAGTGAGTTGAAAAATTTTGCATTGTCGCCAAAAGATGTGCTTCCAACTGTCTATCTTTGCACCAACAGAATAGCACCAGATCATGAGAATATGGTTTGTTATTCTCATCTTATAGGAACTGTCGCTTGTGATTTTATAAGTTTCTCTCGTCAAATCACTTCAATTGATAAATTAATTGGGAGGAAAAAATAGCACCACATCATGAGAATATGGTCTTAATTGGGATATGATTCAGCACTTCAATTGTTAAATTAAGTAAAATTTGAAGCACGTTGAGCCTCAATTGTGCAATTGAAACTGGAACATTTGTTGCTATTGGTATCTTAAGATTTCTAATTGCTGCAATTAATTGGTTCAATTGTGCATACTAACTGTCGGCATAAGTTGCATTAGTTGATATGTTTCTATTTTCTGTTTCTAACCAACCTTCATCTCTTGTAGATTCTAGCTCCGTGGAAAGCTAGTCAAATGTGAGTAATGACTTTCCACTTTGTCATTGTAACGAGCTTGCCGTTTTTAAAACCTCATGGACGACTTATAATGGCTTTCCATCTCTTGTAGATTTTAGTGTTCTTCTTGTTGTTTGATTAGAATGAAGTTGCAATTTGGTAGAAGATATTGATTAGAATGAATGTTTGTATTTTCTGTATGCTCTAATTAATGGTTGCAATTTGGTAGAAAATAGTTGTTTCTGTACTGTGAATGCTAAATTAATGGATGCAATTTAGTGTTATTTTCGTTCTTCTGTTTCTGTACATGAATGGATACAATTTTTCAGCTTGCTATGTACCCATTGATATGTACCATGTTTACTTGATATGTTTCTGTTTTGTTGATATGTACCATCCCAAATGAAAATAGCTTATTGATATGTACCTATTGACATGTACAGAGGTATATGATATGTACCTGTTTTAGATATTCATCACAAATAAAGTACAAAAGTTATGTACCTTTGCTAAATGAAGTACCATGCCAATTTGGTTGATTGTCTGGATTGAAATTTTATTGCTACATGAAAAAACTTCTTAAAAAAGAACAATTATTTCAATTGGAATTATACATGTTCTCTTACAACAGTATTATGCATCTGATTTTATCGAGACTTAACTTCACAATTTGCAGAAAGCTATAAAATAACAAACATCCGAAGTACAATGTGCTAATAAATAGTCAGTCATTTGCCAAAACATTTTGAAGTACAATATTGCTGAAACAAAATACAATAGTCAGTCATTTGCTAAATCAACATTGTCAATTTGTACCATTTGCTAATTAAATCACCCCAAAGCCCCAAAAATTTCCTAATTACTTGTCATCTTTACAAAATCCCCCCCCCCCAAAAAAAAATTCCAGAATCACAAAATATAATAGTAAGTCACTCTTCTCCACTGAAATCTTCTTCTCCACTATCATTTTCTTCTCCATTGATTCCTCCATTATCATTTTCTTCTCCATTGAAATCTGCTGCTACCTGCTCATTCTCATTCTCATTCATGCTGAAAATTAAAAATTAAGAAGGAAAACCTTTATTAGTAAGCATATTAAACAGTACATATCAGCTATAATAGTAGTAAATAGATGGAATTGACTCCAAAATCTATGTGTGGTTATCCTTCCAATCTTTTAGCACCAAAATGTCACATTCTTTTCGAAATATATGCCACTATACAAAAGCTATATAAAAAATATTGTATACAACAAACTCCTACATAACACGCAAAGGTACATGCAAAGCTACTGTCCGTGTCTTTGTATTATAAAATGTCTTAATCTTACAAAAATATATATGCTGTATATATAGACAACACAACATACTCAGTTTTTTTTATTAATGAATAGTTAATCAGTGATTATGCTAAACTCCCAAAGTAATTGTATCAGTAACTATGCTATGCACTGTACAACCCTGAAATTTTTAGCAGTAAAGTCCTATATGCGTAATATTATCAAATACATACATACATACAATAAAGTTTTCACTTCTTTTGCTCTGGCAATTACACATAGAAACAATTCAAAATTAAGTTCCAACACCACCGACCACCCTCCATCCAAACATAGCATGAGAGAATGAGAGAATTACCTGGAAGCTTGAAATTGCTAGGAGTGTAAGTGGGAAGCCAAACCATTCACTGGGAGATAAGATTCGGCAAGAAAGTAAGTGAGAATCCAAATTGAACCTGAATTAAACCCCAGTTTCAAAAAGCTATACGCATTAGAAAAAAGGGGATAGAATTAAACGGTTATTAGAGAGAGAAAGAAAGCTATTGAGGTCAATGGTTCAAAAACCCCAATATCGGATCTTGTATTTCTTCTGTTCCTGATTGGCTGGAGCTAAGCGAACAAGTGGCGAAAAACAATAAAATCTGACATAGAGAAGAGAAAGAGAGGAAGATCCAAACCTCGAAGAAATGAGGCAAGTGGAATCCACAGTCGACCATGGAAATCAGAGGAGATATAGCTTTGCTTCAGTGGAGAATGTGGCAGAGCTAGAAGAGATGAAGAGAGAGCGGCGAGTGAGCAAGGAGCGAAATAAGGGGAGAGAGAAGAGAGAATCTAGGGTTTTGTTTGTCGTGAGTAAAAGAGAAGGGTTTAGTCGGCACGGGAGTGGAGCAGAATAAGGTGAAGAGACAGGTTAATTTTTCAATCCAGCGACTTTGATCCGCACCAATCTCGAAGCAGATCCAACGATCTGAATTAGTATGCATTGAAGCACCAATACATTAGTATGCACAATAGGTTTTCTCTATATATATATATATATATATATATATATATTGATGTAATCCTAGTAGATATGCATCATAATTGTTAGAGATATGTCCTAGAAGCCAATCATATTTGTCTACTTCTATAGTTTTATGTCATTGATGATTTTATATCATTTGTTCCTTGATTTATGTGTTGACAGTTCGTTCAGGTTGAGGATCTGAATTATAGGTCACTGTGTTTCATTTAGTAGTAAATGACAACAATAAATCTAAAGCGTCCATAATCTTGATAATTAACAAGGAACATTAATTATCAATAAGATTAGTATGCAAGTTAAGTGATGATTAAGTTCTATAAATCATAGGTTAAGAGTAACCAACTTAATTGCATATGTTTATGTTAATTGAACATAGTACAGGACATGACCCAATGAAATAAATATATGGATTGTGTTATGTGTCATTATTTATTTCGTTATGATTTTGATTCTAAGTTTGAGATATTTATCTTTTCCACATTAGGATAGGTTCAATAAATATCATCTACCGCTGATTCCCGATAAGGGCTGCTATACGGACGTTATTTATGTTCTCTTGAATTGTGCGGGGAAAAGCTAAATAATCAAGAAAACCGTATGTCCCTCATTAATTCACTTAGTGAGTGACGATACTATTTGGGCCCCTTGATGGAGATAGATTGTTTGCTAGCAACTGATACAATTATCTCTAGATCAAGAAACGTATAATCTGCAAGAATGACACATTCCTATCTTGGATTATACGATGATATCGTGAGACATAGGAATCAAAATAGAGAAATACTTTTATTCTCTTATGCAGGATTTAAATACTGTAGCAGTGCATTATTTATGCGAATTGGGAATCATAACTTGTTGCTAGATACCGCTTATGATTATTGGAATTAAATAGCGATTTAATCCCATGTCCAACTTAGTATAAATCCTCAAAGGGTCACACAGATCGAAATATAACCAAACAGTGCATTAATCATTTATTTGCATCAATGTGTTTTTGCGAAAATATGATGAGTTGATTAATTGATTATATGTCGATATAATTAATTAATTCAAACGAATCATATCGAAATGATTTAATGCATAAGCTAATCCCATGGTAATTATTAATTAGTTAATAATTATTCAACACAATACAATTTAATATAAATAGTTATATTAAATTAATGGGCCGATATATATTATAGAATAAATAGCCCAAATTTAGAGCATCAAATGGTGGATCAAATGAATTGAATTAATAATCAAATTGGAGAGTGCACAAAGCCCAATTGGGCCCATTATGTGGCCGGCCATAGAGGTGTGTGGTAGGTAGGTGGCATGATGGTAAATAAAGGGAACTTATTGCTAGGGTTTGAGCATTATAAAAGGACTCTTGTTGAGGCTCCTTGCTCATCTCTCTCTCTTCCTTCTTCTAGGCCGCCACCAACCTCACTCTCCCTCTCTTGGCCGCTACCTCTCTCCCCTCTCATCCACCTTAGCTCATGTGTTGAGCACCATACTCTCTCCACTTAATTAAAGAGAATTAAGAAGGCGAGAACGCTTGGGATTAACCTAGACCTTGTAGCTTCTAGCAAAGCTTGTAGGTCTTGGTTAATTTCGTAGTGGACTCGAGGACGAGCTTGGCACGAAGGAGGAGCTAGAAGCGCGCACAACCTACAACCTAGCCGGTTCGAGCCTCTTGATTACTATATCAAGAGAGGTATACCTTTGAACCTTTCTCTTTGTGTGGATGGCTAAGTACTAGATCTTGTTTTGCATGTTTGCTTGTGGCTAATTAGGAGTAATTAACCATAAAAATGAAAATTATGCACTTAACTAACAATAATTTGATAAAAAAAATACGATGGACTAGATTCATTGTATTCGATTCCAAATATTTCCTTAGAATATAATAAATACCTCACTAATTTTTTATGCTAAAGATGTGTTCATTCTCACACATATCTCCACTAAAGAAAATAGAATAAAATTAAGAAATTAAAATGTCTAAAGTGTTAGAGTTATGTCCTAGAAGCCAATCTTATATGGCTACTTCTATGATTTATGTTATTGATGATATTTGATCATTTGTTCCTTGATTTATTTATTGACAGGTCGTTCAGGTTGAGGATCTAAATTGTAGATCTTTGTAGCTCATTTATAATTAAATGACAATAATAAATCTAAAAGGTCCATTGACTTGATAATTAACAAGGAACATTAATTATTAGATAAGATTAGTATGCAAGTTAAGTGATGATTAAGTTCTACAAATCATAGGTGAGGAGTTACCAATTTAAATGCATATGTATATGTTACGGAGCATATATTGTATAGGACATGACCCGATGAAATAAATATATAAATTGTGTTATGTGTCATTATTTATTTCATTTGAGTTTGATTCTAAGTTTGAGATGGTTCAGTTTTTTCACATGAGGATATGTTCTATATATATCGTCTATCACTGATTCCTGATAAGGGCTACTATACGAACATTATTTATGTTCTCTTGAGCTGTGCGAGGAAAAACTGTTCATCAAGAAAACCGTATGTTCTTCACTAATTTATTTAGTGAGCGATGATATATGTTTGGGCCCTTTGATGGAGATAGATTATTTGGTAGCAACTTGATATAATTATCTCTAGATCAAAAAACATATAATCTGCAAGAATGACACATTTATATCTTGGATTATACAATGATATCACATGACATAAGAATTAGTCAAGGAAATACTTTTATTTTTTATGCAGGATTGAGATATTGTAGTAGTACATTATTTATGTAAATTGTGAGTCATAACGTGTTACTAGATACTGCTTATGATTATTGGAATAAATAGCGATTTAATTCTATAGCCAACATAGCATTAATCCTCAAAGAGTCACACAAATAAAGTTATAACCACACGATGCATTATTTATTTATTCGCAACAATGAATATTACGAAAATATGATAAATTTATTAGTTAATTAATTATATACCGTTGCGAACCATTATAATTGATCAAGCAAAAAATGATCATATAGAAATAAATTAGTGCATTAGCTAATCTCGAAATAAATATTAATAGGTTAATAACTAATTTTGTTCAACTTACTTTAATTAATTGAGCTATTTGAGCCTTCATTTAAATAGTTAATTAAAAGCCTGAATTTAGGATGGTTAAAAGAGCAATTAAAGGAATTAATTTAATGGGTTTAAATACAATTGTTATAGTCCAATAAAGGCCTCTCTAAGGCCGGCCATAGAAGGACAATTTTGTTCAAGTGGTAAATTTGAAAGTTAGATTTAGAGAGCTATAAATAGAGGGTTCAAGTTTTGAGCAAATCCTAACTTTTTTTTCTCTCTCTCCCTGGCCGAAATTCTAAAAGAGAAGAAAATATTTCAGTTTTCTTCTTTTTCTCTTTTTTCTCATCTTCTTGGCTCTATGTTGAGCAATATTCTTCCACTATTAATTAGATTAATTGAAAGCAAAAGAAGGAAGGGATTAGTCTCGATCTCCAATCGCTACCACGGTTTTGAGATCGTGGTTGATCTCTTGGTGGACTCGAGGTTAACCATTGGAGGAGAACGAAGAGAGGCGCAGCACACCATCGACTCCTATGCATCAGATTTTTCCTTCTTAATACTATTCAAGAAGAGTTATATCCATAATATTTTTTTTCTTGGTTAATTGATGTGTTATATGTTTGCAAGATCTTTTTGTGGTTGTTTGCTCGGTTTTGTGCTTATTAATTGTAATAAAATTGAAAAATGTGCATCCTAACTTACTAACATAAAGAATACCATCATTATGTCTAAAGACAATCGTAGAAAATCAGTACTTACGCTTCCGTTGCACGATATTTGTTCTTCAAATTTGTAAATTTTACACTCATTATTTTATTATTTTATATGATTTACGGATGCTGACAATTTATGTTATTATTTATAAACACGTCAATTAATGATTATATCTATCAATTTTCGGAGCATCTATCAACTTTTGTAATTATATAATTTGTATTGAATAAAGACAATAATAGACATGTATAACTCACTGCCAATAAAAAAAAAAAGGTTTTTATCTAATCTAGAAGAACCGGGATTCTTTTAGAACTTTTGACCTTCCGGCCATTATATTTATTTATGTACTTGTGCGTTCCTGCCATTATGTTTAGACAACCGTATATAAGTGTTAAAAACTTTCAATCACAAACTAATGTTACTGCAGCGATACTACAAGAAGCGATACATGTTCGAAGGCCTATTTACCAATTTTGGAGAATGAGATTATGGGGCCGTTTGGATCGCTTAGAAATTTGGAGAATTTGAAGAAGTTATAATTTCTAGGAATAAATTTATTGGGAAGTGTGTAACTTTGTTAAGAGTTTGGATTGTTTATAATAAATTTATGGTAGGAAGATGAAATTCCTCAAATTCCTTGGACGATCCAAACAGCCCCTATGAGAATATGAGATAGCACAGAGCATCTCTCCGTGACGACTTTTGTCTTTTATCTAGGCCTTTTACTCATTGACTTTTGTATTACGGCTCCGTTTGGATTCTATTTGAAAAAATAGAAAGAATGGAATAAGGAAATAAATTTATTATAAACAATCTAAACTCTTCACAAAGTTACACACTTTTCAATACTTCTTTTCACTTCTTTTCTTCTTCCCACACCTTATCCAAATGGACCCGTAACATAATATTTTTGTATACATTATATACTATTTTAGCCTCCACGATGGACAAAGTAAATTCGGTCTTCTAGACATTTGATGTCGGCAATGCTATAGCTTTCCAGTTTCCATTTGTTTAGTTAGTATTTTATATACAGACAAAACTTCTTTCTCTTTTACAAACGGAGGAGATTTGAAGTTTAGAGATGGCATCATGCTTTGTTAAGCCGGATTTTAGGAAAACTCTTCCGTTAAATTTAATGGCTTTTGAATAAGTTGCGCGTGACCAATGAGCGAATTGAATAAATCAATTCAATACTTTTCATGAGTTGTGAACTTATTCCGTTTGGATCGCTATAAGAAATAAGAGCAATAAGATGAATAATAAAGGAAAGTGTGTAACTTTGTGAAGAATTTAGATGATTAGAAATAAATTTATGTCTAGAAAAATGTTATTTCTTTATTTTTAGACGTATCCAAACGGAATCATTTAGCATTATTACTCTACTTTCGAAAATACGACGAGAAAAATTGTTTACAAACGAATGCGTTGATAGATGTGTCTCAGACAGCCAGGCCATGGTAGAAACTTGGTCTGGTATGGAACGGACGGTACCGGACAGGCCCAGGATGTGTCTCAGACAGCCCATCACTTCGTTTGATGGAAGTGGTACCAAGTACCAACCTACGAGGTACCACCTCTAGAAGCAGACTGGTTTCATATTGGCTCCGTTTGGATAGATGTGGGAAGAAGGAAAGAAGGGAAGAAGTGAGAAGAAGTATTGGGAAGTGTGTAACTTTGTGAAGAGTTTGAATTGTTTATAATTTTTTTGGACCTTCTTCCTTCTTCCTTCTTCCAACCTCATCCAAACAAGGCCATTAATATAATCCCCCTTAAAACAAATTAATTGTTAACAATAGGATATTCCTTGATCTTTTTCATAATTAGTGGAGTTTATTTTAATTTGTTGTGCTTTTGAATCACGTGTGCCTTAACCAACTTGAATACTTTCCTCTTTATGACGTAATTAAGCTTTCAGCTTACGAGGGATTGTTTGTTTTTCTTAGCTTTCTCTCGTTGTAACTGAATTCTCTTTCTAATTTCATTGGTGGCCCCTCTCATGTTGCTTTGTTTTTTTTTAAAAAAAAAAAGTTAAATACGTTGTATGCTTTCAATTTTCTTATTATTATTATTCTCTTATATAATAATGTATCTGTCTTCAAATGTAAAAGCCAAAAATTATGCATATAACAATTAGAGTTGTCGTATATATGATTACGATTAAGAAGACTAAACTTGTTTTGAGCGCTATTAATTTTTGTAAAATTTTATTGTTCCTTCTAAGATAGAGCCATGTATTTTTTTTATATACATTAGACATGATAGGGATCAAATTTACAAGGAGCAGAATTCTTCTTAGGGTGTGTTTGGATAGGTGTGGGAAGAAGGGAAGAAGGGAAGAAGTGAGAAGAAGTATTGGGAAGTGTGTAACTTTGTGAAGAGTTTGAATTGTTTATAATTTTTTTTTTCTTCCCATCTTCCTTCTTCTTCTTCTTCTTCTCTCATCCAAACGCAAGCATATTGTGCTGCAGGAGGTGTTATTGCTGCTGCAGGCGGCTTCTGCAAAGGTGGCTCGAGTAAAAAATGCAAATGACATGGTAATTTGACTTGACAATTTGGAAATTTCTACTATCGATTGTAATTAGAATTCCGCCTATGGTTTCTGGTGCAGTGGTTATTCCAGAAACAATCTTTCTGTGATGTATATATCAACCTTTTCTTCTTCCTTTGGCAAACTTAGTAAGAGTGTCGAGCCCGTCTCTAGAGCTGAAAAGCACACAATTCATTAGGTAGCATCAATGTTTAGTTGCCATTGATGTCCATATTCCATCATTCCTGTTTCGATCAAAATATATGATTGAGGCAAAAATCAAATTAACAATAAAAATGTCCAATCAATGGAAAAACTTACAATTGAGTGGATAATTTTGTTCACATTTCATCAATAATTCCAGCCGGGTCACATGCTTTAGTTTGAGTTTGGTTCTATTTTCATCTTGGCAAAGTATCAGGTGCTCACAACCTACTTGGCTATCAGCTTGTGTGCCCTTTTGCTTTTCGTAATTAGACTCGAGTAGATCTGTCTTATGCATAACCGATGCACCGTTTTATTGGTTTTCTCAAATATCTTAGTCAATCAATATACAACATTTTTTTATCAATATCTACCACTTAGAAGTTAGAAAACAATTAAAAATCTTTTAACTTTTGTAAATAAAATCTCTCACGACAAGTATATATATATAAAACCTTATTTACGTGCAAGATATATAATTCGGATGACAAAACTATCAATGCATAAATAAGAAGTTTGCGTATCACGTCTTTGTACCTTATCACGCGATTGTATAAAACATGAGATATTAAATTAAAAAAAAAACATGGTATTTATGTGAGAAAACTGACTTACGCATGCGAAAAGCTTGTCGATTCTTGATTATCGTTCTTATCAGGTGTGACGTATACCCATGCAGCTTTATTTACAAATTGACCTTTTAGTTTTTCTACATTATTTGATATATTTTAACCAAAATTATGACCCATAAAAAATACAAAATTGTGATTTAAAGTTAATGAAATGAGATGCCATATGAGTAAGACTACTCTACTTTCTAGAATTTTTAATTCAAATAAAGTTCAATAATTATAAAAATACAGCTTCACGAGGTGCTTAAAATTTCTCTATCAGGAACCAAAATCTTTATTCTTTACTCACAAAATTCTATTTTTTTTTTGTATAACTAAGCATAACACAAAGGCGGGGGCCGACCAATTGGTCCAATTTTTCCAGATTCTTAATATCTATATAAATCTTTTTTTTTTAAGCAAAAATGAGGTTCTAAGACCCCATCTTTTCATTAATAGAAAAAAAGTTTTAGCGAGATGCTAACACTACGCGAAAAACGTCAATCTGTAACTCTTCTTTTATAATGGTTTTCGAAAAAACCATCATACTAGTCGGTGTGGCAGTGGTGCAAATAATACCAAGTTCATTTAGTAACAGTTTTTATAAATAACCCGTTATAGAGCTTCCGTAAAAAAAAATAGATTTCCTCAACTCATTTGTAACGGTTATTAGATAATAACAGTTACAAATAGTTAACTTTAATTTTCAAACGGTTTTTAAATAAAAACCGTTACAAAATTGCCGAACTTTTTCACTTATGCTAGGGTTTTCTCCTCTCTCTCTCTCTCTCTCCCACTCTCCACCCTCCCTGCCGACCCACAGCCGCACTGTTCCAATATTGAGCCGAAAATTTTTCTCTCTTTTTTCATATTTATTTTCACTCTTAAACAATAGCCAAAAAATTTCCAAAAATTCTAAAATAATAAGAATTATAAAGAGAAGGAGAAGAAGAGCAGATTTGAGGTAAAAATAAAATAAAAATTTAAAAAATTTTCTTAATTTTCTATTTCTCCTAATTATTTCGGTTTAACTTTGATTTATGGTAAAATTAATAGTTTTTTGTTGATTTTTATGGACAATTTCAGATCCCATTCAAGAGGAGAAGCTTGGACAATTTGAGATCTAACTCATTCAAGAGGAAAAGAATAAATCAGATTAAAGGTACATTAATTCGACCCTCCAACGAAATTATGCATGCATTAATAATTTGCATATGCATTTAATTAATTAATTGTATTGTCATATAGGACCAAAATACCGGAACACAATCGAATTTAGGTCATTGCCCGTCTGAGATTAATCCATTAGGGATTAATCTTGGATAGTACTCCCGGTCGGGAGTACTACTCTTTGGATACGATCTGTCTCATTTAGGACAGCGAGTTGTACGTTAGATGCAATATGTTGTCTGAGAAAAATTCGACGGTATTTTTCCTTATTTCCCACGAATACGTACGCACGAGCAATCGTGTGTTGGCGTATTCAGGGAACATAAGGGAAAATGCTGCTGAATTTTTCTCAGACAACTCATTGCATCTAACGTACGCTCGCTAATGAGACAGAGTATCCAAAGAGTGGGCTAGGATGGTAACCGGCCCGAAACCTACTGACTAATTGACCATAACTCTAAACCCTGACATTTTGCATATATTTTATTGTTCAGATGAATCGGACGTGGATGTACACAAGCAATCGATATTCGGCTACATATTCAGAGGGGCTTGAAGAATTTATGGTTTCTGCGATAAAGAATATGAAAAGGACGGATGATAATAAAATATATTGTCCTTGTTGTGTTTGTCAGAATATGTTGAAATGGTCAAATTTAGAAGAAGTAAGAGTTCATTTGATTAGATCTAGATTTCAACTGGATTATACACGGTGGACACTTCATGGAGAAACTGGGGAGGAATATTTAAGTGTTGGGCCTAGCACAAATATATTGGATTCACAAAATGTGGAAGAAAATGTATTATTGAATGATATAAATATATTGGAAGATGAAAATGTATTTGATGATGTAAATGTATGTGATGATGATGATAATGTTGATGATACACAACTTAATGATGATTTGGATGAAATTGTGAACAATACAGATGAAGATTTTGTTGATAATGTTGAAATTTTTGGAATGTTACGTGAAGCAGATAAGATTAAGTTATATTCCGGTTGTGAAATGTCAAAACTTAATGCGTTTTCAAACTGTTTAATCTGAAAGCCAAAAATGGATGGAGCGATACCAGTTTCACGGCTTTGCTTAACCTTTTGCGTAAAGATTTTCTTTCAAAAGATAACCAGTTGCCAGATTCAATTTATAAGGCTAAGAAAATGTTGTGTCCTTTGAAAATAGGAGTTGAGAGAATTCATGCATGTCCGATTGACTGCATATTATTCCGGAATCAGTATAAAGATCTGGATAAATGTCCACAGTGTCATGCATCACGGTATAGACCGAGAGACGATCAGATTGAGGAAGGTAGTAAGGGACTAGCTTTGAAGGTGGTGTTTTATCTCCCAATAATACCAAGATTTCAGCGGCTCTTTTCTAATGCGAGAGATGCTAAACTTTTAAGATGGCACGTCGACTGCAGGAAAAAAAATGATGGTATGCTCCGACACCCTGCAGATTCTCCGGATTGGAGGAATATAGACAGAGAGTTTGAAGAATTCGGTAGTGAACCCAGAAATCTGAGATTGGGATTATGCACGGACGGAATGAATCTTTACGGCAACATGAGTAGCCGTCAGACTACGTGGCCAGTTTTATTGTGTATTTATAACCTTCCCCCCGGTTATGTATGAAAAGAAGATACATGATGATGCCTTTGTTGATTTCAGGTCCTAAACAACCAGGTAATGACATAGATGTGTACTTGGCTCCGTTGGTAGATGACCTTGGTAAATTGTGGCATGAGGGAGTGGAAATTTTCGATGCACACTCTAGAACTGAGTTCAGACTGCATGCCATGATATTTTGCATGATCAATGATTTTCCTGCTTATGGTAACTTATCGGGGTATAGAAACAAGGGAGAAAAAGCGTGTCCTATTTGTGGAGAAAACACTCATTCTATTTATTTGAAGAACTGCAGAAAAAATGTGTATTTGGGACACCGCAGATTTCTTAAGAACCGTAATCACCCTTACCGACGAAATGGTGAAAAATTTGATGGAAAAGTCGAGAATGGGAAAGCCCCGTTGCCATTGTCCGGGTTTGGAGTATATCGACATGTTAAGGACATCAAGGTCAAATTTGGTAAAAAAATTTGTAAATGAGATCCCGAAAGTATTATGGAAGAAAAAGTCTATATTCTGGGATCTTGAATATTGGCAGTATTTGAAGGTTAGGCATTGCTTAGATGCAATGCACATAATCAAGAACATATGTGAAGCTTTGATTGGTTGTATGTTAGAAATTCAAGGAAAAACTAAAGATGGCGTGAATGTGAGGAAAGATATGGTTGAAATAGGGATTCGAAAGTATCTAGCAGCACAAGATAAGGGCAAAAATCGAGTTTGTCTTCCTGCAGCACAATTTAATCTATCAAAGAAAGAGAAGAAAAGTTTGTTAGAATGCCTGAAGTCGATTAAGGTTCCTTCTGATTATTCTTCGAACATATCAAAAAAGGTGTCAACTAAGGAGAACAAATTAATTGGGATGAAATCACATGATTATCACGCCTTGCTGACCCAACTACTTCCGGTCGCAATTCGTGGAATTCTCAGTGAAGAAGTGAGGATGACCATAACTAAGCTGTGCTTTTTTTTTTCAATTCTATTTGCTCCAAGGTGATCGATCCGAGTAGTTTGGACAAGTTACATGATGGGTTCGTATTGACCCTTTGTGAGCTTGAGATGTACTTTCCACCATCATTTTTTTACTCCATGGTACATTTGACCATTCATTTTGTTAGAGAGATAAAAATGTGTGGTCCAGTATTTCTACGGTATATGTATCCTTTTGAAAGAGCAATGGGTCAATTGAAAGGTCTCGTTCGTAGTCGATCTAAGCCCGAAAGGAGCATAGTGAAAGGATATATTGCCGAGAAAGTTATTGAGTACTATACTGATTATTTGAATGATGTTGAACCTATCGGGCTTCCAAAGTCTCGTCATGAGGGTAGACTTCAAGGAAAAAGAACAATTGGATCCCATACTTGTGTACCCGATCTTAATGTTGTGAGAATAAAAGCACATATGAAAGTCCTCCAACACCTTGCCGTTGTTGCACCTTATATCAATGAGCATCTATCCGAGTTGCGTCAACAGTACCCGGCTTACGCCGAAAACTTGATTAACAAACAACACGAATTAAATTTTGTGCAATGGTTTGAAGGAAAGATAAAGTCCCAACTATCTGAAAAAATTGAAGTCGACGAAACTGTGAAATGGTTATCCAAACATCCTGATGCGGTGGTTCAAACATACCAAGGATATGATTTAAATGGATTCACTTGGTACACAAGGAAACAAGATGGTAAAAGCACTGTGCAAAATAGTGGAGTCTCAGTTGTTGCTTTATCTGGTACTAATGGAAGGGCTGATACTTATTATGGGTGGATTGAGGAGATTTGGAAATTAGATTACATCAAATTCAAGATTCCTTTTTTCAAATAACACTCATTCCTACAATGACATGGATGGGGTTGCATGGTTATCAAAGGAACTAAATGCCTAAGTCTTTGTCTAACGTGCTCAATGTCTAGACATTGACATCGGATTCAAGGGCAATATAAGTATAGTAGGCCATTTAAATTTGACAAGGCAGAACCATATATATATGTATAAAACATGACCTCAATTAACTGCTCAATTAGACTTTTTTTATTATAATTTGCTATTAGAACTTATTACATAATTTTAGGGGAGGCTAGGCCCTTTACGGCCTCCACACTGGTTGTGCCCCTGGTGAACATATCCTTAAGTTCAATATGTTAGTTTTAAATATAATAAAACAAGCAGCAATTACTTACTAAAATTTGTTCTTTCATTGTTGATTGCTTGAATAGATATGTCTGAAGGCGAACAATCAGATCATGAAGAATAGGTTGATGAAGAAGAAAAGGAATTGGATTGGCAAGAACAAATCAAAAGAAGTAGGACCAAGATGGAAGAGTTTAGGAAGCTAAGGACTAAAGGGTATCCTTTTAGCATTAAGTTTGACAAGGAAGGACTTGCAGAAGGTGATGAAAAATCTGTTAATAAATTCGGTACCTTCTGCGCATATCTCGCTAAACTAAGAGTGCCGATCACCATTGATAACTGGGGCAAGGATGTTTCAAAAGAAGACAAGGAAGACATGTGGAGCGAGATCAAGGTATGTAAACAAAACTTGTGCTCTATTATGCCTCTTACTTGTGTTTCGATTTGTTCCTTTCGGGGGTAGTTCTGGTATTTCTAGCCTTTTTATTCCTGAGCTAAGTAGCATTTTAAGCACTGTTATAACTTTAATTTTATGGATATTTCATTATGAATAAACTCAAAACTGATAATTTTTAAAACAGCTGAGAGGAAATGATTCCCATTAATATGGATTCTAAAGCAATGCAAATTTCAGAAACTATAACAATGACAACAGTGCAACGTTAATAAACTCAACAACAAATTTTAGAAACTGCAATGCATAGAAACAGAGGTGGATTTACATTGTTGGGGGGGGGGGATAATGTTATACATACAACAGCAATATTTATAACTTCTAACTTGTGTTTACTATTAATTTTGTCGTAGAGAGTGTTCAAAATTGCAACAAATGATGCAAAGAAGAAAGTTCTCGCAGTTATGGGCAATGGTCATAGAGCCTATAGGAGTAGGCTTGCACTTGAATTAATTCATAACTTTGATCCTCAAAATCCCAAAAACCCGTGCGATCTATTTCCAATCACGCCACAACGGTGGGAGGAGTTTTGCCTTAAGATGGGTACTCCAGAATTTGAAGCAAAGCGTAAGAAAGGTCAGGAATTGAGAAAGAGGTGGGACATGCCTCACAGGATAGGTTCTGGTGGCTATAAAACATCTAAGAAGAAGTGGAAACCAACTGACAAAATTGTGGTGCAATCTACTTCAGAGGGGGTAGGTTCCACTAGCATCACCATCAGTGACTTAGAGCCGAGGTCTCAAAGGTATTTCAGGGGAATGGCTGTGTCTACTAAGACAAAGGGTACTTACACCATCCCCCAATCAGATAAGACAACTTGTGAAGCATTCTGTCGGTTACTTGGTTTGACTCAAGAACTCAATTCCGGGTCCATCCACCCTAGTGAAGTCTTAAGTCGGGCAGTTGAGAAGCCAGAGCATTCGGGTAGAATGAGAGGAACATCTGCATGTACCAAGAAAGAAAAATTGTACGATAGAAAGCCGAGACGACCTTTGCATGAAGGATGCATGCCACAGGTTTCTATGGATGAGTTGGTCAAACAGGTCACAGAGAAATGTAAACAAGAATTGATCGAGTCGTCGGAGGTGAGGGATACCATTATGCAGGAGTGTTATAGGGAGATCCAGGGATGGTTAGCCTCCACTGGAGTACAGATTCCTTCTCAGCCGCACTTCGTGACGCCATCGCCGCCATTTCATTCGGTCGAGGTTGACTCAACAATGCCCAATGATCAGTTATTTCGAACAGTTGCTTCATGTTATATGCCTCCAGATCCTATTGGCATTGATCAGGTTGAATTCATTTTATAATTTATTATAAAGTAGTGAATTTGTTTATATTTAAAAAAATATGTGCGATTTACATCTATTTGCAATTTTCAGGAACCCATACCTTGCGATCTCTACCACTACGATAGTCAGAATGAGCGGGTGCACGTGGCCGAGGGACTTCTCTTGCCGTCTTTTCCGGGTCATATTGTACACTGTGAGCCTCTATCTCCTTTGCGTGCTCTAATCCAGCTTGACAACGTATTCGACGAGTACCGTAATTGGCTTCTTCCTTGTTTGTCATTGCAAGAGAAATTAGGCATTAGTAAGGGGGGTCGATTCCCATGGCCGAGAAAGGATGTGGAGATACGGGGACAGGTATCTCTTGATTTATCAAAATTTTATTTTACAAATACATCTCTAATATTATTAATACTCGTTTTGATTACAAAAAGTGATGAACTTGAATGTAGAGTAAGAGCAAAGAGAAAGAGAAGGGGAAGGAGAAAGAGAAGGGGAAGGAGAAAGCGAAAAAGGAGAAACCAAAAAAAGAGAACAAGAAGGTGACAAGTGCAGGTTCAGGTATTGGTCGCAAACCGCTCCTCTCAAAAAAGGTTATTGCTGGACTTTCTGAATCAGAACACGCAGTATATGACCTTTTGATTCTCACACCACAAGGAGAGGAAAATTTTGAACTGTTCGAGTGCAATCCGTGGGGTACACATGACGATGCGGTGAAGTTCAACCTTAACCTAGGTGACATCATCGAATGTTTCAAAAGAGAAGAATTGTGCATATCAATCATCAAGATGTACTCCTGGTAAAAACCTTCAAACTTAATATTTTTATTTATTTTCATTTTCAATTTTTTTTGAAAGGTAACCCGTAGGTCATAGTTCATTAATAAAAAAAATGTTTTAGTACAACAATTGCCTTCAGAAACTACTTAAATAAAACCTGGTGCCTAAACGGACAGTGAAACCTAGTACTGTCCAATACCCTAGAACCAAAACGAAAGGAAAAAAAACATAAGGAAACAAATACTAGAAAAAAAACACAATTCGAAAAACCCAAAAAGAAAAAAAAACAGATGTGAAATCCATTAAGACTAAGGCACCAGTAAAACCAAACCAAAGTAATGGAAGAACAAATTCAAGTGACATCTATGAATGTAGATATTGGATGATCCAACTTTCAAAAGGATTAGGGTACTCTAACGAAATCACCATATTGGATCCTGATCTCTTGGCTGAAGCTAAAGTAATGGAAGAAAAGGAGGGCGCAGTGGATTACATGAAGAACACGTTCGTAAATTAGCCATGCGAGTACTTTCTTTTGCCGTATAACCAGGGGTAAGACAATATTGTTTAACTAATAAAGACTAATCAAATACTTTCTAATTTTCCATCCATGTTAATAATAACTATATATTCAAAATTTCAAAGTTATAATGTAGATGAGCAAGTAAGCAAATTGTGTCTTTTGGCAAATCATGTATTGTGTATCCTCTTGCTTTCTTGATATTTCTTATACATAAACTAGATAGTTGAAACCTTTGATCTATTCTTGATGTTTGATACTTGACATGTTAATAATAATTAATCTCAATTACAGGTTTCATTGGACAATCCTTCTTATTAATATCAACAAACTAGAGATTCATTTCTTAGATTCTTTGGTACGCGAAGATGTCCCCTCGTTGTTATCGATTAAGCCGTTCATAATTATGTAAGTTTTTGTTTCTAAATTAGTAAAATAATGATGTCATTTTGGAATTGATAGAATAATTTGAATTGCATGCAGGGCATATAAAAATTACCTGATGGAAAAGTTTCAAAAAAGTCATCGTGGTGGCCGGTTGTTTACATGGTTCGAAATACCGGTACGAAATTATATCTATTAAGTTCTTGAAATTAGAATGGGTGAAATTATTAAAAATCATAACTAATTATTTCTGTACCCCTCAGAACTAAGGAAATACAGAATTTACCCCCCGAAAGTTCAAATTCCTGATTTTGCCCTCCGAAATTTCAGATATCTTCTCAAAATGCCACTGTCTCTTTTTTTTTTATATTATATTTAACATTAAAATAATAAAATTGAAATTTTTGGACAATTATACCCAGTCGATTAGACCAATCGAACCAGTGGCATACACCTCCACTCCGATCTTTCTCTCTGCCTTTGCTCTCTCCGCATAAGCACCACCTCCGAATTTACACCTAAGCAAATTCGGTTACTACCAGAACCAAATTAATTCTGTAAATTGTGAAAACCAAATAAAAAATCCCACTGCCTCATTTTAAGCTCCTTTTTTTGGTTGTTGTTTCGCTTGCATTGTTCCCCAAATGGGTTCTTGCATGTCGACCCACCTCCAGCAGCCTCCGGCGATGACCGGAGACTCGAGCGCCTCCGTCTCATGCTCCGCTTCTGGGTCGGAGAGGTGGGTCGCTAAGAAGGAGAAATAGTGTGTGAAGAGAATTGACAAGGTGAAGGCGAGGCAGAGAGGTACTGGACTGTTCAGTCGGGGACAATCGTTACACGACGGAGACGACGACGTTGCCGCCAACGGAGATAGCAAAGGCAGAGAGAAGATCAGGCGGAGCGGAGATGTATGCTCTGTGCTTTGATCTAACGTTCTAGCGAAAGTGGAGAAGAAGAGATCGAGCGAGACTAGTTCGTTTGGTCAAATTGACTGGGGTATAATTGTCAAAAAATTATAATTTCATTATTTTAATGTTAAATATAATATAAAAAAAAGAGACAGTGGCATTTTGAGAAGAAATCTGAAATTTCGAGGGGCAAAATCAGAAGTTTGAACTTTCGGGGGGTAAATTATGTATTTCCTCAGTTCTGAAGGGTACAGAAAAAATTTTCCCATATTTTGATTTTTGATCTTAGTGTCCGAAACAGAAAGGGAATGTTGAGTGTGGATACTTCACATTGGTCGCCATGAGATACTTATTGAACCATGTGGTGGAAGTCGGAGAAATACCTCAGGTATTTATTTATTTCAAATATAGAATTAGAGTTTAGGTTTTACGATTTAGGGTTCAGAGTTACCAATACTATAAAATTTAGGACACTCATGTAATATGTTTTGGTTTGTTTATAATCAATTGCAGAGAATCGAACCGGTCGGAGAACCTTATGAAGAACAACATATTGGAGAGGTAGTGGATGAGGTGATGCAATTCATGTACGGGGTATTGTTCAGCGGATAGAGGATTATTGTTTGATTTGCATTATTGTAGAGCATTATTGTTTTATACTTTCGATTATATATGCATAGTAGCTTGATTGATTCTTAAGGTTGATTTATATCATTGTTGATTGATATATTTTGATTGAGATCTGTACCAATTGGTACACATGCACTTATTTCGGCTAGCAACAGGGGCTAGCCACAAAAAACAACATTTTTTTTTAATTAATGACGTTTTGTAACGGTTATTAGCTAATAACCGTTACAGAAGAGTCATAAACTATAACGGTTATTCGATAATAACCGTTACAAAACAAACAAAAAAAATTTTAAAAAGTAAAAAGTTTTATAACGGTTATTATCGAATAATCGTTATAGTTTATGATTCTTCTGTAACGATTATTAGCTAATAACCGTTACAATCCACAAACAAAATAAGAAAATTAAATAAATTTACTACTGTTTGTAACGGTTGTTTTAAAATAACCATTATGAAACGACCGCTATCTGTAACGGTTATTTTGTATTAACCGTTACGAAACGCTCCTTCGTGACGGCAAAATTGTGACGGTTATTATAAAGATTAGTAACGGGGGTTACTGTGACAGTTGCATGCCCGTTAGTATTCGATCTTATTAACCGTTACATGTAAGATATTTTCGTGTAGTGTAAAGTTACAGAAATATCTATATAAACCATATTATCACACTTCTTTCAATTTGATCTTTACAAATTATATTATAACACTTCTTATTTTGACTTACCATCACGGCTCATAAAAACCATCCAATACGTTTATCTACTTTTTTTTTTTTCGGTGGTCAAATGGCTTAGACATGCCGATTGAAATTTATTTCCATTACATCATTTAACTAAAATAAATCATGTATTAATACAAGTGCTCCCACATTTTGTAAAACTTATACTTCATGACAAAAGACAGAGATTTATCGCCTTCCGCCATTTGGATGACCTCAGAGGTTTTGACAAGATTGTAAAAACTAAAAGGTAAATTTGTAAAGAAAGCATCACGTCTGTCCTAAGAAGTCGCAACTTAAAAATTTGTTCTTGTTGTTGTAGTCCTAGGCTTTCCAATAGTCTGCGGATCATTGAATATTCTCGAAACATTCCTTGCGTGATTCACTAAGCTCTTCACCTTCGATGAGCAAAGTCTCAAATGGAGTGAAGAATTCATGTATATAGCTGGAAATCACACAATTTATTAGCTAACGTCAATGTTTTAGTTGTCATTTATATCAAATTACTGTCATTAGCAAAATGCATGACTAAACCAAAAATGAACTTAACCACAAAAAAAACAGCCTATATATGTTTAATTAATCGGTGGAAATACTAACCAAGAAGTTATGACTCTGTTTGATTATTATTAGTAATTTAAGCTCCAGAATAATATTTTTATCGAGCTCAATCCAATTCATTTTGTGGGAAAATATAAGGTGCTCATAACCAAGTTGAACTTCAAATGTGATGCCGATTTATTTTCAATCAGCAGTCTTGATTGGAGCTGTCTCGTGCATAACATTTGCAATGATTGATTGGTTTTCTCAAATATCTTAGTTTATCCATTCAATATATTGAGAAATGCTAGTGTTCTGTATGGACGGATGGATCCGTCCAATACGATCGTTTTCACGTTTCTAAATTTCAAATGACCAATCTGAACCGTTCAATATATTTTCAATATTGAAAACTTACAAGAAACCAATTTTTACATTTTTTTTGTCAAATTTTTTACTATTTTTTGGTATTTTTTAAAATTCATGATATAAATATTATGGATCGTCCAATAACAATGATTTTCTAAAATACCAAAAATATAGTATAAAATTTTAAAAAAATGTAAAAATTGGTTTCTTTTAAGTTTTCAACATGGAAAACATATTGAACGGTTCGGATGGGTTATTTGAAATTTTAAAACGTGAAAACTATTATATTGGACGGAGCCCATCCATCCTATATATTGAACACTAGCATTTCTCCAATACATTTTGTCATCTACATCTTAGAAAATAATTTTAGGGGCTGTCTGGATTCCCCTAGGAATTTGGGAAATTTCATCTTCCTACCATAAATTTATTATAAACAATCCAAATTTTTCACAAAGTTACACACTTCCCAATAAATTTATTCCTAAGAATTGCAACTTTTCCAAATTCCCCAAATTCCTAAGTGCTCGTTTGGATGAAGGCGAAATTATGCCAAATAAATTATAAACAATCCAAACTCTTCACAAAGTTACACACTTCCTAATAAATTTATGCCTAGGAATTTGTCACAACCCGCAATGGGGTGGGGCAGTTTTCCGCCGCGAACACACAACTTCTGTGTACTCGCAAGGCATTTTTCTACAATCTTTTAAGGTTTAGGTTTCAGCTTACCATGAATTACCATGTTGTCTCCTATGACTCATTGAGTCCTCATGGCAAGACAATTTGGCCTAATTTCGCTTGACTTGATCGAGCCCGTCTCTACAACCTGGAACCCACATCCATTGTGGAAAACATACAAAAAGTACGGAATGAGAATTAAAATTCTCAGTGCAGATTTTTGTTCCAGTACGCGGATTTAAGGTAAAATCCAAGTTCTAGAAATAATATCCGTAAATAAATCATTTATTTGTTAAACAAGACAAGTAAAAATATTATCTGCAATTAATATAAAACAAAGCATACATGCGTCAACTTATATAAAACCAATATCAAATCTTCTTTTAAAACATGTTATCCAGTCTGAAATCAAAATTGGACAAAATAACAAAATCTGACTATGACAGAAGTCATATACATGTCGGACTGAACACGTGGCACGAATCCCGTCGCAGACAACACATGTCTGTATATGATAGGAAACTGAGCGTGTCAGGGGATCCGAGCATGGCAGAATTGAGCATAATATAAGTCTGGGCAAACCACAAATCTTCCCCTAACTTGGGTGGCAAAAGGGATCCGTCCCTTACCCAAGTAGCAAAAGGGGATACATAATTCCATAATCATAATCACTCAGGCCTCCTAACCCAACCGGTTGGGTGGCAAAAGGAGACCTTCCCCTAACTTGGGTGGCAAAAGGGATCCGTCCCTTACCCAAGTGGCAAAAGGGGATTCCAAATCCGCATAGCGCTACCGAACTAGCCGAAGCCGGAGGCCAACCGACTCCGGAGAGTGATGCAAGCATATCAAATCACACATATCAAGCACATCATATCATATCCCAGTTATTCAATCACATCATTTCATTCTTTTCAGTCAGATCATTCATAAGTCGGATTTATCAATAGCAACGGCATTTCTAAATATCTGACTGTTACTTATCAAATTTCTCAAAACAGAGAACATGCCTTTCAAAATGCAGTTTTATCAATAATTGGGCACTATCACAAAAATGTCTGCATACGGTCATGCAGACAAACGAATTTTCAATATGCACATGAGTAAAAATTATATTTACTTTAGTAAAGCACATAACCACATAAAATAACAAACATTCAAACATAGCTTACTAGTCACTTAAACTTTAACAAAAATCCAACGTAATTCCGCACCTGAATCGCAAGCTTAAACGTAGTTTCTCAAGATCTCGTGATGATTCGAGTGCTTGACAATTACCACATCTGGACTTCGTCTTCTTAATGATCCTTGGGCTTGATAGACTTGTAGTTAAACGGTCCTAGATCAGTTTCCTGATAAGAAGGGGTGACCATCTTATCAACCATTTCAAGGTTACGTAGAATTTCGAAGGTAAACCTAAATAACATATTCCTAGGCGGTTCTTGGGTTACCAAACTGATAGTCTTGGTTAACCAGACTGGTTGAGATTTGGATAGTTTAGGTTCAGATTATTTATTAAGAGGATTATGTTTTAAAATATATTATTAAGTATTTTATCTTATTATGAATAATTGGTTTTGACTTTCCAGTCATTAAGAGTTTATATTTTCCATTATATAAGTCATGAATTATATTTTAGAATGAAAATATTCACTTATTTATTATATAGTATTTCTCCAACATTCATTTAGTTGTGCAATATTTAATTATTTCATTAATACTTAATTAATTAGTTTGCATTACTTAATATTTATTAAATTATTTAGCTATTTGTTATATCGATAATTTAAATCAGAAAATTATAATCTAAAATTAAGAAAACAATTGAAAATAGAAAATGAAAATCGAAATTATTTAATTTGTTTGTTTGGGATCAGAGAGTCGGTGATTAGTGTCATTGTATCTGTTCTTGACTCACTCGGACTATTCTCATCATCTCCCGAAAAATCGAATCCCGCTTAATTAAAGAAATACCCAATTATTTATAATGGACTCTCCTCTAATTAATTAATTATTGAGCCTATTTTAATTTTAATTTAATCAAAGATTAAGCTTTTATAATTATATTTCAATTTCAGAATTATCAGCCCAAGTTCGAAAATTAGGTCCAGCCCATATCTCTTTTTTTTCTTTTCTTTTTCGGCCCAAAAAGTCTCGGCCCAAAACAGAAGCCAGCCCAACAAGCGAACTGGCTGAGCCAGGTCAACCTGGCTCAGTTGACCTGAGCCAATCGTAACGGGTCCGACTGGATCCAATAAGGAGGGGTCTGGATCCGACCCGCAATCTCTACACAATATTCCCAGGGTTCCCTGAATCTAATTATTTTACAATTAAGTCCTTATTATTACCATCATGCCCCTAGAAATTTACAAACTAATCCTTTTCTTCACAAATCAAACCCTGACTCACGTCACAGCGTACCAGTATGGTACCAGAGGCACATCGAGTGTACCAGGGGCTTGTACAAAGCCTCAAACCCCATCGCAAGGCTCACACGAGTTTCCATCAATGTCCAACCAGAGAGATAACCCGAAATTCCCTAAATTTTTATTCAATACATTTCGGGACAGAACACAATTTCACATTTTCTAAGGTTTCACTCAAGTTCATCACACGAAATCTATTTGAGATGGTTTAATTAGCCTAATCAAGGTTATCACAACATCAAACAACAGATAATATCATCCATAACCAAAAATTCGAAAATTGAATTTCATCCCAACTTTTCAACAGTAAAATCAGAGGGCTAACTTGATCAAATCAAATCGTAACACAACGAAGAAGGATATACCTTGGATCTTCTGCTGTTGTCCTTTCCCTCTCCTTCCTTTCTCTCTCTTTTCTTTAATTTCTGTGAAAACCCTAAGCACCCAGCCAAATCTCCATTGAACCTCGAGTGAGGTATTTATAGATGGTGTAGAGAGAGAGAGGAGAAGAGATAAACCAACGGCAAAGATCCTTCCCAAACTCGAATCTTACAGCCACGTCAGTACGGCCATCTCGAGCGGATAAGAACAAAATAGGCCAACCAAATCAGAGAAGAGGGATTGGTGGCGCAACGAGATTGGCTGGTCACAGCCCATCCATCTTCGATTTTTCGAAGAAATTTCCTCGTCGGAGAAGAGAGGGATCGGACGGATCGCGTGAGAGAAATGAAAAGAGGAGGAAGAAGGAGATGGTGACAGCGAAATTAGAAATTTTTATTAAAATTTGATCTTTGGGATTTTCTGTGGCTGGAATTTTGTAGCTAAGGATGCTGCAACTCATATAAATTAACATTTATTATTATTTCTATTAGAATTTTAGTTGTTTTTTTTTCTAAATTTTAGTATACTCAAGCTTTGATTTTGCTAGAATCATGTACGTTAATTGTGAATACTACACAAATTAAAAGATTTCGATTTCAAATAAGTTTCTCTATAGTTATTCAGTTAATCGTTTTAGGATTATTAATTATAAAATTTCAATTACCTTAGTAATAATTTTAAAATTTATCTAATTAATTTTACTGTATGCGTTTGAAAATTCTAGGTTGTTACAGAATTGCAAATTCTCCAAATTCCTATAACATCCAAACGGGCCCTAAGCGATCCAAACGGCCCCTTAAATAATTAAGTTTCATAAACAAAATATCTCAAGTCTCAATTGAAGGTATATATATATATATATATATATATATATATATATATATATATATATATATATATATATAGAATTTGAGTAATGCTAGAATCAAACATATAGGACGTCAAACACGATCCAAACGTAGCACATTAAAATTTCAGACGGTCGATCCAAACCGCTCAATATGATCTCTATATTAAAATATCTTTGATAATCAAATTTTATATTTTTTTTCATATTTTCTAACTATTTTTTTCGAATTTTCAAAATTGAAGGATTCAGAACTTTTTAGATTGAGCATATTGAAAAATTTCAAAAAAATAGTAAAAAAAATTGAAAAAAATATAAAATTTGGTCTCCATGAAGATTTTATAACACAGAACAATTTGAGCAGTTTGAATCGGCCATTCCAATTTTAAAAATTAAAATTTCATCGCGTTGGACAAGTGTACGTGTCCTATATGTTTGACACTAGCAACTCCCAATTTATAGAGTAAATCTATTGTGAACCATGATGCATAGAGCGTTCCATGCACCACGACCGTTTGATCGGTGATTTTGAAAATTGACAAATCTAAATTAACCAATGTAATATATGTATTGAAATCTCATAACAAACAAAATTTTACAATTTTTAAAAATTTTTAATATTTTTTTCGAATTTTTTAAAATTTGCTATTTTTTGCTTATAAATTAGTATATTTATAGTAAAAAATGTCAAGTGTTAAAAAATTCGAAAAAATTGTAAAAAAATTTCAAAAATTATAAAATTTTGTTTGCTAGGGGATTTCAATATATAGATTGGGTTGGTTAAATTAGATTTGACAATTTGTAAAACCACCGACCAAAACGGTCATTGTGCACGGAAGCTTATATGAACCATGGTTCACAATAGATTTTTATATATATATATATATAGAATTCCTTATAAATGCGCAAGACAGTTCGAATGACAAATTATCAACGCATAAAATTGCATATTAATTATTTCTACCTTTTCACTCGATTTAATTAGAACACGATATTTCTGTGAGCAACCTAACTTAAACACGCCCAAAGCTTGTCAATTCTAAACATAATATGATTACTATTCTTATCAGCTTATAACTCATGTACAGCTTTACTTTTCAACCTTTTAGTATTTTTACATTATTTAATCTATTGCACACAAAAGTATGATCCAACAGAAATATAAATTTTGATATATATAATTTTAATGAATAAATGTACATGAGTAAGAATACTCTCGTTTGTGGAATAATAAATTGAAAAAGAGTTCAATAATTAAGAAAACAATACAGCTTGATTAACTTGGTGCTGAAATTGCTCCACCAGGCACCAGCTACTAAAAGTTTCATTTTCCCCTTAAATAATCCGATATTCTAATTATTATAAAACAATAGTTTCGGTATTCCAAGAACTCAATTTTTTCATAATAATTTGCTTGCAATTAATTTAGTTAAATTTCAATATATATCTAATTAAGTAAAATTGAATGTATGGGTCCTAAATTAGTTAAATTTCAATATATATCTAATTTAGTAAAATTTCAATATATATCCAAGTATACTGTCAGTCTGTCAGTAACATGATGAATCATATGAAATTATGCGTATATTATTACTTCTGACATTTGGACATTGTATGCTTTGTATGGGTCCTAATTAAATTAATTATTTAAGCCAATTATTTAATAAACTTTGCTTGTCAGCTATTTATTGCACGAAAGGCCACAAGGATGTGCCACACAAGATCTGGAAAGGGAATTTTGAATAATTGAACTCTCCTGTCGTTGCGTTTTCCTCTTCTTCTCCGCGTCTCTTCCAGTCTTCTGTGCTTCTCTCGCGGATCAAGTGCGGCCAGCCAATGGCCATCCCAGCCATGGTTTGGCTTTCTTCTGCGTCTGTTGTTCTGTGATTGGCGGAGGGGATGGCGCAGCTTGGCTCATCCCCTCTGGTTAAGCAGTGCTTGATTTAGCTTGTGCAGTAGCATATATACCTAATTTAGGCTATGTCATGGTTATTAGACACTAACTCTAACGATTAGAGCTTTGTTGTGATGCATTAAGCTCAATGGAGGATATTTAAGGCTGTGCAAATGTTTTGGTGTGATGCATTAGTTTATTAGATGCATAACGGTGAGTTTGTGATGAGGAATGTGGTGGTGGTAGATCTCTACAATTTCTGTTTTAGTCAAGGATTGATGCTCCAATGAGTCATATGCCATCTGTATGGGCTGTAGGATCTGTTATTACCTTGGTACCAGCACTGTACCAGTCTATGGTACGCTAATCATGTCTCTGATAAAATTCTTTCGTGTTTCGGGAGCTGGTTTGCAAGAAAAGTCAAATTCGGAGGGCCAAAATGCATATCTGAGGGGCTTAGAATCATTCTGAAGGAATTTTGTAATTTCTGAGGGATAATGTGAAAGATTCCGAACATATTGGGTTCAGATTCAATTCAATTTTTAATGCGTTAAAGGGTTTGGATTTGGGTTGGGTCAGACCCGCTGCGCACTGAGTCAGGTCAACCGACTCAGTTGACCTGGTTTGGTCGCTTATTTTCTGTAGGCATTTTACTTTTGTATTACAAATATATTGTTTTGAAAATAGTATATACTATTTGCCTCCACGCTGCACAAAGTAAATTCGATCTTCTAGACACTTTGATGTCGGCGTTGCTACAGCTTTCCATTTGTTTTGTTAGTTTTTTATATACAGAAAAAAAACTTCTCTCTCTTCCACAAAAGGAGAACTGTTGAGAGAGGGCAGCATGCTGTGTTGAGCCGAATTTTAGAAAATTGTTCCGTTAAATTTTATGACTGGGATAAGTTGCGTGTGACTAATAAATGAACAAGTCAAATTTATTCATTTGATGATAGTGGAGCCTACCAGGTACCACCTCTGGCAGCCTGGTTTCCTATCATGTACCACCTCTGGCTCCGTTTGGATGGTATGGAAATAAGAAAAATAAGGGAAGAAGTATTAGGAAGTCTGTAACTTTGTGAAGAGTTTGGATTGCTATAATAAATTTAGGAGTAGGAAAAATCTATTTCCTTATTCTTGCACCCATCCAAACGAAGCCAAAAAAAAAAAAAACCCAACAAATTAATTGTAACAATAGGATATCCCTTGATCTCTTTCATAATTGGTGGATTTTCTTTTAATTTGTTGCGCTCATGAATTTTAAGTATGCCTTAACCATTGTATGTTTCCAATTTTCTTATTGTTTATTCTCTTATTAATAAAGTATGCGTCTTCAAATGAAAAAAAACAGATAGAATTATACATATAACAATTAGAATTGTCGTACATATGATTATAATTAAGAAGACTAAACATGTTTTGAGCACTATTAATTTTTTTTAAATTTTATTGTTCTTTCAAGATGGGGCCATGTACTATTGCATGGTTATTATACATGATAGGGATCAGATTTTCAAGGAGTAATGCCTATTGAAGAAATGTTTGCTGCCTGCAGCGGTAGTAGCCATTACGTTGTTGGGGAGAAACTTTTTCAGTGATAAAAAAGAATGTTGTCATCTTCTACTTTTGAGACGACACAGGCGGTTTTTGTCATCAAACTTCTTTTTTTTTTTGGAAAAAAAAAGACCATTGGGCCCGTTTCCATTGAATAGAAAACCAAGTTTTACAAAGTTTAACATTACACAACACAAGTAGCTAACAAGAACCCATAAACCCCTGCTAAAAAACACAAAAGCAACATCCTACCAAACGACTTACAACTAGACCTGTCAGTATTCCGTTCCGCCACACTATTCCGTTCCGTTCCGTCCAAACAGAACGTTAAACGGTAGAGATTTCAATTTCGTTTTTGAAAACGGAACGGAAACGGAAATGAAATTTATAAACGTTACTGAAACGGAAAACGGAATTCCGCTGAAATCAATGGTAAATAATGAACGGAACGTTAAACGGAATGGAAATGTATTACGTTTGACGAAACGGAACGTTAAACGGAATTAATTTCAGTTACGTTGACTGAAACGGAACGGAAACGAAAAAGGTCTGTTCCGTGTTCCGTTTCAACGTTTAACAGCCCTACTTACAACTACTTGCCAACCAACACATCCCATTCTCCTCTGAGATTACCATTAATAACTCACTGACAACACAGTTTAACATCTAGTCTAGCAAATAAAACTAGCAGAAACATTCAATACAGGCACATAAAAAAGTTTTCGAAAATGTAATCAAATGCAATTCCTTGTCTCTCTTCATGTCTGTTCTCACTCCTGAGCCGCCGTCAGTTGGTTCATGGACCAACCTGACCAATCTTCCACGCATGGTAGGAGTGTATCCGCGGACTGCATCTGAATTGGAATCTCAGTCCAATTGGTAGGTAGCCAAAGATGGAGACATTCCTTGGTCTGCTCATGCGCCAAACCTGCCCAGTAAATCACATAAGAATGGATCAGTATTAATAAATTCTTTGTCATCAAACTTCTCTTATTCCGTTGGCAAACTCTGTACAAGCGAGGGATTCACTCTAGAGCTGAAAATCACACAATTCATTAATTAGTTTGCATCAATGTTTAGTTTCCAATAGTCAATACGCCATTGATGTTATATTTTTCTCATTCCCTATTTCGGTCAAAATGTGTGACGGGGCAAAAAAAATCAAATTAAGCATAAAAATGTCTAATCAATGGGAAAAACTTACCAATCTTCTAGCTCAGCAGGCACAGTCTTTACTTTGAGTTCGGTTCTATTTTCACATTGGCAAAGTATCAGGTGCTCACAACCGACTTGAGGATTGGATTTCAATATGCTATTTTGATTTTCTCAAGTAGACTTGAATTGATCTGTCTTGTGCATAAACTCTGCACTGACTTATTGGTTTTCTCAAATTTCTTAGTCTGTCAAAGGATTATTTTTTATCATCTACCACTTCGAAAACAATAAAAAATCTTTTAACTTTTATTAGCAAAATCTCTCATATAGAAGTTCTTATTAACGTGCAAGAGAATTCGGATGACAAACTATCATTGCATAAAATAAGAAGTTTGCATATCTACCATATCACGTCTTTCTACCTCTTTTCACTCGATTTAAACAAAAAACATGATATTTATGTGTCCAAACTAACTTAGTCTGCGCAAAGCTTGTCAATTCTAAACATAAAATATGATTATTAATTGTTTTAATCAGGTGTAAGATAAACCTGTAAAGCTTTACTCACCAAATAGCCTTTTAATTTTTCTACATTATTTGATATATTTTAACCAAAATTATGATCCACAGAAATCTGTGCCTGTACATTTCTAAAAAAAAAAAAATTGATCCACCAGAAATCTAAAGCTGTGATTTAATTTTAATGAATTTAGATATCATCTTTATAAGAGTATTCTAGATTCTAGAACAATTTATTAAAATGAAGTTCAATAATACTAAAAAATATACAGCTTAGCGAGGTGCTTAAATTGCCCTATCATGTACTAAATTCTTTATTCTTTACTTCCAAAATTCTAAATTTCTCTGTATAACTAAGCATAATACAAGAGGCGGGGGCTGACCAATTGGTCCAACTTTTCCGGATTCTATATAATCACACTTCTTTTAATTTGATCTTTAAAAATTATATCATAGCACTTCTTATTTTTGACTAATCAACCTGACTTAAAAACCATCCAATATGTATATTTTTTTTAGTGGTCAAATGTCAGGAGTCATCATAAAACAAAATCGCAAACTTTCTATATATTAAGCATATTAGTCGAACTTTTCAAGGTTCTTAATTTCATATATGCAAATCATATTATGGCACTTCTTTCAATTTGATCTATACACAATACCATCCATTAGGTACCTTTTTAGGGGGCAAATTTCAGGAATCGCATACGAGAAATCGAGAATATTAACTTTCAGCAAGTAGTAATTAATTAAAAAGTGGAAAAAGAATTTCGGAAATTTATTTTTACCTCCATCAAAATAAAAAAAATCTTTACAACCCGAGCATAATCTAATCTATTTTTTTAGTGGATTTGGTACTAGTTTCCGTCTTATCTTTGGAAAAAAAAAAGTTCGACACTTGATAAAAATAAAATGGAAGGAAATTAGCCAGCGCAATTTAGATGAGGTTATAAGGAATATTCCAATATGTCACTAATCAGTAATCAAGCCTTCGGGCATTTGAATCCCCCCCCCCCCCCCCCAAAAAAAAAAAATAATAATAAATGTCACTAAAGTACAAATCAAATTTGTCTTTTTTCGAATTTCGTGAGACACCTTTGACAGAATGTTGTTTACGTATTCCTAGGACTTTATTATTTTATAATGCATTTTTCGGAAATTAGTTTAGTTAAATTTCAGTATACGCATCTAATTAATTAATCAAGTAAAATCGAATGTTGTTTTCCAAATTTGTTTGGGTAGCTTTATTGAACTAAAGGAGCTTTTCTTATAGAAGTTGTTCGTAATGTGAATTCACAAAAATGTTCACACCTCGTAGCGTTAATATTCCTATCACCTTTTCATGATTTCTAAATAATAAAAAAGAAGTCTGATTAAAAACTATATCAAATGAGTACAAATATAGAATTACTATTCGTACCAATAAAAATATAAAGTTTGCGCCATTAAACCTTGCTTAAAAAAAAGTACACGAACTTCCTAGATGCAAATATTTAGAGAAAAAGAAGTTACTCATGGATCTTGAAGGAGGCTTGATAGTTGCGGCGGGGTAATTGGGAAAATGGGATTAGTTAGAACGAGACAATCTATGAATTTCTAAGATGCAAATAAAAAAAAAAACTTCACTTTAAACAAAAAGAAGCAACTCATGGATCCCTGAAGGACAGGAGGAGGCTTGATAGTTAGTTAGAATGAGACAACCTGCTAATAAGACTAAATTAAACATGCTTTGAACGCTCTATCGCTCTGTTTAATTATTGCAATATTTACAATATTCTTTCAAGATAGGATTATGTACATTTACGTACGTAACTAGACATATTTTAAATCAAATGGACACGGAAAATACTTATTCAAACTTGTTATTAAACGTTCCTTGTCTGATTCATTAAACTTCTCTTAATCCAAACTAAAAAAAAAAAATCTCTTATTGGCAAGCTATATAAGAGGGGGTCTATGTTTATATAGTTGTAAACCACACAATAGCTAGCATACATTTTTCAGTTGCCAACTTGCCATCAATAGATATCATTATTACTGTTTGTAGTAAAATATACAACGAAGTAGAAATCAATTGAGGCATAATAAACTGCTTAATTTCCAATCAATAGAAGATCTACATCTTAAACAATGTGCCACAATACATGGTCAACCACAAAAGTTCGCCTGATTTGTAATATTCTGTCATATCATGTTTAGGAATTAATACTACATGATTAAATTTAATTTTAATGTTGAATGTAACATGGTGATGAGTTGCGAAATAGAGCGACCTTCTTATTTCTGTGATTTCTTCTTCCAAAATTGACCTGTCATGCTAGAGTCTATAGCTGTCTAACGTTGATAAATGGCACGGAACGAGGTGTTCCGTTTGCCATTCCGTTAAGAAAACGAAACGGATTTCGTTGCCGTTTACCGTGCCACTTAATAAACGAAATGATTTCGCTAAACGGCATGTACAAAAACACGTGAAAACACAGTAAACCGTTCTATTTTCTGTGCCGTTTGCCGTTTCGTTAAGAAAACGAAATATTTTGCTCTGCCACTTACCGTTTCACGTCACGGCGAAACGGTCCAACGGTTTCCGTTGACAGCCTTACTAGAGTCCCTTCTATTTCAAAATTTGTAAGGTAGTTGCTATTGACTTTTTCGCTTGGAATAGTTATCAACCTCTGGCAACACGCTTGCGAACCATATAATTTTTTTTGTTTCCCACAAGAGCACTCTTCTGCAAAACTCTGCTCTGTCATGACCTTTAAGTGTTTTAAGAATTTAGTGTTAATTTGAGGGAATTTAGAAAAGGAGAGAAGAGATCACAGAGAGATACAGAGAAGAAAAGAACAAGAGTAGAGAGAGAGAGGAGAGAGATATGAATATGAAACAGAATTTGGAAGAGATGAGAAATAGGTTCTTGATTAATCTTCGTATATTTTTTCTTACATCCATAATTCCATATACATGTTCTGTTATATAGTAGAAGGAAATTTACAGTAGTAATTGAAAAATTAACCAACAGAAAATACAAAGAAAAAGTCTTTCTTCTGACGAGCACGAGCACAAAAGCAATTGACTAAGAACTCACTTGCGCTTGCGAGTTGCAACTTATTCCCGTCATTTCAATCCCTTGTCTTAACGTCATCACTTGTTCCCGTCATTGCCGCCTGGTCCACATGCCAGAATCACAAACTATTCTTCTAATTTGTCTCCGCTAGCTCATCACCATTTCTCATATCCGACATGCTCTAATTTGTTAGTTTTCTCAAATATCTTAGTTTATTTATCAGTACAACATTCTTCATCTTCTACTTTTCAGAAAGCGATAAAAAGTTCAAAACTAGTAAGTTTTGTAAACATATATAAGCTCTTGTCACATCATCGCATGTATATATATATATATATATAAAGGGACACCGTAAATTAAGGTGCAATATAATTCTTATGACAAACTACTCGATGAAAAAAAAATGAATTTGCATATCACGCAACTTTTCACCCAATTTAACCAAACCATGCATGACAGGTCTATGAGCAAACTAACTTACACGCGCAATGTTTGCTAGTTCTCAAATCAATATGATTAATATCATTTCTATAAGGTGTAGCTTATGCAAAATTTTGAAATTTTAAATTTTAAATTATTTTTTAAATTTGCAAATTTTTTTGAACATTTCAAAAGTTTTATATTTAGAATTTGTAAAATTTTCACTGAACAAAACCAATTGTTTCTTTTACGATGGTATATTTCAAGTTTCAATATTCAGTGGCATATTAAAAAGGCAAATTTGTCATATCAATTGGACACTGACAGAAAACTAACCTTTATTATTTTTAGTGGTATAAAAATAATTTTTTTGCTTAGTGAAAGCATATCTAAAATTTAAAATATTTACAATCGCATTACCTAAATCATTCTTTTTAGTGCAATTGCTTCTAAACCACCGTATTAATAAACAAATAAAACTTTCCATAATCAGTAGACCTTTTTATTTTTTTTCATTTGTTGTACTTTTGAACATCATCTAACAAATCTTGATAAGCATGTGCATTAAACCGATTTACATATTTAATATTTTGTATGCTTAATTTTTTTTAATGCAAGTATGTTTTGAAAACGTGAAAAATCTGGAATATATATATAACAATTTACATTTTCATATATAGATAATTATGATTCTTCAATGGAAAGATAATTAAGAAAACATGCTTGAAGCGCTCTGTTTAATTTTTGTAAGATTTACAATGCTTTCTCTATATAGGATTACGTACATAATCAGACATAATAACCTGCTTATTTCCATGCCATTAGCGCTATTTGGGTTTGTGACAAATGGAGTAGCCAGTAGATGAATTGTTGGTGTTCGTTCTTGTTTTCGTTAATTATCGTGACAACAGAGGTGTTTACAAATGGTGACTCTGTGTTTATAGCTCCACCAATTAATTGTCACGTCTTAGGAAGCGACTCTGTGTTTATAGCCGAAACTCACAAAATTCATTACCAAGCATCAGTATTTCAGTTGTCTGATATAGTGATATATCATCATTATAGTTTCTAAAAGTAATAAATGACAGAGCAACATAAACTGAACCGTAGAAAACAATTCAATATCTAATTAATGGAAAATCGGACCAATAAGCTGATAAATTTGTTCACTTTTTTTTTTTTCAAGGTCAAGAAGAGTCACCTAATTGAGTTTAGTTTTATTTTTTGGTCGGGCAGGGGCGGATTTAAGTGTATCCAAAAGTGGACAATTGTTCTCCATACTTTCAAAATAATCCCTTAAAAGTATAAAAATTATATGTTATTGAGTTAGAGTTACTGCCCCTCTAAAAATTTTAAACAATTCAATTTGTCCCCTTCTTTTGAAATCCTGGCACTGCCCCTGTGGTCGGGAAAATATCAGGTGCTCGCCACCAACTTGTATTTCAAATGTTCCTTCGGCTTATTTTTCACAATTATACTTCACTTGAGCTGTCCTGTTCATAACCTTTGCACTGATTTATTTTATTGGTCGTGTCAAATACCTTAGTCAATCAATACAACATTTTTTTTATCATCTTCCTCTTAGAATAATAGTAATAAATCTTTATATTTAACAAAATCTCTCGTCACAGTTTTATATATGCACAAAGAAAAAAAGAAGTTTGCTTATAACGTCTTTCTATCTTTTCACTCGATTTAATCAAAACATGATATTTCTTGTGAGCAAACTAACTTATATGCGACACTTGTGGTGAAAAAAAAAGAACCAACAAAATAAAGATGAGGTTTGTTAAATTTCAGCATGCGACTGACTAATCAAGTAAAAATCATTTTTTTTTTCTGAATTTCGTTAGACAATTTTGACAGATTGATTGGATTAGACGACTTGTTTCCACATTCCTAGGATTCAATTGTTTCGTAATAATTATTCTTGGTACTTAGTTTAGTTAAATTTCAATACGTATCTAACCGAATAAAATCAAATGTTGTTTTCCAATAAAAAGAGTTGTTCTTATACAAGTTGCACGTATCTGAATGCACAAAATGTTGGCACCTAGTTTGTAACAAACAAAATGAAGTTTGAATTAAAAGCTTCATCGAATAAGTACAAATATAACATTTTTTTTCAGAATTCCTACTTGCACCAATGAAAATGTAAATTTTTTTTCATTTAACACTTGCTAAAAAAAAAATAGATGAACTTCTGAGATGCAAATAATAAAAATAACACTTATGACATCAATGAAATTATATCATCTGAACTAAAATAAAAAAAAATAAAACTATCTTGAAACTGATACTCCACCTTTTAGGCCGGCAGTGAAGGAGGCTTAATAGTTGTGGGTAATTGGGAAAATGAGATTAGCTAAATTGAGACGTTCTATTCACATGCTCATGAGCGCTCTATTTAATTTTTGTGAAATTTACAATGTTATTTAATATACTTAATGCTCAAATTTATTGATGGAACATGATGATTACTATCGGCATTAGGCGACCTTCATATCTGTGCTTTCGATCTCCATAGTTCACATGGCATGCTTGCCGTGCTTCTTCGAACCTGGTGAGATATTTGTCTCCGACTTGTTGGCTTGGAAAATTTATCACACCGTGTCAACCGACCTGCGGACCATACACATTACTATTTCGCGCAAGAGCACTCTTGTGCAAAAACTCTGTTCTATTTTTTTGGTTTTCTCAAACATCTTATAGTTTATTTATCATTAAAACATGTTGATCGTCTACCTCTTGAAAAGCAATTAAAATATTTTTAAGTTTTATAAATGTAATATCTTATCACATAAATATATATGTAGAGAGTAGATGTCCGTATTAACGTGCAAGAGTATTCGTATGACAAACTACTCAATGCAACAAAACAATAATAAATATATAATAAAATAAAAAAATTGCATATCACACAACCTTTTCACCCAATTTAACCGAAACATCACAGTTCTGTGATCTAGCTAACTAACACATGCGAAAAGCTTGTCAATTCTCATCTCAAATGATTAAGAGCTTTTCTTCCAAACATTTATTTTTTTACATTATTTAAAATATTATAACCAAAATTATGGTAAAAGAGAAATGTAAAATGGGATTCAATTTTAATGAAATTCAATGTTTCAGAAAACATCAGAGTATGCTATATTAAAATTTCCACAACTGTTGCAACAAAATAATTCTTCACCAGGTCGGGTATGAGGAGGCACCAACTTGGTGCTTACGTCCTCCACATACATCGATACACACATACTATTTATATTATTTATCATTTTCTGTAAATGTCTGAGTTGGCACAACATAAAGAGAAAAGATGAATAAATAAAAAACGAATAACTTCTTCCCCAAAAGATATAATCGGATAAAAAAAAAATCTAATCACATCTTTAGATATCCAGATTATAATTATCACTTTTCTTGTGTATGTTATTTCCGTCATTATACGTTATGCATTTATGCATTCCAGCTACGTTTAAACCACCCTATACAAATAAGTGTTTTAATCCACAAATTAATGCCACTGCAGCATTCCTACGTGTAAAGCTAGCGAATACATGTTCTTACAAATGGGATCTAGTCCCGCGCGGAACCGTCCAGCGCACAAATCACAGCCTTGTGATTTAATCTCAATGGTAAAAGGAGCCCCGTGCATGTAACTAGATTGATAGGCCCGAACCGTCCAGATCAGATCGGACGGTTCTAAGACTGCGCTGGACGGTCCCGCGCGGGAGCGGATACGGATTGATGTTCTTAAGTCCTTTCTACCAATTTTGGAGAATGAGCTAGCAGACTAAGAGTATGCATCCTCTACGGGACGACTTTTATCTTTTATCTAGGCTTTTTACAGATTGACTTTTGTATTACAAATATAATAATTATTAATTAGGTATATAATATATTATATAATATTTAGCCTACAAGGTGGACAAAGTAAATTCGGTATTCTAGACAATTGATGTCGGAAATATGCTACAGCTTTCTGTTTGCTTTGTTAGTATTTTACTATTTATATACAGACAAAATTTCTTTTTCCTTTACAAACTGAGAAGATTGAAGTTAAGAGAGGGCAGCATGCTTTGTTGAGCCGAATTTTGGGGAAATTATCCCGTTAAATTTTATGACTGGGATAAGTTGCGCGTGACCAATGAATTACTAAATCAAATTCATTTAATTTTTGACCAGCTATTAACCCATTTAGAATTATTACTCTCCTTTCGAAAATACCATGAAAAATTTGTTTGCAAATGAATGCGTTGATATAAACTGGAATGTGTGCAATTAATGAACCATTTAATACTACAAACAATTGATCAATTATCTCTGACCAGTGCCGTTCTTTTTGTAACTGGTAATATAGGAGAATAGAAAAAAACGAGGGAGGGAGAATCAGGGAATAGGCGAATAGCTATATTGTCTTGTACAGCTTGCTTCTCAATTTTCAATGGAAGAGTGGTGGACATTGTCCACTCGTTTCAAAGAAAAATAAAATCAATTATCTCTGACACAAGTCATTTATTTTTTTTGAAACTTCTTAGCGCCCGTAGGCTTTCATTGAAAAAAAAGGCTTTCGTTGAAAAAAAAAAACAAGCCAAGAAGGCTGCTGGTAAACATCCTATCGAAATCGAGTACATAAAAGCCATCACCTGGTTCTGAAACAGAAAATTAAAAAGTCTAAAATACCCCTGCACCCCATTCCTAACTAACCAACACAAAATTAAGAAACGAAAAAAAATAAAAGCTGACAACAGAACTAACCCAGACAAGCCCCAAAGAAGAAAATAAATCAGACCAGGTACGGCAGAGAGGAAAATAAACTTAAGGAGGATCCTGTTGGACACAACACACAAGTTATTAAATGCGCAGTGCGCTGGGTTGAATCTCATGTTAGAGCCAGGCTATGGCCGTATGGAACGGATGGTATCGGACAGGCCCAGGATGTGTCGCTAGTTAGTGGTTATATATAGACACAGACACGTTGAGACAGGCGGCCCATCACTTCATTTGATGAAGGTGGTACAAGCCTATCAGGTACCAGTACCACCCCTGGCAGCCAAGTTTCCTATTAATAGAAATCAGTTTTAAAAACTCGTTGGTCTCTTTTCTTGTAATAGAAAAGTGGTGGTCTTAAAAAAAAAAATAGAAATCAGTTTCAACACCTACAATTTACCCTATTCCTTAGATCGATTCTAAAAACAAATTAATAGTTTACAATAATTCCTTGATCTCTTTAATAATTGGTGGATTTTCTTTTAATTTGTTGTGCTTTGGAATCATGTATGAACTCATGAACTTTAGCATATGCCTTTAACCAACACTTAAATACTTTGCATGCTTTCAATTTTCTTATTGTCATTCTCTTAATAAGATATGTCATATGCGTCTTCAAATGTTACTATGTTAAAGCCAGAATTATACATAACAGGTAGCCTCTATCAAGTGTATCTAAACAAAAAAAAAAGAATTATACATGTAACAATTACAGTTGTCGTATAGATGATTACGATTAAGAAAACTAAACATGTTTTGAGCGCCATTAATGATTAATTAATCATTGTAAAAGTTTAATGTTCTTTCAAAGAGAATGGGCCATTGTATATGTATATAAGGAGATCAAATTTACAAGGAGCAGACTTCTGCCTTAGTGCCGCTCGTAATATCTCTTGAAGTGATTGCTGGCTAAAACGGTACGTAGTTTTTTTTTTTTTTTTTTTTTTATCACTGCCCGTAGGCACACACCCCCCACTCACACGGCTTGAAGTGATTGCTGGCTACAACGGTACGTAGTTTTTTTTTTTATCATTGCCCGTAGGCACACACCCCCCACTCACACGGGTCCGTATCCTCAAAAGCCGTTAGATCTAATCTCGACGGTTAAAATTTTTCGGACCTATCAATCTGGTTATGCACGGGGCTCCCTTAACCATTGAAATTAGATCTAACGGTTCAGATCATAAGTCGGCACTCTACCAACCTTAAAAGGTTGGCAGAGGATGTGATTCCCACTCACACACATGTTTTAACCCACCTCCCAGCGGTGGGCCTCGATCCGAGGTCTCCCTGATGGAAAGACAATGCCTTACCAGCTGCGCTGAGGCAGCTTTAACACAACGGTACATAGTTGCCATTACATTGTTGGGGAATGGGGAGGCACTTTTTCAGTGATGAAAAGCAGAACTTGTCGTCATGTTCCTCTGTGGAGACGACACCGGAAGTTTTGGCATGGTTGAGCCGAGTCGAAGGAGCGAAAGACAACGCGATCATGCCATCATGGTATAATCGACCAAGAAAACATCACGTCTATGTTTTGACATCGCAATATTGTGAAAGGTTGTTCTTGCAATTGCACTTTGAAGTTCGCCTATGCCTTCTGAACCAGCAGTCAACTGTGGAAACAATTCTCCTGTGATGCATCAACCTTCTCTTCTTCCCTCGGCAAACTCTATACGAGATAGGGGTCCTTCTATAAAGCTGAAATTGAAAATCCCACAATTTATTAGCCATCATGAACGTTTAGTTGCCACTGACATAATATTTCATCATTACTGTTTCGATCAAAATAATAACTGAGCCAAAATCAAGTTAACGATAAAAATGTCTAATAAAAGGAAAAACTTACCAACGAATGGACGGTCGTGTTCACTTTTTATCATTAATTCTAGCTCAAGCGAAGTCAACAATTTGAGTTCGATTCTCACAACCAACATAGTGATCGTACCATATGCGATTTTGATTTCCTTAATTAGAATTGACTTCAGCTATCTTATATGCATAAGCTCTGCAATAATTTTTTGGTTTTCTCAAATATCTTATTCTTGTCAATACAACATTTTTTATCATCTACCACTTGAGAAAACAATTAAAAATCTTTTTAACTTTGATAAACAAAATTCTCATCACAACTATATATATATATATATATAAAATCCCTTTATTAACGTGCAAGAGAATTCGGATGACAACTACTACTGCTGCAGAAAATAAGAAATTTTCATATCACGTCTTTGTACCTTATCACGCGAATGAAACATGATTTTAAATTTCTAAAAAATAATATTAAAACATGATATTTATGTGAGCAAATTAACTGGCTTACGCATGCTCAAAGCTTGCCAATTCTAAACATAATATGATTATTGTTCTTATCAGGTCTGACGTATACCTGTACATTATTTACAAATTAACATTTTACTTTTTCTATATTATTTGATATATTTTAACCAAAATTATAATCCATCAAAAATCTAAAATTGCGACTTAAATTTAATGAAATGAGGTGTCATATATATGAGTAAGAGTACTCTAGTTTCTACAATTTTTTTTTAATTCAAATAAAGTTCGATAATTATAAATATACAGCTTAACAAGGTGTTTAAAATTGCTCTATTAGGTACCAAAATCTTTATTCTTTACTCTTTTTTTTTGTGTGTAAGTAAGCATAATCCTAATTTGTTTGAGACAAAAGACTTATTAGTTGTTGTTGTTGTATAAGCATAATAAAAGAGGCGGGCTGACCAATTGGTCCAACTTTTCCAGATTCTTAACATCTATTCAAATCATATTGTCACACTTCTTTCAATTTAATGTTTAAAAATTATACTACGGCACTTCTTATTTTAATTTGACTTACCATTATGGCTTAAAAACCATCCAATACGTATATATATTTTTTTATAGTGGTCAAAAGTCAGAAATGCCAGGCCCATTATTTTAAAAAAATCGCATACTTTCTATTATTATTATTATTATTATTATTAATATTATTATTAAAGTACAAAGAAGACGTGGCCGAAATTAACTTTTACTACTTAGGGCTCCGTTTGGATGCGTTGAGAATAAAATAGGAAGAAAGAAGAAGGAAAGAAATTTATTGGGAAGGGATAACTTTATTGGGAAGTGTGTAACTTTTGTGAAGAGTTTGGATGATTAGAAATAAATTTATAGGTAAAAAGTGGTTATTCCTTATTCCTTATTCCGGGAAGAAGCCATCCAAACAGAGCCTAGATTTCTTAGACACATTTAGACTAAAACATATTTCCATCATCATTTAACTAAAAAAAATCATAATTATTAACGTAAGTGCTCCCGCATTTTGTAGAATTTGATACTCCATGACAAAAGGCTGGAAATTGTCGCCTCCTGCAATTGGGACGACCTCAGAGGTTTTGGCAAGGGTGACTCGAACTACCAGAGTGAAAGACACGGTGATTGGCATGGCGAACACCAAGAAAGCGTCGAGTCTGCCCTCAGAAGTGGTAACTTGAAAATTTGTTCTTGTTGTTATTGTGCGAGCTCTCCTGTACTTTGCAGATCTATGGTTATTCTTGAAACATTCCTTGCGTGATTCACTAAGGTCTTCATGTTAGATGGGCAAACTCAAAGAACGAGTGAAAGTTTCGTGTTTATAGCTGATAATCAAACAATTTATTAGCTACTGTCAATGTTTCAGTTGATCATCAATATTTACCGTTTCTAGCAAATTAAAAATAAACTTTAACTGTAATCTGCAGCCTATATATGTTTAATTAATCGGTGGTAAAAACTAACCAAGAAGTAATGACTCTGTTTGATTTTTATCAGTAATTTCAGGTCCTCCTGAGTTGTAAATTTGAGCTCGAGACTATTCTTTTTTTGGGAATGTATTAGATGCAAATAACCAACTTGAACATCTATATAGTCGATTTATTTTCAACAATCAGTCTTGAGTGGAGCTGTGTTGTGCATAATCTCTTCGCTGACTTGTTGGTTTTCTCAAGTATCTTAGTTTATCAATACAATATTTATTATCATCTACCTAGCTCTTTCAAAACAATATAAAATATTTAATTTCACAAATAAAATCTCTCAACTGAAGCTGAAGGTATATATTTTGAAGTCCTTATATTAGCGTGCGAAAGAATTCGAATGACAAACTATCAATGCATAAAATTGCATGTCACATCTTTCTACCTTTTCACTCGATTTAATCAGACCATGATATTTATGTGAGCAACCTAACTTAAACATGCGCAAAGCTTGTCAATTCTAAATATAATATGGTTTCTATTCTAAAAAACTACTTAACAATTTTCTATTTAAAAAACATTTTTATGCACTTATTACGACTCTCTGGGATACAAATTGTGCATCAGTCTTCAATCGCAGTCGTTTTTTAAAAAATATTTAATTCATTGTAAATTATGAACGGTTGCGATTCACTACATGAAAAAGAAAGCACCACACTGGTTTACAATGTTGTAGTAGAAGGGGTTAAATTAATGACTATAAAAATCGGTGCTAAGGAGACGTCATTAAAATCCAATGTTGTCTTCCAATAAGTAGTTGTTATTATACAAGTTTCTCGTACCTGAATTCACAAAATGTTGAAACCTAGTTTGTAATAAACAAAATGAAGTCTGAATTAAAAGCTTCAGAAAATAAGTACAAATATAACATTTTTCAGAATTCCTACTCTGTACCAATAAAAAATAAAAAATTTTCTTTCATTTAACACTTACTAATATATATACATATAGGGCGCGTTTGGATAGGTGTGGGAAAAACCGAAAAAGGGAAGAAGGGAAGAAGTGGGAAGAAGTATTGGGAAGTGTGTAACTTTGTGAAGAGTTTGGATTGTTTATAATTTTTTTTCTTCTTCTTCTTTCTTCCAACAATCCAAACGCAGGCATATATATGAACTTCGGAGATGCAAATAATAAAATTCACTTATGACATAAAGGAATTATGTCATCTGAACTAAAATTTAAAGAATAAAACTATCTTGAAACTGATACTCCACCTTTTAGGCCGGCCGTGAAGGAGGCTTAATTTGTGGGTAATTGGGAAAATGAGATTAGCAAAATTGAGACAATCTATCCATTCACATGCTTATGAGCGCTCTATTAAATTGTTGTGAAATTTACAATGGTTTTTTCAAGATATGAGTTAATATACTGATGGAACATGGGGAGTAGTATCGGCATTAAGCGACCTTCATATCTCTGTCACTTTGTGCTTTCGATCTCCAATGATCTTCAAAGTTCACATGGCATGCTAAATTGCATATCACACAACCTTTTCCACCCAATTTAACCAAAACATCACATACTGTCAGGTGTGAATGCGGAGGGGTGTGAAGACTCTGAACGCAGAGCTTTTTCTGCGATCAGGGAGGGTCTGAACGCAGCGTTCACGGGGTAGAGCTAGAATTATCCATTTCAGTGGGTCTGAACGCAGGTTCAGGACAAGATAAATAGTGACACATTTAATATTTCTTGTTAAAGTTTCTTTTAATTGGACAAGCTAAAATAGACTGATGTCAAGGAGAGACTGGAAAAGACAAATGTTAAATTTTTTTCCTGTAAAAAAGATTCAATAGACATTTGGTAGATCACATATAAAAGCATATGCTCAAAAAGTTTTTAATCATTAAAAATATATATGCATATCTTAATATATTAATTGGTTTAGCAATCTATTAGCGGCGAAACCGCCTTCTTTCACCTAGTAATAAAGAAAATGACATCATAAAATAGCGTTTTAATAACGATTTAATTTTTTGATCACTTAATCTGTGAGTTTGATTTTAACAACTTGAAATTATCTTTCTATTATGAGTAATTATTCCTATACTTATATGAAGTGATATGAAACGCCCTTTTTTTATTTTTATCTTTCAAAATAACCTTTTGACACGATAATCATGCATTTTAATATGAATGATACAACAAATAGTTCTTTTTTTTTATATATATAAATATAAACAAAGACTATCTTTTGTTTTGTTATCTAAAATGAACTGTCTGGACCTGAGAACTCGACTGTTTAGGAATTTTGTTGAAGAAGGTCAAAGCTTTCAAATTTTATTGAGGAAACGAGTAATTGAAGGCCTATGTTGTAGGCCCAACATTCGGATCCGCTGCATGGCCTGATGACCCAGACAAGCGTAGTGACCTTCTCTCAAATTGGAACCCTCTTTCCAGTCTTTCCTCTTCCTCCCCTCACCAGTAGGCAGCAGCGGTGATACTGAATTAGAACTACTGACACCTAAAAATTGCCTGAACGAGCGAAGCACGAAAATAGAACCACGAAATCATGTCTTCGTTCCTTTCAAAGAGATTAGTCGCCTCCCACTATTTCTTCTCCTTCCACCACCTCCATCGCCATCAGCTCGCTCTTCTGACCCCTCTTTCCACTCTACCCCTGCAACAGCAACGGCAAGTCAAGGAGAAGGAGCTGCCCTTCATTGCTCAGTACCTCATCTCCTCCTTCGGCTTCTCCCCTCATCGAGCACTCAAATACTCAGCGAACCGGAACCTCACCCCAATCAAATCCTCAGAGCGGCCTGAGTCCGTCGTGACATTCCTAAAAGATACCGGTCTATCCCATCACCAGATCCAGGCCGTTGTTTCATTCCACCCCACTATTCTGGCTTGCAACGCCGAAAAGACCCTGAAGCCAAAGGTGCGTGAGTTGATGGATGCCGGTTTCTCTGGAGAACTACTAGTTCAATTGATCTGCAACACCCCATCTGCCCTTTATTTGAAAAATACTCTCGCGCGTCTTTTGTTTTGGAGAAATTTTGTGGGCAACGATGACCATCTTTTGCTAAAGACTATTCAGAGGAACAGGTTGTTGTTCCAAAATGACATTGATAACCATATTCTTCCACATATAAATGTATTGAAAGAATATGAATTATCAAATCGAGATATAGTCTCATTCATGATCGATAGTTCAAACCGCTGCTTTGCTCAAAACCTGGATTCTTTGCGGCAGACACTTGAGCTAATTGAGGGGCTGGGGTTTTTGCGGGGGTCCAGAATGTTTCTGTGTGCTTTAAAAGCGATTGGCGGTATAAGAAAAGATCGAATAAAAAGGAAGATGAAGTTCTTGATGGATACATTTGGCTGGTCAGAGGAAGAGGTGTACACTGCCTGCAGGAAGTTTCCTAAGGTACTCAGTTACTCTGAGGATAAGGTGAAGTCCAATATGGACTTTCTTATCAGAAATGCTGGGTTTCAGTCAACAAACATAGCTTTGCAACCTCAGCTGCTTGGCTATAGTGTGCAAAAAGTATTGGCTCCAAGGTATTCTGTATTGAGTGCATTGCAACTCAAGGGACTGAAGATAAAATCCAGTCTTTTGAGTGCTTGTGTGATGTCTGAAAACAGGTTCCTTGAGAGGTATGTAGCACCATATGAGAAGGATGTGCCTGGGCTTGGTGGAGCTTATTCTGCTGCTTATAGTGGAAAGGTGTGCGTTTAAAATTGCTCTTATCTGGGGAAGAAAAATTGTGTAGTGTATTAGTTTGTAGTGCCAGATTTGGCCAGGAAAATTTCTCTCCATATGAAGGCAAAACATTTTGTTGCTGACACTTATAATTATTGTGCGGCTGATATTAAGCTTCAATTTTTTTGTTACTTTAGTTATTGCTAAATTATTTTGGTAGCAATTAGAAGTTTATAGATGGTAACTGTTTTTCTGTTGGATTGAAAAGGAATATACTTTTTTTGTTGATGACTGTGCTACTAATAAGCTGCTATAACCTAACATTAGTTAGCCATCAATGTTTTATTTATTGTAAACATAATAAGGTCCTTTGCAATTGCTCTTGATTGGCCTATGTGGTGGTGCAGTTACTTGTTTGGGTGCCTTTGGATTATCACCTTTTGGATGTGTCTGCTCCATCTCTTTGCATTTGAATCTTTTTTTTTTTTTTTTGAGTATGATTTTGCATTTGAATCTCCTCTGACTCTTGATTGGTTGTTGATGGATCTAATTGAAATCAAATGCAAGCTAGACATTTGATCCAAACCCATTGATGTTTGAAATAAATAAATTGGGACAACAAATTTGATGTCATATCTTGAATTCTCGATTCTTTGGGAATTCTAACCCATTTCTTATTTGAGTTTGAATCTTTTATCAGCTGTAGGATTCAATTTTGACGCATTTCATTTTTTTTTTCTTTTTCGGCTCTGAAAAGCTAATGAATATTTAGTTTTTTACATTCATTTTATCAGAATTTCAAAAGGGTTTGATTTAAGCTTGTTTAATCCAATTTAAAATTGAAATTTGGAATGAACTTTGAGATTGATATGTGAATTCAATATACCTCACAAGTTGCACATAATTGTCAGGCTTTTTGCACTGGATAAAAAGCTAGTGATTATTATAGGTGAACATCCGAAATTTATGTAGATCACGTTGAGTTTTTTGGATTGAAATCATACGCTTCAAAGTCCAAACGAATATTTCTATCAAGCATTTGACCCATTTGAAGTTTTCTTGTTCAAGTCACCAAATTTAAAAGATAAAAATTGCATAAAATATAAATTGGAGCTATTGGTGCTGGCCACGAAACAGTGAAATTAAAAAAATTAAGTAATTTAGCGCTGTTTTTTATATAATAACCGAGGTGGAACCCTCCATCGACCACTATTTTTTCTTCTTTGATCGTTTGTTCAGGTACTTAGCTAGAGATCCTTCTTTGCTTGTTTGTTCAGACTTTGTAGTTTTGAGCGCTATTAATCATTTGTAAAAATTTACTGTTCTTTCAAATAATGGGCCATGTATTTCTGTGTAGTAAATTGTACATTTAAAGAATGAGCCATATGTATTTGTGTGTAGTTAATTGTACAGGATGGGGATCAAATTTACAAGGAGCAGACTTTTGCCTTATTGCCGTAATGAAACAACAAAATCAGTACAGTACAAAAGTAGAGAAGTCTGCATCTACGCGGATTAACTGCAAGCTGCTGACACTAGTGTAAAATTTTCAGCTGTAAACCGGATCCTGTTGCGATCATTACTCTCCATCTATAACGGGTTACTGTTATGTATTTCAAAACATCATAAGAACTTCACGCTGCCACATCCACCATGGTCCGCATGCTGCTATCATGCATCCCCTGGTACTTGCGCTCCTGGCATCCTCACCAGGTTTACCTTTCTTGAATTGTTATTTAGAACAAAAAACAACCAAAAATATCTACTTAATTGCATTGTTATTTGCAACATTCTCTACTTTATTTTTATTGTCTAGTTTCATAAAAAGAACAAGTCCGGTAATCGTTAATCCGTCCTTTGAGTTTGACCCTAAACTTAACTCCGAACGACTAGTAAAATTAGATCTAGATACAAATTTATTTGGTAATAGAATTTAATTCCTTCATCAGTCACTAACACTAATCAAGTAAAAATCAAATTTCTCCTTTTTCGAACTTCGTGAGACACCTTTGGCGGAATTTTATTTCCTTATTCCTAGGAGTCAATTGTTTTATAATAATTGTGTAGGTAATTAATTTAATTAAATATCAATATATGTTGGCTGGGTAGATTAATTGAACTGAAGAAGCTGCTCTTATATATACAAGTTGGTCGAATCTAAATTTACAATATGTTAACACCTCGTACGTAAAAATATTTTCCACCTTTTCTAAATTTCTAAATAATCAAAAGGAAGTCTCAATTAAAAGCTATATATAGGAATAAAAATCTCAATTGTTATCTAGCATCTGAACTAATATATTGTTGATCGTTAGCTTGTAAAAATCTCAATCGTTAGCTAGAATCTCAATTAGAAGCTAGCACCTTCTTAAATTAGAATTAGTAATTTTATAACTTGTAAATCACACAATTTGTTAGCTAGTATCAATGTTTCAGTCGCCATCAAAATTATTATTACTGTTTGTAGTAAAATATACTTAACTAAGTAAAAATCAATTTAGGCATAATAAACAGCTCAATTTCCAATCAATAGAAGAACTGCATCATAAATCTTTCGCTTTGTTTACATTTTACCTGCAATAATTCAAGCTTCCGAGCGTACATTCTTTCTTGTTCTGACGATGATGATAAATACAACTTAATTAAATAATGTGCCATGGTATATGGTCAAATACAAAAGATCGCCTGAATTTATAATTAATATACTGTTATCTGCTGAATTCATGTTTAAAAATTAATACTGCATGCCTAAAATTAATGTTTAATGGAATTTGGTGATGAGTTCTGAAATAGAGCGACCTTCATATCTCTGCTAGAGTCTCTGTTCTTGTATTTCAAATTTGCAAGATGCTGTTGACATTTTCGCTTGGAATAGTTTATCAACCTCTGAGTCTGACAGCACGCCTGCGGACCAAATAATTTTTTTTGTTCCCCACAGGAGCACTCTTGTGCAAAACCTCTGCTCTGTCATGATCTTGCTAAGTATTTTGAGAATTTTGTGTTAATTTGAAGAGTTTAGAAAAGGAGAGAAGAGATAACTAAGAGAGATACAGAGAAGAAAAGAGAAGAATAAGATTATGAGAGTAGAGAGATATGAAATTGAATTTGGAAGATATGAGAAATAGTTTCTTGAATAATCTTTACATATCCTTTCTTACATCCATCATCTCTTAGTAGAAGGAAATTTACAACAGTAACTGAAAAATTAACCAACAGAAAATAAAATGAAAAAGAATAATTATTCTTTCTTCTAACGAGCTTAACTGACTAATAAGAACTCGTTAGGGATTGTTAATTGCTTCCTTCAGTCACCTGGGTCCACTTTGCATGTGATACAAGATCTAAATATTTCAATCCTTAGTCTTAACGCCATTGGTTGCTCCCGTTATTGCCGCCTGGTCCACATGACATAATCACAAACTCTTCTTCTAATTTGACTCCGTTCATCACCATATACTTCTGATCTCTGACATGCTCTAATTTGTTAGTTTTCCTCAAATATCTTAGTTTATTTATCATTACAACATTATTTATCTTCTACTTTTCAGAAAGCAATTAAAAGTTTCAAACCTCTTGAGTTTTGTAAACATAAGCTCGTGTCACACCATCGCATATATATATATATATATATATATATATATATATATATATATATATATAAAGGGACATCCGTATATTAAGGTGCAATAGAATTCTTATGACAAACTACTCGATGCAAAAAAACGGAATTTTGCATATCACGCAACTTATTCAGCCAATTTAACCAAAACATGACAGGTCTATGAGCAAACTAACTTATCACATGTGCAATGTTTGCGGCTCTCATCAAGTCAATATGATTAATATTATTTCTGTCAGGTGTAGCATATGAAAAAAAAAATTTTAAATTTGAAACTTTTTAAATTTTAAAAGTTTGAACAGTTTATATTTTGAAATTTGTAAAATTTTCATTGAACAAAACCAATTGTTTCTTTTATGATATATTTCTAGTTTCAATATTTAGGCAGTATATTTAAAAAGACAAATTGGTCATACCAATTGGACAATGACATAAAACAAACTTTTATTAGTTTCTAGTGGTATGATGAAGGCTTAAAACCTAGGAATCAAATAAATTTATAAACCTAGAGCTAACCTCACTAGTCGTTTTAGTTAAGCTTTAGGGTCGAACCCAAGGGACGGATTAATGAGTACCGGACTTTACTTTCTCACGAAAGCTAGACAATTAAATTTTTATGGAGTTTTTGGTTGATTAAATCTAAAGTTGCAAGTAAATAAATATTTTTGGATATTTTAATTATCTAAAAAAAATCTAAATGCTTAAAGAGATGTTTTTGGTGTTTTAACAATATAAAAGTCGTCTTAGGTTCAGGTTTCACATCGGTTTGGACTCTAGAACATAGAATTTATCACTTTCGTGCATCAAACGGTGTTTTTCAAGCATATACCGCTCTGTTCGATCCGAACAGATGGTATAAGTGTGTGGTTTTGACTCTTTATGAATTTTTATGCTTTGTGCTAGGGTTTGTTGGTCAAACCTAGATATTCTAAACCTCAGCTTTCGCTTGTTGGACTAGACACTGGTTCAATCACAACCTAACCTAATTAACTCGATTGGTTCACAACTTTTGATATAGAATTCAATCAACTTAAACTTGTTTGTTGGAGTTCATAAGGATATCTAGAGGTCTTTTGGACTTGTCTAAAAGTTACACTTTTGGTGTCAACTAATCTCCCCTTTCGGATCTACGATTTATCCCAAATACTTATCTAAATTATCTTGATTATCCTAACTTTAGAACTTAACTAAATGCGGCCGTACATCTAGAAGTTAATTAGACTTAACCAAGCAATTCAAACAGACAATTAACATAATTCTCAACAAAATAAATCAACAAAACATATCATATCATATCAAGTCAAATCACAACACATCGAAACCTAAATTACTTCCCTACTCCTAAGACAACATAAATCTAGCCTAACATGAAAGCAAAATAAGATACAAGCTCCATCAAATCAAAATATCAAGAGAATGGAAGAAATAAACCAAATATCGCTTCTAACTCAAGATACCGAACGTCCAGAGCCGTGGTTGGGTTGATTCTGTCGCCGTCGCGCCTAGAATTGCTCCAAAGATGATGCCATGGTCGTGCTATGATGAAAGAGGTGGAATCCCACGCCTTTCGGCGTGAGAACGGTGGTGGAAAGGTGCCAAAACGTGGTGGGATATCGAATTTCGTGGTTGGTGGCTTCTCCCTTTTTCTTCTGACCTAGGGGAGCATAAATAGTGATATTCTGGACTTGGAAAGGAGGCTAGGGCGTCATGGCAAGAATTCATACCAAAATATTGAGTTTCCATGCTTGAAAACTTGCCAAATGCACTATGTCGGCTCTCAACTCGGACCGAGTTGGCTCCAACTCGGACCGAGATGGCAATTTAGCAGTTTTCTGACTTTCACCTCGGACCGAGATGGATCCAACTCGGACCGAGTTGACTCCAGACCGAGGAGAGGTAGTATTTCGGCCATAATTTCTTCACCCGAACTCCGATTGAGGCGATTCAATAGGCGTTGGAAAGCTTAGGATGAGCCCTTCAATGCTATTGATTCCATTTGACCAATTGTTTCTCTTAAATCCACCATTTTATGCATTAATTGAGTTTGATCCACCGAGTTCCTGCAATTCAATACAAAAATCACAACAGTACTCAATTCTAGACAAATATAGCACGAAGCACAATGAATATAGGGGTTTGAGTAACCATTTAAGTGTAAAGTCCGGTCAAAAAGCACATATAAATATGAGATATCATGGTACATTTTTTTTTTTGAGTGATCGAATATTTCAAATTTAAAATTTTTACAATCGCATATACCATTCTTTTTTAGTGAAATTGATTCTAAACGTTCCATAATCTATAGACCTTTCTTTTATTTATTGTACTTTTGAACATCATCTAAGAGCTCGCTGATAAGCACCTGCTTTAAACCGATTTACATTTTTGTATGCTTTCATTTTTTTTTCTTTAATGTAAGTATGTATTTAAAATGTAAAAATCAGAATATATTGTATATATCAATTTACATTCCCGTACATAGATAATTATGATTTTTCATCAATACATAACTAGAAAAGATGCTATAAGAGCTCAGTTTAATTTTTGTAAGATCTTCAATGTTTTTTCTATACATAATTTCCATTTGCCATGTGTGTGCCCGTTGTTGTCTTCGTTCATTATAAAGACATCAGGGGTGTTTGCAATGATAACTTGAGCCAACAAAATGAACATCAGAGAGATCGGGATAAATTTATCAAGAAAGATTCAACTATTCAAGTCCTCGGAAGCAACAATTTCATAGATTGTTCTCATATATAGCTGCAGTTCAAAGCTTGCCTATAGTTTGCAGATCAGTACTGGTTGATCCAGAATTATCTCTTGTGTGATCCATGTAAGTTCGGTTTTTTCCCTTAGCGATCACTGGAGTTTGGAGGGCTCTGTGTTTATGGCTGAAATTCACACAATTTGTTATCAAGCATCAGTTTTTCAATTGTCATTGATATATCATTATTATTGTTTCTAAAATAATATATGACGTCTGAGCCGAAATCAACTAAATCGTCAAAATCAATTTAGTATCTAATTAATGGAGAAACTGTTCTTCAAAAATAGATGTTCTTTTAAAAATAGTAATGGGAAAACTGACCAATAAGCTGATAAATTTTGTCATTATTTGTTTTTTATCAAGGTCAAGAAGTGTCACCTAATTGAGTTTACTTTGATTCATTGGTCCTGAAAATATCAGTTGCATGCAACCAACTAGCTTTTCGTATATTGTGTCGATTTATAATTCACAATTACGCTTCACTCGAGCTGTCTTGTTCATAACCTCTGCATTGATTTATTGATTTTCTCAAATATCTTAGTTTATCATTACAATTTCTTTTTTATCATCTACCTCTTTGAAAATATCATAATAAACTAAGAAATAACTGTCTTGTTCATAACCTCTGCATTGATTTATGTATGTATGTATGTATGTATGTATGTATATGTTTATTGAAGTCGTTACTAATGTGCAACAGAATTCGAATGACAAACTCTCAATGCATAAAATAAGAAGTTTGCATATCACGTCTTTCTGCCTTTTCACTCGATTTCATCAAAACGTTATATTTATGTGAGCTAACTAAGTTACAAATGTGTAAAGCTTGTCAATTTTAAATACAATGGGACCGTTTGGATCGCTTAGAAATTTGAGAAATTTGGAGAATTTTTTATTCTTAAGCATAAATTTATTGAGAAGTGTGTAACTTTTTGAAAAGTTTGAATTGTTTATAATAAATTTACGTCTAGGAATATGAAATTTCCTAAATTCCGGTGGGATCCAAACAGCCCCAATATGATTATTATTCTTATTAGGTATAATTTATATTTTGTTTATAAAAAAAAACATATACGGGTAATGCTTAGTTTCCAATTTTTTTTTTCATGATTCTTAGTTTGATACTTCTATCTTTACAAATCAAATTATGACGCGTCTTTGAATTTGATCTACATATACAAATCATTATACGACACTTCTTATTCTTGACCAATCGACACGACACGTGTGGTGAAAAAGAATGGAAAGAAAAAAAAAAAAACCAACACAATTTTGGTGAGGTATGTTAAATTTGAGTATGCGAGTAATCAAGCAAAAGTCAAATTTGTCGTTTTCGAAATTTCGTCAGACACCTTTGACAGATTGATTTGATTAGACGAGTTGTTTCCACATTTTTTTCCGAAATTTCTATGGATTCGTTTGGATGTGTCGGGAATAAGGAAGAATTGTGTATTCCGGATCAAAATTTTATGAAAATTGGATTTTTAGGAAGAAGGAAAATATGTTATTTCGGAAATAAAAAATATTGTTTGAATAATGTCTAAGGAATACAAAATTCTTATGGTGCATTTAAATATTATTTTTTTTAACGAACACGTTATCACACTGGAGTAACAGTCCATCCGAAAGGATCCCATTCATTTTCTTACCACATCGTCTAAAATTGGATCCGACGAGAGGGCCACAAAATCCTAGACACCTTTCACCCATCAACTCCGTCGAAGTCCTCTCCCAGCGTCACTTTCAATCAAGGTTCTCTCATCCGTCCACTAAACCGTAGGTTTAATGCACCGTCGTTTCAGAGACACCGAATCCATGTCACATTCGTCTTCGTCGAGCTTGGCTTCTCAGCAATGTCGAAAGAACACAGGGAAGATCATTGACAAGGACGAAGTAAACACAGTGACTTACCCAGGCTCGATGAAGATAACAATGTCGAAAACTCTACAGGAAAGATGAGAGAAAGGAGATGAGCGCTTCAGTTTTTTTCTCTGCCGCCGACGAAAGACAATCTCCTCTGTCGACATACAAAGGAAAGCCGAAGAGTAAAAGAGGAAAGGCGATCACAGGAGTAACAGGGAAAAGTCCGTTGGAGAGTAATTATTGCTGCTCTCAATAATAGAGGAGAGGTGTTGGGAGGAAACTATTATTTTGTTTCGGAAGCATATTCTTTTGGAAGACGATATTCCCAGAAAAGTTCAAAATCCCATCTTATTCCCTCACCGCTTGGATCACAATTTATGCCGGGAATAGCAAATTTTGGGAATACCCGTATTCCCAACGCATCCAAACGACTCCTATATGTATCTAATGAAGTAAAATATAATATCTTTTCTCGAATTCGATTTGGCAGATTGATTGAATTAAATTAGTAGTTCTTATACAAGTTGCTGGCAAACTGAATTCACTAGGGTGTGTTTGGATAGGCCGGAAATAGAGAATAGGAATAAAGAATTTCGATTTGCGTGCTTATTCAAATTCCTTATTATTATACCATGGTTTTGTTAGTATAGGAATAATGACCCAAATTTTTTATTCTTGTATTGTTTGGGTTGCCACCTATTCCGTAGTAGTTATTTTCGTAAGGCATGTTTGGAACCACTAGAATAAACCCTTGTTCAGAATAGCTTATTCAAAAAGTTACCAAACACCTTTCATAATAGGGTGATTTAGATTTATGTCACTACAAATATTTGAAATTAGAGATATGTCATCACTAAATGACAAATTTTTTTTGCCACTCTAAAATAATTGAAATTATTATTTTGCCATCAGACAATTATATGATAATTTTACCCTTTTTAAAGATGTCACTATAATACTTAAAAATTAGTAATATGCCACCACAAAAGATATAATTTATTTTATGCCATTATAAATCATTAACTATTAGTTTTATGCCACTGGGGCATAAAAGTAGTGGCATAGATTTAATAAGCCATCTAACAATGACATAATTCTAATTTCAAACAAAAAAGATTAAATTTTTAAGATTTGTTCGCAAAATCTTTTTGTGCCGATATTTTTAACATAAGTATGGACCATTATTTTAAACTACTAGTATGATATAAGATTTCGTTTAGTCTTAAACCAGTGCCTTTTTTACTGTTTCCCTTTTATCTTTGTTTTTTGTTTTCATTTGTTTGGGTTTTGATATTATCGTTGTACTTAATTAATTCCAGTTCTCTCAAAGGAACTAAAGTAATAGGGTTTACAATTTCGGTGAGTGAATCAGCATGATAGCGTCATTTGCAAGAAGATTTTGGTTGCTAGCTCGATGACTAATTTTGTTTGTGTTAAGAAAATTTATATTTTTTTTAGAAGAGAGATAACGGGGAAGATAATGCTCTTTGTAGGTTTCCCGGCACCGTCTGTGTTTTATTTTTTATTTTTAGGGTTTGTTTTTAATAGGGATAATTTGGTCATTAAAAAAATTAATGTCAAATTTGGCAATGGTATTTTTAAAATTTAGTATGTTTTTGAAGAAATAGTGGCATAAAACTAATTTTAGCAATTCTATAATGGCATAAATTTAATTAGTAATTTAAAAATAGTATTTCTCTAAATAACAATATTTACAGTGGCATAAAAATAATTATCTCTTCATAATAAACTGAATAGCTTGTTCAGAGCCTTATTCTAGTTCCAGCCAAAAGTTGGAACTAGATTGGAGTTAAGCCCCGTGACCTTAAAATATATTAAAATATTCTTTCACTAAGATAAAAAAATCGAGAAATGGAGAGAAATTATTTTCAACGCCGTGCCTCCTCAGTCCTCACTAACCTTCTCTCCTCCCGTTTCTTCTCTGGTCGCCACACCTCCTCCAACGTCGGGCGAAAGGAGAAGAGTTTGGTTGAAGACGAGGCTGAACTGAGCGACTGAATCGGCGATCGGAAGACTGATTTGTCGAAGCTCAATTTACACGGCGCGGTGAAGACGAGTTCAAAGAGGCAGAGAGGAGGGGAATATTAGCGAGGGGCTCTCGCTTCTAGGGGCAAAGAGGAGGCCGTAGTGTAATAAGTGGAAGAGGCAGAAAGGACCTTGGATTTTGCTTTTTAGGATGAGGGGAGAGGGTCTAGAGGTCGGGGAGGGAGGCTCCATTTTAAAGTATGTTTCATTTCAATTGTTGACGGAAGAGATCAGAGGGATTTAGCATCTACACCACTTCAACTTTCAGATCAAAATTTTTTGTGCCGCATTCAATTTATTTTTTTTTTCCATTTCTTCGTTGCTTTCTTCAGATCACAATATGTATTTCTTCAATTATATTTATATCACATACACTAATTGACATGAACTAATTACATTCTAAAAGAAATTAGATACAAGTAGTTCCTAGAATCAGTGAGCATCAGAAGATAGAAAATATCGTGGATACTGGTATACCATACCAGTATCGACACAGACTGAAATTATTATACAGAAATTTGAGTTTTGTTTACCAGCAGTATTAATTTCTTACGTATAGGTTGATTTTTTACTAGTACATGTTAGAAAACAGGATTGATGTTGTATTAGATGACGCCAAAAAGAAGATAAAAGGCAGTATAACTGTATAAGGTAAAAGTTAGTTAAAAGATGAAATATAATAAATTATTATTTTATTTTTCTTTCCTTATTCTTATTCTTAACTACACATCCAAACAACTCCAAAAATATTTTTAGTGAATAAACAATTCTTCACCATTTCTTATTCACCATTCTTGTTCTTGAACAAGCTATTATATTCTTATTCATCACACTTCCAAACACACCGTAATAAACAAAATGTAAGTTTGAATTAAAAGCTTTTTTTTTCCAAATATAAGTACAAATATAACTTTTTCAGAATTCTTATTCGTACCAATAAAAATGTGAAAAATTCTTTCACTAAACACTTCCTGAAATATATATACACTAGCCTTCACATTAATTAGTTCGTAACAAAATTATCATAAAAGCACATCCCAACTAAAAGATATATTTTTGAGAAATTAAAGTTTAGCTATTTAAAAAAAATATTTGAATGTAGAAGTATACAAATCAAAAAGCACCAAATTTTTTTATGTAAAATAAATATATATCAAGATCAATGCAAATTTAGAAATTCTTTTTAGGTCGGTCTAAACCTTGCTGGAAAATTAAATCAAGCGAAAATAAGATTTTCATTAAACGAAATAAATTAAAGCAAATTAGATCTTATTAAATCCTATACTTTTGCTAAAACCTTAATATCTAAAACGAAATGGTGTTTTAAATTTTTTGCTATATAATATAATCACCAACCATAAAACGTTAATTATATTTTATGTTAAATTATTAATATAGTTGTAAAAAGATTTGAACATTTTGTAGCATTTTAAAAAACTTCTCCTTGTTTGTTGTTTATGTCTTTTCAACATTTTTATTCCTTTTAGAATGCCTAAGTAATATTGTACCATTTTGTGCAGTAAAGAAAAATAATTATATTGATTTCATATGGAATACCATCTTTCTAGCTAGAGGCTGAAGTATACACTTTGTTGTAATTTCTTGTAAACCATCTATTTTGATATGTAGGTCAATTTTTTTTTTTTAAATATTTTAGTTGGCACTTGGTAGATTGAATTAAAAGATACATGAGATGTTATTACATGATATATGTGAAGTAAAACCTCTTCTGCATATGAGCTTCATTAGTGTATACCAATTATAGTTTTATACGTATAAGTGATTATGGATCATGGTGGTGCATTGCTCAACTAACGCTTGGGTACATTCTTAATAATACTTCCAGGTTAACAAAAAAAAAAAATTACACACTTGAAGAAATAAAAAAAAAACACCATAAAGAAAGTAATTAAGTTAAATTTGGCCGCCTACGTAATGTATTCCCTTCATATAAGAGACTCGAGTCGGAGAATTTCGACACAGGACCCTGTAGAAGGGGTGACACATTGAATGAGGGAGAATGCCTTCTCATGTATCAATACAGATTACTCAAAAGTCAAAATTAAAAACTGAACCAAAATCATGTTGCATTCTAAATGTAATAATGAAATATCATATTCATACCATAACCTATTTGTGACAATCAATTACCGGCTCAATTCCGAAAAAGTAGCAAGGTTCAATGCATAAATCAATCACTTACAGAAATCTCAAAGAGTAGATATGGATATACTCAAATTATATGCAAATGTGTTACTGTCAGTAAATAGTTTTTATTAACATTGCAATGTCAGAAAAAGAGTAGCCATCATATTTTTTTAAGGATGAAGAAAAAATAAAGAACTTAATTATCAGAAAAACAGTAGCTATGAGGGTGCATTATTTTATTTGGGAATGGGAACAAATAAAAAGCCAGAGTCCTATCTTGAATAACAAAACCTGATTTGACAATGGCAAAAAATGGGAAAAATAGTACGGTAGGCTACAACATACATTTGCAATGTCATCCAATTTTTAAACAGTACCCTATTAAAAAAAATTCCAGCAGTAACTGCTCTAACTTCGCTATCAGGGTCAAGTGTCCCTTCAATTCAAATTGCAAATAGAGACCTCGCTCATACCAACCAGCTGATTTGAAGACACATCATTACTGGTACAGTATGTACCAAATTGAGCAACTGAGAAAAAAAAAATTCTAGAACCAAACATTATCAGGGAATTCCACCTGAAATCAGTCAATCTTATATGGCTGAACTTACTAGGATCCTTGACAACAGTCTTAGCACATTCCTTGTTGTACTTCTTCTCATTCATTGAGCAGTGTGCGCCATAAATGAATGAGAAGAAGTACAGCAAGGAATGTGCTAAGACTGTTGTCAAGGATCCTGGTAAGTTCAGCCATACACATAGAATTGAATGAGAAGAAGTGGGGGTCAAGTATCACTTGCACACGAAAGCCAGCTGAAATTTGAGAGGAGGAAAACACCAGTTACGTATGCAATTCTTTAAGAACATTACTCAAAAAAATGCGTGCCTCATTAACAAAGAAAATCGCAGAAGCTTTTGAGATTTAACAAATTACCTCATAAATTCTACTCGGGAAGTCGATGGAATTTTCATCATCTTCAAATAGCACATAATGATAGATCTGTATAAAAATAAAAGCTAACTTGATCACAACAAAATTTAAACAAAACAATAAAAGCAAAGGGGTCTATAGATTATTAGTACCAGTAGCACTGGAAGAAGTAGAAAAGAGAAAAAAAATTGCCTATACTTTATCATTACAACAGTCACTTCTCTTTAAATCAATACTGACATATTGCAATTGAACTATATGTGCTCAATTAGTCCTTGTAATTATTGGGTTACATTACTCATCATATAAAACAGAAGTAGATAAGAAATTCTACAGAGGCACCTCCCCTCAACAAAGCAGCTGGTCATAGTCTACGAAAGTCATCAAAGGATGCACATAAGCATAGAGCTGTCTTTGGCAGAGGTGCCAAGCCCTTCATGATTGCTCTTATATATTTAGAGAGATATATGAGACTGTAATCAGTAATCGCTATTATATATTTATAACATCAAACCTCTATTTTTAGTTATATACAAAATGAATAAATTCTTTCGGTGACAATTGCATGGATACTATGTGTTTTGTTATTCAAGATTGATTCCAAAGCTGAGACTTACAGTGATGTGGCCTTATCATATCTATTTCTAGCAAACAACCTTCAGTACATCATTGGAAAGGTAGAAAGTTGTCATCTGAAAAAAATTGGGTGATGAATGGGTGAGTGAACACAATATGAAAGCATGCCGGTTTGTGGAGGGTCATGTGCAATCTGGATGGGCTCACATGTCAGAGATGTTATCAGTTGAAAATGAAAACGGGAATGTGTCGAGGGGTTGCGCATGTTTCAATTGACATTTGTCATGGCAATGAAGGAGATGAAAGATTGGGTCATTACTGATGTGGCCATGAGAGGCGAGGTCAGACTCATGGTGGAGGCGATGCTGGTACCGGTGTACCTTAGATGGTAGCATAGATAGTACTAAGAAAAACCATTGGTTGGACATTAATTGAAAATAAAGCTGCCTACCTCACTGAAAGGTCATTTTATTAAGCACCATAAAAGCTTTCTAAGGCACCACAACAAACATGATCCATCATATTTTACAATTCGGTTGTCATTACTAACCTTTAAAGCACAATGTAAAAAAAAAAGGCACCAATATTTGTTACCAATACAACAAAATATTGTTTGCATACATGCCCCTAAAGCAACTTTTAAAAAGATTCACATGAAACTGTTGGATACTCAACAGAATCATGCTTTCCCTTGCATCTAGTAAGGCCTGAAATTTATTTAAAAAATGAGTTGCTTTTAATAAGCAGTGCTCAGAAGCCTATAGATTATGAGTGGCTTAATCATATCAAAAGATCTACTTTTTACATAAGTAGAAAATGAAAAGCAAAATTAAGAAGTTCAGATAGAAAAAATAAGGAAGCATGGAGGAAAAAATATCAGAAATGAGTGCAAGAGGTAATACCTAATATCTGAAGATTAACAAAATAATGACCTCATCTTCATGCATTCTCTAATAGTTGATATCTTTCTAAATTGGCCATGAACCTCTGATTATTAGGAAGCTCTTCTCAGTTTGTGAATGAAAAAAATAATAATCAGTGTTATATAGCAACAAAGTTTTGTTTGTAGAATCGTTCAATTTATGGAAAAGCCATAATTAAATAAATCATATTGATTGTAACTTCTGCACAAACAATAATAAAATTCACTTATGACATAAAATGACTTGAGGAGAGTTTCGGTGCCTACATTTTAGATGCTTCCAAATGTCCCAAAACACACTTTTTTACTATTTTTACAAAATATAAAATTTAAACTTCGAATCCAAACCGTTGATCTTATTCAATATAACTAGCGATGCATTTTTATATAAATTTTATAAATTTTGAAGTTTATTTGATACTTGATCAAGAGGCTAAAATATGAACAGATTAGAATCAAGAATTATAACCACCATCGTTAAAAGGACCATCGCTCACCTTATATTTCCTCTCGCGCGCTCTCTTCCGCTGTTCCGCATCTCCATCTCTCTCCTGTCTCGCGCACTCTCTTCCGTATCTCTCTCATGTCCATCACCTAACGCTCCTCTCTTGTTTCTCCTCTCTCCTCTTTTAAGATTCTCTCTCCCTAGATCCTCTCCTTTGTCTTCATTTCTCTCCTCTCTCCAAATTTCCTCTCTGTCAAAATTGTTTCGATTTTTCAAGAAGATATATATGACAACAAACTGAACATTTAAATCAACAAATTGAAAATATATAACAACTAAATGAAGTCTGATCCACATCAAAACAAAGTAAACACATAAAAGTAACAAATTGAACATATGAATGAACAAAGTGACCATATACACACTGACTGATTTAAGTATAACATAGGGGTGTCAATGTCACCCCTACTTTTAAAAAAAATATTGTTACACATGAGCATTTATAATTATAAAATATAAATTTGTTATATGAACTATACATTTGAACCCCATAAAATTTTAGGCGAGTTTTCATTAGTGAACCCCATATAAATTTTATACAATTTTTCTTTGTGAGATCTTTTTTGGGAAGGATTAACAATTTATGTTTGTAAAGTATTATTACCATAAACAATTTATGTGATATCCCTGAATTTTAGGACCTGTTTGCAATACATCGAATTCTAAGGTCCTATTTGAAAAATGTCCATGTTTATCCACTTTGAAAATATCACTTTGATCTTATCCACTTTGAAAATATCTATTTGATCTTATCCACATTTTTAGTATCTAAGTAATCAATATTTATATAAATAATTTCTGATAATTAATATTTTTATAAATAGACTCAGTAATTTTTATAAATAGTATTAATATTTTCAGAAATAATAGCTAAGTAATTCCTTTCTGCTTACTTAGCCATTAAGTAATCTAGAATATTTACCATTTTAGTCAGACCTCTACTATAAATAGACCCGAGCCTCATTTCATTTCATTTCGTATATCATTTCTGTTTCTCTCTCTTCCTAGCAAACTGTGAATACCACCTTGTCTTTGAATAGTCGGCCATTTGGAATTCGAGTTCTACGTTGCAGATATAGTCATCCCGATTTGCTTGTGCTATGGATCGCTCAGTCAGGTAACCGGACTTCTCTATAATTAGTTCCGTATTGCTTGATTTGATTATCGCTTGGCTTTGCTTGCATGTGTACGCCCGTGTGTGGTTGTTCTTTTATGACGTGTGGATATCTTTTGAGATTTTGTTATTCTTTTGATAGGAACTAGCAAATTTGATTATGAAATATAAAAGTGATTTGGAACAACTGAAAATGGATGATGAAAGTGAAACAGAATGAGACCGAGTAGTTAAGTTGTTTTACCTGTGGTTTTTATTATCGGGAGATTGCACCCCAGCTTAATGCCGGTGGTCTCCTTATAATAGCGATCATAGGCAACACATACTGATCTACTCTGCTATTCAGCCTCTAGGCGGATTAGCGGTCATTTGGTATATATTCGTTTTGGTTGGACTGGCTGGAACCATTAGGTGTGTGGAAGCGGACTACCCCACGGAACTCCGCGGTAGTAACCCAGTACTGGTGTATACTAGCCCCCACTTAGTGCACGGTGGAGGGCAGGAGCGGTCGCAAAGCAACCAGGGTCGGGTGTCTATACATTAGGTATACACTCGATGGGTAGGATCGATGAAGCACAGGTACAGTCAGGAAATACAATACGGTGGACTTGGCGCGGGACCTTTTCCCCAGGTCTAAGTAAGGATTGAGACATGTAGGGTGGATTTGGCACGGGAATTATTCCCGCAGGGTTGGAGTTTTGTAAGGTGGATACTCTCGTATTATATTATATGATATTCCTCAAGAAAATACACCGAATCACATCCAGTCCTGTTTAATTTGCTTTAACAACTAATATAGAGAAGCTGCGTCGTTAAATAACCGGTTACTGAGCTTTGTAGCTGACATCCGTTTTGTTCCTTTTCTGCTTGCGACGTAGGTTGACGGGCCGTCGGATGGATGCAGAAGATACCGTCCCACCGTCCCGCCCCGTGTGTCGGTGTGTCGGCGCGGGGTGTGACAATTTTGGTATCAGAGCATTCGTTCCTCGGACTGTGTTTGGGTTCATTATCGTTTCGTTTGAAAGTTCGATTATAGTATATCGATTTGATATTTCATTTGATTTGTTACCTTCCATTTGAAATTTCGTGGAAGAAACTTCCTTTTTAAGGGGGGTGGAATGTGATATCCCTGAATTTTAGGACCTGTTTGCAATACATCGAATTCTAAGGTCCTATTTGAAAAATGTCCATGTTTATCCACTTTGAAAATATCTATTTGATCTTATCCACATTTTTAGTAGCTAAGTAATCAATATTTATATAAATAATTTCTGATAATTAATACTTTTATAAATAGACTCAGTTATTTTTATAAATAGTATTAATATTTTCAGAAATAATAGCTAAGTAATTCCTTTCTGCTTACTTAGCCATTAAGTAATCTAGAATATTTACCATTTTAGTCAGACCTCTACTATAAATAGACCCGAGCCTCATTTCATTTCATTTCGTATATCATTTCTGTTTCTCTCTCTTCCTAGCAAACTGTGAATACCACCTTGTCTTTGAATAGTCGGCCATTTGGAATTCGAGTTCTACGTTGCAGATATAGTCATCCCGATTTGGTTGTGCTATGGATCGCTCAGTCAGGTAACCGGACTTCTCTATAATTAGTTCCGTATTGCTTGATTTGATTATCGCTTGGCTTTGCTTGCATGTGTATGCCCGTGTGTGGTTGTTCTTTTATGACGTGTGGATATCTTTTGAGATTTTGTTATTCTTTTGATAGGAACTAGCAAATTTGATTATGAAATATAAAAGTGATTTGGAACAACTGAAAATGGATGATGAAAGTGAAACAGAATGAGACCGAGTAGTTAAGTTGTTTTACATGTGGTTTTTATTATCGGGAGATTGCACCCCAACTTAATGCCGGTGGTCTCCTTATAATAGCGATCATAGACAACACATACTGATCTACTCTGCTATTCAGCCTCTAGGCGGATTAGCGGTCATTTGGTATATATTCGTTTTGGTTGGACTGGCTGGAACCATTAGGTGTGTGGAAGCGGACTACCCCACGGAACTCCGCGGTAGTAACCCAGTACTGGTGTATACTAGCCCCCACTTAGTGCACGGTGGAGGGCAGGAGCGGTCGCAAAGCAACCAGGGTCGGGTGTCTATACATTAGGTATACACTCGATGGGTAGGATCGATGAAGCACAGGTACAGTCAGGAAATACAATACGGTGGACTTGGCGCGGGACCTTTTCCCCAGGTCTAAGTAATGATTGAGACATGTAGGGTGGATTTGGCACGGGAATTATTCCCGCAGGGTTGGAGTTTTGTAAGGTGGATACTCTCGTATTATATTATATGATATTCCTCAAGAAAGTACACCGAATCACATCCAGTCCTGTTTAATTTGCTTTAACAACTAATATAGAGAAGCTGCGTCGTTAAATAACCGGTTACTGAGCTTTGTAGCTGACATCCGTTTTGTTCCTTTTCTGCTTGCGACGTAGGTTGACGGGCCGTCGGATGGATGCAGAAGATACCGTCCCACCGTCCCGCCCCGTGTGTCGGTGTGTCAACGCGGGGTGTGACAATTTATTTCAATAATCGAGAACATAATTGCTCTTTTCAATTTTGATTTGTGGGCGCTTCAATTGATTAATCAGTTAAAAAAATAGTCCAAAATAAATAGTTTTATAGCCCAGCCAACCGTGAACCCCCTTGAAATATTTTCTGGCTCCGTCCCTGCATATACACCAACAAAGTGAGATATAAAATAAAACAGAAGTCTGACGTACAGCAAAACAAATTAAACACATAAAAGTAACAAATTGAACTTATGAATGAACAAAGTGAACATATACACCAACAAAGTGAGACATAAAATAGACACAGAAGTCTGACGCACAACAAAACAAATTGAACACATAAATGTAACAAATTGAACATATGAATGAACAAAGTGAACATATACACCAACAAAGTGAGACACATAAAATAAATACTGAAGTCTGACGCACATCAGAACAAATTGAACACATAAAAGTAACAAATTGAACATATGAATGAACAAAGTGAACATATACACTAACAAAATGAGACATATAAAATATACACAGAAGTTTGACACACAACAAAACAAATTGAACACATAAAAGAAACAAATTGAACATATGAATGAACAAAGTGAACATATACACTAACAAATTGAGACATATAAAATATACACAGACGTTTGACGCACAACAAAACAAATTGAACACATAAAATAAACAAATTGAACATATGAATGAACAAAGTAAACATCTACACCAACAAAGTGAGACCTATAAAATAAACACAAAAGTCAGCAAAACAAAATGAACACTTAAAATAACAAATTGAACAGATGCAATAAACAAAGTGAACAAAGTCTGACGCATAGAAGGAAGGGAGGGGAGGGAGAGAGATGCACAAAAGGAAGGGAGAGGGAAGGAAGAGAGACAGAAGAGTGCGTAGAAGGGAAAGGGGAGTGCTTCGCTAGGTGAGGAGAGGGGAGCGTTTTACTGGGTGAGGAGAGCATCGCGCTTCGCTAGCGATAGCGATGGCAACGATGGTCAAACGGTAGATGGTACTAATCAATTTCCGATTAGAATTAATCTATCATATTTAACTACATTCGTTCAATTTTCAATCCTTGATCAAGTATCAAATAAACTTCAAAAACTATAAAACTTATATGAAAATGCATCGCTAGTTATATCGAATAGGATCAACGGTTTGGATTCGAAGTTTAAATTTTATATTTTGTAAAAGTAATAAAAAAAATGTGTTTTAGTACATTTGAGGGCATTCAAAATGTGAGCACTGGAACCCTATTTCGGAGCTAAAATTAAAACATAGTGATTATTTCCGGCGTTGGGCGACCATCATATCTCTGCGTTTCCGATTTCGGAAGTTCACTTCGCATGCAAGAGTCTGTGTTGTGCTATTTCAAAATCTATATATGAGTTTGGTTCCTTCGGCTCTTTCACTTATAACATTTATTACACTCTACCAACCGATTTGAGGATCATAGACCATTTTATTTCCCACAGGAGCACTCTTGTGCAAAACCTCTGCTCTAATTTTTTGGTTTTCTCAAATATCTTATAGTTTATGTATGAGTAAAACATTGTTGATCGTCTACCTCTTAGAAAGCAATTAAGATCTTTTAAATTTATAAATATAATTTTTTATCGCATGAATATATATAGAGAGAAGACATATGTATTAACGTGCAAGAGAATTCGTATGACAAACTACTCATTGCATAAAAAATAAATTAAATTAAATTAAGAAAAAAAATATTTTGCATATCACGCAACTATTTTACCCAATTTAACCAACACATCACAGCTCAATGAGCTAACTAACTTACACAAACTTGTCAATTCTCATCTTAATATGATTATGATTTTTATAAAGTATAGCAGCTTATTTTCTTCCAACCAGTTTTTTTTTACATAATTTAAAATATAATAATAATTAATTGAGATGGGCTTAAATCAGCCACGACTGACGGATGGACTTGTCAGCTACGATTATATCTCAAGTTTTGAGGTTCTAATCTCTAATCTGAACCTTTCAATGTGTTCTCCACATTGAAATATCATTGGAGACTAAATTTTACATTTTTCTGGTTTTATTTACTAATTTTTTTGAGATTTTTAAAAAATCATAGTTATTGAAGGGCTCAGAATTGTTCATATTAAGAAATTTGTAAAATACCAAACAAATACTAAAAAATATCAGAAAATATAAAATTTTGTCTCCAACAAGATTTCAATATGGAGAACACATTGAACGGTTCGGATCGACTGTTAGAATTTCGAAAATTGAGATTTGATCATAACTGACGATTTCATTCGTCAGTCGTGGTTGATTTTAGCCTATCTCAATGGGTCAATTAATGTTTATAGCTGTAAATCACACAATTTGTTAGATAACAATCTAGCATCAATCAATGTTTCATTTTGCATTAATATTATAAAAATATTATTTGTAGTAAAATATATGACTAAGTAACAATCAGTTAAAACACAAAATTCAGATTAATTTCTAATCAATAGAAAACAGAACATTAAGTTCAGTTTATAACTTTGTTCACTATTTATTAGCAATTCCAGTTTCTTCGAAGCCTTTCTTTTTTATTTTAAAAATGAGCTTATAAGATAAAAGTAACTTAATTAAATAACATGCTATAATGTTCAATTTGCAAAGCAATCACTGATATTACAAAACAAAATTACATATATCAAACAACATTCCTGTCATCCCTAACTAAATTCATGTTTAGTGAAAGACCAAATTTTAATGTTTGGAGGAACATGGAGTTTGGTTCTCAGCACAAACAATCCGTTGTCCTGCGATCGACTGTGTTGACGAATCTGACCTTGTAGTGGTGAAATCTAGGATCATCACCGAAACGCCAAGACAAGCTGATAATGACCGCCGCATCCGATACATGCAATGCTAAAAAAATCAGCATTTATGTGGTCTTCATGCATGGAGCTGTAGATCTCAATCTCATTGTCTATTTTCATTCATGCCATCCCTGACGAAATTCATATTCACCAAAAAATGCAAGACCAAATTCAATGTTTGGAGGAACATGGAGTTTGGCTTTAGCTTAACATCTCTATGTTTTCTTCTGTCAAAATTGGCCTCGCATGTTCCATTCGCTATTATAGTATTATGAATTACAAAATTTGTAAGATGGTTGCTATCGGCCTTTTTGCTTGGAAAAGTAATCGGCTGCAACCAACGTGTTTGTGACTAGTATATCTTTGTGTTTCTAACAAGAGCACTCTTGTGCAAAACTTCTGCTCTGATTTTTTGGCTTTCTCAAATATCTTAGTTTATATATGAGCAAATAAATTGAAATCTTTTAAAGTTCTATAAACATAATCTCTTATTACTTGTGTATATATATAAGACGTCCGATTAATGCGCAAGAGAATTCGTATGATAAACTACTCAATGTAAAAGTAATGACAATAATAATAATAGCATTTCAATGACCAAACTAATTTAGACATGCGCAAGTTAAGCTTGTCAATTCTAAGCTCAATATGATTATTATGATTCTTAAATTATCAGGTATAGCATATAGAGGGATGAATAGCTACGTACGTGAACAAAAATTGTGAACAAGAATAAGGATGAATAGCAGCTTGTTCACGAACGAGAAAACTGAATAAGAACTAGACTACGAATAGATTGTTCAGCTTGTTCGTGACTCGTTTGGTACCCTCCTTATTCTATCGGCTCCGTTTGGATTCCATTTGGGAAGAAGAGAAAAATGGAATAAGAAAATAAATTTATTATAAACAATTCAAACTCTTCATACAAAATTACACAATTCCTAATACTTCTTAGGGGTGTCAACGGCACCATTTTTGACGTTATGCCGTTTCGTTTATATTAAATGGAACGGTTTGTGGCATGAAATTTTATATCGTTTTCTAAACGAAACGGTATGTGGCACAGTTGGTTATACCGTTTAGACCGTTTCAATTCCATTTCAAACCGTTTTATGTGTAATTTCTAAAGTGGAACGGTTGATGGCACAGAAATCTGTTTCGTTTAATAAACGGAACGGTAAATGGCATACCGATTTCGTACCGTTTTTAAGTGGCACGATAACGGTAGGGGGCGAAACCGTGGTCGTTAACCACGTTAGGCACCCCTAATACTTCTTCCCACTTCTTCACTTCTTCCCACACCTTATCCAAACGGAGCCGATGTTCGCAAACAGCCTTGTTCACAGGCTTGCCAGCATTATTTAATTAAAAATATTTAAACCAAAATTATCGATCATACAAGAAATGTAAAAGTGGGATTAAATTTTTAATGAAATTAAATGTTACGCAAAACTTAAGAGTACGCGCGCTTGTTTTGGAATAACATTTTGCCAAAAAAAATGCAGAACTCAACATGGTGTTGACGATTGATCCACCAGGTATTTGCTTAAAAATTATTTGTTCTTCACTCCAGTTTCTGCTTTATTATTATTATTATTATTTTTGTTCCACGAGCATGCTGAGTATAATATAAGAGGTGCAAACTGATAAATTAGTTAAATTTTCATAAAATTTTCAATTTGATCTACTCAAATCATAGCATCCCACTTCTCATGCATGACTAATCAACGTGATCAGTTAAAAGTTAAAACCAGTATTTTTTTTTTGGTCGATTTTTTCAAAGGGTTCCGCTGTAAAAAAAAAAAAATCCGCACACAAGAAACAACTTTCTTTTTTTAAAAAAAAAGTAGCACATGAAACTCAAATTGGAAAACAATAACCTGTAAATTGATATTCTAGAATAACCCTTTCAGGCCGTGATTAGCCAAAAGCATTACCATAATATGATTTTGCTTCTTTAAGTGATAATTTAAGACGGGACAAATTATAATCATTTATCTATATTCATAATTTTAAATGAACAATCAAAATTTAAATCTGATTCCAACATTCATTTCATATTCTGCCTAATTATTAGCGAGTTTAATTCTGCAGAGGACAAAAAAAATAAAAAAAAATAAAAACAAACCAAAAACATCAAACCATGAGTGTCTAAATAAAGTTTATGTTTTTTAACAAACAACAAAATTATGGATCCATATCCACTGAGGTGCTGGTGGATGGTTGATACTTGTGGGGTTAATTGGGGATCTGGGATTAGTCAGAATGAGACAACCCAACACTAGAGTACAGTTTTGATATAACGAGGGTGGTTATACTTTGATCAAAGCCCCGGCATTGTTAGCATTGAGAAATATGCATGGTCGTAGAAGCAGGTGTTATACAACGTGGGTGTGGGTCCCACCCAAAACACATTAGATTAGAGCCTCTCTAATTAAATCAAAAATTACTAATTAGGTAAATAAATCAGAGGAGGTGGGGTATTGCACTATTGCACATGCATCCCCCATGTCCATGTGAGCGTCCCTTAATTAGCTGTGTGTTTGGTCTTGTTTGGGATTTGACCAACCCACCAGTCCCACCTCTGCACCTCAGCACATTTGTTGGTATTAGTTTTTACATTTTTTTGTATTATTTTTGGGTTTTACTTTTTAATTAATTTTGTTTTTTTATTGGACTGCCGCAGGCGTTTCTATTCCCGACCTTGAAAAAACAAACGAACGAATCTGACAAAACAAAACATTAAGACGTGTAAACAGCAAAAATAAATAAGGCCCCTGCAAACAGTTCTATTTCAAGTCTACTAAGTTTTCATGCACTATTTAATGAAATTGTAATATTTAAAAGTTGCATAGTTGCTTGTGACACTGATTACGATCACAGACCTACTGTATTTCACAAATAAGATATACAAATAACTCAGGAACTTGTGGGTTGATATTCTTCCAGCAGGTTTGTTTTCTCCTGGCAAGTTTGGTAAATAATTAAAATTTAGGGCTTGCATTATTATATAATATAAGGATGGAGAAGAGAAGAATGCAACGGAGTGATTTTTGTTTGCACAAATAGAATGGGTACTGTAACTTTCTTATTATATTTAAGTAGAAAATACTCATAAATTCAGGTCAAATTGTAAACTTAATACCATGACTTTTAAATATCCTTATGGTTTTTGGCATGTAAATAAAAAAATACCATAAGGATATCATGGTATAAAATGTTTTAATATTTAAAATCTAAAATCAGGACATTGTCGTAGTCAGATATATGTTAAAAAATTATAGTTAAAGCTAGTAGACTTAACTAAAGAAATGTACATTTTAGTCTCAAGAATATTATTAATTTGACTGTTCTAAACAACATAGGATCCGTGAAACTTTTTTTTTTCTAATCCGTGAAACTCAGCTTAATTCAACAGTGGCACAGTGCACATAATAAATCTCATTGTTCCGGGCCACCACATTAATTACTTTCACTTTAGTAAATTAATTTCAGTAAAAGAAATGTTACGAAGAAAACAAGGTGGATGAGTCTCATAAATATTTTATTACAGCTGTGGCACACTGTGCTGGTCAATGAAGAGGCTGACCTTTTCGAAAAAAAAAAAAAAAAAAATGAAGAGGCTGAGGCCATCTGCATGACCCGCTTCGATCCACTACACCTGGATTTCCTGTCTCCTTGGTTGTATCGCCTAAATTTATTCAATACCATAAAAAACTGGAATGAGGATACAAGCATCATACCTCTCATAATGAAGGCCACACAGAGGAAGATGCAGAGAATCCACACATGCTTCCATTCCTCGATTGAACGCTCCGATCCACGTGCTTATCGGCTTCCCGCTCTGGCTCAGAGCTCGCTCTTTACTACGACCCATTAGTCCAGATCCGCTGCAACAGAACTAGTATCATCATTCTGAAACTATTATTAGTATCCGTTGGATCTAATCAGGACGGATTATATATGAAAAGAAGAACCTCTTCGTGAGAGAGCATCTCCAGAACCTACAATACATCTCACGTAATAAATGAAACATTAAAAAAAAAGTCGCACTAAAATACCCACAAGCAAACAAACAGAGTATGCGCCCCTGCCTCTCTCTCTTTCTCTCTCCATTTCTCAATTTTGCTCTCTCGGAAGAGAAGGTTTACCAATTGAGAGCTTGAGATACCTCTTGCGCAAACCAAGAGGCTCCTTGTAAAGCAACGAAACAGAGCAGCTAGCATCTAGCTTCACCACCAACTATTCAAGCTTGAATCTTTCGATTTGATTGGTGGTGGGTTGAGAAGATTGAAGAGAAATGGGAGAAGAGAAGGGAGGTGTAGTTGTGGTGGAGGAAGAAGGGATGCAATGTAGCAAACATCCTTTCAAGAGCAACCCAAATCCAGGTGGGATCTGTGCATTTTGCCTACAAGAGAAGCTTGGAAAGCTTGTTTCCTCTTCTAACTCTGCCTCTCCTTTTTTCCCTCTCCACCCACCTCCTTCCTCCAACAACTCCTCTCCTCCTTCCTTTCGTGCCGTAAACACTACTGTTCAAACCAACCCCAACACCTCTTCCTCTTCCTCTTCCTACTCCAATGTCAAAGGCCACCGCTCCCGGAGCAGTCGCATTTCGTCATTTCTCATGACCTCCTCTGCCTCCTCTCATTCTCACCACCACCACAAGAAAAAACACCAGCCACCAAAGTCGGCTACTTCGTCTTCTTCTTCTGCGGCTGTTGCTGCCGCCCCGGCTCTTAATTTGAAGCGCACCAAATCGGTGGCTCCAAAGCCGGTTAATGACAACACGGTCAACCCTGCGACTATCACCATGGATAGTCCGCGAAAGAAGAGCTTCTGGTCTTTTCTTTACCTTTCTTCCTCTACCTCAACCGGTACAAGTGCTTCTCCTCATAACATGGGCACAGCCAATGCTTCTACTGGTAATGCAGCTGCTATGAGAAGGCGATCGGTGTCCTCTTTCTCGTCAGCTCGGGGCCATGGCCACTTAGGATCTACTGATGAGGAAGGGTCGGTGAAGAGAGATGCTCATTTGGGGGCCGTGATGGGGGAGGATGAGAGCCCCAGTCCTGGAGGCAGTCAGAGCCAGGCCTCATCATCATCCTTTGGAAGAAAAGTGGCCAGATCTCGGTCGGTGGGTTGCGGGAGCAGGAGCTTCTCTGGTGATTTCTTGGAGCGGCTCTCGAATGGGTTCGGAGACTGTACCCTGAGGCGGGTGGAGTCGCACCGAGAGTCCCACAGTAGCAAACCTGGCAAGATGGTACTTCCCGGGCAATTGGAAGACGATGATGACGACTGTGTTGAGGCGCATAGGATGCGGATCAGGTGTTCTGGTTTCTTTGGCTCTTCTTCGTCGTCTTCGTACTGGCTTTCAACCGCTGCAGACAGTGGTGCTAGGATGTCGACCGGGGGTGTCGGGAGAAGTCATCGGGGTTGGGGCTGGGCTTTCGCAAGCCCTATGCGTGCTTTCAAACCTCCAACTTCTTCGGCATCGTCAGTCAAATCCATGCCGTCGTCAAGCCATCTCAAAGCCTCAAATGGCATCAGTGATCTGCCTCAGTCTCAAGATTCTACTATTACAACTGCCCCGGTGGTGCTGCCTCCACCTGTTGGTTTGAGTTGAGCAACATTTCTCATTCAATTTGCACAATATAGTTGGTTTTTTTATGTATAATTGTTCGTCTAATGCAAACAGTTCTACATTTTTTTTTGTTCGACTTCATATTTTCGGTTGGTAAAATATAATTTATTTCTTTTCTGTTTATTTATGTTGAGCTTGGCTTTCCCTGAGCTTGTTCAATATTTGGTAGTTCATGTCATAGATACTGTAGACAGAGCAATTAAACCACCTGGTGACAATCACATGCGCCACCAAAACAAAAATGCTTATGAATTTCTCTTTTGAAAAATGCGGCATAACACCCCATACCCTTTTAGAATATCATCATAATTACATTTCTAGTTCCAACTGTAACATACGAGATAGCAGGAAAAAAAAAAGATCCTTTTTGGCAAAACACCCATAACCTTTCAGAAGATCATAATTACAAATTTACAATTGACATTTTTCCAATTGGGAGATAGCAGAAAAGGGGTCAATATATCAGACGGTGGGAAGTGCTTTGAGATTCGGTAACTCTGCTGAAATTTCAGAAGAGGAGTCAGATAAGATTTGCATTGCTTTGGAGCTGAAAAGGGTTGGTGATGGTGACATTTCTATCTAACTCATAGGCAGCTTGCGAACCCACCCATCATCAATCATCTATCATCATAATATAATGATACTTTTGTGGGGTTTGAACTTTGAAAGCTACAATTTTCCTCTCTTATCTTTTTGCTAATCATGCCAAAAAGCCAAGCCTCTCTTTGTTTTTCTTTGGCTTTCACTTTCCTAGCTGGTACAAACCTCCTTAATTCAGAGTTCTGATACAGTGTTATCTAATTTCTAATAATGGGTTCTGTTTATTGTGATGGTGAGGTTACATAATTACTGTTTATTATGATTATTATTAGCTGGCAGGCGGGGGCACATGTTGTACTCTGAACTAATGCAGTCATTGCGTTGTCTGCTTGTGCAATTGTTCCTCTGTACATGGTTTTCTTTTTAAAATAAAAAGTAGGGCTACGAATCAGCAGTTTGTGGTCTATATTTCTGGTCAAAACCCAATTATGTATGACCACCATTTGATCAGTATGCAGTCGCACACCTTGCCGGCTTGATGTTCGGAAAATTCTTTTTTTTTTTTTCCTTTTTTTTGGAAGACGGGAGAAGGGACTGTTGTTTTCACCGTCTTTGTTTAGCTATCCAACAGTTATTCATTAAAAAAATAGTAATATCTACAAAACTTAAATTGAAAAAGTAGAAATATAATAGACATTAGAAGGGTTTTGCTCAGAAAAATCAAACTTATATCACGAGTAGTTCATACTGATTATTGGATAGTTATAATTCAATTTTGTTAGAATATGTCGTACAGAAGAATTTCGATTGGAAGATTCCGGATGGAGGTAGAAAATGTGGATATGTAGCACTTTTTTTTTTAAAGATAATTGGTGGTCATGGATATTTAGCAGTTATCTGAACTATAATTGTTAATTGATTATATTTTTTTTCTATGGAGTATTTCTTTTCCGTAATGCATTAATTTTTTTTTCTTTTTTGGTGTTTAAAGCCCTTGGGCAGCGTAATAATGCATTCATTGTGTAAGATATCATTCAATATATACAGATTGTATTTGAATTTTCATATATAGTTCAGTGCATCCAAAATGCATAAGATTTCATGTAGTTGACAGTCACATGTATGCTTCATGTTTAAATCCACTCATAGGATATTTTAATTTTCCTAAATTAAGTGCCTAACGAACATTGTTAGGACAACACTAGGATACGCCAGCTCGAGACCTTGAGTCTTGGCCCAAGCTAGTAGGTTTCGTACTGTCAGGTTGGATTGCACTAGAGTGGCAAATCAGGACGCATCGCACAATTGTTTCAACAAATTCAATTATTCTTGTTCACTGTATGAAAGCATCGGCTGTTCTTAATTTCTTATTAAATATCAAATAAGATATGTAACTGTAAAGAATTTGAAAGGGTCACAAAAGTTGGCAGTTGATCACTTATATTTTTTCACTTCTAGTTAATTTTTTTTGAATTAAACAACCCGGCCCAAATAAACTAATAGTGCAATGATGTGGACAATTTTGATTAAGCAAATAAAAAAAAAACTTACTAACTTGTGGAGACGAATCAGATTCATGGATAATGGATTCAAGTTCTTAGCGGGGGGGGGGGGGGGGGGGGGGGTTAGTGACAATTCCTTCTTTCTTTAGCCTCTGGCTAAATTTTGTAATTTTACTTCTTTAATGAAAAAGATGTGGGCTCGACCCATATTTTTTACTAAAAAAAAAGAAAAGTTGGTAATTAATTCATTTTAAAAGAAGGCTTAGTGACTTTCAAAGAAATTAACACGATGAAAAACATACATGGAGAAAATGTCTTTAAAAACATGAACGATTATCTGAAATATGTATCATGTATGCTAACATGCAATGCTACAAACCTACAATAGATTAACATACATTAATCAAGGGATTTTTTTTCTCTTTTATGACCAACATAAATGATGCAAACTTGATGAATACAACAAATTGACTCCAATATCTTATAGAGACTTAGCACTGGCTCCGTTTTATAACCGTGTTAGGTCTAAAAAATGGAGAACGTAAGAAGTCACTAATTTGCATTTATGATTTTTAACTACTTAGCATTACATCACCAAACTATAACTTCAGGATTTATAAATAACCCCCAAAGCAGTTAAAAGTTGTTCACAATAATTGATGCTAATTCTGATCTTTGCAAGCGTTAGTACAACAAAATAGTGTCAATACAGTATGTTTACCTACCATATTAAACTTATGGAAATTCCAATAAAAATGGCATATACATCTCTACCTCAAGAATGATTTTTTTAAAAGAATATGAATTTGAATGATGAATTTAAAAAAAAATCTTCTTTTCTTTTTTTGAGAAAAAAAATTGGTGGTTTTTCTTTAGGAGCTCTTCTGATTAACACTGGCCTTCCTCATGCTCCAAGCAGTTAAGTTGGTCATGCTGACAGGGGCAGAACCGTAATTAAATGCATATATGTGGGTAGATCCATTTACAAGCGCCATAGGATAAACCCTAGATGTGATACACCCTAGCCCTCCTCCACCAAAACTCTCCACAACTGAATGATCTATCTGTTTGGTTAGAAATAAACATAAATGAAAATTAAATCATTAGTACGGGAAAAAACGGGAAATGGATCAGGTCAATAACTTTGTAGCAAAGTGAGCAATTAGACAAACAATCAACACTCACGTGAATTGCAGGCATGTAATTACACAGTAGAGAAACACAAATTTGTTTAAGAAGAAAGTATTAAATTAATAAACTTGTATAGATTATAAATGCAAATTTGCTATGAAATACCAGAGTTCTCAGGGAGAGTTTTCGCTTTCTAACAAGATGGGGTATGTCCAAGAAACCGCCATATGTTGGCTTGTCCATTCCTTCTCTCAATGATGACCTATTTTTGCAAATATATGTTTACTAATTTTGCTTTTCTGGAATTGTAGTCTGATAGTGATACATAATGTAAAATCAGATAGGCCTTGCATAACACAACAAAACTGTTGAAAAAAATACTTGTAGGATTATACAAGTATAATCAAAGAACCGTGCTGTGAAATTGGGAATTTGACAAACCTGGTTGTGTCGGAGCACATGAGAACCATGTATTTATTCTGGTCTCTGTAAATTCTAAAAAAGAGGGCCGTGAATTCATCTAGGGTATCTGAGGCCAACACAAGCAGCCCGAATGGTCCAATTACACCTCTCCACGAGACATTTTGGGTCCCACAGAGCCCCTCTGGATCTGCCAACCATGACGAATTGAAGGACTCTGCATCTTCCAAATTTGGCAAACTGAAATCCACCTCCAAATCGGCCTGTAGTTACTAAATATCAAGTCTGACATATGTGGTTGTGGATTCCAACTTTTGAAATGTATTAGTCTAAGTATTTAGGTACTAGGATTACATACTACGGCCATAATTGTTGCAACAGAAGTTAGTGTTGATCCCGGTTTAAGCACTTAAGCTCCAAATTTAAATTAATTAGCTTCAGTTGTATCAATATTTAGTAAGAATAGACTCAATGAACTTTCAATTAGCCAAATTTTCTCAAATTGCCAATTTATTAATTTATAAAAATTTCGACAGCTTTTAAAAGCAGGCCTACAAAAATAAATAACAATGTGAGTCATATATAAGATAAAAGTTATTTGAAAATTACTCAATGGATGGTAAACAATTAGTAATTTAAGTCTCAAAAAATCTTTCAGTTAAACCAGACTCAGGCTAAAAAATGCCACTGCAAATTGCAATCGACATTTGTGCTACCTTCTTTTCTAAGGTAAAAGTCTTCATTACCTTTGAAGGCTACTTCATCAAAGCATGCTTTCAGATAAACATTATGAGGTGGCTGTATACTTTTTAATTGATAACATAACAACAAAGCAATTCGAGAATAGTTAAAAAAAAATGAAAACTAAAAGAACTGTTACCTGAGAAGCATCAGTGACATTGACTTCAAGTCTGAAGCCAGACTTCAGCCCAGTATCTTGTACGTATACTGCATTTGTTCTGAGGGACTCAATCTCTTCTACTGGCCATTGTATCAGTTGATTTCCAGTACCATCCAACCAAACTGACCTCGGTATTGCCTAGTTGTGGAAATTTTGACATACAATTAGACTTTATTCATTAATTTTGTGAACCAAATATTTGATTTCCATTTAGAGGTTAAAGCTTTCATTGAAAAAATTAATATTTTTCTTTCTCTTGACTTGTTGCCATCTACTCATCTGTTTTTCTAAAATTTTAGCCTAGGTAACTTTTCACTAGATTTGCTTCAACTGGCCCATTTACAATTACTGTATTCTATCAGCGAATACTTATGTAGGATACCAGGAAAGCAATGATATATGTGGCTGCATCTTTGCTCATGAAACATAAAATTAGAAAATGGAACGACTACCTCCCTCTTATTTCTACCTTTTACTTGACAAACAAGTGAGAAATGAGGCTTAGTTTGGGAATCACTTGTGTGTACTACCATGCTGTCCGTAAAGTGAAACTTTATTTTTGTGCATTGAAAAATTGAAGTTATCAGGACTTTCTTTTGCAGGGTTGCACATGAAACTTTTCCAACAAATAAGCAATTGTGGGATATTTTAGGATTATTCAAGGGCTATAGATGTTATTGGCATATAAGATGATTCTTCAGGGATGTACAATTAAGTAAATATTTCGAATTTTTGCAGGGCTTGAGTGATATTTGAAGTTTCACAAAGGTATATAATGAAAATTGCTCAGTAACATTGTAGTATGCTTACTTGAATACCAGCCCATCCTTTTGCAACATCATCCGTAGAATTATCGCACTCATCACTCCACCCCCACAAAATCCTCCTTCCTTTATTTGAATCATAAAAAGACTTTGAAGCATAGTATCTTCCAAAATCCAACCTTGGCCACATCCAATAGTCGTCTATTTCATTATCTGGCACAAAGATGTCTTTTTCTTCATCATACCTACATTTTTTTTTAATAAAACATTATTGGTCTGAGAAATTACTGATTAAACCAATCGCCAAGCAGAACTATAACATTGACTTGGACATGAAAAGTACCTCCCAATTATATAAAAGTCCTTTCCTGGCACTTCAATGCTCATCTTTAGCACATGCTTCTCCTTTCCAGATCCAGGCGCAGATGGATCCAAACCTCGGTTCCTCTCATATGACACCGGGTAGAAATCCGGGCACTCCCAAACATGAGAAGAATTGGTGTAATGCAAAGGCTTTTCTGTCCTATTCCAATGCACAAAATCCTCACTTTTGTACAGAATTGCTGCACCATGACCATTCAATTCTGCTCCAACTGCAATCCTCCAGAGCCCATCTGGTCCGAGCCAACCAGTTGTAGGGTCCCGGAATTGGCGCGGATTCAAATCCCCAATCGGTCGAATTAAAGGGTTATGATCCGATTTGATCCATTCCCTGAGGAATGGGTCAGAGTGATTCTTTGGTACGGCCATGTTTTGTACCTGTTGGTTTTCAGTATTTGCACCAGTGTAGAGGATAACTGGCTGGTTTACTGAGAGAATTGTAGCTGAACCGGACCAGCAACCTTTAATGTCAAAAGGAGCAGTGCGGCTCAATGCGGGTTCAAGTCGGATCCAATTGACAAGGTCTGTGGAGACTGAGTGGGCCCAAATGATGTCACCCCATCGTGAGCCGTTTGGGTTGTACTGGTAGAACAGGTGGTACACGCCATTGAAGTACATTGGTCCTATTTATTTGGGGTTTATATAGGTTAGACAGATGCTAAACTACATAAAATCTAGCACATATGAGAGATCACAAGGAAGGGCAAGAGAGAGATGCATACCATTTGGATCTTTGTTTTGAATTCCGTAGTTGGAACACATGCAAATGTTTACAAGTGTAAAACAAAGTTAGCTTAAAAGGGTTATCATAAATAAGAAAATCATAAAGCAATAGAAATCTTTCCAACAGAGAAAGCCAATTTTTTGTGGGCCAAAATAGTATTAAACGTGGCCAATGTTTTGGGACCCATTTTAATCATAGTAACAACATCTCAGGAGTCAGGACTAATTAGTCTAGAACCCTTCCTTAGATTTTCTACAAAAGGAAAGAAAATTGAATTGATTCTCTAAAAGTTGTTAGTAGCAATATTTGAACTAAATGAAGTTTAGTGAAAGAAAGCATACCATTTATCCAATTTTGAGGGGGCTGGAAGTGAAATGCAGTTCTGTATTGCTTGCTAACAATAGAGGAGACCTTGTCAGATTGTGGGTAGAGAAATATCCTTTGGCCATTGGTACAAATCAAGGAAGAAAAACAATATAGGGATACATAGAGCTGTACTATTATCGAACAATGCAACCAGAAGGGGCTCCTAAGAGCCATGAACCCCAGAAAAGAAGATGTGTAAGAGGAGAAGACTTTTTGGTTTGACCAAAATTTATACATTATTTGGAGAGTTTACAAAGCTACCCTGATTAGATTAATCCCTAATGCTTTCACAGTTTCAGAGGGGTTATTAGCAATTTGACTTTTTAGAAATAAAAAATTAAGTTAGTTTCATGTAAGTACTCTCCGACTAATTTACCATTTCAATTTATACAAGTTTATTTGTTTTGTCCCATCAGGACAGATTTTATTTCTTTTTTATATATTTTTGTCTTTTGGTGAAACAAACGACCGACCTTTTTAAATATAGGAGCGTTTAAAAGGTACATCCAAACTTCCTGGACAGCCACTCAGCCAGTGGGGAAAATCATTCACAAGGGCAATACAAGTTCTGATGCAGAGTTCATTGTTATGTGACAGCATTTTTTTTATCTTTTATTTGGTTCTCTTTTTTAGAACTTGAATGTTACACAGGTTCCTTTTGTTATTTTCGACTTCCTCTTTCTTCTTTCAAACTAAGGAACTAAAATTTGTTTAACGAAAATGAAATATTGTGAAAGTTAACAATTGGACCATTAATCATATTATGATAAAATTAAAAATTTTATTGGCAGTAATTGAATTTGTAATAAAATAGATCAAATTTGAGCCGTGAATCTGTGACTCAAATCTTTCTCAAAGTATATTATGTTCACAAAACTTTTTTTTTTTTTTTTGATAAACTAGGTAGCGGCTACCTACTACCTAGACACACAAAACTGCTGTTGAAGAAGCAATTTTGGCCCCTGTGGCACATCTAAAATTCCACCTATATATGGCGCAATAACTATTTTTTCCCTAACTGGAATGGTTCCGGCACAGATGTAATAAGAGTGTTTAATACTTTTACGAGTATATAGGTCTGTATTAGCAAAATTTACGAGTCCGAAACGGCGAAACGCTCCAAATCTGCGTTAGAACAGTTCCGGTCTGGAAACATGATCGCGCATAATTTTATCTATTAAAATTTTAAAGTAATTATTGTAAAAAATAAGAGTAATTAAAAAGTTGATTGAATTGTTAAATAAATATTGACTGAATAGTCCTTTGAGCCGGTAGACCCACAGTAGTTGACAGAACATTTCTGTTGGTTGGGTCACAATTATTTGGTAGTACATTTTGTCTTCCTTGGAATATTTCCAAGTCTATGGGTGTTTCCTGCGAGGTTGTAATTGTACTAGATTCTTGGATATGTATGTAATAAGAACTTTGGCTCTGTTTGAATGGCTTTTTCCCGGAATAAGGAATAACCACTTTTTACCAATAAATTTATTTCTAACCATCCAAACTCTTCACAAAAGTTACACACTTCCCAATAAATTTACTCCTTCCCAATAAATTTATTCTCTTCTTCCTTCTTCCTACCTTATTCTCAACGCATCCAAACGGAGCCTTTGACTTGCTCTAACAAAGGACAAAGGTGACCTATACTTCACGTTTTTTTTATTTAAAAAAAAAAAGATAAATTGAGGATCAAGCTTTCAACTTATTTTTAAATTAAATATTTATGAAAAATTCTCTATCTTTCGAACATGCGACCTTTCACTCAAAATATATTGTTGTTTGCCGTTAGACTAAGAGACTTTCACTCAAGATATATTGCTCTTTGTCGTTAGACTAAGAGATGTTTCTCTATACTTAACGTTTTTCTCTAGTTCGACTTTAAATTAACTCTGCAAATTTAAATTATTTTGCAATTTAGGCAATGGAGATTAAGCATTGTTGTTTTAGTTGGATGATATATACGTAAGAATTTACAACTTAAAATTTGAAATTGTCAGTCCGAGTGTTATTCTTCAATTGGATGATACGTGCGTGACGTAAGAATTTGTAACTTACAATGGACTGTTTAGATGGGTAAGGAATAAATAAAAATAGTAAATTTCGGATAGAAATTTATTTCTAATCATTTAAATTTTTCACAAAATTATACACTTTTCAATGTTTTTCGCCTACGAATAGACTATTCCTCTTATTCCTAAACGATCCAAACGGCCCAATATAAAATTGTCACAGTGCCTTTTTATTTTCCCAAGAAAAGTATAACAAATTGCCGTTCTAAAATTTTTTGTAATGACAGATATCACATGTTTTTTGCCACACTTAGTACCAAAATAGCACTCAAATCAATATAAATGTCTCATTAATAACTGTGTTTTCCAGGATTTGGTATTGCTGCCGCTTCTATCTTTGTTTTGTAGAATTCTCGTGGAAATTGAAGACAAAGCACCTCGAATATGAAAAATGGAGCCCAACCCTCAGCCAGACTACTCATTCCTGGCTCGCACACACGTGGGCCCAAGTTTCAGTCCATTTCACCTCGCCAGCCTATGATTTCGGTCCGAAATGCGCATGATTTAATTTGGTCCGAAATCCAAGCATGGAAAGTGGATTTTGGAAAGTTTCGAGTATGGAAAGTGCACCTCATGCCTAGCCACCTCCTGACCTTCCTTGGGCACTACTTAGGCACGTATTTTCGACCAGAGAGGGATCTCTTCTTCCACATTTGATTTCTCCATTATTTTCCACATATTTTTAGGCCTCTTTTTTGGCTCTTTCCACGGGTTTCCTTGAGGAAGAGCAGCGCTTTTGGGCGACGGCAACGACCTTGCATCTCTCTATCGATTCCTTGGCCTTAGGACAACGAGTATTTGCATAGGATATCTTGGTTTACTCTTTTATGCTTATATTTTTCATTGTTTTATGGCTTGTATCTTATTTATTTTCATGATACTTGTTATTTTTATTATGAGCATGTTAGACTAGACTTTTTATGATGTCTTAGGGCTAGTTGGTAGATTGACTTGGTGTTTTGTGATGACTTGATTATTCACGCTATGTTTACGTGATGTGTTTTGTTGAGATTGATGTCTTGCTTAGTTAATTTAATTACTTGCTTGATTGTTTACCTAATGATGCTGCAGAACCGTTAGGACATTAGACTAGAACAATTAATTGATTAGTTAAGTACATGAGATAAGACAAATCACTCGAAAGATGAGTTTAGTTGCGACCGATAAGTGTAATTTATTGATCCGACATGACCTTAAATATCTCTAGAACCCCAACCTAACACACTTAAACAATTAAATTAGAACGAAAGTATAAGTTTAATTGCTTACGTGGCGAAAAACAAGTTAGAACTGAAATCGCGAAATCTGAGCTTAGGACTTAGGTCTAGTTGTTTAGTAGCCTTCACATAGCATTGTGTAAAGATATCAAGTCGAAACAAAGTTTCTAAAGCAATTTCGGACCAAAACAGTATGGATTTCAAACCGAAATCCATACATTTCGGACTGAAATGAGCCTCTGTCTAGATGAAAATCGAAGGCTGAGGTGTTTTAGAGCCAAACCAATTGAACATTAAATCATAGGACATCTCTTGCATCTGTTTGAATTCCTAAAAACACAAAAATCAACCCAAAATATTTTATAATTATTTTCTTAATTTCAATTGTTATTTAATAGTGACTTTTAAATTAAATCCTTACAAATTTTATTTGTCTAGCTTTTAAGAAAAATTAAGTTCGGTATTCATTTTTATCGTCCCTTGGGTTCGATCCTTAGCTTTACCAGAACGATTAGTAAGATAAAATGAAGATTATAAATTTATTTTACCTAGGTTTTAATTCCCTTATCAATGACATTTACTACGAAATCATTATATCTTGTAGTTAACAAGGATTTCGAATTTCTGGTTCGTTAATTGTGACAAGTATACCAGAAACTAATTTTAATTATTATCCTACAAATAACAAACTATAGACCGTAATAATTAGTCACCGACTGTTAAATAAACTCAAGTTTTCGTTTTGGACATTAAATGACTATAGTTTTCTTGATCTTATACTAATACTTCTACGAGTTTTATGCTTTACAAGTTTCGATATATTTTTTAATTAATTAATTTTGACTTCATATTTATTGTTTTTGAAGATTAATTATGAAACCTACAAATTGTACTATGAAAACATATTATGAATGTTTTCTATATATAATTTTTGTATTTATCTCTGAATTAAATGTTCAGAAATTTTTTTTATCACAATTACATACTTTGAGAAATTTATTTATTCAAATTAAAAGTTTGAACATCTTGTCACATATCAAATAATATAGAAAAAATAAAAGGTTAATTTGTAAATAATGTATAGGTATACGTCATACCCGATAAATGATGTTTAGAATTGGCAAGCTTTGAGCATGCGTAAGTCAGTTTCCTCACATAAATACCATGTTTTATTATTATTTTTTTAATTTAAAATCAGGTTATTAAATCGCGTGATAATATACAAAGACGTGATATGCAAATTTCTTATTTTATGCAGTACGTAGTAGTTGTCATCCGAATTCTCTTGCACGTTCATAAGGACTTTTATATATATAGTTGTGATGAGAATTTTGTTTATCAAAGCTAAAATGATTTTTAATTGATTTCTTAAGCGATGGATGATAAAAAAATGTTGTATTAACAAGAATATATAAGATATTTGAGAAAACCAATAAATCAGTGCAGATCAGCTTAATTCTCAATTATGTAATATTGTCCGGATCATGTTATGTGGTGCTTTGTGGTGCATTTGGAGAGATAGAAATACAAGATGTTTTGAAAACAAATATTGTCACTCTTTTAGATACTCAGCCTCACAAATTTTGGCATTAATTGCATATTGGTCAGGTGCTTGGTCTGAAGAATTGAAGAATCAGGTGATCAAGGAGCTATCGCCTGAATTGAAGAAGCTACCTTCGCAGCTTACTAATGGAGAGAACCAAGAGATTGCAGCTGCTGTTGGAGGGGATGAACTTGGTTTTATGCAGTGGTTTGATATAATGATGCTTGAAGGACAATGGTTCAAACAGGTGTGCGGGCATCGTCTGAGAATCAGCTCTTGGTCTAGTGACAAAGAATAATGCATCTCAAATGAGAGGTCGCAGGTTCGAAATCTGACTGGAGGGTTTTTATAGACATTTAATTTAATTTAAAAATAAGTTGGGAGGCTTAACCCCAATTTATCTTAAAAAAAAAAAGATGTGGGCATCGTCGTTCCCAAGATAAGCTAGTAGTTTTTTTCAATTGAGGGTCTATTAGTAATAATTATCAATTTTTTATTACTGCTTATAGAAAGAGATACAATAAGCGCGCTAGTATCTATTGATTTTGGTAAGATGGTTAATAAGGTTTCGGGCGGGGTAAGTTGAGCGGTTGGCGATACATAATGTAAACTTGTTTAGAGTTTACCTTTTTTTTTTTTGGACAATTAGATTTATGCCACCACAAAACTTTGAAATTAGAAAAATGCCACCCCAAATTTCTAATTGTGAAGAATACCATCTCAAATTCAATTAATTGAGAATTTTGCCACTTTACAGCCATTTCTATACTCCTCTTTTTAGTATTGTCCAAAATAGCCATTGTCAAAAAATTTTCAGCCCAAGTGAAACAGACGTGGGATACACTTTGTCGAAAATTTTTCAGTCCCAAGTGAAACAGAGGTGGGATGGGGAGGTGGGGGACTAAAGGTGAGGGATTGTTAGAAGAGGGCGGAGTGCACAGAGAGAGGGAGTACGACCGAGCACGACGAGGACAGAGCGTGCAATAGAGTACGTGGACTATGCGGGCGTCGGGGCGGAGCTTGCGGCGGAGGAAAGGGCATGATTGACGATGGTGTCAGAGAAGACGAGGGTGATGAGTCTGAGGTGAGAGCCGAGAGAGGGGCGGAGGGGAGACAGAGGTAGATGGGGTGGGGGGGCGTTGGGCTGAGGGTAAAGAGAAGACAATAAACTATTAGGATTAGGGGCACTGGGGCAGAGGATAGGGCCGCGAGGGAGGCGAGGGAGGCGGAAGCATGGGACGAAGAGGCGGGGGACTGGGGGAGCCAAGGCGAAGGTGAGGGCGAAGATGGAGCACGACTGCACGAGGGAGGTTTGAGGGATGAGGAGGATGGAGAAAAAAGAAGGAAGAGGGGCATTTTAGGGAATATTAAATATTAAATTAGAAGAGTGGTAAATTTCTGAAATAATGTGATTTGGAGTGGTAAATTTCTGAAATAATGTGATTTGGAGTAGCATATTTCAAAGGCAAAAATTTAGGGTGGCAATTTTCTAATTTCTGAATTTTGAAGTGGCATACACACAATTTTCCCTTTTTTTTCTTTTGATATTTGTATCGATTTTGGTACAAGCCTCTGGTTTTGAGACTTTTGTAAACAATTTTTTTTATTAATGAAAATTACTAGCTTTTGCTAGCCCTAAAAAAAATAATCGATTTTGGTATCCGTGCGACAGGTTTTTTTGTTTTTGCTATTGAATAATGTTTTGAGTTGATGTAGGGATGTAATTGTTTGCTTTTTTTCATTAATGAAAAGAGTGATGGGCGTTTTAGCTCGCTTGTTTCAAAATAAATAAATAAATCAGTGGAGAGATTATGCATAAGATAACCAAAGTCAATCCTAAGAAAATCAAAATAGCATATGATCACACCATGTTGGTTGTGAGCACCTGATACTTTGCCAAAGCAAAAATAGAATCGAACTCAAATTGGTGACTTAGCTTAAGCTAGAATAATGATGAAAAGTGAACATGACCATTCATTGGTAAGTTTTTCCATTTATTAGACATTTTTATTGTTAATTTGATTTTGGCTCAGTTATTATTTTGATCAAAACAGGAATGATGAAATATGATGTCAATGGCAACTAAACGTTGACGCTAGCTAATAAATTGTGTGATTTCCAATTTCAGCTCTAGAGAAGGACCCCCTAGCTAATAAATTGTTTCCAGATTAACTGCTGCTCCACATCTTCAGAATCCATAGGCAAACTTCGAAGTGCAATTGCTAGAACAACCTTCAACAATATGATATGTCAAAACATAGACCTGATGTTTTCTTGGTTGATTATACCTGATCACTTTGTCTTTTGCTCCATTGACTCAACTCAACCTTGCCAAAACTTCCCGGTGTCGTCTCATCTGAGGAATATGATGACAAGTTCTTCTTTACATCTCTGAAAAAGTGTCTCCCCAATAACGTACGTAATGGCAACTACCGCTGTAGCCAGCAATCACTTTCCGTTGTGGAAGTTGAACATACGCATGAAAATCTTTGCCTGGCAAATGAGTCTTAATAAAATTGCAACTGTTGATAACTTGAAGAAGAGAGGATATCAGCTAGCAAACTTTTGCATTCTTTGCGCCTCAGATGAGGAAACAGTACACCATCTTTTAAACTCATGCAAGTCCTTCATCAGTATTTTGAATTCTGCAAAAAACGTGTGTCCTGAAATCAACGGCATGGAGTTCTCTTCTTTTTTTGAGGGTAGGGTGGTGAAAGGCCACGCCTACAAAATTTTCATTAAAATAAATTGAAAAGTATGTACACAAGTAAAAGAAAAAACAAAATTTATAAGAAACCACTAGGCCAAACAGACAGCTATCTATTCTAATTTCAACATGGCCTTTCAGCTATAGCAGTTCCACACCACACTGTCCTCGATGATTTTCCTCACAATAGGCATGGAGTTCTCTTCAAATCAACAATTCCTAACAGACATCTCCAAGCCGATGGCACACAGAGAATTAATGGGAATTCTCTGCTTTGTTCTATGAAGAGAGAGGTGTAACAGGATTTTCTCAAACTCTCTTCTTTCAACTGAGACACTGGTAGAACAAATCTTCACTCAATGGTACACACTTCGTGCCTAAATCTAATAGCGGCTCAGTAGGCAAGTCTCGGTAGGCAATTGGATTTGCCTCTCTTCTCTGATTTTTGACCTTTTTCTTTTTGCATTAGCTCTTTTTCTTTTGTTTTTATGTTCCTTTGAACTCTGTTTAGCTGCTGGCTAAATCCTGTAAATTATTTTATTTTGTTAATTAAAAAGTGGAGACAAGATCTCGATTTTTTCCTCAAAAAAAAGGCAGAAGTCTGCTCCTTGTAAATTTGATCCCCATCATGTACAATTAACTATATACAAATACATGGCCCATTCTTTGATAGAACAGTAAGCTTTTACAAAGATTAACAGTACTCAAAACATGTTTAGTCTTCTTAATCGTAATCATATATACGACAACTGTAATTGTTACATGTATAATCCTTTTTTATATATACACTTGATAGAGGCTACCTGTTATATGTATAATTCTGGCTTTTACATTTGAAGACGCATAATGTCATATCTTATTAAGAGAATGATAATAAGAAAATTGAAAGCATGCAAAGCATTAAAGTTGATAAAGGCATATGCAAAAGTTCGTGAGCTATTACATGATTCCAAAGCACAACAAATTAAAAGAAAATCCACCAATTATGAAAGAGATCAAGGAATTTGCTATTATAAACTATTAATTTGTTTTAAGAATAGATCAAGGAATAGGTAAATTGTAGGTGTTAAAACTGATTTCTATTAATAGGAAACCAGGGACCAGGCTACCAGGGGTGGTACTTGGTAGGCTACTGTCCATATGATGGAGGCCCCATCTCACATGTATGTTCCTGACATCGTTCCTCGAGCGAAAAGAAAGGCCTTAATTTACAAACCCAACAATCTTTGTTCTCATGACAAGGCCCGCAGCCCGCTATGTTTCTTGCTTTTCTGTCGCATTCGCACAAGGAAATTGATTACTGTCATTTGCAGTTTTATCATCCTACCATCGCTAAATATAAAGTGAATATATATAACAAACAAAGTGAACATATAAACAATCTAAGTGAACACATACAAACAAATAAGTTCAATAAAAATAAGTTGAATATGCGTGTAAACTTCTGAACAAGTAATGACAACACTTATTTGTTTGTAAGTGTTCACTTAGATCGTCTATATGTTCATCTTATTTGCTGTATATGTTCACTTTGTATTTAACGATGGCTGGGATGGTATATTTGCCGATGACACTTATAATACCTGTTCACATAACAAAGACCAATTGTTAATCAGACTGATAACCATCATCCAGCGAAAAAATATCCGTGTCATCCAACTCCTTTCCTCCCCTTTCTCTCGTGTTTTTCTTTTCCGCGCATCGCTAGCGCTCCTCTAGCGAATAAAAAAAAAACAGCCTTCCCTCGTCCTTTTCTCTACCTCGTCTCCTCTTCTTCCCTTTCATCTACTTCATTCCACCATGCTTCCCTTTCTCTGCCTCATCTCCTCTCCTCCTTTCTCTGTCATATTTTTTTTCCATGAACTCCACCTTTTAAATGAATATAGACAAATACAACAATAAATTGAACAGAAACAAAGATAATATGAACATATAATTAAAGTGTATATATACAAGAACAAAAATGAACATACATAATAAATAAACTGAATAGATATAAAAAATAATTGAACATAAATAGCAAATAAACTGAACAGATGTAACAAACAATGTGGACTCATACAAAAAGTAAAAGTGAGCAAATTAATTGAAATAATGTAACAAACATACTGACTCGTACAAAAAATTTGAACAGATATAACAAATAAAATAAATAGATGTTACAAATAAACTGAACAGATTTAACAAATAAAAATGAACATATATAAAATGGAAACAACAAATAAAATGAACATATATGACATATAAAATGAGCATATATAATAATGAATTGGACAGATACAACAAATAAAATGAACATATATAACAAAATAATTTGAACATATATGACAAATAAAATGAAAAGTACACCAACTAAACTAAACATATATAACAAATAAATTAAATATATATTCAACAAAACTGAAAAAGAAAAAAAATAGTAGAGAATAGAAGGGCAGACGAAAGAGAAAGAAGGAAAATGAGAGATAGGCGTGGAAAAAAAAAAGTGGGGAGAAGATGAAGGATGTGTGGAATAAAAAAAGGGAGGAAGAAAGGGAGGGAAGGGGAGGGGAGACGCGATGGAGTAATGAGCGCTCCGAGGGAGACGCGCGAAAAATAAATGACGTCGATTAAATTGGATGGTCTAGATGATAATTTGATGGATGATAAGTAGTAATTACCATTGTAAATTAATTAATAACTTGGCATACATTTTTTTTCAGATGTTTATATCATCACTTACATATGATATGTGGCTGTAATGAACTACACTGAAAGAAATTTCCCGGGCAAGTATCAGAAGAGCTAAGTCTAAGATATACTTTCACCACTAATTACAACGAACAACTTACAAGTAAAATCAAATAAACAGTATTATTTGTTTACACAAAACTTGATTTTGATAGTCGAACGACGAAAGCAAGTATTAGATAACACACCATTCAACGTCAACAAACCAAATCCATTGCCATCTCTAAATAGTAACGGAACGACCTAAGCATTTATTTGTAATAACAATAACAAACGACCGAGTTTATCTGGTTAATTTTGAAAATATCTGTCCTCTTTGTTTTTTTTTAATGGAAGATAATTATGATTGGCGTTTATTTTGGGAATATCAAGTAAAAAGAAGACGAATTTGACAATTGAATCTTCTGGAGCACTCGTAATTTAAAACATTATTATTGAAAAGGTTAATCTGAGTACAATAATGCAAAAATAAAATAAAATAAAATAATTGGAATCGTGCAACCCATCTTAGGCCTAGAATGAGGGGTCCCCATATTTATTGATCTGCACCAGGCTGCATCTAACTAATGCCTAGTTAAAAATTTCCACTGTACTAAATTAAATAATACGCCTAGCTAGTTTTGGAAACCTTTTAGAAAGGAGGGAAAAAAAAACAATTTCCTCTCCAGAGTAGAAAAATAAACATATGTTTTTATTTTTCCAGCTTGACTTTTTTAGAATAAGTTGCTTCTCATCACATAAATTACTAGGCAAAAGAAGAAAAAAAAAAAGGAAGAGGAAACGAATTACGTATTTATATTTACTAGAAAACTAGTAAAATTACTGACAATCTGTAAATATTAAAGATTGTTGGGTGTCCGTGTCTCTTAACTATGATATCTTGTGTATGGTCTCATCCGTTGGATTTTTTTTTATTCGCATGATGTGAGCTAATCTTTTTATAGAAGGCTCCAATATGTTTATCAGTCTTGCAAGGTTCTTTTTATAACTTCTTTTGCAGTAAAAATATATGTTTCATATCTCAAAAGTTCATCAAATTAATTCTAAGATTTTTTATGACTGTAAGTGTTTGAAATTTAAATACTCTCACCACAATATATCTCCGGAAGGAAGAACGGGGTACAGGCGTACAGCTCTAGTCTATATAATTTTTAAGTTGAATTTAGGTAGCCTTCTTATATCTATACGGACTCTATTAAAATGGATAGAAATAATGGATTCTCACAGCGTTTCCTTCAGAGCTATAGCTAATTAGTTGACAACAGAGAAGGCGGGATGCCATTAGTAGTGAGGAAGATTATTTTCACCCTATTAGTTTTAATTTGATTGAGAGGAGGTTAAAACATATCAATTGGGTCTTTAACATCAATTGAAAATAAAACACACAACATAAATTATTTTAAATATATTATATAATTGAAAATAAAACACACAACATAAAACATCAAAGGGCAAAAGTATCGTACACAATATGAATAATAAAAATATCTTATTTAATTAATCACGAAATTAGATATCAACAAAACTATTACTAGCATAAATTATTTTAAATGTATTTAAATATAATTGTCCATAGATATTATTTTGATGTGAATGACCCTTTAAATCTATATCTAAATTTTTCTTAACTGATACAGCAAGGTGAATATGATATACTTGAAACTTCAAGAATCAAAATAATATCTTTAAAATTTTAAAATACCAAAATAACAAGAGAGTAGCTAGAGTCCAACATGTTGGACACATACACTTGTTCATATGATCAAATTTTAATTTTTGAGATACCGATCGGAACCACTCAAATTGTTTACCATAATAAATTTTTTATGGAGACCACATGTATAATTGTGTACTCTTTTAAAAATTTATGTTTCTAAAATATTTTTTATTTCGAATGAAATTTGAAAATTAGTTTTAGTACATAAAAATTGTACAAACAGGGAAAAAGTCTGACCTAATTAAATGCTTGTTCCCGTTAGTTTCACACAAAGGAACTACAAAAACAGAAAAAAAAAAGTCAAGGACTTAACGTTTTAACAATAATTTACTTTATATGAAAAAGTTATGCTGATCACGTTGCCAACTCCCTCGTTAGAACTAACACCTCCAACTCAACTAGAATATCCCCTCTCTTTCTTTAATCTAACAAAGTTCCTTTTCCTTCCAAATTTCTTGATCCTTGGACTCCTCCCTTCCATCTTTTCTAAGTGAACAACTAAGAACAACACGATCATGACCATGATTATGTGAAACTGTACATTAGATAAGTAACTGGAATTTAGGCCAAGGTGTTTTCCTTACTTAGGAGTTTAGTTGAGGTAGGTTACAGGAAGATATTTGGAAGAAATATGGAGGGGGAAGAGAATGGTGATGATTTGGGTCCCACTGAAGCAGAGCTAGCATCAATGAAAATCAGTTGGCCAACAGATGTGCGACATGTGGCACATGTCACATTTGACAAGTTCCAAGGATTTCTAGGGTTACCGGATGAGTTTGAGCCGGAGGCACACCGAGCTCCTAGTGCAAGGTACTCAAATGCAGGATTAATGTCATGCATGGCTCATGAATATATAAAATTATCTCTTTTGCTCCCCTTTCTTGGGAATTTTTGCAATCCATTATATTGGCCATAAGATGGTCAAAGTACATTTTGAATTAGAACCAAATTCAGTATTTAATTCAAGACTTTCCCTAAAAATGGTAGACAAATATGTTAGTGGGGATCTTATGTCTTCTTCAATTTATTACTAAATATTTACTTTTTCGTCTTAATTATGTTCTGATATTTGAACCTGAAATTAATACTTACTAACATAGTGAACTTTCTTGGATACAGTGCAACAGTATTTGGTGTTTCGGTAGAATCAATGCAGTGTTCACTCGACCCGAGAGGGAATAGTGTGCCCAAAGTCCTCTTGTTACTACAACAGAAACTGTATGCGCAAGGTGGCTTGAAGGTTCATCTTCCTTTTGGTTCCTCATTTTTTTTCCCTTCAAGATTGTTATTTTTTCTTTATGAATTTAATTATTTATAGGACGAGGTATACTGGAAGGACAAATTCTAGATTACTATGCCTAATTAGACCTGAAATTACACTAATACCCTTCAAAACGAGAACTATGGTACTTACAGATACTGTATAGTATAAAAGTACCTAAGAAAAATTTTCTGAGCTTAAGTACTTCAAATGATGATTACTAATCTTTTAGAATAAATTAACTTGTAGACAGAAGGGATATTCCGGATAAATGCAGATAATAACCAGGAAGAGCTTGTCAGAGATCTCCTTAACCGTGGTCTTGTACCAGACAAAGTTGATGTTCACTGTCTACCTGGACTTATTAAGGTAGTTTCCTGCTGTATCATAATTCTTAAATTAGTAGCAATCATGTTTTTATACTTGATGAAACTATACTTATTCACACTAACTAGATTACAAGCATCAGTCATTATGACCATCTCAGAAGATTTAGTACCTGATAAAAAATCGTTACATGATTAACGTTCATCCCTAAAACATTAATCAACAGCGGTCTAATTGACAAATTATTGGAGTCTAATCTGAGATAATTTTCTAATCTAATTAAAGAGAGAAACTCTAAGCGTACAATGAAATTCAAAACATGCAGTCATGGTTCCGAGAACTGCCAGGTGGACTACTGGATTCACTGCCGCCAGATCAAGTGATGCAATGCAAGTCTGAGGAGGATGCAACAAAGCTGGTGGCACAGCTGCCGATGGCAAAGGCAGCGTTGCTGGATTGGGCTGTCAGTCTCATGGCCGATGTTGTTGAAGAGCACCATGTCAATAAGATGAATGCCCGCAATGTCGCCATGGTTTTCGCTCCAAACATGACCCAGGTGAGATACCCCACTACATGTAGCAAATTTGTTGTCAGCACACTCTCCTATATGATTTATATAGGAGAATTAGTTACCTAGCTAAAGATGTTAACTGCTTTTCTTCTTTTTGAATGTGATAATTCAGGATAGCGAACACTCCATATCCAGGAAATTTATTCTCATAAACATTACTTATTACCATATTGGTTTAGTTTAAAACCTCAATTATATTTGTTCTGGTAACAATTTTCACATATTATGTGAAATTAGGAATTACGGATGATTTTATTCTTTATTTGCCGGTAATTTCTTATTGCAATGAGCAATGTTATTTGGGTTTACTGATGTCTCTTTCAATAACATTTTTTAAGATTACAGTAAAACGAACTTGGCTCTCTTCTAAGAGGTCCAGGGTTCAAGCCCGCATGCTTGCGATAGGCTTGGCAAGCCAGCGTAAAAACTCAGCCATATATACAAGAAATGACCAGGGTCGGGGTGTCATTTCTAGCCTACCCCAACTTGTTTGGGATAAAAGGCTTAGACTTAGAGACAGTAAAACGAACTTCAAATCTACTCACACAATGCAAAACATTGCAGATGTCTGATCCGCTGACTGCATTGAAGCATGCAGTGCAAGTTATGAATGTTCTCAACATGCTGATCATGAAAGAACTAAAATATCGACAAGATTCCAACTCCCAACAATTAAATACTAGCCCCAATTCTCTATTTAGTTCCAATGAGCATCAAAGTACTTCAGAAAATGCTAAATCATGTCGTACCAGAAATGCTGAGAAACCAAATTTTGTCACTGGTGCATCTGCTAATAAAGGACCTATTAATTTGTCGAGTGCTAGAGGTAAAGGTGAAGAGATATCATATGATCATGAGGAACCCATATGGGACAAAAACCCAAGAGAAAATGGAAAAATTAGCCGAGTCGATTCAGTAGTGGAGCGTTTGGAAGCCTTTTGGTGAAATTGAGTGTTTCAGTTGTGTTAGATGGTTGTTTAATATTGAGAGAACGTCTTTTCTGACATTATTAGGGAAATTTGGGTGATCTATTAATTGTTGTATAATAAGAGTGTTTGCTCATTATAATATTATTATTGGAATTTAGTTCAAAACCTTTACACAATACATAATTGTTAGGTGTGACTTCGTAACAGTTTGAGATGTTACAATTGGGCTGCCTAAACCTAATATATTTGACGGTGTAGATTAATTATGAGATCTTCCTGTTTTCATTCGTTTTCTGTGCATTTTTCGTTGGTTTTCAAATTTTACTAAACTATATGATATGCGACCGCTGCATGTGTAGGAGTTGATTTCTGTGTAAATTTGCAGCACATAACAACATTAATTTATAAAACATCAGAAAATGAAATTAGTATATTGTTCATGTTTTAATGAAAAGCTTGGTTCCAGGAAAACATAGAATTTTAGCAACACTAATTTTCAGGACATGCAATTAATTAATGGAGGGGCAAAAAATTGGAGAGGTCAAATTTTACAACTGAAATCTTCTTTTCTTTTATTAATTAGTTACATGTAACAACTAACATATTGTCAAATTATATCTTTCTTATGCTCTTACTTTCAGTGAGATAGTTACTTGGACAGTTAACTTCTGTTTCATTTCTCTGGATAATAACTTAACCATTATAACTATTAATTAAATAAAACATTAATTGTATATCTATCACTGGATAATAATTCAATCACTTCATTTACTGGTGTTGAAATAGTGTTGTATTTTTTTTTATGGTCAAGTGGCAATTTGCCACACCGACAAAATTTGAGTAATGCTAGAATCAAACATATAGGACGTCAAACACGATCCAAACGTTGACCATTAAAATTTCAAACGGCCGATTCAAACCGCTCAATATGATCTATATATTAAAAAGAAAGTTTAATATGCAATATAGTGCATAGAGCTTTCTATGCACCGAGAACTTTTTCGAGGGTATTTTTGTAAATTGACAAATCTAATTTAACCAATCTAATATACATATTGAAATCTCAAAGAAAATCAAAATTTACAATTTTTTTTATTTTATTATTATTTTTTCGAATTTTTTAAAACATGCAATTTTTTGAATATTGTAAATAGTATAACATTCAAAAATGACATGTTTTAAAAAATTCAGAAAAAAATAGTAATAAAATCTAAAAATTTGTAAATTTTGGTTTGCTATGAGATTTCAATATGTAGATTAGATTGGTTAAATTAGATTTGTCAATTTATAAAAATGCCCCTGAAAAAGTCCCTAGTGCATAAAAAACTCTATGCACTATGGTGCATATTAAATTTTCTCATATATTAAAATATCCTTGAAAATCAAATTTTATATATTTTTTCAAATTTTTTAACTATTTTTTTCGAATTTTCAAAATTGGAGGGTTCATAATTTTTTAGATTGAGTATATTAAAAATTTCCAAAAAAAATTTGAAAAAATATAAAATTTAATTTTCACGGAGATTTTATAACGTAGAACAATTTGAGCGGTTTGAATCGGCCATTCTAATCGTAAAAATTAAAATTTTATTGTGTTGGACAAGTGTATATGCCCTATATGTTTGACACTATCCACTCCCACAAAATTTTATTAATAAAAGAAATGGGAAAATTGGACTTGTGCCACTAAACTTCAAAATTAAAAAAATACCACCACAAAACTAATCCTTAGCTCAATGCCACTCCAAATCTGTTTTATTTAAAAAATTGCCACTCCAATACAATTTCTATACTCTTTTGATATACGAAATAATAAGAAGGTACTATATTTCAAAATATTTTTTAATATTCCAGAAATGCCCTTTGTCCCTTTCTTTTTCCTTTCATCTGCGACGATGGCGACCATGACAGATAGTTGCAACGCAAGTCCTACCAGATGATCTTGTCACTAATCAATTATTGCCACTGTAGACCCTGCTGTTCCAGGCCGCTGTTCCGGCGATCTACATCTCGTGCCCCTCGGGCATGTTGTGTCGTTCGACCTTCGCTCTCAAGCCATGGAAGAAGATAATGGCAGCCTGCTATCTCTCGCATCGCTATCCTAATTAATAAGGAGGGGCTGCGCCTTATCAATCACATCTATTGTAGCTTCAAAAATTTGATTTTTTTGGGTGCTATCAGCAGATATTAATACTCGAGATCTTATAATAAAATGTTGTGATTTATATCCTTAGAAAATTTTGCTTTCTTTAAGAAGAGGTAATCCAAGTCGTAATTTTTTTTTCCTTAAATTCTTTGAGGTGCTTTATGCCTTTGTGTCCGGAATCAGGGTGATAATGATCATCCCGATATTCACCATCCATATTATTCCCATCAGTTATTAAACGCGTTTTCTATTTTTGGCTCTACGCGTTTTCTATTTTTGGCTATCACGTTTTCTATTTTTGGCTATCATCCTCCATTTCACTCTCCTTTTCCGCTCTTTTGCTTCCCTCCCTCTCGCGTACGCATACGTTGTCTCCCCCATCCTCTCCATCCCGCGTACGATGTCTCACCCACCCCTCCCCCCCTCCCTCACACTTCATAACCGTCGAAATTATTATGCATAAATGTTGAAGTTAATATCGTAATTGTTGAACTTAAATATATAACTGTTGAAGTCAATATATACAGTTCTTGAAATTATTATCGTAACTGTTGTATATATTAACTTCAACAGTTATGATATTAACTTCAATAATTATAAATATTAACTTCAATAATTATAAATATTAACTTCAACAATTAAGATATTAACCTCAATAGTTATATATATTAATTTCAACAGTTACGATAATAATTTCAACAATTGTATATATTGACTTCAACAATTATGAAGTGTGTGGGAGGGGAGAGGGGTGAAGAGGGACAACAGCGGGAAGGAGGAGGGATGAGGGAGGAAGGGGGAGGGGGGAGGGGGATCCGCATCCTCGACAGCCAACTCATTTGGCTATTCCGTGCTGTCCGCTAATACTGTCCATCCGATATGGATCCAAGGACGCGTAGGAAAAAAGCAGCGATTTCACCTCTCTCTCTCTGGTACCCGACCTGCCCGTCTCGTCTCGAGTTATGTTGAAAAAACAGAGATCGCCTGTTCCGTCGATTCCCGTCAGAAACAGCGATTTCGCTTCTATTCTTCTAGCACAGCGATTTCGCTTCTCTCATCCCTCTCAATCTTCTTCGCCTCTCATCTTGTCGCCTCTCAGTCGTAGGTGCAGTCCGAGAGACGACTGTGGTTCTCCACATTTCAAGGTAAATCCCGTCTCTTCTAAACTCTGAGTTGGTTATAAACTGGTAAATCCATCTGAGAACCTGAAATTTGGATGTCAGAGAACTCCCTGCCATAGTCATAGTTGGTTCTAAACCGGTTTCCTTTTTTTTACAAGCTGCTGTTAATTCTTAGTCCCACCAGAGGCAACCTGACTGACTTACCTGGTTAAGGTCAATTCTTTGGTCCAGCGGGTTGATCAGCCAAGATTTTTTTACTTTGAGGCTAAACTGTCCTGTTTGAACCCAAGTATTATTCTCTGTTAAAGTTTGCTAAACTTTATATTATCCAAATGTTATCGAGTGAAATGCAATTAGCAAATAAATAATAATTATTCCAGAATCAGCCAAGATTCATTCTAACTCATTGGATATGCCATGAATTCCCATGGTAGTCAGCTTTATTCTAAATAAAATAAAAAGCTGACCTGACTAAAATAAAACTGATTAGATGCAAGTTGTTCTCCTTTTCCCTATCCTTGTTACTATATGTTTTCCCTTATCCAAATAATAATTCGCTAAACTTTTCATGAATGCCTCTAAATAAGAACCAAATCTGATTACACAGAAACTATTTCCATGCAGTAAGTAGTTAGTACAATAGATGCAACTACCAAATTTTTTATATTCTCAATTGATACAGTATGTAGTAGTACTCTATTCTCTTTTAAGTTATAAATGCTCATATTTAATTTTTTTTGTTCTCTTTAAAAGATATGGAGAATTCCAACAGCATGCCTCATGTTGGTATGGAATTTACAATTTTTGATGAAGCATGGACATATTGGAAAAATTTTGCTGGAAGAAATGGTTTTGGAGTTAGAAAATTATATGAAAAAGAAGGGGCAAGATAATAAATATTCTTCATACACTTTTGTGTGCGCATGCTAAGGAGAAAGAAAAAAGGACAAGTGAGATCATCTCAGGAAGAACCCTCGAGCCGAGACCCGAATGGGATGCAAAGCTCATTTTGCAATTAAATTTGAAAATATTTTAATTAATTAAAATATTTCAAAACAATTTTGAAATATACAGTATAGTTTAATTAATTATTTTGTCGAACTAATTTTTTCCTTTTTTTTGCTGCAATTTGGAAATTTGTCAAGGTTAGGCTAACTTAACATCAATTTTCTTTTGTTGGCAGCATTTTGTAATTGATAGTGGTCAACCATAGTTTTTGCCAACATTTTGTAAATCAAAATAGTTATAGCTTTTGTGTGTTGAAATATAGCAATTTCTATAACTTGAGGGCTGAAGTGAAAATGTCATTGTAAAACGGGTTTCGGGTTCTGTATCATATATTTGTTATTATGAGAATTGTTGCGACTTAGTGTTATAACTAGTATGTTGAATATTACTGTTGTGACTTGTGTTTTTCTCTCTGGAGCTAATGGATTGTGCATGGTCACTTGATTCATTTTTCTCTCTGAAGCTAATGGAATTTGCAATTATGAGAATTTGCTGTTTTACTTTGAGAACTTTGGAATTTACAAATCAAAGATGGCGTGCTTGAGAGGCATGTCTATACTGAGAGCTTTGTTTTACTTCATCTAAAATTAGTGAGACATGTCTATACTGATCTCAATTCATACGATTCGAAGTTAAATGTAGCTGCAATAATTGTGGTGCCATTCATACATTTTTGTTAAGGTCCTAGAATAACCTAGCTTCAATACAACATTAGAGCTGATAGTTTCACAGAGTATATTACTGAGCAATAATTTACATTTACGCAAAACAAATTTCATAGGAACAAAATCATAGGAACACAGAAACAAATTTCACATTCAGCAACAACTCAAGTCATATTACTAATACAACGCATGCATCTAATACATTTTGCTAAATTTCTAATACATTACTACTTACAAACTACAAATAGCGAAAAAAATACCAAATAAATTTCTAATACATTACAACTTAGCTTCTCCGACATTGCTTTTGCCAGACGTTGTCGATCTTGTGGCTTAGCTAGCTTTCTTTTTTTTTCATTTTGCCTTTTCTTTCCTGTACAATTTGGCAGCCGCTACCAAGCCTTCTAAAAAACACTGAAATAAACCAGAAAAATTTCTCTACAAAATTATCTTTGTTTCACCCAGACACCCTTCTGAAGGTAGACAACGCTCATGAAAACATTCAAATATCATGCCATCAGGTACTATCTATGGGGGCATCCCCTTCAACAAAGCAAAGGATCTATGGGGCATTCCCTTCAATATTATTGACGGCATTTGAGTACAATGCAAAGGATATACGTGTCAGCAGTTTATTCAATGAGGGGATGAAGAACCATTCTGTCATCTTCACAAAAAAAAAGAGATAGTATGAAAATTGGCCATAATTAAAATCAGATGCAGTGAAGTTAATCCCACAACCATATTATGAGATGTAGTCAATGCCAGAATCGTATTTGAACCCATAACCATATCTGATCCCCACATAAGCATCATTTGAACCCCACCTATGAGATGCAGTGAAACAACAATAAAAGTTAAATTTGAACCCCACCTAAGCATCATTTCAACATACTAATTCAAGCTAAATTTCAACAGTAAAAGCTAAATTAAATATTTGCTAAACAACAAATCAACAGTTAAAAGCTAAACACAATTATAAGCTAAAATAAAAGCTAAATTTCAACAGTAAATGACTAATTTCAACATTCAACAGTTGCTATACAATATACAGCAATTCAACAGAAAACAAACGGATTGGAGTGAGTAATTCCACTGAACCTGTCTAGAGAGGAGGCGGAGGTACTTGGAGAGGAGCAGATTGGAGTGCTAAGTGACTAGTCTGTCGGGTAGGCTGACTCGATCTACTGACAATCGCTCGATCTTCGTCTATCGTCTATCGCAAGATCTATCGCTTCCCTGAACTTGTCCAGTCCTTCATCTTCGTCTATCGCTCGATCTACTGACTCGCTTCAACGATTCTACTGGCTCGATCGAACTAGGTTTTCAAGCTTGTCCGCAGGCGAAGGTAACGAAAGAGACGAAGATGAAGGAAATGATTTTCTAATTTTTGCATTCGTTGCATTTTATTTCGAATCGGGCAGGTCGGGTAGGCTGGAAATCGTTGTTCGTTGCTTTCGCCCTTGGATCCAGATCGGATGGACAATATTAGCGGACAGCACGGAACAGCCAAATGAGTTGGCCTTCGAGGATGCGGATCCGAGGGGAGGGGGGAGAGGGACATCGTACGTGGAAGGGAGGAGGAATGAGGGGGAGGGGGATAGCGTACACAGGAGGAGGGAGGAGGGAGGAGGGGGAGAGGGGGGAGAGGGACAGCGTACGCTGGAATGAGTTAATTCAGTACTGGATCCACGGGGATGATGAGGATGGTAGAAGTTTAGGATGGTCCGAAGCAATTCCGGTCTGGAATTGATTTGCACATCCTTAAAATTGATAAAACACTCCTTTTTAAACTAAAATACCCCTAATTGTAATAGTTTTAATTAATTAGAAATATCATCGTTATTGTAATAGTTTCAATTAATTTGGGGTATTTTAGTCTAAAAAGGAGTGTTTTATCAATTTTAGGAGTGCTGCAAATCAATTTCCCTCGGTGTGTCTGTGTCGCAACTGAGGAAAGGAAAAAGGAATGGGTAAAGGGCATTTTGGGAAATATAAAAACGTATTTTGAGATACAGTAATTTTTTATTATTCTTATATCAAATTTGTATAAAAATTGTATTGGAGTGGCAATTTTCTAAATAAATGAGATTTGAAGTGACATTGAGCTAAGGATTAGTTTTGTGGTGACATTTTTCTAATTTTGAAATTTTAGAGTCAAATGCATCTGATTCCCCCAAAAAATAATTACAAACATAAAGTAAAAAATGAAAAGAGAAAAATTGTACAGAAGAGTACAGAAAATTCTATCGATGTATTTGATCTTGATTAGAGAGAGAGGGGAGGAGAGCGAGGAGGCTCTGAGGAGAGTGAGAGGGAAGATCTCATAGACTATGGTGGACTGGCGGCAAGGGTTTCGGCGGAGGAGGTGGAGCACGGGCAGAGAGCGCCATGAGTGCCTCTAATGGAGCGGTAGAGGCTAGAGAGAGAAGACGACTAGGTTTTGGGTTTCTCAAGTGGTAACAGGTTGATCGGGAAAGCTGGACTGAGTCCATTTAAAAGTTAAAATATGTTGATCCAGAGACAGATGACACTTTCTGGGATGATTTGAAGCAATTTCCAAGAAAAAAATATCTTATTTCCAGATTAATACTGAATACGGAGAACATTGACTGGGTCAATACGGACACGCTAAAGAAAAACTTTATAAAATTTTGTACTCTACCCATGCTGCTTTGAGGCTAGAGTGGAGTATTACGGGAAATCAAGGAAGACAGAACTATGCCACAGCAAAATCTCCATGTATATCGGCTAGAAGAATTGAAGAAGGCCACATATGAGTTCTCCGACGATAATCTAATAGGCAAGGGTGGTTTTGGGGTCGTCTACAAGGTAATCATAATTATATAGTTCTATTGAGATATATTTGGTAAGTGAGAAAAATAATTCAAAACTTTTTTCAAAGAATCCTGGCTTCTAGGAATTAATGCGGTCATTTAATTATGGTCACTTTAATTCTTATTTCCATAGGGCGAGGTAGACGGAAGGATAGTTGCTATCAAAAAAATAAATGAAAATTCTGTGCCGAGAGTCGATGTTGCACTTGCACATGAGGTTTCTGTGCTTCAATTTTTAGAGCATGATAACGTTGTAAAGCTCCTGGGCTTTTGTTCGGAATCTGGACATTATCTATCGGTCTACCAGTATATGCAAAATGGAGATCTCAAAATGTACCTCGAAGGTTTGTTGATTTTGCTCTCTCGGATTTTTGTGTTTTACACGAAATTTATCTGTCTCAACATCATTTTGAGGGAATAAAATCCTTAAATGGAAGCGACAAATTTATTATTTTTTCCTTGTTATTTTTCATTTTCATATTTAAATACATGGAACATACAGATGATGCTTTGATTAATGTGGCCTTCTCAAGTAAAATAAGCTTTTCAAATGAGAAACTTGTGAAAACTTAAATTAAAATTATTACTTTTTATGAGGTTAGGATGCATTCAGATTCAATATTATAGAGTTCAATAAGTGCAATGATTTAAACGATTAGAGTAAATTAATATCGCAGATCAAAGTAAGCGTGAGAAGCTGACATGGGAAAAGCGTTTCAACATCATCAATGGGATTGCCGAAGGCCTTGTCTATCTCCATGGTTTAAAGGACGCGATCATTCATCGAGATTTAAAACCAGCTAATGTGTTGCTTAATGAGAACCATACTGCTAAAATTGCTGATTTCAACTTATCAGAGACTCTTGCTGAAAACGAAACACATATTACCGCTGAAATCTTATGTGGCACAGTGTGAGAATTCAGAAAGATTAAATGCAAACATTATTGCACATAGAGAATTTTGCTATTTGATATTAACGAATTATTTTCTTATATGTGCTTTCCAAGTGGATACATTGCGCCTGAGTCGCATCTTGCACTGCGGTATTCACCAAAATCAGATGTACATAACTTCGGCCTACTAGTCCTGGAAATAATAGCTGGATGCAATATTATGGACTATTCTATTTCTAAGAGCAACGATCGTCCAGCTGTTCTTCAATTTGATGTAAGGGGCCGATACTTCATAAAAATTATTTTAATTATAGTGTCTCCTGTATGTCAAAGATTCAATTTATTTTTAATTTGCCAAGTGTAGGCTAACATCTCGACTTATTGATAGGTGTGGCATCAATGGAAGAACAAGAAACCATTATTAGGATTTATTGATCAGATTTTAAGGAATGACTGTATGCAAGATCAAATAGACCACATAGAACGCTGCATTCTGATTGGTCTCCTGTGTGTCCAGTATAACAGCAACAAGCGACCCAACATGAAGGATGTCCTGCAGATGCTTAATAACTGCAACATTTCATTGCTACCACCAGATACACCTAGTTATATTATAGGTACTATTTCTATTTGTTTCAGGTATTAGAAATTTTAAGTATACATAAATCTCAGATGCTGCAATTAATTCTTAAACATAGTCATACAAAAGTAAAGAACGTTTGATGTTATTAATCACCTATTAATTATATGATTACTAAATGGCACTTCTATTACAACTTAAATAGTGTTTTTTTAAAGATAAATTGGGGTTAAGCCTCCTAATTTATTTTTAAATTAAACTAGGTGGGGAAGCGCGGCTTCGCCGCGCCTTAGTGGATTTTTTGTAGACAAATTGAAACAAATGTTCAAACTTAAAAACATGTGCTAATTCCAGGTATTGAAACAAATTTTTATTTCTAGACAAAATAGGTAATGAACGAAATAAACACCATAATCCTAAGCATGGTTCTGGCAAACTATAGTCCACGTCTCAATTCAGGGAGAGGCACGGTTGATCTCACTGCACATTTAAAATATTTAAAACCATATATTAATATCAGAATTCTAAATATCAAAATTACCATTTTTTAATTACATGAAAGGAGATTAAATAATTATGTTAAAAATTACTTCTGTCTCCCCATCAGACTGTCCACTGATAATGAGTTTTCTAGGATTTTTTGTACCAACTGGTAAGCCACCGGCATCATCAAAAGGCCTAGAAAATCAAAAGCATATTAAAATGTAAATATTGTCCAGACATTCAGTTAGAGCCAGCGCAGCTGGTTTAAGTCTCTTCATTCTGAACTCTCTCACTTTATGGCTTAAAATTTTTCCATTATATAAAAAAAAATCATCAAAACAGCTTAATACGTTTGTCATAGAGCAGGGACATTAAATTGGAGATGCTTACTCACAGTGTATTGGCAGACTATTTCATTTTAAATCTATGTGGAGTTTAAGCTATTATTTGAGTGACATAGCAAGAGAGAGATCCGATATCTATATTCCTTCATAAATTTGAATCATTTAATTCATTTATGCTAGAATATAAACAATGCCAGGTGAAGAGATAAAATATTTATAGATTACCTTTTCCCTTTGAGATCTTTGTCATTTGATGAAGCAACCTTTTTTTTCTCTTTATTTTTATTTTCTTGCTTCACTTCCTTTAACAAAATCTCGCTCCCATTATCTTTCATGGCATTCAACCCAGAAGAAAGACTGTTTGTAATATTTATAAATGAAAATATAAACGTCAATTAAAAATTATAATAATAAGTTTGGCTAAATTACATAACAAAATATTAATTAACTTTAATACATCCACAACCTGGTTGTCACAACGTTATCTTCTTCATTGCACTCATCCTCAATGATAACAGTATTATCTCCCTTCACCATTTCGTCTCCAAAGTCACCATTAATAGGAAGCAAGGAAAGTTGTTCCTTCACACTCACCAACTCTGTGTGTAAAATTTTGTAGACACGATGATTTTTATACAAAACTTGCAACTTCCCTGAAACAGTAATCTTGAATTTTTTCCCAATCATTGTGATAAATGGGTCAGGCAATTCGTTTGAATCCATATTCATTCCACCCTTTACCACTGATGCTGCCTGGCCAACAATACCCTCTGCTGTTCTTCCTACAGCACTGAATTCAGCCGTACCAGTATCATCGCTTACTTCAAGCAGTAGCCTATAACTTTACAATTAAAAATTGCATTAGATAAAAGAATAACAACATTATATATTTATAGGAACTATATTGGGGTATGATTATTTACCATATGGAAGGATCTGGCTTACGTCCCTTGCACGGTGAGCAGAAAGTTTCTCTCAACTTCGTGTTGCACTTCGGGCATCCCTCATAGTACCAGTCAAATGGATTATTGACACCAACAATATCAACTATAAATAATATCCAGTATTATCTATATTATCTCTCTGCAATAATAAAGCATTGAAATACAACTATAAATAATTGACCAACTGTTGTATTTTCAATGCCATGTAATCCATCCAGAAAATTACTTGATAAATAAATGTAGTAATTGAAAATTTATAAAAATCATGCTAACATATCAAGTAAAAAAAATGGTGCAAAATTTTTACCATAGAAGCTAAAAACGCGATTATCAAATTATAGTGTGATTTTAACACAACTAAATTTAAATAAAATAAGATAAAAAACTAATTTATGAACAATATAACATTTAACCGTTCAAAGAGACACAAACCTTATGTTTCTTACGTTCTTATGTGCCAACATTCATTTTTTATTTCTCAATAATTTAAAACTTTTTTTTCTCAATTTATAACATCTCATCTAAATCAATAACGGACCAATTGTTGAAATATCAATATAAAATTTAATTTGAATTGCTCCTATATATTAAATAAATAAATTCATAATTCCTATAAATCTGAATAATCTCAGCCCCTTTAAATTTTACCTTAATTAAGCAGTTGGCTTTATAAAATTGGAATTTAACCAAACTCTTTGTGAAATTCAATGATGTTCCCAGATATCATACAACTTTTATTTTTATAACAACAATAACTTAGGGATTCTGTAATACAATCATTTGAAGAATCAGGTTCCAAAAAAAAATTTATTGCTACATGCATCAGTACCTTTGAGCAATGATCAGAAATACGGGGGCAAACTACAATGGATAAGTGGTCGCTCATCTCCACAGCTTCCCTTTTCTTCTCCTCTCCTAGTCGATCTTTTGGAACAGTAACCACCGGCAATGGCGAAAAGGGGTCGGAGATTTAAAGATTCTTTGAGATTCTAGTTGTGCCTATATGTTCTTCGCATATGTGCCTATTTTTCTGCAAATTGACAACATATGTTTTTATTACATGATATTTGATTTCCAGTCTAATGTATTATGTTCGCATATTATTAAAGGAAGAATAGACAACCACTTTTATCTCTCTTTATTTTGCCATACCATGTAGACTCTCGCACCTCGAATAACCCCTTAGTTATTGTATGTAGTAATTTCAAATGAAGATGAAGTGGTGCTGCAAAATTATCTAACATGTTTTTTCTACACGTCGTTAAAAGATGTATTTAGAGAATTTCCTTGGATTAGTGAAGCTTCCTTAATTTGACAGCAAGCATAGAAAAATTTCATATAGTGTGTACTTCCTAAATCCTAATCCAAACGTTCCCAAAATCCCAAATAGATAAATATCACAATATATTTTTCAATATTGGCATTAATTTCTAACCAAACCACAACCTAGATCAACAAACCAGCTGTAATCACCTACTAAAGAAATACAGAAAAAACCAAATAGCTTGAGAAAAGTCGAACCTTGAGAGAGATTATTAGTAGTAAGACTCGATTTGCCCCTAGGTGAGTTGCACTCAACAATCATCCCCCCAAAATGGAAAAAAAAGTTAATTATCTCAATAGTTAAAGTAATCGTCAGATGACTAATGAGATCTCAAATAGTTTAGACATATTTTCTAATGTTTTAAAACGAATGATTAACAATTAGATGTTAGATATATTTTCTAATGTTTTAAAATGAATGATAAACAATTAGATTATGAGAGGGAAGAGGTGAGTGGCCCGCTCCCTGATGGAAGCTTGCAAAGGACAATTAGCTCATGGATGAAAAGAGACTTTATTGGGAGCGGCTCATTTGGTACGGTTTACACGGCCATTGACCAAGACGGATTCCTCTTTGCCGTCAAGGAAACATTTATTGACAAAGATAGCAGTGCAAACCAGTCGACGCTCCAACTCGAGCAGGAGGTCATGCTATTGAGTCGCCTGCAACATGTAAACATAGTTCAGTACTATGGATCAGATCTCAAGGATGGGAAGTTGTCCATATTCCTTGAACTAGCTACACAAGGCTCCTTGGCATCTCTATACCAAAAGTATTGTTTTCAAGAATCACATGTCTCAGCATATACACGACAGATTTTAAAGGGGTTGACTTACCTGCACCACCGGAACATCATACACAGAGATATCAAATGTGCCAACATATTGGTTGATTCAAATGGATGTGTAAAACTAGCTGATTTTGGGTTAGCGAAGGAGATTAACAATTTGATCCAAGCAAGATCTTGCAAAGGAAGTTGGTATTGGATGGCCCCTGAGGTTGTTACAGCTTCACCATATGGCACTTCTGCTGACATATGGAGTCTGGGGTGCACTGTTTTGGAGATGTTAACTAGAAAACATCCCTTTCCCGAACTAGAATTTCAACAGGCACTGTTTAAGATAGCAAAGGGAGAACAGCCGCAAATCCCTATAACACTGTCAGATAATGCTCGTGATTTTATTGACCACTGTCTCCAGGTCAATCCTGAAGACCGTCCTTCTGCGGCTGCTCTCTTGCAGCACCCTTTTATAAGATCAAGAATTTCAGATGATGCAGAATGATAGATAGAAGCCAAATACCTGGCTGAGTTTAAACAGATTAGTTAGCTTAGCTTTTGTATTGTTGTGCATTGGTGGATAATAGTTGTATTGGATTTTTCTGTTGACGAATTGTTGAAATAAAACATATTAGAATAAGCAGGGGCGGATCCATTTAGAGTGAAGCCTAGGCTTAATTCTGAAATTTAAGAACTAATTTAGTGAATTTTGAAGGTGTGTCAGGGTTAAATTTAATCGGTGCCTGGGCTTGATCAGTTTGACCAATTGCATGCCAGGGCTCGTCCTGATTTTTTTCCTTTTTTCCTTCGGTCTGTTTCGATTCGCTCAAAGAAAACAGATCAATTTTCTTGATAAAACGTGCATCATTCCTGCGTATCCATATTTGTTGTGTGGTTGTGTAATTTTAAGTGCTCTAAACAATTAAGTCCGATACAACTAACTTGTCTTTTGTTGTCATTTTTTTATGGCCACATCCGAATTAACATATTTTTAAGAGAAGTCTATTCATCTTTCCCGTTAAAACTTATATAAATGATCTGTTTTTTTTAAACTTTTTGGATAAAATATGTATACATCGGGAATTGCTTTTGACAACATTGTTTTTACTTCTGCAAACATTTTTTTCTTTTTTTTGTTAAAATTACCCTGACAATTAAAAGAGTCCACTATTCAATCACTAGACCAGCACACACGGGGCTAATTTAGTCATGTTGAACAAAAAACATGTTGCTGGAAGTACAATTGACGTTGTCAATAGTAATTCCCACAGACATCCCTGAATTTTTTTTTAATAGTGAATTTTACACCCGAGTCATTCATTTATGAAAAGAAAATTACATCTTTCACTATTCTAATTTGTAATAATTACTTCTCTATCTCTTAATCTTACTTAATAATTTTGAGTACAAACTGATTATAATGATCTAAGTCTCCGTTTGGATGCGTTGAGAAGAAGTAGGAAGAAGGAATAAGGGAAGAAAAAAAAAATTATAAACAATCCAAACTCTTCACAAAGTTACACACTTCCCAATACTTCTTTCCACTTCTTTCCTTCTTCCCTTCTTCCCACACCTATCCAAACGGAGCCTAAGAATTTTTATTTCTACTTGCATTAGATTATTAGATTTTTTTTTTTGTACTTTTTTTGGTTGGAGACAAAAAGACAGAGATGAAAAAAAATTCCATCATATTTACTGAACCAGATGTAATTGTACAAAAAAATTCCATCATATGATGGAATTGTACAAGGTCTGTTCCCTCTAGCTAAAAAAAAAAATTGCCTGTGGGTTAGTTTCTCAAAAAAAAAAAATAATAATTAATTAAATAATTACTGAACCAGATGTCCGATTCACAACTATATACGGTTCTAGCCCGATTTTCTCCATTTCACTAGCAGCCTAGTTTTTCTACGCTTATCTTACCGGACCACGCTTCTGTTCCCAGTTTTTCTAGTTGAACCGACTCGTCGATATTTAAAACATTGATTTAGGGACTCACATTTATTGACTTTTTAGATATTTTGTTATATATATTCAATTATTCATAAATGATTTTTCACGAGTGGTTTGGTTATATTTTTACATACTTAACTATAGTTTCGCGCTTCGGGCTATGTATGTTGGATTAAAGTCGGCTTTATTATTTTTTTTTTAGCAAAAAATTATGGACCATTTAAAATTTCATATGATTGGAAATATAAAAAATACTATCATTCTAAAAGAAGGTTTCAACGAAATTTTAGAAGTTCAAAATTACAAAAAAAAAATATACATTATTGGAATTAGACAAAATTTTGTAAGAATAGAATGTTCATAAGATTTAATAAAAAAAATGGTATGAAAAAATTTACAAACAACAAACCAAAAGTAAAAAAATATATGTATAGAAAAATTTCGGAAAAAAATTGACAATAAAAAAACTATAATAGTCCATGGCAATTGATATATTGTATAGAAAAAATATATTCATATAATATTATAATAAATAATACTCTTACGAAGATGTGTTAAGCAAAGCTTGTAATAGAATTTTTTGAATCCCAAAATATAAAGAAATGTCATCAATTTAAAAAGTTTGAAAAATTAAAAATAAAATATCATTGAATTTCTTGTAATTTGTTAAAAATATTCATAATTTTTTATGCAAAAATGGTTTCAAATGCTTGTAAACAATTAAATAAAGGAATAAAATTTCTGAAGATTATTGATTATGTAATGAAAGAAAATAGATGGGCTAAAAATAAGAAAGAAATTTGATGGAATTATAAAATAATTTAGGGGTGACAAAAAAAATCAACAGTTTGGGTGATGGCGCTGTGACATTTTTTTATTGATTTGTGGCATGCATGTTGTATAGTTTTTTGTGTTGCATATTAAAAAAGATATTTGGATGAGACAAACGCTAACCGCACACAAAAATATAGAAGTTTGCTACACCGGATCTCAACACCATGCACATGGTACCCTCTGGCCCTTTTTATTTTTCTGCACAGAATTCCACAATCTTTGTGTTACAAATCGAATTGGATAAAAAAAAGATCACACAGAGTGACAGTCTGACAGAGGACTTTGGGTGGGAGTTGCGAAGACCGCCAGAATTAATATATTGTATAATATATAACGACGAGCTGCTTTCATCGTCAAGGGTCCATAGCTCAGTGGTAGAGCATTTGACTGCAGATCAAGAGGTCACCGGTTCGAACCCGGTTGGGCCCTTGTATTTTTTTTTCATAATTTTTTCTCTGATCATCTTATGTTATTTTATAATTGGTATCTCTTACTTTTTTCTCTTATAAAAAAAATGCTGTTGTAGTCTGTCCCCCCCCCCCAATAAATAAATAGTTTTTTTGAAAATGGTATACATTAAAAAAATATCTAATGGTTACATAGAATGAGTAATTAAAAATATCGACATCTTGAAAATGTATTATGGCATTTATCAGCGGCGATTTAAAATTGAAATTGTCTAGCATTGTTAAACAAGTGATCATCTTGAACACAAAATTGTTTGCACTTTTAATGAGCAAGAAATCATGTAGAAATTATTTGAAAAGTGATGCCGTAAAAAGTTTGTTATATATCGAGACTTTAATTAAATTATTTTTTTTTATGAGAATTAAATTATTATATGTACAATATCGGTAATAGATAACAGAACTGAAGTTCCCCTACGTGCCGAGATGGCGACATTTTAAACTACTATTTCGCTTTTATACTACACAAAAAGTTCTCATGCCAAACGAGTCGATTTTCTTAATTACTTTTTCCAATATAGTAGGCGAAACATCCGAAGAAATTTTAATTAAAAAAAAAGTGCAAAAAATAATATTTACAGAAAACAGATGATACATATTAGACTAGCTGAGAAAAAGATTAAGATAATAAAATGAAGAAAAAAATTCGGCTAGTAACTCGCTAAGATAGGACAGTGGATGAGTCTAAACCTATTCATGGACCACTTTTTTAATTCAATGGTTCTAAATCACAGTTTAATTTAAAAATATAAATAAAGCATTTTTACAGCTTGCTTAACTTATCTTTCAACTATAATACAAATGAATATGGAGAATACGGCACAGGAACAATATTTGTCACCGTGACATGCATGCTTAAACTGTGAAGATTGATTATTGATTAATATGAGGAATTTTATATCTTGTTGAATCGAATCATGTCTTTCGCCAGTCTCAATCTTTGGTGAGTCTAACCAAGTCATGGACACCTATATCCTCTGCCGCACTGCAACAACATGCAGCGTGTGCCACGCTGTCCGTAATAAAGACTCCACTCATCTATTTAGTCACGGTATGAAAAAAAAAAACTTTTGCTTATATTTTCTAAGAGTTATTGTCCTCTCATATTATATTTGGGAGAAAAATAAGTTATAAATAATTAAAAAAAATTATTATGATAGAGAAAAGATAAATATATTCCGTAAGAAAGTGGTGATGATTTTATTTGTAGTTGTATTCTTTTTAAACATGTTTTCAACAAATTCACAACGTATTTTATCTATTTTTTAGGAGTTTTTGGTTAACCTAACTTTTAGGTTAGTAACCTAACATGTTAACCTACAATTGCCAAACGATTTTGATATCAGTAGAGTTGGTACTTACATTAGAACTAATATTAACTATCTTCATCTCAAACACTAATCCCAAAAATACTAATTTTAATTCCTAACTTCACTAATTTATGGTGTTGCCAAACTTCCCCGAAAGTTGGAGTCAACCACAAAACATTATTAAAATACTATATATTTACAAAGTAGTTAAAATACTTGAAAGAAATAAACAAAAATTTAAAATAAAAAGACATAAAAAAAATCTTTGGCTCCGTTTGGATGGTGTGGGAATAAGAGGAATAAGAGAAGAAATAGGAAAGAAGTATTGAGAAGTGTGTAACTTTGTGAAAAATTTAAATTATTTAATAATAAATTTATTCACATCTTCCCTTATTCTCTTATTCTCACTCCCATCCAAACACAGCCTTTGCAGATAAACTAAAACATATAGATTAGCATTTAATGAAATATTGTCGTCATACCACTAGAATTTCGCTAACATCAAGCATTGAAAGAGCAATTATTAAAAATTCTCGCACTTGTGGCGAATATGTAGTACATATTTCGATGAAATGTTAACTATCATCTGCAGTTTTATCATTACTTATCATAGCTTGAACATAATAAACACTTAATGTAACACAAGATGAACATAATGTTGATCAAAGTGAAAATATACAAACAAATAAGTTTTAATAAAAATAAGTTGAATAAAATCTAAACGATAATGACAAAACTTATTTGTTTGTATGTGTTCACTTTGATCATTCATATGTTTTTCTCGTCTACTTTATATATTCACTTTATTTAAACGATTGCAAACTTACATATTACAGTTTATCGAATTTCTACTCTAATGTCAGATATCAATAATACTTTCATGCCCTAGTAGATTGTTGGATCTCTTGAGTCTTCTCCATGCTATCTTTGTAAAATTACATTCCAAAAAAGTGTCCCATATCTTCGATATCCAATTATGAAATATTCCAACGCATTGTATATGTCAACTTTTACTTAAATTCATATAATTCTACAAATCAACGAATCTCCATGCGCCAAAAAATTTCTTTGAAAAAAAAAAAAGACCGAAGATGATTTTGCTTTTTATAATATTTTTCCCAAAAGAATTTTCCAAAAAAAAAAAAGAAGGGAAGTTAAAGCACAGGTGTTATGCTTGCTTGCTCCGCGTGACAGACGCTCTTGTGTTTGTTATGGACAAACAGATAAACGACATTTTTCACATAATGACACTGATTTAGTGAATCTAAATCATAAATAAATCACATTTGCTCTCAACAATTCATTCATAAATTCAATTAACAATCAAGAGCAGTTGCTGCCACTGCTTCGCTGCCTCCTTTTCACTTTTGTCCTTTGTTCCCTCTCTCTCTCTCTCTCTTTCTCCATCAATCGATCTCATCTCATCTCATCCGAGCAAATGGCGGAGAAAGGATCGGAATCGGAGTGGGTGGTAATGGCGACGGGGAGGTCTCCGACGAACATAGCGGTGATCAAGTACTGGGGCAAGCGCGACGAGGATCTCATACTTCCGATCAACGACAGCATCAGCCTCACTCTCGATCCTCTCCACCTCTCCGCCACCACCACCGCGGCCGTCAGCCCTGGCTTCTCTCGCGATCGCATGTGGCTCAATGGCAAGGTTTGTTGGTTGCTTTCATCGATGATTTTGTAGTAATGTAGTTGTTGTTGTACTGAGTTTTAATTTAGTGACCAATCACCTTTTTTGTATATGTCGCTTTCAGTAATGCTAATTGCTTAGAGCTGGTTGCTCAAGCTGGTTCAGTGATCTGTGGTTTAATCACTTGTGAAATCTTCATTTTTTTTTTCCTCATTGATGAAATTGAGCAGGTAATTTTACCTGTTTTGTCTTAATTCTGCGTTGAAATTCTGATATGTGTTTTTATGTGATGAATTTTATCAGGAGATACCTTTGTCTGGTGAGAGGTACCAAAAGTGTTTAAGGGAAATCAGGAAGCGTGCAAATGAAAACTCCGATGAGAAAAAAGGAATAAACATTAAAAAAGAGGACTGGGAGAGTTTGCATGTGCATATCTCATCTTACAATAATTTTCCAACTGCTGCGGGCCTTGCCTCTTCCGCTGCTGGTTTTGCATGCCTCGGTACAAAGTTGTTCTTCCTCCATCTAGTATTAAAGTTGTTGGTGTTTTAGCTGACTCTGCTTTCTTTTTCTTCTTTTTAGTTTTTACTCTTGCAAAATTGATGAATGTGAAGGAGGATTTAGGACAAATCTCCTCCATTGCTAGGTACTTCTGTGAACCTTAATTTCACTATTGACTGATTAAAGGTCATATAAAGATAAAATAATTTTAAATAATGGTTAATTGCATCTTTTCTGATGCTAATATAACATAAATTGAGGTTTCTTGTACAATCGAGAGCCAGCTGGTTCCATTGGGAACGTGTACGCAGTTCTTTGACCAAAATCCTGTGTATCTGTTTATTTACATCACCATCAGTTCTTTGCTTGCTTACCAACTCCTTTATTTTTACTTATAAATGGAAATTCTGATAATAGGCAAGGATCTGGGAGCGCTTGCCGAAGCTTGTTTGGAGGCTTTGTAAAATGGACCATGGGAAATGTAAGAACAGTGTCTTTCTCTTTTCCGGAAAATTTTTAGTGTAACCTGCTTATCGCTTATTGTCTATGAACTATCCACCAAATTTGTTTACGTTTAGTCCATTACACACTTTACACTCTTTGTTGCTGATAACACATTCCGAAAATTCATTATAGACGCATTTGTTACCCGTCAAATCTGTGCTAGTCATGTAGTGTCAAAAAACCGGAAACATGTGTTGCTCTTTCACAGTCCACACAGACAGTAAATATGCCTCCATGCGATAGAAAATGTGAATGTATCTTTCTAATAATTCACCTATTCGATGATGTTGTCTAGTTAGATCTTATTCATCAGATGTGATTTAGTTTGTTTTTGGGCTTTTCAGAACGCTGATGGAAGTGACAGTCTTGCAATTCAGTTAGCTGATGAGGCACACTGGACTGACCTAGTTGTTATCATTGCTGTGGTATGTAACTCTTAGCATGCTAGTTTGTGTCATTGTTTGCTATTATATAAGAAGAAATGAGCCCTAATGATGGTATTATGTTGGACTTGACCTTCCAGTTTGCACTTAAATGTACTGTCTGCATGCTGTGAGATTATTTTGCAAATGCTCCCTTACACCCAACAAAAAAAAAACAAATAATTCTGTTTGTGTACCTTTAAGGCATGTGATCATTAGCTCTAGAAGCTTCTACCTTTCATGTTGTATATTTCAAATTAATAAATACTTGCAAGTAAACTGTTCTAAACTATTGGAACATTCAGGTGAGTTCAAAGCAGAAGGAGACCAGCAGTACCAGTGGCATGCGAGAAACTGTTCAAACCAGTGCTCTTATAAAACACCGTGCAGAGGTACATCTTTCTTCCTTTTTCATTTTTTCTTTTTTCCTTTTGACATTTACTATACTAGTATTGTACGTTACCTCTCTTCTTCCAGGATCCATTAAAATTCCAGTAGGCTGCTAGACAAACAATGTGTTGGATTCAGTATCCTACTTTACCTGTCTTTGCGAAAGCGTCTTATTTTATTATCGTTACTTTTGGTGGACGCTTGTATATAAAACATGGTATAGTATGTAACCTGTCAGTTTGTGGTCTAATAAACGTAAGGTTCAGAACTTATGGTAAAATGTGGGAAATTAGGTCTGGCAGACATGATAATTGAACAGTTTATACTAAAGTGTGGCAAATTGATTGCACAGTTAGAGGTTTCTAAGTTGTCGAATAGGCTGAACTATTTTATTGCAAAATTGATTGCTAACTGTAGCTTAGTGAACTAGTAAGCTTCTGCTAATCGAGTTTGTTGAGGACCTCCAACACTTTAAAATGGGATGCTATGATATTTATTACAACATTTGATGTAACAATGTCAGACGGTGGTCCCTGCACGAATGTTGAAAATGGAAGAAGCAATAGCTAATCGTGATTTCGCATCATTTGCTAAATTGGCATGTTCAGATAGCAATCAGTTCCATGCAGTATGCTTGGATACCAGCCCTCCAATCTTCTACATGAATGATACCTCTCACCGGTACACACATGCACCATAATTATTATTTTTTTTCAAGCAATTTCATGTGCACGCCTTATGTCAAAGCATCATGCACACATCAGCAATAGCCAATAAGATTGTTATTGATACCTTTAGAAGACCAGAAATTCCAGATATCCCCTGTAAAATATAGGTTTTTTTAGGTACTGCTTGTTACTTCAGTGATGAAAAAACTGTTCTCTTCTTCTCAAGCTATATTGACTGAGGAAGAAAAGCAAGGCCAACTGAATATTTGTTTAAGAAATTAAGAAAGGACTGGGAATATATGGTTCTCGTGTGTTTGAAATATTTCTCATTTTTGAGGTACATTAGATGGACCAACTCCAGTGTGCTTTGTACTTGTCTTCTGGGGTACAATCCAAATTGGTAATTGGATAATTCAGGAAAATTCTAGGTTTAGTTGCATTTATGTTTAGTTTAATTTAAAAATTGGTACAAAAGTGCTGTCCCTGATTCTTTTTTCTTTTTGGAATTAACCATATCATATAATAAAATTGTCTTTGCATTAATTTTCAGGATAATTAATCTTGTAGAGAAATGGAATCACTCTGAAGGAACTCCACAGGTGTGTCTCTCTCTGTAAAAGCTTTATTGTGATTCCATCTAGTGCTTATCTTCTCTTACCTGAATGCTGATACCGTTTGTTTTAGTTGGTGAAGGTTCACCCACAACTTCATGTCTGATTCAATCTAAAATTAATTACAAAGTAACAACAATATGATGAAATAAACAATCAAATAAGTGAAAATTATGTATGTAAAAATTGTAACTTGTACCATTCTTATATTAATGTTGGGTTTTCATCATTCATTTTGCAGTAACTGCAACCTTTATTTCATTTGTCTTCTATTTTTTTAGTCTGTTGGAATAATCACAGTAAAACCTAACTATCATAGGTGGCATACACATTTGATGCGGGGCCCAATGCAGTACTGATTTCACCAAACCGTAAGACTGCAGCTCTTCTGATGCAGAGGCTTCTTTACCAATTCCCTCCTAACCAAGAAACTGATTTGACCAGGTATTTTAGAATTATGCATGCAAAATATGATGCTAGTCTTTGACCAACTTTTGGAAGACATATTTCTTGGCCTCCTTGATCACCAGGGGAAGCATTATGTTGAAGATCCAATACAGACCACTAATGGTGGTGCCTGACCTGAATTGGATATATATGAATTCAGCCTGCCAATCCTCGGTTAAATAGCCAGATTAAACAAATAGAATATAATGGGGCAGTATGCAAAGTGAACAAATAAAATTGGATATGTAGAACTCTATTCAGACTTTCAGATGTATTTCTCAGTAAGGGTGTCTAGTTTTGGGTACTGGGGCAGCACGTTGATGTAACTTTTTATCAGATAATTTTATTTATTTTTCAGAGAAAACTCTTAATGTAATGTCATATTTTCTTTTTTTAGCTTTGTTGTGGGTGACAAATCAATATTACAAGATGCCGGCGTGAGATCTATGAAGGATATAGGAAACCTAGAACCACCTACTGAAATTAAAGATAAGGTGCCGCACCAGAGATTCACAGGAGATGTCAGCTACTTCATCTGCACCAGGGTTGGAAGTGGACCTAAGGTGCTCACTGATGAAACCTTAGCATTGCTCGACCCTGTAACTGGACTTCCTAAATGAAATCCTCAATCTGGGAATTGAACTGAGCACGTAGATCATAGGAGTTATTCCATTTTTTTTGTTTTTCTAATTTGGTTCTCTATTGCGGTGAAGAATAAGGTAAATAGGTCTAGCGTGGTTTCTGCTAAATTTCTGGAACTCCTGCCATTCTTTAATTGTCGTTTAGTTTTCATAATGGAGTTATTTAAAGTTTTGTGAGATTGCTATTATTATTGGATCTCTTGATGAATTTAGATTACCTACCTGGAATTGTTTTTCTTGATCTTAAAATCATTTTTCCTGGCTATTTTGTTGTATAATATAGTGGAAACGAGTAAAATAAAATACAATTTAAATTCATGTCGATATTTTTATCAACTGTAATAAATTGGCCTTTTTTTAAAAAAAATAGTATAAATTACTAATTAAAAAACCGGAATTGTTTAGGACCATCCTTCAGATTCTATCATCCCCATCATCCTCACGTACGTAACTAACTCCTCCCTCACGCATGCACTCTCTCGCCTTCCCCTCCTCTGTATCCGCCCCTGTCCCCTTCTCCCTCCCACGTACACTGTCCCCCTCCCTCCTCCTCCCTCCTACATACGTCGTCCCCCCTCCCCCTCCTCCCCTCCTCCCTCCCATGTACACCGTCCCCCCCCCACCCTTCTCCTCTTTCTCTACACACTTCATAACTGTTGAAGTTAATATATTTAAATGTTGAAGGCAATATCGTAATTGTTGAAGTTAATATATGTAATTGTTAAAGTTAATATGTTATATATGTAACTGTTGAAGTTAATATATATAACTGTTGAAGTTATATGTGTAACTGTTGAAGTTATATATGTAGCTGTTGAATTTATATATGTGACTATTGAAGTTAATATGTTATATATGTAACTGTTGAAGTTAATATATATAACTGTTGAAGTTATATATGTATCTGTTGAAATTATATATGTGACTATTGAAGTTAATATGTTATATATGTAACTGTTGAATTTAATATATATAACTGTTGAAGTTAATATATATAATTGTTGAACTTGGCATATTTAAATGTTGAATGTAATATTTGAAGTGGGCATATTTAAATTATTGAAGTTGGCATATATATTAGCTTCAACAGTTATATATATTAACTTCAACAGTTATATATATTAACTTCAACAATTATAATCAATATATAGTGTCAATATATAGTGTCTGTGAGAGAGGGGAGGGGGAGGAGGAGCACACGCGGAAGGAATGAGAGGGAGACGAGCGTACGTAGCAGGGAGAGAAACAGAGTGATTTCCAGAAATAGAAAAACGCATGGGGATATGGGGATGATGAATATCGGGGATGATCCTTATCACCCCCGATTAAAAAACTATCAATAATGCTGTATTGATAAAATGAATGACCAAAAGAAAAGTATTGTATACGATTTTTAGTATTTTGTTAAGAGCACGGTTCCGGTGTCAAAATTGTCTTAATAGTATAACATTAACATATATTCTTATCTTATTAACTAACTAGGATTAAGGATTAAGGATAAGGAAAATCGTCTCTCTGATCCCGTCCAGTACAATTGGCTTAAGATCCCTCCAGTTCTCTCACTTCCAAAGTTGAACCAAGTCGAGCTCGAGCAGCCGCCGAAACCAAAATTGGTCAAAACCCTCCCCAGTCCCCTGTGCTCATCGCTATGAGTTTATTATTTCTGAGGCGACTGAGATCTTCCCACCTCCCTCCTCCTAGTCCTTCTCTTTCCCTTTATTATTATATTCTCTCCCCACCATGCCTCTCCACCTCTGCTGCCGCTGGAGTTCCACCTCCAAATTCTCCATTTGCGGTCGGCTACCTCATCCAATCCTGCGGTCTTCCTCCCGACAAAGCTCTCCGGGCATCCAAGTACATCTCCCACCTCAAATCCCCCGATAAGCCCGATGCCGTACTCCGGTTCCTCAAACAGACCGGTATAAGCCAGTCCGATATAGCAACTGCCCTGGCACGGGATTCTCGCATTCTTTGCTCTCATGTCGAGAAGAACTGGACACCAAATGTGGCAAAGCTACAAGAGGTCGGCCTCTCCACACAAGACATCTCTGGCATCATTTCCCGCTGCCCTGGTATGTTCAGGCACAATGTTGTTCCAAAAATCGACTTCTGGATGGGGGTTCTTGGCTCAGTAGAGAATCTCTCTCTGGTCCTCAAACGGAATGGGAGCCTATTCAGTGCACACTTGGAGAAGGTTGTGGTGCCTAACTTGTCTTTCCTTCAAGACCAATGTGGTTTGTCTGTTCCACAGATTATTCGACTGATGAAGTCAGCTTCTAGAATGATCACATCTAGCCCTGAGGTTCTAAAGGTTACTGCTAAAAGGGCCCAGCAACTGGGGTTCACATGTTCATCACCAATGTTTCTGGGCGCATTAATTACTGTAGGCTCTCTCAATCAACGCACCATGGATGCAAGGTTAAGTAAGCTTAAAAGTTTTGGGTTTTCTCAGCAGGAGGTAACCGTTCTAGTCAGTAAATTTCCGCTTATATTGTGTTTATCCGATCAGACTATTGGTTGTAAAATAGAGTTTCTGACTAAGGAAGTGGGTTGTGAAAAGTTTCATATCATCCAAAATCCAGTTGTTCTTACATTGAGCTTAGAGAAGCGACTCATCCCCCGTAGCCTTGTCCGCAAGCTTCTGGAGTCAAAAGGATTTCCCGTGGCTAATGGAAGTTTTCTTTATTTAGCAAAACTGAATGAAAAGCAGTTTGTGGAGAAGATGATTCTTCCATATGAACACGCCATTCCGGGGCTACGCCAAGCCTACACTGATGCTTGTTCTGTGAAATAATTCAGCTAAGGAGTCATTCAAGAATGTCTCGAATTAATTTGATTGGTAATTTTGGTACTGTATTTTATTCTTTTCAATTTTTTTTCCCCTTATTTTGCCATTTTAGTGGGCAGCTGACTGTGATTGGTTGACTACAATTTTCAGTCGCTTCAACTAAGATAATGAATCTTCTTTTGAATACAATTTTGACTTTGTTGTTTATCTGTCATGTTGGTATAGCTGAGATGGACAATTCTTGACCCCACCTGAACAGCTTGGCTCAATGATTTTATTTCAATGGGCCCATAATGTCTTATTTCTGTCATGTCACGCCTTATATTATGCTTCATAATTTCCCATTTTTAATATGTAGGAAACAAATAACCTCTAATATGTGTTTATAATCATAAATTTGGCATAGTGTGCTTGCCTACCTTACAATGGAGTGGCCATATACATCTTTTAGTACATGTAACAATGTAGGCCATTTTTACCCATCCCTACCCAATCTAAGCCCACCCATTGACACCCTTCTGTTTAATATAGTGATTACGGAATTCTTATGACTGCTAAAATTACAGTGCTATCACAAAGCCGAAGTTGTATGTTTTCATAACAATTGATTACTTAATATAAGAAGTCAGATTACAAAAAATATTAGAAAAGGAAACAGTGAAGGAAGAGTCAACAAGGTAGTTACTATTGAATTTATCCTAGTTGCAGTAAGCCAGTAACCATGTGCTGGCTGGTAGCCTGGTACAATTATGTGTGGCTTGTTTGAGGGTCTCAATGATCACCATTACCAAAATTTTTAACTTTGATTAGCCTTAATTTTTGGTTGTTCCTGAACTGAATTAATCAAATGGTGCCATCCAAGTTCAGTTTCTGGAAAATTGACTTCTAATTCCATTCTCCTTCACTCAAACACAATGAAAAATGAAGTTGGAAAAAATGGTTGCCTGTTTTCATGACAGGATACAACGAATGCTGGAGGTATTTTAAATTGACTTGTAGTTTGTACTTGTCAATACAGGAACTATTTGTTTCAATTTATGTAGTTAGGCACCAATTTGCTGGAAATTAGCATCGCTTTTGAGGGTTCCAGGTCAAGACCTTTCTCTCTATCAGTGGTGAAGTTGTATATCTGGCAGATTTAAGCATCACTGGTTTTCCATTGTGATTGAACACTTGAACAGTATGGGGCAAATTCTTTTGACAGCCGCTGTCAATCAATCTAAAAAAGTTTGGGGCAAATTGAATAGCTCATATTCATGAGCTGATAATTCATGATAATGTGCAGTTTCTGTCGGCATGATTTTTATTTGATAATCAATGTGTTTCTTGTTAATTATCAAAATCAGGAACATTTTGAGATATTATTGTCATTTTAACAAATGATCCACGATCCTCAATAATAACTTATAAATAAATAATCTAATATTATATAACATAAACTAAATTAAGTTATTAAAATATTGACTTATAGGTTGTAACTCTAACACATGAATAAAAAATAAAACTCCCTCATTTTAAACACGTTGAAGCAATCATTCAAGAAGGAAAAAAACATTTATATTTTTGTTTTAAATCTTCAAAAACTTGCACATCACTAAAAATTCTCTTTATCAGATAATAAAAAATTTATTTTGTTTTTAGTATTTATCTATTTGAAGCAGAGTAAATTTTGAAGATTTATGACCTATTTTAATCACAAATTTTTTTTAAAAAAAGACAATGTAACATTTATAGAGGTGGGCTAAAGTGCCATAGATGGCAATGCCATAGACGTCTTTTTTGAGTCATTTTTTGAAGATCCGAAATTCAATCAGTTAATCCAAACCGTTCAAATTGATCACCATATTGAAATACCATTGAAGACCAAATTTTATATTTTTTAAAATTTTTTTGCTATTTATTTTGATATGTTCAAATTGGAGGGTCTGAAATACTCCAATTATAACGTTTTTTAAAAATATCATAATAAATAGCAGAAAAATTCGAAAAAATGTAAAATTTGGTCTCCAAGTGTATTTTAATATGGTGAATAACTTGAACGGTTCGAATTGAGCATTTGAATTTTGGATCTTGAAAAACGACTCTATGGCACGGGACCCTCTGTGCCATCTATGGCACATTAGCCATCCTCAACATTTATATGTTGGATTAGTTTTATAAGTACAAAACACAGGTGCCTCGGTACAAGCTACTTATTCATTCTTAGCATCAGAAGGATCAGGTAGTGCTCGCTCAACAATAGCAAGATCCAGACCAACATCCTTTGTCGGAAAACAAGCTTTGCATCGGATGATTTCTGCTGAGTTTTCGAAGCAAAATAAGACCCCAAGCGGTTTAGAATCAAATCTCTCCAGTCAGAAAACTAAGGAGATGTCCTTTTTCACTAATGACAGTCCGATTTAAAATCAAACGGTCATGTATACTTTTCTGAAAACCGGATAAAGTTGCAAAAGAGAGAATATCTTCCACCGAACAGAACATTTGTTACTCTGAATCAGGGTCCCACAGGGACCACTAGAGCTGAGAACTTCGAACGTACAAAAGCCGTCTTTAATCTTACAAAATTGTGCTTCTTCCAAGCATTTCAGAAAAGCCTAACAATGGCGCTAAGATGTCTCCAGTTGCTCCGACCACCACATCTTTCCTTACATAAAAGCTATTCTCCTCTCGGCCTTCCAAGAGTGTCCATCTCGGATGCCACGTGGCGTCGACTTAGTGGCTCACCTCCCTCCTCGCGTCTTCTGAGCTCTTCCTCCGATCAACCCCAATTACCAGTAATTGCGAAATAATTCAAGTTTTGCTCATTCTCAACTACATTGTTAATTCAGTTTTGATTTGTTCATTCATTTTGTGTTTTAATTATATAGCAGGCCACAGATGAGGGAGTAAACCAAAACCCACAAAAATCAATTGTTGGAGATTTATTGGATTACTTGAATGAATCGTGGACTCAATTTCATGCCACTGGTAAAGTATCCGTGTTTTCACTTTATGACTTAATTGAATTGAAATTGAGCTCGAGATTTCAAAGGTTGCTTGTGTCAAACATATTAAATATCTATAGCACATTATTATTTTTTCGAAGTTCTTTGTCCTTTAATTATGCCCGATCGTTTTAAGTAATTCTGATTCATGAAATATCCAACAAGGTAATTAAACATGTCTTATCATACAAAAATATTTCAATCAAGTTCATATTTTCCTTTTGTATTGACAGCTGAGGCAAAGAGGCAACTGCTTGCTGCTGGATTTGAGCTGTTGAATGAGAATGATGATTGGGATCTCCAGCCAGGGGGACGCTATTTTTTCACCCGCAACATGTCTTGTTTAATTGCATTTTCAATTGGTCAAAAGTAAGTTGTGCTTCTACCCTTCTGAGTCTAACATCAAAATATACATGCCATCGTTTGTGGCTAACAGAAGTAAAAATTTTGACACAGAAAAATTATTTCCAATTGATGTTGTATTTTTTTTTTTTTTAGATAAATTGGGGGTCAAGCCTCCCAACTTATTTTTAAATTAAATGTCTATAAAAGAGATGTTGTATTTTTTTTAAGTAAAAAATCTCTTGACTATCAGATGTTTGTTTCATTATTAATTGTCAATTATTAACTCATCTTGAACAGGTACAAGGTGGGCAATGGGTTTCACATCATAGCGGCACATACAGATAGCCCTTGTCTGAAACTGAAACCTAGATCAGCATCAAGTAAATCGGGATATCTGACCGTAAATGTACAGACTTACGGTGGTGGTCTATGGCACACTTGGTTTGACCGTGACCTTAGCTTAGCAGGTTGGGTTATTTTAAGAGATGGTAATGGTTCATTCCAGCACCGGCTTGTCAGAGTGAAAAGGCCTCTGCTTCGTGTACCAACACTTGCCATACATCTTGATCGGTGTGTATATTGTTATTGCATTTGTTTCATTCTCTGTTTCTTTAGTAAGGTAGACTGACCAGATTTTGGTGGTAGCAAATATCACCCACTTTAAAACCAAGGCACAATAAAGGAATGCATAACCAACCTACATATATAGTTTTGATAATTAGAGACTTAATGACCATCACAAAGCTGCTTTACCACAGTCATTTTAATTTGGATTAATGTTAGGAATGGAGTTTTCAACATTTAAATGACTATGCTTCCTTTATCATACCCATAGTGGTTGGAGATATCCTGCAATTGCTTCAAAGCATGATTGGGTGACTTGAAAATGCCAAGAATTGTTGAATTTCATTGGTGTTTAACAATTTGTATGGCTGAAATTTTAAAATAAAAATGGCTATAATGCCCTTGTTGACAGGACAGTGAATTCGGATGGGTTCAAACCGAACCTAGAGACGCAGCTAGTACCTCTACTTGCCACAAAAACTGAAGAGATTCAAACCAAATCTGAAGAGAGAACAAATTCAAATAAGAGTCCCCACCACCATTCCCTCCTCTTGAATGTACTTTATCTTCCATCTCTTTTGGAAAATTTCCTTCGTATACATTGAGAAAAAGAAAAATTGAAAATGTTTCACTCTCGCTGCTACAAAACTTGAAATATAGATACTCACCCATATTCTTTGAATAAAATAACTCAAAGGTAGATGTGTGTAGATTCATGTCATCTTCTGTTTTGCAGGGCAAATTTTGTGTTTTCAATGCTTTTTAAATTAACTTTCCAAAATCCTCTGGTTACTTTTTACTAAATGAATATTGTGTGAAATGAGGTAGAAAGGAGGGGTATGTTTACTAACTCCTGAATCCGTTGGAAGACGAGGGGTTCTAAAAGGAGAAGGACATAATTGACCCTTGTTTTATACAACAAAAAAAAAAAAAGAGTTCCGATGTTACCTTATCTGTCAAGATAAATCTATGACATAGTGAAGACATCGCCTATTTTCTTCTTAAAATAGATCAGACAGGCTTTATTCCTATTAGGCTTTAAAGTTGAGTCTTGTAGCCAATATATGAGTATAAATTGTAAAGAAAATTGCAACTGATTCTGATAAACTCTATTAGGCTTTATCTGAGGAAATGGGATGCAAGTGCGAAGAAATAATGGCAATGGAATTGAACGTCTGTGACACCCAGCCGAGCTGCCTTGGTGGTGTGAAAAATGAATTTATTTTTTCTGGCAGACTTGATAATCTCGCCTCTTGTTACTGTGCATTGAGATCCCTTATTGATTCATCTGATGGGTTGTCAGATGAGACAGCAGTCAGAATGGTTGCACTTTTTGATAATGAAGAGGTACCTTGTTATTAAAGTTTTCATTTTCATAATCTACAAATTTTCCTTTTTGATTTTGCCCTTTAGTTTTGAAAGAATTTGTTCAAACTTCTTTGAAACATTTAAAGTACTTTATAAACCAAATCTGAAGTAGGGTAACCTTGTAATGCTCTAAAACATTCTAAGGCAATTTGAAAGATATTAAATTATCTCTTTTGATCTCCTCTAGCATTTCATATAGAGATTAACAATGATGGAGGGGGTAGAGCACATTTCATTTTTAAAGATATAGATGGCATTTTTATGTTACATGGTCGTAAGGAGATAAATATGATATATCTTGCCATGAAATGTGCATATAAGCAGGGTTTTATATAAGATTTGCCCCTTTAATTTTTATTGTCTGCATGTTGTGATGTTTTTAGTACTTGTGAGGTATTCCTGGAAATCTACTCTAATAATGTTTTCCCCTGATTTCCAATGGCTTTGTGCTTATAGTGAACTTCTTTAAATTCTAATTTTGTTAAAATTCCAAATTTCTTGTCTAGATTAAACAATTGTACCTTTATTATAAACATATAATATGTATATTTTCATAGACATGACATTTTTTGTTATTTCAAATATGTTAGGTAGGTTCTAATTCAATGCAAGGGGCCGGTGCGCCAACCATGTTTCAAGCGATCAGGCGCATAGTTGATAACTTGGTGCATCAGTCCATGGGAGAAGCTGCTTTTGAACGAGCTATTCGCTCCTCATTTCTTGGTACAATTGTGAACAACCCATTTTATTTATCCCTGGAAACTTATTTTCCATCTCTCAAGTCCTACATACCAGGTGACGCCTGAATGCAAAAGTTTTGGTAAGAAGTGCTATCAAACTCTGGCCCTACCTGAATGTCCATGGTGACCAAACTGATCTGTAATGAATCTGATCGGGAAGTTAGACACATAAAAAACTTTTTGCTTTGGGCTCCAGACACTTAAAAGACTTGAATCCACCCTGCAACCCTCTAGGCAGATATATGAACAAATATGACTAAAGACCACCTTTTATTTGCCTTTCTTACTATTTAAGATGCAAATTTATATGTACCTCGACCTAACTTTGCCTTTCCTAAAACAAGAAATATTATGTATATGATCCTGGAAAGACGATACTAATACTACCCTATTCTCGTAACTAGTTGTATGCAAAAATGTGGAAGATAACATGGGATTAGTTGAATGTGTTCAAGGAAGGGAATGGGGGAGTTGAGGCCTGTAGATACAGTTACTAGTTATGATATGTCTTGTCCTTCTAATGGAAAATGCTTGATATTTTGATGTCCTTCTATTTCCTGAAACGAATTCAACTTATTTTGAAAAGAAAAGTTTCTTTAACCATTTAGTTTTTTTTTTTTGGCACATTTAGTGTCCGCTGACATGGCACATGGGGTGCATCCAAACTTCTCAGACAAGCATGAGGAACACCATAGACCAGGCTTACAGAAGGGGCTGGTAATAAAGCATAATGCCAACCAGAGATATGCTACCAGTGCTGTAACTGCTTTCCTCTTCAAACAAGTTGCCGAAATTCATGGTCTCCCTATTCAGGTCATTATTTTTTTAAGTAATTTTTTCTTTGCATGTAAAAAGGTTAAAATTTTAAGCATGGCTTTGATTCATTGAAAATAGAGAAATGCTAGTGTCCAATATATAGGACGGATGGGTCCGTCCAATATGATCGTTTTCACGTTTTTAAATTTTAAACAACCGATCCGAGCCGTTCAATACGTTCTCCATATTGAAAACTTACAAGAAACCAATTTTTACATATTTTCCAATTTTTTTATTATTATTTTGGTATTTTTGAAAATTCATGATACAAACATTATGGATCGTCCAATAACAACAATTTTCTAAAATACCAAAAAAATAGTAAAAAAATTCGAAAAAATGTAAAAATTGGTTTCTTATAAGTTTTCAATATGGAGAACATATTGAACTGTTCGGATCGGTTGTTTGAAATTTGAAAACGTGAAAACGATCATATTGGACAGAGCTCATCCGTCCAATATATTGGACTCTAGCATTTCTCTTGAAAATATCAAATGTAGCCCTCTTGAAAAAATTCTATAAAACACCCATGTGTCTGAAAATTAGCAGTAATTAGACCTTTCCAAGAAAGAGGAGGGGACGGACATGGTATTTTTTATGATTTTAATGATTGTATGATTTTTTTCTGTGAATATGAATTTTAATGATTGTATGATGTTTCTGTGACTATGTATACATCTTTTTTTCAGTTTTGCACAAGTCTGTTATTATTTAAATTTACATGTAATTAATTTGCAATCTTTTCTGTAGGAATTCGTGGTAAGGAATGACATGGGGTGTGGGTCTACCATAGGGCCTATACTGGCCTCAGGTGTAGGTATACGAACTGTAGATTGTGGAATACCTCAGCTCTCTATGCACAGGTGATTTTCTTATATGATCTTCTCAGTGTATAATTCTTCAAAAGCATTTAATTGTTAGAATCAAAAGGATAGCCATTTTTATCCTTAAGCTTTTAAAATGCTCCCTACTTTTTAGCACTGAAATTGGAGATTATAAGAAGTCCAGCGGCCGAAATACAAAAAGCCTTGTCATGCTTTCTAATGATGGTTCCCTTGAGACTCCTTTAGAAAATATTTTGTTGTTTTTTAAAAAAAATAAAAAGCAATTTCTAAACCTATCTGGGCCCATGAACCCATATGTTATTAAGACCAAACCTATCTGGGGCCAATGAACCCATTTAGTCGACCTTAGAATTGTCAGAGCATGTCAACTTGTCAGGTTAGATTGACAGCAGCAGTCGCAAATTTTAAGTATTGAGGTTTTATGCTTGTGTCTTCTATGTGGTTCTCATGTATACTTTTCATATGATGATATGAATTCAGTGTGAGAGAGATCTGTGGGAAAGAAGATATAGACAATGCATACAAGATATTTTCTTCGTTCTTTGGCAATTTCTCTGAGATCGATAAGAAGCTTAGTGTGGATTTTTAGGAGTGATTTTCCTTTAAAGCACAAATAGTTTTTTTTTTTCCTTAGCTAGTTGATTTATATGCTCCTTATGTATCAAGCACACAGTATAAAAAACAATTTTCTGGTGCACTTATTTGTTAACCTTAAAATAAAAGAGTAGAATACATTCTCTGTTTCTTGTGCACTCGTTTAAACCAGTTCGTTCATTAACTCTATAAAAAAAGTAAAATATATGATAGAAATTATAAACTTTTACAAACGAAGCTTGAGACATGCTCCTGTCCACTTCTTTAATTGCCCGAAGAAATATAATTGGAAGACAAATATTCCATTGTTTTTGTTCTATTTCAACGTAAATTGGATTGTGCCCCAACAGAAATACAATTTAGGTTGAATAAATTCCCAACGATATATTAACCTAGTTAATATTCATGAAACTCCATTTATTACAAGAAATCAGACGTTTTGAATGACTTCAAAATAATTGGCGCTTGCCAAATTAACTGACAACATATAGCCATACGGACAGACAATAGAACGAATGGAAACAAAAATTGAAAGTTCTACTCCCTGCCAAATGTTCTATTAGTACATTATGCAACTTCTGCAAATTAAATTGGGCAAATAATAAAAATAAATACACACACTCACACACATGAGAGCTGGCGCGCACACATGAAATACATATTGATACAATACGGAACACCCACCTTTTAACTTGAATGTAAGTTGCTAACCCTCAACAACAATCTCCCCTCAAGAAAAATAATGCTGATAAGTTAAGTTAATAATATTTGAAAACTATGATCTTTCTTTTCGTTTACCAATTAAAGATGATGCTCCATTTTGTTCTATGTTTATCTTATCTTCATCAATTCCATCAACTGCATTGGTTCTATTGGAAACATTATTTGAGATTGATCTGCTAATACAAAGCCAAGTTCTCTTTCTCTCATCTTCACACTTGTCGCCAATTGGCATATGCCATGATCCATTTTCAGATTCCTAATGAAAAGGAAAAGAAAACACAATAAGTTGAGGAAACAAAACCAAATCCAACATTTTCACAAAGATAGCTCCCATCAAAAGAAAAATGAAACATAAACCATCAAGAACTGAGTCTACTGATGTCTAGCATCAACAAAAGAAAAGAAAACATAAACCAAATCCAATTTTCTTTTTTTTGGTCTGTATTTGTCAGCAAGAATCTAGCCTGTCTTAACTGATGTCATCACAGTTAAAAACAATTGCACAAAATGGTTTTGCTTTGGCAAGATTATAGATGCTGATATCTCTGTCACTGCCATAATTTTTGTGAAGATCAGCAAGTGTCAAGTCCTGGCCAAACTCAAGTTCATTGGTCAATGTAGTTCCATAGAATTGAAATCTGGTTCTAATAAATAGATTTTTGGCCCACAATTATTTGTGCTAGTTTGGTTCTTCAATTACTTCTGAAAAAATAATAAAAGACCAGACATTTATGCAATTTGTACAACATGAATTCTTTCATCTCAACATTTATATATTTATTTAAACATTTTTAGCAACAAACACCAAAAACCAAACCAGATTTGTGCACAACACTTCAAGGACTACTCAAGTAATCAACTTAAAAGTTAAAGAAAGAAATACGAGTAAAAACCTGAATAACTGAAGAATAAGTGGGTGGCATCACAAGCACCAACTTTCCTTTCTTAAATGTGTACTTAACCTATTGAAAAAATAAATAAATAGATAAGCAGAGACTTGGACAATGCAACTATAAAGAAAAATATTTAGTTAACTCTTTTCATGCCTCTACCGGAGCAGGAGATCAAAACTTTAATAAGTAACAACAGAAAAAATCTTATGAGAAATAGAAAGAGTGTTTTTCGCTTTATTGTAAATTTTAGTTGCTCCAAGAAGGCTAACAAAATCTGAATCAACAGAAATATTTTGTCCACAAATCCATCAAACACGACTTTCACCAACGGTCTCAGCCAAAACCACTAACTTATCCCGAACAACCCAAAACATAAGCCAACTTGACCGAAGAATGAATATAAACATTTAAGCGTTCACCATAACCAGATAGAACCAGGAAACACTCATCCACAATCCAAATTAAGTTGCTCATTTGCCAAGGATGGCTATTGTTTTCATATCTATTTGCACGTCATGCCTGACATTTCTCATATTTCCAACAAACACTGCAGCAGCCAATATTTGAATATTTGCAATTGGCACCCAACCCTAAGCTTATTGTGACTATGTTTGTATACTCTCATATACTTTGTTGACAAATTTTAGTAATCATTTATGAAAAAGTGTTAACTAACTGCTAAAACAAGTTATTGATACATTTTGTAAAACCATATTAGGGACAATCTTGTGACATTTGCTGTACTTGTTCCAGACAGTTGGGTACAAATTGCAAATGACTTCAATGCTGTTAGTATTAATCACGATTTCGGAAGAACTATGAGGTTTCTTCTAAACATGGTTGTGTAAAATTTGCCGAAAAAATAACAAAAGGACCGGTAATTTTGACGTCCTGACTTTTTGGGAATAGGCCACGCCTAAAATCATCCCAATCGGTGTTAATGCAGCTACTAAGCTATTTCTTTGGAAACTCCTGCTAAGATGCTGGTTGCATCAGGTAAGCTCAAAGTCACAAAAATATTACAATGAATTGCTAGCTAGGTGGCACAAAAAATAAAATGCAAGAACAAAGGAAAAATAAAAGAAAATAAAGAAAATGACGTCAGGTCCAATGTATTGTATAGATGAAAGAAAAAAAAAATTTAATTCGATAGTGGAAAGAGGAGAGGGAGAAAGAGAGTACTTGATGACGTTCTTTCCATGTAGGGAAGAATGAGCTACTCCCCAGGAGTTCAAAAATGTGATCTCTCATCTCATCATTTGTTACTAACAATGCTTTCTGACTTATTGTTGCATATATCCAGTACCTGTTATTTTTCATAAAAATATGAAGTACGCAATAATTAGCATTACGGAATTTGAACCGCTGCAGCAGAAATTACAAAGTAAGGCTATAAGGAGTTCAGTAAAAGTTCATACAGCTTGCTGGACAACTGGAAGCTTTTTGGAGGCAAAACTTTTACATTAAGGTTGAGAAACATTCAGCATTAGAAATGAATCCTGAACAACTTTAAACTCATCTTGGTAAAATTTTGGTTTGTTCGGCCTGTAATACAGTTTTTTCAGAGTAAACTAGAGCCAAGTTGAATTGAACAGCAGCCAGCATGCAAAACTGAATGCTCAATCAACAGAACAGAACAGAACTGGTTGAACTGAATTCTAGTTGAACAAAATTAGAGTAAATTGGGAGGATAAAGCATACTTTACTAAAGAAAAAAAGAAGTACAATCCCAATTTATTAAAGACAACATAGTTTCCTTAAATTAGTCTAACAATACAGATATTACTAACAATTTTCATGTAATAGAAAGGAGAAAAGGCAATCAAGACAGCATGCACACCAGTCATCATTGGAGCCACTAGGAGTAGTGTACAGAGCCCCTAAACTCTTCCAATGCTCAAGTAGCATACGGTTTGAGGGATTTTCTGATAGTGCCGCCATACGACGATTATGTAATACCACCAGCGGCCATTTGCCATTGCATACTTCCTTTGCCTCTCTCACAACTGCATCTAGCTGCTCTCTCAGTCAATAATAATAGATAAATTTACAATTATATATATTAAAAAACCAGCAACTTTGCTCTCTTAAACTATAAAACCCCTCAAGGCTCAAGCTGTCCAACAGAATCCTAGAAAACATAAGAAATATCCCACTTGGTCCCTGTTGCATAGTGACTTCAAACTGGGTGTAGTGTTTTCAAATACTACACCCAGTCTCTTTCCAAATAAGGTATTTTCATGAATTGGAGGCAATAATATACGAGTTACCTCAAGTTTTGGAAGAACACATATTAAACAATACTTTGTGCAGAATAAAGGTCAGAAGAATATAAATCACATGGGTGTAACTTATATAGAAAGAAAATAACCTGAGACAGGCTGAAACCTCCATCTGCGAAATTTTGTTGGTAAAGGCCCACATTTGCTGCATCTATTATGAATTCATAACCAGGGTGACTTTCCAACCATTTCTACAATTCCAAACCAATTCAAAGTGACAAAATGGAAACTATTTAGGACAGGTTATGTTGTCAACAAACTTATTTGAGAATCATCAAGATGGTTATCAAAATATAAGAACTAAGATTATGGATAATTTTTTTATATTTTGGATAAGTTGTGAATCAAATCTAGGGTCATCGTATGAATTTTTGAAATTTCTGATAATATAATTCTCAGGGAAAAATTAACAATGCACATTTATTTATCAAACAATGTACTCACGAACCTGGAAATTTGAGAAATTAGCCTTGGTTTCTCTCTCAATAGCAAAACCAGCCACTTTTTCCATGAACCCCTGCCTCTCCAATTCCCCCAAATCTACTCCCCTCAATTTCTTCCCACAACCCTCACAAACACCATCAATCCCAATTCTACCCTTTTTCACCTCCCATTCACCAGTCCCTAGCCATCCTCCCCCAAAATAACCACCTCCATTTTTCAAAATTACCTCCCTTACACTCTCTTCTTCCCAATTCACACAGCCTACCTCGCTTGCCTTCTCACTCTTAAACCATCCCTCTGTAGCCTCTGATGTGGCATACCCTACTGTTGCCACATGATTCCTCAACATTTGCATATACACATACACCTTATCTCCATTCCCAGTTTTTGAACTGACTTCCAGAAGCTTAGATATCTCACTCTCTTCAGGTGAAATCCCCATTGTACCCATGTGGTCCTCCACTTCATACGCCTTCTCGGCTTGCAACCTCTCACAGAAAAAACTCAAACAAGGAGTGTAAGTTCTCAACCGAGGCATAATTCCATACTTGTCATTCATACTCTTGACCAGGCCAAAGGACAAATCTCCACCGTCCGATTTGTGACACGCAATCCGCGCCATTGAAGTGATCGTGGATTCGGAAGGGGTTATATTATACGAAAGCATTTGATCGAACAGGTTGAAGGCAGAATCAACGAGGGTGGGATCAAGGGAGGCTTGGGAGGAGAGGAGGTGGAGAATGGAGTTGAAGTTGTTGGCGGAGGGACGGACGCCGGTGGATATGGCGGCGTTGAGGGCCGAGATCGCGGCGGACACATCGCCCGACTTGGTGCACGTGACGAGCGCGTGCGTGAGGTTTCCCTCCTTGGTTCCGTTCTTCGCCTTTTTGCTCTTAGGGTTTTGAGGTGTCCCCATTGTTTGTTTGTTTCTTGGAGTGGCGGGAAGAGAGAGAGAGAGAGAGGAGACAGGAGACGAGATAAACCCTAGCAACTGGAGGCGCAATTTCTTGTGTGAATTGTGAATTAGGAAACAACTGTTTTGTTTAGTTTAATACTTTAATTTGGAAATTGATTACTGTCGTATATAGTTTTGTCATCTCTGTCATCGTTAAATATAAAGTGAACATATATAACAAAAAAACGAACATATAGACGATCTAAGTGAACACATACAAACAAATAAGTTTAATGAAATAAGTTGAATATGCATGTAAAATTCTGAACAAATGATGACAACACTTGTTTGTTTGTAAGTGTTCACTTAGATCATTTATATGTTTATCTTGTTTGCTGTATATGTTCACTTTATATTTAGCGATGACCGGAATAGTATATTTGCTGATGGCATTTATAATTCCTGCTTTAATTTAATACTGTCCAACGTCCATAGTGGACTGAGTAGTGGGTCGTTAAGAGTTGATATAAGGGCCTTATTTTTGCATTTGCTACGACATAAAAGTTCGAATTGAATTAAATTTGGAGCAAAACACAAAAATTTCTCTTTGAAAATCTATACAAACAATTAAAAACCTTTCATCGAATATAATTATATATATTATAAATGAGAATTGTTTTCCATCATTCCATCATATCCCATATCTTCATTAATTATCTAACTTCTTCACAAATAGAAAAGTTACTCTTTCCTTTTTTGGTCCCTTCTTCCTCATCCCCAATTTTTTTTTTTCTGGCCTCCTATATTCCATCATGTGACTTCATCCACATCCCTTGTTGCTTTTCTATCATTAACTCCTGCCCTACCCCTCCCTCTCTTAATTGTTCTAATTAAAAAGTAATTGTTATACCGCTGAAAATAATTGTTCTAGTTAATATTACTAATTGTACTAGTTAATGTTACTAACTGTTCTAGTTGTTCTGGAAAAAAATTTGTGCTGGAAAAAAATACTAATTGTTCGAGTTGGTAAAATAATTATTCTAGTTATTCTAAAAAAAAAATTGTGCTGGAAAAAAAAATTGCTCTGGAAAAAAATAATTATGCTGGAAAAAAAATGCTAACTAGACCAATTACTTGTATACAATTATGTATTTATAAAAAATATTTAATTCATATTTTGAAGGCATGCTAGCGGACAAAATCAAAATTCTTATTATTTTTTTCTCTGAAGTTGAAATTAATTGCAAATTCAAAGGATGACTGAAAAAAAGTAGTTACTGTGGGATGATGAGAATGATGGAATGGAGGGAGTAGTTTCATTAATGACATTCTAAAAAAAAACGCGTGGGATGATGGGATCATAAAATCTGGAGATGATCCTTATCACCCACCATTATAAATTATATATTGTGTCATAAAAAAATTTTGTTACCATTTGAAAAAAGTGATGGGCCTTCTTCTTGTTTTTTTTTCTTTTTTTTTTCCCCAAAAATGATGGACTGCGATTTCTTTTTTTCTACTGTTGCAATTTTATTTCTTCTTTGTATTTCTTATTTCGCAGATATCTTTGATTGTTTTGTGATATATATGAGTGAGTAGATACTTCATTAGAAACTATGGCTGTGAATCTTTAGTTTATTTGATATTATGCATACTTAATAGTTTTATTATGATGTTTTGTGTTTTATACCTTGCTTGAATTGTTTAAATTGACTATGTTATTCGTTCTAAGTAGATCGGTATTTATCCATTAGGCAAAGGCCATGCTTAATTATTAGGCAGTTGAATTCGACTAAAATTTAGAATAATTGATATTATCATATGTACGACTTGATGGTGGAACAAAAGATAAAGCCAAGGTGAAAAACTAGAAATAGTGAAGTCTTTTCTAAGCGAAGGTCCAAAGATATCATAAGTTGAAAGATATAAAGTTGTAGAACTATACCACGAAATAAGTTGAAATCGAGGATTTACAAGATAATAATTGAGTTAACTATCGGAACCTGACTTGTGATGAAAGTTAGAATTAAGGAACTCAATTAAGCGATTAATTTATAAAAATTATCTCATAAAACTAATAAATAGTTGTATCATTACGAACTTTAGCGGGTCGCTTAACTACCCGGTGAGTTATTTGTGCCAGCCAACAGTTAGTGACCCGCTATCTGTGTTAGCAACTTAAGTTCCAGCGGACCGCTATAAAAAGTAGCGAACCATTAGAACTGGAATAAACTGGAAAATAACTAACATGAACCTTTAATCCTTTAGAATTTGGTTTAAATTCTTTTAACTTGAACTGTACCTTTAGTTTAATAACCAACCAATATTTCTTGCCAACTATATCCAAATCTAATTCATTGAAAGAAAAATTGAATATAACCCCCTTCAATCTTCTCTAATTGGATATAATCTCCAATCTTTAATATTAGATATAGCCCCCTCTAATCAAGGCAATTAGGGATATAAACCCTTTGTATTAATTTAAGCAATATTCTCAATAGAAAGAAATTAAAGGTTTAAACTTAGGACCTAATACCCTTATTATATCTCTATCTCCCATTCGAACTTGGCAACTATTTTCAGAATTTATTTACCAAGAAACAATTTCATGAATTAATTGAACTAAGAGAGCGACTATTAGAAAAAAATATTGCTTTGTGTTATTTTTAGAACAAACAACCCCATGCCGCCAAGTGAAACTCTTTCAAATGTTAACAAATTTACACCAGTGAATGGGTAGAAGACCAACAGAGTATGGAGTTAAATCAATTGGGACAAAATTTCCCTTGCAGAACCTTCTGCTCGCACTTCAAGGCTCTTATTTCAGTTCCTTCGATTATCAAATTTTCAAATTTCACTAATGCTTCTTGCAATCCCTGATTGTTTTTAGTTAATCTTGATTTCTCATACACCGGTAGAGCATGGGCAATTAATAGGCCAAAATTATGGAGAGAAAATGTAGCTGAATAATATTATCATATTAAGACCAATAGTGAAAAGAAATTTCTTTCTTGACAATGCCGAAAAAAAAGCGAGCAAAAAAAAAAACGTTTTTTTAACATCGTCCGAGGAGTTCAGAAGATGGAAGTTCAGTGCGAGAGAGAAAGCGTATTCCAGTTAACAAGTTAAATATTTGATTTCTTTTATTCAAACTACTATTAAAATTAATACAAAAATTAATACAAAGCGTTTATATCCCTGAATGTCACGGTTAGAGGGGGTTATATCCAATATTAAAAATTAGAGAGGGTTATATCCAATTAGATAAGATTGAAGAGGGTTATATCTAATTTTTCCTTAATTGAATATGATAGAAACTTGACGAATAAATAACCATCCCTGTGGTTCGATCTTGAAATACTTAAACGATAATCGTACTCTTGCGATCATATCTTAAATAAACTAGAGTATAAATTTAAGTGCAGATTGCTTTCCATCATCCCCATCATTCTTTAATAACTCGTTTAATTTATTTCTATTTTTAGAAAACACATTAATCCATTTATCTCTGGTCCCCATCATCCCTTCCTAAATGCTAGTCCTCATTTATGTCTCTGGTCCCCCCACCCCACGTATTTTCCTCTCTATTCTTCGCTCTGATCTCATCTTCCTTCCTCCTTCTCTGGTCCCATTTCTGGTCACGTAATTTTTTTTCTTTAGTGAAAAGATTTGCCAGAACCTTTATATATATAACTAGAACTTTTATACATATTAATTAGAAACTTTATAAATATAAGTAGAACCTTTATACATATTAACTAGAACTTTTATATATATAAGTAGAACCTTTATACATATTAACTAGAACTTTTATAAATATTAACTAGAACCTTTACATATATAAGTATAACCTTTATATATATTAAGTAGAACGTTTATATATATAACTAATTGTGGTAAATAAATAAGTAGTTAAGTCATATGATTTGAAATATTATCTAAAGAGTATGAAAGTAGTTTCACAACTCGCTCCATGAGGAATAATATGTCCAAGAATGGAGGTATCGAACAATATTTTGTATAGTTCGATCGGTAATAAATCAAATGGACTTATTCGACTCGTATTAGGGAATTATGTTTGAGGACAATATTGTTTACACTGAATAATGTTCCATCAAAGTCTGTTGAAGAAGATATCTTACGAGATTTTGATCTCTAAGTATAATACTTCTCGAGATTTGGTGTTGAGAAGCTTATTTTAAGTATTGATGACTTGTAAGCTTAAACCAAATAAGACACTGTGAATTTGTAGGATGCTTTATATTAAGGCACTACTTCTACGAATATGATAAGAACAAAGTAGTTGTTGCTAATCATAACGTAATCTTGTAGAATGATATTCTCAAGAAGAAGTAGTGGGAGTAAAGTGAGCATTAAAATAGTTTATGCGTCACTACAAGAAGTACTCTTATGGGAAACTTGTCACTCCATACATGGTACTTAGTGGGAGTTGAGCGAAACTTCATTCACAAGTTGTTTTGAAAGAAGTTTAATAGTACGTTCCTTCCAATGATGACTCAACCATTTCACGAGTTGATGATGTTCGAGAAACTCATGAAATATATAAGGAGTCAAGAACTCGTTCAACAAATCGTTGTAGAAGAAGTTCATGAACCTCAAGTACCAATCCTACAAAAGATCAACGAGAGTTGATTGCCTAAGCCGTTTGGTGCATTGGCTTCATGACATTCTCAAACTTAGCATATGAGAATCCGTTGATAAACAAGAAAACGATGGAACGATCCGATTCCACATATATGGTTTGAATTCATATGATCTTTAAATAAAATCCATGTATAACAACAAGGTATAGACCTTGGTTGATGTTCATGAAGGAGCAATCCATCGAGCACGTTTAGATCTTCAAAAGGAAAGATCGACATGGATAACAAATCGACTATGTACAAAGCGTGGCTTCTCGCTTGTAGCTATGTCTAAGTCGATGACTAGTTGACTACGTACAAAGCACAACCTCTTGCTTGTGGCTATGTAAAAGTCAATGAAGATCATTCTGGCAATAGTTGTATTTCATATATGTTGATATATGGAAAAACACATAAAACCGCCTTCTTCGTATGAATGAAGGATGATGTTGTGCATTTGACACAAATCGAGGTTTTATGTATTGCTAAAAACATACGCATGCTTCAAGGATCCATTAATGGATTAAAGCAAGTGTTGTGGAGATTGGAATAAAAGCTTTGACAAGGAAGTCAAGGAGTTGAACTTCGTCAAAAGTATCTTGTATAAACAAGATATTCAGTGGGAGCATAATTGTATTACTTGTATTGTTCAAGATAACAATTCATTAAATTGGGAATAACATTAAGAAAATGAATATTGTCGAGATCTCTTTGGAGAATGCTTTCTCAAATGAGAACTTGGGCGAAATCACCTAATCCTAGGAAACAAAATATATAAAGATAGATTATGATGGATGTTAGGTTTGAGCAAATATGCATATATTGACGAAGTGTTCTAGAAACACGAAAGTTACACTCCAAGAAAGGATGTCTGACTGTACGTCACGTGGCATGACTTGAGTGTTTAACTCGGTCTAATGCAACTCAATACAAGAAAGTGCATGAAATAGTTCAAGCATTCTTTCGTTATGAGTTTCATTTCGTACGCCATATTTATGCATATGCCCCAATGTGTAGTATCCAAAGGATATGACAAACAGTTGTCAAATGGATACAAGAGAGACACATTTGGACGATAATCATGGATATCCTCGAGTACCTTATGAGAAAGAGTGATACAATGTTTCATCTGTTAAGATGAAAGAAATCTCGTGTAAGTTGTTACACTAATGCTAGTTTTTTGAAAGATTGATATAATCACAGTTGAAATACATATTTTGCTAAAAAGTGGTGTTGTAAGTTTAGAAGGTGTTCTAAATGGAATATTACAACCGTTTCCGTTACCAAAGTAAAATACATAGCAACTTGTGAAGCAATAAAAGAAGTTTATTTCGGATCGAGTTCTTAGTCGAGTTATTATGGTTCTATGCATCTCGAACCACAACTTACTCCTAAAGAACCCAATCTTACATTGGAGATTCAAATATGATCTATAACGATATCACTTGATATCATATGATGGTGATCAAGAATATATATAGGAGAATATATATATATATATATGGTCAAACAATTTTTGGATAGGTTCGCGAACACAGCGAACACTCTAGCACGACCTCTACCTTGAGCAGTATACGAGATGCAGTTATGCATCCATACGTGGTGGACGTATGAGTAACTAGCTATAAGCGTATTATTTATTTTGAGGTCCGAGACATGTATATATGTAGATATATGACATTGTTCTCAATTCTTCGTTGGCTAGAAGTCACTACTGATTGACTCTAGGCCAAGTGGGAGATTGTTAGAGTTATGTCCTAGAAGTCAATAATTTAATGACTTAATTATTAGTTTATGTTTTGGATGAGATTTTATCATCTGTTCCTAGGTTTATTATTGACAGATCATTCAGGTTGAGGATCTAAATTGTAGATCTCTGTTGATCATTCTTTAGAATGACAATAATAAATCTAAACGGTCCATAATCTTGATAATTAACAAGGAACATTAATTATCATATAAGATTAGTATGCAAGTTAAGTGATGATTAAGTTCTACTAATCATAGGTAAAGAGTTACCAACTTAATTTCATATGTGTATGTTATGGAACATAGCACAGGACTTGACCCATCGAAATAAACATATGGATTGTGTTATGTGTCATTGTTTATTTTGTTATGATTTTGGTTCTAAGTTTGAGATGTTTATCTTTTCCACATGAGGATAGGTTCAATAAATATCGTCTACCGCTGATTCCCGATAAGGGCTGCTATACGGACTTTATTTATGTTCTCTTGAATTGTGCGGGGAAAAGTTAATCATCAAGAAAACCGTATGTCCCTCGTTAATTCACTTAGTGAGTGACGATATCTGTTTGGGCCCCTTGATGGAGATAGATTGTTTGCATGCAACTTTATACAATTATCTCTAGATCAAGAAACGTATAATCTGCAAGAATGACACATTCCTATCTTGGATTATACGATGATATCGTGTGACATAAGAATCAAAATAGGGAAATACATATATTCTCTTATGCAGGATTTAAATACTATAGCAGTACATTATTTATGCGAATTGGGAATCATAACGTGTTGCTAGATACCGCTTATGATTATTGGAATTAAATAGCGATTTAATTCCATGTCCAACATAGCATAAATCCTCAAAGGGTCACACAAATAGGACTTTAACCATACAGTGCATTATTTATTTATTCGCAACAGTGTGTATTGCGAAAATATGATAGTTTGATTAATTAATTGTATAGCGTTGTGGACCGTTATAATTAATTAAGTCAAAGGGATCATATAGAAATAAATTAATGCATTTGCTAATCCCAAATTAATTATTAATGAGTTAATAATTAATTATGTTCAACTCATTTAAATTAATTGAGCTATTGGGTCTTTATTTAATTAGTTAAATAAAAGCCCAATTTGAGGTTAGTTGAAAGAGCAATTAAAAGGTTTGAATTAATGGGCTTGTAATACACTTGGTGTAGCCCACAAAAACCTCCAATAGGGGGCCGGCCACAAGAGGGTAAAATGGTCCACAAATTGTTGTGGTAGGTAGGTGTAGAGAGCACTATATAAAGGGGTCAAGTTTTGGGGAAACCCTAGCCTCCACTCCATTCTCTCTCCCTCTTCCTCTATGGCCGAAATTCACCAAGGGGAGAAAAATTTTCAGATTTTTCTCCTTGCTCTATCTTCTCTCCTCTCCATTCTAGCTCATGGGTTGAGCACTCCTCTCCACAAATTAAAGCAATTAATTGCTAAATGAGAGAGGAAACCTAGAGGGATTAGCTTGTATCTTCCTCTTGCTAGCACAAGAGTTGAAGATTATGGTTAACCTCCTTGGTGGACTCGAGGCCGATCAACCGACGAAGGAGGAGGCGCATGGAGGCTCGCCACCAACTCCCATGCCATGGTCGAGCCCCGCGAATACGATTTCGCGGGAGGTACAATATTCCACCCCTTTCTCTTTGTGTCGAAATGGCTATGTACTAGATCCTCTTGCTCTTTGTGTTTTAATTGGATTAATTAGTTAGTAATTAGTCACAAAATTAAAATTGAGCGATTTCCTAACATCTAGGGGATGATAGATGAGGATGACGGTGATTTAATTAATTTCCGAAAATAAAATTAAATTAATTAGGTGTTTTTTAAAAATGAAAAACACGTTTTGAAGATGATGGAAATGATAGAAATCAGAAATGATCCTTATCAACCCCGAATTTAAGAGCACTGAAATTCATCAACTATCTTTTTTATAAAGTTGCCATCATTCACTTCTCCATCACTTTCTCCTTTTTCCAACTCTTTATACTAAGTAAGGAATTAGTGGTATACTTTTTTTTTATTATTGTTCCAATCAATTATGGCACGCAAGTGTGCAACTAGTATTATAAGAAGATGAAGGAAAGCGATTACTTAAAATTTATTTTTGTCCGAGCACTGAAGATCCTAAACAATGTTATTTTTCCCTTCTTTTCCAAACATATTCCAAAAGTAGGAGTTGCGCAGTGAATGCTGATATAATTTTGATGACGCATCGGCATACTATTTTAGTATCTCATAACTACCTAGTAATTTAAACAAAGCACATATTAATGATGAATCATATTTTTCACATGTTCATTTTATTTGATGCACGTTTATTAGACGTGGAAGGCAAGCATGCACTAAGAGTGAATATGTCTAGCAATTTAATTAGTTTTTCTATCATTAATTATTAATTATATAGATAAATTTATCTTAAACACAAATAATTAATTACACAGACAAATTTATCTTAAACACAATTGCTAATAGTTGCATGTAGCCAGCTCACTCAGTCACTCTCGGTTCATCCACTAATAATGGGTTATTATCGTCGTATCATTCACAAAATGTTTATTTTGTTATATTAATTTCAAACTATGTGCAAAATTCAAAATTCATGTAGTTCATAATTCGAAATTGCTTAACATCATTCTATAGATTCTCTCATCCCTCATCCCCATCCAGCGTCCTCATTAATGACGTATTTTTTCTTCTATTTTCAGAATACAATTAATTAAATCCAGCGCTTCATCCCTCATCCCTTCCCTGTGTTTCCCTTTCTCCCTTCTATGTGTTTTCCTTCCTCTCCAATACTTTATTTTTCCAGACGAAATGATTACTTGTAAAAAAATGTTACTTATTCGGTTAAAAAAAGGTAATTGTTCTAGATTCAGATAATAAATATGCTTAAAAAATCTAATTGTGCTAGTTTTACATACAAATGTGTCCTGAAAAAAATTATTGACGTGAAAAAAAAATAATTGTCTTGAAAAATATAACTAATTGTCCTGAAAAAAAAACTAATTATGTTAGTTTTTACATACAAATGTCATGGGAAAAAAAAACTAATCGTGCTCGGAAAAAAAAATCTAATTGTACTAGTGTTTACATACAAATGTCATGGACAAAAAAAGATGGTTGTGCTAGTTAGTTTTCACGTACAAATGTCCTGGAAAAACCATTCCCCTGAGATAGAAGGTAACCAGGATATTATGGGAATGATTTTAGGGGATGATGTGTTTTCTTATTAATGACGTGTTTTTTACATTAATGATTCTCAGAGAATGATGGAAATGAAAAATATTGGAGATGATTCTTATCAGCTCTTGATTGATAATTACATAAGTAAAGTTAATACATGTAAAAAAAAATATAACATCACGCACAATTATTTTTGGAGTTTATTTGATACTCGATCAAGAGATAGAAAAACAAAAGAATCTTGTTAACTATGACAGAGTCGTTATAAAATGTTCACGTTTTAGCCTTTGATCGAGTATCAAATAAACTCTAAAATTTTCAAAATTTATATGAAAACACATCGCTCGATAAATTAAATAAGATCAATAGTTTGGATTTAATGTTTGAATTTTAAAATTTTAAAAATTAACTAAATAGTAAAATGTTGTCATTTAGGACAACCAAAATGTTTATAGCGTAACTTTACTATTTTCACATATGAGTAGTTAAGTGAATTAGATGCTATGTCATATTAAAGTATGCATGATTGCTGGGAGAGAGTAACATGTTAAATAAAATTATCAAATTAATTGTGCGTAAAGTAATATGTATAATCTAAATTGATATAATTTTTATCCTATTTCAAACTATTAATGTTAAGAATATTTATTTATGTTTTTATGACCTAGTAATTTTATGTTAAATATTAGTAACTAATGATTGGGTTTTAAAAATATTTTTTATTATTTATTAAATATTTATATATTAAAATAATAATATAATATTTTGCCCGGGCTTAAAAAAGTCTAAATGAGCCACTAATTTTGGGGCTTTGATTGTCGAAAAGAAAACAAAAGAAGGGCACCGTCTCACCGAGTAGACACCGACTTATCACCTCTGCCTACCTTTGCGCCGTGGATACGTTTGGCAGCCGCTGCCAAACTTTCGAAAAAAAAAAACCTTTGCCCCGTGGATACAGGTTCTGTAATGTAGGCCGGTGTAGCTGCATGCGTGTGAGTGTTTTTTTTTTTTTAGGAAGGCCTGTAGGGACTAATTAATAATTAAGCAAATATTGTACAAGTTACATGTACCATTAAGCGTGATTACATAAATGGTGTGGAGCTCTACAGTAATGAGAGAACAAAAAGAGAACGAAGCATATATGTATCATGTGATTAATGTGAAATATTCAGAACAAAAAAAAAAATAGTTTACTTTGATTTTATAATAAGCAACTTTAGAATTTGCAAAAAAATGTGAAAAATGAGAATGTATGAATCGACCTTTTTTTCATGCGATTAATACATGCAATATATTTTAATGTTTCATATTACGTTATCTTTCTTATAAAATTTGAACAAAAATCAAGATATATTTAGTTTTGACGTCCAAATTATTTGAGCTATTGATCTCCATAGAAAAAAAATTAATAAATAACCAATTTCAATATCTGATGAAAAGTATATAAATTGGAGTGTTATATTATTGGTCCACGTATACAACTTTGCTCCTCCGCGTTCCTGGCCGTCCGTATGATACATCAAAATCAAATTACAAAAAAGTTCTCTCCATAATTCAAAAATAACCTAATATAGATACAACATGCCCATACGGCCATACCGGATGGGGATAAAGTGAGACCCAGCCGACCTAGGCAATGAGGAAATATTAGCGAGACTGCGAGAGCATGAGGGGCCCATGAGTCCATGACACCGGTTGAGGCGGAGATAGATTAGATAAGAGATAACAAGACGAGATGAGGTCCAGCAATCTCTCCCCCTGTACTTAATTATTAGTGCTGTCGTGCTAAAATTACAGTTGGACATTAATATTTTTTAAATCATGATTGTTTATGTCTTATCTATGTGAAAATTTTAAGCATCGTGAGTTTTGTACGTGATTATTACTCTCTAGCTAAAAATTTTAAAGTGAGACTATTTAACATATGTCATTCGAAACTCAAAAGGTGAGACTACTTATTTGTTGTGGATTTTATTAACAAATTTCGGTCCTATACCTCGCTTTTAATTTGAAAAGGTTGAAAATTTTAAAGTATATATATGTGTGTATATATATGTTGTTGACATATTTTATAGCATACAGTCGAATTTTGTATGATTTAAATATGGCGATCAAATTACTTGGTGAACAATACAAAAATACACAAAATCTCATTATCTTTCAAATTTAAGTCATGCTAGAGTTCAAATTTTAAGTTATAATGGAGCCGTTTGGATTGCTTAGAAATAAGAGGAATAACCTCTTTCTAGACAAAAATTTATCCTAAGCATCCAAACTCTTCCCAAAATTACATACTTCTCAATGATTTCTTTCTAAAATCCTCATTCTTTTCTTATTCCCATACCACCAAAACGACCCCAATATGTTTTACAGGGGCAGAGGCAGTAGGGGAAAAGGGGGATTGGCCCCACATATTTTATATTTATGCGAAGAGCTTTTCAAATATATGATAAATTTTGTCGATAGATAACATATTGTACCCCTAATAAAAAGAGTTCAAATACAATAAATATAGCTCAAATACAATCTAATTAAGTTTATTGTTTGTTCAAACTAGTTCAATTATATTTTTTTTTTCTTTTAGAGCTAATTTAGAAGTTGAAAAATCACAAATAAAATTTTGCTCAAATATGAAAATTTTTGCTTACTATTTTTTTAAGGGAAAAAAATACTTCTTTATTGTATTCGACTCAATTCATGATTAGAAAAATACTACTATAAAATAATACAATATTATTTTTTATTCTCAATATTTTTAGATTTTTAAACTTTCAAACTTTAGTCTACCTAAGTCGATTTTTGGCCCCCTTTAAGTCGAAATTCTGACTCCGCCCCTGATTTATTATATTATTTAAAATTACCAAGATATTTCACATGAAATCATCCCTTTGAATTGTTTTTTAATAAATAATTTATCCCCATTTATTATTTGTAACAATATTTTCTCTAACAAATTGAGAATTGTATTTTATTAAAAATTTGTTACTATTAAATAAGCTTTTGGAGCATGGTCTGGGTACAACTAGACGAGATATGATTATTAAATTTTTACCAAAAACTTTGGAGAGTGGCCGAATCATATTATTTCTTATATACATATTAATATCATTGTGCAGAGTCAGCTCTGATAGAAAGCTTGATACTGTTATATATGAACAGATTTCATCGAAATTGCAATCGGCATAAAAGACTAATTTAGCACTGCTGATGAGGTGGGGTCTTATGGGATCCAGGTCATAATCGTACTATTTAACCTTTCAATACATTTCTTGGTGAATTAAAAATTTAAAACAGATTTATATAATGAAAGGTTGACGAGAATCTAGATGGTCCCTATCCATTTAATATTGAGTTTGAATTAACTAATAGATTTAGCACCACTCACCGAGTCACCGGCTGTTTTAGTTTACTCATTCAAGTTGATTAGGCCACTACAGTACAGCCTAGAAAGTGAAGACTAGAAGCATAGTTAGAATATACTACTTGAAAACCTCACACGCCTAAATTATATATATATATATATATTTTTTCCCTTCCTTTCCCTTTTTGTGGAGGAAATACAGTATACTAACGGAGGAAAATTTATTTGATTCTCTATGGTCGTTGTTGTGGGCCGTACGGTGGGAGCAGATATCAGTTGTACCTTAATAAATCATGTACTGAATGTGATCCGGTCGTTAATAATTATCTAATAAATGAACATGTTAAATGCATGATTTTACTATGTAATTAATATATCTGAATCAGCATTACCTCTACAAAATTTGAAACCTGGAGAATTTTGTTTCAGCTTTCAAGATCCCTTTATTTGCAATACACTAATATTTGTTTTCTTTCACCATCGATACTAATTCAAATGATTTAATACTCTAGAAGTATGAATAAGCACATCCATTCGGTTGGTACCCGTTCAAACACAAGACCGAAATTAATTAATATAAAAATTTAGACACAAAAAATTTTAATATACAGAATTATTATTATTTTTTTTTAATAAGAAGAAAGTTCCAACGCGTTTTAGAAGAGGGTTTAGCAATTCCCCTTCGTACGCGTTTATAAAACGCGCTCCAGGGATCCGAACGCGTTTTATAAACGCGTACGAATGAGAGATGCTGCCAACTTTTCCCTCGTCTGTCAGAGCTTCGTACGCGTTTATAAAACGCGTTCCAAGTCCTGGAGCGCATTTTATAAACGCGTTCGAAGGTGTAATATTTAATTTTTAGAAAAAAAGTACAAGCATAATCCGATAAAGACTGCAAAAGACATGACAAGATTTGATTTTACAATGTCATCTTTGAACTAGTGAAATTATTTATAAAACCAGCCATTGTTGAATTAGAATGCACAAACACCTACTACCTCCTTCTTGTTAAAACCTTCAGTACAATGGACGAAGGAAATAGCTCTAACTCAAATAATGATGTTCCAAACTATCGAAGAGCAACCCGCATTGAGTATTGGCCAACTTTCTACCATTACCCTGCTAATAGAAATCAACCAGAAAACGGAGAATACGAGGCAATTTGCCGCTCTTGTTATCGCATTTTGAAATACAACATCCATGAAGACACGACTGAAGAGGGGGACGTGCTGGAGTTAAAAATACACTACCAATGGCACATCAATGGTGGGCCGGAAAGGGAACAGAAGGAGTACCAGGAGCGGCGATGGCGGGAACACGAAAAGAATCTGAACCGAGAAAGGCGATATGACTGGTACAAAAAATATTACACAGAACCTCAACCCATCCCCCAACAACAACCGAAACCCTACCTCTCGTGTGAACCAACTCACTGGACCGTTTACGAGAAAATATACAACTTTAATGGAGACCACACAGTGACCTGTACAAGGTGTGCTCAAGTTTTCAATTACAAAGAAAACATATTGCGTGACCACTACCATGAGCACAAACGTCACGACAAGAATGAACAAAGAGCTCGGGACATAGAGACGCAGAGGATTATTAAAGAAAGAAATGAAGAAATGGATCGTAAACAAAAAATTAGGGAAGAAGAGGCAAGGAAAAAAAGACTCAAAAAATCAGAGCAAAAATTGAGAGAAATGAATAAGAGGGATGAACTTCGAGCCATTGCGGCAAGCCGAATGGCAGAGATAGAAAAAGAAGAAACCGAAGCGACTTTTTGGAACGAAGCCGCTCAATTCGTTGACAACAGTGTTCCGAGTAATCAACAAGAAGATGATGCTGCTGTTTGGAACGAAGTCGCTCAGTTCGCTGACAACACTGGTGCGAGTAATCAACAACAACCGAATGATGAAGATGAGCAACCATGGTGGGATAAATTCTACAACATGTAGATAGTCAAAATCTCTAAATATTTATATCATTGTAATATTTATGTGTTTTATTATTATGGTTGTTAATGTACTTTAGTTGGAATTGTTAATGCAATGTTTTATTTTTATGGTTGTTTTTTATTTTCCTTTATTTTTTGTAGTGCTTTGCACTATAAGTTGTGGTTTTAATGTGTTGACGTTCAATGGATAAAAGTTATTGTTTGGAGTATTTCATTTATTGGCGTTTCAATACATAAACGTTTATGTTTCAAGTAGTGCTTTGCACTATGAAATTCCAAGTCATAATAATACACAAGTCAATCATCACAAGTCATAATAAGCAATCCAATAAATACACAAGTCAATCACAAGTCATAAACGAAAAATAGTCAATCATCATCAGTAATACACAAGTCAATCACAAGTCCATAAACGAAAAATAAACGATCCGTCCATCATCAGTAATACACAAGTCCATAAACAAAAAAGAACTGTCATCATCAGCAATAAAATCAGTCCATCATCATAACTAACGCCGCCGCCTCCTCCTAGGTCCTGAAGGTGAAAATCTGTCAATCACCCTCACCACACGCCTATCTCGTATGGCCGGGGCAGTAACTGTTAGGAAATTGCCCAATTTTAATTTTGTGACTAATTACTAACTAATTAATCCAATTAAAACACAAAGAGCAAGAGGATCTAGTACATAGCCATTTCGACACAAAGAGAAAGGGGTGGAATATTGTACCTCCCGCGAAATCGTATTCGCGGGGCTCGACCAAGGCATGGGAGTTGGTGGCGAGCCTCCATGCGCCTCCTCCTTCGTCGGTTGATCGGCCTCGAGTCCACCAAGGAGGTTAACCATAATCTTCAACTCTTGTGCTAGCAAGAGGAAGATACAAGCTAATCCCTCTAGGTTTCCTCTCTCATTTAGCAATTAATTGCTTTAATTTGTGGAGAGGAGTGCTCAACCCATGAGCTAAAGAGGAGAGGAGAGAAGAGAGAGCATGGATAATTCTGAAATTTTCTCCCTTTTGGTGAATTTCGGCCATAGAGAAGGTGAGAGAGAAAGGTGTGGAGGCTAGGGTTTCCCCAAAACTTGACCCCTTTATATAGTGCTCTCTTGACCTACCTACCACAACTAATTGTGGACAAAATTGCCCTTATATGGCCGGCCCCCTATTGGAGGTTTTTGTGGGCTACACCAAGTGTATTACAAGCCCATTAATTCAAACCTTTTAATTGCTCTTTCAACTAACCTCAAATTGGGCTTTTATTTAACTAATTAAATAAAGACCCAATAGCTCAATTAATTTAAATGAGTTGAACATAATTAATTATTAACTCATTAATAATTAATTTGGGATTAGCAAATGCATTAATTTATTTCTATATGATCCCTTTGACTTAATTAATTATAACGGTCCACAACGCTATACAATTAATTAATCAAACTATCATATTTTCGCAATACACACTGTTGCGAATAAATAAATAATGCACTGTATGGTTAAAGTCCTATTTGTGTGACCCTTTGAGGATTTATGCTATGTTGGACATGAAATTAAATCGTTATTTAATTCCAATAATCATAAGCGGTATCTAGCAACACGTTATGATTCCCAATTCGCATAAATAATGTACTGCTACAGTATTTAAATCCTGCATAAGAGAATATATGTATTTCTCTATTTTGATTCTTATGTCACACGATATCATCGTATAATCCAAGATAGGAATGTGTCATTCTTGCAAATTATACATTTCTTGATCTAGAGATAATTGTATAAAGTTGCATGCAAACAATCTATCTCCATCAAGGGGCCCAAACAGATATCGTCACTCACTAAGTGAATTAATGAGGGACATACGGTTTTCTTGATGATTAGCTTTTCCCCGCACAATTCAAGAGAACATAAATAAAGTCCGTATAGCAGCCCTTATCGGGAATCAGCGGTAGACGATATTTATTGAACCTATCCACATGTGGAAAAGATAAACATCTCAAACTTAGAACCAAAATCATAACGAAATAAACAATGACACATAACACAATCCATATGTTTATTTCGATGGGTCAAGTCCTGTGCTATGTTCCATAACATACACATATGCAATTAAGTTGGTAACTCTTTAACTATGATTTGTAGAACTTAATCATCACTTAACTTGCATACTAATCTTATAAGATAATTAATGTTCCTTGTTAATTATCAAGATTATGGACCGTTTAGATTTATTACTGTCATTCTAAAGAATGATTCACAGAGATCTACAATTCAGATCCTCAACCTGAATAATCTGTCAATAATAAACCTAGGAACAGATGATAATATATCATCCATAACATAAACTAATAATTAAGTCATTAAATTATTGACTTCTATGACATAACTCTAACAATCTCCCACTTGGCCTAGAGTCAATCAATAGTGACTTCTAGCCAACGAAGAATTGAGAACGATGTCATATATCTAAATATATACATGTTTCGGACCTCAAAATAAACAATACGCTTATAGCTAGTTACTCATACGTCCACCACGTATGGATGCATAACTGCATCTCGTATACTGCTCAAGGTAGAGGTCATGCTAGAGTGTTCGCGAACTTATCCAAAAATTGTTCGACCATATATATATATATATATACTCCTATATATATTCTTGATCACCATCATATGATATCAAGTGATATCGTTATAGATCATATTTGAATCTCCAATGTAACATTGGGTTCTTTAGGAGTAAGTTATAGTTCGAGATGCTTAGAACCATAATAACTCAACTAAGAAATCGATCCGAAATAAACTTCTTTTATTGCTTCACAAGTTGCCATGTATTTTGCTTTGGTGACGGAAACGGTTGTAATATTCCATTTAGAACACCTTCTAAACTTACAACACCACCTTTTAGCAAAATATGTATTTCAACTGTGATTATATCAATCTTTCGAAAAACTAGCATTAGTGTAATTAACTTACACGAGCTCTCTTTCATCTTAAGAGATGAAACATTATATCACTTTTTCTCATAAGGTACTCGAGGATATCCTTGACTATCGTCCTAATGTGTCTCTCTTGTATCCATTTGACAACTGTTTGTCATATCCTTTGGATACTACACATTGGGGCATATGCATAAATATGACGTACATAATGAAACTCATAGTGAAAGAATGCTTGAACTATTTCATGCACTTTTCTTGAATTGAGTTGCAATAGACCGAGTTAAAACACTCAAGTCATGCCATGTGACGTACAGTTAGACATCCCTTTTTGGAGTGTAACTTTCGTGTTTCTAGAACACTTCGTCAATATATGCATATTTGTTCAAACCTGACATCCATCATAATCTATCTTCATAGATTCGAGGATCAGATGATTTCGCCCAAGTTCTCATTTGAGAAAGCATTCTCCAAAGAGATCTTGACAATATTCATTTTCTTAATGTTATTCCCAATTTAATGAATTGTTATCTTGAACAATACAAGTAATACAATTATGCTCCCACTGAATATCTTGTCTATACAAGATACTTTTGACGAAATTCAACTCCTTGACTTCATTGTCAAAACTTTTATTCCAATCTCCACAACACTTGCTTTAATCCATTTATGGATCCTTGAAGCATGCGTATGTTTTTAGCAATACATAAAATCTCGATTTGTGTCAAATGCACAACATCATCCTTCATTCATACGAAGAAGGCGGTTTTATGTGTTTTTCCATATATCAACATATATGAAATACAACTATTGCCAGAATGATCTTCATTGACTTTTACATAGCCACAAGCAAGAGATTGTGCTTTGTACGTAGTCAACTAGTCATCGACTTAGACATAGCTATAAGCGAGAAGCCGCGCTTTGTACATAGTCGATTTGTTATCCATGTTGATCTTTCCTTTTGAAGATCTAAACGTGCTCGATGGATTGCTCCTTCATGAACATCAACCAAGGTCTATACCTTGTTGTTATACATGGATTTTATTTAAAGATCATATGAATTCAAACCATATATGTGGAATCGGATCGTTCCATCGTTTTCTTGTTTATCAACGGATTCTCATATGCTAAGTTTGAGAATGTCATGAAGCCAATGCACCAAACGGCTTAGGCAATCAACTCTCGTTGATCTTTTGTAGGATTGGTACTTGAGGTTCATGAACTTTTTCTACAACGATTTGTTGAACGAGTTCTTGACTCCTTATATATTTCATGAGTTTCTCGAACATCATCAACTCGTGAGATGGTTGAGTCATCATTGGAAGGAACGTACTATTAAACTTCTTTCAAAACAACTTGTGAATGAAGTTCCGCTCAACTCCCACTAAGTACCATGTATGGAGTGACAAGTTTCCTATAAGAGTACTTCTTGTAGTGATGCATAAACTATTTTAATACTCACTTTACTCCCACTATTTCTTCTTGAGAATTTCAATTCATCAAGACTACATTATGATTAGCAACAACTACTTTGTTCTTATCATATTCGTAGAAGTAGTGCCTTAATATAAAGCATCCTACAAATTCACAGTGTCTTATTTGGTTTAAGCTTACAACTCATCAATACTTAAAATAAGCTTCTCAACACCAAATCTCGAGAAATATTATACTTAGAGATCAAAATCTCGTAAGATATCTTCTTCAACAGACTTCGATGGAACATTATTCAGTGTAAACAATATTGTCCTCAAACATAATTCCCTAATACGAGTCGAATAAGTCCATTTGATTTATTACCGATCGAACTATACAAAATATTGTTCGATACCTCCATTCTTGGACATATTATTCCTCATGGAGCGAGTTGTGAAACTACTTTCATACTCTTTAGATAATATTTCAAATCATATGACTTAACTACTTATTTATTTACCACAATTAATTGTAAGACTTCCATTTTTCTTGAACGGTCTTTTAAACTTCACTCTTGAACTCCTTTGAACTAGTCAAAAGGTTCATACTTATACCTTATCAAATAGATATGTTAATATCTACAATGATCGTTGGTCAAGTAGTAAAGTATCAATAACCTTTCATTACACAAGTACTTATAGGTCTTTATACATCGATATGTATAAGTCCTAATTAGTTCACTTGTCCTTAAACCTTCATAGGTTAAAGACGCTTTTGTCATTTAACAAACATGATTCGCATATCAATCGATTTGAAATCGAATTGAATTTCGAGCTCTACGTTACGTAGACTCTCATAATGCGGTTCTCGTTTATGTATGTGACTAAGCGGTTATATATAACATGAAAGTCAAAATACTTTATGTTAAGTCTTACGCATCCTATTTGTCATTCAAAACTTGTTTATCTATTTCAAGCAAATTCAATCAAGATGCATGAAATCATATAAACAAATTCATAATAAAAGATCTTGTCTTTTACAAAACATAATCATCCATCATTGAATATGAAATGGAGATATTTTGAGAGGTTAGGATTAAGGTATACAACCTTCAATTCCTAAACAAACTCTTAATAAAGATAACTCTACGTATTCAATGGTAATGACTTAAACGAATAAGTCATCTCCTATACGGAGTTTACTTTATATCTCTCGAACATTCTCTTATTCTTCATTACCAACACATTTCGTTAAATGTGAGCATATGAACTAGTATCAAGTTACTAGTGTGAATTAAAGATAGTGAGATAATTTGAACGACAAATACACTTTAGGATTAGAATGTTTCTAATCGTCACAATCATGGTATTTCGGACAACCTTTCAAATGCCTCCCATAAAACGGCAAATGAAACATCTCATGTGACACATGGTCATCAATGAGCGTCTCGAAATTTCAACTCATACCTTGGTGAAGTATTTCTTGAATACTTAACCAATCACCTTTTTGCATCAACAAGCGTGCATAAAGGTAATATTATATCCTTCATAATTCCAAAGAGATCGAATGACAATATCAACAATCCTTGATATCGGAGATTAATATCTCTAGTCATCAATTAGCTACTTCAATCTTTCGATTTGTAAGCTAATGAAACATTCATATAACTTCTTTTAAAAGAATAATCTCTTGGTCAACTCATATTCTTTATACTCAATCATAAATGATGGAGTTAATATCTACTTTCTCCAAGAACACTTTCTTGAGTAAGCGAATGAGAGCGTACGAGTTAAATCTAGTCCATATGAATTCTCTAATTCAAAGGTCTAGAAATTTTGAATGAGGATACTAGCCATACGCTTTATTGAATAACTTTTCGCCAAAAGTCAATCAATCATCGCGATGCTACGTTCGGGTAGTTTGAGGAAAGTTTTGGGAATTGACATACTCAAGTTTCTCTTCACTAAGATCGTGTCTTAGGAATCGGTATTACTCTTTCAAGTAACTACCTTTTAGAAACGAGTTTGTTTATTTTCAAAGATTGATCGCAACAAAATTAACAATTTAAACATCTATAACAAAATCAATTTACGGTCATTTAGTTTATGCAATTGTTTTATTTATAACAAATAAAACTCCCACTACAATTATTTAATGTCCCTAATGTAGTAGGTTTTACAAGATCCCTATTTTCGTTGAGATGGTGCTAGCGTCGGCGTGACACCAAAAACAACTAGATAGAGTAGGTTCTCCAACCAATCATTCCATATGATTCTTGGTTTGTGAAATATCACATGTACATCCACAAACTTTGCCCCGATGTCCAATCCGATTAGAAAACATCGTTAAGTAACCTTTCTCTATTTGCTCCTAGTAAATCCGATTTACATCCCGACACGGATGATGGAACACGATGTCCCGCGTCGGCGAGAATGCATCAATGAACGATCATACACGTTAGAAGGGGATAGAGAGAAGGAGGGCGATTTAACTTAATCATGTTTTGTTTGGGACTATCAATTAAGTGACACTTGTTTGGTGGTCATGTAAGCATACACCCATACCTAGCCTATGACAATTCATAGCAATCACAAGCAATCACATATAAGCATCTCATTATTGTGGGTTTGTATGGCTCCCGCTTGCATTAGTTTCGCCACATCCTCCATGAAGCAAAACTAATCTAATCCTTGTCCCTCCCACTAAATTCTATAAGGATCTAAATCCTATAAAATAAAGGAACAAAAAATACATGTGAAAATATCCTATTCCCATCCTATCCTTAGGGGCATGCAAGCCTCACAAGTTACATAAAAAATTAATCAACGAATTAATTAATTAATGGCACCAAAGGCCGCATTACAAATATCACACATGCATTCAATTTACAACCACAAGGCATTGAGTCTTGAGCCATACTAAACCCACTATCCACCTACAAAACAAAGTTAGCACATACAAGCACTTTGTTTCCAATTAACGATTTTCAAGCATCTTTGCGTATCGTTTGCTATAAGTAAATTCCGTGTACAAATTCTCAATTTTAAACAACCAAACTTGTTTAAATTCATTTAGAAAGTTCTTTCAACATCCCATAACTGAAAGGAGATCAAACAAGGAGTTTTCTAATTAATTTCAACTAGTTTGAATACTTAGAAAAACAGTAATTTACCAAAAAAAACGTAACTAATGGAATCCAACAAAAACAACAGTTTTCGGTCTCCAAAAATTCTCAAATATATTACTTAAGCTCCTTATCATAGTTGTGACTACCAGTAAAAATTTCAAGAATAGATCTTAAACCATCTGGGAGAATCAAAAAAGACAAATCTCTTACAAGTGCACGAAACACCGTTATGAGATTTTCAGCTTATCCTCTCAACCATTTGGTCTGTTAGACCACCTTCTATCCAGTTTTTATATATAAAATATACATAGGAAAACTTGTTTAGACTACAGGCTATCCATTCATGAAAAGAAAACAACCAAGTTCAGTTCAATAATATTAAGTTACATGCTAAACAATCAACAAATTCTGTACTGGAACAGACTGTCGATCGGAATATTTTAACCTAGTTGAAGGTCCAAACTTCCACGAAAAATTATGAAATTAATTTTTCTGGAATCCTAACACAAAATAGAATAACTCCATTTAAACAGAATTTTTAAAGGAGTTCTCAGTTGGTACAGTTTATTAGAACAATCGATTTACTCAACAAACTGGATCTGACAAGATCTTCCTTTTCATACTTGAAAGCCCACAAATTAATCCGAGTCATGCAACAATTTATACATGCTCAGAAAGAGATTCAAGTCCTCTTTATTTCTAGCTATAGAACACTGGTACTTATATTCAAAATATAAATCTTTCAAGCCATTCAAACAGGACAGTACGAGCAGAAACTGGTTCTGCGCACTGTCGCCAATTTATTCACAATAAATCTATACTAATTCAGAAAAATGTGAATCCAACGCCAAAAGAATCACAATCCAAAGATCTACAACTTTCATGTAGATGGAAAGATCTTCCAGAGAACATATCACATCGAAAAACGCAAAACAACACAGAAAAAACCATTTCCAGACAGCAAACAAACGCATCATCTCTACTAATCCGTTAATTAGCCAATTTCTCTTAATTAAGTGTCAAAATAGTTTAAGTACGACCATGTGCTCTGATACCACTGTTAGGAAATTGTCCAATTTTAATTTTGTGACTAATTACTAACTAATTAATCCAATTAAAACACAAAGAGCAAGAGGATCTAGTACATAGCCATTTCGACACAAAGAGAAAGGGGTGGAATATTGTACCTCCCGCGAAATCGTATTCGCGGGGCTCGACCAAGGCATGGGAGTTGGTGGCGAGCCTCCATGCGCCTCCTCCTTCGTCGGTTGATCGGCCTCGAGTCCACCAAGGAGGTTAACCATAATCTTCAACTCTTGTGCTAGCAAGAGGAAGATACAAGCTAATCCCTCTAGGTTTCCTCTCTCATTTAGCAATTAATTGCTTTAATTTGTGGAGAGGAGTGCTCAACCCATGAGCTAAAGAGGAGAGGAGAGAAGAGAGAGCATGGAGAAAATTCTGAAATTTTCTCCCTTTTGGTGAATTTCGGCCATAGAGGAGGTGAGAGAGAAAGGTGTGGAGGTTAGGGTTTCCCCAAAATTTGACCCCCTTTATATAGTGCTCTCTTGACCTACCTACCACAACTAATTGTGCACAAAATTGCCCTTATATGGCCGGCCCCCTATTGGAGGTTTTTGTGGGCTACACCAAGTGTATTACAAGCCCATTAATTCAAACCTTTTAATTGCTCTTTCAACTAACCTCAAATTGGGCTTTTATTTAACTAATTAAATAAAGACCCAATAGCTCAATTAATTTAAATGAGTTGAACATAATTAATTATTAACTCATTAATAATTAATTTGGGATTAGCAAATGCATTAATTTATTTCTATATGATCCCTTTGACTTAATTAATTATAACGGTCCACAACGCTATACAATTAATTAATCAAACTATCATATTTTCGCAATACACACTGTTGCGAATAAATAAATAATGCACTGTATGGTTAAAGTCCTATTTGTGTGACCCTTTGAGGATTTATGCTATGTTGGACATGGAATTAAATCGTTATTTAATTCCAATAATCATAAGCGGTATCTAGTAACACGTTATGATTTCCAATTCGCATAAATAATGTACTGCTACAGTATTTAAATCCTGCATAAGAGAATATATGTATTTCCCTATTTTGATTCTTATGTCACACGATATCATCGTATAATCCAAGATAGGAATGTGTCATTCTTGCAGATTATACGTTTCTTGATCTAGAGATAATTGTATAAAGTTGCATGCAAACAATCTATCTCCATCAAGGGGCCCAAACAGATATCGTCACTCACTAAGTGAATTAATGAGGGACATACGGTTTTCTTGATGATTAGCTTTTCCCCGCACAATTCAAGAGAACATAAATAAAGTCCGTATAGCAGCCCTTATCGGGAATCAGCGGTAGACGATATTTATTGAACCTATCCTCATGTGGAAAAGATAAACATCTCAAACTTAGAACCAAAATCATAACGAAATAAACAATGACACATAACACAATCCATATGTTTATTTCGATGGGTCAAGTCCTGTGCTATGTTCCATAATATACACATATGCAATTAAGTTGGTAACTCTTTACCTATGATTTGTAGAACTTAATCATCACTTAACTTGCATACTAATCTTATAAGATAATTAATGTTCCTTGTTAATTATCAAGATTATGGACCGTTTAGATTTATTATTGTCATTCTAAAAAATGATTCACAGAGATCTACAATTCAGATCCTCAACCTGAATAATCTGTCAATAATAAACCTAGGAACAGATGATAATATATCATCCATAACATAAACTAATAATTAAGTCATTAAATTATTGACTTCTAGGACATAACTCTAACAGTAACATCTCCCGAGTCAGTGGAGTCCGTATCCCCATCGTCCTCCTCCTGGCGGTCCTCCTGCTGGTCCTGCTGAGCCTCCTGCTGTATGGGCCCAAACTCAACAGGCTGCCCAGCCTCCTGAGGAGTCGCTATAGGGACATAATCACCCTCCTCATCTCCGGCCGTCCGCAGTAATGTGCTGAACGAGTCTGTCCTTCCCATACTACCCAACGGAGTGCCAAATGATGAAATAGAAGAAGGCGTAGGCACTGACGGAACAGTAAATGGAGGAACAGTAAATGCAGGAAAAGAGGAAGGCATACCAAATGGTGCAAAGGAGTACGGTGGAGGATCCTGAGGCTGGAAAATGCCAGTGGGATCCTGAGAAATGCCAGCAAACTGCGAGGTCGATGCTGATGCACTATGCATGGATGGAGTAGGACCTGAGGCTGGAAACTGAGTAGGAAAGAACGTGCGTGGTCCTAAAATATCATCTAATCGCCCGGTATTCAGTCGACCATCCTATAATATTAAAAAAAACAATGTCAATATAAATAAATTAGTATATAAAATTGAAACTTGCATATGAACGAATACTAACCGCATGCATCAGATCCTCCGCCTGAAGGTCTGTGGGTACAGTCGGACGTGCAGAAGAAGACTCGTCCCCAGAATCTGGTATGTCCTCAATATTTGTTGGAAGTCCTCGCTGCTCCAACAAATCCTCCAACCTGTAATTTATAAATTATTGAATTTAAAATACAAAAATGCAATCAAAAAATTAAATTATTTAAAATTACCTCAGAGGGATGGAAGCATCATGCAACTGCGAACGACAGTTGGCGAGAATTGCCTTTCCCACCCTTCTGCACCCCTTCTTCACAACCAGTCCCAATGCATGAAGTGCATTCTTCAGCGCAGAGTTGCCCTGCAATTTACGAGAATAATGACATATTGCACAATTCCATTTACCAATCATACATTCCATATTTAAAAAATTAAGATGTACCGTATTGCGAAGTCTGGACCCCATGTTTGTGTACTGCCTCTGAGCAAGAGGCAGCTGCTGAGTGCGCTGGAGACGTGCCTCGGCATCCTCTCGTGGCGTGGGTCTCTCGGAGGCACCGTATCGCCAAAACCATCGGAAGTACCGCAGCGTATCAGTAGCACTCCAGGATCGAGTCTCCAGCTGGCGTGCCTGTAATGACTCGTCAATCCACTCAGCATGTGCACTCGCAAAAATGGTAGCAAAATATGGGCGATCTCGATAGGTACCGTGCTGGAAACCCAGCAGGTTCTGTGTCACGTCCCAACTCTGTTAAAATAAACACGTTAGTTCTTTACTCTAATTAAATTTAAGTTGATCGTATGATAAATCGGAAAAATATAGCAAACGTATCACAGGTAGTGGAGGAGGAGTAAACTGGTACAGTCCAAACTGATGCCTACAACGGTCGGGGTAGTAGTAGGCAACAATGTGGTAAAAAATCAGCGGCAACCGAACATGCTCCGCTATGGAACCCTGCTGTGCTACCCGTGGCATGACAGCCCTGTCGAAAACGTACGGAAACCAGTTGACGTCTTCAACGTTCAACACGGCTAGGTAATCCCGTGCGTTCTCCACTGCCCCGCGGTGCTGGCTCCGTGAGAATGACCGAGCTTCGCCCCATTTCCTGAAAATTTTGAAGGTTAGGATTGATGTGTTGTAATTTGCATAAAATTATTGAAAAATTATTATAAGTTATTACCTGCCAAACGACACACATGAATCTAGGTTAGGCTGTCCTAATCCACCGATAGGAGCAACATCTGGGCGACAAACAGGGAGGTATGACCATGCCCAAAACAATAGTAGCATCCAAGGTCCCGTCACAACCTTGAAACGCATGGAGGCACGGTCCAGAGCACGATATAGACAAGCAAGCGTGGCACCTCCCCAATTGAAGTCCGGAACTTCATTCAAATTGCCCTGCATTTAAATTAAACAACGCATTCAAACTCAATTCGAGAACATTCAAAACAATAATAACCATGCTATAATAATTGTGCTATAATAATATTAGTCTTGCTATAATAATTTATATTTTTTTTAAATAACAAAATTAAATTGCTGGTTAATTGTGCTCTATTTTTTTTAAATAATAAAATTAAATTGCTGGTAAACAAATAAAAAAATTATTTAAGTTAAGAAAATTATACCGATACAAGCTCCAAATAGTATGCTGGGACGGAATTCTGAGAAATATCTGGAAACATCAACGTCCCAAATAACTCTAGAGCAACTGCACGCGTGTATCGGTCTAACTCCTCATCAGTAGCACCTGCCTGTGGCGCCACACCGCAATTTTGTCGCAACCATTTCAACTTGATGTTGTTGCCCACAACAACATCGCCCCTGCATTGTACAAATTTAAAATAATCAATACAAGTAAGCAATGCATATACTGAATAGCAAAAATCAATATTGCACTTTATTTTTTTCACTTACTCCCTGCTACTCCTTTCTCTGTGCCAGTCTCCCAAATCTTCATGAGGATAAAGATTTGCACGAATCTTTTCCTCCCAGGGCCCTCTCGTATTCGACCTAACTGGAATGCCCGTCGAGCGCAAACCATATAAGAAGGCAACATCCTGGTAACAATTACAAAATACGTTAAATTCGTGTCATGTTAATATTGCAATTCGTGTCATGTTAATATTATGAAAATTAATATTCAAATTTGAATTTTAAATATAAAGTTTAAATAAATGTGACATTAAATTCGTGTCATGTTAAGTCAAAATTTTATGTTACAATTAATTGTGAAAATTAATACGAAAATTATATTAAAAAAATTTAATATCAAGTTTAAATAAATTACCTGTAAAGTAACGGTCATCTCTCCAACGGGAAAATGAAAAGTATGCGTCTCCGGACGCCAAAACTCGACCATTGCCTTCAGTAATGGCATGTCGACATTGACATGCTTCACCTTCGTAATGTGACTGAGCCCTAGTTTGATCAGCCTATCCTCAATCCGATCGTCCACCTTAATCGTTCGCTTGTGCGATCTCGTCTCCAAATGTGTTTCACGCTGCATTAACACAAAACATAAGCATTTACAATTTATAATACAATTTATAAGCATTTACAAGCATTTAAAATAAATACAATTTGTTAGATTGACAATTAATTTGTTAATCTAAAAATTTACAATAAACCTCATTTTCAACTAATTTGTTAATACAATTTATAATAACCATTTACAATAAACCCCATTTTCAATTAATTTGTTAATACAATTTATAATAACCATTTAATACAATTTATAAGTCTATTAAGAAATCTAAATTATTAAAGCAAAAGAATCTAAATTAACATAAAACAATCTATTACCTCCTCAAAAGACAAACCAACGAGATGCTCGTTATCCGTAACAAACAAAACCTGTTGGTTTTCTACGTTGGCCGGTTGCACAGGTGGATTGACATTTTGGGCGCTCGGACGGGCTGCGCGACGCCTACGTCTTTTTGGGCGAGGCTGGGTGGAGGGTGCTTCGGTGGGGGGTGCTTCGGTGGGAGGTGGTGAAGTACCAGAAGGACCAGCCTCATCTTCTGCTGAACTCATCTGATTCAAATAATATAAGAACAAGAATTTAAAACAACAATGAATTTAATATTTTTTTAGCTAATTGGACAAAAAACGAACAAAACCAAAATTATTTTTCTATGTAATTGACATTTTTACAATAATTACTTTTGCATACAATTTCCACTAATTCCATACAATTTACTAAAATTTCGACTAATTTCCATTCAATTTGCATACAGATTACAATAAATTCCATACAAATTTTTCACTAATTTGACAATAAATTCCTACACAATTTCCATAGAAATTCCACTAAATTCCGTAAAAATTCCATGAACATTTTACTAAAATGTCCAATAATATTTCCAATAATTCCATACAATTTACGTTACTAAAATTGTGTACTCACTTTATTAAAATGTCCAATTTCCATACAAATTCCATACAAATTTCCATACAAATTCCATGAACATTTTACTAAAATGTCCAATTATATCCACAAATTTTACTAATAATTACCACAATTTCAATAATAATCCACAATAATAATCCACTAATTTCCACAATTTCAATAATATCCATAATTTTCAGTAAATGCAAAATCAAAACCTCGATATCGGCGTACGTTGTCTTTCGAACTCCTCTTCTCTTCGCACGGCAACCACCTCCGGCATCCTCTTCTCGACGGCCGCAACCTCTTTTCTCCATTCTCTTCTCTCTTTCTCCGGCAGCAACTTTCTTTCTCTTCTTCTCTTCTTCTCTCTTCTCCCTTCTCTTCTCTCTTCTCCCTTCTCTTCTCTTCTCTCTTTTTTTCTTTTTCTCTTCTCTGGACTGACTGAAGCGACGAAGAAAGAAAAAAACGGTCAGAACTCGTTTTCGAAAAATTACCACCTTCGTACGAGTTTATAAAACGCGCTCCAGGGCTCCGAACGCGTTTTATAAACGCGTACGAAGGTGTCAGCTCCTCAAAAGACGTAACTGAAGAGGCGAACTTATCTCTCATTCGTACGCGTTTATAAAACGCGTTCGGAGCCCTGGAGCGCGTTTTATAAACGCGTACGGAGGGAAATTGCTAAACGCTTTTCTAAAACGCGTTGGAACTTTCTTCTTATTAAAAAAAAAATAATTCTGTATATTAAAATTTTTTGTGTCTAAATTTTTATATTAATTAATTTCGGAACACAAGATTGTGGAAGTCTGTAGCAAACACATCCATTCGTTGCCTCGTTGGCATGTACAAACCAGACTAAATTTGTCAAACTTAAGTTTTATCAAGTTCACGGATATATAAACCAAACTTGATAATTTAATCTCACTAACTAATTACAAAATGATCCTTAATTCGATTACTCGATTTTACCGAATTAGTATGAAAAGGTTTATAACAATAAGCTCATATATTAACTTGATAGATTATGAATTATTGCGCGTAAATTATTTAATTATTTTGTTGGGTACTTGGGTGTTTATTTAGTTTTCAATATTGTCAAAACCAATCATAAATAAAAATCAGAAAATGCACAAATTTTATACCAAACATAACCAAATAAAACTAAACGAATTATTTTATCAAAAAAAAAAATTGTACTTCAAATATACTGAACTGTTTAGATACCTCTATTTTTAACACATGCTATAATGACTTTATTTTCCTCTGACTAATGCAACCATGATAATAAATTTGCATTGTTTTCATCTTATCGCTTTTGTGTACTCTCGATAATGACCCATAAATGCTAATGTAATAGAGAAGTTATGACATTTATAGCATTGAAAATTTTTGGTATTGCAACAATCCTCTAAATTATATTGCATCATACAATATATAGTAACTTAGTTTAACAACTAAAAAAATCTTTTCACACCAAAACTTATTCGTAATAAACTTAATTAGTAACTAATTGGTCACATGTTTTTCATGTACAACCATTCATAACTGCTCATATACTTTTCACATACAGCAAGTACAATGGCCGTTAAAGCAACAGTGAAAAAGATGGTTAGTTCATTAATTACATTTATTGCAAGTCCTTAGAATTGTACTACAACTTTACAACAGAGACGATTTCATCCTTGCGGCCTTGCCTTGTTGTCCTTGTTAACACCACACATAACCCGCGTTGACATTCCTACTGCCACAGAAAATCCCACAAAATCATTTTGCGCACGAGGAACCCGTGTTTTGAGATCAAATTTAATCTCCTCTCGATTGGTGGAATTCATAGGTTGTGGCTTGGTATTTCCCGAGTCGGCACCCCTCTTTTGAACTTTCGACTTGAATGGGACAACAACAGCCACTTGTTCTATTCACAAAAACAATGCCCACATGCCTCCTCCACTCCAAATCTCTCCTCCTTTACATCTCTATCTCTCCTATTAATATTAGCTCTTTACTTTCCCGTCTGGCCGTCTCTATCCAGTAGCTGTTTCCTTGTGTACCTCTCTAACAAGCACTCTATATATATATAAGCTCATTCAACTCCTCTCTATTATCCAAAACTCAGTTCCTCATTTTCAACTCGGTCACTCTCTAGTACACATCCTCAATTACTTCTCAGTTAGAGAAGACTAAAGTTATGGAAAGACAAACTCTACAAGCAATCTTTTCTCTCTTTTTTTTCTCCTTCACCTTCCTCTTCCTACTATTTGCTCTACTTATGAAAGTATTGTCTGTCTCGCGCCGCCGGTACTGCGAATGTGAAGTATGCAAAGCTTATCTGACTGGATCCTGGCTGACCCAATTCCCCAATCTAGCCGACTGGTACGCACACCTTCTCTGCAACTCCTCAACCGGTACGATCCACATTCATGTGCTGAACAATGTGGTCACGGCAAACCCGACAAATGTTGAACATATGCTGAAAACCAATTACCACAATTACCCAAAAGGAAAGCGTTTTTCAGCCATACTTGGGGATTTACTTGGCAAAGGCATTTTCACAGCTGATGGTCATGCTTGGCATAGTCAGCGCAAGGCCGCCAGCCTGGCACTTGGTGGAGCATCTGTCAGAAAAAATGCTTTTAATGTAGTCACCCAGGAGGTCGAAACCCGTCTTATACCTCTATTGTCTTCAATGCAAGGGTCGGTCGATTTGCAAGAGCTTTTCAGCACATTTGCTTTCAGAACAATATGCAAGATTTCTTTTGGTTTCGATCCTGAAGAACTGGAGCTATCGCGTCCCTTGTCAGAGTATGTGGCAGCCTTTGACCGTGCTTCAATGTTGTCAGCATTGCGGGCAACCTCAGCAATCCCGCTTGTGTGGAAAGTGAAGCGGTTTCTCAACATTGGTTCTGAAAAGGATCTTAAACAAGCTATTGAAATTGTCAATGAGCTTGCGACCATAGTCATTAGTAATTGCAGAAAATCAGGCTCAGAAACCAGCCACGACATCCTCTCTCGTTTCATGCATACCGGTAATGGAAAGGTAGTAGATGATGTATACCTCCGTGATGTGGTCGTAAGCTTCCTATTGGCGGGAAGAGATACGGTGGCATCTGGTCTAGCAGCCTTCTTCCTCCTGCTCTCAACAAACCCATCTGCTCTCTATGTCATTAGGGAAGAGATATCTCATGTCACAAAAGGGAAAAGGGATCATGAAATGAGCTATGACGACATCAAGTCCATGCACTATGTGCATGCAGCCTTACACGAGAGTTTGCGGCTGCTCCCACCTGTGCCATTCGACTCCAAATTCGCAGCTGGAGATGACATACTTCCCGACGGAACAGAAATCACAGAAGGCACTAGAGTTATGTACCATTCATACGCCATGGCACGGATGAAGAGTGTGTGGGGACCCGATTGCAAGGAGTTCAGACCCGAGAGATGGCTCAGTGATGATGGTGTATTCACACCCGAGAGCCCATTTAAGTACCCGGTGTTTCAAGCCGGGTTGCGGGTTTGCCTTGGAAGGGAGCTAGCATTGATGGAAATGAAAACAGTGATTGTATCAGTTCTACGAGAATTTGACGTTGAGGTGGCTTTACAAAATGGAGATTTGCCTCGGTTTGCACCTGGGCTAACAACATCTTTTAAAGGGGGTATCCCAGCTAATATCAGACGAAGATAATTTTGGGAACTTTAGGTGATTTTGTTCCTTATGTATATATGTCGCCAATAGAGAAATCAATTGTAAAGAGAATTTTAGAGAATTAATTTTGAAAGAATACAAATGCAGCAGAAGATTGATAGTTTTAGTTGAGTAATTAACAGCAGTTATCTCTAATGTGACAAAATCAATGAGTTCAATGGTTTTTCAGTTGAACAACAATCACATAATCTTGCTAACCCATAATAATAAGTTAATAACATTATACATAATTTAAGTTGATGTCCATGCATATATGTATTGAATTTATGATACATTGTTGTGTCAACTAGAGGGGGCCAAAAAAAAGGAAAAAAAAATCTTATATACAGTGGCCTTATTAAACTAATAATAATAATAATAAAGGATGAAATTTGGGAATTTATTAAAGAAAAAACAAATTTGGGGATTCCGTGTTACCTTTTTCCTCTGAAAAAGAAAGTATGCCAATTCGAGATACCAGTAAATGTCGGTTTGAGATCCACCTTGAGTAATTAAAATAAAATTTTCATTCCGATAACTAGTTAGTTCCGAGATCAAATGCAAGCCAATTCCATGTTCAAAAGACAATGTCCAAAGTTCAAATATTTATATTGATAAATTAGTTCTAAGATTCTAATTAATCAGTCCAACCTATTAGTTTCTTTATTATTTTTTCTTTTAATTTAAGAATTGACCAATGATTGAGATTGGTAGTTAGATCTCTTCCATTTAATTCTTGAGCACGTGGGAGCTAACGGACGAGTTAGGGCCGGATATCCAAGGATCGACCCTAAATGATTAGAATCTCAGTCCAGTCCATACTCACCCGTTTAAAGTTCGGGCCCTATCCAATATTCATGTGTCCTGATTGGACTATCCGTAAGGGTCCATTCGAGCTTTTGATTGGGCTCGTTTTGAATTTTGAATTTGAAAGCATCGGAGCAATTTTCGCTTGTCCTATCCACCAATTTAACCTTATATAGTTTAATTATTTCTGAAGGTCTCATGACTCCGTGTCAGATGACTAATTCATGTACATATTATAATATAATAATCAATGTCAATTTTAAATAATTTTTTATAACTTTAATTGCACGAATTTTACTAGATAATTAATATGCACGTTTGCTTGTTTCCAAAAGGCATCTTTATTAACCAGGCCATAAATAAAAAAAAATTCACACAAAAATTTTCGATTTACCTTCAATTTTCTTTCACATTTCAGCTTAAAATTTGGGGAAAAAAAATCTTATTCTCTAGTTCTTCACCAATTCGATCTCCGTATCTATACAACTATACCTATTTGCTTCAAATTATTACAAAAAATGTAACAAAAATGAGGGAAGCAAAAGGCGAAGAACTCTCAAGCTTTTAGACAAGCTTTTCATGGTGCATCCCAATCGACGAACCTTCGAGACCTCAAGCTTCCTAATTCGTCAGATCCTTGAGCAAACCAAGGAATTATCCACATGGAGACCTCAAGCTTCCCAATTCGTCAGCTAGGGTTTCTCACGTCTCATGGCCTCGTTGTAAGAAGTGGAGTGAAATTTGACAAGCGGGTCCCACATCTGGTAAGCGTCGACTAGGAGGCTCAGTGCGTCGGCGGCTTGGCGACGAGGCTCGAGAAGCACTAAGGTTCGAACCGGGATCGTGGATATCCGTCCGATAAGATGCGTTCAACTGAGGCGGCCCAGGGGCCTCCGTCCGACTTGGGATCAGAGGGCCTCCGTCCGACTGGGGTTGAATATTATGTATCGGTTATTTTGGATCGAACTGGATATTCGAAAAATATCCGGTCCAATTTTTCTATTGATCCTGTCCGGCCCTAAGGCCCACGAACGTATTCGATCCAATACCAGCCAGCCGGATGTTAGTTCAGCCGGAGCTTTAATAGGCAGTTTGCAGATGGAGTTCTATGCGGACCTAAGAAGGTAGATAAGCTTGACCCGTAGAGTATTGTACGAGCTGCCAGAGAGAGCTGGTAATTAGTTAAACGAGCTATAGATCTAGTTTAATTCATATGAATTTGACACAGACGAGTGGTTTGGTTGAAAAGCTGGTTCCTTTAAGTACTGATGCCTAATTCTATATAGTTGCGATGTAAATCCTGCGCCCTTCACATAAGAATTTGACTCACTAGCAGAAGAAAGAGTATAAACAGGTGCTTTTGAAGATGTACTTTACCAAAGGCATCCTTTCCAGTTGAATTTTATCCTTAGTAGACTTAACAGTTTAGCTAAGGGATGATAAGGAACAAGACGATTATAAGTATACCGTCAAACGGCACTGGGACGGGGAGATCCATTGGATATTTAATTAATTTATCATCTATTTTATGCACAATTATAAATGTGATTAATAATGTTAAGCAGCTGCTAGTCAACAGTTGTTACGCTGGGTCGGTGCTTTGGTGGGATTAAGCCGCCCCACACGCCCCTTGATTTGCATTAGTTTAAATTTCAATAAAAATAATTATATGTATGATGTATCACAAATTAATTGTGTCCATTAGAAGATCCTGCATGCACCACATGCACTATGCAGCATTAAATCTAAATGAATAAAATACTATGGCCATGTTACATAGAGGAGTAAACCGTGGAGTAGTTTAAGGAGGAGTAAATAGTTAATCCACTTTACTCCTCCAATTTTAGATTATGTTTGGTATGAAAAGATAAAGTAAATATAGAGTAAGAATAAATAAAAATAAAAACAGTCTCTTGATCTTATGGAGTAACTTTACTCCACCTAAAATAATGGAGTAATTTTCTCCTCCTTACTCCACACTACTCCACCAAATTTAAATTATATTTGGAGGAATAAAAGTGAATTAAATAAATAACTCCACTTTTAATCCTCTACCAAATATGGCCGTAGGAATGAAGACCAAGAGGCTGTCTCTATCAAAAAATGAGGTATATAATTGATTGTAAGAAAAGTTGGGATGTTCTGGATCCAATTGGTCCGGGTAATGCCAGAACAAAAGCCCAATGAAAATAATAACTGGGATTCCCAGTCTGAGTTTTCATCTGGTTTTGGGTCAAAACCAGAGAATTGCTGCATAGACTGTCAAACGAAATAATATTTAGTAGGACATACTAGACAGTAGCTGTCCAATTTGTCTGAAAAGAAAATATTTAGTATGACTGTCCTTACTTTTTTTTGTAGAAAATGGATGCAAGTTCCACAAGATACTGACTTTTCCTTTAGTTGTATTAACAAAAATATATAAATATTTAAAAAAGATTACTGAGAAAAGAAAGCAAAACAAGGAAAATTGGACACCTACAGCTTTGCAATTTCAATTAAAATCTTACATAGTGAGCTGGATTAGAATGACACACGAAAAATAATCGAATACATAAGAAACAGCCGTTTTAGTTCTAAAGATTTGCATTCAGGTGGTTATGCACACATCAAGGCTCCGTTTGGATGGGTGTGGGAAGAAGGGAAGAATTGGGAAGAAGTATTGGAAAATGTGTAACTTTGTGAAGAGTTTGAATTGTTTATAATTTTTTTTCTTCCTTCTTCCTTCTTCTTCTTCTTTCTTCCTATATCCAAACGCACCCCAAGAGGTGAAAATTTGTTAAATATTTCAATCATCTATAGTATACGGGAAGCCAATTTTATGACTATTCAAACTCGGCAGCTTGGATCTAACTGGCTACCACATGATTGACCAAATCATGCAAAATCTTAGATACCAAGTCTCATAAAAGCGGAGCGATATGAAACAATTGCTGGTTCATTCTTCAAAAGATTCCTTGCTTTTGCGTATGTTAAAAACAACAATAAATATTGGTGTTTTTGCAAGAATGGAAAAAAAGAGGGGTTACAGATCATTGGAGGTCGGAGGAGTCACAATTAGAAGTTAGGTTTTGACCAAGTATGGTTACTTGTATGAGGCAATTTTCTAGCGTCTGATTCACTTCAAATGATCACTAAACTTTCTAGTGAAGAACACAAACACTTGAGACTCGAGCCTGCATCTATTGCTATATATAAAATTGAAAATATTTTTTAAAGGTTTTATTGTCTGATCAAAACTAAATGACTCTAATTATCTTGACTTTTTATCCACAGCTCCAATTTGTCTACCTTATATTTAATTTAATTCCGCCACTGATTTTTGCACCTAGCTTAGAATAAAATGTGTTTACTTACCTTTTATTTAACTTAATTCCGCCACTTATTTCTGGGCCTAGCTTAGAACAAAATGTGTTTATCACGTAATTATATATATTGTACTAACATCATAATATTAATTCTATTTTTCGTTCTTAATTAAATATTCTCGATTTATTTTATAGTCAATTTTTTAAATATTTAAAAATAAAATATGTGCATAGATTCATTACTTAATAAGTATTTGCTCAATACTCAGGTGTATACATAATATATAGCCAAGTGTGCATTTTCGAGAGTTCGGAAAATGAGTTAAAAAAAAAATCAAGTTAGTTAATAGTTGTTTGACAGGTGCCCAATGTATTTGTTTTTGTTTTAAATAAACTAGACAAGTGTACATTAGTAACATATAACAAGCAAGTTTGTCTGTCCATACAATAAGTGTAAATATACATTATACACTAAATGTATTTATTTAAGGTGCGTAAAAAACTTATAGAAATTAATATCAAATAGGCGAGTTTCAGATGGTTATCAGGTCCATCATTGTACCTGATATAATGTGGATAGGATGATGGCATGATGCGGCAAGGATACTGCACGTTATTGTATAATTAAACAAAATTTTCCTCTTTTTGGCAAGTTGCATCCAAGGATAAATTAATCAAACAGCATGTACTATATGAGTACCACCGAATCCAAGGATAAATTTATCTTGTTTTCACTTTTCAAAGATGCTCTATTTTGGCTAGCTTAATTTTGCTCAACTTAAAATAAGTAAAATTTCAAACACAAAAAATCTGAAGCTTTTCACGACTTAAAAAACTTTAATTTTGCACCATAAACGAGAAAAAAGAAACACGAAGAAGAGAAAACTATAATAAATTTTGCGGAACAGGATTGAAAGAACATTGTAAAATATATTTGAAAAATTTTCCACTTAAATTTAAGTTTAAACACTTATCAATTCATGATCTCACTAATATTTTGGAGATCTTTATTAAAAATAATGTATATGAAATAGGTTCAAACGCTTACAACCAGTTTGTGTACTCTATTACTGCAAGACAAGTATTATTAATCAGGAAGTCATTTTTGCCTTGAGGTTAATTAAGTTAAGCATCTCCTGATCCAGTAACCATGGCAATCTGTGGGTTGTCTCCATTGCCAAATTGAGCAGCCTTACAGTCAGTGGAGAAAATACCAGAGGACACGAACCTCGGTGAGTTACCCATCACCGGCATCTTTTTTGAGACATCCAACTTGTTAACATAGTCTGGCCGGTATGTCTGGCCGAGCACACCATCAACGTTGTCGCTGAGCGAGTGGAACTTGAATGACAGGTCAAGGTGGGCCAGGCTGTCATCAGGACCAACCCCGTAATTGTGTATCCTCGACTCTTCTTCGGTGATAGGAACCGCATTTGCCATGATGGTGAAAACTCCACTTAGTTCTAGAATAACTCCATTTGCATTGGCGGTTCGTGTGATTGACAAAGCAGGTACGGAGTTGGAAACCCACCTGGCATTTAGTTCTGCAGGAATGTCAACAGGCTCACCATCAAAGGTAATGATGAGGCGGTCGGACTCATCACTCCATGTTGCTGTCTTTTGTACGCCAATGTAAAACTGGTGGTTGTCACCGAATAGTATACCGAGGGCCTGGACCCAAGTGAAGTCACGGTTGAGGGCAGGATTGTGTTTGCCGATGAAGTGTGCGTTGATGTGTAGGTTGGGGTCAGAAAGGAGACAGAAATCACCATCCTTGTGCCCATGGAAGTAGAAGATGTTTCCGTCACCACCAGTGAAGCGTGGGTCGCCACATACGGTGCCTGGGAACAGATCACAGACTGCCACGAAACCAAGCATTAGTTAGTTCAAAAAGTTATCATAGCTTAACTGAAGGTTAATTCTTTCTCTTTGTGCGCGCGTGTGTATATATATTATAAACAACCAAAATATATATGTTTGTAGTTGGACCTACCTTTGACCTTTCCCTTTGGTTTACACGAAAAAAATTACAAAAAAGAGAAAATTCTATAAATTTAAGAATACTTCTAGTGGCAGTCTGGCACAAAAAAAGGTAATAATGCACCAAGATTCACGTACAAATGTTAGTCTCAGCGAGAAAGTTCACAAGTGCATAGACATGCATCATGCATGTACATTTTTCTTCAAATTTGCTAGCTTAGCTATAAGGTAAATCACACATCGTGTTAGCAGATTAATTTGTTTTGTTATGGATGCTAGCAAGCACAAAGTTTATGTTAATCTAGAAGTTCTTTATACATTTCAAACTTCACTTGTATATTCACTTATAAATTTAAGAATATTTCTTATGAATGATTTTAAAAGATGATGAAAACATAATTAAACTTGCATTGATACAAGATTACTTACAACAGAAGGTTCTGCAGTCCGGACATGCGACAATGCACTTGCGGCTACACTTGCTAGGGCAGGTTGCTACGCATGTCGTAAAATTTCCGTCGTTATTTTTGCATGAAAATGTTGTACGTTTTCCACGAGTATTTATAACTGCTGTATTTAGTGGTGTAGGGGTTTCAACCTGCCCACATGAAAATTTCGCAGCTGCGAGAAAGAGGAGAAAAAGGAGTGCCCATGAAACTCTAGCCATGGTGAAAAAACTTGGGTGTGTTGATACGCAAGTTGTTTATGTGTAAATCGTTTGTTTTGACGATGAACATTGATCATTCCTTGGCTCATATATAGAAGGAATAATCAGGTTGAGTGAGATTGAGATAGCCTGAAGTGCCGATGATAAATGGTGGCACATGGATTAGCATGAGAGATTTTGGATCGCTTTGTGTGACCTTTAAGACTAAGAGTAGATTTTGCTTTGGGTATTTTCGGATCCTGCGGCAAGATTAGTATGGTCAAACCTTGATGTGACCTCCATTTCTATGTTTTATTAGACTTCTGCTTATGAGTGAAAAGTTTGCCTACGTTAAATCTTAAGTTCTTAACCAAATGGGACTAAATTTTAACTCCAATTAAAGTATGGCTAAGATACGCCTGACCAAATTCTAATGGGGTCCTGTGCTCCTTTCTAGAAACCGAATCTAGACTAAGTTTCGACCAATGCCAAGAATTGCTTCCTAGTCATTTGCCATGTAAATTATTCACGTTGCACGTCAGATGGGATTTTGAAATCGCAGCACACGCGAGTTAGGATCAGTCCAGATGGTCTGTCAGCGCCTAAACTAGAACAAGTGTTATTCAGATCAATCTGTTCACCCTTTCTGAAATGTAATCACTCAGGGATGTGCTACAGATACTCATGCGAGTTTGTATTCCTTTTACAAGGGAATGTTCCACATCTTTTGGGGACGACCACGATATTTTGTGTTGCAGAGTCGTAATTTCTTAGTATATAGCGATGAAATTCCGTCCAAAATATTAATTACGTAACAATGTTTGTAGATATCTGCCAAAATATGTAATCCATCTATGATCTATCGACCATGTCTTTTGTTTTCTTTTTTGTTTTTCTTTTCTGATACAATCATACAACAAATGTTTATTTTTCTGGAAGTGGAATTTAGTATCAGACATTTTATTTTCAACTTTCTAATTTAACACTAAATCCTTTCTTTCACTATAGATGTTCGAAGATCCGTCTTACTATTCCACTGGAGAATAATCGTCTCCTCGTGTATTGGTTTTGCAATTTCAGCATTCAGCCCAAAACATAGTTTTTGTTTCTTACACCGACTCATTTTCACAGTACGAAGAAATGTATGCTGCACAACAGAGGAACACATAAAGAGAATTTTATGATAGGATATCATTTCCACATAGAATCAGCAAATTGTGAAAAGAAAACTTACACTTGGGCTGTCAAAGCCGCCATCACAAGCATCACACAAATCCAATGCCAGGATTCTCAATTGTGGCAGCTTCAAGACAAAAACAATAAAAGTAGAAATTTAGAGAGAGAGAGAGAGAGAGAGAGAGAGAGAGTAACATGGAAAGATACTTGGCAAATCTGTACCTCTGAAGCAGCGTCAGTCATAAAAGTCCTTGGGATACCACCTCCCTGCAATTTAGGTTCGAAGGAGAAGCACTTGTCAGAATGAACACACAATGCTAATATAGGAAACAAAATATTAGAAAAGATTTGAGAGATTTTCTGGTATAGTTTCTATGATTAATATTACTACGTACTATATCCTGATTTTCTGGATATATATCAAACAGAATTAAAGCTACATATAACTTAAAACTCAAATGCCCTCAGATTGGTTTAATAAATTTATAACCAATAACCTTGATCTCCTTGAAAAGCCATGTTGCCATGTTTTTTGACTTAGTTATTTTCAAGGAAAAAAAATTGTTGAAAATTTGAATTAAAAAAACAATCAATTTTTTAACATCTTAAATTCTTAACGTATGAAACACATTCGAGAAAGCAAAAATTTGAAACAGCACACAGCTTTTCAAATAGATCAAGTCATCAAGATAAGGGGAATTGCTCAGGGCAAGCCCTGTTTACTCATTCACTCCCCCCATTATTTTAAAATGACCTAAATGCCCTCCATCTAGCGCTAAAATCTGAGAAACCAACACAGGAGAGGAGAGGGTATTTAGGTAAATTTGGGAGTGATCGAGCAACTCTGGCCTGACCTGAGCAATTCCCCAAGATGAGCTGTTTGAATTCACATTGGAAGCCAATTTAATTGCTTTGAGGCTGAGCTCACGATCCCTCTGTTGAGCTTAAGCTGACCCTAGCTTTACTCTATCCAATCATATGCATCAGTTAGGTGTTTCTCAACTCAGAAGTCAACCTCAATATACTTGCGATAGATCAAGCATGAAAACAAATTAGTATACAGGCACTGTTGCACCGCTAGTTCTTCCAGAATAGAGTTAAAAATAATATACTAGAAGGAGACTTCTTCCCTATATTCCAAAATTTTGTAATACTCTATTGTCATTTCTTCAAGAACACATCTCCTTCTGCTCTATTATGTGGAGATACTGAACACCTCCACAAAATAATATGCAATAAACCCAGAAAGAGAGTTTCTACACTCACATTATGGCGAAGGAGAAGATCCTCTAGACCTTTGCAGCTCAAAAGAGAGGAGACCCCACTTTTAGTTAAGTTTCCACATTCCTAAACATTAGAACATAAAAAGTATAGTTTTCAGAATAAACAGATAGAATTTCAAACATCAACTACTTTAAGATGTTAGCAGTTTAGAATGACGGAACAATTATTTTTAAACTTTCACTAGCAGGTATTTCTTTGTTTGATAATTTACCTGATGCTGGTCACAACCTTATAAAATGACTCTCTTAGATCTAGCTTATCTTTTTTAGCTTTTTTTTTTCTGCTTTTTGTGTCCAGTTGCACAATAGAGAGATAAAATGATCTAGATTGTTGGACTGAAATGCATACTAAATAATGAAGTTGAAAATCTCAATGCACAATTTTGGCCAAATCGCAGTTACCAGAAAGGTCATGTCCCATCATGTAACATGAAAGACAATTCACAGGTTAAACTTTTAAACATAACCAACTTTTTGTGCAATAAGTACCTTTTTATTTTTAAATTTTTTCATTTAGAGATCGAGTTTACAGAGAAAAAAGAGGGGTAAAGGAAGCAGACCTCTAAATGTAAAACAGTTAGTCCAGGCCAACCAGCTGAAATGATATCCTGTGAATCTACAAAAAATAATGCAAAGAAAACTTTTACAAAGATTTTCCAAAGGCAAAACTTTAAAATATGCCAAGTATGTAAAGACCTCCCTTCCTTTCTAGTACTCTTCAGTTGTTCACCTTATTTGGTGCATTACCGTTAAAGTGTCAGCTATAGATTCACATAACAAAGGAAGGGCTCTATCCATTATATATTTGTGGGGTTCTATAAATTTACAAAGACAATAACACTCAACATGAGTTGAGAAGCTTGCACCCAGACAAAGAGAACTCCGTCAAACTACAGAAAGTCCTCGTCAGGAGAGCAAGTTGGTCATTTGTCATCCACCTACACACCCACTCCAATCTCAATCTGGTCAACGTCAAATTCCGAGGGATTTCAAAGCAATGCATGGTCAAATCGCCCAAACAATAACGAAGTTCCAATACTTGTAGATGTTTCAACGATTCTAGTAAGTTTCTTATTACGTCATCTGATGTAACCTAATGAGCAAATTGAAAAATTTTAACACATCATTAAAGTGCCCCGATTTCAGTTTTTACCAAACCCCTGCTTTATAAGCAAGTTGACCAAAAGATAATGTTTAATATAAAACCATTCTGGTAACCATTCAAAAATTTACCATAAAGCCGCAGCTCTTGGGTTATAACTCATTTTATCTGGTATATTCATATGTACCAACAGGAGTCTAATTCTCAGATGAGTTGCTAAGGCTAAGAAACTAACCTGAAACCGGATAACCAAGGATTCCATCAAAGGGCATAAACTTGGGAGACAATGCAAAAACTGGAGGCCCGGTGATGCACCAAGACCCAATGTAAGCTTTCTCAATGTGCGAAAAAACATAAGGTCTTCAATTAATACAGAGAAGAGAGAGAATCCCCAGCCAAGAGCCACCTCTTCTAAATTGTTACAATTGTCAATTAGTTCACACAATAGAGGAGAGATTGATGAGTTTGCTGTGAGATCTTGATGGAGATTATTACACCCGGTTGCTTTGAGGCACCTCAAATTATGATTTCTCCTTATAAGAGGCCTCAAACCCACCATGGATACCTAAAATATATCACAAAATTGTGAGCTAGTCAGCCTATTAGGCTTAGCTGTCAGTTGTACAAGTAAAAGTGAGATTAAGTTCAATAATGCATCAATTGAGGTATAAACAGATTTACAGATTTTGGAATTTGAACTAAATGGGATTAAGGTTAGATTGAAAAGTTGATCATATAATGGATCTAGCCGAATCAAACAGAGAAAAAATGAAGCTGGTTTCAATGGAGGGTAATTTTTGACGTTCAAGAGAGGTTTAATTGACTCTTGGAGATAACCTTTAAGGTTAATGAGGATTAATCAAGAATTCAAGATGAAATTAATAAAAAATTACCTTGGTGTCAGAGATGTCTAGTCTCTCCAATGATGAGACGGTAAAGTTAAAAATAGCCTCATCTGTCAGAGCGGTACCTCTTAAGCTCACCTCTTTGATCATAGTCATGTGGTTCAGAAGACGTGACATAGCAAACTCATCAATACCTGGGAATATTTCTTACACTTTTAATAAGGAGATTTTCCTATATGAACTATAAATCTAAAGCATTCACATTAAATACTTATATTTGACATATTATAGATAAATGCTTCATTTTTGTTCAAACATGTTGCTAGAGGGGAGAAGTTACAATTCCATTATTGACCTTAACACAAGAATTTGCAGTTCTATAATTTTGGGATTTTACCAAAAAGGTAAAGTGGATATGTTGATAAGGTAAGTAATCAAATGAAAATATGAAATACAGAACAACTATCACTTAGGTTTTAATAGGTGTTAAACAGCACAAAAAAAAATTTAGTTATATATTATCTGCAATTTGCACAAGACACCAATAAACAAAAAAAATGTGTTCACATAGTCACATCTACAAAAGGTGTGCAAATATTCTCAAATTTTGTATAAAAGCGTGCAGATATTTTTCTTTAACTTGTGGTATTAAGCAAAGTGAGACACGACCTCACCTTTACAACCATCCAGATGGAGATGCTGCAACCTAGATGCCATAGTTGGACTACGTATTGAATTCTGACATTTGTCAGAACAAAGCACTTCAACTGATTCCTTGCCAAAGGAGGTGTAACAGAGAAGCAATGAATGGATTGACAAACATTTTTCGAGAAAAGCTGCAAGAGCCATGTCAGATAAACCACTGCAACCTTTTATATTTAGATATGACAGCATCTCAGTCAAGCTCAAGATTACTGACAAGTGTCTGTCTGCAGTAGCAAAAATAATAATTGTAAGTTAACTGCTAAAATAAACATATAATTTTAGGGTTCCTTCTTACAAGTGTCTAGAAATCTGTTGACATTATGTAATCAAGGATGTTGTTAAATGACTATCATTTTGTACCATACACCATCCGTGGCCTGAACTGTTTCAGTGCCGATCTTTTATATATGTTACTAAAAGCTATATGTTTGAGGGAAGGCCAATCGGTAGCCGTTGGAAACAGTACAGAAAATTGAAGGTCACAAATCATATACATATAAATTTTTTTCCCTGAAAAATCAAATAAAACATAAGAGAAGCACACCATTTAGGTCAGTATGACCTTCCAGCGTCAGCTTTGACAGGTGTCTAACACATCGGTTATCTACCGCTCTAGCTGCCATACTAAGTACATCCTCTCTACCATGACCAGACCACTGAAAATACCCAGCAACAAAACTAAGAGAAAAATCGATTTCATTCAATGAAGGACAAGCATTTATCAAAAAGTTCAAATCTTGAACCCTAACTTGGGAGCAATGGGAGGCTCTCAAGATTGCCAGAGAAGGAAATGCCCGATTTAAGCACTCGAATGTGCAACGTGCATTTAGCTGATGACAGCCCGAGATATCTATTGCAAGCACATTTGGAAAAGAGAAGAAGGATTTGTTTTCTAGGCTTTTCAAAGAATTGCAGATGAGGGAAGGGGAAGAGTTCAGGATCTGTTTAATTTTTGAGGGACTTGCGTCATGTTTAAGCATTGAGATGAGTAAGAGGATCTCTGACATCTGCGGACAGCCTGACAGCAATAATTTCTGCAAAAAGGAGCATCAGACAAATATGTTTACATAAAAAACAATGGAAAAACAAAAACTGGTCAGTACTTTTTGTGACTGGTACAGTATGCACCATCTGTTACTGGAACAAACAGATCCAGAGTCCTCTTGTGCTGAATGTAGGTTAGATTGAAGTCACCTCTTACAATTGGTACATAACCTGGCACCATGTCCAGTACTAAACAAATGTGAAATTTCACAATGCAAGACCTGCTCGAGTTACAATACCGAGGAATTTATATTTTGACAGGAATGCAATAAATTTACCTTAGAGTAGTTTGTTATACGAATTCTGAACTGGTTGAGTGAAGTTGAGTCTTTCAGCTCTGAAGAAGTATTAAAAATTGCATTTACCGCTGCATTTCCAATTTCAGAATAGAATCTCCTGAGGCCTAATTACTAATTTAATCAGTAACCAGTGTGCACAGAAGAGATGATAAAAAATATGAAACCAAAAGGTATCACACTGATGGGAACGCCAGGAACTTTGAATGGAATAATTTGGTTAGCTGGTTTAATTTTGGGTTGATTACATTTTTGTTCAAGGTCATAACAGAATAATGAATGAGCAACAATTGAAGCACACCATATAATTTTATAGTTCAACTGCTTAATTGGGTTGAATCCAGACTCATTTCATCAAATGCATCAATAACAGAGGAAACTTTCCGTGCACTTGGAATTAGTTGTTCAGTGCTGACTTAGACCTAGGGTAAATTGATGACTCATTGATGTTAACCGAACAAACATTTGGGTTAAATTGAGAAGAATTGATGGTTCATTGAGGAAGACCGGAGCCTTCTTGAGCATAAGCGGTTGGTTTGGCCACTTGACAGAAAGGTTCAATACCTGAAGCGTAACTCAAAGGTAACAGGTTACTTCTGACCTGAGAAAAATTATATAATAAAATTCCCAGCAAGTGTCAGTAATGAATAACATAGAATGATTACTTCGAAGGATTTGAATAGAAATTGAAGGTCCACCTTTCTAAAAAGGGTGAAGATGTCATTTGTAGAAGCTTCACTGTTTGCCAAACTCCATTTGACAAGTGCTTCACACAGTTGCTTCTCACTTTTGGCAATAATAAAAAAGATAATGAAACAAAAGAGATGGTACAACTTCAAATTCAGATTGCAATTTTTATTGATACAAATATAGGTCATTCATACCGGCCCTGAATGGCCTTTCAGGCTGTCAATAAAGTGTTCAATTGAGCCAGCTTAGTACTATTAAGCCTCTACTAATGCTTAGTCTTGCTATTAGGGTCAAATTTATTGGAATTTTATACACAAAATGTTCAATTTGCAAACAAACTGATAAATTAACCAATTTAGTTCCAGTCTTGGAACTTAAAATAGTTCCTTAACCTATAGTGCACACTGACACTGGTACCTGATTGACCAGCATGATATAGAAAAAAAAGGCTCAGAAATGACAGTTGGTTTAATCTAATGTATAGAAGGTAAAACATACCTATAAACAGTCAAATCAGGGTGATCAGTGCAGGCCAGTAGCATATCGAATGGTACTTTGTAAAGTGAACTGGATTTTACAGCATCTACATACAAAAAAGAAAAAAAGAAACATATATCAAGTTCATAGATCATGCAGTTTTTTTTTCCCCTTTTTTTTAGAAAAAGGCAACATACAATCACATGTTATTGATAGAAGATAATTTTTGTTTCATAGAAATAGAAAAAAAAAAATAGTCTGCTAAGTTAAACTACCAAAAACGGTACCTACAAAGTTACGCGCCATACATCCTACACACTCATTTTGAATAAAGCCAACACCTGAAATTAACAAAACTTGAATATTACAGATTTAACCAAAGTATTCAATTCATAAACGAAGTACATTATACGGGAAACATTAGTCTGTAAAAGAGGTTTACTCTTTCAGTACCATTCAGATGCTACCTTTTCCTCGAATGTTCGATAGGTACTCACTAGATGCCTACTTGTATGAAAAAGTAATAAATAAAATGAATGAACAAGTATCAATTGAAAAGTTTAATTTAAAGATGTACATTTCTCTTTGCCATAGTTCCAGGTATCAACCAAATATTCCAAAGATAGAAGATGATAAAAGAGACTCGTTTCAGAACAAACCAATCTGAACCAATCTTCACATTCCCTTAAGAGAGCTTCTACTCCAAAGAACAATGCTCCCTGAATAATTAAAACAAATTATTTTACTAAATGATATCTGAAAGGTCGACCATATATCTCCTACCAGCCTATTGACCTAAAAACAGTTTTGGATAAAGCATTTATCTAATATATACCATGGAACTTTATGTAACATCCCGTATGAAAATCTTCTAATCCTAAATCCAATATAACCACAGTAGTTTGTTTTGTGATTAAATTTTCATTTAAACCTTAAGTACCTTTTGATTGTGCAAAGATAGGCTATAAAGCTAAAATCAAAGAAGAAATGAAGAAACAAAATATAAATTAAAGAGAAAATTGAGGGGGGGGGGGGGCTTTGACCACATTACTTGTCTGCTTGGTACATTAGACAAACCAGGCACAAATAAAAAAAAAGTCTAAAGTCTAAGCCTTTTATCCCAAACAAGTTGGGATATGCTAGAAATGACACCCCTACCCTGGTCAGTTCTTGTATATATAGCCGAGTTTTTTATGCTGGCTCGCCAAGCCTATCGCAAGCATGCGGACTTGAACCCTGGACCTCTTAGAAGAGAGCCAAGTGCTCTTGTCACCTGAGCTACTAGACCACAAACCAGGCACAAATCTTAAGCTTAAATGTAAAAGACTTAACCAACAATTAAATTAATAGAATAAAAAGAAACAAAATCAAAACCTCAATTAGAAGGAGAAAATTATCAGGCTCAATTTGAATAGAACAGCCAAACATGGACTGCAATATTTGGAGAAAAATCTGCGGATCCCACTGGACAGAAATCTCTTTCACACTTGACTCACTATATACAAATATAAACAAATATAAATACACAAGAACATGTCCCTTACAAATCAAATTATAAAATAAATGTCAAATTTGAGTTCGTGGTGGTACCTAAAGCTTCCATCAAGAAGAGCACAGAAATACTCAGATTGTTGTATAAGCCTAACAAGAACAGAATAATTTAAAAACAATCTCAAATATTAACCAAAGTTCAAAATTACATGATGAAGCCTGAGTATAAAAATTTCAACATTATACCAGCATTGCAGCGCAAATCATCATAATTCATAAATCAAGGCTTGTATATGTACAGGCACATCCACTTCCTTTACAATTTGGACATCTCAGGGTATTTATGCAATAAAACAGAAACAAAATAACAATAAAAGAAGGGATAGATGCCTGGATCGTTGAGTTCTGATTAGGAGAGAGGAGGATTGGAGAAGAAGAGGGAGATCCCATGATTGGATGTCAGAGGTGGAAACGCAACAGCAACTCTCCTCCTGCAAGTCGTGCGCAAGTGGAGATGAAGTTGTGAGCCCTATTACCACGGTCTCGTTCTCTTCTTCTTCGTCTACTGGTTCTTCCTTGTTCGCCATGGCCACAAGTGAGATCAGAACTCGAGTATGGAGTTCAGAGTTCAGACTCGGAAATGACAATTTTTATGTCTCAAAATTTTCTACATAGTCTTAAGGCTGTGGTCATAGTGAAGAAAAGAAGGTAATAAGAGAATAAATTTATTATAAATAATTTAAATTATTTATAATAAATTTATTCTCTTATTACCATCTTCACTATGACCTTATTTTTTAATATTTATTTTCTTATTACCTTTTTCACTGTGACCTTATTTAAATTATTTATAATAAATTTATATAGTTTTTAATATTTTTTCTCATTTTTGTTTTTTTCTCACACCTTATTCAAACGGAGTCAAAGTGAACATTTTTCTTATCCCGTCGAATTGCGTTGCAAAGTTACTATTTTCTCTTTCTGGTTTTGCCATCTGCAGTTTTGCTATGTTTGTTATTGCAAAATACAAACGGGTCGTTTGGATCGCTTAGGAATTTGGAGAAGTTGTAATTTCTAAGAATAAATTTATTGGAAAGTGTGTAACTTTGTGAAGAGTTTGGATTGTTTATAATAAATTTATGGTAAGAAGATGAAATTTACCAAATTTCTTGGGGAATCCAAACAGCCCCAAAGTGAATACGACGTTCAAAGTTATCACTTACAAACAAATAAGTATTGTGATCTCTTGTTCAATTTTTTATATACACATTCAACTTATTTTTATTGAGTATTCATTTTGATCACTATACATGTTTACCTTATCTATTTCATATATTCATTTTCTATTTAACGATGATAAGAAATGATAAAATTGCGGACCACAGCTATCAATTTCTAAGAAAACACATTCTCGCTTTGACCCTTATTTTTCTTTAAAAAAAAAAAGAAAACACATTCTCAGAGAAATCCAGGGCCGATCCCTTTTCCTAATGTAGACTTAATGGGTCGGGTTCTATTTCAATTATTTTCATCCTAGGGAACTAAGCCCATTAAGGGTAATTTTGGGCCGAGAATTGATCCACAACTTTTGTCAACCTTAACCGTAAGTCCGTACCGTTAGGCCTGAAAACGGTAACCGTTTCGACCGTTTTTTCGTTTTGTTTCGTCCGAAACGAAACAAAACGGTTAAAGATTTTGGTTGCGTTTTAAAAACGCAACGGTTAACGCAAGCTTGAAATGGTTTCGTCCATGTGTATTTTTCTGGAATTTTCGTGATTTCGATCGTTTCGTCCAAAACGAAACGGTTAACGCAAATGATAATCAGTTTCGTGTCTAAAATGCAACGATCAACGCAACAGTCCATTTGCGTGATCGTTTTAGACGTTATGCACCCCTACGTACCGTAAAACCGTAACCGTAAGTTTACCAAACTCGGCCCATTTTTTTAGCTGTACACTTTTGGAAGAAGTAAACTTTTTCTCAGATCTTCAATCACCAATTAAGCATTTTCAATCACATAAGCTGATAAGCTTGGCAGCCGCTGCCCAGTGCCCAGCAATCTAAAAAAGGCATTTCAATCACATGATGAGATTTATAATTATTTTGCTAAAAATTAAACAGAAATGCGACAAACATCGACTAATTAATAGAAGATATATTTATTCAAATTAACCGAACCAAAATTTTTTCTGGGTACAATGACCAACATTACTGATTAATAACTCTTTCAAATATCAGATCATAGCTTAATTATTTATTTCTTATCCTTACTGATGGAAGAGCTCCTGACTCTTGCGACAATATAATTCCACATATAAGCACACACGTTTACAATAAAGTACAGATATTCTCAACACAAACACTGACTTTAATTCTCTCTAATGGATCTCAGTGACCATTGCTATCTTCGGCTGTTCAAGGTACCGTGCAACGGCACAATCAGTAGCAAAGATCGAGGAAGACGAATAATCAGGCGTGCCACCCATTATCGGCATGTTCTTCGTTACATCCAACCTGTTAATATAGTCAGGACGGTACGTCTGACCTAGAACACCATGCACATTTTCGCTGAGTGAATGGAACTTGAATGCTAGGTCGAGGTGCGCCAAGCTATCATCAGGCGTAACACCGTAATTGTGAATCTTCGAGTCTTCCTCTGTGATAGGGATTGCATGTGCCATTATGGTGAACACCCCCTTCAACTCGACCTTTATCCTATTCACCTCCAACGTGCGTGTAATAGACAGTGCAGGTACGGAATCAGGAACCCATCTGGCATTGAGCTCGGTAGGTACTTCAATACGCTCTCCATCGAAGGTAATAACGAGGCGATCAACATTGTCTTTCCATGTCATGGTCTTTTCTACACCAAAGTAGAGGTGGTGGTTGCTTCCAAAGAGTATACCAAGGGATTGCACCCAGGTGAAGTCACGGTTCTTTGAAGGGTGGCTTTTGCCAATGAAGTGTGCGTTGATGTGTAAGTCGGAGTCGGACAAGATGCAGAAATCTTGGTCCTTTTTACCATGGAAATAAAAGATATTGCCGTCACCACCGGTGAAGCGGGGATCACCACAGACAGCGCCAGGGATAAGGTCACAAGCTGCAAACAACAGAACACACAACAATTAAAGAGTGCATAAAAAATAGTCTAACATATATATGTCTTACAAGTTGCATGTACTTACGGCAGAAGGCCTTGCAACCGGGGCAGAAAACGCCGCAAGTGTTGGGACACCGGGAAGGGCAGTTGCCGTAGCAGGAGGTCTTGTTGGTGTTGTCGTCAAGACAAGTTGGTTGCAAAGCTCGTTTGCCGAGCTTACCAGGGGAAAATATATGGTAAGATGGGACTGGTGGCTGTGCCTTGTCATCGGCACCTGACACATTGACCAGAAGCAGACAGCCGGAGGAAAAGAGTACAAGTAGCATCCATGGCCTTGCAGAAAACGCACCCATGGAAAATTGTATATTGGAATTTGAAAGAGTACTTGTATAGATGACCACTACCAACTACCAAGTGGTTTCAAGGATAGAGACATAGAGTGAGGTTTGATGGGATTCATTGGGTTCCTTTTATAAGGCAAACCAGGTGACAATTGACCTTCACCAGTCACCACAGTTAGACCTGTCAAACGTGGTTAACGATGACGGAAATACGTATGACTGTTAGCGTGCCATTTATTAGAACGGTACAGATTGATGTGCCACAAACCATTACGTTAATTATACGGCAGAAAAATCAATTCCGTTATTCGTTACGTCTAATTAAACGAAAATAACGGTTTAACGTTAGAAAATCTTACTCGTTTAATTTAAACAAAAGACCACCAAAAAATTCAAAAAACCATGCATAAAAATTAAATTACACAAGTATACAAAATTAAGCGCTCTTTTTTTTTGTTGGATAATTGCCCACGGGCCTGAATTCATTAAAATAAAAAAATTTTAAACCTTACAAACCAGTGAATCACCACTTAACATAATTTAAAATCCGGTGCTCTAACAAACCTAAATACCGGAACCTCAGCTAGACTTACCAGAAAAACAAAAAGTACAAAAACTAAACTGAAAAAAAAACAGTAAACATAGGAAAAGAAAAACAAACTAACAATTTCTAAAACATCGGGCAAAGGAAAAACAAACTAACAATTAAGAGCTTCAATTACACCAATCAAAAAACTCAAAATTAACAACCAATCTCAGCAAAAAAATATTCACTGGTAAATAAAAAATTTCTCTCTTTCCCAAACAAAAAAGCAAAAAAAAGAAAAAAAAACTCGTACCATTACTAATTGCAGAATATAGTGCTTGATCAATGGGTCCATGCTGATTATAACAACCATGAAGTAAAAAATGTTTACAAATATTCATCATCCTTATACCTCCGCAATCGGTTCCAGGCTTTAGAGACTGATCACGCTTCAAAGCAGCATAGATCAATTTCTCCACATCGATAGCCTTTCTGACAATTGGTGCCATGAATAGGCACAAAAACTGGAGGTCGAACTGTTTCAGTACCTCACAGCACTCCGGAGACGGGTCTTTTCTGTCGCCTCCTATTACAATAGAGACACCGCAAGTGGCGACCAGCTTCGCAAATTTTATTGGGTTCCAAAAGGTATGCACTTGATTGGCAGAATCAGCATATGCTTCACTGCCATAGATCAAGGCCAGCATTGCTGTTGCTAATGCCAGAGACATGGCAAGGAGAATGGATTGAGGTTTAAGGCAAAAGGGAGGTGAAGGTGATGAGTTCTATTCGGATCTGGTTCTTAACGGGTCGGGTTTGTGGAGTTAGGGTTTAAGTTTTGGTGAGATGAGGTCTTGGAAGAGGAGAGGTAAGATGGCAGTGGAGAAGAAGAACGAGAAGGAGAAGGGGTGGCTTAGGTGGAGGTCGCAAGGTTGAGTCGGAGAGGGGTTGCGATTTTGTGGTGGCGAGCTGGTCGAGGTTGAGAGGAGGGAACTGGGTTGGGGTTTATGTGGCTGTGCGTGAGAGAGAGTGGAGAGGGGAGGGGTTGCAGGTCTGGTGGTGACGCGTGAGTCTGGGAGTGAGGTTGAGCGGAGAGGAGGTGCCATGAGAGAGTTAGGTGAAGGGGCAGTGAAGTAGGGAGGTGGGGGTTTCGGCTGAGAGAAAGAGAGAGAGAGATGAGAGGGGTGAGCGGCTGAGAATGAAGGATTAGATCTCGAGACCCTCCTCTATTTTTCCGCTGAATAACTCTACTCTTCAAAATATTCTAAACATGTGCAATTCTATACGAAACGAATCAACGGAAACGGCAGGGTCCAAATTCGTTATCGTTACGTTTATTATACGATACTTAAAGGGGCAAATCGTCTGCGTTAAATTTAATTATACGGAACATAATTCAATTTCGTTATTCGTTCCGTTAATTTTTAACGTCACGGAATAACGGTAATTGAGTACCGTTGACAGGTCTAACCACAGTAATAGCTAACAAGTAACAACAGATCAGGTGGTTTCAACACTTGACCAATAATAACAGACCAGGTGGAGGTGGTTTCAACTTTCAACCATTGACTTTCACCGCTGTAACAACGCTTGAGAAGTCATTTAATTCCAAAATGACCTATGTAATTTTTTCCCACTAAAAATGTGGTTCTATATTTTCACTTCTATTAGCTACCAGCGTTTTGAACTTTTGATTAACAATAATTACACGCTGACTTATTAATTTATTTTAATTAATTTTTTATAATATTTTTATTATTATAATTACATGCGTATTTTGTATCAATGGACCGAAATTGACGGATTCGTTTAGGACTAGGGGTGAGCAAAAAGTTCAAACTCGTGAGTTACTCGAACTCGACTCGTGAAAAGCTCAGTTATAACTCGAGCTAAAAGAACTCGAGTTGGCATAATTCGAGTTGAATCAACTCGGTTAATCGACGAGTCGAGTTTGAGTTAGGCTCAACTCAACTCGTTGACTCGTGAGCTGACTCGTGACGTAATAAATTTCATTTTTTTTAAGATTATCAACATGATCTATGAGTGTTAATATTGAATTTCAAGACATATTTTGCTTCAAATCAATAAAAAAAATAAAATTGATAATAATTTTTATTTTCTATATTATTGTATATATCATTACATTAATTTTGAAATAATGTACCAATTTAAAAATGAAAATTTGAAGTAGACATACTCATGTCAAGTTGGCTCGTGACTCGTGAGCCAACTCGAGTTAGAGACGAGTTGAGTTTGAGCTAACTTATAAAACTCGAAAGTATTTTCAACTCGAGTCAAGCTAACTCGAGTTATAACCAAGTTAAATTTGAATTGGCCCTAACTCGCTCGAACTTAGTTCGTATACAACTCTATTTAGGACGTACGCCACCCAGTTATTATTAGCACTTTTCTTACATAGTCATATATGCCATCAGTTTTTAACACCACTGCCATAATTTTCTATTTTATTAAAATTTCAAAATCTGAATCTAAACGTTGATCATGATCAATTGATTGAGCGATACGTTTTTATATAATTTCGAAAATTTTTAAGTTAATTTGATACGTGATCAAGAAGTCAAAAATTAATGAACAAATGTTGTTAATTATAACATATTAATTCTAATTCGTTCATTTTTTACCTCTTGATCGAGTATCAAATAAACTCCAAAATTACAAAAATTATATAAAGAACATTGCTCATTAAATTAAATAAGATCAATGGTACTAAAATCCTCTCATTATTTGATTTCATAGTTACTCTAATATAAAAATTAACATTTCAAAAAGATAAGGACGGAAAAGGCATTTTTTAAAAAATTACTGTTATTTCTTGTTAGTTATCACTTATCAACCCCACCCCCTCCCAAAAAAAAAAAATTCTTCTTTTACGCTCCGTTTGGATAGGTGTGGGAAGAAGGGAAGAAGGAAAGAAGTGGAAAGAAGTATTGGAAATTGTGTAATTTTGTGAAGAGTTTGGATTGTTTATAATTTTTTTTCTTCTTCTTCCTTCTTCTTCTTCTTTCTTCCAACGATCCAAACAAACGCACCCTTAGATCTTATCGTTTTTACTTCGCGTGAGCACATATATTCTTTGCCTCTTTTATAAAATAAATATAAAATAACATATATTAGATTCGATCTCCAATAAAGTTATCATACTCCCGGCGCTGAAAGGTTAGAAAGAAAAAAAAAATACATAGGAAAGGTCAGGGAATGGGATTGTCAATGGATTGTGGTTAGGATAAAGTACTCATGCAAGGCGCCTTGACTGCATATCTACGGGTCAAATTTGCATTAATTCTTGTGCAGGAGATAGCAACAGGCTTATAAGAGTCAGAGAATCGCATACATGTGAATTTTGCTTGCAAAGTCGAATTAAACAATGCTTTTCATCGGAAAAAAAAATTAAAAAATAAACTGGGTCTTGAGGATCCAAACTGCCGAATTCTTTTTTTTTAATAGTTAGTTCAAGAACTGTACATTGTGTTAAAATCCGCAAAATTCAGCTTTCTAAAAAGAAAGGATTAAATATAGTTAAAAAAAATGTATGTGACTATGTATTGTAAATACAAATCCACAATCTATGATTTTGACAATGTGCACGTCCTTACCATTGATGCAACATGAATCTAACATAATGTTATGTAATCAATTATTCAATATAAAACTCATTTAGATGAAATTCATCTTAATGACGAAATCTAACATAATGGTATATTGAGCAATAATTTGGTAGATGTTTAAGTCATATTTGTGCTGGTTAAAGATCTTTCTGCCATTGCAGAACCTAGATCTGCAAGTCTAGCGCACCTTATATTTGGCAAGGCGCTAAGTATAGAGGCAGATAGTCAGATTGAGCACCAGGTCCAGAAGATATTTCTTTTTTTATATATATATATATACTTTTATTAGAAGAGAATTAATTGGGATCTAGTTTTGTCAAATCTGAAAATTGATTACTGCCATCTACAGTTTTGTTATTCCTGTCATCGCTAAATATAAAGTGAATATATACAGCAAACAAAATGAACATATAAACGATCTAAGTGAACACATATAGACGATCTAAGTGAATACCAGTGGGGATCGAACTGTGGTCTCTCCCATGGGAGACCTAGTGCCATACCAGCTGCACTACAGCAGCTCCGGCAATGAAAATAAGTTGAATATACATGTAAAATTCTGAACAAATGATGAAAACACTTATTTGTTTGTAAGCGTTCACTTAGATCATCTATATGTTCGCCTTGTTTGCTGTATGTGTTCATTTTATATTTAGCTATGGCCGGGATGGCAAAACTGCAGATGACAGTTATCATTCCTGGTCAAATCTGCACAAAATTCTGAACAGATGATGAATACACTTATTTGTTTGTAAGTGTTCACCTTGTTTGCTGTATGTGTTTCATTTTATATTTAGCTATGGCAGGGATGGCAAAACTGCAAATGGCAGTTATCATTCCTGGTCAAATCTGCACAAACTTTTTAATGCTTATAATGGATCAAAGATAAATCAGGCTTTCTATGATGGTACTCTTAATGGGTCAAACATTATGGGCCAATATCTCTCTGATTAATTGTAGTTACGAAATTATTATCAATCGACTAAACAGGCTGGAGTCAATTGTCAGCAGGTTTTTGGATCCTATGCAATTTGCATATTTAAAATATAGATTTATACTTGATTGGGTTGTTTGTGCATAAGAAATAGTTCATCATGCCAAAACCAATAATGGAAATATTTTATGTTGATATAATATTTTGAAAGTCTATGATGCTCCTAATCAAAATTTCAAATGCAAAAGAGCACTGATCTGTTAAGGAAATCTTATTTCATTGATCATGTTTAACAGTAGCTAATTGTCTTAACAAAATCCTCTGTAATGGTAATATGGTATAGATGCTGGATGCTGTTCTAGGTTCGAGACCACAGACAAAGGATATATCAGATTTTAAAGTTACAGGCTGATGATACTATTGTTATTTAAAGCAGATTTGAAAGTGTCAGAATCTGTTAACAGGATCTTGTATTTAATTTAGTACATGTAGACCAAGGAGATCTTCTTCACCATTTTGGAAGACGTCAGAATAGGGCATTGTTGAGTAAATGGCGGTGGAGATATCGAAGCTCTAGTATAAAGTCAAAGGTGGTGGAAGGAAATTCCAGATAAATGTGCAGTATATGTAGATTGCGTAGATCTTTAGACATATGTTATTAGTATTTGTCAGTTATTATCTTGTGCTACTAAACATATGATCAATAATATAAATCCATTTCTTTCTGGTTTGGTAGTTGGTGTGGACATGTTCCATTAGTATTTTCATATAATGGTTTATTTTCTATGTCTCTAATAAAAAATTGCTGTGGTTGATGCAATAGAGTTATTTTTCATCACTTTAAAGTTAGGCAACTGCACGAGCCTTTTAATTAAATCTCAGTGGGTGTCTTAATTTGATGCAACAAATTATGATGCTTATAAGACGTATCTTATGAAACTGTTGCACATTAACCTATTGTAAAAATATTCTTGGACCAAACTGATGGCAAGATAAAGTTATATGTGATTTCTTAATTATGTTTCCACTGTCTATTGTTGTGTTTCATAAAGAATACTTGGTCGCGAGCTCTATTGAAAGAGTGGAATTAAATTAAACTGCTGGTAAATGAGGAAAAGAAAACCTTTTCTGTAACAAGGATGCATCATGTCTAAAACTTAAAGACAATCAGGCAGGAAATGCAAGAAGCAAAAAAAAAGATAAAGTTTTTGTCAAATTCAAGTTCAAAAAATTACAACTAATGTGGCATTACAATGGACAATCAGAGTACTAATTATGAATAACCTGCAATATTCACCAATTAAACAATAGAATATATAACATATTTGTCCTTGATTTGAATTATTATTTTTCTTCTTGGAATAGTATCATAGGCAAAAGCATATATTACCATGTCCAATCACTTATAACAGTTTAGAACACTAATTATCAGGTTTCTCAGTTGTCATGGCTATTTTGGGCTTGCTGTGGAACCGGGCCACAGCACAATCTGTTGCAAAGATAGAGGAAGATGAGTACTTGGTGGCACCAGTCATCAACGGCATCTTCTTTCTAACGTCCAACTTGTTAACATAGTCCGGTCGGTATGTTGACCGAGAACCCCATGCACATCATCCCCAAGTGAATGGAATTTGAATGTCAGGTCGAGGTGCGCCAGGCTGTCGTCAGGTGTGACACCGTAGTTGTGGATTTCAGATTCCTCCTTAGTGATTGGAACAGCATGTGCTATTATTGTAAAAATTCCCCTCAACTCAACCATAATTCCATTGGTCTCTGATGTTCGTGTAATGAAGAGCAAAGGTACAGTTTGTAGGAATCCATTTTTCTTTTGTCTCAGTCAGTATCTCAATACTCTCTCCATCAAAGGTAATGATCATGTGATCGACATTGTCATCCCATGTCATGGTCTTTCTACACCAATGTAGAGCTTGTGGTTGCCAAAGATTATACCCAGTGCCTGAATCCAGGTGAAGTCACGATTCTTCTCTGGGTTGTGTTTACCAATAAAGTGTGCATTGATGTGAAGATCATTATCAGAGACTATGCAAAAATCTTTATCCTTTTTCCCATGGAAATAAAATATATTCCCATCAGCACCGGTGAAGCGAGGATCACCACAGACTGTTCCTGGAAAAAAGTCACACACTGCACAAAATTCCAGTATAACAAAACGAGCAGTTAGATAAATGTATTTGGATCGGATATGCTGCTCATGAAATGACTCTACCATTTTATTAATTTTGCTATATATCAGTACAAACAATAAAATCTCATTATATATACTTACTGCAGAAAGTCTTGCACGTGGGGCAAAGTCCAATGCAATGCATTTGTTGCGACAGCGGTTGGGGCATGTGGCAGCGCAAGTTTGCGTCTTGTTATTGTCTGAGCAAGTGATCAATGCATCACGTCGACCAGGCTTGGAAGTATTATCAATTATGTGATAGTTTGGAGGGAAATTTCCTGATGTGTCATTGGCAGCTGAAACGGCTACAAGGAAAAGACAGCCTGACAAGAACAAGACGGGGAATGTCCATCGACGGGCAAGCAATGCAGCCATGGAAGAATAAGAAATCTAACCAGCGTTTTATGGCGAGCTGGGTATGCTGATTTTAGGAGTCTCTGTGTGTAAATTTAATTTATGAGGAGATTCAGATACCCTCAAAGCCTATGATCCTATCCATTTTATAGCGCCAAAAAGTTAGTCAATGGTTACCAAAAGAAGGAATGATCTAATTGATTTTTGATTAGACAACAGTTTGGAAAGTGGAGTGAGGTTTTGACTTTTGAGTTTTGAAGGCTTAGAGAGCGTTAACAAAGAATTAAACTATATTCTGTATATTAGATTATAAAAAATCTGCCCTGGCACCACACATGTACATACGGATGCCTATATAATTTATGCATGACTTGACTTATACCTCACTCCTGTATTTTGTATATTAGATTAGATTATAAAAATCTTCCCTTCAAATATTTGAAGGCGATGCTAAAACAAATTCCCAAGTAAAAGTATTGGCATTAGGGGAAAAAAAAGGTAATTAGATAGAAAAAATGTAAATGCAATTGAATAAAGGACCTCAGTATTTAACTAAGATATATCAACAAGTATTCCTCAGCCAAATTTCCTATCTTTTACTTTAGCTTCAGCAAGTGTACGGTGTACCTTTTCTGTGAAATTGGTTAAACGGAGCTGATATGAGACATCCCACTTATTTGACATCCCTGCCATCCTATCCTAACCTATGTGATTAATGGGCTGGGTGCTGGATTTAGCCGACCTAAAAATATTGACGCTGGGTAATTAGCAAAGCCTAATAGTTCGTTGGATTTAATTGGCCCATTATTTATTATCCACATAAGCTGATAAATGCGGGTGCTGAAAATTAATTATTCATTTCTGAACATTGAAAATTTATAGAAACCATAATCTATAAAAGCAAACAATAAAAAAGTACATATTTTATCATAAATTTCTCAAATATCGAATCAAATATTTAGGGAAATTAAAAAAAATACTGCAAATACTCTTTACAAATTACTTAAATAAAACATCATAGACAATAAATTCTACTATATCAAGGGAGTATTTATTTCATTAAAATAGCATAGAAGATATTAATTGCGCAAATATTTTTTTTTCTAAACTTCAAACTTAATAAACCTGTCATACTCCCTTAAACATAATTAGTTACTTCCTTAATAGAAATTACCTACTTCCATAATAAAAGATAACTGAAAACATATTTGACACTCCCTTAATAAATCTTACATACTTCCTTAAAAATAATTAGTTACTTCCTTAATACAAATTACCTACTTCCATAATGAAAGATAGTTGAAAACATTTTTAACACTCCTTTAAATGAATGTTACGTACTTCCTTAAAAATAATTAGTTACTCCCTTAATACAAATTACGTACTTCCATAATAAAAGATAATTGAAAATATTTTGAGCACTCTCTTAATGAATCTTTCATACTCCCTTACGTTTAATTAGTTACTTCTTTATCATAAATTACGTACTTCTATAATAAAAGATAAATAAAAAATATATTTGATGCTCACTTACATACTCACTTAAAAATAATTAGTTACCCCCTTATCATAAATTACATATTCTCTTAATAATATTTATATACTCCCTTATCATAAATTACGTACTTCCATAATAAAAGATAAATAAAAACATAGTTGACATTTTCTTAATTAAACTTTTATACTCCCTTATCATAAATTCCGTACTTCCATAATAAAAGATAAATAAAAATATATCTGACACTCCCTTAATGAATCTTACGTACTCCCTTAAAACTAATTAGTTACTCCCTTAACATAAATTATGTACTTCTATAATAAAAAATAAATAAATAAATTTTGACACTGTCTTAATCAATCTTACATACTCCCTTAATATTACATCCATCTATAATAAAAAAATAAAAATATAATTAGCACTCTCTTAATGAATCTTACATATTCCTTTAAAAAGAATTAGTTACCCATTTAACATAAATTATGTACTTCTATAATAAAAGATAAATAAAAAATATTTGACACTCACTTAATGAATTTTACATACTCCCTTAAAAATAATTAGTTACTCCCTTATCATAAATTATGACTTCCATGTTTAAAGAGAAAGGAAAACATATTTGACACTCCCTTAATGAAATTTTTATACTTCCTTAAAAATACTTAATTACTCCCTTATCATAAATTACATACTCCAATAAAAGATAAATGAAAGAGCGAAATACATCTCTTCTTTCTTTTTTTTCAGAAACTTATATTGCGTGTAGTTTATTTTATTTATTGAGACTAAATCGAAATTGATAGTAGGACGGTAACGACTGTAATCCTTGTGGCTGCACAAACTAGTAATCAAAAGAGAGAATTCGGAGCAAAAAAAAAATCAATCTCATAACTTTCAATTTTAACTTATGATAGAAGAACCAAGCTTCAGGCTTTGAACTAGTATTTTTTGTTTTTTGTGAGAGAGGGATGGGGTGAGAGAGGGTGGAGAGAAAATAGACTGCGGTGATAAAACGAAATTAAAGATGTTGGACTGGGCACTGAATTTAATTATGGGCTGCGAATTCAAGGGATGTCCAAGATGACATTAACAGAGGATGTCAGTTAGGATATCTGAAATCCTCTTGTACTGGGTTCCCACTGGGCTTGAGTTGTTTTTGGGCCGGAATCTCAAAAAATTGAGCATGATCAGACTGTAACTGATCAAGGAAATTCATCCAATGCAACATGCAAACTGGAAAACCTCATTTATCTTTTGATTGCTCCAACACACAATGCAGGGAGCCGGGGAAGAGAGAGAAATAGAGAGAGGGAAGAGAGAGAGAAGAGAAGGCTTGTGGTAACGACTGCAATGTCTTCCAATTTGTCAAGCTTGGAGAGAACAAATGATCAATCATGCCATTTACCTGGTGCTGCCGGGTTTCTCTCAGTTAAGAGAAATCCTCTTTTGAATTCTTCTCATTTGATGCTTCCTAGACGCTTTATCTCTTTAAGGTTTGTATTTACATGAAGTGCATTTTGGTATCTGATACCGGAGATATAACACACATGAATATAGTATGATTTTTTGGTGATAAATACCTGATTTATTATTTGTATATTTTGGCTGTTCTGGGTGTGCCCACAAAGTTTTTGACAAAATTCCTATAAGAATCTTGTGTCAATTTAGTTGCTCAAAAGCCAAAAGGTACTGCTGAACCTACTGGTATGGGTCTGGTTTTACTGGTTTTACTCCATTGGTTAAATCAGCACCTACAATTGCAAATCATCAAGCCTTAAAGCTGCAGAGTATTATGATTATTATATGTCTGAAATTAATGTGAAATCGCATCACGATTTTCAGGATAATTTTATTCAAAGTACAGCTTGATATTTGGGCTCCTAGTCTCAAAGAAGTTTATTGATAATATCAATATGAACATAGAAAATCCATTCTACTTATAAGAGGATGGCATGCGTGTTAGAGTTATGTCCTAGAAGTTAATAATTTAATGACTTAATTATTAGTTTATGTATGGGATGATATTTTTATCATCTGTTCCTAGGTTTATTATTGACAGATTATTCAGGTTGAGGATCTGAATAGTAGATCTCTGTGGATCATTCTTTAGAATGACAATAATAAATCTAAACGGTCCATAATCTTGATAATTAACAAGGAACATTAATTATCTTATAAGATTAGTATGCAAGTTAAGTGATGATTAAGTTCTACTAATCATAGGTAAAGAGTTACCAACTTAATTGCATATGTGTATGTTATGGAATATAGCACAGGACTTGACCCATCGAAATAAACATATGGATTGTGTTATGTGTCATTGTTTATTTCGTTGTGATTTTGGTTCTAAGTTTGAGATGTTTATCTTTTCCACATGAGGATAGGTTCAATAAATACTGTCTACCGCTGATTCCCGATAAGGGCTGCTATACGGACTTTATTTATGTTCTCTTGAATTGTGCGGGGAAAAGTTAATCATCAAGAAAACCGTATGTCCCTCATTAATTCACTTAGTGAGTGACGATATCTGTTTGGGCCCCTTGATGGAGATAGATTGTTTGCATGCAACTTTATACAATTATCTCTAGATCAAGAAACGTATAATCTGCAAGAATGACACATTCCTATCTTGGATTATACGATGATATCGTGTGACATAAGAATCAAAATAGGGAAATACATTTATTCTCTTATGCAGGATTGAAATATTGTAGCAGTACACTATTTATGTGAATTGGGAATCATAACGTGTTGCTAGATACCGCTTATGATTATTGGAATTAAATAGCGATTTAATTCCATGTCCAACATAACATAAATCCTCAAAGGGTCACACATAATAAGGTGTTTAACCACACGTGCATTAATTATTTATTTGCAACAATTGGTTTTGCAAAATATGATAAGTTGATTAATTAATCGTATGCCGTTATGGACCGTTATGATTAATTAAGTCAAATAGATCATATATAAATAATTTAATGCATTGACTAATTCCATATTAATTATTAAATAGTTAATAATTAATTATAATCAACACATTTAATTATTTGAGCTAATTGGGCTTTAAATTAATTGGTTAATTTAATGTCCAATGGAAGGTGCAATTAAATGGAAGAGTATTGGGCTCAACTTAACTTGAGGCCCAACCCATATATGGGGTAGGTAGGTGCGGCTAGGGCAAGGGGCAATTTTGTCCATGAAAATTTGGATGAGAGCTAGGTTGAGTGGCCTATATAAAGGGGTGTTCTTTGGGAGCAAACCCAAGCCTCCACACACCTCTCTCTCTCCTTCTCTCTTTGGCCGCACCTCACAACAAGGGAAGAAAATTTCAGAATTTTCATTCCCCTTTCTCTCTTCCACACACCACCTAGCTCATGTGTTGAGCAAGCTTTTCCACTAAATTAATTGGAGAATTAACTTAAAGAGGGAAAGCTTTGGAATTAGACACACTTCTCTCAATTACTAGCATAATTGATTTGAGAAGGTGGTTAATTCCTTAGTGGACTCGAGGCGCACGGCGTGGAGGTTCTTGGAGAGCACGCCACCGACACCAATCCGTTGGAACGAGCCTCTTGGTTGCGATACCAAGAGAGGTATACTTCCAACCCTTTTTCTCGTGTGTTTGAATAGCTTGTGTACTAGATCTTTTGTGTGTGATGTTCTTGGCTTAATTAACTTGTAATTAGCAAAATAAATGAAAATTACACACTTTCTAACAGTGGTATCAGAGCACATGGTAGTACTTAAACTATTTTGACACTTAATTAAGAGAAATTGGCTAATTAATGGATTAGTAGAGATGATGCGTTTGTTTGCTGTCTGGAAATGGTATTTTCTGTGTTATTTCGCGTTTTTGGATGTGATAAGTTCTCTGGAAGATCTTTCCATCTATATGAAAGTTGTAGATCTGTGGATTGTGATTCTTGTGGCGTTGGATTCACATTTTTCTGAATTAGTATAGATTTACTGTGAATAAAACGGCGACAGTGCGCAGAACCAATTTTTGCTTGCACTGTCCTGTTTGAATGGCTTGAAAGATTTATATTTTGAATATAAGTACCAGTGTTCTATGGCTAGAAATAAAGAGGACTTGAAGCTCTTTCTGAGCATGTATAAATTGTTGCATGACTCGGATTAATTTGTGGGTTTTCAAGTATGAAAAGGAAGATCTTGTCAGATCCAGTTTGTTGAGCAAATCGATTGTTCTAATAAACTGTACCAACTGAGAACTCCTTTAAAAATTCTGTTTAAATAGAGTTGTTCTATTTTGAGTTAGGATTCCAGAAAAATTAATTTCATAATTTTTCGTGGATGTTTGGACCTTCAACTAGGTTAAAACCTTTCGATTGACAGTCTGTTTCAGTACAGAATTTGTTGATTGTTTAGGCTGTAACTTAATGTTATTGAACTGAACTTGGTTGTTTTCTTTTCATGAATGGATAGCCTGTAGTCTAAACAAGTTTTTCTATGTATATTGTATATATAAAAACTGGATAGAAGGTGGTCTAACAGACCAAATGGTTGAGAGGATAAGCTGAAAATCTCATAACGGTGTTTGGTGCACTTGTAAGAGATTTGTCTTTTTTGATTCTCCCAGATGGTTTAAGATCTCTTCTTGAAATTTTTACTGGTACTCACAACTATGATAAGGAGCTTAAGTAATTTATTTGAGAATTTTTGGAGACCGAAAACTATTGTTTTTGTTGGATTCCATTAGTTACGTTTTTTGGTAAATTACTGTTTTTCTAAGTATTCAAACTAGTTGAAATTAATTAGAAAACTCCTTGTTTGATCTCCTTTCAGTTATGGGATGTTGAAAGAACTTTCTAAATGAATTTAAACAAGTTTGGTTGTTTAAAATTGAGGATTTGTACACGGAATTTACTTATAGCAAACGATACGCAAAGATGCTTGAAAATCGTTAATTGGAAACAAAGTGTTTGTATGTGCTAACTTTGTTTTGTAGGTGGATAGTGGGTTTAGTATGGCTCAAGACTCAATGCCTTGTGGTTGTAAATGAATGCATGTGTGAATGTTTGTAATGCGGCCTTTGGTGCAATTAATTAATTAATTTGTTGATTAATTTTTGATGTAACTTGTGTGGCTTGCATGCCCCTAAGGCTAGGATGGGAGTAGGATATTTTCACATGTATTTTTGTTCCTTTATTTTATAGGATTTAGATCCTTATAGAATTTAGTGGGAGGGACAAGGATTAGATTAATTTTGCTCCATGGACGATGTGGCGAAACTAATGCAAGCGGGAGCCATACAAACCCACAACTATGAGATGCTTATATGTGATTGCTTGTGATTGTTATGAATTGTCATAGGCTAGGTATGGGTGTTTGCTTACATGACCACCAAACAAGTGTCACTTAATTGATTGTCCCAAACAAAACATGATTAAGTTAAATCGCCCTCCTTCTCTCTATCCCCTTCTAACGTGTATGATCGTTCATTGATGCATTCTCGCCGACGCGGGACATCGTGTTCCATCATCCGTGTCGGGGTGTAAATCGGATTTACTAGGAGCAAATAGAGAAAGGTTACTTAACGATGTTTTCTAATCGGATTGGACATCGGGGCAAAGTTTGTGGATGTACATGTGATATTTCACAAACCAAGAATCATATGGAATGATTGGTTGGAGAACCTACTCTATCTAGTTGTTTTTGGTGTCACGCCGACGCTAGCACCATCTCAACGAAAATAGGGATCTTGGAAAACCTACTACATTAGGGACATTAAATAATTGTAGTGGGAGTTTTATTTGTTATAAATAAAACAATTGCATAAACTAAATGACCGTAAATTGATTTTGTTATAGATGTTTAAATTGTTAATTTTGTTGCGATCAATCTTTGAAAAATGAACAAACTCGTTTCTAAAAGGTAGTTACTTGAAAGAGTAATGTCGATTCCTAAGACATGATCTTAGTGAAGAGAAATTTGAGTATGTCAATTCCCAAAAACTTTCCTCAAACTACCCGAACGTAGCAACGCGATGATTGATTGACTTTTGGCGAAAAGTTATTCAATAAAGCGTATGCTTAATATCCTCATTTGAAATTTCTAGACCTTTGAATTAGCGAATTCATATGGACTAAAATTAACTCGTATGTTCTCATCCGCTTACTCAAGAAAGTGTTCTTGGAGAAAGTAGATATTAACTCCATCATTTATGATTGAGTATAAAGAATATGAGTTGACCAAGAGATTCTTCTTTTATAAGAAGTTATATGAATGTTTCATTGGCTTATAAATCGAAAGATTTAAGTAGCTAATTGACAACTAGAGATATTAATCTCCGATATCAAGGATTGTTGATATTGTCATACGATCTCTTTGGAATTATGAAGGATATAATATTACCTTCTTCGCGCACTTGTTGTTGCAAAAAGGTAATTAGTTAAGTATTCAAGAAATACTTCACCAATGTATGAGTTGAAATTTCGAGACTCTCATTGATGACCATGTGTCACATGAGATGTTTCATTTGCCGTTTATGGGAGGCATTTGAAAGGTTGTCCGAAATACCATGATTGTGATATTCTAATCCTAAGAAGTATTTGTCGTTCAAAATATCTCACTATCTCTAATTCACACTAGTAACTTGATACTAGTTCATATGCTCGCATTTATCGAAATGTGTTGGCAATGAAGAATAAGAGAATGTTCGAGAGATGTAAAGTAAACTCCGTATAGGAGATGACTTATTCGTTTAAGTCATTACCATTGAATACGTAGAGTTATCTTTATTAAGAGTTTGTTTAGGAATTGAAGGTTGTATACCTTAATCCTAACCTCTCAAAATATCTCCATTTCATATTCAATGATGGATGATTATGTTTTGTAAAAGACAAGATCTTTTATTATGAATTTGTTTATATGATTTCATACATCTTGATTGAATTTGCTTGAAATAGATAAACAAGTTTTGAATGACAAATAGGATGCGTAAGACTTGACATAAAGTATTTGACTTTCATGTTATATATAACCGCTTAGTCACATACATAAACGAGAACCGCATTATGAGAGTCTACGTAACGTAGAACTCGAAATTCAATTCGATTTCAAATCGATTGATATGCGATTCATGTTTGTTAAATGACAAAAGCGCCTTCAACCTACAAAGGTTTAAGGACAAGTGAACTAATTAGGACTTATACATATCGATGTATAAAGACCTATAAGTACTTGTGTAATGAAAGGTTGTTGATACTTTACTACTTAACCAACGATCATTGTAGATATTAACATATCTATTTGATAAGGTATAAGTATGAACCTTTTGACTAGTTCAAAGGAGTTCAAGTGTTAAGTTTAAAAGACCGTTCAAGAAAAATGGAAGTCTTACAATTAATTGTGGTAAATAAATAAGTAGTTAAGTCATGTGATTTGAAATATTATCTAAAGAGTATGAAAGTAGTTTCACAACTCGCTCCATGAGGAATAATATGTCCAAGAATGGAGGTATCGAACAATATTTTGTATAGTTCGATCGGTAATAAATCAAATGGACTTATTCGACTCGTATTAGAGAATTATGTTTGAGGATAATATTGTTTACACTGAATGGTGTTCCATCGAAGTCTATTGAAGAAGATATCTTACGAGATTTTGATCTCTAAGTATAATACTTCTCGAGATTTGGTGTTGAGAAGCTTATTTTAAGTATTGATGACTTGTAAGCTAAAACCAAATAAGACACTGTGTATTTGTAGGATGCTTTATATTAAAAGGCACTACTTTCACGAATATGATAAGAACAAAGTAGTTGTTGCTAATCATAATGTAGTCTTGATGAATTGAAATTCTCAAGAAGAAGTAGTGGGAGTAAAGTGAGCATTAAAATAGTTTATGCGTCACTACAAGAAGTACTCTTATGGGAAACTTGTCACTCCATACATGGTACTTAGTGGGAGTTGAGCGAAACTTCATTCACAAGTTATTTTGAAAGAAGTTTAATAGTACGCTCCTTTCCAATGAGGACTCAACCATCTCACGAGTTGATGATGTTCGAGAAACTCATGGAATATATGAGGAGTCAAGAACTCGTTCAACAAAACGTTGTAGAAGAAGTTCATGAATCTCAAGTACCAATCCTACAAAAAAGATCAACGAGAGTTGATTGCCTAAGCCGTTTGGTGCATTGGCTTCACAACATTCTCAAACTTAGCATATGAGAATCCGTTGATAAACAAGAAAAACGATGGAACGATCCGATTCCACATATATGGTTTGAATTCATATGATCTTTGGATTAAGTGATGATTAAGTTCTATAAATCATAGGTTAAGAGTAACCAACTTAATTGCATATGTATATGTTATAGAACATAGTACAGGACTGGACCCCACGAAATAAATATATGGATTGTGTTACGTGTCATTATTTATTTCGTTATGATTTTGGTTCTAAGTTTGAGATGATTATCTTTTCCACATGAGGATAGATGCTATAAATCATGTCTACCGCTGATTCCTGATAAAGGCTGCTATACGGACTTGATTTAAGTATTCTTGAATTGTGCGGGGAAAAGCTAATTATCAAGAAAACCGTATGTCCCTCATTAATTCACTTAGTGAGTGACGATATCTGTTTGGGCCCCTTGATGGAGATAGATTGTTTGCTAGCAACTGATATCTCTAGATCAAGAAACGTATAATCTGCAAGAATGACACGTTCCTATCTTGGATTATACGATGATATCGTGTGACATAAGAATCAAAATAGAGAAACTAATTATTCTCTCATGCAGGATTGAAAATATTGTAGCAGTACACTATTTATGTGAATTGGGAATCATAACGTGTTGCTAGATACCGCTTATGATTATTGGAATTAAATAGCGATTTAATTCCATGTCCAACGTAGCATAAATCCTCAAAGGGTCACACAAATAAAGCTTTAACCAAACAGTGCATTATTTATTTATTCGCAACAGTGCGTATTGCGAAAATATGATATGTTGATTAATTAATTATATACCGTTGCGGACCGTTATAATTAATTAAGTCAAATAGATCATATAGAAATAAATTAATGCATTTGCTAATCCTGAAATGATTATTAATAAGTTAATAATTATTCATATTCAACATATTTTATTTGAGCTATTCGGATTTTAATTAAATGTTAATTAAAAGGGCCGAAATTGAGAACTATTGGAAATACCAAATAAATGGAATTAAGTAATGGACCTAGCCAACAAATTGTTGTAGGCCTTCTTGGCCCATGAAGGGTGCGGCAACCTAGGGGCAAATTTGTCCAATGGAAATGTTGGTAGGTAGGTCAAGAGAGCTCTATATAAAGGGGTTCATTTTGGGGAAACCCTAGCCACCTTTCTATTCTCTCTCTCTCCTTCCTCCATAGCCGAAATTCCAAGAGAGGAGAATAAATTTCAGAATTTATTCCTCTTTGCTCTTTCCATTATTTCATTAGGGCTCATGTGTTGAGATTTAGCTACTTCATTAATATAGATTAATTGGAAGAAAGGCTAGAAACAAGGATTAGCTATCTCTCTTTGTTCTTGCTAGCACAAGAACTTAGAGGTTGGTTAATCCTTTTTGGTGGATTCGAGGCCGTCGAAGTAAGAAGAAGGGAGAGCACGCCACCGCCGCCAAACCCGTTGGAACGAGCCTCTTGGTTGCGATACCAAGAGAGGTATACTTCCAATCCTTTTCTCTCGTGTGTTTCAATAGCTTGTGTACTAGATCTTGTGTGTGCTTTATTTGCTTGGTTAATTAATTGGTAATTAGCATAAAATAAAAATTAGCACATTTTCTAACATGGTATCAGAGCACATGGTCGTACTTAAGCTATTTTAACACTTAATTAAGAGAAATTGGCTAATTAATGGATTAGTAGAGATGATGCGTTTGTTTGCTGTCTGGAAATAGTATTTTCTGTGTTATTTCGCATTTTTCTCTGTGATATGTCCTCTGGAAGATCTTTCCATCTACATGAAAGTTGTAGATCTGTGGATTGTGATTCTTTTGGCGTTGGATTCACATTTTTCTGAATTAGTATAGATTTACTGTGAATAAAATGGCGACAGTGCACAGAACCAGTTTCTGCTTGCACTGTCCTGTTTGAATGGCTTGAAAGATTTATATTTTGAATATAAGTACCAGTGTTCTATGGCTAGAAATAAAGAGGACTTGAAGCTCTTTCTGAGCATGTATAAATTGTTGCATGACTCGGATTAATTTGTGGATTTTCAAGTATGAAAAGGAAGATCTTGTCAGATCCAGTTTGTTGAGCAAATCGATTGTTCTAATAAACTGTACCAACTGAGAACTCCTTTAAAAATTCTGTTTAAATGGAGTTGTTCTATTTTGAGTTAGGATTCCAGGAAAATTAATTTCATAATTTTTCGTGGATTTTTGGACCTTCAACTAGGTTAAAACCTTTCGATTGACAGTCTGTTCCAGTACAGAATTTGTTGATTGTTTAGGCTGTAACTTAATATTATTGAACTGAACTTGGTTGTTTTCTTTTCATGAATGGATAGCCTGTAGTCTAAACAAGTTTTTCTATGTATATTGTATATATAAAAACTGGATAGAAGGTGGTCTAACAGACCAAATGGTTGAGAGGATAAGCTGAAAATCTCATAACGGTGTTTCGTGCACTTGTAAGAGATTTGTCTTTTTTTATTCTCCCAGATGGTTTAAGATCTCTTCTTGAATTTTTTGCTGGTAGTCACAACTTTGATAAGGAGCTTAAGTAATTTATTTGAGAATTTTTGGAGACCGAAAACTGTTGTTTTTGTTGGATTCCATTAGTTACGTTTTTTGGTAAATTACTGTTTTTCTAAGTATTCAAACTAGTTGAAATTAATTAGAAAACTCCTTGTTTGATCTCCTTTCTGTTATGGGATGTTGAAAGAACTTTCTAAATGAATTTAAACAAGTTTGGTTGTTTAAAATTGAGGATTTGTACACGGAATTTACTTATAGCAAACGATACGCAAAGATGCTTGAAAATCGTTAATTGGAAACAAAGTTCTTGTATGTGCTAACTTTGTTTTGTAGGTGGATAGTGGGTTTAGTATGGCTCAAGACTCAATGCCTTGTGGTTGTAAATGAATGCATGTGTGAATGTTTGTAATGCGGCCTTTGGTGCCATTAATTAATTTTTGATTAATTTTTGATGTAACTTGTGAGGCTTGCATGCCCCTAAGGATAGGAAGGGAATAGGATGTTTTCACATGTATTTTGCACCTTTATTTTATATAGGATTTAGATCCTTATAGAATTTAGTGGGAGGGCAAGGATTAGATTAGTTTTGCTCCATGGACGATGTGGCGAAACTAATGCAAGCGGGAGCCATACAAACCCACAACTATGAGATGCTTGTATGATTGCTTGTGATAGGTTAGGTATGGGTGTATGTTTACACGACCACCAAACAAGCGTCATGATTGTTATTCGTCCCAAATAAAAAGAATTAAGTCTAATCAAAATTCACTCTCCTTCTTTCTATCCCCTTCTTACGTAGTATGATCGGTCATTGATGTATTCTCGCCGACGCGGGACATCGTGATCCATCATCCGTGTCGGGGTGTAAATCGGATTTACTAGGAGCAAATAGAAAGAAGTGACTTAACAATGATACAAATCGGATTGGTCATTGGAGTGAAGTTCGTTAATCGAACCAAGAGTCATAGGAACGTATGATTGGTTGGAGAACCTATTTCACATTTGTTGGTGCAATGTTCTGCCGACGCCGTCGTTGCATTAACAAGTTGTGGGAGTCTTGAAAATTCACTACATTTAGGGACATGATATAATGTAGTGGAAGTTTTACTTAGTTAAAACAAATTTTAAAGCATAAACTAATTGACCTTAAAACTTATGTATTGTTGTAGATGTCTTCCTCATCTTTTACGCCACGTTCTCTTGTTGAGAGAGAGAAACTCGCTTTTAACGGTGCCAATTTCTTGGATTGGCATCGCAACCTAAGGCTTGCTTTTAGGTATGAGAAAAGAGAGTATCTCCTCACCACTCCCATGCCATCGGCTCCAAAGGCAACCGCTTCCCAAGAGGAAAAGGATGCCTTTGCGAAGCATGAAAACGAGGACATGGAGATGTCCGTCGTGATGGTGGCAACCATGGAATCGGAACTCCAAAAGGAGTTCATGGATAGTGGCTATGGAGTGTTCGCTATGATCACTCGCCTATCCAACATGTTCCAAACAAAGGCCCGCACCGAAAGGGCCCGTCTCATCAAGGCCGTCGCCAACACTCGCTTGGCCGAAGGTCATGATGTCGGGCCACACGTCATGAAGATGGCGGGGTTGTTTCGGCAGCTTGAGAAGCTTGATACACCCTTCCCTTCGGGGGCGATTCAAGACTTCATTCTCAATTCTCTCCCTCCAAGCTTCACCGGTTTCGTTGTGAACTACCGGATGAACGGCATGGACAAGAGCATGGATGACATCCAAAACATGCTCATTGAGACGGAGGAGAGTCTTAAGAAAGAGAAGGGCCCCAAGGATGTTCTTGCGGTGAGTGGAAAAAGCAAGAAGATAAGAAAGCGTGGCCGCAAAGGAAAAGGCAAAGGCCCGGTGACGCCCCAAGGTCCGGCCAAGGGTGCTCCCGTGGGTTCTAAGAAGAAGAAGAACCTGGCCACTTCCGAGACCGTGTGCTACTACTGTAGCAACAAGGGCCATTGGAAGAGAAACTGCCCAAGGTACCTAGCTGACAAGAAGGCGGGAACTGTCCAACCTTCTACCTCAGGTATATTTGTCATTGAAACCCTTCTCGCTACTTCTCACACAGATTGGGTATTTGATACTGGTTCGTGTGCTCACATTTGTCGAAATGTGCAGGTCCTAAAGAATAGAAGGCGGCTCGAGAAAGGCGAAGTTCAACTCCGCGTCGGTAACGGCACGTGCATCTCCGCTATGGCCGTTGGGAGCGTGGAACTAACTTTGCCTAATGGTTTTGTGTTGGAACTCAAGGATGTTTTTGTAGTTCCATGTATCACTCGAAACATTGTATCCGTTTCTTGTTTGGATTTGGATGGTTATGATGTTGTAATAAAGAACAAGTGCTTGACTTTGTTTCGTAATGAAGTTCGTTTTTGTGATGCACATTTATTGAATGGTCTTTATGTGCTCGATTCGAATGGATTTGTTTTGAGTGTTGAAAATGACAAAAGGAAACGCAAGGTTTCACATGAGAATGCGACTTTAATGTGGCATTGCCGCTTGGGTCATATCAACGAGAAACGCATCAAGAGACTACAATCCGTTGGTCTCTTGGATCAATTCGCTTTCGAGCCAATTGACACTTGCGAATCTTCTTTGATGGGTAAGATGACCAAAGCGCCTTTCCCCAACAAAGGGATAAGGGCAAATGGATTGTTAGATCTCATACATACTGATGTATGTGGACCTATGAGCATTTGTGCACGTGGAGGTTTCTCATACTTCGTCACGTTCACTGACGATTATAGTAGATACGGGTATATCTACTTGATGCGTCACAAATCTGAAACCTTTGACAAGTTCAAAGAGTTTAAGAGTGAAGTTGAGAACCAACTTGATCGAAAGATCAAGGCCTTACGATCCGATAGAGGTGGAGAGTACTTGAGCCATGAATTTGGCGATTATCTAAAGGAGTGTGGAATCGTTCCACAACTCACTCCACCAGGAACACCACAATGGAATGGTGTGTCCGAAAGGAGGAATCGAACTTTGCTTGACATGGTTCGATCGATGATGAGCCAAACTAATTTGCCTATGTCCTTTTGGGGTTATGCAATTGAAACCGCAGCTTTTACTTTGAACCGTGTTCCATCAAAGTCCGTTGAGAAAACACCCTATGAGCTATGGTTTGGTTCGAAACCTAGCATGATGTTTCTCAAGATTTGGGGTTGTGAAGCTTATGTGAAAAGGCTAGTGAGCGATAAGCTTGGACCCAAATCGGACAAATGTCATTTCGTAGGATACCCTAAGGAAACGAAGGGTTACTACTTCTATAACCGTGTCGAGAACAAGATAGTTGTTGCACGACATGCGGAATTCTTGGAAAAGGAGTTTATCTCAAGAAGAAGTAGTGGGAGCAACGTGGTTATTGAAGAAATTCAAGAACCACAACAACAAAACATACCTCAAGTAGGTAATGTGGTTGTTCCAAATATAGTGCCAAATGAGGTTGCACCGAACGAGATTGTAGTCGAACCCATTCCTCAAGTTGTTGTGGAAGAAGAGGTTCAAGAACAAGCTCCCTCAAATGAATACTCAAACATATCGCGTGTCGATAGTGTTGAGGACGCACCTATACTTGAAGTTCAAGAACAAAGCCCACAAACCGTTGTGGAGCAAGTTCAAGAACCTCAAGCATCTACCCTACGAAGATCGGCAAGGCCAAGTCGTCCACCTATAAGATATTTAGGTTTGCACGACGTTCTCGTCATGGAGAACAATGAGCCTTTGACCATTGATGACATGAAAAGAAAACCAGACTCCAAGGAATGGCTTAAGGCCATGGAATCCGAAATGCAATCCATGTATGACAACAAGGTATGGACCTTGGTTGATCTTCCCAACGGAGTAAAACCCGTTGAGAACAAATGGATCTTTAAAAGAAAGGTCGACATGGATGGCAACTTGACCATTTACAAAGCACGACTCGTAGCGAAAGGTTACAAACAAGTTCATGGTATTGACTATGAAGAAACCTTCTCGCCCGTCGTTATGTTCAAGTCAATTCGGATCATGTTAGCAATTGCCGCATTTTATGATTATGAAATATGGCAAATGGATGTCAAAACCGCCTTCCTAAATGGAAATTTGGAAGAGGATGTGTATATGACACAACCCGAGTGTTTTGTGGATCCAAAGAATGCTAACAAGGTATGCAAACTTCAAAGGTCCATTTATGGATTGAAGCAAGCATCAAGGAGTTGGAACAAACGCTTTGATGAAGAAGTCAAGAAATTAAACTTCGTTCAAAGCGAAAAGGAACCTTGTGTTTACAAGAGGATCAGTGGGAGCGTGGTTGTGTTTCTTGTTCTATATGTTGATGATATCCTCTTGATCGGGAATGATATCCCCGAGTTGAATGCAGTTAAGGATTCATTGAAGAAGGTGTTCTCAATGAAAGATTTGGACGAAGCCGCCTATATCCTAGGAATCAAGATCTATAGAGATAGATCGAGAAGGATGTTAGGCTTGAGCCAAGATGCATATATTGACAAAGTGTTGAACAAACACAACATGGCAAATTCCAAAAAGGGATTCTTGCCTATGTCACATGGCATTTTCTTGAGCAAGTCTCAAAGTCCGACCAATGATACAGATCGGGATTACATGAAGAAATTCCAGTATCCATCTGTGGTCGGATCGATTATGTATGCCATGCTATGCACTCGTCCTGATGTGGCACATCCGATTAGCGTGACTAGTCGATTCCAAGCCAATCCTGGCATGGCACATTGGACTGCAGTCAAGAATATCCTCAAATATCTCAAAAGAACAAAGGATAGCATTCTCGTATATGGTGGAGACCAAGAGCTCGTTGTAAGTGGTTACACCGATGCTAGTTTCCAAACCGATCGAGATGACTCAAAATCACAGTCCGGTTTCGTATTTCTGCTCAATGGTGGTGCCGTAAGTTGGAAGAGTTCCAAGCAAGATACTACGGCCGATTCCGTCACCGAAGCAGAATACTTAGCGGCTGGTGAAGCAGCGAAAGAAGGTGTATGGATCAAGGAGTTCTTGACCGAGCTAGAGGTGGTTCCAAGCATCTCAGGTCCAGTGGATATCTACTGCGACAACACGGGAGCCATAGCTCAGTCCAAGGAGCCTAGGTCTCACCAAAAGACTAGGCACATTCTACGACGATTCCATCTCATCCGTCAGTTGATCAATGATGGATGGGTCAAGGTCAAGAAGGTGGACGGTGCCGCGAACACAGCGGACCCTCTGACAAAGCCTTTATCTCGAGCCGCACATGAGTTGCACGTTGCATCCATGGGGATTAGGCGTATGCCTGAGTGGCTTTGAGTTGTATCTTTTATTACTAGGCTTTAGTATGAGACATGTATATTTTGGATATTACATTGAGTACTATGCACTTGCTAGAAGTCACCATCGATTGACTCTAGGCCAAGTGGGAGATTGTTAGAGATATGTCCTAGAAGCCAATTCATTAGGCTACTTCTATAGTTTATGTTATCGATGATTTCAGATCATTTGTTCTTTGATTTAATCGTTGACAGTTCATTCAGGTTGAGGATCTGAATTATAGATCACTGTTATTCATTTAGTGTTAGGAAATTGCCCAATTTTAATTTTGTGACTAATTACCCTTAATTAATCCAATTAAAACACAAGCAACACGAGATCTAGTACTTTAAGCAATAGACACAAAGAGAAAGAGGAGAAATCGATACCTCCCGCGAAATCGTATTCGCGGGGCTCGACCAAGGCATGGGAATTGATGGCGTGCCTTCTACACCGTCTCTACCACGTCTCGTAACCGCCCTCGAGTCCACCAAGGAGGATTAATCACGTTCTACAAGGTACGTGCTAGCATACTCAAAGAACAAGCCTAATCCCTATAGTTTTCTCTCTTGCATCAATCAACAACCTTGATTTAGTGGAGAGAAAATAGCTCAACACATGAGCAAAAGAGAGAAGAAGAGGGTGAAAAAGTGGCGGCCTCATGGGAGGAAATGAGAGGAGAGAGAAAGCTAGGTGGAGGCTCTCATAAGTGGTCCTTATATAGAGCACAAAACCTAATTGACCTCTTGCATAATTACAACTATGCCATCCCACCTACCACCATAATGGGCAGCCACGAAATGGGCCTTTATGGGCCATTTAACCCCTTCATTTGGACCATTAATTCATATAATTAAGGTCCCTCAACTTTGCTCTTTAATTGGGCTATATATTTGCTATTTAAATAACGGCCCAATTCATCAATATAACCATTTATATTAATAAGTGTTGAACTAAATTAATTATTAACTCATTAATAATTGTTTTAGGATTAGTTAATGCATTAATTTATTTCTATATGATCCATTGACTTAATTAATTATAACGGTTCGCAACGGTATATAATTAATTAATCAATCTTATCATATTTCCACAGAACTTACTGCTGTGAATAAATAAATAATGCACTGTGTGATTAATGTCCTATTTGTGTGACCCTTTGAGGATTTATGCTATGTTGGCCATGGAATTAAATCGTTATTTAATTCCAATAATCATAAGTGGTATCTAGCAACACGTTATGATTTCCAATTCGCATAAATAGTGTACTGCTACAATATTTCAATCCTGCATAAGAGAAAAAAATATTTCTCTATTTTGATTCTTATGTCTCACGATATCATCGTATAATCCAAGATAGGAATGTGTCATTCTTGCAGATTATACGTTTCTTGATCTAGAGTTGATCGCTTAGTTGCGCGCATACGATCCAACTCCATCAAGGGGCCCAAACAGATATCGTCACTCACTAAGTGAATTAATGAGGGACATACGATTTTCTTGATGATTAGCTTTTCCCCGCACAATTCAAGAGAACATAAATAAAGTCCGTCTAGCAGCCCTTATCGGGAATCAGCGGTAGACAATATTTATTGAACCTATCCTCATGTGGAAAAGATAAACATCTCAAACTTAGAACCAAAATCATAACGAAATAAACAATGACACTTAACACAATCCATATGTTTATTTCATTGGGTCAAGTCCTGTACTATGTTCCATAACATATACATATGCAATTAAGTTGGTAACTCTTTACCTATGATTAGTAGAACTTAATCATCACTTAACTTGCATACTAATCTTATATGATAATTAATGTTCCTTTGTTAATTATCAAGATTATGGACCGTTTAGATTTATTATTGTCATTCTAAAGAATGATCCACAGAGATCTACAATTCAGATCCTCAACCTGAATAATCTGTCAATAATAAACCTAGGAACAGATGATAATATATCATCCATAACATAAACTAATAATTAAGTCATTAAATTATTGACTTCTAGGACATAACTCTAACAATCTCCCACTTGGCCTAGAGTCAATCAGTAGTGACTTCTAGCCAACGAAGAATTGAGAACAATGTCATATATCTACATATATACATGTCTCGGACCTCAAAATAAATAATACGCTTATAGCTAGTTACTCATACGTCCACCACGTATGGATGCATAACTGCATCTCGTATACTGCTCAAGGTAGAGGTCGTGCTAGAGTGTTCGCTGTGTTCGCGAACCTATCCAAAAATTGTTTGACCATATGTATATATATTCTCCTATATATATTCTTGATCACCATCATATGATATCAAGTGATATCGTTATAGATTATATTTGAATCTCCAATGTAACATTGGGTTCTTTAGGAGTAAGTTATGGTTCGAGATGCATAGAACCATAATAACTCGACTAAGAACTCGATCCAAAATAAACTTCTTTTATTGCTTCACAAGTTGCTATGTATTTTACTTTGGTGACGGAAACGGTTGTAATTTTCCATTTAGAACACTTTCTAAACTTACAACACCACCTCTTAAGCAAAATATGTAGCTCAATCGTGATTATATCAATCCTTTGAAAAAATTTTATCAGTGTAACAACTTACAAGAGATTTCTTTCATCTTAAGAGATGAAACATTATATCACTCTTTCTCATAAGGTACTCGAGGATATCCTTGATTATCGTCCAAATGTGTCTCTCTTGTATCCATTTGACAACTGTTTGTCATATTCTTTGGATACTACACATTAGGGGGCATATGCATAAATATGGCGTACAAAATGAAACTCATAATGAAAGAATGCTTGAACTATTTCATGCACTTTCTTGAATTGAGTTGCAATAGACCGAGTTAAACACTCAAGTCATGCCATGTGACGTATAGTTAGACATCCTTTCTTGGAGTGTAACTTTCGTGTTTCTAGAACACTTCGTCAATATATGCATATTTGCTCAAACCTAACATCCACCATAATCTATCTTTATAGATTTTGTTTCCTAGGATTAGGTGATTTCGCCCAAGTTCTCATTTGAGAAAGCATTCTCCAAAGAGATCTCGACAATGTTCATTTTCTTAATGTTATTCCCAATTTAATGAATTGTTATCTTGAACAATACAAGTAATACAATTATGCTTCCACTGAATATCTTGTATATACAAGATACTTTTGACGAAGTTCAACTCCTTGACTTCATTGTCAAAACCTTTATTCCAATCTCCACAACACTTGCTTTAATCCATTTATGGATCCTTGAAGCATGCGTATGTTTTTAGCAATACATAAAACCTCGATTTGTGTCAAATGCACAACATCATCCTTCATTCATACGAAGAAGGCGGTTTTATGTGTTTTTCCATATATCAACATATATGAAATACAACTATTGCCAGAATGATCTTCATTGACTTTTACATAGCCACAAGCAAGAGGTTGTGCTTTGTACGTAGTCAACTAGTCATTGACTTAGACATTGCTACAAGCGAGAAGCCGCGCTTTGTACATAGTCGATTTGTTATCCATGTCGATCTTTCCTTTTGAAGATCTAAACGTGCTCGATGGATTGCTCCTTCATGAACATCAACCAAGGTCTATACCTTGTTGTTATACATGGATTTTATTTAAAGATCATATGAATTCAAACCATATATGTGGAATCGGATCGTTCCATCGTTTCCTTGTTTATCAACGGATTCTCATATGCTAAGTTTGAGAATGTCGTGAAGCCAATGCATCAAACGGCTTAGGCAATCAACTCTCGTTGATCTTTTATAGGATTGGTACTTGAGGTTCAAGAACTACTTCCACAACGATTTGTTGAACGAGTTCTTGACTCCTCATATATTCCATGAGTTTCTCAAACATCATCAACTCGTGAGATGGTTGAGTCCTCATTAGAAGGAGCGTACTATTAAACTTCTTTTCAAAACAACTTGTGAATGAAGTTCCGCTCAACTCCCACTAAGCACCATGTATGGAGTGACAAGTTTCCCATAAGAGTACTTCTTGTAGTGACGCATAAACTCCTTTAATGCTCACTTTACTCCCACTACTTCTTCTTGAGAGTTTCAATTCATCAAGACTACATTATGATTAGCAACAACTACTTTGTTCTTATCATATTCGTGGAAGTAGTGCCTTTTAATATAAAGCATCCTACAAATATTAAGTGTCTTATTTGGGTACAAGCTTATCAACAATCTTGAAATAAGCTTATCAACACCAAATCTTAAGAAGCATTATACTTAGAGATCAAAATCTCATAAGATATCTTCTTCAATAGACTTCGATGGAACATCATTCAGTGTAAACAATATTGTCCTCAAACATAATTCCCTAATACGAGTCGAATAAGTCCATTTGATTTATTACCGATCGAACTATACAAAATATTGTTCGATACCTCCATTCTTGGACATATTATTCCTCATGGAGCGAGTTATGAAACTAGTTTCATACTCTTTAGATAATATTTCAAATCATATGACTTAACTACTTACCATGATTAATTGTAAGACTTTTCTTTTTCCTTGAACGGTCTTTTTAACTTCACACTTGAACTCCTTTGAACTAGTCAAAAGGTTCATACTTATACCTTATCAAATAGATATGTTAATATCTACAATGATCGTTGGTTAAGTAGTAAAGTATCAACAACCTTTCATTGCACAAGTACTTATAGGTCTTTATACATCGATATGTATAAGTCCTAATTAATTCACTTGTCCTTAAACCTTCATAGGTTCAAGGTGCTTTTGTCATTTAACAAACATGATTCGCATATCAATCGATTGGAATCGAATTGAATTACGAGCTCTACGTTACGTAGACTCTCGTAATGCGATTCTCGTTTACTTATGTGACTAAGCGGTATATATAACATGAAAGTCAAATACTTTATGTCAAGTCTTACACATTCTATTTGTCATTCAAAAATTGTTTATCTATTTCAAGCAAATTCAGTCAAGATGCATGAAATCATATAAACAAATCCATAATAAAAGATCTTGTCTTTTACAAAACATAATCATCCATCATGGAATATGAAATGGAGATATTTTTTAGAGATTTTTAGAATTAAGGTATGCAACCTTCAATTCCTAAACAAACTCTTAACAAAGATAACTCTACGTATTCAATGGTAATGACTTAGATGAACAAGTCATTTCCTATACGGTGTTTACTTTACATCTCTCGAACTTTCTCTTATTCTTCATTGCTAATGCATTTCGTTAAATGTGAGCATATGAACTAGTATCAAGTTACTAGTGTAAATTAGAGATAGTGAGATAATTTGAACGACAAATACACTTTAGGATTAGAATTTTTCTAATCGTCACAATCATGGTATTTCGGACAACCTTTCAAATGCCTCCCACAAACGGCAAATGAAACATCTCATGTGACACATGGTCACAAATGAGGGTCTCGAAATTTCAACTCATACCTTGGTGAAGTATTTCTTGTATACTTAACCAATTACCTTTTTGCATCAACAAGTGTGCGAAGAAGGTAACATTATATCCTTTATAATTCCAAAGAGATCGTATGACAATATCAACAATCCTTGATATCGGAGATTAATATCTCTAGTCATCAATTAGCTACTTCAATCTTTCGATTTGTGAGCTAATGAAACATTCATATAACTTCTTTTAAAAGAATAATCTCTTGGTCAACTCATATTCTTTATACTCAATCATAAATGATGGAGTTAATATCTACTTTCTCCAAGAACACTTTCTTGAGTAAGCGGATGAGAACGTACGAGTTAATTTTAGTCCATATGAATTCGCTAATTCAAAGGTCTAAAAATTTCAAATGAGGATATTAAGCATACACTTTATTGAATAACTTTTCGCCAAAAGTCAATCAATCATCGCGTTGCTACGTTCGGGTAGTTTGAGGAAAGTTTTGAGAATTGACATACTCAAATTTCTCTTCACTAAGATCGTGTCTTAGGAATCGGTATTACTTCTTTAAGTGAATACTTTTAGAAACGAGTTTGTTAATTTTCAAAGATTGATCGCAACAAAATTAACAATTTAAACATCTATAACAAAATCAATTTACGGTCATTTAGTTTATGCAATTGTTTTATTTATAACAAATAAAACTCCCACTACAATTATTTAATGTCCCTAATGTAGTAGGTTTTCCAAGATCTCTATTTTCGTTGAGATGGTGCTAGCGTCGGCGTGACACCAAAAACAACTAGATAGAGTAGGTTCTCCAACCAATCATTCCATATGATTCTTGGTTTGTGAAATATCACATGTACATCCACAAACTTTGCCCCGATGTCCAATCCGATTAGAAAACATCGTTAAGTAACATTTCTCTATTTGCTCCTAGTAAATCCGATTTACACCCCGACACGGATGATGGAACACGATGTCCCGCGTCGGCGAGAATGCATCAATGAACGATCATACACGTTAGAAGGGGATAGAGAGAAGGAGGGCGATTTAACTTAATCATGTTTTGTTTGGGACTATCAATTAAGTGACACTTGTTTGGTGGTCATGTAAGCATACACCCATACCTAGCCTATGACAATTCATAGCAATCACAAGCAATCACATATAAGCATCTCACAGTTGTGGGTTTGTATGGCTCCCGCTTGCATTAGTTTCGCCACATCGTCCATGGAACAAAACTAATCTAATCCTTGTCCCTCCCACTAAATTCTATAAGGATCTAAATCCTATAAAATAAAGGAACAAAATACATGTGAAAAATATCCTACTCCCATCCTAGCCTTAGGGGCATGCAAGCCTCACAAGTTACATCAAAAATTAATCAACAAATTAATTAATTAATGGCACCAAAGGCCGCATTACAAACATTCACACATGCATTCAATTTACAACCATAAGGCATTGAGTCTTGAGCCATACTAAACCCACTATCCACCTACAAAACAAAGTTAGCACATACAAGCACTTTGTTTCCAATTAACGATTTTCAAGCATCTTTGCGTATCGTTTGCTATAAGTAAATTCCGTGTACAAAATCTCAATTTTAAACAACCAAACTTGTTTAAATTCATTTAGAAAGTTCTTTCAACATCCCATAACTGAAAGGAGATCAAACAAGGAGTTTTCTAATTAATTTCAACTAGTTTGAATACTTAGAAAAACAGTAATTTACCAAAAAACGTAACTAATGGAATCCAACAAAAACAACAGTTTTCGGTCTCCACAAATTCTCAAATAAATTACTTAAGCTCATTATCATAGTTGTGACTACCAGTAAAAATTTCAAGAAGAGATCTTAAACCATCTGGGAGAATCAAAAATGACAAATCTCTTACAAGTGCACGAAACACCGTTATGAGATTTTCAGCTTATCCTCTCAACCATTTGGTCTGTTAGACCACCTTCTATCCAGTTTTTATATATACAATATACATAGAAAAACTAGTTTAGACTATAGGCTATCCATCCATGAAAAGAAAAACAACCAAGTTCAGTTCAATAATATTAAGTTACATGCTAAACAATCAACAAATTCTGTACTGGAACAGACTGTCGATCGAAATGTTTTAACCTAGTTGAAGGTCCAAACTTCCACGAAAAATTATGAAATTAATTTTCCTGGAATCCTAACTCAAAATAGAACAACTCCATTTAAACAGAAATTTTAAAGGAGTTCTCAGTTGGTACAGTTTATTAGAACAATCGATTTGCTCAACAAACTGGATCTGACAAGATCTTCCTTTTCATACTTGAAAACCCACAAATTAATCCGAGTCATGCAACAATTTATACATGCTCAGAAAGAGCTTCAAGTCCTCTTTATTTCTAGCCATAGAACACTGGTACTTATATTCAAAATATAAATCTTTCAAGCCATTCAAACAGGACAGTGCGAGCAGAAACTGATTCAGCGCACTGTCGCCGTTTTATTCACAATAAATCTATACTAATTCAGAAAAATGTGAATCCAACGCCAAAAGAATCACAATCCAAAGATCTACAACTTTCATGTAGATGGAAAGATCTTCCCGAGAACATATCACATCGAAAAACGCGAAACAACACAGAAAATACCATTTCCAGACAGCAAACAAATGCATCATCTCTACTAATCCGTTAATTAGCCAATTTCTCTTAATTAAGTGTCAAAATAGCTTAAGTACGACCATGTGCTCTGATACCACTGTTAGGAAATTGCCCAATTTTAATTTTGTGACTAATTACCCTTAATTAATCCAATTAAAACACAAGCAACACGAGATCTAGTACTTTAAGCAATAGACACAAAGAGAAAGAGGAGAAATCGATACCTCCCGCGAAATCGTATTCGCGGGGCTCGACCAAGGCATGGGAATTGATGGCGTGCCTTCTACACCGTCTCTACCACGTCTCGTAACCGCCCTCGAGTCCACCAAGGAGGATTAATCACGTTCTACAAGGTACGTGCTAGCATACCCAAAGAACAAGCCTAATCCCTATGGTTTTCTCTCTTGCATCAATCAACAACCTTGATTTAGTGGAGAGAAAATAGCTCAACACATGAGCAAAAGAGAGAAGAAGAGGGTGAAAAAGTGGCGGCCTCATGGGAGGAAATGAGAGGAGAGAGAAAGCTAGGTGGAGGCTCTCATAAGTGGTCCTTATATAGAGCACAAAACCTAATTGACCTCTTGCATAATTACAACTATGCCATCCCACCTACCACCATAATGGGCAGCCACGAAATGGGCCTTTATGGGCCATTTAACCCCTTCATTTGGACCATTAATTCATATAATTAAGGTCCCTCAACTTTGCTCTTTAATTGGGCTATATATTTGCTATTTAAATAACGGCCCAATTCATCAATATAACCATTTATATTAATAAGTGTTGAACTAAATTAATTATTAACTCATTAATAATTGTTTTAGGATTAGTTAATGCATTAATTTATTTCTATATGATCCATTGACTTAATTAATTATAACGGTTCGCAACGATATATAATTAATTAATCAATCTTATCATATTTCCACAGAACTTACTGCTGTGAATAAATAAATAATGCACTGTGTGATTAATGTCCTATTTGTGTGACCCTTTGAGGATTTATGCTATGTTGGCCATGGAATTAAATCGTTATTTAATTCCAATAATCATAAGTGGTATCTAGCAACACGTTATGATTCCCAATTCGCATAAATAGTGTACTGCTACAATATTTCAATCCTGCATAAGAGAATAAAAGTATTTCTCTATTTTGATTCTTATGTCTCACGATATCATCGTATAATCCAAGATAGGAATGTGTCATTCTTGCAGATTATACGTTTCTTGATCTAGAGTTGATCGCTTAGTTGCGCGCATACGATCCAACTCCATCAAGGGGCCCAAACAGATATCGTCACTCACTAAGTGAATTAATGAGGGACATACGGTTTTCTTGATGATTAGCTTTTCCCCGCACAATTCAAGAGAACATAAATAAAGTCCGTATAGCAGCCCTTATCGGGAATCAGCGGTAGACAATATTTATTGAACCTATCCTCATGTGGAAAAGATAAACATCTCAAACTTAGAACCAAAATCATAACGAAATAAACAATGACACTTAACACAATCCATATGTTTATTTCATTGGGTCAAGTCCTGTACTATGTTCCATAACATATACATATGCAATTAAGTTGGTAACTCTTTACCTATGATTAGTAGAACTTAATCATCACTTAACTTGCATACTAATCTTATATGATAATTAATGTTCCTTTGTTAATTATCAAGATTATGGACCGTTTAGATTTATTATTGTCATTCTAAAGAATAATCCACAGAGATCTACAATTCAGATCCTCAACCTGAATAATCTGTCAATAATAAACCTAGGAACAGATGATAATATATCATCCATAACATAAACTAATAATTAAGTCATTAAATTATTGACTTCTAGGACATAACTCTAACATAAAATCCATGTATAACAACAAGGTATAGACCTTGGTTGATGTTCATGAAGGAGCAATCCATCAAGAACGTTTTAGATCTTCAAAAGGAAAGATCGACATGGATAACAAATCGACTATGTACAAAGCGCGGCTTCTCGCTTATAGCTATGTCTAAGTCGATGACTAGTTGACTACGTACAAAGCACAACCTCTTGCTTGTGGCTATGTAAAAGTCAATAAAGATCATTCTAGCAATAGTTGTATTTCATATATGTTGATATATGGAAAAACACATAAAACCGCCTTCTTCGTATGAATGAAGGATGATGTTGTGCATTTGACACAAATCGAGGTTTATGTATTGCTAAAAACATATGCATGCTTCAAGGATTCATTAATGGATTAAAGCAAGTGTTGTGGAGATTGGAATAAAAGTTTTGACAATGAAGTCAAGGAGTTGAACTTCGTCAAAAGTATCTTGTATAGACAAGATATTCAGTGGGAGCATAATTGTATTACTTGTATTGTTCAAGATAACAATTCATTAATTGGGAATAACATTAAGAAAATGAATATTGTCAAGATCTCTTTGGAGAATACTTTCTCAAATGAGAACTTGGGCGAAATCACCTAATCCTAGGAAACAAAATCTATAAAGATAGATTATGATGGAAGTTAGGTTTGAGCAAATATGCATGTATTGACGAAGTGTTCTAGAAACACGAAAGTTACACTCGAAGAAAGGATGTCTAACTGTACGTCACATGGCATGACTTGAGTGTTTTAACTCGGTCTATTGCAACTCAATTCGAGAAAGTGCATGAAATAGTTCAAGCATTCTTTCATTATGAGTTTTATTGTGTACGCCATATTTATGCATATGCCCCAATGTGTAGTATCCAAAAGATATGACAAACAGTTGTCAAATGGATACAAGAGAAACACATTTGGACGATAGTCAAGGATATCCTCGAGTACCTTATGAGAAAGAGTGATATAATGTTTCATCTCTTAAGATGAAAGAGAGCTCGTGTAAATTAATTACACTAATGCTAGTTTTTCCAAAGATTGATATAATCACAGTTGAACTACATATTTTGCTAAAAGGTGGTGTTGTAAATTTAGAAGGTGTTCTAAATGGAATATTACAACCGTTTCCGTCACCAAAGCAAAATACATAGCAACTTGTGAAGCAATAAAAGAAGTTTATTTCGGATCGATTTCTTAGTTGAGTTATTATGGTTCTAAGCATCTCGAACCATAACTTACTCCTAAGAGCCCAATGTTACATTGGAGATTCAAATATGATCTATAACGATATCACTTGATATCATATGATGGTGATCAAGAATATATATAGGAGTATATATATATATATATATAGTCAAACAATTTTTGGATAGGTTCGCGAACACAGCGAACACTCTAGCACGACCTCTACCTTGAGCAGTATACGAGATGCAGTTATGCATCCATACGTGGTGGACGTATGAGTAACTAGCTATAAGCGTATTATTTATTTTGAGGTCCGAGACATGTATATATGTAGATATATGACATTGTTCTCAGCGATAATTGGTGTAGCAAAAAGACTAGGTGTATTGATCTCATTCTCTCTCTCATACCCGAAAAACAATTTTCTACCGTCAGATATTTTAGGTTCTGAGAGTTTATCGCTGAATAAAACTGTAGCAATGATGCAGAACTTCTAGCACAGGGCAACTGTTATGGTAAGCTAGTTGTGTCTGCATATTGACATAAATCTGCTAAAGCAATAGCATACAAACATAGAAAGTTATTTTTTGTTGAGTACTAGTATTTGGTCATATTTGTTTCTTAATTCATATATGTTATGTTTTAGTTTTATGGCAATTAGAAAATAAGAAAACAATTGTTATTCTAGGCAGTATTGTATTAGGAAATATATTTCTTACTATGTAATAGATGTAATAGTAGTATAAAGTAATGAAAGAAAACAGAAAATGGTGTAGCAAGATTTACACACCACAAAAATTTTCTCTCTGTTCTGTCTGTGATCATTGTGAATTGAGTTGATTATTTGAGTATTTCCAACAATTGGTATCAGAGAGCAGTATTATGGGAGACAACAACACCGAGATAAAGAAGACTCCACCACCGAAAGTACTGGTGAGAGGAGGTGGTGTGCCAATCCAGTATCCCATGTTGAACCATGAGAATTATGGCTTGTGGGCTATAAAAATGAAGATCATCATGCGATCCCTGTGTGTATGGGAAGCAATAGATGGTAGTGCATCAGTTGATGTAGAGAAGGATCATGGTGCCATGGCAGCGATCTCTCAAGCCGTGCCAGATGATGTGATGATGACAATTGCTGAAAAGAAAACAGCGAAGGAGACGTGGGAGGCAATCAAGAAAATGAGTATAGGTGAGGACCGTGTCAAAAAAGCAAGGGCACAAGTCTTAAAGCGACAGTTTGATCGGATTGTTATGGATGATTACGACAACATTCTTGATTTTTCAAGGAGATTTACTTGTGTTGTGAGCGAGATTCGCTCTCTTGGAGAAGAATTGAAAGAAAGCACTGTAGTTGAAAAATTATTTGGAGTTGTCCCTGATAGGTTTCTTCCCATTATTGGTACCAAAGATCATTCGGGGGACATGACCACGATGTCTATTACAGAGGCAATAGGGCGATTGCGAGTCTTTGAGGAAAGTTTGAAAGGGAGACGCAAATTTGAGAAAGAAGAAGAGCAGTTGTTATTGACACGCGCACAGTGGGAAGCATTAGCTCTAAAAGAAAAGAAAGACGTTGAAAGAAAAAGGCCATATAAAAAATTTGACAAGTCGAAGGTTAAGTGTTTCAATTGCTTAGAATATGGTCACTTTGCTTCTGAATGCACCCAATTTCAAAAGGAGAAGGCATATGTGGTAGAAGTGGAAGATGATGAACCTGCCTTACTGATGCTTGAAGCAAGTGAGTTGATGTGAAATCCGACACGACTAGCTTAGGGAAGTGAATGTTATGGTAAGCTAGTTGTGTCTGCATATTGATACAAATCTGCTAAAGCAATAGCATACAAACATAGAAAGTTATTTTTTGTTGAGTACTAGTATTTGGTAATATTTGTTTCTTAATTCATATATGTTATGTTTTAGTTTTATGGCAATTAGAAAATAAGAAAGCAATTGTTATTCTAGGCAGTATTGTATTAGGAAATATATTTCTTACTATGTAATAGATGTAATAGTAGTATAAAGTAATGAAAGAAAACAGAAAATGGTGTAGCAAGATTTACACACCACAAAAATTTTCTGTTTTCTTTCATTACTTTATACTACTATTACATCTATTACATAGTAAGAAATATATTTCCTAATACAATACTGCCTAGAATAACAATTGTTTTCTTATTTTCTAATTGCCATAAAACTAAAACATAACATATATGAATTAAGAAACAAATATTACCAAATACTAGTACTCAACAAAAAATAACTTTCTATGTTTGTATGCTATTGCTTTCTTATGTTTTAGTTTTATGGCAATTAGAAAATAAGAAAGCAATTGTTATTCTAGGCAGTATTGTATTAGAAAATATATTTCTTACTATGTAATAGATGTAATAGTAGTATAAAGTAATGAAAGAAAACATAAAATGGTGTAGCAAGATTTACACACCACAAAAAATTTCTCTCTGTTTTGTCTGTGATCATTGTGAATTGAGTTGATTATTTGAGTATTTCCAACAGCAACCACAGAAAAGCTTTTCAACAAAAGCCTGATCTTAAATGTACCCAGCCAAGATACCCCTTGAGGCATGGAAGATTTATAACCTCAATGTTGTCAATAGAATCGTAGATGCAAGTGAGTAAGGCATCTACAAGAGACGTACAGGTGAAAACACCAAGAGGCAGTGAACTCTTTAATTAGGTATCGTCGTGTACGTAGTCACAATTAAACTCTTTAATCTGGTATCGCAGTGTATGAAATCACAATCACAATTCAACCTAAATAGTCACAATTAAAAGAGTACAGGTCATTGTGTTGGTTCTGTTTGGATCGTATGAGAATAAGAGTAGGATTAGTTATTCATGATTAAAATTGTTAGTCTCAAATTTTTAAGAATAAGTTTAATTTCAGAATAAAAATTTTGTTTGGATGATGTAAGAATAACAACGAGCTTTATCTTTAACCGTTAACAAACTAAAATTTTAATCTCACTTCTTATTCTTACATCTAGTCAGATTAACTAATCTTACTTTGATTCGGAATAAGCCTTTAATCCTAAACTGTTTGGATTGTCTCTTAATCCAGATTAGCTATTTAGTCCAAAATAACTCTTATTCATGACTATCCAAACAGAACTTTTTTTGCACACACCATTTTTATGACTAAAAAGGGGGCACACATAACCAACCTAAACAGTCTAGAAACAAGAAGGATAATCCATAAACAACCTTGCACACACCATATTATAATAACAGCTGAGCAATTACACTAGATCAAGAGAATAATCCATCAAGTTTAGATTTCTGTTACTGACAAAATCCTATTTCTACATAACACCCAAAATAATTAGAAATCAACCAATAGACTTAACCAACAATAAGTATTCAATCACAAGTAACAAACAAATTAAACATAAACCAAACCAAAATTGTGAAAGAACAGATAAAACCTGCCAGAACAGTCACGAGGTCACGCCTTAATTTCCTCTTTGAAATCGGACATAGGTAAAGTTGAGACAGAGATGGTGGCACCAGGAGGAGACGAGACGACTGAGAGGGTCGAGAGAGAACCTAGAGTTCAGTCGTGAAAAGTCTAGTGCGAGTTTTTGCCTGGAAGAGAGAACCTAGTGTCTTGAGTCTTGACTTGAGAGAGGCTTCGTGCGCGAGAGAGAACTAACGGGAGCGTTATTGTCGCCTCTCAAAGCGAAGGATCGCACGATCTTAACAACAATCCAACGTTTCAGAGATGCGAAATAAAACTCTATTTTATGTTGCAAAGCATGGTACGTTTGGTACCCTAACGGAAATAAACATGCCGATGCCGTCTTTGCGGACGTATCCTGCCTGCTTGCGGGAATTGATTTATACGCTCCTTAATAAAAAATTGATAAAACACTCCTTTTTAAACTAAAATATTCCTAATTAATTGAGGTTCTGTTTGGATAGTTAGGAATAAAGGCTATTCTAGACTAAATAGCTATTCGAGACTAAGAAACCATCCAAACAGTCCAGGATTAAGAGCTTATTTTTAATCAGACTAAGATTAGTTAATCCGATATTTTATTAGAATAAGGGTTGAGATTAGAAAGAAAAGCTCATTATTTATTTTTTCCTCATCCAAACAAAAAGTCTTAATCTGAGATTAAGCTTATTCTTAAGAATTTAGGATTAAGAATCTTAATCCTGAATAGCTAATCTTACCCTTAATCTCATACGATCCAAACAAAGCCTGAAACTATTACAATAATGATGATATTTCTAAACAGTACTTTCAATGTACTTTTAATTAATTAGGAATATTTTAGTCTAAAAGGAGTATTTAATTAATTTTAAGGTGTGTAAATCAACGAAATCTGAAGTGGTGGAATCCATTTTCCCAGATTTTTCTCATTAGTCATTACTGATCTGATGTTACGCTATGTTTCAACTTATCACATGCTAACACAGATTAGACTGGTTTAGGGCTAAGATATTTTTCTATGAGAGGATATGGTCTCATGATATGAAAAAAATATATTTTCGAGCCCAAATTTTACTGGCACATAAATGTAGGCCCATTTGATCTTGTCACAAAATAATAATGAAAGAAATAATATTCATTAATGTATTAATGATAAACAAATCCAGTTATCCACCTTCCAATCTAATTTTAAATGAACTTAAGGAATTATAAGTGTCATCGGCAAATATACCATCCCAGTCATCGCTAAATACAAAGTGAACATATACAGCAAATAAGGTGAACATACAGACGATCTAAGTGAACACTTACAAATAAATAAGTGTTGTCATTACTTGTTCAGAAGTTTACATGCATATTCAACTTATTTTCATTGAACTTATTTATTTGTATGTATTTACTTAGATCATCTATATATTCACTTTATTTGTTGTATATGTTCACTTTATATTTAGTCATGGCAGAGATGACAAAACTACAGATGGCACTAATCAATTTCCAATGACTTCACTAGAGCCCAAATAAACTACAGGAATAAATTGACTGCAGTGCACCATGTTATAATTATTATGGCCTATAATAATAAATGTGAACCGGGTTTAATTATTAAATTTATCTAAAGGGTGCATCAGATTTTGATGGAAAATCTGATGGACCATGTTCATTTAAATTTTGATCCCTTCAATTGCCTTGGTATTATTTAAAATATTCTGTCATAATTTGGCATCTATTCACTCATTTTCGCCCAAAAAAGAAAAATAGACAGAATATTAAAAAACGCCATTAATCTTCCATCAAGAAATACCAAGGAAAATTGGAGAAGATCGATTTTCCGCCTTACGATGTCGTCTCTCCAATCTTGTAAGTTCTAACTCATGAATGTATTTAATTTTATATGAATTACGTTGAAACTGGGTAATTTTTCTGAAATATTATAATAAATTAATATTTCAAATATCTATCATTTGGTATCGGAGCGGTACGTAATTTCATATAAAATTACTACAAATTTTTCGAATTTAATTTCTGAAATTCAATGATAAATATGTATTTGATGGATTTTTAATAGAATTATTTTCATATAAACTTCTTTTGTGTGCACACTATGAAGTTGTATAACATATATATCTCTTTATGATTAAAATAATATACATACAATTCTCCCTCTCTGTCAATCACGAGGGCGTGGCACACACAAAGGAGAAAGTTTCTGTTGTTGATTGTATGCAACTTTTGGGTATAGTTTTCTAGTCCAAACCCTATCTTAACTCTTATTTTCTGTTGGATCAGGAAATGTATAACAAGTGAGGACGTATGCTTATATTCCTAAATTGTATCCGATCAATTGTTTTATTTCGATTCCTTTTGCGCATCACGCGTCTGGTCCCACTGAAGAGACGCTATGGTGTTCAATTAGACAAATTAGGAAAATTATATTACTTAGTCCTCAATTTTGTTATGTATACGTCACTTTATACAGTGACTTTTCTATATGATTTAATAATTCATATAGTTTATCATATAATATTATTTTATGTATTTATTTTCAAAACCATATACAAAGTTTGTATGGTTTTACATATGATAATATTATACATATATGATTCTATATTATATATACCAAGTAACCCAACGGTACTATGTTATATATAATTTATTTTCATATTAATTTACTTTTAATAAATGGTCGTTATCAATTTTACCAACTTTAATTGTGACCGCCATTTTATTAAAGAAAACTATGTTTTACATTATGTCTATTGTATTACTTATGTTTACATTTAATAAATTATAAATGTCAATTTTATCAACTTTAATTGTCAAGTATAATTTATTAGATGAAATTTTTAATTTATGTTCAATTTATTTCTGCCCAACGGTGATATGAATTGATTTTAGTGGATCAACTATCAAACCTGAAATATTAATTGGCGTTTTATTATTTCAGATTAATTAATTATTAGTCCCCTAATTATAGTTGATCTAATTTATTTAATTTTATATGTCTGTGGATTTTAGTTAATAGTAAGCATTTTATTTGTCATGATGAATTTTCAGCATTGAACAATATTAGTACCCAAATGTCTGAAATACCATTGTTGAATGGAACTAATTTTTCAACTTGGAAAGAGCAACTCGAGATATGTCTTGGTGTTCTTGAAATGGACCAAGCATTACGTATGGATAAACCTGAGAAACCAAAGGATGATGCTGCAGATGAAGCAAAAACTGCTTATGCAAAATGAGAGCGTTCTAATCGAATGTCTCTCATGATTATGAAAGGCACAATTTCTTTGGCGATTCGGGGAGGCATTCCTGAAAAGAATGTTGCTGGTGAACTTTTTACTGCTAAAAAATTTTTAGCCTCTGTTGAGGAGCAGTTTAAGAGTACATCAAAGGCTAATGCAAGTGCTCTCATAATGAAAATGCTCACTACCAAGTATAATGGGACTAGCGGTGTACGTGAACATATCATGATGATGAATGATATGGCCGCAAAATTAAATGGCATGGACATGGCAATTTCTGAGGGATTTTTGGTTCATTTCATTATGACTTCTCTTCCTGCTCAGTTTGGTCCATTCAAGATCAATTACAACACGCAGAAAGAGAAGTGGAAAATGATCGAATTGATTGCCATGTGTGTTGAAGAAGAAGAAAGGTTTAAGACTGAAAAACCTGACTTTGCACATGCTGCCATTGAAAGTTCAAAACAGAAAAAGAACAATGGTAAAGGAAAGAATAAGAATGATGCTGGTCTTGGTGTTAACAAAGCAAGTACATCTGGTACAAAACGTGTTTTTAAGTGCAATCACTGCAAGAAACCTGGACACGTAAGGAAGGAGTGTACCAAGTTCAGAGCGTGGCTTGCCAAGAAGGGTAATGATTTTAATTATATGATTTGTGAGTCCCTTTTAATTGATGTTCCCTTAAATACGTGGTGGGTTGACACTGGTGCCTCTGTGCACATTACGAACTCATTGCAGGGATTCCTTTCCGTGAGGATGCTGGAAAAGGGAAAAAGGAAGCTTAAAGTTGCCAATGGATTAGAGGCTGAAGTGGAGGCCGTAGGAACTCTTCGTTTAGTCTTAAAGAGTGGCTTTATTCTCTATTTACATGATGTAGTTTATATTCCTAGTGTGATTAGGAATTTAATTTCTGTTTCTAGACTTGATGTGTGTGGTTTTATGTTTCAGTTTGAAAATAATGAGTTGAGATTATATCATAACTCCAAGTTTGTTGGTTCTGGATTATTATGTGACAATCTATATAAATTATGTTTGGATTCTTCCTTTTCTGATTCTTTATTATCCCTGAATGTTAATTGTGTTGATCACAAACGTGGCACAAAGAGAAATCGTGATGTTGGATATTCTTCCAAATTATGGCATCGCAGATTGGGTCATATTTCAAGAGATAGAATGCAACGTCTCATTAAAAATGAAATTCTCCCAACATTAGATTTTTCTGATTTTGAAAATTGTGTTGAATGTGTTAAGGGAAAATTTGTTAAGGGAAATAAGAAAGGAGCCACTCGAAGTGGGGGACTATTGGAATTAATTCACACCGATATATGCGGTCCTTTTCCCACTCCGAGTTTAAACGGACACAAATCATTCATTACTTTTATTGATGATTACTCACGCTATGCTTATCTGTTCTTAATTTCTGAAAAATCTGAGGCACTAGACAAATTTAAGATTTTTAAGGCTGAAGTTGAAAATCAACATAATCTTAAAATTAAAGTAGTGCGATCAGATAGAGGCGGTAAGTATTATGGTAGGCACACTGACTTGGGTCAAAGTCCAGGTCCATTTGCTTTGTTTTTTCAAGAAAGTGGTATTGTTCATCAATTCTCTATGCCGGGTGATCCTCGGCAAAATGGAGTGGCTGAAAGGCGTAATCGTACATTAATGGATATGGTACGAAGTATGATATGCAATACTACTTTACCAGAATTTTTGTGGTCCGAGGCTTTAAAAACAGCCACACATGTTCTCAATCGAGTTCCTAGTAAATCCGTTCCAGCAACACCTTATGAATTGTGGACTGGAAGAAAACCACAACTAGGATACTTACGTGTGTGGGGCTGTCCTGCTGAAGCAAAAGTCTACAATCCACAAATTAAGAAACTGGATTCCAAAACCGTTAGTTGTTCTTTCATAGGATATCCAGAGAGGTCCAAAGGTTTTAGATTTTATTGTCCCTCGCATACCACTAGAATAGTTGAGACAAGACATGCAGTATTTTTTGAAAATGACAACATTAGTGGGAGTAATGAAAAACGAACTATAAACCTCGATGAAGAAGATCGAATTTATGTTCCAACTTCGGTCATTTCAGAGGCTACAAGTTATGTTTCTCCATTATTACTAAATGAAGGTACTAATGTTAATAATGTTCTTAACAATGAAGAAGTACCTTTGCTGCCACAAGAACGTTTACGCAAGTCACAAAGAGAACGAAAATCTGCAATACCTGATGATTATATTGTATACCTTACTGAAGAAGGTGGCGATATAGGTCATGGAGATGATCCTATCTCCTTCAAGGACGCCATGAAAAGTGATAAGTCATCTCAGTGGCTGGAAGCCATGAATGATGAGATGAACTCAATGCAACAAAATGATGTTTGGGATCTTGTTGAGTTACCTAAAGGTGTTAAACCCGTAGGATGCAAAATGGTTTTACAAAACTAAAACTGATTCTCATGGTAACATCGAAAGATACAAGGTCCGATTAGTTGCTAAAGGCTTTACGTAACAAGAAGGTATACATTATGATAATACTTTTTCTCCTGTCTCAAAGAAAGATTCGTTACGAATTGTTTTAGCTCTTGTAGCTCATTATGATCTTGAGTTGAATCAAATGGACGTGAAAACCGCATTCCTTAATGGTGACTTGCATGAAGAAATTTTCATGAAACAACCTGAAGGTTTTGTTGTTAAAGGCAAGGAACATATGGGATGCCGGTTGAAACGATCAATTTATGGGTTAAAGCAAGCTTCAAGACAGTGGTATCTCAAGTTTGATGAGGTCATAACAGAATTTGGATTTCAAGAAAATACTTTTGATCAATGCATATATCTCTAGGTTAGTGGGAGAAGATTTATCATTCTTGTTTTGTATGTGGATGACATTTTGTTAGCAAGCAGTGATTTAGACATGTTGTACGAGACAAAACGCTTTCTTTCAAAGAAATTTGAAATGAAGGATCTTGGTGAAGCCTCTTATGTCATAGGCATTGAAATCCACTGTGATCAGTCTCGTGGTCTCTTAGGTTTATCACAAAAGGCATATATCGAGAAAATGCTTAAGCGCTACAATATGCAAAATTGTTCTCCAAGTGTTGCTCCCATTTTCAAAGGTGACAAATTCAGCAAGGCTCAATGTCCCAAAACTGAATCAGAACGTAAACAAATGGAAAAGAATGAGTATGCTTCGGTTGTTGGAATCTTAATGTATGCTCAAGTTTGCGCACGTCCTGATATTGCGTTTGTAGTTGGCATGCTCGGCCGATATCAATCAAATCCAGGACTGGATCATTGGCGAGCTGCTAAGAAAGTCTTACGCTATTTGCAAGGGACCAAAGACTACATGCTTACTTACAGAAAGTCCGATAACCTTGAGGTCATTGGTTATTCCGATTCGAATTTTGCTGGATGTGTAGACACAAAGAAATCCACATCAGGATACATATTCATGCTTGCAGGGGGACCAATTTCATGGAAGAGTGCCAAACAGTCCTTAGTTGCATCTTCCACAATGCAAGCAGAATTTGTGGCGTGTTTTGAAGCTACAGGTCAAGCGGTTTGGTTGAAAAATTTCATACCTGAACTTCAAGTAATTGAAAGTATTGCAAGACCACTCACGCTATTTTGTGATATTGAGGCTGCTGTTTTCTTCTCTAAAAACAACAAGTCCAGCGGTGCTACTAAATGGATTGACATCAAATATCTTGCTGTTAGAAGGAAAATTAAGGATAATGTTATTGTCATACAACACATCAATACAAGATCTATGTTAGCTGATTCTCTAACAAAAGCACTACCACCTACTCTTTTCAAAGAGCATGTAGCCGGCATGGGTTTGGTTAGTGATTTGTGATGTTGTAATGAACAATTATGTATTAATTAAGTTATGTATTGAAGCTTCATTTATGTATTGACTGAATTTATATAGTTTGCTTATTTCTTATGTTTGCGCATTAATGTCCAGTTACTAGGTTGAGTGACCTAAGAGAGTCTAGTAAAGCCAAGCTCGTCCGTAGCAGTAGTAGTAGGAGTGGTAAGCAGAGGCCTTTCAGTCTGCACCGAAAGCTTTTGGTCAACAACTTCAAGGGTACTGATTCTTTGAAGCAGCGGGATAGCCTTATATATAAGCAAATATACTTATGTAGATCAAATGAATTTAATTAACCATATGTTGGAAAGAATACCATTCTATAATTAATAGGGATCAAATAACAGTTTTAGTTATTTTGATTATATTAGTTTAGTTTGGTATTTCTAACTGAACAAGGTTTATGTTTTATTGGTCAATTTTAAATTCGAGTTTCATTATGATATTTATAGGCCAAGTGGGAGAATGTTATAATTATTATGGCCTATAATAATAAATGTGAACCGGGTTTAATTATTAAATTTATCTAAAGGGTGCATCAGATTTTGATGGAAAATCTGATGGACCATGTTCATTTAAATTTTGATCCCTTCAATTGCCTTGGTATTATTTAAAATATTCTGTCATAATTTGGCATCTATTCACTCATTTTCGCCCAAAAAGAAAAATAGAAAGAATATTAAAAAACGCCATTAATCTTCCATCAAGAAATACCAAGGAAAATTGGAGAAGATCGATTTTCCGCCTTACGATGTCGTCTCTCCAATCTTGTAAGTTCTAACTCATGAATTTATTTAATTTTATATGAATTACGTTGAAACTGGATAATTTTTCTGAAATATTATAATGAATTAATATTTCAAATATCTATCACACCAATGATTGTCCGATGTAGGATTGGAAAAAGAAAATATTTACCAGCAAGCACTAGAAGCAAGAGAAAATTTTATTTATTGAAGTTAAAAAAAATTACAATGTGATAGTAGAATTGGAAAAAAATTATAAACTTTGTAATAAATAGAATAAAACAGGTACTTTATTCATTCATTTTGCTTCTTTTGATGGAACAATGACAATTAGAACTTATATATATATACTACCCTGAACAATCACTCATAACAGATTAGAGCGCGCATACAAACAAATTTATCCGCAAACACATTAATTATCTGCCTTTTCAGTTACCATGGCAATTTCAGGATTGCTACGGAACCTGGCAACGGCGCAATCAGTGGCAAAGATGGAGGAAGAGGAGTAATTGTCTGCACCGGTCATCACCGGCATGTTCTTCCTTACATCCAACTTGTTAACATAGTCAGGTCGGTAAGTCTGACCAAGTACACCATGGACGTCATCGCTAAGTGAATGGAACTTGAAGGACAGGTCGAGGTGGGCCAGGCTATCGTCGGGCGTTACCCCATAGCTGTGGATATCGGATTCCTTCTTTGTGATGGGAACGGCTTTAGCAATTATTGTAAAGACTCCCCTCAAATCAACAATAATTCCATTTGTTTCTGATGTACGTGTAAGGGAGAGAGAAGGAACTGTAGTTGGGATCCATTTAGCATTCAAATCGGTTGGTATATTAATTTGCTCCCCGTCGAAGGTAATAGCGAGGCGATCAACACTGTCGTTCCAGGTCATGGTCTTTTCTACACCGAAGTAAAGCTGGTGGTTGTCACCGAACATAATGCCCAGAGCCTGAACCCAGGTGAAGTCGCGATTTTTCTCTGGGTTGTGTTTACCAATGAAGTGAGCGTTGATGTGCAGACCCTTTTCAGATACTATGCAAAAGTCTTGATCCTTTTTACCATGGAAATAAAAGTTGTTTCCATCAGCACCGGTAAAGCGAGGATCACCACAGACGTACCCTGGTATACCCAGGTCGCAAACTGTACGAATTCAATAACACACAAACAGAACAGATAGTTAAGCAAATGTTGAGATGAGATCTGTTTACAATGAGATTATTTTGACAATTACATACTATATATTGAGCTTTAAATTTAAACCATATATAACAGCTTGAGAGTAATAAGAGAAAACTTTTGTAGGTGTGCTTACGGCAGAAGGTCTTGCAACCAGGGCAAATTCCAACACACTGGTTGCGGCAGCGGTGGGGGCAGGGGGCGTTGCAACCCTTAGTCTTCTTATCATCCTGGCAAGTAACCAGCACATCGCGTTTACCAAACTGACTACCGAATACTTTGGCGCCCCGCGGGAGTGTGTCATTGGCAGCTGAAACTGCAACCATAAGGAGGCAGCCTGAGAGGAAGATGATGGTTATCGCCCACGGACGTGCAAGCAATGCAGCCATGGAGATTTTTTGGATACTGATTAGAGGAGGCCTCGAGTGTATATGTAAGTATGTTGAACGGAGATTAATTTGGATATGCTAAAGGCTAGGGAACCTAGCCATTTTATAGGGTTCAACAAAGTTGGTCAATGGTTGACTAAGCAATTAAAAGGAGTAAGTAAATGAATAACTAATATTAGTATCGTGGACTTCTTTTGACTTAAGAGAGGGGTAAGGTTGAATTGAGTAAATTGGGGATAGAGCAAAGGTGAAGTGTATGTGCTGTCGTCCCATTTATGTATGGCTACTTGGCTATATTTACGGGTCAAATCTATGGGTTTAATACGTATTTTACACTAATTTTACAGTTCCAACACATATTAGAAGGCTTCGAAGAAGTTGGTGAACCTTGAATTTTACGAAATGGGAAATATGTAAGCGAAAATTTTTGCGCATTGTGGGTCGACCAGACGTTGAGTAGATGCTAAGCCGTCTTTACTTCGTTTTCATGTGTAAGTTTCCTTCACACATATTTCATTAATTAGTCTTACTAGTTGTAGTTAATAAAATTTTACAAATGTTCATCTTAGTTCTTTTGTTTCAAGAAAAAAAAAATGTAACAAGCACAAGTAGCCCAAATTTCTGTATGTTATCATAAAAAACAGCTGAATAAGAATAACCATATGTTACCCCATCCATAACTTCTGAGTTATTGGCTTCTTTTGGAACAATCGGTCTTTTAATATTTTGGGAAGTCCACAAATGTAATCTGTAATTACTCCTTACCGAGTGTAAATTGTGCTTTTTATGTTGGCTTAATACAATTAATCAAGCATGCATGTAGCAAGTTTCTTTGTCTTGACCATAAAATTTTCGAACAAATCAAATAGAAAACATGGAACGAGTTTTAATAATTAATTCAGCTTTTATATATGCAGTGTGTTTCTTCCAATGTATTTTTTTCTTAATGAAAATTTAATAGCATGTTTTTTTTATTTTTTTTTTTTGATAAAAGTATCCCAAACCAGGATACATGCATCCATTAAGCATGCCAAATTCTTACAAAAGAAAAGTCACACAGAAAGTGACTTAAACCGTAAAGTAATCTACCCCTACTCCTACACCAACCGTTAGTCATCAAAATAAAATCTTTTAGTGACAAGTTACAAACCAAAACAACCAACCAACACATAAAGAAAAAAAAACTGAAAAATTAGTCCAAAAGGTCTTCATCTTCAGTTGCTTCTTCTCGCTATGTGTTGTTTTACAGAATTCCAACCCAAGTTATGTACCAGAAGCTGAAAAGATCACACTCAGTCCAGCAGATCTTCATCTGCCTCAGCAGCACCCTGCTCGTCCTTACTTGAGTGAAATTATGCTCCATACCTGTCTTATGGCCCGTCCAAAAGTAGTATAGACTTAAAATAGTAATATAGATACTTGAAGTATGGATACTACCAATAATTCTATCATGTTGAAAAGTGAACTTATTTCTAAAATCCCACATTTCCCACGTAAAAGCTGCTAGCAAAGGTTTAAAGTAATCTTGCTTTTCTTTAGTAAGAGAACAGCTATAGTGCCAAAGCTCTTTTAACGTGCCAGAAGTCACTAAAATTCCCTTGTTATTAGAACTATTAACAATTGACCAAAAACGAAAAACTGCTGGACAATGTAAAAATAAGTGATCAGCTGACTCTGCTTGCCCGCATAAACAACAAGCATTACTCCCTTGCCAACCCCTTTTAAGCAAGCTGTCCTTAGTTAAAATTCTCCCTTCCAATGCCAACCACATAAAAAGCTTAAATTTTAAAGAAATTTTAAGGGGCCAGATGGTATCCTTCTTATTAAACTTAATTCCACCCGAACTAAGAAATCTATACAAAGAACTTACAGTGTACTGTCCCGATTTATGCCACTTCCAAATAATTTCATCCTCCTTAGTGTTAAAATCATAACCCCTTAATAATCCTAACAGTTTCATTTTTTCCTCCCTTAGAGCAGTAGAGACCCTTCTCTGTAAAAAGAAATTAATATTGCCTCCCCTCCAAACCTGAGCCACTGTGACTTGTTTCTTTTTGGTTTTGGCTAACATTTCAGGAAAATCCCTGGCCAAAACCCCCATGTTTGACCAACTGTCCCACCAAAAATTAGTTAGCTTACCATTGTTAACTTGTTTACAAAAACCTATCCGCATGACTTTCTCCATGGACTTGACATTTTTCCAAAAAGGAGAAAACGTAGAAACTGCTCTGTTGCCATATTTACTCCTAATCAACTCCTTCCAAATCCCCTTTTCAGAAGAACTATAATGTTTCCATAGCCATTTTCCCAATAATGCCTTATTCATCAATTCCAAATTGAGAATCCCGCACCCCCCTTCTTCTTTAGGTCTACAAATTCTGCTCCACTCAACTAGATTATACTTCTTCTTTGTATCACATCCTAACCGACCCCAAAGAAAATCTCTTCGTAACCTATCTATTTGTCTCACTACCCATTTAGGAATTAGGTGGAAGGACATAAGATAAATTGGAATAGAAGAAATTACAGAGTTTAAAAGGACCAGTCTCCCTCCTAAAGAAAGTAAATTTTGTTTCCACCCCGCTAATTTCTTCTTGATTTCTAGAAGCACATTGTTCCAATCAGTTTTGGTTGGACTTTTCCAATGCAAAGGAGTCCCTAAGTACTTGATTGGTAAAGTCTCAATTTTACACATTAGAGTGTTTGCTAAACGAGAAGCTAACTGAGTTGAAATATTTAAAGGGATTAATTCGCTTTTAGCAAAGTTAACTTTAAGACCAGATATAGCTTCAAAAGTCCTAAGAACCCACTGCATTTTTTCTATCATAACCTGGTCAGCCTTAAGGAACAACAATGTGCCATCTGCATATTGCAGATGACTTAACTGCTGCCTATTGTCTAAATTAGGTCCCAAGCCAATGAAATGACCGTGGTCAATTCCTTGGTGGATCATTTTGGAGAGCCCTTCGGCTGTCAAAATGAAAAAATAGGGTGAAAGAGGGTCACCCTGCCGAAGGCCTTTTGTACAGGAAAAAAATTCCCCTTGCTCCCCATTAACTAGTATTGAAGTCATCCCACCTTTAAGTACTTGCTCTATCCACTTTACCCATTTGTTGGAGAATCCTCTTTGCCGTAGAGAAGTCAATAGATAATCCCAATTGATATAATCGAAGGCCTTCTCAAAGTCTAATTTGAGAAGGACCCTTGCGTCCTTGTGTTTAGCTACCCAATGCAAGACTTCATGAGCTGCTACAACACCATCTAAAATAAATCTACCCTTTAGGAAAGCACTCTGTTGTGGACCTACTATTCTGTTCAAAACAGGTGCCAGTCTTGTAGCCAAGACCTTGGTGAAAATCTTGTAACTACAATACAGAAGCCCTATAGGTCTGAAATCTGAAATTTTGCAGGCATCCTCCACTTTTGGAATTAGGCAAATCACGGCTCTATGTAGAGCTGAAATATATAAGTTATTGCTATAGAAAGAATTGAACATATCAATGATATCTTTTTTTATGATTTGCCAAAAATGTTGATAAAAGCTCATGGATAGGCCGTCAGGCCCTGGAGCTTTATCTGCATTTAATGAGGAAATAGCCTTAAAAATTTCATTCTCAGAGAAGGGTGAAGTAAGAAAGTTATTTTCTTCTTCTGAGCATTTTTCGTATTCTAACTAAACATTATTCTCTAATATCCCTCTAATTACCCAATTATCTCTAAATAAAGATCTATAGAAATCATTAACATGATTATGAATACTTTCTTGATCTCTGACCTCTATTCTATCTACTATAATATGAGAAATAGTGTTCTTAGCTCTCCTAGTGGAAGTTGTCCTATGAAAAAAATCTAGTATTTGCATTTCCTTCCAGAAGTCATTTCACTCTGGCTCTTTGCTTCCATCTTGTTTCTTCAACATGATAATAGCATGTTCTTAGTTCCTATTAAACCCAAAATAATCATCTTAAGTGCTACTTTATCAAGTAATTGACTACATGTTATTAAATCATTGTTAATTAAGTAGACGTGTAGTCATGCAAGTATAAGCTACGATAGAAAGACCTATGATCAAGCGTGATAATCAAACTAAGTTCCCATCATTCTGAGTTCTGCTAAAAGTTCCTCATGATATTGGCTTGTCCAAAATTTACGGCAATTGTTTTTTTTCCTTTTTTTTTTAAGAAAGAAGGTGTTTATCATCCAACTTTTTCTGAAATTAGTGCATGCAGGATCCACAAAGCCAAAAGTTTAACCTATATAGATATATGTTGAATACTCTGTACAAGTTAACGATTCTTTTGTACATATTATTGACATTCATTATATATCGATCAATATTTAAAACGACTTATACTCAATAAACAGCTGATAATTATATAAATAAGCTAAAAGTTGATACCTAAAAGTTAAGGTTTCGTATGTAAAGAAAACAAGGATTGAAATGTATTAGCAGATCCTTTCAAACAATATATTTGAATGAGGCTCGAACCTTTCAAGGCGAAGAAATAGGAAGAATATAATTTTTATTCATTTATTTATTTCACTTTTAGGTAACAATTTTTTTGTGTATTCTCAAGTTCTTTAACTTGTACAGATAGTTAACTTTCTAAGTTTTTTTAGTCTTACTGCACTAACATTAGGAACGCTCTAAACCATTTGATCTTGATCAGATAGCTCGTATGTTTGATCAATGGTTTATTGCTTGATGTGTCTAGCTAAGTGTGATAGGTTATATAGATAATTGCTTGTACATATAACTAAGTGATAGGCTATACTAATATCAAGTTAATATAAATTTTAGATAATTTTTATAGTTTATTATATTATGTAGCAAATTTGGTACAATTGAGAATCATGCGTATTGATCAAACAGTTTGGAAAATAATTAGTTCATCTTTGATGACGTTTGATCAAATGACCAGATGATTCTCAAGTTGCATCTTAATTTACATCATATCTAAACAAAGCAAATACGGTACCATTTGCACTTTCAAGACTGGATTATATTTAGTAATTATGAATATAAATTGCCAATAATTCATATTTTGAGTATCATTTGAGCATTTCAATTGTTTTTGCATTCATTTTAAGTCATTTCATCACAATAATCTACATTTACACTCTATGTAAGACCTAGAATAAGATTCTGCTCTTACTGATTCAAAATGATTGGATTATACTTAGTAATTATGCATATAAATTGCGAATAATGTAAATTCTGAGTATCATTTGAGAATTTCAATCGTTTCTGCATTCATTATAAGTTTCTCTATTAGACCTAGAATAAGAATCAGATCTTACTTATTCAAAATGATTAGATTATAAGTAGTAATTATGTGTTAGAGATATGTCATAGAAGCCAATCAGTTTGTGGCTATTATACTAGTTTATGTTAATGATGATACTTGATCATTTCTTCCTAGAGTTTATTATTGACGGATCATTCAGGTTGAGGATCTGAATTGTAGATCTCTATGGATCATTCGTTAGAATGACAATAATATCTCTAAAGAGTCCATAATTTTGATAATTAACAAGGAACAGTAATTATCATATAAGATTAGTATGCAAGTTAAGTGATGATTAAGTTCTACAAATCATAGGTAAGGAGTTACCAACTTAATTGCATATGTGTATGTTATTGGAACATAGCACAGGACATGACCCAATGAAATAAATATATGGATTGTATTATGTGTCATTATTTATTTCATACGTGTTTGATTTTGAGTTTGAGATGATTTAGTTTCTCCACATGAGGATAAATTCTATAAATATCGTCTAACGCTGATTCCTGATAAGGGCTGCTATACGGACTTTATTTATGTTCTCTTGAATTATGCGGGGAGAAATTGTTCATCAAGACAACCGTATGTCCCTCATTAGTTCACCTAGTGAGTGATGATATCTACTGGGCCCCTTGATGGAGTAGGATCGTATGCGCGCAACTAAGCGATCAGCTCTAGATCAAGAAACGTATAATCTGCAAGAATGACACATTCCTATCTTGGATTATACACGGATATTATGTGACATAGGAATCAAAACAATAAGATACTTTTCTTATGCAGGATTGAAGTACTGTATTGGTATATTATTTATTTATGTGAATTGGGAATTATAACGTGTTGCTAGATACCGCTTATGATTAATGGAAATAAATTGTGATTTATTTTCCATAGCCAACATAGCATAAATCCTCAAAGGGTCACACAAATAGGACTTTAACCATACGTGCATTATTTATTTACTTGCAGCAGCGAGTGCTGCGAAAATATGATAAGTTGATTAATTAATTATATACCGTTGCAAACCGTTATAATTAATTAACTCAAGAGGATCATATATAAATAATATAATGCATATGCTAATTCCAAATTAATTATTAATATGTTAATAATAAAATTAGTTCAGCATATATTAATTGTATAGAGCTGATCGGACTTTTATTTAAACAGTTAATTAAAAATCCGATTTGAGATTAATTGTCACACCCCAAACCAAGCCGCAATCTGGGGAGGACAGCCCCGCCACGTATGCACAATCTGCTGCGCACACGTAAGGCTATAAAACAGTGTCACAGATACAAATATCACAAATAATATCACATAATAATGGCATTGTTTGTTCATACAACAAAAGACTGGTAAAATATCAAAATCTCCAGTCATCATACAAACAAACATAGAATAATAATGCACAGCGGATAAATATTATTCCAGCTCGGCTTGGTCTTCTGGCAAAAACTCCCCTGCTAGGTCTACCAAACCTGAACCTGCGCCACAAGCAATTATGTGGGCTGAGTACGCGAATACTCAGTGGTGGAACAAGGACAAACCTAAGGCTTTGGTTAAAAACTAGTTAGGAACTACACCATACTTAAGTTGGATCATTTTAATTCCTATATTACAATTTCTAAGTGTAAGTATAAATTAATGATATCTCTAATCTACAACTAATGACATGCCCAAAAGTAAAATCTGAAAAGTATCTGGAGAAGCGGATAATAGTAGAATAATAATGTACGGAGTTCATATAATAATACGAGAGTGAAGCACCCACACTCAATGGTCAAATCATAAGTCACATAAAAATCCAGAATCCATCTCACAAATTCCAACACATATGACATGAACCGTGCCGACAGATCAGCCTAACGCATAGATGCTCGACAACTCATAGGTGCCCCGTTCCCACATCCCCGCTAAAGGAGTGGGCAGTAATACTCGGTACCGGTAAACTGAACGCATGGGGGTCGAGAGGCAGTCTGGTATAATGACACACGCGGGACCCTAAGGTCGTGGGTTCAAGTCAAGCCAAAGGAATATACTAACACAAGTCAAATGGATATAGTAATAACACAAATAACCATCAAGTGACCGCAGTACCGCCTGACGGTCGGTCTGCTGAGTGATCATCAGAAACGCGTTGCTCGAGATCGCTATCATAAGGAGCCCACCGGCAATGGCTGAGGTACCACTCCCGATAATGGAAATCGCGTGAAAAACGCTCTTATCTCACTCGGTCTCACTATCCTGATCCGCACCAGATGCAAGTGTTGATTTAGGGCACTTTTAAGTTATTAATCACTTTATTAATATGAATGCATATCCTATAAATATGCAAAACTAATCTTTAATGATATGCTCTTAATTGTTTACTTAATGTAGATGACATGATATGCACACATTTAAATAATGATCTAATTACTAACTAAGAATTAAACAAAACCTAAGGCATCCAAATCAGTCATAAAAAGACAATCCACACCTGGAAAGGTCTGAAAGCAAGCAACTAATCCTCAGAGTGGTCGATGGAGTCCTGACCAGCTCCTGCAGTCTCGTGCTCGGAAAAGAAGTTGTCTACTTGTCCAGCGGAGCCTTGCGGCGCACCTGACCAACGGAACTTACGTCAAAAACTATTCTAACGGTCTACCCCGTTTCTGGTTATTGTTATACAAAACCATACTTAACTCTAGACATTTATAAAGGAACTCAGGTTATGATTTAAGGGAAGTTAGACTTAAGACTTCTGAAAAGGGATTCTGTTTTAAAATATATGATTATTATATTTATGGAAATACTTTATAAAAATTTGACAGAGTTTCTTTTAGAAGGTGAGTGTGAAGGAAGATGTTTGGGATGAGTTCATACAGTTCATTCTACGTGTTAAAGTCGTATTATAATTGATTTAGAAGATCTTATGATTTTAGTTTATATTTTTGACAGTGTTCCGCTTAAGTATAAATTCTTTTATTAATTCAATAATAATTCTATTTAAAGGATTTTTGTAAATAAAGTGAGTTGGCACTTTTTATCTCTGTTATTAATATAGAGGTTTAGGAAAGATCTAATTATAATTTACGGATTTGTTTTGTCATTTGAAAATGGTAATATTAATTGAAAATATCTATGATGATAGTATAGTTATATAACTGATAATTAATTTGTGTCAATGCTCACGTTTTATAATTTTAAAGAATCTTGAAGAAGGTATATAGATATATTTACAAGTTCAAATATTATTTTAACTAATTTTGTTAACTGCGATTATTACTAATGCTTAACAATAGTGAGTTTGTGATTATTCTTCGAAATATAAGTGTATTTCTATCCAAATCTTTATATATACTTCATTTTTATTATTTGTGGTTTCGAGAAATTTGGAGGAAAGAATCTTTAAAAAGAATAGTTTTATGATTTTTGTAATATTGATTTTATTGTGCTCCTCGTGTATTAATTAGTTTATAAGTTCATGTATCACTTAAGTAGTGTTCTAATTCAAATAATCTTTATAAAAGAGAATACTTATATGAAATTTATATTTCTACTTTACTAGACTTATGTACCCAAAAATGTTATTTTTATATCAGGTCTGTTGAGTTCACGTCATAAGCCTACTTAAATATTTTAAGATATTTAAAGATAATTACTTAAGTGTTTTGATGTTTTAACGTGTTGGTGTTTAAATTAAGTATGAAATTATTCTAATTTAAATTTCTAAACTAAAAACAATTTAAAAGAGAAAAGAAAAGAAAAGAAAATAAGAAAATAAACTCAAGTTAATTGATTTGGATTTGTGATCATATATTGTCCGATTATATCATAGTATCTGTAAAGTATTATTTTGCGGACATTTTAATCATCTCCCTTTTAAAAGCCAACAATTTAATTTCGAATCCGACTTAATTCATTTCTCGGCCAAAAGCATTTACTTTAATATCCAAACTATTCATTTCATGCCATCAAATAGTTCTAGTTTTATATTCCTCAAATCACAACTTACTTAAATCCATTATTAAGCTTAATTAAAACAGAATAGAGTTTTGGGCCACGCAGGGACCTCACAACAGAACCCAACAGAAAATTTCACATGGATCAAACAAAGAGGCAAGCCCAAACAGAGTCAGGCCTGACGGCCCAAAGGAGGAACACACAAGGCCTGCAACGGAAAGAACAGGGATCCAAACGGATCCGAAGCCAATGTGTTTCGGGGATCAAATCCGAAACCCAACAGAGGAAACACAATCCGACCCAATAACATAAAACTTTACTCAAAGGACCCTGAATCAATTTCATTTACTAAAAGAATTACCAAACAGTCCCTAACAACCGTATGTTTTACAGACAGGTCCTACAACAGTTCAAAAGTATTTATGAACAAGTCCCTGACAGCAAAAACGTTTCTCAAAGAGTTCCCTATTCATAACAGAATGCATATAGACTGGTACAAGGCCTGATACCAGCCATGTACCGTGTACCAGAGGCCACAACAAGCAACAGAGAGGTCTCACAACACAAGTCTCAAGCCTTAACAAGCAATATCGATATCCAAACGTCAGACCAACATCATAGAGCCTCAAAAAGGCCTCACAAACCAAATACAGACCTAAACCATCACATGCAAATTGAAGGTCTGCACATTGCACAACACCCTGAATCAACAACGAAAGGGCATTACTTGATACTCAACTACTCTAACAGATATCTAAGCTAACAACCACAAGCATCCACACGACTTTGGGGCATTAATCAATTAATAGATTACACAAGTCATCAAATTGCCTCAGTCAAGCACGCAAACAGCAAGCAAGCACAGAAACAAAGAGCAAGGGAACAGGGGTTACCAACAGAGCAGGGGAAAAGAGGAGCAAGCAAGGGAGGGGAAACAAGCGGGGAGAGGAGAGAGCAAGTTCAGCCAGCGTCTCTGCGCCTCACCGTCAGCATCACCACCTAGCCTCTTCGATCGCCACCGGGTCCACTTCAGTCCAACAGCCTCCACTTTCTCTCTCACTCTCTCTTCCTTTCTCTTTTCTGTTCTTATCGAGCAGTGATGGGTCTGAGCAGAGAGAGAAGAGAGAGGTGTGACTTAAATGGACTGGAGAAGGGAAGTGGGGCAGATCGAGCTGCTGAGGTGGCAGAGGGAGAGAGGGCAAGAGGGGCTGTGAGGGGGTCTGAGTCAAGAGTGCATTTCTCGATTTGAGAGAAAATCAGAGGAGAAAACCAGGGGCTTGAGGGGGCTGCTGTGGGGGTGTGGGGTTTAAAGAATCAGAATGGAGAGGAGACAGAGGTGGGGTCGAGTGTTGGTAGGAGGGACAGAGAGAGGGAGAGCGCGGCTTGGGGAGAGAGCCAAGGAGAGTGGGGTCAAGAGCTCTGCCAGAGGCGAGAGAAAGAGGGAAAGAAGAGCGGATTAGTCGAGGGATTTCTCGGATTGGTGAAACACGAGAGAAAACGCGGAAAAGAGGGGAACGGGTGAAGGGGATGACCCGTTTCGGGGAGAGAAGAAAGGAAGAGAGGAGATGAGATATAAGAGAGAAGAGATGAGATGGATCGGATGGCTCAGATAATTCGGAATTTTCTAAACTCAATCAAACGGTCCAGAACAAAGAAATATTAGGAAATTGATTATAACAACAATAGAAAATAGATTTTAATCCAAATTTCAACTCATAATAATTTATAAAACTAGTTGTTTGAAGTCCTATAACACAAACTAGAGATTTGAATAATTAATTTTCAGAAAATTTTGTACATGGCCAACAACAAAATTCTTAAATCGGATTCGTAACGCAATTGACTTCTAAAGTTATAGAAGTTGATTATCCGCTATTTAATCTGAGTGAGCAATTTAATGTTATTAAATTATATTTATTTGTTTGCTTGAAGATTTTTATTTAGCTAGATTAACTTGTAATTATTATTTTTTGGGTTTTTACATTAATTAATGGAGTGGATTAATGGGCTAATATAATATGTTGTGTAGCCCATAATTACTCATTAAATTTCGTTCATAGAGGGGCAAATCTGTCCAGGCAAAAATTGGAAGAGAGTTATGCTTTATATATAGCAGTATTGTTTATGGAAACAACATGAGAAAACCTAATTCTCTATCTCTCTTCCTCCATGGACGACGGCTCAAACAAGAGGGCAGAATTTGTTCTCCTCTTGCATGCGCCTCCATCTCCCTTCTAGCTCATGTGCTGAGTGTTTTTCCTTCCAGTTAAACAGTTAACCACACGAAAGAGTTAAATAGGAAATTAGCTATCGTCTCGGACAAGCTAGCACTTGTCTTGAGACTTTGGTTAATCTTCTAGGTGGACTCAAGGCAACCGGAGGCAGCCGTGAAGAGACAAGCACGCCACCGACTCTAAAAGATTGGATTCGAGCCTTCCGGATACGATTTCAGAAGAGGTAACCTTCTACGCTTCTCTTTTTATGTGTTAAAAGCTTGAATGACTAGATCCGTTAATCGTGCGTATTAATTTCTTGTTAAATGTTAATAAAAATTAAAATTGCACATGGACTTGAGTTTCTAACATTATGCACATAAAGTGCGAAAAATGCATATTCTAAGTATAATTTGAGCATTCAACCGTTCTACATTCATTCTATGTCATTTCATCACACAATGCATTTAGGGTGTGTTTGGATAGGCCGGGAATAAGGAATAGAAATAAAAAATTTCGGTTTGCGTGCTTATTCTTATTCTTGTGCAAAACAAACGGCATAAGAATAAGAAATTTGGACCCTTATTCCTATACTAACAAAATCATGGTATAAGAATAAGGAATAAGGATAAGCACACAAACCGAAATTCCTTATTCTTATACCCTATTCACGACTTATTCCGTTGCATCCAACAGTAATTACGCATCTTTTCAGTAAATAAGATGAACATATAGACGATCTAAGTGAACACTTACAAACAAATAAGTATTGTCATCACTTGTTCAGAAATTTACATGCATATTCAACTTATTTTCATTGAACTTATTTGTTTGTATGTGTTCATTTAGATCGTCTGTATGTTCACTTTGTTTGTTGTATATGTTCACTTTATATTTAGCGATGGCAGGGATGACAAAACTACAGATGGCAGTAATCAATTTCCAATAGATACTATTTATATTTTGGTCATTTGTTTTTTTTTTTGAATAAGAACGACAAAATGTATCATAAAAAAAATTAAAATGTTACAGCACTCACTATGACATGAACAATGAAGTTATTTCAATCTTTTAAATCACTCAATATTCCATCCATCAATGCCTCCCCTTATTAAATTCAATTCATCATAACACTTTTCATCCGTAATAGTAAAGAATAATTTTGATAATAAACATGTCAGAGGATAAGTGTTTTTGGTGCATTGGCGGTGGTGCCACAATTGTCAACATCTTTTAGTTAATTTGATAACATCGATCGGTGTTCATTTGTACACATTACTGACGTGTGGAGAAAGGTCGATTGTTACACTTGACAATGGAGAAGATGAATTATAACATCGATTGGTGTCCTTATAATTCTTTTCTATCAATTTCCATTATTTCTTTCTTTATTTGTTACACTTGATATTTTTATTTATAAGGAAACTATCCCAACATACTAGAACCACCCCTGGACGTGCCATACACGTATTTCTACCTTTGGTACAGCCTGAACCTTTCCTTGTATGAAAAACGCGTCTTTTCTGCCAACCATTCGGCTGGAACTGGCCGAATGGACTATTTCCAACAACTTCATCGAGATCGAGATTGAAATCAGAGAGTTGCTCGAGTCAATTTCACACGAACAACAGAGTTACTGTTGTACACTTATAATTCCCAGCAAGTCTTTATAAGGTCCAGAATATGATTCATATCTTATCTATTCAAAAAAAAAAATGGATTATACATAGTAATTACGCATATAAATTGAAGGTAATGCAAATTCTGAGTATCATTTGAGCATTTTTATTGTTTTTGCATTCATTCTTAGTTATTTCAAAGCAAATATATCTACATTTAAACTCTCTCCATTTTCTAGAATACAATTCACATATTACTTATTCAAAATAATTGGATTATACTTAGTAATTATGCATATTCTGAGTATCATTTGAGCATTTCAATCATTTTAGCATTCATTTTAAGCAAAGGTTTAAATAGCGGATGGTGGACTCGTAGTGGGCATACTAATATCATAACAGATAACGGGTATTTAGCCACCGCTATTGGATAATAGCGGATTTGCGCACACAAGTGTATTTTGAAGGTCTAATTTAGTCTAAAAGAAAATTTAAAGGCTATGTTTGGCATGTCTCACGAATACCTAATTCGCGTTGTTCGCGCGAACCAAAGAAAACTCGAACAACTAAATTCGCAAACACCTCCTCTATTCTATATTCTCCGTTTTTTTAGAACACGTGAATTCCTGGCGCTGAACTGGGAAAGTATTTTTTTTAGTTGGGCTGGGTTTGGGAATCCGTGTTCGTGGGAGCAAACCAAACATACCCTTTTTTTTTGACGAGATACCCAAAATATTTTCAAGTAACTAATTAACGCTAACTAAAATTATATTCATTTTCTATGCATATTTGACCATTAGACTTTAAGAATTTGAAAATGTTCAAAATATAAAAGTTTGTAGCCAATTTTGTAAACTTTCCATAAAACTTTGAATCACGTCAATCGGAGTTCGTATATGAAAGTTATGCACAAAATACTATTGTTATATCAGTAAATTATAAAGTGCACCGATATTTCTGCTATTTTAACACAATAGCACTGATATTTTTCACTATTTCATCGCTATAGGTCACGCTATCGGACGGGCCACTAAATCTGTAGCGTTCTAGCAGTGTAGCAAATAGCACCGCTATTGCGGCCGCTACAGCCGCTATTTGAACATTTGATTTTAAATTGTTTCATCACAATATCTACATTTAAACACTCTATAAGACGTATAATAAGATTCAGATCTCACTTACTCAAAATGATTTTTTGGATTATACATGGCAATTACGCATATAAAAAACAAATAATGCAATTCTGAGTATCATTTGAGCATTTCAATCGTTTCAGGATTCATTCTAAGTCATTTCATCGCAATAATCTACATTTAAACTCTGTATACTATCCGAGCTAAGATTCATATCATGTTTATTCAAAAAGATTGGATTATACATGATAATTACACATATAAATTGCAAACAATGCAATTCTGAGTATCATTTTAGCATTTCAATCATTTCTAGATTAATTCTAAGTTATGTCATCAAAATCATCTAGATTTGAACTCTTTATACTATTTAGAATATGATTCATATCTTATTTATTCAAAAAGATTCGATTATACAGGGTAATTACGCATATAAAGTGCAAATAATGCAATTCTGAGTATAATTTGAGCATTTCAATCGTTTATGGATTCAATCTAAGTCATTTCATCACAATAATCAATATTTAAACTCTTAACAATATCTAGAATATGATTCATATCTTGTTTATTCAAAAAGATTGAATTACAAATGGTAATTACGCACATAAAGTGCCAATAAAGCAATTCTGAGTATCATTTGAACATTTCAATCGTTTCTAGATTCATTCTAAGGCATTTCATCACAATAATCTACATTTAAACTCTTTATATTGCCCAGACAAAGATTCAGATCTTTTTATTCAAAAAGATTGGATTATACATGGTAATTACGCATATAAAGTGCAAACAACGCAACTCTGAGTATCATTTGAGCATTTCAATCGTTTCTGGATACATTCTAAGTCATTTCAAAACAATAATCAACTTTAATACTCTTATGCTGTCCAGACTAAGATTAATATCTTATTTATTCAAAAAGATTGAATTATACATGGAAATAACGCATATAAAGTGCAAATAAATCAATTTTGAGTATCATTTGAGCATTTCAATTGTTTTCGGATTCACTCTAAGTCATTTCATCACAATAATCCACATTTAAATTCTTTATATTGTCCATAATATGATTGATATCTTATTTAGTCAAAAAGATTAGATTATCAATGGTAATTACGCATATAAAGTGCAAATAAAGCAATTATGAGCATCATTTGAGCATGGATTCATTCTAAATCATTTTGTCCAAATAATCTAAATTTGAACTCATTATACTGTCTACATAATGATTCATGTGTTATTTATTAATTAAGATTGGATTATACATGGTTATTAAGCATATAAAGTGCAAATAATTCAATTCTGAGCATTAATTGAGCATTTCAATCCTTTCTGGATTCATTCTAAGTCATTGCATCACAATAATCTACATTTAAATACTATTATACTGTCAATAATATGATTCATGTGATGTTTATTCAAAAAGAATGTATTATACATGGCAATTACGCATATAGAGTGCAAATAATACAATTCCAAGCATCATTTGAGAATTTCATTCATTTCTGAGTTCATTCTAAGTCATTTCTACACAATAATCTACATTTAAACTCTTTATATGGTCCAGACTAAGATACATATCTTATTTATTCATAAAGATTGGATTATACATGGCAATTAAATGCAATTCTGAGTATCATTTGAGCATTTCAATTGTTTTTAGTATCATTTTTAGTCAACATTTAAACTCTTTATACTGCCTAGAATATGATTCTTATCTTGTTTATTAAAAAAGTTTGGATTATAAATGGTAATTACGCATATAAATTGCAATTTGCAAATAATACAATTATGAGTAACATTTGAGCATTTCAATCGTTTCTGGATACATTTTAAGTCCTTTCATCCAAATAATCTAAATTTAAACTTATTATACTTGCTACATAATGATTGATCAGTTATTTATTAATTAAGATTGGATTTTAAAATGTTATTAAGTATATAAAGTGCAAAATAATTCAAATCTGAGCATCAATTGAGCATTTCAATCGTTTCTGAATTCATTCTATATCATTTCATCACAATAATCTACATTTAAACTCTATTATACCATCAATAATAAGATTCATATATTATTTATTCAAAAAAATATACATGGAAATTACGAATATAGAGTACAAATAATTCAATTATTAGCATCATTTGAGCATTTCAATCGTTTCTGGATACATTCTAAGTCATTTCAACGAAATAATCTAAATTAAACTCATTATACTTTCTACATAATGATTCATCGGTTCTTTAAAATTTAAATGTTGGATTATACATGGTTATTTAGCATATAAAGTGCAAAATAATTCAATTCTGAGCAACAATTAAGCATTTCAATCGTTTCTGGATTCATTCTATGTCATTTCATCACAATAATGTGCATTTAAATTCTTTTATACTGTGAATAATATGATTCATGTGTTATTTATTCAAAAATAATGGATTATACATGGTAATTACGCATATATAGTGCAAGTAGTGCAATTCTAAGCATCATTTGTGCATTTCAATTGTTTCTGGATTCATTCTAAATCATTTCATCACAATAATCTACATTTAAACACGACTGTCAATAATATAATTCATTTGTTATTTATTCAAAAAGAATGGATTATACATTGTAATTACGCATATATAGTGCAAATAATGCAATTCTAAGAATCATTTGTGCATTTCAATCGTTTCTGGATTCAATCTAAGTCAATTCATCAAAATTATCTACATTTAAACACATTTATACTGTCAATAATTCATTTGTTATTTATTCAAAAACAATGGATTATACATGGTAATTACTCATATAAAGTGCAAATAAAGCTATTGTGAGCATCATTTGAACATTTCAATCGTTTCTGGATTCATTCCAAGTCATTTTAATCCAAATAATCTAAATTTAAACTCATTATACTGTCTACATCATGATTCATCTGTTATTTATAAATTAATATTGGATTATACAAGGTTATTAAGCACAAAAAGTGCAAATAATGCAATTCTGAGGATCATTTGAGTATTACAATCGTTTCAGGATTCATTATAAGTCAATTCATGACAATAATATACATTTAAACTGTTTATAGAGTCTAGAATATGATTCATATCTTGTTTATTAAAAAAGATTGGATTATACAAGGTAATTACGAACAGAAAGTGCAAATAATGCAATTCTGAGCATCATTTGAGTATTTCAATCGTTTCCGGATTCATTCTAAGTCAATTCATCACAATAATATATATTTAAACACTTTATAGAGTCCATAATATATTCATATCTTTTTTAATAAAAAATTTTGGATTATACAAGGTTATTACACATATAAATTGCAAATAATGCAATTCTAATTGTCATTTGAGATTTCAATCGTTTCTGGATTCATTATAAGTCATTTCATCATAATAATATAAATATAAATTCTTTTATACTGTCAATAATATGATCCATGTGTTATTTATTCAAAAAGAATGGATTATACATAGCAATTACGCATATAAATTGCAAATAATTCAATTCTGAGCATCATTCAAGCATTTAAATCGTATTTGAATTAATTAAAAGTTATTTCACCACAATAATCAACATTTAAACTCTTTATATTTTCCAAAGAAAGATTCATATCTTATTTATACATAAGTGTTTGATTATGCTAGATAATTATGCATATAGAGTGCAAATAATGCAATTCTGAGGATCATTTGATCATTTCAATCATTTCTGAATTCTTTCTAAGTCATTTCATCACAATAATCTCCATTAAAACTCTTTATGTTGTCTAGAATATGATTCATATGTTGTTTATTCAAAAAAATTGGATTATACAAGGTAATTACGGACAGAAAGTGTAAATAATGCAATTCTGAAGATAATTTGAGTATTTCAATCATTTCTGGATTCATTCTAAGTCAATTCATCACAATAATATACATTTAAACACGTTTACACTGTCAATAATATAATTCATATGTTATATGTTCAAAAAGATTGGATTATATGGCAATAATGCATATAAAGTGCAAATAAACCTATTCTAAGCATCATTTGAGCATTTCAATCATTTCTGGATTAATTCTAAGTCAGTTAATTAAAATAATCAACATTTAAACTCATTTATACTGTAATTAATATGATTCATGTATTATTTTATTTAAAAATAATGGATTATACATGGCAATAATGCGTATTAAGTGCAAATAATGCAATTTTGAGCTTCGTTTGAGCATTTCAATCGTTTCTGGATCAATTCTAAGTTATTTCATCACAATAATCTACATTTAAACTATTTTATACCGTCAAAAATTTGATTCATTAGTTATTTATTCAAAAATAATAGATTATAAATGGCAATTACGTATATTAATTGCAAATAAAGCAATTATGAGCATCATCGAGCATTTAAATCATTTATGGATTCATTCTTAGTCATTTCATCCAAAATAATCTAAATTTAAACTCATTATGCTGTCTACATAATGATTCATCTGTTATTTATTAATTAATATTGGATTACACTAGGTTATTAAGCATATAAAGTTCAAAATAATTCAATTATGAGCATCAATTGAGCATTTCAATCGTTTTTGGATTCATTCTATGTCATTTCAACATAATAATCTACATTTAAACTCTATTATACTGTCAATAATATATTCATGTATTATTTATTAAAAAAACGGATAATACATGTAAATTACGCATATAAAGTGCAAATAATGCAATTCTGAGCATCATTTGAGCATTTCAATTGTTTATTGAGTCAACGTAAGTCATTTCATCACAATAATCTATATTTCAAATCTTTTATACTATCAATAATAAGATTCTTGGGTTATTTATTTAAAAAGAATGGATTATACATGGCAATTACGCTTATATAGTGCAAATAATGAAATTCTAAGCATCATTTGTGCATTTCAATCGTTTCTGTATTCATTCTAAGTCATTTCATCACAACAATCTACATTTAAACATGTTTATACAGACAATAATATCATTCATTTTTTATTAATTCAAAAAGAATGGATTATTCATTGCGATTACGCATATAAAATGCAAATAAAGCAATTGTGAACATCATTTGATCATTTCGATCGTTTCTGGATTCAATCTAAGTTATTTTCATCCAAATAATCTAAATTTAAACTCGTTATACTGTCTACATAATGATTCATCTGTTATTTATTAATTAAGATTGGATTATATATGGATATTAAGCATATAAAGTGCAAATATTTCAATGCTGAACATCATTTGAACATTTCAATCGTTTCTGGATTCATTCTAACTCAGTTCATTACAATAATATATATTTAAACTCTTTTATACTATCAATAATAAGATTCTTGGGTTTTTTGTTTTAAAAAAATAGATTATACGTGGCAATTACACATATATAGTGCAAATAATAAAATTCTAAGCATCATTTGTGTTGGAGTTATGTCCTAGAAGTCAATAATTTAATGACTTAATTATTAGTTTATGTTTTGGATGATAATTTATCACCTGTTCCTAGGTTTATTATTGACAGATTATTCAGGTTGAGGATCTGAATTGTAGATCTTTGTGGATCATTCTTTAGAATGACAATAATAAATCTAAACGGTCCATAATCTTGATAATTAACAAGGAACATTAATTATCATATAAGATTAGTATGCAAGTTAAGTGATGATTAAGTTCTACTAATCATAGGTAAAGAGTTACCAACTTAATTGCATATGTGTATGTTATGGAACATAGCACAGGACTTGACCCATCGAAATAAACATATGGATTGTGTTATGTGTCATTGTTTATTTCGTTATGATTTTGGTTCTAAGTTTGAGATGTTTATCTTTTCCACATGAGGATAGGTTCAATAAATATCGTCTACCGCTGATTCCCGATAAGGGCTGCTATACGGACTTTATTTATGTTCTCTTGAATTGTGCGGGGAAAAGCTAATCATCAAGAAAACCGTATGTCCCTCATTAATTCACTTAGTGAGTGACGATATCTGTTTGGGCCCCTTGATGGAGATAGATTGTTTGCATGCAACTTTATACAATTATCTCTAGATCAAGAAACGTATAATCTGCAAGAATGACACATTCCTATCTTGGATTATACGATGATATCGTGTGACATAAGAATCAAAATAGGGAAATACATTTATTCTCTTATGCAGGATTGAAATATTGTAGCAGTACACTATTTATGTGAATTGGGAATCATAACGTGTTGCTAGATACCGCTTATGATTATTGGAATTAAATAGCGATTTAATTCCATGTCCAACATATCATAAATCCTCAAAGGGTCACACAAAATAGACTTTTAACCAAGACAGTACATTATTTATTTATTCGCAATAGTGCGTATTGTGGAAATATGATAAGTTGATTAATTAATTATATACCGTTATAATTAATTAAGTCAAATGGATCATATAGAAATAAATTAATGTATTAGCTAATCCTAAAATAATTATTAATTGGTTAATAATTATTTTAGTTCAACTCAATTTAATATAAATAGTTATATTAATTTATTGGGCCAATATATATGCATTAAATATATAGCCCGATTAAAGAGCATTTGAAATAGCTTTTAATTAAATGAATTAGAGGCTTGTTTGAGTGAGTTAAGAGGCCCATTAGAGCCCATTTTCTGGCCGGCCCTAGTGGTAGGTGGGAGTGGCAATCTTGTAAATAGATGATTAGTGGTAGGTAGGGATCATGCACTATATATAGAGATGTATAGATGCAAATTTGAGGCTTCTCTCTTCCCTAACCCTAGCCGCCACATTTCCTCTCCCTCTTTGGCCGCCGGCCTCACCTCCTCTCTCTCACCATTAGCTCATGGGTTGAGCAATATTCTCTCCACTAATTAAATTGTTAATTAAAGAAGAAGAGAGAATACCTTGGATTAGCTTTGTTCTAATCGAATCGCTAGCACGAATCAATTTAGACCTTGGTTAATCGATTTAGACCTTGATTCACCCATCGATTCCCATGCCGTAGGATTGAGCCCCGCGAATACGATTTCGCGGGAGGTACAAAATCCCCCCCTTTCTCTTTGTGTCGAATTAGCTTTTGCACTAGATCCTTTTGCTCTTTGTTTAATTGGATTAATTAAGTGTAATTAGTCTAAAATTAAATTTGAGCGATTTCCTAACAATTTGTGCATTTCAATCGTTTCTGTATTCATTCTAAGTCATCTTCATCACAACAATCTATATTTAAAAAAGTTTATACAGTCAATAATATAATTCATTTTTTATTGATTCAAAAAGAATGGATTATTCATGGCAATTATGCATATCAAGTGCAAATAAAGCTATTGTGAGCATCATTTGAGCATTTCAATCGTTTCTGGATTCAATCTAAGCTATTTTCATCCAAATAATCTAAATTAAACTCGTTATACTGTCTACAAAATGATTCATCTGTTATTTATTAATTAAGATTGAATTATACTAGATTATTAAACATATAAAGTGCAAATATTTCAACTCTGAGCATCATTTGAACATATCAATCGTTTCTCAATTCATTCTAAGTCAGTTCATTACAATAATCTTCATTTGAACTCTTTTATACAGTTAGTAATATGATTCATGTGTTATTTTATTTAAAAATAATGGATTATACATGGAAATTATGTGTATTAAGTGCAAATAATGCAATTTTGAGCTTCGTTTGTGCATTTCAATCGTTTCTGGATTCGTTCTAAGTTATTTCATCACAATAATCTACATTTAAACTCTTTTATACCGTCAAAAATATGATTCATTTATTATTTATTCAAAAAGAATGGATCATAAATGGCAATTACGAATATAAATTGCAAATAAAGCCATTATGAGCATCATCATGCATTTAAATCATTTCTGGATTCATTCTTAGTCATTTCAACCAAATAATCTAAATGTAAACTCATTATACTGTTTACATAATGATTCATCTGTTATTTATTAATTAATATTGGATTACACTTGGTTATTAAGCATATAAAGTTCAAAATAATTCAATTCAAATCAATTGAGCATTTCAATCGTCTCTGGATTCATTCTATGTCATTTCAACATAATAATCTACATTTAAACTCTATTATACTGTCAATAATATCATTCATGTATTATTTATTCAAAAAGAACGGATAATACATGCAAGTTACGCATATAAAGTGCAAATAATGCAATTCTGAGCATCATTTGAGCATTTCAATTGTTTATTGAGTCATCGTAAGTCATTTCATCACAATAACCTATATTTAAACTCTTTTATACTATCAATAATAAGATTATAGGGTTATTTATTTAAAAAGAATGGATTATACGTGGCAATTACGCTTATATAGTGCAAATAATGAAATTCTGGGCATCATTTGTGCAGTTCAATCGTTTCTGTATTCATTCTAAGTCATTTCATCACAACAATCTACATTTAAACATGTTTATACTGTCAATAATATAATTCATTTTTTATTGATTCAAAAAGAATAAATTATTCATGGCAATTACGCACATCAAGTGCAAATAAAGCTATTGTGAACATCATTTGATCATTTCAATCGTTTCTGGATTCAATCTAAGTTATTTTCATCCAAATAATCTAAATTTAAACTCGTTATACTGTCTACATAATGATTCATCTGTTATGTATTAGTTAAGATTGAATTATACTAGATTAATAAGTATATAAATTGGAAATATTACAATTCTGAGCATCATTTGAACATTTCAATCGTTTTTGGATTAATTCTAAGTCAGTTCATTAAAATAATCAAAATTTAAACTCATTTATACAGTAAGTAATATGATTCATGTGTTATTTTATTAAAAATAATGGATTATACATGGCAATAATGCGTATTAAGTGCAAATAATGCAATTTTGAGCTTCGTTTGAGCATTTCAATCGTTTCTGGATTAATTCTAAGTTATTTCATCACAATAATCTACATTTAAACTCTATTATACCGTAAAAAATTTGATTCATTTGTTATTTATTCAAAAATAATAGATTATAAATGGCAATTACGTATATAAATTGCAAAATAAAGCAATTATGAGCATCATCGAGCATTTAAATCATTTCTGGATTCATTCTTAGTCATTTCATCCAAATAATCTAAATCTAAACTCATTATACTGTCTAAATAATGATTCATCTGTTATTTATTAATTAATAATGGATTACACAAGGTTATTAAGCATATAAAATATAAAATAATTCAATTCTGAGCATCAATTGAGCATTTCAATCATTTCTGGATTCATTCTATGTCATTTCATCATAATAATCTACATTTAAACTCTATTATACTGTCAATAATATCATTCATGTTTTATTTATTCAAAAAGAATTGAAAATACATGCAAATTACGCATATAAAGTGCAAATAATGCAATTCTGAGCATCATTTGAGCATTTCAATTGTTTATTGAGTCATCGTAAGTCATTTCATCACAATAACCTATATTTGAACTCTTTTATACTATCAATAATAAAATTATTGGGTTATTTATTTAAAAAGAATAAATTATACGTGGCAATTACGATTATATAGTGCAAATAATGAAATTCTAAGCATCATTTGTGCAGTTCAATCATTTTTTGTATTCATTCTGAGTCATTTCATCACAACAATCTACATTTAAACATGTTTATACAGTCAATAATATAATTCAATTTTTATTGATTCAAAAAGATTGGATTATTCATGGCAATTACGCATATAAAATGCAAATAAAGCAATTGTGAACATCATTTGATCATTTCAATCGTTTCTGGATTCAATCTAAGTTATTTTCATCGAAATAATCTAAATTTATACTCGTTATACTGTCTACATAATGATTCATCTGTTATTTATTAATTAATATTGGATTACACTTGGTTATTAAGCATATAAAGTTCAAAATAATTCAATTATGAGCATCAATTGATCATTTCATTCGTTTCTGGATTCATTCTATGTCATTTCAACATAATAATCTACATTTAAACTCTATTATACTGTCAATAATATATTCATGTATTATTTATTCAAAAATGTACGGATAATACATGTAAATTACGTATATAAAGTGCAAATAATGCAATTCTGAGCATCATTTGAGCATTTCAATTGTTTATTGAGTCATCGTAAGTCATTTCATCACAATAATCTATATTTCAACTCTTTTGTATTATCAATAATAATATTTTTGGGTTATTTATTTAAAAAGAATGGATTATACATGGCAATTACGCTTATATAGTGCAAATAATGAAATTCTAAGCATCATTTGTACATTTCAATCGTTTCTGTATTCATTCTAAGTCATTTCATCACAACAATCTACATTTAAACATGTTTATACTGACAATAATATCATTCATTATTTATTAATTAAAAAATGGATTATATTCATTGCGATTACGCATATAAAATGCAAATAAAGCAATTGTGAACATCATTTGATCATTTCAATCGTTTCTGGATTCAATATAAGTTATTTTCATCCAAATAATCTAAATTTAATCTTGTTATACTGTCTACATAATGATTCATCTGTTATTTATTAATTAATAATGGATTATACATGGTTATTAAGCATATAAAGTGCAAATATTTCAATGCTGAACATCATTTGAACATTTCAATCGTTTCTGGATTCATTCTAACTCAGTTCATTACAATAATCTATATTTAAACTCTTTTATACTATCAATAATAAGATTCTTGGGATATTTATTTAAAAAAAATAGATTATACGTGGCAATTACACATATATAGTGCAAATAATGAAATTCTAAGCATCATTTGTGCATTTCAATTGTTTCTGTATTCATTCTAAGTCATTTCATCACAACAATCTACATTTAAACACGTTTATACAGTCAATAATATAATTCATTTTTTATTGATTCAAAAAGAATGGATTATTCATGGCAATTACGCATATCAAGTGCAAATAAATCTATTGTGAGCATCATTTGAGCATTTCAATCGTTTCGGGATTCAATCTAAGTTATTTTCATCCAAATAATCTAAATTAAACTCGTTATACTGTCTACAAAATGATTCATCTGTTATTTATTAATTAAGATTGAATTATACTAGATTATTAAACATATAAAGTGCAAATATTTCAACTCTGAGCATCATTTGAACATTTCAATCGTTTCTCAATTCATTCTAAGTCAGTTCATTACAATAATCTACATTTGAACTCTTTTATACAGTTAGTAATATGATTCAAGTGTTATTTTATTTAAAAATAATGGATTATACATGGAAATTATGTGTATTAAGTGCAAATAATGCAATTTTGAGCTTCGTTTGTGCATTTCAATCGTTTCTGGATTCGTTCTAAGTTATTTCATCACAATAATCTACATTTAAACTCTTTTATACCGTCAAAAATATGATTCATTTATTATTTATTCAAAAAGAATGGATTATAAATGGCAATTACGAATATAAATTGCAAATAAAGCCATTATGAGCATCATCATGCATTTAAATCATTTCTGGATTCATTCTTAGTCATTTCATCCAAATAATCTAAATGTAAACTCATTATACTGTTTACATAATGATTCATCTGTTATTTATTAATTAATATTGGATTACACTAGGTTATTAAGCATATAAAGTTCAAAATAATTCAATTCAAATCAATTGAGCATTTCAATCGTCTCTGGATTCATTCTATGTCATTTCAACATAATAATCTACATTTAAACTCTATTATACTGTCAATAATATCATTCATGCATTATTTATTCAGAAAGAACGGATAATACATGCAAGTTACGCATATAAAGTGCAAATAATGCAATTCTGAGCATCATTTGAGCATTTCAAATGTTTATTGAGTCATCTTAAGTCATTTCATCACAATAACCTATATTTAAACTCTTTTATACTATCAATAATAAGATTATAGAGTTATTTATTTAAAAAGAATGGATTATACGTGGCAATTACGCTTATATAGTGCAAATAATGAAATTCTAAGCATCATTTGTGCAGTTGAATCGTTTCTGTATTCATTCTGAGTCATTTTATCACAACAATCTACATTTAAACATGTTTATACTGTCAATAATATAATTCATTTTTTATTGATTCAAAAATAATAAATTATTCATGGCAATTACGCACATCAAGTGCAAATAAAGCTATTGTGAACATCATTTGATCATTTCAATCGTTTCTGGATTCAATCTAAGTTATTTTCATCCAAATAATCTAAATTTAAACTCGTTATACTGTCTACATAATGATTCATCTGTTATGTATTAGTTAAGATTGAATTATACTAGATTAATAAGTATATAAATTGGAAATATTACAATTCTGAGCATCATTTGAACATTTCAATCGTTTTTGGATTAATTCTAAGTCAGTTCATTAAAATAATCAACATTTAAACTCATTTATACAGTAAGTAATATGATTCATGTGTTATTTTATTAAAAATAATGGATTATCCATGGCAATAATGCGTATTATGTGCAAATAATGCAATTTTGAACTTCGTTTGAGCATTTCAATCGTTTCTGGATTAATTCTAATTTATTTCATCACAATAATCTACATTTAAACTCTTTTATACCGTCAAAAAATTGATTCATTTGTTATTTATTCAAAAATAATAGATTATAAATGGCAATTACGTATATAAATTGCAAATAAAGCAATTATGAGGATCATCGAGCATTTAAATCATTTCTGGATTCATTCTTAGTCATTTCATCCAAATAATCTAAATTTAAACTCATTATACTGTTTACACAATGATTCATCTGTTATTTATTAATTAATATTGGATTACACTAAGTTATTAAGCATATAAAGTTCAAAATAATTCAATTCAAATCAATTGAGCATTTCAATCGTCTCTGGATTCATTCTATGTCATTTCAACATTATAATCCACATTTAAACTCTATTATACTGTCAATAATATCATTCATGTATTATTTATTCAAAAAGAACGGATAATACATGCAAGTTACGCATATAAAGTGCAAATAATGCAATTCTGAGCATCATTTGTGCATTTCAATTGTTTATTGAGTCATCGTAAGTCATTTCATCACAATAACCTATATTTAAACTCTTTTATACTATCAATAATAAGATTCTCGGGTTATTTATTTAAAAAAGAATGGATTATACGTGGCAATTACGCATATATAGTGCAAATAATGAAATTCTAAGCATCGTTTGTGCATTTCAATCATTTCTGTATTCATTCTAATTCATTTTATCACAACAATCTACATTTAAACACATTTATACTGTCAATAATATAATTCATTTTTTATTGATTCAAAAAGAATAAATTATTCATGGCAATTACGCATATCAAGTGCAAATAAAGCTATTGTGAGCATCATTTGAGCATTTCAATCGTTTCTGGATTCAATCTAAGTTATTTTCATCCAAATAATCTAAATTAAACTCGTTATACTGTCTACAAAATGATTCATCTGTTATTTATTAATTAAGATTGAATTATACTAGATTATTAAACATATAAAGTGCAAATATTTCAAATCTGAGCATCATTTGAACATTTCAATCGTTTCTCAATTCATTCTAAGTCAGTTCATTACAATAATCTACATTTGAACTCTTTTATACAGTTAGTAATATGATTCAAGTGTTATTTTATTTAAAAATAATGGATTATACATGGAAATTATGTGTATTAAGTGCAAATAATGCAATGTTGAGCTTCGTTTGTGCATTTTGAGCTTCTTTTATACCGTCAAAAATATGATTCATTTATTATTTATTCAAAAAGAATGGATTATAAATGGCAATTAAGAATATAAATTGCAAATAAAGCAATTATGAGCATCATCAAGCATTTAAATCATTTCTGGATTCATTCTTAGTCATTTCATCCAAATAATCTAAATTTAAACTCATTATACTGTTTACATAATGATTCATCTGTTATTTATTAATTAATATTGGATTACACTAGGTTATTAAGCATATAAAGTTCAAAATAATTCAATTCAAATCAATTGAGCATTTCAATCATCTCTGGATTCATTCTATGTCATTTCAACATAATAATGTACATTTAAACTCTATTGTACTGTCAATAATATCATTCATGTATTATTTATTCAAAAAGAACGGATAATACATGCAAGTTACGCACATAAAGTGCAAATAATGCAATTCTGTGCATCATTTGAGCATTTCAATTGTTTATTGAGTCATCTTAATTCATTTCATCACAATAACCTATATTTAAACTCTTTTATACTATCAATATTAAGATTATAGGGTTATTTATTTAAAAAGAATGGATTATAAGTGGCAATTACGCTTATATAGTGCAAATAATGAAATTCTAAGCATCATTTGTGCAGTTGAATCGTTTCTGTATTCATTCTAAGTCATTTCATCACAACAATCTACATTTAAACATGTTTATACTGTCAATAATATAATTCATTTTTTATTGATTCAAAAAGAATAAATTATTCATGGCAATTACGCACATCAAGTGCAAATAAAGCTATTGTGAACATCATTTGATCATTTCAATCGTTTCTGGATTCAATCTAAGTTATTTTCATCCAAATAATCTAAATTTAAACTCGTTATACTGTCTACATAATGATTCATCTGTTATGTATTAGTTAAGACTGAATTATACTAGATTAATAAGTATATAAATTGGAAATATTACAATTTTGAGCATCATTTGAACATTTCAATCGTTTTTTGATTAATTATAAGTCAGTTCATTAAAATAATCAACATTTAAACTCATTTATACAGTAAGTAATATGATTCATGTGTTATTTTATTAAAAATAATGGATTATACATGGCAATAATGCGTATTAAGTGCAAATAATGCAATTTTGAGCTTCGTTTGAGCATTTCAATCGTTTCTGGATTAATTCTAAGTTATTTCATCACAATAATCTACATTTAAACTCTATTATACCGTAAAAAATTTGATTCATTTGTTATTTATTCAAAAATAATAGATTATAAATGGCAATTACGTATATAAATTGCAAAATAAAGCAATTACGAGCATCATCGAGCATTTAAATCATTTCTGGATTCATTCTTAGTCATTTCATCCAAATAATCTAAATCTAAACTCATTATACTGTCTACATAATGATTCATCTGTTATTTATCTATTAATAATGGATTACACAAGGTTATTAAGCATATAAAATACAAAATAATTCAATTCTGAGCATCAATTGAGCATTTCAATCATTTCTGGATTCATTCTATGTCATTTCATCATAATAATCTACATTTAAACTCCATTATACTGTCAATAATATCATTCATGTTTTATTTATTCAAAAAGAATTGAAAATACATGCAAATTACGCATATAAAGTGCAAATAATGCAATTCTGAGCATCATTTGAACATTTCAATTGTTTATTGAGTCATCGTAAGTCATTTCATCACAATAATCTATATTTAAACTCTTTTATACTATCAATAATACAATTATTTGGTTATTTATTTAAAAAGAATAAATTATATGTGGCAATTACGATTATATAGTGCAAATAATGAAATTCTAAGCATCATTTGTGCAGTTCAATCGTTTTTGTATTCATTCTGAGTCATTTTATCACAACAATCTACATTTAAACACGTTTATACTGTCAATAATATAATTCATTTTTTATTGATTCAAAAATAATAAATTATTCATGGCAATTACGCACATCAAGTGCAAATAAAGCTATTGTGAGCATCATTTGAGCATTTCAATCGTTTCTGGATTCAATCTATGTTGTTTTCATCCAAATAATCTAAATTAAACTCGTTATACTGTCTAAAAAATGATTCATCTGTTATTTATTAATTAAGATTGAATCATACTAGATTATTAAACATATAAAGTGCAAATATTTCAACTCTGAGCATCATTTGAACATTTCAATCGTTTCTCAATTCATTCTAAGTCAGTTCATTACAATAATCTACATTTGAACTCTTTTATACAGTTAGTAATAGGATTCATGTGTTATTTTATTTAAAAATAATGGATTATACATGGAAATTATGTGTATTAAGTGCAAATAATGCAATTTTGAGCTTCGTTAGTGCATTTCAATCGTTTCTGGATTCGTTCTAAGTTATTTCATCACAATAATCTACATTTAAACTCTTTTATACCGTCAAAAATATGATTCATTTATTATTTATTCAAAAAGAATGGATTATAAATGGCAATTACGAATATAAATTGTAAATAAAGCAATTATGAGCATCATCAAGCATTTAAATCATTTCTGGATTCATTCTTAGTCATTTCATCCAAATAATCTAAATTTAAACTCATTATACTGTTTACACAATGATTCATCTGTTACTTATTAATTAATATTGGATTACACTAAGTTATTAAGCATATAAAGTTCAAAATAATTCAATTCAAATCAATTGAGCATTTCAATCGTCTCTGGATTCATTCTATGTCATTTCAACATAATAATCGACATTTAAACTCTATTATACTGTCAATAATATCATTCATGTATTATTTATTCAAAAAGAACGGATAATACATGCAAGTTACGCATATAAAGTGCAAATAATGCAATTCTGAGCATCATTTGTGCATTTCAATTGTTTATTGAGTCATCGTAAGTCATTTCATCACAATAACCTATATTTAAACTCTTTTATACTATCAATAATAAGATTCTCGGGTTATTTATTTAAAAAAGAATGGATTATACGTGGCAATTACGCATATATAGTGCAAATAATGAAATTCTAAGCATCATTTGTGCATTTCAATCATTTCTGTATTCATTCTAAGTCATTTTATCACAACAATCTACATTTAAACACATTTATACTGTCAATAATATAATTCATTTTTTATTGATTCAAAAAGAATAAATTATTCATGGCAATTACGCATATCAAGTGCAAATAAAGCTATTGTGAGCATCATTTGAGCATTTCAATCGTTTCTGGATTCAATCTAAGTTATTTTCATCCAAATAATCTAAATTAAACTCGTTATACTGTCTACAAAATGATTCATCTGTTATTTATTAATTAAGATTGAATTATACTAGATTATTAAACATATAAAGTGCAAATTTTTCAACTCTGAGCATCATTTGAATATTTCAATCGTTTCTCAATTCATTCTAAGTCAGTTCATTACAATAATCTACATTTGAACTCTTTTATACAGTTATTAATATGATTCATGTGCTATTTTATTTAAAAATAATGGATTATACATGGAAATTATGTGTATTAAGTGCAAATAATGCAATTTTGAGCTTCGTTTGTGCATTTCAATCGTTTCTGGATTCGTTCTAAGTTATTTCATCACAATAATCTACATTTAAACTCTTTTATACCGTCAAAAATATGATTCATTTATTATTTATTCAAAAAGAATGGATTATAAATGGCAATTACGAATATAAATTGCAAATAAAGCCATTATGAGCATCATCATGCAATTAAATCATTTCTGGATTCATTCTTAGTCATTTCATCCAAATAATCTAAATTTAAACTCATTATACTGTTTACACAATGATTCATCTGTTACTTATTAATTAATATTGGATTACACTAAGTTATTAAGCATATAAAGTTCAAAATAATTCAATTCAAATCAATTGAGCATTTCAATCGTCTCTGGATTCATTCTATGTCATTTCAACATAATAATCCACATTTAAACTCTATTATACTGTCAATAATATCATTCATGTATTATTTATTCAAAAAGAACGGATAATACATGCAAGTTACGCATATAAAGTGCAAATAATGCAATTCTGAGCATCATTTGTGCATTTCAATTGTTTATTGAGTCATCGTAAGTCATTTCATCACAATAACCTATATTTAAACTCTTTTATACTATCAATAATAAGATTCTCGGGTTATTTATTTAAAAAAGAATGGATTATACGTGGCAATTACGCATATATAGTGCAAATAATGAAATTCTAAGCATCATTTGTGCATTTCAATCGTTTCTGTATTCATTCTAAGTCATTTTATCACAACAATCTACATTTAAACACATTTATACTGTCAATAATATAATTCATTTTTTATTGATTCAAAAAGAATAAATTATTCATGGCAATTACGCATATCAAGTGCAAATAAAGCTATTGTGAGCATCATTTGAGCATTTCAATCGTTTCTGGATTCAATCTAAGTTATTTTCATCCAAATAATCTAAATTAAACTCGTTATACTGTCTACAAAATGATTCATCTGTTATTTATTAATTAAGATTGAATTATACTAGATTATTAAACATATAAAGTGTTTCAACTCTGAGCATCATTTGAACATTTCAATCGTTTCTCAATTCATTCTAAGTCAGTTCATTACAATAATCTACATTTGAACTCTTTAATACAGTTAGTAATATGATTCATGTGTTATTTTATTTAGAAATAATGGATTATACATGGAAATTATGTGTATTAAGTGCAAATATTGCAATTTTGAGCTTTGTTTGTGCATTTCAATCGTTTCTGGATTCGTTCTAAGTTATTTCATCACAATAATCTACATTTAAACTCTTTTATACCGTCAAAAATATGATTCATTTATTATTTATTATAAAAGAATGGATTATAAATGGCAATTACGAATATAAATTGCAAATAAAGCAATTATGAGCATCATCAAGCATTTAAATCATTTCTGGATTCATTCTTAGTCATTTCATCCAAATAATCTAAATTTAAACTCATTATACTGTCTACATAATGATTCATCTGTTATTTATTAATTAATATTGGATTACACTAGGTTATTAACAAGCTTCTAAATTTCTCCGAAATAACGACGAAATAACAGAAATAGCGGTATTCTGTGTCAAACCGCATGAACGTTATAGTCTTAATTGAGAAAATGGCGGTTATTTCGGCGATATAACGCGTTATTTCAGTTATTTCGGCGAAATAATAAGCTGTTATTGCTACTATTGTTAAATTGTGTATTCAATATTAAACTATCGTTAAATTGGTACAAGCTGCTACTGCTACTCAATATTGGTACAGTGCAGTATATTGAATTTGGTATGGCCGTATGCTATTTGTATGGAGTATTGGAGATGTATAAACATATAAGTTGATAGTTATAGAATTGATGTGTGTCAAATTTTGAAAAAACACTACACCGTTATATCGCCGTTATAACATCGAAATAACACCGAAATAACATGGGGACCTGGACCGTCATACCGAAAAAATCGAAATTTAAAAGCTTGGTTATTAAGCATATAAAGTTCAAAATAATTCAATTCGGAGCATCAATTGAGCATTTCAATCGTTTCTAGATTCATTTTATGTCATTTCATCATAATAATCTACATTAAACTATATTATACTGTCAATAATATCATTCATGTATTATTTATTCAAAAAATAACGGATAATATATGCAAATTACGCATATAAAGTGCAAATAATGCAATTCTGAGCATCATTTGATCATTTCAATTGTTTATTGAGTCATCGTAAGTCATTTCTTCACAATAATCTATATTTAAACTCTTTTATACTATCAATAATAAGATTCTTGGGTTATTTATTTAAAAAGAATGGATTATACATGGCAATTACGCTTATATAGTGCAAATAATGAAATTCTAAGCATCATTTGTGCATTTCAATCGTTTCTGTATTCATTCTAAGTCATTTCATCACAACAATCTACATTTAAACATGTTTATACTGTCAATAATATAATTCTTTTTTTATTGATTCAAAAAGAATGGATTATTCATGGCAATTACGCATATAAAATGCAAATAAAGCAATTGTGAACATCATTTGATCATTTCAATCATTTATGGATTCAATCTAAGTTATTTTCATCCAAATAATCTAAATTTAAACTCGTTATACTTTCTACATAATGATTCATCTGTTATTTATAAATTAAGATTGGATTATACATGGTTATTAAGCATATAAAGTGCAAATATTTCAATGCTGAACATCATTTGTACATTTCGATCGTTTCTGGATTCATTCTAACTCAGTTCATTACAATAATCTATATTTAAACTCTTTTATACTATCAATAATAAGATTCTTGGGTTATTTATTTAAAAAAAAAACAGATTATACATGACAATTACGCTTATATAGTGCAAATAATGAAATTCTAAGCATCGTTTCTGTATTCACTCTAAGTCATTTCATCACAACAATCTCCATTTAAACACGTTTATACTGTCAATAATATAATTCATTTTTTATTGATTCAAAAATAATAGATTATTCATGGCAATTACGCATATAAAGTGCAAATAAAGCCATGTATACCAAGTATAATCTAGTCTCGAATGAAATGGCTTAAAAGTGCAAACGGATCCAGACCACATCGGTCTATATCCGCATCATTTAGCAAACGGATCCTACAAAGCAAATCTGGGGAATTGTTCAGGACACGTCCCATTTGCTCATTCACTCTCAATTTTTTTTTTAAAAAAAAAAATGACCAAATTATCCTTCCTCCAACGCTAGTCTGATAAAAAAAAAGGCTTACTTTTTTGTATGCCCTCTAACTCTTTCCTATTTGTTTATTTCTCCCTCTACTCTTGTGTATTTATTGTTTGCAACTAAACTCTTCTAGATGATTTCTTATTTGCCCTTCAACTTAACCACACATAATAAACTATAATTATCTTATAAAAAAATTGAAAATTAATTTTGAATAAACTGATATGACAAAAATGCCCCTTGAACATTCTTCCCGCACTGATTGGATTCGAAATTGTATCGAGCCCCAGTTTGTTGGTTGGATTGTTACGGTTAATTAAAGATAAACGACACTTGAATGGTCTTATCTCTGATCCAGCACTACTCAAATCCATTTGCACAAAATGACCTGAAACATAGGTATTGCTAATTGGACTTGGGCCGGTGTCCAATTTGGCATATATTATCTCACTATAGTCAAGCTTGTCACAACCGGATTTATTAGATTCAACTTTGCAAATGATACATGAGATTTCGTCAACTTTGGATGGGCGGGTCGCCATAAAGGAATGGTAAAATGCGGTACCAAATATTAGTATATTATGGATAATAACGAGTGTTTCAGAAGAATGTTCAACCACTGCGGGACGAATGTTCAAGGGTATTTTTGTCATACCAGTTTAATTCAAAATTAATTTTCAATTTTCTTATAAGATAATCATAGTTTATTATGTGTGGTTAAGTTGAAGGATAAATAAGAAATTATTTAGAAGAATTTAGTGGCAAATAAGAAATACATAAGAGCAGAGGGAGAAATAAACAAATATGAAAGAGTTTGATGGTATAAAAAAATTAAGCAAAAAAAAAATGTTAGACCGAGGGTATTTTGGTCATTTTTTTGGAGCAAATGAGTAACGTGAGCGGTGAGCCTGAGCAATTCCCGCAAATTCGGCGGTTCTAGTAATGAATAACCGCCGCGGCATGGCCGAAACTGAGGTGGACCCCTTCTCCGCCTCCGAGTCGCAATCTATGACAGATACTTCCATAGACCCAGACCCTAAACGTAGTTTTGACGGGGATGGAAACGACGAGAAGAAGAAACTGGTGGTGATAATGGGAGCGACTGGAGCGGGCAAATCGAAGCTTTCTATCGACCTTGCCTCCTACTTCTCCGGTGTACAGATCGTCAACGCCGATTCCATGCAGGTCTTTGCATTTTTCTCATCTAATCTGTCAGTTCATAACCAACTGTTACTTCCCAATCCGTACTAATGTTACCAATTGGCAGATTACGGCCATTCTACGTGCATGAAATTGTCAAATTTTACTTGCTTGCTATTTCGATTTCCTTCTGAACTAAAGTTCATTGATTGCGCGTAGGTTTATTCTGGGCTTGATGTTCTTACAAATAAAGTACCCCTTTCAGACCGCAAAGGTATCTCTGTGAGTGTGTGTGTGTTTCATATCTGTCTTATTTGTCCATCTGTGGTTAATTTTTTTTTCAGGTATCCCACATCATCTATTAGGCACAGTTGATGCATCCATGGAGTTCACTTCTAAGCACTTCCGTGATTCTGCCATTCCGGTAAGTCCTAATTCTGACATATGAACCAATAATCCTCTTTGATGTTTGTAATTCTGTACTGTGCTAGCCGGTATATGTATGTGTACCATTAGAAAAGTTGGTACACTCCATGCTATCCACAACCCCTGTTGGAAGTCAGAGCAAAGTTAGCTTCTGTCAAGGACTCACAGAACCCTTCAACTTCTAGAATTGACTCTATGGAGCATCAGTTTCTGGTAGTAAATTTCAAATTGTCTTGAACCTTGATACTACATTAGACGATCCCCAGACCCCAGTTATGCAATTTTTCTCACTTATCTGCCATAAACACTCTGTCCCCAGTTGTTCGATCAAGTCGAATTTTTTTTTATGAAAACCAATGGAATATGCTAGCGGAATACTAACAACTGGGGAAAGTATAATTCTTAATGTATGTATTTGTACACTTGAACACTTTACCATTCTTCTCAATATAGTTCGTTCTATCTAACTTCTGTTTAAATGTTATGCAAGATAATAGAGGATATATTGTCTCGAGATGGTCTTCCAGTTATTGTTGGAGGCACAAACTACTACATCCAGGTTAGTTTTATGATGAGAACTGCTGTTAGGAGTTTCTTATGAACCTTGTTGCAAATGAACAACCAACATCACTTCTTATTTTTGGAAATTAGAAAAAGACAAGAAAATGTATCTCAATGGGAATAATGATTATCTTATTCTTAATTCTCATAGTGCAGTCAACTGCAATAGTAATAAGGAATCCTGTAGAAAACCATTTGAAATGGTCGAAATAATTAGGTTGTGGTATGTCCAGTCAATCTTAAACACAAGTTCAAGCTCAATTGAACTCTGTTTCAGACAATAATTGGAGTGTCAACAAAATAAAAGAAAAATGAATGTACCTTTTGCATCCACTGGGAAAATTAGCTGTTTGCTTTTGAAACATGAAGAGCATTTTACAAATATCAAGTTGCTGGATGCTGTATTATTTGCAGAGATTTGAAATAGTGGATATTGATTTGCTTCATTGTGATGTGCATTATATCGTGTCTTCTAATTGTACTTGTGTGTGATATCTCAGGCCCTATTAAGCCCATTTCTATTTGATGACATGCATGAAACCTCGCCAAGCTTCTTAGACACTTCTACTTCTGGTGAAAGAGGTGCTTTCCTTTTAACAAAACTATAGCATTAGCATTTTAAAGCACTATGCAAGTAAGCTGTGAAAAATCCTATGTTGTGAGCACCTTGTCATGTGTCATTAGTGTGAAATTACCTGTTTGCTGTCTTCATCAATCTAGATATTGAGACCATTGAGCCAGATCAAGGATATGACCGTCTCAAAGAAATTGACCCAGTTGCTGCAAACCGTATTCACCCTAATGACCATAGAAAAGTGATCTCTCTCTCTCTCTCTCTCTCTCTCTCTCTCTCTCTCTCGATCTCGATGTCAATCTCAATCTCGATATATCTATCATTTTTATGTTCTGACCAATTTAATTCTGCATAGGTACGACGATACCTAAGCTTGTATTCAAGCACTGGTGTGCTCCCCAGTAAACTGTTTCAAGGAGATGCATCTCAGGTTAGATTTCACTTCTTTTTCTTTCCCGCGGCAGTATTTGATGGATTTACATTGAAGATGCTTATAGTTTCCATATTTACTTAATTTTGTTTTTTAAGAGTGCATTCCTGTGGCCTGTATTTGATGAAGTATGCATTTAACGTTGCTTACTTTTGTGAGCAAAATTGAATTCTTTTTTAGTAAAAGTGGTAGTTTACTCGCCCTTTTCAGTAAACATGGAATAAAGATGTGAGGTTTCTTGTCATACTAAAACTCTTTGACTCATGAGATTAAAATGTGGCTTTCATAAGAAATCCTATGAAGTATCTGTATTTGTTCAGGTAAACTATTGGGGAATCATACTTTTTCTTGGCTTTTCCTGAACAAATAGTACAAATTATTGTGGCAGGACAGAGGTGGGGGCGAGACAGTAATTTCAGATATCAGTGTTGTTTTCTCTGGATAGATGCTTCCATAGAAGTCCTAGATAAGTACGTAAATGAAAGGGTTGATGAAATGATGGATTCAGGTCTGTTAGATGAAGTTGCTGATATTTACAGCTCAACTGATAATGCGGTTTACACCAAGGGGTTGCTTCAAGCTATTGGTGTGCGTGAATTCAATGAGTTTTTTAGAAGATATGGGAAGAAAATATTTGAAAATCGCAACAATAATATCAATAGTAGTTGGGACTTTGCAATAGGAAATGATGATGAGGAGATGAAGGTTGTGTTGGAAGAATGTGTGGATAAGTTTAAAAATAATACACGTAGACTTGTTCGCCGTCAGGTAATAATATCTTTGACCTGGCCCTAGATTTTTAATTTGTTCGTTTTGAGTGAACACAGGTGCGGATCTTGGGGGTGGGGGTTGGGGGGGGGGGGTACGCATGAAATCGCATCCTCTGGATGGCCATCCAGTGGATGGTTCGATCTCAGCCGTCTGATTTAATTTCAATGGCTATAAATGCCCCGTGCATGATACTAAGATTGATAGGCCCGAAAAAATCTAACCGTTTAGATTAAATCAGACGGCTCGTATCCAAAGACGTCCACTTGATGGTTGTATTACAACCATCCAGAGGATACGCTCCCGGGTACGCATAGGCCTGTGATCAAGGCTTTTAATTGGGGATGTGGAGAAATAGGTTTAAATATTTTTTGAAGTGTTGGGCCTATTCCATGTTCAAAGCCTAAATCACTAAAGCCCAATTAGTCTTAACTTGGCCTATTCCATTTCTCGATCCTGGTTCTGCCCCAGAGTGAACCTATTTCAGGTTTTGCTCTGGTTGGTTTAGAGTAGTAGAATGAAGTAAGAAATCGGAACCCACAACTGTATTTTACCCTCTCTCTCCCTCTCTCTCAATATATACGCAAAACAAATGCAGTACTCCCCACAGATGGGAGGAAAATAGCAAAAATATCACTCCCATCTTGCCAGTTACTGAACTGTCTAGTATTGAAAATTGGGAATTTGCTATCTATGTTCTTATTGGATTTATAATGTCATTTTGTTACTAATATTTAAGCTCTATTATTTGTAGAGGAGACGTCTAACCCATTTAAGGGAAGACTTTGGGTGGGATTTGCAACATATTGATGCCACAGAAGCATTCCTTTGTATGTCGCTCTTCTTTGTACTTGACAAATTAAATTGATATTTTGCACTTGATTATAACTCAAGGCTAATTGCATAATTTGGGGTTAATGGAGTTTAATTGAGATACAAAACAACATTTAGGTTAATTGAACTAATTAAAGTTGATTAAGGCCCAATGGCTCTTAGATGTTTAACTCAATTAGAATGTTTCTCAGTGATATTTAATGGTGCAATTGAGATAATGCACCGAGAACATTACATGAGAAGAGTGAAAACATGGGGAGAGGCTGAGATAAAAAGAAGGATTTGGTGCTTTTGAGGCTTTTGTAGACCATCTATTATGCAGCATCTGAATTAAAGTAGACTCATCCTATCATATAATAATTAAATTATTCAAATAAAATACCAGTCTTGATTATGTAATATAAGAGAACCTTCTAAACATATATTTAATCTAAACATAATAGAAATAGTACACTAGACGTGACTAAATTGACTCAATGGAGACTAATTTGGAGATATCATTTCTTTGGAAGGACTGTCATGATTGTCAAGATGATCCCTGACAGGGTAATTATTCGAATTTTTGTTGTTTGAGGTGAAATAATACTAATTTGCGGTTTGCTTGAGGTTTTCTTTCAGAATTTTTGGGATAATCAATGTGTTAGTGGCAGATTTTGTTAGAGATATGTCCTAGAAGCCAATCTTTTTGGCTACTTCTATGGTTTTATGTTATGGATGATTTTATATCATTTGTTCCTTGATTTATGTGTTGACAGTTTATTCAGGTTGAGGATCTGAATTATAGATCACTGTGATTCATTTAGTAGTAAATGACAACAATAAATCTAAAGCGTCCATAATCTTGATAATTAACAAGGAACATTAATTATCAATAAGATTAGTATGCAAGTTAAGTGTTGATTAAGTTCTATAAATCAAAGGTTAAGAGTAACCAACTTAATTGCATATGTTTATGTTATTTGAACATAGTACAGGACATGACCCAACGAAATAAATATATGGATTGTGTTTTGGTGTCATTATTTATTTCGTTATGATTTTGATTCTAAGTTTGAGATATTTATCTTTTCCACATGAGGATAGGTTCAATAAATATCGTCTACCGCTGATTCCCGATAAGGGCTGCTATACGGACGTTATTTATGTTCTCTTGAATTGTGCGGGGAAAAGTTAAATAGTCAAGAAAACCGTATGTCCCTCATTAATTCACTTAGTGAGTGACGATATCTGTTTGGGCCCCTTGATGGAGATAGATTGTTTGCTAGCAACTGATACAATTATCTCTAGATCAAGAAACGTATAATCTGCAAGAATGACACATTCCTATCTTGGATTATACGATGATATCGTGAGGCATAGGAATCAAAATAGAGATATATTATTATTCTCTTATGCAGGATTGAAATATTGTAGCTGTACACTATTTATGCGAATTGGGAATCATAACGTGTTGCTAGATACCGCTTATGATTATTGGAATTAAATAGCGATTTAACTCCATGTCCAACGTAGCATAAATCCTCAAAGGGTCACACAGAATTGGTGTTTTAACCATGCTTGCATTATTTATTTATTTGCAATAATTGGTATTGCAAAATATGATGAGTTGATTAATTAATTAAATAGCGTTGTAGACCGTTATAATTAATTAAATCAAAGGGATCATATAGAAATAAATTAATGCATTATCTAATCCCTAAATAATTATTATTAAGTTAATAATTATTTATTTTAACACATGTGCATTCTATAGGGCTTTAATTAAATAATTAATTAAAGGCCCAATAGGGATCCAAATTGAGAGCAACAAGAGAGGCCATTTAATGAATGATTAAGTGGACCCATGAGGCAATGCAATTGGCCCATAAAGGCCCTTATTGTGGCCGGCCAAACAAGGTGGTAGGTGGGGTGGCAATTTGGTAAATAGTTAGTGTGAGGTAGGTAGGGTTTGCACTCTATATAAGGATGTGGATGGTTGCAAATCCCCCTCTCTCTCTCTCCCACTAACCTAGCCGCCCCTCCCTTGGTGTGCGCCTCCCTCTCTCCCATCTCTCCCTATTGCTCATGTGTTGAGCCCTCCATTCTTCCACAAATAACTTGTTGATTTGCTAGAAGAATTGAGAAAGCTAGGGATTAGGCATCTCCTCCAAGTTACTAGCATAACTTGTAGAGGATTTGGTTAATACCAAGTGGACTCGAGGCGATTCGACAAGGAGGCGCGAGCTAGACGTGAGCACAACCACCTACAACCTAGCCGGTTCGAGCCTCTTGATTACTAGTTCAAGAGAGGTATACCTTGAACCTTTCTCTCTTGTGTGAATAGCTTAGTGCAAGATCCGTGTTTGTGCATGATTGTTTATGGATAATTAGTTGTATTTAATCATAAAATGAAAATTATGCACTCAACTAACAGATTTGAGGGTTAACTGAGACTGATTTGGGATATATTGGGGACTAGGTTTGCATATACCATACGCACCCATACAAATATTTTTTGGATCAGCACTAGTTCAAGAATATGATGAGAAATTTTGCCTATATTTAACTATTGATTAGATAGAGAAGAAGACGTTTGGAAAAGATGTGCAGTGGAGCCCTCTGTCGCTATCATTTCTAAGTTTTTGTCAAAGGATTGTGCAGACAGACGCAGCTATGTGCCATGCACTGAAAAACCGCATAATGGTGCCTTGAGAGATGTGTGGACCCAATTCATCTGTGAGGTTAGTATTCTTTGTTTCAAGCAAAATGTATATTAAAAATCCTTGAATTTAGTATTCAAGATTTCATTTATTTATTTATTTTTTTGTGAAAAACAAATGGATAGCCATGTGGAAACCGGATATTGCGAGGCACACATGAGTGGGAGCAGCACAAGCAAGGCAGAACTCATAGGAAAAGAGTAGCCGCATTTAAGAAAAGGATTATTAATACTGAAGCTTTACGCTGAATTTGTAGTTCTTTTTGTTTGTACCTTCGCTGTATAACGATTCAATCTGTCGCGCTCTCTTCATCAATAGTAATTCTTTAGTAAAACATGCACATCTCATCTCCCGGTCCCAAAGACCTGATAGTAGTTGAAGGATCAAAAAGTAAAAATAAGAACTACATTGAAGAGCACAGAGGCATAAAATCATGAAGTTTATATCGACGCTCCTTAAAAGTTAGCGAGTGGGTTTACGTTACTAGTTCATTTACTTCAATGAGAACTTATATTTTTTAGAAGGGAGACGTCCTCAGCTCCGTAGCGAATCTAAACATGCAATACCGATGCACAATCATGATACAAACCCTACTTTAGTACATACTAATTCGTACATGTTTCCACCCTTACAAACCTTGAGATTTTTCATTGACGATAACCATGAGACTAATTTTTTTTTTGGAAGAAGTAAGACTCTATTTGAGTTGAGAAAAGTTAACAATCCGAGGTTAAGATTTGATATGCTTAATGAAAATGGGACTGCCGTTATATTTCCTTGTCGCACGACTGCCGTTATATTTCTATTTTAGCATTAGTAGTTTTTAAAATGAAACTTGAAAGGATGCAATTAATATTACAGGCATAGTTCACTCATGAATGTCCTTTTTCATGGTAGATATGGGCTCCCCTTTACCATTGTTAAGATGAAGAGCTTTATGACTTCTTAAATAAATAGTTGAAAAAGTTTTTAGTATGACTTAAATAAAGAAAATAAAAGAAAATGGATTCTACCTTTATTTAAGATTTGAAAAAAAAAAAAGACAAGATTGAAACAGTTATTCGGCTCCTACCTTTATACCTGTAAACGGTGTCGATGAGAACAGTGAAACAGCACATAGGATTCATGACTCGCCGGTTCTAAATTTCTAATAAAAATGGGTAATCATTCATAACGTCTGTAAAAAAACATACTTAGAAATCCATGTACTGTATGATAAACAATTACAAATTGCAGCCTGAGAGCTATCTACAAAGAAAAAAGAAGCATAAAACTATTCCATGGTAAAGGTTAAAATATGAGCAGATTTATGTCTTTGATGATCTCAATAGTTACAACCTCACAAGACAACTTAAACTGCTACAAAACGAAACCAAACCACAAAATAAACCTCTCCTTTCTCTTCATAAAACACAAAACCCAAATATTCACAACAATGAGCACCCCATAAAATTATTAGCACGCTACCTACACTGTGGCATCAGATCTCAAGTCTGTGCCATAAACAAAGTTCCAATAATCAACTAATTTATGGTCCTCAGGCCTCACATCTGCCCCCTTCCCCGTGCAAAATATGGCATATGCATCAGCTGCATACCTGACAGACAAATAACAAAATACTCAGAATGCCATTTATACATCTGATCCACAGAGCACATAACTTGGTATAAAACCAGCAATTGATACATCATGCATCAAACTTATCTCGATACAAAAGCCAGTAATTGGTCTATGTTGTGCAACCTGGACAAAAAAGTGGAATACAACAAAACTGCACAAGAAAGTTGTTGAGCATAACTCGATGGATTTGGATTTAAAGTGCCCCATGCTACCTCATATAAGCTTACTTTGATATAAAGATAAATTTAACAATTTAGAATCTTCAATGATATACAATAATCTTTCAGCAATTTAGACTCTTTAATGATAAGCTTACTTTCCAATGCCATGGAGATAGCCAACGTGAGTCCAATCAGGACTTAAATACTCTTCTGAGAATCGTTTAATCATTCTAGCACGCTTCTTTTGCAATCCAAGACTACGAATCACATTCTCAATATGCTCCACCTCAATTGTAGCCGTAGTCTCAGCATCAGGACAGATAGCAAATAGATCTTCTAACACTTTTCTAACCTGCTTATAAAATAATACAAGCATTAGTTCAACATTATTCATACCTTCTGATAGACATATGCCTTAATCTACAACACTCAAGGTGAAATTTCATAATATGCAAACATGATGCTTGTCAAATTATCAATCAACCATCTAAATGTCTGAGGGCCCCTCAGTGAGGGGTATATCTCACTCCTCATTTGCAAACATTAAAATTATAATTTGTTGGCTCAATTGGCTATGTGCACCAAGTATTTAATGAAAAGCCAAAGGATTGTGGATTTGTGGTGAATTTGTCAATAATTATACCTGATTACCGGTGGTGATATTCAACAACATGCATATAACCAAAACCCTCCAAGGGTCAAAAAAGTGCATCTCTTGGAGCAGATGATGACATGAAGGCGGCGGTCTAAAGCTTAAATCAGTTGGTACACGCCGGTACGCCTCCGACCTTTTCTCGGCGGCCGTCAGCTGAGACCGATGCTGGCTCTTCTTTCTCTTCACTGTCACCATCTCATCCACATCAACATCATCTCTTTCCCTTCGTTTACGTTTCCTCACACCACCAACTGGATTAGCAAGACCCACAGCCTTCTCTATACATTTCTTGAGAGCAAGATCCCGGGTTGCGGGTTTCGGGTCGGTTGTGGGTTTACTGCCCGTGTAGCGAAAGGAATCGATGAAATCAAAGGCTCTTTGAAGTCGTTCCACCTCGCTCTCTCCTTGGACGATCGTCCATTTCGGTCTCTCTCCCTCCGCCGCTTCCGCCCCTTTTTGTCTCTCCCGCCAATTTACGCGCGTCGCGCGCTTTGGCGCCATTAATCTCCTATTTTGGTTCCCTTCTTTCCTTTTTTTCGTTTCGTTTCCCTTGTTCCTTGTTTTCCAGGATAATTTACAATAGTTTACTCCGATCTCTAGAAAGAGAACAAGAGGAGAGGCGTCCTCCCTTTTCTTTTCACCGTTTACCACTTGACCTCCTCTCGTCTCTAATTTTTGTCTGCTTCGAATCTCAAAATAAATAAATAAAATAAGGGAAATTTCCATGAATGCAAATTCTAAACCGAGCTTTAATCGGAACCATTTATAATTTCTAATGAATTATTTAAAAAAAATGAATTACTGTGATCGAAATTCGATTTAAAATTTGAATATATAGAAGGATTTTCCAATAAAAAATATTTGCTGAAGAAAAAAGAAAGAATTTAATTCTTTTTTATAAAAATTCAAAGCAATATTTGTTCTTACACAGATAAATCTTACAAATATTTGGTTTCATTAGTTTAGAATATAGGAGTAATTGAATACACGGTTTTGTAAAAAAAAAATAATAATAAAAAGTTTTTGTCAAAAAAAAATTCAAACGTTTTGACTTACGAATTTTAATTTTCTTTTAATGTGTTGCTTACATGTATTTGAAAATTCAATATTACAGAGTCCAGTGCACATTTTTTTTCCCAATTGAAAACTAATGTCGAATGGTTCAATCTCTAAAATATATATTTGACGAGTTAAATAGTTATCTTTTACAGAGTCGACTTAACTTATTTCCGCGTGATTATTTGGGAAGGTTCAAACACTCTCTCCGAGTAATTAAAACGATGAAATCATATTCATTACTACAAAATTATCGACTGAAAGATTATTCTGCTAAATATTATAGCAGATTTTATGGATAATAAAGTGTTTTAAAATAAAATTTGATATATTAATTTTGATTTGGCCGCTTGTTGCTATTTATTATTATAACTACTAAATTTGACATAGTTGCTGGTTTGCCCGAGTGGTTAAGGGGGAAGACTTAAGATCTTCTGTACATAAGTACGCATGGGTTCGAACCCCATAGCCAGCAGGTGTTTGTTACCCACCTTTTTCTTTTTTTTTCTTAATTAAATCTTCTTCTTTGGCAAATTTTTATATATAGACAAATTCTGAAACTTTCGCTCTTTATATATATATATATATATATATATATATATATAGACGCACACAGATTTACAAGCCTGTCGGTGTGAATAGAATAACATAACATTCAGAACCTCACCATTTTTATCTTTCTCTTAGTTTTAACCACATTATAAAGTTCGGAAAACCGGCTTCTAGAAGAATAATATGCAACAATCTGAAATACCAGTTGGTGAAATTTAACAAGACCACCCTTGTTTGCCAGCTATCAAATGCAAAAGAAATTCATTTTAAGAGCAGATCCTAGTATTGCATTTCCTTTATCCAGACCAAAACGAAGACACCAAACATAATCCAAGTCAACTTCATGGGACATGAATGGTCACCTTAATTGCACGAAGCAGTAGCTTATCGGAATAAAAGCAAGATAATGCTCCGTCAAAAAAATCCAAAACGATGCTACATGCATAAACAAACTGAACAAACTACTACTCTTAAAACCCTACATAATTCCATTGTTACAGTTCTCAGTTACTCAGATAGCAACGTAAGATGCTATAATAATAATGTCCAAAACAACTAAGCAAACATACACTCCTACATTTCTACATAATCTCACTGTTCATACAAGAAAAGGAAACATCAACATTACCCCCTATTTTCAAGAAACTAATCATCTCCAGTTGATGAACCAGCGATGCCCCTATCCTTCCTCTCTTTCCATCTTCCCCAAGCCCACCTTGCTATCATGATAATTCCAAGTGCATATACCTACATATTGATTGACAAAAAGAAAAAGAACAAATAATGGCTAGTGAATCAGCGACTGTCACAGCAAAGAAATTGTATTCTGTCAAAGGCCATGTTCCATATTCATAATTTACTGTTTACTGAGTTGCTGCAAAACGTTAAGTTAACAAATAAAATTAGAAAAAATTAAACCTCGACTAATTCGATACACGACAAAGCCCCTATTGATCAAAAAGTTTCATGATAAAGCCTCAGTCAAGCAAAGGAAAAAAGAAAAGAAAAGAAAAAAAACTCAATTAAACCTAAATTGAGCATCTAAGTGTAGATTTGGACTGTCCATCGTTAGTGTGGAAGAAAACAATGCTTCGAAGTTCAGTGGGAAAATCCTTCAAACTGGGGCCAATTTGCATTTCAAATTCAGCAAACACGTGTGTAATTCATTTCTATAGATATCTGCTTCTATCTATAAAAGAAGTCAACCCTTTCTGGTGATTAAACATTAACCCTTATTATCAGTCAAATGCTGCCCAAAAGAGAAGAGTGCTCAACTTTCATTTGTGTGTAAGGTACATCTGTTTGAATTATAATCTTCCGTTTGTTTTATTTCTTTTTCCCCTGAATATTGGTCGTTGCACTTGATCAGGTTTTATAAGACAAAACAAATTAGTCATTTACAAATGGAAATATATTGATAAACATACAATAAAATCTGGGGATAAACCTCAGGCACAATCCTATTTTGGTCATAACACAGAACTATGATACTACTTGGACAATATAAACGATATATTTATCAATCGTAAGTAATACTATCACAAATAATCAGTTAGTACATAGATGCCTAACTCAATCATTTAGCAACGTTCTATTAGGACTCCCTAAAGTCCAAACCCAAATAAACCTTCAATAAACCCTCAATTTTGAAATCAGATTCCAATTTGACCCAGTAAAGCCTCAATTAAGCCCGATTTAAGTATGAAATTCTTGCCATTAAGTATCAATATTACTGTTAGTAGTCACTTGTTCTTCTTAAATTTTACACAAGAAGACAGAAGGAAAAATGGCATTTACAAAAGATCCACCAAACTTCTCAATTTGCAACTCCCCTTTAATACTTATTATTTAGAGCCAAAATTCTGTACAAAATTGCTATTCCATAAAGAAAGAAACCACTCTTAAACTTGGTTGCAAAATAAACTCTTAAATTGACATTTTGCACGAAGACCCTCTAAACGATTACAGAGGACTATCATTCAACTATTCGAATTATACCATTAACTTAAACAGTTCGAAAGCCTGAGTATTTCCTTTCGTCTGAACCTAACCAACAATGGTAGGAAAATAAAAAGGGAAGGGAAGGCAAAGACGCACCTGCCATAGATTGGTACGAGAAGAAGAGGAAGCATCATCCGACAAGGAAGATTGCGCGCGCTCTTCAGGCAGGACCACATCCTCCAGTCGAATTGGAGGCACCGGATTCTCTTCCCACCTCCGCTTCGCGTCTCCGACCTTCACCACAGGTGGCGCCGTGGTAACCATCGCAACCCCACTGTCTTCTCCTCCTGCCATCTCTCTCTCTCGCTTGCTCTCGTTCCTTCTGTTTGGCGGCTTTATAGAAGAAAGAAAGGACTAGTAACCAAGTCGCTAGAACCAGGGAGCAATATCGATAGAGATATCTCGTCCGTTCATGGTTTCGCTCAGTGGGGAAGTTTGTAGATGGACCCCTCGGTTCCAGGTAATTACATTCCAACGGACTGTATACACCCACACACGTTGAGAAATAAAAAAATGACCCGGACAACTCCAGTCCAGAATTTCAAATAATCTCTCATCGCTGCTTATCTAAATCAAAAGGAGGGAAAATAGTGAAAAAGAAAATTATGTTTTCAGAATTTAGGAGCTGAAGATAAGTGCAGCATAGTTGCCAGAAGAACTTATATTTTAGCCTAGCTTTCCCGTATTTAGCAAAAGATGTCAATAATTTCTTTTTTGGGAAAAATACGTCATTCTATCTGAAATTAGTAAAATGTAATTAAAGTTGGCTGAACAAATATATATTAATCAAGAAACAAAGAAAAGTATCGGCATGTAAATTTTGAAAACACATTTGAAGAAGAGTTTTGACATTTTTAGACATAAAATAATTTAGAATTACTATGGTACTAGTGTACAGAGAAAACTGTACTTTAGAGGTGTAGACTGTCAGACTTTCGTCAAGATTGTATTTCTCGTTATAGGATCAAACCGTTGATAAGTGAGAACACATGAATCTTAACACAAATCTAACAGCCTAAAACTCTACGGCAGAGCTCCTCCGTGCTTTAGATCGTACCAGAGTAATTCTCAAAATAATTTTATATTCGTTATAGATATATACTATTCTTAAAACAATTATCTAAAAATATTACTAGCAAAAGCAAAGTTTCAAGTTTTTGTCTCTCAAAAAAAGTAAATTTTTTTAATCCAAAATAACAAAGTAACTTCAGCTGGTTTGTTCATTTTTTTCTCCCAAAATATCAAAGTAACTTCAGTTGGTCTTTTGTCATGTTGTATTATTTTTTTATTTTTGAGATGATATATTTTCTTTGAAATTTTTTATTGATAAACTTATTTATTTCTATCAAATTACTTTTTAGTTGTTCACATGTCTACTTTATTGATTCTATTTTTTTGAATCGGTTAATACCGCTCCTATCTTCAATGCAGAACATTGATCTAAAATATTAAAAATGGATCACATATCCATGTCAACAATTATGAAATACTTTTTTTTCAATTTTTAGTGATATGACTTTTGGAATGATAGATGTCTCGCCATCATTTAACTCTTCTTTTCTAATATGACAAAGCTACAGCAGCCATGTCAAGAGACAAATCAAGAAGAGGAAACAAATTGGACTTCTTGGTCGAGGAAAATGCGAGCCTACGATAGGAGTTGAGCATCAAGGATCAAATTTTACACTGGTCGTTGGATGATTCGTATAGGCTTCGTTTGGATGCGTTGAGAATAAGGTAGGAAGAAGGAAGAAGGGAAGAAATTTATTGGGAAGGGGTAAATTTATTGGGAAGGGGTAAATTTATTGGGAAGTGTGTAACTTTTGTGAAGAGTTTGGATGGTTAGAAATAAATTTATTGGTAAAAAGTGGTTATTCCTTATTCCTTATTCCGGAAAGAAACCATCCAAACGGAGCCATAGTGAAGCACAACAAAGAATACTTTTTCAATTTGTATCTAAATTTAAAAAAGACTCCATTCTTTGTTAAAACTTTGAATTTGGAAAAGGAATTTGTAAGTTCTTTATAATTTTAAGTAGCTTTAATTATTTATTCATTCTATTTTTGTTAAAGCAGATAGCCGGACTCGAGAGAAACCCTCGAAAGGGGGGCCGCACGAATATTGATGCAAGAGAGAGCGATTTTTATAAGCGATTCCTAAGCGTTTTCTTCCTCCAAAATTACTCCAAAATCTCTCAATTTTTTTTTAAAAATCCACTAGAAATCGCTGGTTTCCTATCAATCTACTATCATCTCCTACTTTTTCTCGAGAGCGATTGTCATCTTCGCCGATTGAGACCTCACGACTCGACTTCGCGCGCGCACAAATCGTAGTTGTTTCTTCGATTCTAGACGAAAGTTGTGATGGATCTGGATCGTCTTGGTGAACTCACAAGCCTTGTAACTATGAATTCGACAAAGCATATCAATTTGCTTGGAGAAATCAAGTAGATGATTCTTTCACTGACAAACCTTGTGTTCTCAGCAAAGGAGGTAAGTCACTCAGAGGATAATGGAGAAGAGAAGTGGAGAAATAAAGGTTCAGGCCAGAGGCTATCCCCACTAGATCGAGCTCGTGCACGAGTGAGACACATCTTCTCTGAATCAACGTATGCACGTCCTTTGTGTCTCAAGTGTGGAGGTGAGGGTCATATAGCAAAACATTGTTGCAGATCTCTTGTTTGTTTTGCATGTGAGAAAATCGGCCATAAATCAAGAGATTGTAGAGAAATTACAAAAGCCTACACTCAGTTTAACATTGGAGGAGATGGTGAAAGCCAAGGAATACAAAAGTCTCAATGAATTTGGAAGAAGAAAGATAACCAAAAGCAAGAGGAGAATGAAAAGCTCAGGGGTGAAGTAAATGAGAAGCACAATAAAGATGATGGTAACAAATAGGCTATGTCAATTACAGTGCTACCAGTACAGTCTAACAGGGGCGGATCCAGTGGTGGGGTGGGTGGGGCTAGAGCCCCACCTATCGCCGTCGAGCCCTGAAGCCTCTCTTTAGCCTCAATGAATTTTTTCAACTATTGAAGCACTCAAAGGTGGGGCTGAAGAACAGAAGAAGAGAAACTGTTCGATCAAATGATTTATTATAGCACTCAGCCCTACCTAAATATTTTTGCTAGATCCGCCACTGCAGTCTAATGATACAAAAGGGTAGAATGTACTAAATCTGAGGAGGAGATGGGAAGTGCACATCAAAACGAGATAGACAATCCAATGCATCTTGATGAAGCATACATGGGTCAAGGGCAATATCAGTGTGAGCATGGTTCTAGTAGTAAGAATTGTGGGTCTATGGAGAATGAAAATAATTTGCAACTTATTGATTTGGGTGTTGGTCATAAAGGCAAAAACTCTATGTTGGATAAAAAAAAAGACCAGTATAGATTCAGGAGATAGTAAAATTTTGAGGGAGGTTGAGATTCATAGTACTAACTCTTTTAAAGAAAATTTTAATGAAATAGAAGTGGAGAAATTAGAAGTAGATGAGAAAGATGAGAATACAACAGTTCAAAAGGTGAAAAAGGGAAAAAGTAAGAAAAGAAGAAGAAAGAGGATCAGATGGAATGGCTCCTTACTATAGATGATCAAGGACAACTAGTATTAGTGAATTTGAATTCCAAGAAAGAAAGGGTGAATGTTTAATTTTTTGGAGGTGTGATGCTGAAAGAGTTCAAATTAAGGGACAGTGGTGCATGGCAAAGGACAGAGAAGAAGATAGTTGATAATTGGCTGCATATGGAACCTGATGATTGTAGTGACTTAAAAATTTCTATCATATGTTTAGTGAAGACTGATATGTATAGTAGTAAAGTTTACTTTGTGATGTTTGTAGGGACTCTTGAGTCTGTTAGATAGTGTTTAGATACAGGAAAAGAGCCTAGAAATTTACTTCTTTTACTTTTTTTTTGGAAGTTAGTTAAAACGTGATGTAGATGAGGTATAGATTGAGTCTGGATGTAGATGAGGGTATAGGTTGAGTCTGTTTCTGTTGGATTGGGTTTTACTTTTGCTTTTGTTTTAGTTTCTGTATTTGTTTCATTTTCCATGAAAATGAAATGGGTGGCGCTCCCACCTTTTTCCAAAAAAAAAAAATTTTGTTAAAGCAAGTTCTAATACTTTTGTTGTTATTATTTTGAGCAGTATGTACCCAGAGTATCTAGTGCGAACCATCTTCCTCATAAAACATTTCACGTGGTAGTTTCTCTGCCGGATAGAAAGAAGGCATGGACGGCAGAGTACTATTATCGGAAAAGCAACGGTCAAGGCATCATTAGGGGCTTAAATTTGTCAGAATTTGCACAGGAAACCAAGCTGCAAAAAGGAGACATTTGCCTCTTCGAATGTCCAATAGAAGAGGAAAAAATGACCTTGAAGGTTCACACTTTCAATGGTAAGCGCATTCTTGGCACTAATTGATGAGTGGATTTTATATGCATATTCAAGTACCATTTTGTCTCCAAACTAAACCAATTACCTTGAGTTTACATAGTTTAGATAGTTTAGATGAGTTTAGGTTAGTTTAATTAGGTTTTGTATCAAGAATGAGTTACTACCAATAGTTTCTAATTTTATTGCAGATTCTGGACAATAAATGACTTGGATGAGTCCATAAAGTTGAAGAGCTCGTTCTAAGCTTTCCAACGGATCTTGAATCACCTCAAACGGAGTTCGGATGAAGGAGATATGCCCAAAATACTGACAAGACGCAGTGCTGACATTTTCCTGCGACCCGCTGAAAGTCCCAGCGGCCCGCAGACCTGGAACTGCCAGATTTAGCAGAATCGCCCGATTTAGCAATTCTATATTTGGATGGCGGTTTCTACCGACTCCAGGTGCATCCAGAGCACGTCTTCAATTATTTCCAACGTTTCTACACCTTCCCAATGCCTATTAATAGGGCTGTACAAAAAATTTAAAAACCCGTCCGACCCGTTTAGCCCGTCCAACCCGACCCGTATTTTAACGGGTTCAAATATTAATCGGGTTGGTTCGGGTTTCAATTTTAATAACCCGGTTATACCGGGTTGGGTCGTAATTTTATTCTTGATAACCCGTATCTGACCCGACCCGTGTAGTTTATTAAATCATCCTCTGAGTCTCGGACAATATCAATTTTGATTCCATCCCATGTACTCACGGCAACATAGGTTCCTAGCAGGCTAGCACCAATTCAATAAATAAATAAATAAAATCCTAAGTCCCTAACAGTAGCAAAAATATATGTGCAGCAATGCCTCGGGTGATTCCCTGAAAAATGCAATTATTTGCTAAAGGTAACATAATTATACAAGCCTCTTGTCATGTTTACCTTTCAAGTGGGAAACAATTGTCGGGCATGACCCATGCTTTTCACTCAAAAAAAAAGTGGGAAACAATTGTACTGCACATTGATTTTAATAATGTGTTAGAAGCTTCATTATACAAGCCTCTTACAGTCTTGATGTAGTCATTATACAAGCCTACGGCAAAAGTACATGATATAATTTAGCAGAACGAGATATAGAATTGGGGTTTTTTTTATGCAAAAATGACAATAGGTTTGAAGTAAACAGGTATGTAGTTGAATATAGAAATTATGACCCGAGTAAAAGAGTTATGTTTTTATTTTTTATAACTAATTTAATTTTTTTGGCATCGGTAAATTATGACCCAGTTAACCCAGAAACCCGTAAAAACCCGTATATAAAAATTTATATGGGTTGGGTTGGATTACGGGTGGGTCAATTATAAATTTTTTTTAACCCGGTATAATTGGGTTGGGTTGAAATATTGATAAAAAATTGTAAACCCGTCCGTTGTACAACCCAACCTATTAAAGATCTGTTTGAGGGAGAACAAGGGGAGAACAAGGAGGAGGTCAAATCCAAGGTCAAATTTAGGGTTAGACATTAAATTATTTGAGAGTTGAGGCTCAAGTCCAGATTGTGGCAGCGCCAAGCAGGTCATTTGCGACAGCAAGAGACGTGTTTGATAGGAGATTTCGACACACGCAAGAGCAATTGGTTGTAATCTTTCCTTATTCTCATTTTCTCTTGTGTTTGTATGATGTTTCTTAGTTGTTGATTGTTTGTTCTAGGGCTATGGTTGTAAACTCGAATTCTTAGTTGTTGATTGCATGTTTATTTAGTTTATTTGATATCTTTGTGTTTTATACCTTGTTTGAATTGCTTGAATTGATTATGCCATGATTATTTAAGTAGATTTGTTTACACCCGTTAAGTAGAGCTCGCTTAATTGCTAGGTGGTTAAGTCCAAATAAACTTAGATTATTTGGCATGATTATAATTAACATGAAGGTTGTAAACTGAAAGGTTAAACCAGGACTAGTTAACGAGAGTTAAGTCCTTTCCAAGAGTGAAAACTCAAGGATTTCATAGGTTAGAAAGGTATAAACTTATAGAAACTAGACCAAGAAACGCTAGTTGAAATCTAGATTCTATACAAGGGAAATTGGGTTAATTAATTGATAACCAGACCTAAAACGAGAGTTTGATCTAGGACCTTAATTAAGCCATTATCCCTGCACAATTATCAACTGAATTAAGTCAATTTGCATTCACATCGCTAATCCTAGCGGGCCGCTGAGTGAATCAGCGAGGTTGTCTATGCCCGCTAAGTAGCCAGCGACCAGTCTAATAGATTAGCGACCTAAGTTCTTTTAGAGGGCCGCTACGAGAGTCAGCGGGCCGCTGGAACTGGGGCTAAGAAGAAGTGTCAGCAACCAGAAACCCTAGAATTTTGTGACTTGTTGAATCTCTCTTATTAATTCTTGTTTTGACCTTGAAACTAGACTTAGGATTTGAACCCACCTGCAACTCTTAATTTACAAAAGAGTTGAACCGTCTAGCTAGTTTAGTAAAGTAAAAGACTAATTTTCCAACACCGTCCCTGTGGATTCGACCCTCAAGCTGTTTTTACAAACGATTAGATCGGTAGACACAAGGTTTTTATTTTGAGACTTGGTTCCCCATCGATCAAAATTGCATCAAGCTTTTTGGTCATAAAAAAAAAACTAGCTTAGAATATTAGTCTAATCCCCGGCAACGGCGCCAATTTTGATCGAAGGGGAAACCAAGTCTCAAAATAAAAACCTCGTGTCTGCCGATCTAATCGTTTGTAGAACAGCTTGAGGGTCGAATCCACATGGACGGTGTTGGAATATTTGTCTTTTACTTTACTAAACTAGCTAGACGGTTCAACTCTTTTATGAATTAAGGGTTGCAGGTGAGCCTAAATCCTAAGTCTAGTTACAAGGTCAAAACAAGAATTAATAAGAGAGATTCAACAAGTCACGAAATTCTAGGGTTTCTGGTTGCTAACACTTCTCCTTAGTCCCAATTCCAGCGGCCCGCTGACTCTCGTAGAGGCCCGCTAAAAGAACTTAGGTCGCTAATCTGTTAGACTGGTCGCTGGTTACTTGGCGGGCATAGACAACCTCGCTGATTCACTCAGCGGCCCTCTAGGATTAGCAATGCGAATGCAAATTGACTTAATTCAGTTGATAATTGTGCAGGGATAATGGCTTAATTAAGGTCCTAGATCAAACTCTCGTTTAGGTCTGGTTATCAATTAATTAACTCAATTTCCCTCGTATAGAATCTAGATTTCAACTATCGTTTCCTGGTCTAGTTTCTACAAGTTTATACCTTTTTAATCTATGAAATCCTTGAGTTTTCACTCTTGGAAAGGACTTAACTCTCGTTAACTAGTCCTGGTTTAACCTTTCAGTTTACAACCTTCATGTTAATTATAATCATGCCTAATAATCTAAGTTTATTTGGACTTAACCACCTAGCAATTAAGCGAGCTCTACTTAACGGGTGTAAACAAATCTACTTAAATAATCATGGCATAATCAATTCAAGCAATTCAAACAAGGTATAAAACACAAAGATATCAAATAAACTAAATAAACATGCAATCAACAACTAAGAATTCGAGTTTACAACCATAGCCCTAGAACAAACAATCAACAACTAAGAAACATCATACAAACACAAGAGAAAATGAGAATAAGGAAAGATTACAACCAATTGCTCTTGCGTGTGTCGAAATCTCCTATCAAACACGTCTCTTGCTGTCGCAAATGACCTGCTTGGCGCTGCCACAATCTGGACTTGAGCCTCAACTCTCAAATAATTCAATGTCTAACCCTAAATTTGACCTTGGATTTGACCTCCTCCTTGTTCTCCCCTTGTTCTCCCTCAAACATGTCTTTAATAGGCATTGGGAAGGTGTAGAAACGCTGGAAATAACTGAAGACGTGCTCTGGATGCACCTGGAGTCGGTAGAAACCGCCATCCAAATATAGAATTGCTAAATCGGGCGATTCTGCTAAATCTGGCAGTTCCAGGTCTGCGGGCCGCTGGGACTTTCAGCGGGTCGCAGGAAAATGTCAGCACTGCGTCCTGTCAGTATTTTGGGCATATCTCCTTCATCCGAACTCCGTTTGAGGTGATTCAAGATCCGTTGGAAAGCTTAGAACGAGCTCTTCAACTTTATGGACTCATCCAAGTCATTTATTGTCCAGAATCTGCAATAAAATTAGAAACTATTGGTAGTAACTCATTCTTGATACAAAAACCTAATTAAACTAACCTAAACTCATCTAAACTATCTAAACTATGTAAATTCAAGGTAATTGGTTTAGTTTGGAGACAAAATGGTACTTGAATATGCATATAAAATCCACTCATCACTAATGTACACTAGATTGTTAAAAAAATTTCTCTTTTTTTAATCTTTTTTTCCCTCTCTTTAAAGGCGGGACGAGAATGATGCAGAGAATAGTGCCGAGCAAATGGAGGGACTAGAGATCTCTCGTGTAGGAGGCAACAAATGTAAAGCTGTTGGTCCTGGAGGTTTGTTGTTTCTCCCGTCGCTTTGACTCATCATTTAATATATTAATCGGGGCAATTCAGATCCGATCCGAAACAACTGTGGGTAAACAGTTGTTTGGACAGTAACTAGATCCTGGCCTTTCGTTCTCCGCGCGAAATCTTCGTCGTTCGTTTGACTTCTACACCATTTCGCCTCTCTCTCTCTCCTTCTTCGCAATACTAAGATAAAAATTTAACATGGTTTTATTTAGCAAAATCAGATCAGTTCATAAATGAAACACAATAGTTTTGTTTCAACAAATATTAAGGAAAACCAAACAATTTTTACATGGACTTCATACCGTTTCACTGTCAAGTGTTGGTACAAAATGATTAAAAAAAATCGATAACAGAAGCCGAAGAGAGAATTTGTACCACCACTTGACAGTGAATCAGCTGATTAGGCCAAGTTTCACAGCTTATTAACCTCATGAGATCAGCTACCAATGGTTAGTTGCTCATCTCTTATCATACTGAGTATTTTTATTAATGGCTGTTTGTCAAATTATTTAACATAGAGATAACTTTTGGATTGTTCCTGAAAGCCTTTTGACAATCAACTTAACAACTGATAAGAAGGTAATTATTCTTATATTAAATTATCAATAAATGGTCCATATCTTTTTTTCTCACTTCTGCTTCATGAATTATGGTAAGTGTTTCAGCTATTAGCATTGCAGTCGTGCATGCGCCATTGTGATACACTGGTTGTCATAGTGCTCTACTCTCTCAGGTATGTAAAACCAATATATACATGCAAGTTAGGTCTTAGATAGGAAATAGTTGTTGACCCAGTAGAACAATGTTAGGAAACTGCTCAATTTTAATTTTGTGACTAATTATGCTTAATTAATCTAATTAAAACACAAGCAACACAAGATCTAGTGCAAAAGCTCATTCGACACAAAGAGATAGGTGGAATATTGTACCTCCCGCGAAATCGTATTCGCGGGGCTCGATCCTACAGCATGGGAATCGATGGGGTGCTCTCCTTCGCCTCCTCCATGTTTGGCCTCGAGTCCACTAAGGTATTAACCAAGTTATTCTCGAATCGTGCTAGCGATGAGAATAACAAGTCTAATCCCAAAGCTTTCCCCTTCTTGCAAATAATTCACCAATTGATTTGTGGAAGAGGAAGCTCAACACATGAGCAATAGAATGGGAAGAAGAGAGAGGGAGGGAGGCGCCTATGAGGGAGAGGGAAGTAGCGGCTAGGTTAAGGGAAGAGAGAGGGTTGGATTTTGCTTCTATGCACCTCCTTAAATAGTGCACAAATCCTACCTACCACCTATCCTTTAATTACCACATTGCCACTCAACCCTAGTCTCATATGGACGGCCTCTTTATGGGCTTTGATGGGCCACAAGCTCATCTCTTTAATGCTTCAATTCAATTAATTAAAGGCTCATTCAATTGCTACTTAAATTGGACATTTAATTTACAAATAAATTAAAGCCCAATTAACTTAATTAAATTAAGTGTGTTGTTTATAAATAATTATTAACTTAATAATAATTATTTAGAGATTAGACAATGCATTAATTTATTTCTATATGATCCATTTGATTTAATTAATTATAACGGTCCATAACGTTATTTAATTAATTAATCAACTTATCATATTTTGCAATACTCACTGTTGCAAATAAATAAATAATGCACGTATGGTTAAACACCTTATTATGTGTGACCCTTTGAGGATTTATGCTATGTTGGACATGGAATTAAATCGCTATTTAATTCCAATAATCATAAGCGGTATCTAGCAACACATTATGACTCCCAATTCGCATAAATAGTGTACTGCTACAATATTTCAATCCTGCATAAGAGAATAATAATGTTTCTCTATTTTGATTCTTATGTCTCACGATATCATCGTATAATCCAAGATAGAAATGTGTCATTCTTGCAGATTATACGTTTCTTGATCTAGAGTTGATCGCTTAGTTGCGCGCATACGATCCAACTCCATCAAGGGGCTCAAACAAATATCGTCACTCACTAAGTGAATTAATGAGGGACATACGGTTTTCTTGATGATTAGCTTTTTCCCGCACAATTCAAGAGAACATAAATAAAGTCCGTATAGCAGCCCTTATCGGGAATCAACGGTAGACAATATTTATTGAACCTATCCTCATTTGGAAAAGATAAACATCTCAAACTTAGAACCAAAATCATAACTAAATAAACAATGACACATAACACAATCCATATGTTTATTTCGTTGGGTCAAGTCCTGTACTATGTTCCATAACATACACATATGCAATTAAGTTGGTAACTCTTTACCTATGATTTGTAGAACTTAATCATCACTTAACTTGCATACTAATCTTATATGATAATTAATGTTCCTTGTTAATTATCAAGATTATGGACCGTTTAGATTTATTATTGTCATTCTAAAGAATGATCCACAGAGATCTACAATTCAGATCCTCAACCTGAATAATCTGTCAATAATAAACCTAGGAACAGATGATAAAATATCATCCATAACATAAACTAATATTTAAGTCATTAAATTATTGACTCCTAGGACATAACTCCAACAATCTCCCACTTGGCCTAGAGTCAATCAGTAGTGACTTCTAGCCAACGAAGAATTGAGAACGATGTCATATATCTACATATATACATGTCTCGGACCTCAAAATAAATAATACGCTTAAAAGCTAGTTACTCATACGTCTACCACGTATGGATGCATAGTTGCATCTCGTATACTGCTCAAGGGAGAGGTCAAGTTAGAGTGTTCACTGTGTTCGCGAACCTATCCATAATTGTTCGACCCTATATATATACTACTATATATATATTCTTGATCATCATCATATGATATTAAGTGATATCGTTATAGATCATATTTGAATCTCCAATGTAATATTGGGTTCTTTAGGAGTAAGTTATGGTTCGAGATGCTTAGAACCGTAATAGCTCGACTAAGAACTCGATCCAAAATAAACTTCTTTTATTGCTTCACAAATTGCTATGTATTTTGCTTTGGTGACGGAAACGGTTGTAATATTCCATTTAGAACACTTTCTAAACTTACAACACCACCTTTAAGCAAAATATGTAGTTCAACTGTGATTATATCAATCTTTCGAAAAACTAGCATAAGTGTAATTAATTTACACGAGCTCTCTTTCATCTTAAGAGATGAAACATTATATCACTCTTTCTCATAAGGTACTCGAGGATATCCTTGACTATCGTCCAAATGTGTCTCTCTTGTATCCATTTGACAACTGTTTGTCATATCCTTTGGATACTACACATTGGGGCATATGCATAAATATGGCGTACACAATAAAACTCATAATGAAAGAATGCTTGAACTATTTCATGCACTTTCTCGAATTAATGAATTGTTATCTTGAACAATACAAGTAATACAATTATGCTCTCACTGAATATCTTGTTTGTACAAGATACTTTTGACGAAGTTCAACTCCTTGACTTTCTTGTCAAAACTTTTATTCCAATCTCCACAACACTTGCTTTAATCCATTAATGGATCCTTGAAGCATGCGTATGTTTTTAGCAATACATAAAACCTCGATTTGTGTCAAATGCACAACATCTTCCTTCATTCATACGAAGAAGGCGGTTTTATATGTTTTTTCATATATCAACATATATGAAATACAATTATTGCTGGAATGATCTTTATTGACTTATACATAGCCACAAGCAAGAAGTTGTGCTTTGTACGTAGTCAACTAGCCATCGACTTAGACATAGCTACAAGCGAGAAGTTGTGCTTTGTACGTAGTCAACTAGCCATCGACTTAGACAAAGCTACAAGCGAGAAGCCGCGCTTTGTACATAGTCGATTTGTTATCCATGTCGATCTTTCCTTTTGAAGATCTAAACGTTCTTGATGGATTGCTCCTTCATGAACATCAACCAAGGTCTATACCTTGTTGTTATACATGAATTTTATTTAAAGATCATATGAATTCAAACCATTTATGTGGAATCGGATCGTTCCATCGTTTTCTTGTTTATCAACGGATTCTCATATGCCAAGTTTGAGAATGTCGTGAAGCCAATGCACCAAACGGCTTAGGCAATCAACTCTCGTTGATCTTTTGTAGGATTGGTACTTGAGGTTCATGAACTACTTCCACAATGATTTGTCGAACGAGTTCTTGACTCCTCATATATTCCATGAGTTTCTCGAACATCATCAACTCGTGAGATGGTTGAGTCCTCATTAGAAGGAGCGTACTATTAAACTTCTTTCAAAACAACTTGTGAATGAAGTTCCGCTCAACTCCCACTAAGTACCATGTATGGAGTGACAAGTTTTCTATAAGAGTACTTCTTGTAGTGACGCATAAACTATTTTAATGCTCACTCTACTCCCACTACTTCTTCTTGAGAGTATCATTCTACAACATTACGTTATGATTAGCAACAACTATTTTGTTCTTATCATATAAAGCATCCTACAAATTCACAGTGTCTTATTTGGTTTAAGCTTACAAGTCATCAATACTTAAAATAAGCTTCTCAACACCAAATCTCGAGAAGTATTATACTTAGAGATCAAAATCTCGTAAGATATCTTCCTCAATAGACTTCGATGGAACACCATTCAGTGTAAACAATATTATCCTCAAACATAATTCCTTAATACGAGTTGAATAAGTCCATTTGATTTATTATCGATCGAACTATACAAAATATTATTCGATACCTCCATTCTTGGACATATTATTCCTCATGGAGCGAGTTATGAAACTACCTTCATACTCTTTAGATAATATTTCAAATCATATGACTTAACCACTTATTTACCACGATTAATTGTAAGACTTCCATTTTTCTTGAACGGTCTTTTTAAACTTCACTCTTGAACTCCTTTGAACTAGTCAAAAGGTTCATACTTATACCTTATCAAATAGATATGTTAATATCTACAATGATCGTTGGTTAAGTAGTAAAGTATCAACAACCTTTCATTACACAAGTACTTATAGGTCTTTATACATCGATATGTATAAGTCCTAATTAATTCACTTGTCCTTAAACCTTCATAGGTTAAAGGCGCTTATGTCATTTAACAAACATGATTCGCATACCAATCGATTTGAAATCGAATTGAATTACGAGCTCTACATCACGGAGACTCTCGTAATGCGATTCTCGTTTATGTATGTGACTAAGCGGTTATATATAACATGAAAGTCAAATACTTTATGTCAAGTCTTACGCATCCTATTTGTCATTCAAAAATTGTTTATCTATTTCAAGCAAATTCAATCAAGATGCATGAGATCATATAAACAAATCCATAATAAAAGAACTTGTCTTTTATTAAACATAATCATCCATCATCGAATATGAAATGGAGACGTTTTGAGAGGTTAGGATTAAGGTATGCAACCTTCAATTCCTAAACAAAAACTTAATAAAGATAACTCTACGTATTCAAAGGTAATGACTTAGACGAACAAGTCATTTAAAATACGGAGTTTACTTTACATCTCTCGAACATTCCCTTATTTTTCATTGCCAACACATTTCATTAAATGTGAGCATATGAACTAGTATCAAGTTACTAGTGTGAATTAGAGATAGTGAGATAATTTGAATGACAAATACTTCTTAGGATTAGAATATTCCTAATCGTTACAATCATGGTATTTCGGACAACCTTTCAAATGCCTTCCATAAACGGCAAATGAAACACCTCATGTGACTTATGGTCATAAATGAGAGTCTCGAAATTTCAACTCATCCCTTAGTGAAGTATTTCTTGAATACTTAACCAATCACCTTTTTACATAAGCGTGCATAAAGGTAATATTATATCCTTCATAATTCCAAAGAGATCGTATGACAATATCAACAATCCTTGATATCGGAGATTAATATCTCTAGTCATCAATTAGCCACTTAAATCTTTCGATTTGTAAGCCAATGAAACATTCATATAACTTCTTTTAAAAGAAGAATCTCTTGGTCAACTCATATTCTTTATACTCAATCATAAATGATGGAGTTAATATCTACTTTCTCCAAGAACACTTTCTTGAGTAAGCGGATGAGAGCGTACGAGTTAAATCTAGTCCATATGAATTCTCTAATTCAAAGGTCTAGAAATTTCAAATGAGGATATTAGTCATACGCCTTATTGAATAACTTTTCACCAAAAGTTAATCAATCATCACGATGTTATGTTCGGATAGTTTGAGGAAAGTTTTGGAAATTGACATACTCAAGTTTCTCTTCACTAAGATCGTGTCTTAGGAATCGGTATTACTCTTTCAAGTAACTACCTTTTAGAAACGAGTTTGTTCATTTTCAAAGATTGATCGCAACAAAATTAACAATTTAAACATCTATAACAAAATCAATTTAAGGTCATATAGTTTATGCAATTTGTTTTATTTATAACAAATAAAACTCCCACTACATTTATTTAATGTCCCAAATGTAGTAGGTTTTCCAAGATCCCTATTTTCGTTGAAATGGTGCTAGCGTCGGCGTGACACCAAAACAACTAGATAAGGTAGGTTCTCCAACCAATCATTCCATATGATTCTTGGTTTGTGAAATATCACATGTACATCCACAAACTTTGCCCCGATGTCCAATCCGATTAGAAAACATCGTTAAGTAACCTTTTTCTATTTGCTCCTAGTAAATCCGATTTACACCCCGACACGGATGATGGAACACGATGTCCCGCGTCGGCGAGAATGCATCAATGAACGATCATACAACGTTAGAAGGGGATAGAGAGAAGGAGGACGATTTAACTTAATCATATTTTGTTTGGGACAATCAATTAAGTGACACTTGTTTGGTGGTCATGCAAACATACACCCATACCTAGCCTATGACAATTCATAGCAATCACAAACAATCACACATAAGCATCTCATAGTTGTGGGTTTGTATGGCTCCCGCTTGCATTAGTTTCGCCACATCGTCCATGAAGCAAAACTAATCTAATCCTTGTCCCTCCCACTAAATTCTATAAGGATATAAATCCTATATAAAATAAAGGAACAAAAATACATGTTAAAATATCCTATTCCCATCCTAGCTTTAGGGGCATGCAAGCCACACAAGTTACATTAAAATTAATCAACAAATTAATTAATTAATGGCACCAAAGGCCGCATTACAAACATTCACACATGCATTCAATTTACAACCACAAGACATTGAGTCATGAGCCATACTAAACCCACTATCCACCTACAAAACAAAGTTAGCACATACAAGCACTTTGTTTCCAATTAACGATTTTCAAGCATCTTTGCATATAGTTTGCCATAAGTATATTCCGTGCATAAATTCTCAATTTTAAACAACCAACCTTATTTAAATTCATTTAGAAAGTTCTTTCAACATCCCATAACTGAAAGGAGATCAAACAAGGAGTATTCTAATTATTTTCAACTAGTTTGAATACTTAGAAAAACAGTAATTTAACAAAAAACGTAACTAATGGAATCCAACAAAAACAATAGTTTTTGGTCTCCAAAAATTCTCAAATAAATTACTTAAGCTCCTTATCATAATTGTGATTACCAGTAAAAATTTCAAGAATAGATCTTAAAACATCTGGGAGAATCAAAAAAGACAAATCTCTTACAAGTGCACGAAACACCGTTATGAGATTTTCAGCTTATCCTCTCAACCATTTGGTCTGTTAGACTACCTTCTATCCAGTTTTTATATATATAATATACATAGAAAAACTATTTTAGACTATAGGTTATCCATCCATGAAAAGAAAACAACCAAGTTCAGTTCAAAAAATTCGAGTTACATACTAAACAATCAACAAATTCTGTACTGAAACAGACTGTCGATCGGAATGTTTTAACCTAGTTGAAGGTCCAAACTTCCATGAAAAATTATGAAACTCATTTTCCTGGAATGCTAACTCAAAATAGAACAACTCCATTTAAACAGAATTTTTAAAATAGTTCTCAGTTGGTACAGTTTATTAGAACAATCGATTTGCTCAATAAACTGGATCTGACAAGATCTTCCTTTTCATACTTGAAAACACACAAATTAATCCGAGTCATGCAACAATCTACACATTCTCAGAAAGAGTTTCAAGTCCTCTTTGATTCTAGCCATAGAACACTAGTACTTATATTCAAAATATAAATTTTTCAAGCCATTCAAACAGGACAGTGCGAGCAGAAACTGGTTCTGCGCACCGTCGCCGTTTTATTCACAATAAATCCATACAATTTCAGAAAAATGTGAATCTAACGCCAAAAGAATCACAATCCAAAGATCTACAACTTTCATGTAGATGGAAAAAACTTCCGGAGAACATATCATAGCGAAAAACGCGAAACAACACAGAAAATACCAGTTCCAGACAGCAAACAAAACGCATCATCTCTACTAATCCGTTAATTAGCCAATTTCTCTTAATTAAGTGTCAAAATAGCTTAAGTACGACCATGTGCTCTGATACCACTGTTAGGAAACTGCTCAATTTTAATTTTGTGACTAATTACGCTAAATTAATCCAATTAAAACACAAGCAACACAAGATCTAGTGCAAAAGCTCATTCGACACAAAGAGATAGGTGGAATATTGTACCTCCTGCGAAATCGTATTTGCGGGGCTCGATCCTACGGCATGGGAATCGATGGGGTGCTCTCCTTCGCCTCCTCCATGTTTGGCCTCGAGTCCACTAAGGTATTAACCAAGTTATTCTCGAATCGTGCTAGCGATGAGAATAACAAGTCTAATCCCAAAACTTTCCCCTTCTTGCAAATAATTCATCAATTGATTTGTGGAAGAGGAAGCTCAACACATGAGCAATAGAATGAGGAGAAGAGAGAGGGAGGGAGGCGCCTATGAGGGAGAGGGAAGTAGCGGCTAGGTTAAGGGAAGAGAGAGGGTTGGATTTTGCTTCTATGCACCTCCTTAAATAGTGCACAAATCCTACCTACCACCTATCCTTTAATTACCACATTGCCACTCAACCCTAGTCTCATATGGCCGGCCTCTTTATGGGCTTTGATGGGCCACAAGCTCATCTCTTTAATGCCTCAATTCAATTAATTAAAGGTTCATTCAATTGCTACTTAAATTGGACATTTAATTTACAAATAAATTAAAGCCCAATTAACTTAATTAAATTAAGTGTGTTGTTTATAAATAATTATTAACTTAATAATAATTATTTAGAGATTATACAATGCATTAATTTATTTCTATATGATTCATTTGATTTAATTAATTATAACGGTCCATAACGTTATTTAATTAATTAATCAACTTATCATATTTTGCAATACTCACTGTTGCAAATAAATAAATAATGCACGTATGGTTAAACACCTTATTATGTGTGACCCTTTGAGGATTTATGCTATGTTGGACATGGAATTAAATCGCTATTTAATTCCAATAATCATAAGCGGTATCTAGCAACACGTTTGACTCCCAATTCGCACTAATAGTGTACTGCTACAATATTTCAATCCTGCATAAGAGAATAATAATGTTTCTCTATTTTGATTCTTATGTCTCACGATATCATCGTATAATCCAAGATAGGAATGTATCATTCTTGCAGATTATACGTTTCTTGATCTAGAGTTGATCGCTTAGTTGCGCGCATACGATCCAACTCCATCAAGGGGCCCAAACAAATATCGTCACTCACTAAGTGAATTAATGAGGGACATACGGTTTTCTTGATGATTAGCTTTTCCCCGCACAATTCAAGAGAACATAAATAAAGTCCGTATAGCAGCCCTTATCGGGAATCAACGGTAGACAATATTTATTGAACCTATCCTCATTTGGAAAAGATAAACATCTCAAACTTAGAACCAAAATCATAACTAAATAAACAATGACACATAACACAATCCATATGTTTATTTCGTTGGGTCAAGTCCTGTACTATGTTCCATAACATACACATATGCAATTAAGTTGGTAACTCTTTACCTATGATTTGTAGAACTTAATCATCACTTAACTTGCATACTAATCTTATATGATAATTAATGTTCCTTGTTAATTATCAAGATTATGGACCGTTTAGATTTATTATTGTCATTCTAAAGAATGATCCACAGAGATCTACAATTCAGATCCTCAACCTGAATAATCAGTCAATAATAAACCTAGGAACAGATGATAAAATATCATCCATAACATAAACTAATATTTAAGTCATTAAATTATTGACTCCTAGGACATAACTCCAACAAACAAAGGGAGAATAATGGATGATACGTTCAGTTTCTAAAATTTCCCTTATCGTTTCGTTTTCAAATAACTTCATAGAAGATTTGTGCTTATCTATCAATTGTTTATTACCCTCAATCAGGATGTAGCATTTGATTTTTCAATTTTTTTCCTTGATTATTTTTTATGTTTCTTTTATCTATGCTTATTTACTTTTCATCTCTTATTTTATCAATCATTTGTGTGTAAAAAATTAGACGATCTTGGGGCTAACTACTGACATTACATTTTTATGGTTTGTCCTCAAAATTGATTTTCTATATCATTAGTCACTTTCAGGAGAGGCGTTTAGCTACTTAGATAAATGAGTGATTGTATGTGTCTACAACTGTAGAGAGAAAGCTGAGAAAACATCGAGCTCTTCAATGTTGTTGATTTGGGTATGTTTATAATTTGTTGCAATTTCTAAATTTTAGTTTGCACTAATTTCAAAATAGTGTATTTTCTTTTAAATATTCATTCCTTTTTTTTCCAGGGTTCTCTCTAAAAAGAGTTATAAACAAAACAGCAGGGATACAAATTCGCTGATTCAAAAAATTGCATCTCTCTAAAAAGTAGGAAGCAAGAAGAATGTATTAGCATTTATGGACTGATATATTTATTGTCCAGCAACAGTTCACAATCACAGATGATAATTCAAAGGGTGATGAGTCAAAAGGTGATGATACTTTATGTGCAGATTACCATTATAAAAACTATAACCTTTACTATTCAGATTTGTACCTCAAAATAATTTATGGTTGCTCCCCTCAAAGTAGAGGAAGGAGAAGCTGTCATGAGTAAAAGCCAAGCAAAAAAATTGGCTAGGAAGGTTGAAAAGGCTAGGAGGTCTGCTATGAAGACTAAGCAGGAAGAGGCCAAAAACACTAGTTTCGCTACAAGCAAGGTTGGATCTGAAGAAATTATGAGAGAGTAGTGCTCTGACATAAAGAATCTGAGTGATAAGAAAGTGTCCAAACTTGAGAACCTCAAGGTTCGGACCTTTGATTTGAAGTTACTACTATTTTCTTTTTTTTTGAATTGTAGTAGTCCAAATGGTTTGCACCAAGTAAATAATAGAGAAGATAGAAAATATATACTTTCATTGTGACAAAATTATGTTTGTTTTCTAATGAATTCGATTTATAATTTAATTTCATTCATTTTTATGTTGTTGAGATATGCCAAGAGGTATGTTCTCCATTTTCAAAGGTATGATAATGGTTTTTTCTCATTTGATTTTCATAAATAAAAGATTTTATATAGTGTTATTATTTTTTATAATATTTTTCTTTTTGCTATTCTATCTTAAATTGGCTAGAAATATACGGTGAGATTTTTAGCATATACCATGTAATGCTACAAAAACTAATGGATCATCGACACGGGTGTCTTTTCAATGAGTTGACAAAAATTACCGAAGCTTAACTGCTATCTCATTGTTTTTTTAACTAATTTCATCAATTTCCTCCAATAATTCATGTTTTTTTTGTATTATGATTTAAATTGTCTGATATAGCTAAAGATAGATTAAAAGTATCAATATTTATAAAGAAGCAAAGATTAAATATATTCCCACAAAAATGATGTCTTTTAAAATATTTCATGCTCATTGCATTTCAAAACGAAATAAGTGATGCATTTTACCATCAGAATTTATAGGAGTTTTCAAGGCTGCACGGAAAAAAAAAATTGATGATATTCGACTATATATGGAAGTCATAAAAAAGATGTGAAAAATATCTCATGTTTTGATTGCTTTCGTGCAATTATATTAATATACAATTTGTTCTATTCCAGCTCTGGCTCATATGATTTAATCAACATTTTAAGAACAAAAGAGAAAAAGCCCAAGAACATAAGACTGCAGTCACTACTCAGTTGTGGATTCGCATCCTCAGCAGCCAAGATTTGATTGTTCTAAATAGCCAAACTTTTTTTTTAATATTTAAACATTTTAAAATTCAAATGTTGAATCTAAACCGTTGATCTTGTTCAATTTTACAGGGCGATACGTTTTTATATAAGTTTTATAAAATTTGGAGTCGATTTGATACTTGATTAAGTGACCAAATTATGAACATATTAGAATTAATCAATGATAATTAACCAGATTCGTTCATTTGTTGACCACTTGATCTAGTATCAAATCAACTCCAAATTTCATAAAACTTATATGAAAATGAACAAGATCAACGGTTTAGATTCAACATTTAAAATTTGAAATGTTGAATTTTTCTTTTAAAAAATAGAATTTGGCTGTTTGAAATATTCAAATCTTGACTGTTGAGGATGTGTGTGAACTTGTGAACTAGTGATGTCCTTATTTTAATTTTCAAAGTTTCTTGAAGTTTCTTATGCGCTGATAATTTAACTACCTTTCTAATTAACATATTAGAAATTATATATTCACCGTCTTCGAACACAGCTTGATTTATACCTTTCTAAAAGAGGAAAATCTTATTTATTTATTTATTTTTTTCAAGCATCACGAAACTGCACGCCAAGTGAAGTTTAAATGAAACTAGCTATTGTATCGCGCTTCGCGCGATATATGATTAGTCTAAAGTGATTGTATTATTAATTTAGGTGTCTTTCTTGTTTATTCAGTTATTTGGTGATTGATTTTTTTTCTGCTGGTTCTTTTGCCAAAGAGCAACATTGAAGCACAATTTTATAAGAGCAGAAAAATCTAAATTACAGAGTTCCAGTTTAATTTTATTTCATTCTTTCTACACTTGACCAGAGCAAGAAAATTGAAATATGTACCTAGATGATGGATCAGCTCAATATACGCATAATATTTCTAATCCAACACTTTTTAACCAACCTAAGTGATAGATCAGCTCAATATATGCAAGGCCTTCCTGCCAAAAAATTGAAATATGCATAAATGAGTTATGGAAATATATATATCACACATACAATAAAAACATAAGAAATATTATGCATTCTCGGGTAGCACAGACCGGGATAAAAAAAATCTATAATAGTAAAATTGTCTCTTTTTTAATTGCTCATCTAGCTAAATAAATTTCTTGTTTGTCATGCTCCAATGGTACACATTCAAGTAAAATTGTCAAGTTAGGGTGATCCCGAGTAACATTTACAATAGTGAAATTGCCTTATTTTTCTATTTTTAAGTGAGAGTGATCCCACAAATAGAACCAATTGAAACATGATCCTTACCAATTGCACAATCTCTAACTGGCAGCACCTAATTGGTACCAATTTTATCCATATCGCATTCATTGGTACAGAGCCTGTACCAGCATGCAATCCGACAACCTACCTCATTTTATTATTTTTCATAGATAAAAAAATATGCATTAAAGAATTCATAAAAAAATTGAATTTTATAAAGAGACAAATCAGAAAATGCCTGAAAAGTGCCTACTAACTTGGTACTGGAATAGTTACAAGTTATACTCAATGCAGAACTTTATAAACACCAATCATAATAATAACAGAAATTATAGGAATAATAATAATTCATTGCTCATTTTTTGTATTTCTTCAATTCATTTAAAAAAAAACTCTAATCATACTAAACTTTCAATTATAAAAGAAATCCAAGGACCTACCATTTTAACAGTCCAATGAGAGAGGAGAAGCTTCATTCGTCCGGGGTAGGTACTTTTCCCGTGAACAACTATGGCTCGCAACAATCTCTGAGATTGTTGATTATTTTACTTGCATTTTCGGAAAAAAGGGACATTATCAAGATGAAGCAAATAATTAACTTGTATCATTTGAGAACATATCTAGAAAATTTACCTAAGTAGATTGCTTATTTGTTTTACAAAATTACAGTCATCAAATATAGTAATGTTTTATTTTCTTTGATTCAAATCTTGTATGGACCTCTGAACAATACTTTAAATACCAAAAATTGTAACAATGACGAAATTATTTCTTGCAATACTTGCATAAGCTTATGAAAGTGCTCAAAGTATCACATAAAACGCTTGCTTAAAACAGTGAATCAAAAAAAAAAAAGATTGGGCCAGCCAAAATGGAACTATTTTTGGATAATAATAGAAAGTATAGGAATAATAATTCATTGGCCAGTTTTTTATATTTCTTGGATACACTAAACACAAATGTAATACCTTGCAGAATGATTAGAGTATTGAGAACACAAAGCAGAAATTTTATATATCAGTGGGATTACCTGCTGCAATCCAGTTGAGAAGAGTCCACACCAACATAATCTTGCTTATATTGATAACAGATATTTACCAGCACTTAATTTTCAAGCAATGTCGCTATTGTAATTACCATGGTAGCACTCACTGTTTGATTCCAATTGCAAGTGTGATGGTCGCACTCTCTGCTTGATTTCAATTGCAAGCGCCATAACATTTCCTGTTTGATTTTAATTGCAAGGGCAACCTGAAAGAAAATTAGTTTCCGATAAGGAACATAGCAATTGTGATAATAAAAAGGTATTTACATTTGCGGTCATTGTAGACAGCAATAGAAATTTTGGTACCGAACAAAAATAAGAAAGGAAAAAGAATATTCGCAGCATAAACATGATAGCATATTCTTTGCAGCATCTCAGAAATATTGTAGAATCGAGAAAAATTAAATAAACAAAAATAACTATATAATTTTGACACAAATTCATCCTGTGTTCAACAAAGGAATTCTAATTTTATCCTTTTTTATATATACACTTATACCAATAGTAAGTTCTGGTTAATTTAACCAAACTAAATTCTTCGGATCGGAGATTGAAATATTTTCAATACCTAAGCTTTCGAAGAAAAATTAACAAAATTTCAGAAAAGTATACACCAAGCAACAATTAATATTGACCTTACCCTTTCCACTCATAGGCAAGAATTTCTAAAAAAAAATTTAACTCTACCAGCCTTTACATTAACACCAAGCAAGCAAAAACTGGCTCACTCAGTATGCTTTGTCTCATAATGCAAGTAATGAAGCATAATAAGAAGAAACATATAAAGTTAGAAACCTGAAGATGGGAAAACAGGGTAGAGACGCAAGGTGTTAATTAATTCCACAAAGATGGGTGTACATTTGAAACAATTGAATTTGTTTGTAATAAAAATAACAAAATTCGGAGGGGATTAATATCCTCATGCAGCACCCATCAGTCCAGTATGTGCCCTTCGTATCAAATTGTCTGGCATAATGCATGTCCAATAGTCCAATACAACATGGATTTAAGTTAATTTCTCTAGTAGTCGGATTTGCTTGTCTGAAAAAAAAATAATGAAATTTTGAAAATAATACCCATACTTACTATCCAGGACCATAAAATTTTAAAAATGTGCAAGTAAGAAATAGGTGATTAAGTCTCTCTTCTCTTTTAATGAGAACTTAAATAACGACTCACAAAAAAAAACACAACATGACCTAAAATTTAAGAATCCTAATCTGAGTAAGAAATAATATTCCATAATATAAAGGAAAAAGTTAAAAAAAAAACCTGATAAGTTCCATCAAAGTAGATAAATGTTTAATTGGAATCTCAAGATAGGTGCAGTTGACAACTTAGCACAACCATGCAGTGTCATTATGCACTAGAAGAACGGCTTCTCCTCCACATAGATAACAATGCCTAGCAGCACATTTGTTATATTTATTTAGTCAATTCAATAAATTCACAATTGCTATAATAATTTAAGGAAAAACACTTCAAAAGTTTTTTCTCTTGGTTTTCATAACAATAATTAAGTATATTTAATGAATCAAATATATTTATCATAGATAAATTGATGCTGAAATGCCTCATGACATGTAAAAGAGACCACATGAACCTCATGTAGCGAAAATATACCATGATAATTAAATAGGCAAAATTCTCGACATATAAGACCCTCCCTTAATGAGAGGAAAAATGCACCTTAACAATCAAATAAATCACATTTTTCATGCCATTAGAGCTAAAATATAAGCTTTTATTTATACACTTATTGGAATTTGTTCCTCGGACCTATAAATATCGACAAAAGTAAGAATTATCAGATACATTTAGTTATTTTAAATTTAAAACTATGATTAAGTTTGTTAAAGTATAAAGAATGACGAACGCTGTAAAGTTTAAAGAACCATGACCACAATAGCCACACACGACCTTACCTGAGCATCAAAAGCAAGGAAATAGATCGATCTGAACAGGAAAAGAAAATGTAAAATGAAGCAAACCTCAAAAAGAAAATCTGCAAAAGGAGGGGACAAATCATGCCTATTATCCATGGCAATGGAACCACATATTTCAATAAATAAATGAAGAGACATACTCCAGATATCTGCATGCATAAGAATGATGGTTTTGTTACTAACGTCACAAATAGTCAAGTCAAGTACACACAACATATAATTACATCACTATACTACGAAACTCACCTTTCCTTAAAAAAAGTCAAAATTATAGTTTATTGTGTTTATGTGAAAAAAAACGAAAAATCACAAAATTGAAAAATTGCACATCAGAAACATAGAAGCAAAGGTAAAGTCACACAAATCAATTGTTCTAACCTCATGTATGTATCTGACATGTTTTCTTATTCCATTTAATTTGTATAAAAAAAATCAATGAAAAAGAGAGTAAGAAAAAAACCTTACTGACGATGTTGAGCTAGTTTAGGGGGCCAACTTTGTTCTTCAATTCTTTCCCGCATTAGTTTCCAAGTGTTCATCAATCTAGTCCATGCAAGAGAACAATTACAAACAGGGTTGAAAGCAATGATCAAAGTGGAGATAATAAAGCATTACACAACAAATAATTTTGAATCACAAACCTAGCTATCTAATTACAATTGTATGATTTTTTTAAAGATTATTTATTAAGGTTCCAATGTACCAACTACAAATGGCACACTAATTTATCAATTTTAATCACAGAAGATCCAGATGTAACTCTTATGCTAGTATAATGCAGGTATTGTCATTGAAAGCCCAAAATTGTTCTTACCATACGATCATTGAAAATGCACTATGTTAAGTGGCAAGTCTAACTGTCTACTATTTGTCCTTTCTCCGAGTGCCTGCTCGGTAGCTTACATGCCTCATTGATATTGTCCAATGATAAACTCCTTGGTTCCAAATCTCCTTACTAAAATAATAAGAATATGTTTGTGATTAGCAAACAAAAGGAGAAAAACGTGTACAATTATATGTTAGAACATTAAGATATATCTTTTGTTCTGCATGTCATGGTATGTCTGTATGAGACTTGAACTCAGCTTGTTGTTAGCAGTGTGAGAAGATAACCTTAGGAGGTCTATTGGTGGTTTCTTCTTCTTGATCCATCTGTTCAAGTTGATCTGATTGTATTAGCTTCTGTGTGGAACGAAGCATGCACCAGCAATTACTGGTACATAAAACCATTATCTAGAGATTTCAGAAAGAAAACACAAATATTAGAAAGGCACAAAATTTGCGACATAAATTAAACATCTTCCAATCATCAGTATAAAAAGGAAGTACTAATTTAACACAAATATTAACAATTGAACTATTGTGCAAACCAATCTAAAACAAACCCCAAATAATTCTTGTATTTCACCATCAATTGACTCCACGCAAACAAAAAAAGGAAATAGGCAGAAAAATGAGAGAGCAACAAACCTGATAACATCTCTGAATCAGAATATAAAAAGCTAAATAGGCCAAATAAGTAACCTTGGCAGATACATAAAACTAACTATTATGCACAGAGCCTGGTAATCAAGGTAACATCTAAGATTTGTAAAACTATGATCCTTTTGACATGATGTATATAAACAGTAAATATAAAGGTGACTTATAGGCACAGTAGTAATAAAGTAAGAGCAATGTTTAAATTAAAGATACCCTGCAAATTCCTTTACTTTCTCCCATATGTCATTTTGCTCAGCAGAACTGTTAGAATCGCCATACTCCATAGCTTTTGGGCTATCTGTTTTTCTTGTTGGACTACCTCTTCTTTTCCTGGCAGCTACGAGAAATATAAAAAAATAACCATCAGCACAACTGCTTCTAGCTAGTTGACAGTAAGTGGCAAGAAAAGCAAAAAAAAAGGAAAAAAAAAGAAGAAGAGAAGAAGAGAAAATGAGGTAGATGAGCCTGAATAAGAGTGAGAGCATAATGGCACAATGTAAGGAAATCGCAAATTCCGAACCTTGCAAAGTGCAGATGGACCAAAATAAGAAAGAATTAGGGCAAAATCGAGCACAAAATCGTAGGATGGAGAGAAGAGCGAGAGGTGGGAATGGTTAGAAAAGGGTAGTCACCTGGAAGAAGAAGAAGAAGGAAGAACGCCAGACAGGAGAAGCGCAAAGCTAGGGTTTCTCGTCCGCCAAATGACTGAGGAGACGGGAGAAAGGCGAGATTGCGGTGTGGTACGGGCGAGAAACAAAGTGGAGGCGAAGCTTCTCGATTGAGAATCTAAGCAATTTTCATTTGATGATGAAGCAGGGTAGAAATTTTGGTGCGGCGATAGGAGAAAGACTTGAGGCACGAAGACACACAATGAGGCAGAGAGAAAAGGGAAGAGAAAATCAGGAGATGCCCCAGCGCAAATGGTAAGTGGGAGACGGACGAAGGAGATGAGATCGATCTGCGCACAGGAGAAAATGAACGGTCTAGATAATTGAACAGTAACACCCTGACTTGAAATTGAAGTATTTAAGATTCCCTAAACATTAAAATTAGGTGGACCTTTGATCTCGTACCCATCACTTATATAGGCTCAGCATATTAATTTTTCTAGGAAAAAATTAAGCAAGAGAGAATATATGAGCTTGAATTAAACAACAATTTATAACGAGAAAATGATAACTGCAATTTGCAATTTTTAATCGTTTTCCTTCACTCGAACAAAGTGAATATAAAAGTAGATAGAGTGAATATTTAAATAATCAAAGTGAACACATAAAAAAAATAAGTTGAATATTGCGTATAAAAATCTGAACAATAATTAAAAAATCTAACTCATAATTGAATAAAGCGAACAGATAAATAAACAAATTGGACATGTAAATGAATAAAATGAACAAATACAAATGCGATGACATGATGACGCGTGGAGAGATGAAATATAGTAATTTCCATTTATAATCGAAAACTTTTTTATAGTAATATTCTATGTTTTAAACACATAGTTTAGTCTTTCAAAAATATAAACAATCAGTTTGTACGACCCTAGAATTTCGAAAATGACAACTGCTATGTTTTTTTCTTAAGGTTATAAATGCCCATGGGCATTTATGACAAATGACAAATGCTATGCTATAAATCAACAAAGTGAATTCAACATCAGTTCACAAAAAATATACTTTTTTTTTTTTTGAAGGCCGGCTGGTGAAATACCAGCGGCAGATAGATTTAATAACTAAAAGTGCAAGATTATACATCTTTACTTAACTCATTTTATTTTAGACTAGTACTTAAAATTTTTAATAATGAAGATATTGCGGAAAACATATCGTGAAATAACTAGCTTATCCACATCTAATAAATATAACACTGTAATTCTGTAAATAACCTACGGATTCATACCCAATTTTTGTTGGAAAAAAAAACAATCAACGGTTATGATTTAAAAAGTCCAACCCTCAAAAAGTCCGGAGGGAAGAAAAGTGGACTTGCTTATCCACATCAAAGATTTTTTTTGTACCTCCAAATCGGAATGTACAACTTTTTGTACTCTTCGCGTTCCCTAGTTCCCTGCCCACGCAGAAATACTTTTTCGTGGAGCAGTAGTGCAGGGATTCATTCACATCCTCTACGGGCAAGCTAATTTTTTTTAATATTTTAAAATTTTAAAATTTAAATGTTAAATCTGAACCGTTAATCTTATTCAATTTTACGGACGATATATTTTTATATAAATTTATAAAATTTGAAGTCGATTTGATACTTGATTAAATGACCAAACTATTAACGTATTAGAATTAATCAGTGATGGTTAACTATATTCGTTCATTTGTTGACCACTTAATCTAGTATCAAATCAACTCCAAATTTTATAAAACTTATATAAAAAGAGCAGCGTTCCGCTGCCACAGTTTTTTGATAACACAAGTTGCCACAATTTTATATTTTATCAATATTTAAAAATTTTAAAATTCAAACACTGAATCTAAACCGTTGATCTTGTTCAATTAAACGAGTGATGCATTCCTATGTAAATTTTATAAAATTTGGAGTCAATTTGATACTCGATCAAGTGGTCAATAAATGAACGAAGTTAATTATGACAGATTAATTCTAATACGTTCATCATTTGATCAGTTGATCGATTATCAAAGTGACTTCAAATTTTATGAAGTTGTGGCAACTTGTGGTATCAAAAAATTGTGGCAGCGGAACACTGCTCATATGGAAATACATCGTCTGTAAAATTAAACAAGATTAACGGTTTACATTTAACATTTGATTTTAAAATTAAAAAAAAAACTTGGCTGGACAGTTCAAACCCTTGGCTGCAGAGGATGTGAATCCGTGCACAACCAAGGTCATAATTTAGCCCAAAAAAAAACTTATTTTGTGTAAAAGGAATATATTTGGGCCAGAATTTTTCTAAACATTTTAATTTAGAATTTTGTATTTATATTTACTAAATAAAAAGTCTTGTGAAATAAACCGTTATCCTAAATTTTAATATATATACATATTTTCATTTTTTTTAGCTTTGAGTGCTGACTGCTGACTAATACAAAACCCTAAAGAAGCATACGTTAGCATCCGAGTCGCCGTTTTGCCACGTCATCCATCTCTACTCGGCTTCTCTTCTCTTCGCCTTTTCCCCAACTTCTCCGGTTCCCGCTACTACGCCTCCCTCTTCCTCACACACTCACACCACCACTTCCAGCTCTATTTATTATTTATTCTCCCTCGAAAAAAAAAAATCCCAAATTTAGAACAAAAACAAAACAAAAGAGCCCTCATCGATCGACCTCCGAAAAGATCGACAATGCCGCCTCCGGTGATGAGCGATCGAGGGACGAAACGCACGGCGGCGCCGCCTCCTCCCGCGCGGAGGTTTCGGAGCATGGAGGAGGTCATGAGGGACGCCAAACGGGTCGACCCGTTGACGAGGGAGGGTTACTCGGAGGTGAGGTGCGAGCAGTGTAGGTTGGGAGATGGCGAGAACGAGCTGGTGTTGTGCGATGGTTGCGACAAGGGGTTTCACATATACTGTCTCCGGCCGATCGTCGTTAGGGTTCCGACTGGATCGTGGTTTTGCCCTGAATGCCAGGATTCCAAACCCTTGACAAGTAAGAGATGAAGAAATTTTTGTAATTTTTTGAGATCGCATTTTAGTGGTCTTGGAAAGACCTCTGTTTCCTTTCATGATAATATTCGACAGTAGTAGTAGCAAATTAGCACCGCTTCATCCCTTTTCACTGGGATAAATAGTCTTTTGCATGTCAAATTAAATTATTGTAAAAATTTAGAGAGCTGTTGCCGATGTAATTCGTGCATTGTGAAATTGAGAAGCAATAATGCATTTGGTTTTTGCATTGATCAGATGATACATTCTTTTCTACTGAGCTCTGTTTCACTGCATGCATTTTCAATATTTGCTGGCTTACCCTAGACAGCTGATTCCTGTAACATTGGCAGCAGTGTGTAATTTTTGTTGCTGAAATTTTTTAAAATTTCAACCTTGCATTCCATTATACTTGGGATACTGTTACTATGAACACTCAATTTGCACAGAAGTTTGCTCTGTTTGCAGCTGCTGCATTCATACATAAAACCTTTTGGTGACAATAAATGTACCATGCATCTTCATGAGGTGAAAAGGCATGATGTGCTTCATATCTGTCCTTGCTTTGCTTTCGATTTGTTCATGGTTTTGCCCAAAAAACACTCTGAAGCCATTTTGAAAAATGAAAATGTAGTTTTGGAATAAATCCTATTGTTTAGCTTCCATAAATTATCCAGTAGACAAACCAACAAAAGTTTACAACTGTTGCTTAAAGTGTTTCATTTTCCCTTATTCTTTTGAATTTAGTTGTTACTACTTTTTGTGGAAATTTAGGATTTCCCATTACTCAAACGAAGATTCTTGATTTTTTCCGGATCCAAAAGAATTCAACAAGCGAGATAAAATGCGCCCCCTCCGAAGGTAATCTGTTTTAATTATTCTAAATTTTGTGTTTTCTTTTCTAATTAAAGCTACATAATTACATTTCTTACTGTCCTTTGTTTATTCTTGAGCTGAAGCATATATGCACAAATAGCCCTTAAAAGTATTACTCATTTCTATTTCGTCCCTTAATATTTTAAAAGTTTCATTAAGGTACTTCAGGTTCAAGCTAAGCTTATCGCAGAAGTGTTTGCTTGTATTCTAGAAACAATGCTAATCAAATTTTCTCGTCGAAGCATAGAAAAAGTTTCAATGCTGGTGCAGCATCCAGAAGTTTGAATTGTTGATGAGAGTTCACTGTGAGAAAAATTGGCCACAGTATGGTGCTAGGATCAATATAACATTTCCTGATTCAAATATAACTCAGCAACAGTAGAATCTTACTGTAGTACCTAACTAATTTTAGAAAATCTTTGTGCCATAGCTAAATAAAAAATCTGACCCTATTACTTCAGATTTCCTTAGAAGATACCCAAATTAATTACACCTATCGCCTTTGTTCTTTTTATTCATTAATTAATAAAAAAGTGACCCAGTTCAGGCTTTTCTATGAATAAAATTAGAACTTCCTCATCTTCTTTCTGTTTATAGATATAATCCCAGATGGCAAGAAGCGAAAGAGAAGGTGGACACCATTGGCGCGACAAAAAAAGAGGCGGCGGCTTTTGCCATACATAGCCACAGAAGATCCTCAAAGGAGGCTCCAGCAAATGGCCTCTCTTGCTACTGCATTAACTTCATTGAAAATGGAATTTAGCAATGAACTGACGTATGTGCCCCGCATGGCTCCACGGTATAAAAACCGGGCGAGTTTAGAAAAAGAAGGAATGCAGGTACTTTGCCAAATATTTTGTTATTGCAAAAGCATGCACTATCTATCATATCTCCAAAAGGACTTAAGATTTAAGAATGACAGAGTTCCTTTCTTGGGCGGTGATGAGATTTCGTTAGAATAAAATGTAAGAGACTTGAAATATTAATATCCTATGTGATTTTAAGACATTCTCCTTTTCAATTTCCTCATTTAATCGACTTGTTAGCTAATTTGTCTCCTTGCAAATATAATAAGCACAGTGGGTACATTTCTTTTCATTAACAAACTTTGTTGTATTTCTTGAAAATAAAGGACCTATCCTCTATAAGGGCATAAAGAGTGGTGAACATCATCTACACTCTTCTCTGAATTTCTTGAATAATCACAATAATTCCTTCTTTTTGTCTAATATGAATCTTGCATGTTTTTTTTATTGTGGACGGGCATGATATTTGAATGCTTCCCATTGTTTGTAGAAACAAACATTATGGTCCAGATATGTTTGCTGAAAAGTTTCGTATTAGCACACAGGACTAGTGCGTATAATAGTGATTTTAGACTTTATAATAATATGCAATGTTTGCTATAATTTTCTTTTTGTCTTTTTTCTGTTTCAAGGTTTTACCAAAGGAGGACAAAGAGACATTGGAGCTTTGCCAAGCCATGTATAAGAGAGGAGAGTGCCCCCCTCTTATGGTTGTTTTTGATTCTTGCGAAGGGTACATATGTCTTCTTTCTCTAATTTTTTAAACCAATTTAGATGATTTCAATTTGTTAATGTAGAATGCAACACCTCTATTTTGACACAAGGACCTCACTCCATCGCTTCCCCGAAGTGCTGGGCATTGAAATGTTGAGAATTTTTTTAACATTTCAATATGTAAATAATTATTTTACATAAATATAATTTGGGTAATTTTCCTTTTGTCCCCCCCCCCCCCCCCAAACACACACACACAACATATGCATAGGCTTTTCTCTCCATCATTGATTCTGTAATTATAAAATTCCATGTGGGATTGTGGACTATAGCAAAAAGCCCAAAATACCTCTACACTATCGCTACAAAAATGTCAAACAAATCGCATGCCTTCTAACAAATTGGGAACATAAAATATGAACGGTCTTGTACCCTGCTGTGTTAAAAGGTGAACTCCTAAATTAATCATCCCTTTATGTTTTCCTCTCATTTACAGAGAGGGAAACAAGGAGCTCACCTCTTATGCTGGATCTGAGATGCATGGTTATTCAGGGGCTCAATAAAATTTATAGACCTTGTAGCGGTACACATGAAATAACACCAGTACCTTATGGTACACCAGTGGGTGATCTTATCAGAGGATTGCTATGTATCATGCTGTCTAACCTCACAAAATCATACACTCATACTAGAGCATGTCTGTGATTTATTTGCCTGGATGGGATGAACAGAAAGATCTGCCACCTTAACACTGTAGTTTTCCTTCTTTTTTTTTCCCAATTGGCAGATTTACAGTACAGGCTGATGGGCATATAAAAGACATGACACTAATTACAGAATATACTGGGGACGTGGATTACCTGAAAAATCGTGAAACTGATGATTGTGACAGCATGATGACACTCCTTTTGGGGGTGGACCCTGCTGACAGTCTGGTTATTTGCCCTGATAAAAGGGGGAATATTGCACGCTTTATCAGTGGCATCAACAACCATACTCCGTGAGTTTTTATTTTTCATTCTTGGAACTCTTGTTATGCACAACCACCATTTTCTAGGTATTTGAAAAGGGGTCAACAGAAAACATGAGTACCACACTAATGCTTGAGCCTTGAAGAAACCAAAAAAAAAAAAAAAAAGAAAAGAAAGAAAAAAAAATACTAAAAGCAAGTACTTGGGTACTCTTTTTGTAAACTATGTAATAGTAGGGCCATGTAAAAACCTCGGAATCACACTTGGTGCTGCCTTTTCCCTCGTATTCTGTCTCATCTCCTTTGTCTGTAGCCGTAATCATGATAAATTGAGAATCAACAATGCTAGATACATAGATTTGGTGGGTTCAAATGCCTCATTTTTTAATGCTTTAAACTCTAATTAAAAAAATGATTTATTAGACACGATCACTTTCTGTGCATGCATATAAAAAATATGAAGTTATTGAACTTTAAGAAGATGGTGGCATTTGAACACTCCTCTTCAATGAAAATGACATGGGTGTATTTGTTCAACACACAGCTATTATAAAGACATAAAATTTGTGCAAAAAATAAAAAAGAATATTAATGCTGTTCATTTCTTGCCAATTTCAAAGGTACTTCTGTTTACAATGCCTAAATTATGTGTTTTGTTCAAATGAGGGAAATATAGTGTTCTTTTGAAAGCATCCTTTCTTAAGTTGGTCTCAATGTGTCCTTTTATATGTTTTATGCAATTTGGTTTTGTACTGTATACCCTGGATTTTGTGCTTCTCTCTTGGCTGGTGTTTTGATTTAAGTCGATACTTAAATCGTGATGCATTTCTAAAAGGTGGTTAAACACTTTCAACTGGTATAGTTTATGTATGTGCCCATGAACAACTGTATCTGGGAAGTGAGAAATATAATATCGCCCTATAAGACAGGGTATCATGATGGGCCCCTTCACTTTGTAATCTTTTCAACACGCTCAAGTTATTCCTTGTCAATAGTTTACATAAAGTCAAAGGAACACACTGTGGAGGGTAGTTTGAAAAATTTAAGGGTTATAGAGTTTGTGTATTTTCCCTACAGATGAGAGTAAAAATGGTGTAAGGAAAGTTTGTTTTTTGTCCTCTTAGTCCTCTAATGAAGCTTCCCTAGTCACCAGCATTGTCACATGCAACCACTTAGTTGAATTAGTTATCCATATAAGGATTACAAGAAGTTTGCTGTTAGTGACTGGGGGAATCCGTTAAAGGACTGCCAAAAAACCTAATAAGAAAATTTAAAGGAAGAGGTTAGATGTGTTGTTTTGTCCTATAGTTGTAAGTAGACTTGGGGCTGTTATGCATTGAATGTATATTAAAATTGTCGCTGGTTTCAATGTTGAGTACACATGAATTATTACTAAAAGGATTCTTTATTTAGAGATGCTTGATGGTGTCAAGGAATACTAAAAACAGATTTTTAAGAATGAATGTAAAGAAAGAAATGATCAAGTGCTTCTTTTGATTTTAGATGTGAATAGTATAATTACTTCTTTTTGTAAGAAATAAATTTTCAGTTTTTGATGCGGTTTTCTCATATTGGATATTATCAAACACAATGCTTTTCCTTGTCAACAATTTTCTTTGATTTTTTTTTATTTTTTTATTGTTATATTACAAAGTAATATAACTTGTCTGCTGTGTGCATACATAATTAATTACTTCTATTTGTAAGGAATAAGTTTTCAGTTTTGAGGTGGTTTTCTCATATTGGTTATTATCAAACACAATGCTTTTCCTTGTCATCAATTTTCTTTGATTTTTTTAAATTTTTTATTGTTACATTCCTAAGTAATACAACTTGTCTGCTGTCTACATACATAATTAATTACTTCTATTTGTACGGAATAAAGTTTTGGTTTTGAGGTGGTTTTCTCATATCGGATATAATATAAAAAACAATCCTTTTCCTTGTCAACAATGTTCTTTGAATTTTTTTAACTTTTTATTGTTACATTCCTAAGTAATATGAATTTCTCTGTTGTGTACATACATGATCAATTTTGTTTCAAATTGGTATTCAGTGTCTCTTATAGAAGTTATGTCAATTATCTTTCTTGTTTTCTAAAAAAATATTCTATACAATGTAAAAAGAAAAAAAATATACATAATTTAAACACAAAAATACACAGTTGGATGTCTAGATATGTGCTGGAAAATTATATAGAGTTCTAGACCCACAAAGGATTAAGGATTATCAACACCAGTATACTTATAAGTTATAACATACATGGACTCTGGCTTATAGTACTTTATATTATATGAGAAATATTATTTTTTGTCTGAACCCCCTCTTAACTATAGGTAAATAACAATATTTTGTTATAGGGATGGTAGGAAAAAACAAAACCTCAAATGTGTGAGATATAATGTGGACGGTGAGTGCCGTGCCTTATTGGTGGCATGTCGTGACATTTCTCCGGGTGAGAGGTTATATTATGACTACAACGGGCATGAGCAGGAATACCCAACCCATCATTTTGTCTGACATTAATTTATTGTTCCTTTTATCATTGCTGGCTAAGCTTTGATTAATATTCATTTTTTTTCATATTTAAAACATGATCTAACGGGTTTGATCTAGATTAGCTTGGCCAAATGATTTATCTTTTTACTACCCCAATTTGGGGATATTTAGATAGGTAATGAGATGATTGCGAAGTTAAAAAGAAAATACTCGGTGCTGCATCTCATTCAGTTTTCTTAATTTTTTTCCCCTAGTCTGAAGACAGACTAGGTTTTGTTGTTTCGTAGTGTTGTAAATCTGAGAATTCTACCCATCTGTAATTCCGAGACCTTAGTTCTTTTTATTCGATCAACTAAATATTATTAAATTGCATATTTCTGTTTTGGTTCTTTATTTTATTCTAGACAATTCCTTCAAATAAATTAGAAAGAAAAAGAACAGACATGTCTAAAGGCGTTTGGACCGTCTTTCTATAGTAAGGTGCCTTTTTCGTGTCGTACTATATCTATTTGCAAGCTTATTTTGTACATTTATTTCTGTACTTCACAATGATCTGAAGTGTCGATGTAATAATATCAGCCAAAACCTTTGCTGAGCACACAACTCAAGCTCAAGAAAAAAAATTGTGCTCATAAGAATAACTAGAACTAATTAGCATCGCCTAAGCAAAACGGCCAATATCACTACTTTTGCTATGCAAATATATTAAAGACAGCAGAAGTTAAAAGGTACCCGATAGACAACCTTCAAGTAATCAAAATTCGCAATACCATGTTTCTGTACGGAAACACATGCAATGAATTATATCCACACATATGTAACCTATCTTATATACAATTTCAGTCGGAACCCCAGGCATCATCACGTAAGTTCTGTCGGGCAATGATTCGGTTTTTCCTCTCCCTCTCTTGTTGCTTGTGCTCACGGATCCCACTGCCAGGGGAGCTGAAACGTTGCCCTGTGGCTTGAGCTAGCATTCTCAGAGCTGTACTTGTACTAGTTTTGGGCCTTGGATAGGGTGGCTCCAGATCTTTGTCATCATAAAACAGCAACAATAAGGATACTACAATATATTAATCTGCTAATAATAAATGATCTTCAATACACCCAATGAAACTATATAGTATGAGATACTTTTTACCACGATGCCTTTCACAGTCTGGCCATTTCTCTAATTCTTTTCCAAAACAGCTTTTTTTTTTTTACTTTTTTTCCCCATTTCCTTATTTATACTGTAACTCTGTAGGATTAAAAATAATGCAAAGATAAATGAAAGAGAAAATAGACCTCCAGTTTTCAGTTGGGACAATAATTCATCACCATCGTGCAGAGCCCGAACTTTGTACCGGCTTGTTATACACTTTTTGGCTGAATCAGCTGCATTGTAATCATGCAATTAGTTATGCTTGATCAACCAAAATTAACATCTTCTTGAAATATGTTGACTTTAATTCGCTATGTATAGTTGTGTTACAGACATCTCAAAACAACGTCTAGTTCCAGAGACATTTTCTGACGGTTTTGAGGAAGTTTCCCAAATGGCATCTTTAAACATCATTGTTTTTATCTTATCAAAAAGATTAAAATACATTACCAAGTTGGGTAGGGTCGTGGATCTGATCAGGATCAGGGTCATCTGACCAGAGCAAACTTGAGGGTCACAATATTTCTATTCTGATCCAAGCTTGCCATCCCTAGAGGTCAATCACAATCAAGTTGTGCATGTGTGCATACATTATGTTATTCCTAAATGTTAATCTCAGTTGGTTTGGTGTAGATACATGCACTTGTGCGCGTGTGTGTGAGACAGAGAAGGGGAGAGATACCAAGAGAAGGGTTAGGAAAAACAGCAAGGGCAGATGTTTCATTAACCCAACGGATGGCAAAGGAAGTATCATCAAATTCTTGGAACATTTTCTCCAGCTCAGTGGTACGGGTACCTTTTGGTAAGTCGTATAGCACCAGGACATGTCGTCTGCCCAAAATTTCTGAATATACACAAGTAACACAACTCATAAAATTATCAAATCAAACAATTGAAAAATCTTTTCCAATTATTGGGGGTTGGCAGGTTGCCATTTGGTGAAACCCAGGTAAAATAAACACACTTCAAACTTATAATATTGTAAACATATAACAAAACAATGAAATTGAACCAACCTAACCTACCCAGAACTCAATTTGACAAAGCTAGCCACAAATTTCAGCAGACTTTTCTCATAAATCTCATCTGCATAATTCACCTTCAATTGGTCAATCAAGGACATGACATTTATACCGATAAAAAAGGAAACTACTGAGATCCAAGCATGTCTACACAACACACCAAAATGTGATGTTTAATTGAAAAACATCCCATCTACCTCTGTATATTGGAAATCTCATATACAAACCTTCTCTGCTTCTCGTAAGGAAAAAAAGAAAAAATTGTCACCCTTTGTCTCTTGTTCGTGGCAACAAGGAGAGATAGTTTGGATATAAAGGGAAAACAGAATAGGGAGGTACAAGATAGTTTTACTTTCCCAAACATAAAAAATCAAACAGTGCTTTTGTCTTTTGGTCAAACAGGCAAGAGCAAGATGCTCGATACTATTGATGATAGCAACAAGACAGCTATTTAACAAAGTTTACTATAATCCGTACCTTCATTTTTTCTTTCTTGGTTGCTCAAAGCATCTAGTCTCGAACCACTAGCCTCCTCCAACTCTCCTTGAGTGTCGCTATATAACATGCTTTTTCCATAGAGGAAAGAGCCTCTTCCTTTTCTTCTGGGCATTTTCTCCGAAGAAGTGGTACTCTTTTCTTTTTGTTTCTGCTCCAAATTGCCAGATTCAGCAAGTGAGGTTTCGGCATTTGGTTTTAGAGAGAGAAGATTTGTGTCATCTACAATTCTGTCAGCAGCTGTCTCCCAATCTAAGATTTTACAAATAAAAAATATAAAAAAAAAGATACATGCTGTTTTAATTATCTTTTGGGTCAGATTGTCCCTCAGAAAGGTAATAAGGTGCACATACCATGTAATGGTTTAAGATGATATAGGAAACCAATGATTGTAACCTCCAATTATGAAACTGTTTGTATTATTTTGATCTTATCTCTAGTTTTTCTATCACACTTTTTTTACATGAGTTAACATAACGGAAAGGATTCGAATATCATTTTAATCCCATTTCTAATTTTTCTGCAATCAAACTTTCTTGCATGAGTTAACCCTAATAATGGGATGCAGTCTTAGATTTGGGAAGTAAATCAAACTTCAACTCTGAACTTGATCTTCCAATGGAGGGGTCAAAAAATTGTTAGAAAGAAAAGGTACCATCTTCAAAAACGTTTGTTGATGTATGATTCATCAAGAGGGGTTTCAGCGATTAGTTTTAGAGAGACAAATTGGGTCAATTTTCAGTCTGTCAGCAACTGTCTCCCAATCTAAGATTTCGAAATAACATAAAAACATCAAAATGAGGATAGATGTTCTTTAATCATCTTTCAGGCCAAACTGCCCCTAGAAAGGTGAAATGGTGCATTCCATTCTTATGGTTAAGATAAATAGGAAACTAATGATTGAAATCCCAAATTATGGCACTGTTTGTATTGAGTCTAGATTTGGAAAGTACATCAAACTCTTACTCCAAACTGATAGCATCATAGAACAAAATTTTAAAACACAAGGGGCAGCATTGTGAGTTTGATCTTCCAATGGAAGTGTCAAAAAAATTGCTAAACAGAAAAGGTGCCATCTTCAACATCTTCTACATCACTGTTTGATGTAGAAGATTCAGCAAGTGAGGTTTCAGCTTTTAACTTTAATTTTAGAGATAGATAATTTGGGTCGGTTTCGAGTCTGTCAGAAACTGCCTCCCAATCTAAGATTTTATAATAAAATAAACATATCAGAAGGAGGATACAGGTTCTTTAATTATCTTTTGGGTCAAACAGCCCCACAGAAAGATGAAATGGTGCATCCCATGCTCATAGTTAAGATGAAATAGGGAACCAATGATCGAAATCCCATATTATGGCATTGTTCATATCATTTTGATCCCATTTCTGATCCTTTTTCCATCATACTTTTTTCACACGAGTTAACCTAATTGATGGATTAAGTCTAGATTTGGAAAGTAAATCAAACTTCAACTCCGAACTGATAGCATCGCAGCACAACATCTAGAAATACAACGGGCAACTTCATTGATTCGATCTTTAAATGGAGGTGTCAAAAAAATGTTAAAAAGTAAAGGTACCATCTTCATCTTCTTCTACATCATTGTTTGATGTAGGAGATTCAGCAAGTGAGGTTCCAGCTTTTAGTTTTAGAGAGAGATAATTTGGGTCAGTTTTTAGTTTGTCAGCAGCTGCCTCCCAATCTAAGATTTCACAAATAAAATATAAATATCAAAATGAGGTCACATGTTCTTTAATTATCCGAAAGGTGCAATTGGTTAAAATGAAATAGGAAACCAATTATCGAAACCCCAAAGTATGAAACTGTACGTATCATTTGATCTCATTTCTAATTCTGTTGCAATCATAAACCTAATGGAAGGATCGAGTCTAGACTTGGCAAATAAGTTAAACTTCAGCCCTGAATTGATAGCATTGTAGCACAAATTAAAAATACAAGGGGACAACATCGTGAATTCGATCTTCAAGAAGTGTCAAAAATAGTTTTAAAAAAGGGTACCATCTTCACCATCTTCTACATCATTGTTTAATGTGGTTAAAAGCATTGGTTCTTCTGTGTCCTTTTCTTTTAAAGGTATTGTTGTGGTTGACGGCCCAGCAACCCTGGTTACATTAAAAAGAAAAAAACATACATTGCTAAGTCTTTGTTAACGAAGGATGGAAAAATGAAATTAGTGAATTGGCAAGATCAACAAAGAGATATGATAGGGTCAGCCCTAGTTTTCTGGTAATTTCAGTATCTATTTCTTTTTCTAATATGACCAAAATCCACCAGAATGCTATAAATTTGCTAGTCATTTATTTATACTCAAAATGGATACTATTACTTTTGCAGAATGCACGAATCACGCAGACAAAAGCAATTTTGATTGTTCTTGTCTTGGTTGTTTTTCGTGGAAGGCCCGAATTTCTTTTCCAGTGAAATGGAAATTTCAAGGGATGGAAGCAAACTATAAAATTGAAAAGTACTTAAAACTAGTCGCAAACAATATTAATGATCCTTTGTGTTTGACCACACATTATCACAGACATTGTACCCAAACATAAAAAGGATCACTAGACATCAGTAATTTCCTCATTCTAAAAGAATGTGGTTTAAAACCCTAAAGGTGGAATTTTCAGCATAAAGCTAGAAATTCAAACATATAACTAAAGGCTACTAGATATCAATGTCCAAACAGGAGGATATTTTTCTCTTACCAATTTGAATTTCTAACAAAGAAAGAAAAGAATCTCTTCAATAACAGAGAGAATCATTTTCTTCTTTTACTCGTCAAAAAAAACAAGGCCATTGTACAAAAAGAGAGCAAAACCAAACCTTAAATTATTAGATGAAACTGAAGTAGACGATTCTTCACTTCTCCGAACGCGAATAGAGATAGCGCGCGATCGCAACTCGTCGGCCTTGATGGAATCGCCTCTCGACGAATAGAGATCAGCTAGGTCACCCATCGCGGCAGCCAACTGGAGGTCTGCAGTTGAAGTGGAGGAGGAGGAGGAGGAGCCGCCGTCGCGGCGCGAGATGAAGGTCTCGAGGAAGGAGATGGCTCCGTCGGTGTCGCCTCCGTCGAGTAGGTTTTCGACATGCTCGCTCCAGTTGTGAGATTTGTCGTCGCCTGGCATTAGGGTTTTGGGTTCTTGATCTTGCTTTTCTTTTGATGCTTCCATTTCTGTTTCTGTTAAATTATTAGAATTAGAAAGGAAGGAGGGATGGAGAAATGGAAGAGGCGAAGAAGAACGGATTTTCTTTTTCTCTTTTATAGATTGCGGCGACCAGCATAGTAAGAAAAGTGTAATCTATTTTTTTTTTTTTTAACGGTCTGGTACTGAGTTTGATGGAAATTTCGCTCAAAAAGAAAAAAAAATAATGATGTGGTATTAGATTAAACTTCTGTATTTTCATGGCTTTCAAGGAATAATGATAATCGTAAAGTAGTATTAAAAAATAATGAAAAAGTATCATTCAAAAATATTATCCGCAAGTGTTATTCAATATTTCAAATTATCTCAAGAGCCTAAAAAAAAAGTTAAAAATTCAAACCAATTTTATAGATATGAATATGGACAGGGGCGGATCCACCGCTGAGGCGGGTGGGGCTAGAGCCCCATCTACCGTCGTCGAGACCCTGGAGTCTTTTTTTAGCTCAGCGAATTTTTTCTGTCATTGGAGCACTCAAAGGTGGGGCTGAAGAACAGAAAAAAAAAACCGTTCAATCAAATAATTTATTGGAGTACTTAACCCCACCTAAATATTTTTCCTAAATCCGCCACCGCATATGGAGTATCGATCAAATTTCATACAATTTGATATTGTTTGGCGATGTATGGAAGGCATAAATTCAAATTGTTAAGGAACTTAAATCTATACTTAATTAATGAACGATGAATGTGAGACTTCTGAACGAGGCTGATTTATCCATTTCTTTTCGCCTAATTTTTGTTTAAATTTTGACCGAGGCTGCTTTCTGTATGGAATTTTCTTTGCATTACCAAACTTTTTCTTATTCAAGTAATTCCAATTTACAATTTAGAATACCGTAAGCCCAATCGACAATTAATGTTGGCATGTCTATTAATTTTAGATAAATACTGTAGCTGCTGTGCTGGGTAGTTCAGCACAGTGATCTGGTTCTAAACATTTATATTTTTAAATTTCTTATTCTTATAAAAAAAATTGTTAGTTTCAAACCACCCAAAAAAAAAAATTAGATAAATACTGCAAGCCTTCATTTGTAATAATTTTAGTATCCTTTCCGCCGAAGGGGGATCCCTTGGGGTGTTCAATTGTAATCCTTCAAAATAAACTTATTACGGGCCTTCTACTCATCACCATTGTTGATCCAGATGGTTTGTTACTTACTAAAAGGCCCTATTCAAGGAGACGTGCTGGACTGCTGGTGTATCAACTGTCAAAAATCAAGCATCCATAATAGAACTTAGAAGAGGAAAATAAAAAGTATACTGAATATAAATATAAATGTAATTTTAAGGACAACATTGCATGTTAACCAACAACAAGGATAAGCATCAGCGGATGAGACTGGTACTGGGACAAGGGATTAACAGACTTGAACAATAATAAAAAACATATATGAAATCAATAAATTTTGACGATAAATAAGTTTTGCACGTGTAGAGAAAAAGAAAGAGACATGGAACGGTTTTGCGTGATTGTTCATGCATTTGTTATGTAATTTTTATATAAATATTTTATAAACTATATGAATGGTATCGATTACCAACCATTTTATTATGTATATACTAAAAAAGTTAAAATAACGAAATAAAAGCCTATTTGTTTCTGATATAAAAATTTAATATAAACATGTCTATTGTAATTCTATAATTATATTTATGATTTTACACATGTTGGGGCTGTTTGGATGGGTAAGGAATAAGCAAGAATATCAAATTTCGGACGGAAATTTATTCCTAACCATCCAAACTCTTCATAAAATTACACACTTTCCAATGTTTTCTGCCTAGAAATAAGTTATTCCTCTTATTCCTAAGCGATCCAAACGACCCCATTGTTGAATCGCAGAGTGAGATATTAGTGGAAATCAAAGAAAATGAAACATATTTAGTATCACACAAATAATTGTGAAAGACAATTCTATTATTCGTATTACATAAGATTCTCTTCTATCCACAAGGCTGGAACCTATTAATATGTTTATGAATTTGCATGCTTTGGTTTGATAATTTTAGGTTAGATGTCACAAATGAATAGTGGTTAAAACATAGCTGCTGGAATGAGAGAAGAAGAAAAAGATACTCTCCAAGAGTTTGATTGGTTAAGGTTTAATAAAAAAAATCAAGACAAACACTAAGTATTTTTGAAGTTAGATTCGAGAAAACAACATTGATGAATTATGTTCATGTTGTATATATTTTAACTTTTTATTTTCTTTTAATTTGTAATTTTGATTAGTAGCAACATCGGTTGTTGTAGCAAATTTTTTCTTTATATATAAGAGGAGCTAAATTATGGAAAAATAAATAGAAATTCTTTTTTTTTTTTCTCTCTCGTCTCTTTTGATCTTCTTTCCCTATTCTCTTTCTTTGTTTTTTTCTCTCCAAATTGATCCAAATCATCCAAAATTATTCCATATTAGTATAAGTTCGTGACAATCTAATAACTTTTAGTAGCGTACTTAACTTGCTATTATGCTGTGTTTTGCTTCTTCCCCTCTAGTTTTTAAGCTCAATTCATAATTTTGTCCAACGGAAATCTCTGGACAAAGCTGAAATCCTTGTTCACTTCTCCTGAAGCACTAAATCACTGTAATTCATACTCTAATTAATTTTTTGATTGAAATCTACTTAGTTCGATGACTATTAATTGGCACATACAAGCTCCATCTCTCGCCAAAATATACACCTTATTGATCTAATTGATTTGATTTTTGTGATTTCTTTTGATGAATCTAATCCATTTCTTCTTTGAGAAGGGTTCCACTAATTCACTTATAGTTTGCTTTAACAAAAACTCACTTCATGCATTTTCCTGTTGCCGGAAAATATTCAAAAAAGAAAAAAAAACACACACACACACACGCAAGAGTTCTGGGCATAAAAACTCAATTATTAATTCTTATCAGAACTGAACTTTTTAACCTCATCGAAACAACTCTAAAACATCTCCAAAACACATCTTATATCTATTGGTTAATTAGTGATATAGGCAATTAGACATCCTAACAGAAACACTGTACTTGGTCATATATGAATTATGGTGCCTGGGGCCTCTTAGGACTAGCATGATGATGCATAGGATCCGGACCAGATGGGACCCACCTGAGCTCCATTTGGACCGATTGTTGTGCAAATTGAGCTCCAGAAGCTTGATTTGCCGTTTGGATAGGTCTCTGTGACTGTGAGGTACCATTGTGAAAAAACAGAGTTTTAATAAGATGGAAATTAACCTCAAAACAATATCATTGATTTTTTTAAGCAATTATGCAATGCATTATTTTAAGATCTTTCTTATATCTTTTGCATTTGTTAGTATGAAGCCTAAAAGACGTTCTATGTTTGGGCATGAATCACAGAAAACCCCAGAAAAGATAAGGTTAAAACCTTGAGCTGTGCTGAAGAGGTTGACTCTAAATTTGTTGCTAGAAGCCGTGAGAAAAATAACCCTACAAAATAAATTAAAAAAGGGTAAAGAACGATGACGGAAAAAAATTGGAAAACACGAGCATTATTTAAGTATTTCAGTTGAAAATGGCCAACGAATATATTTTATATATGACAATTAATTTCAATATGTTCTCTGTTGCAACAAAAATGTGTGTGCAGTAACTAATATAGGACTTGATCGCTGAAATTACCTGAACGAGCATCAACTGAAGTAACACAGGACAAGGCTAAAAGAAGCACAAGAGAACCCATGCATGAACCACATGCGGAGAAACCCATTTTCTCTGTGTCTCGATATGCTTTTTCCCTTTTCTTTGAGGTAGGGTTTGTAATGTGGGTTTGTGTGTGATTTCTGTAATGGTTCTGGTTTTATAAAGGTTCTGAGCATTGGCAATTTGGCATTGCCTTTTAAGGAGGAGCGCGCTTTTAAATTTGTCTCCTGTACGTATGGGAGTTATTACGATAACTAGTTGGTTGCCGTTTACATTTTTTTATGTATTTAATAACAAAAATATGATAAGACATGATGATTTGATTTGAATTATAGAAACAGAAGCTTTTTGCATGCTAACCCTTACGGTTTTCGATGCAAACCCCTCAGAAAATATCAAATCAGAAAATATATGATGATAATAAAATTACGAGAATTTGGAAGCTTTTTTAAAGGACTAGCAGTAAATATGAAGATGATTGCTCCTTGTCAGTTTTAATTAGACACTCTCAAATGCATTTCGAATGATACAGTGACGTGCAGTGTACCGTACGCATAATATATTAGTCAGTACCACAATTCATAAATACATTAGTACGTACGATGGTATGTACTTGGTCGAAGAATCGAAGTCTCTACCTACTCGTACGTATTTACTAAAAATCACATTATGAATATTTATGTACGATGGTATGTACGATTGTTTTTTTTATTTCGTCTTTAAAAAATATTTATAAAATAAAATTTATTAATCTTAAATAAACTACGTACTATCAAACAATTTTACATTAAAAAAATTCTGAGAAAATGTATTTCATCGAAACATTACAATTATGAATTGAAAAGCAGTACGATTACCTACAAGAATATTTTTGGAGATAAATGTAGAGTTGTATCATATTTGTTTATTGTAGATGAGGTACATCAAGTAAGGAAATACAACTCACTTTAATAGGGCATGAGGTCAATGGTTTAACTCTTGCATGCACCTTTAATTTCAAAAAAAGTTAAATAGCAAAGACCTCCCTCTTTCTTCAAAAAAAAAAAAAAAACTCACTTTAATAGGAGAGAATTAGATTACATGATAAATTTTTTTTTTTTTGATTGAACGGTTACATGATAAATTAGAGTGAAGGAATAACGTCAGACGGAGGTAATTAAGCCAATAAAATGATGGGATTTTCAACCAAATGATGAAAAATGTCAAGAAATAAATACCGGAATGGAAAAATACAGGTACAGCTACAGTACTTCAGTATCAATCATCTCCAATTTATTAGAGGACTAGCGCGCCTTATGATTATCTGTAGAGTACAGAGTATATGACTTATTAATGACTATGAGCAACGCAAATGTACGTCTTTGGAGATCTTCTGTGGCCATTGAAGTGAGGAGCATCAAAAGCACGTGGGTTTCTGCTCTCGGTCGGGTAACAATGTTCCATATTATTATTTATTTATTAATATTCATGTTGCATTTGTATTATTGTATTTCAGCATTTTTCCAAATGACTGATCATGAACTATTAAACTATGTGAATTTTACGAATAAATTAGTATCAATTTATCAATTTTATAGTTTTATGTTTGATTTATACAAGATTATACATATTTTTACACGCTTTTAAACTATTAAATTCGAGGGAGGTGCCAAACAGCTTTTTAATCGACGAGAGGAGGGTGGGGTGGGGGGTGGGAGGGGTAGTTTTAATAATATAAAGATTTTTGTTTACAATTAAACTGCAATGTAAGTATAATAATCATATTAAAAAGTATGATTTATTGCTAACGATCATATATCTGCACGGGGTACTTTTTCATAATAAATCCGTATATAATATTGAAAATAATATCTAATATATTTTTACTGAAAGTAAATGAAAAACATTGTTTATAATTTTGTGTACTTAAATTCGTTCATGACTGCAAGAAAATATTTCCATGTAAATAAAAAAACATTTGTGTATTAAGATTTTGTTCAATGAAAATAACATGATCCACTGCGAGAATATTTAACCAGATAAATATAAAAGATGCACCATGCTAAATGCTGTCCTCATGCGCATCAAATTAATACAACTCATAATTCAATAAGAAGAGAAAAGCAGAAACACACGATCACGATAAACAAAAAAGGAAATAAAAAAGAGATACACAATCGAGAATAAGTGTGATATAATATAGCTAAAAGAACTTGCAAATTTAATTGTCTTTATGTATTTACATAGGCTGTTTAAATGGGTAAGGAATAAACAAGAATAATAAATTTCAGACGAAAATTTATTCCTAACCATTCAATTTTTTCACAAAATTACACACTTTCCAATATTTTCCGTCTAGGAATAAACTATTCTTCTTATTTCTAAGCGATCCAAACGGCCTTTACTAAGAAAAGTTTTCATTTATACGTTTCTTGTATGTAAATCCTAAATTAGTTAGGGTGTGTTTGGATTGTTGGAAGAAAGAAGAAGAAGAAGGAAGAAGAAGAAAAAAAAAAATTATAAACAATCCAAACTCTTCACAAAGTTACACACTTCCCAATACTTCTTCCCACTTCTTCCCTTCTTTCCTTCTTCCCACAACTATCCAAACGCACCTTCAAATTAGAAAAAAAATATTTAAACAATTGTAAGAACCTAGGCTTCGTTTGGATGGTGTGGGAATAAGAAGAATAAGGGAAGAAGTATTAGAAAGCGTGTAATTTTGTAAAGAGTTTGGATTGTTTATAATAAATTTGGAAGTAGGAAGAAACTATTGTCTTATTCTTGCACCCATCCAAACGGAACCCTAAGAGGTTTATACGAAGCAAAAGGTATTTCAACCCCGCGTATTTACAATCCAAGGAAATGGATCAATTCTTTTCATTTATTTTTATAAATAATTTAAGGATCAGGTTTCTAATTGAACCGGAGATATGATGATCATTTGTCTTTCTTCTGTGTGGACGACAAGGAATTGATGTAGGAATAATCGTATCAAACAGACAAAACTATAAAGCAGTCGCTATATTTTTAGAATAAGACCATGAACAAAAAAAAATATCAAAGAAAATATAAATACAAATGATAAACACAAATGCACATTGTGGAGAGAGAAAAAAGAGGAGGAATAACGTCATATGTGTTAGTTAAGTGCATAATTTTTATTTTTTATGATTAATTACTCCTAATTAGCCATAAGCAATCATGCAAAATAAGATCTAGTACTTAGTCATCCATACAAAGAGAAGGTTCAAAGGTATACCTCTCTTGATATAGTAATCAAGAGGCTTGAACCGGCTAAGTTGTAGGTGGTGCTCGCGTCTAGCTCCTCCTTCGTGTCAAGCTCGTCCTCGAGTCCACCACGAAATTAACCAAAACCTACAAGCTTTGCTAGAAGTTACAAGGTTTAGGCTAATCCCAAGCGTTCTCGCCTTCTTAATTCTCTTTAATTAAATGGAGAGATGATGGTGCTCAACACATGAGCTAATGTGGATGAGAGGGGAGAGAGAGTGGCGGCCAAAGAGGGGAAGAGGGGAGGAGGGTGGCGGCTCAAAGAGGGGAAGAGAGAGAGAGGAGCAAGGAGCCTCCACAAGGGTCCTTTTATAATGCTCAAACCCTAGCAACAAGTTCCCTTTAATTACCATCATGCCACCTACCTACCACCTCTTATTGTGGCCGGCCACATAATGGGCCCAATTGGGCTTTGTGCACTCTCCAATTTGATTATTAATTCAATCCATTTGATCCACCATTTGATGCTCTAAATTTGGGCTATTTATTCTATAACAAATATCGGCCCATTAATTTAATATAACTATTTATATTAAATTGTATTGTGTTGAATAATTATTAAGTAATTAATAATTACCATGGGATTAGCTTATGCATTAAATCATTTCGATATGATCCGTTTGAATTAATTAATAATATCGACATATAATCAATTAATCAACTTATCATATTTTCACAAAAGCACACTGATGCAAATAAATGATTAATGCACTGTTTGGTTATATTTCGATCTGTGTGACCCTTTGAGGATTTATGCTAAGTTGGACATGGGATTAAATCGCTATTTAATTCCAATAATCATAAGCGGTATCTAGCAACACGTTATGATTCCCAATTCGCATAAATAATGTACTGCTACAGTATTTAAATCCTGCATAAGAGAATATAAGTATATCTCTATTTTGATTCCTATGTCTCACGATATCATCGTATAATCCAAGATAGGAATGTGTCATTCTTGCAGATTATACGTTTCTTGATCTAGAGATAATTGTATCAGTTGCTAGCTAACAATCTATCTCCATCAAGGGGCCCAAATAGATATCGTCACTCACTAAGTGAATTAATGAGGGACATACGGTTTTCTTGATTATTTAGCATTTCCCCGCACAATTTAAGAGAACATAAATAACGTCCGTATAGCAGCCCTTATCGGGAATCAGCGGTAGACGATATTTATTGAACCTATCCTCATGTGGAAAAGATAAATATCTCAAACTTAGAATCAAAATCATAACGAAATAAATAATGACACATAACACAATCCATATATTTATTTCGTTGGGTCGTATCCTGTACTATGTTCAATTAACATAAACATATGCAATTAAGTTGGTTACTCTTAACCTGTGATTTATAGAACTTAATCAACACTTAACTTGCATACTAATCTTATTGACAATTAATGTTCCTTGTTAATTATCAAGATTATGGACGCTTTAGATTTATTGTTGTCATTTACTACTAAATGAATCACAGTGATATATAATTCAGATCCTCAACCTGAATGAACTGCCAACACATAAATCAAGGAACAAATGATATAAAATCATCCATGACATAAAACCATAGAAGTAGCCAAATATGATTGGCTTCTAGGACATATCTCTAACAATCTCCCACTTGGCCTAGAGTCAATCAATAGTGACTCTAGCCAGTGCATAGTACTCAATGTAATATCCAAATATACATGTTTCATACTAACGCCTAAATAAAAGATACAACTCAAAGCTAATCAGGCATACGCCTAATCCCCATGGATGCAACATGCAACTCATGTGCGGTTCGAGACAAAGGCTTTGTCAGAGGGTCCGCTGTGTTCGCGGCACCGTCCACCTTCTTGACCTTGACCCAACCGTCATTGACCAACTGACGGATGAGATGGAATCGTCGTAGAATGTGCCTAGTCTTCTGGTGAGACCTAGGCTCCTTGGACTGAGCTATGGCTCCCGTATTGTCGCAGTAGATATCCACTGAACCCGAGATGCTTGGAACCACATCTAGCTCGGTCAAGAACTCCTTGATCCAAACGGCTTCTTTTGCTGCTTCGCCAGCCGCTAAGTATTCTGCTTCGGTGACGGAATCGGCCGTAGTATCTTGCTTGGAACTCTTCCAACTTACGGCACCACCTTAAGCAGAAATACAAAGCCGGACTGTGATTTGGAGTCATCTCGATCGGTTTGAAAACTAGCATCGGTGTAACCAGTTACAACGAGCTCTTGGTCTCCACCGTATACGAGAATGCTCTCCTTGGTTCTCTTGAGATACTTGAGGATATTCTTGACTGCGGTCCAGTGTGGCATGCCTGGGTTGGCTTGGTATCGACTAGTCACGCTAATCGGATGTGCCACATCGGGGCGAGTGCATAGCATGGCATACACAATTGATCCGACTACAAATGGATACTTGAATCGCTTCATGCATTCCCAATCTGTCTCCGTTGTCGGACCTTGAGTCTTGCTCAAGTAAATGCCATGTGACATAGGAAAGAATCCCTTCTTGGAATTCGCTATGTTATGTTTTTGTAACACTTTGTCAATATATGCATCTTGGCTCAAACCTAACATCCTCTTTGATCTATCTCTATAGATCTTGATGTTGGAGTTATGTCCTAGAAGTCAATAATTTAATGACTTAAATATTAGTTTATGTTTTGGATGATATTTTATCATCTGTTCCTAGGTTTATTATTGACAGATCATTCAGGTTGAGGATCTGAATTGTAGATCTCTGTGGATCATTCTTTAGAATGACAATAATAAATCTAAACGGTCCATAATCTTGATAATTAACAAGGAACATTAATTATCATATAAGATTAGTATGCAAGTTAAGTGATGATTAAGTTCTACAAATCATAGGTAAAGAGTTACCAACTTAATTGCATATGTATATGTTATGGAACATAGTACAGGACTTGACCCAACGAAATAAACATATGGATTGTGTTATGTGTCATTGTTTATTTCGTTATGATTTTGGTTCTAAGTTTGAGATGTTTATCTTTTCCACATGAGGATAGGTTCAATAAATATTGTCTACCGCTGATTCCCGATAAGGGCTGCTATACGGACTTTATTTATGATCTCTTGAATTGTGCGGGGAAAAGCTAATCATCAAGAAAACCGTATGTCCCTCATTAATTCACTTAGTGAGTGACGATATCTGTTTGGGCCCCTTGATGGAGTTGGATCGTATGCGCGCAACTAAGCGATCAACTCTAGATCAAGAAACGTATAATCTGCAAGAATGACACATTCCTATCTTGGATTATACGATGATATCGTGTGACATAAGAATCAAAATAGAGAAACATATTTATTCTCTTATGCAGGATTGAAATATTGTAGCAGTACACTATTTATGCGAATTGGGAGTCATAACGTGTTGCTAGATACCGCTTATGATTATTGGAATTAAATAACGATTTAATTCCATGGCCAACATAGCATAAATCCTCAAAGGGTCACACAAATAGGACATTAATCACACAGTGCATTATTTATTTATTCACAGCAGTAGGTTCTGTGGAAATATGATAAGATTGATTAATTAATTATATACCGTTGCGAACCGTTATAATTAATTAAGTCAATGGATCATATAGAAATAAATTAATGCATTAACTAATCCTAAAATAATTATTAATGAGTTAATAATTAATTTAGTTCAACACTTATCAATATAAATGGTTATATTGATTAATTGGGCCGTTATTTAAATAGCAAATATATAGCCCAATTAAAGAGCAAAGTTGAGGGACCTTAATTATATGAATTAATGGTCCAAATGAAGGGGTTAAATGGCCCATAAAGGCCCATTTCGTGGCTGCCCATTATGGTGGTAGGCGGGATGGCATAGTTGTAATTATGCAAGAGGTCAATTAGGTTTTGTGCTCTATATAAGGACCACTTATGAGAGCCTCCACCTAGCTTTCTCTCTCCTCTCATTTCCTCCCATGAGGCCGCCATTTTTCACCCTCTTCTTCTCTCTTTTGCTCATGTTTTGAGCTATTTTCTCTCCACTAAATCAAGGTTGTTGATTGATGCAAGAGAGAAAACCATAGGGATTAGGCTTGTTCTTTGGGTATGCTAGCACGTACCTTGTAGAACGTGATTAATCCTCCTTGGTGGACTCGAGGGCGGTTACGAGACGTGGTGGAGATGGTGGAGAAGGCACGCCATCGATTCCCATGCCTTGGTCAAGCCCCGCGAATACGATTTCGCGGGAGGTATCGATTTCTCCTCTTTCTCTTTGTGTCTATTGCTTAAAGTACTAGATCTCGTGTTGCTTGTGTTTTAATTGGATTAATTAATGATAATTAGTCACAAAATTAAAATTGGGCAATTTCCTAACAGTGGTATCAGAGCACATGGTCGTACTTAAGCTATTTTGACACTTAATTAAGAGAAATTGGCTAATTAACGGATTAGTAGAGATGATGCGTTTGTTTGCTGTCTGGAAATGGTATTTTCTGTGCTGTTTCGCGTTTTTCGCTTTGATAAGTTCTCTGGAAGTTTTTTCTATCTACATGAAAGTTGTAGATCTGTGGATTGTGATTCTTTTGGCATTGGATTCACATTTTTCTGAATTAGTATAGATTTATTGTGAATAAAACGGCGACAGTGCGCAGAACCAGTTTCTGCTCACACTGTCCTGTTTGAATGGCTTGAAAGATTTATATTTTGAATATAAGTACCAGTGTTCTATGGCTAGAAATAAAGAGGACTTGAAGCTCTTTCTGAGCATGTATAAATTGTTGCATGACTCGGATTAATTTGTGGGTTTTCAAGTATGAAAAGGAAGATCTTGTCAGATCCAGTTTGTTGAGCAAATCGATTGTTCTAATAAACTGTACCAACTGAGAACTCCTTTAAAATTTCTGTTTAAATGGAGTTGTTCTATTTTGAGTTAGGATTCCAGGAAAATTAATTTCATAATTTTTCGTGGAAGTTTGGACCTTCAACTAGGTTAAAACATTTTGATCGACAGTCTGTTCCAGTACAGAATTTGTTGATTGTTTAGCATGTAACTTAATATTATTGAACTGAACTTGGTTGTTTTCTTTTCATGAATGGATAGCCTGTAGTCTAAACAAGTTTTTTCTATGTATATTGTATATATAAAAACTGGATAGAAGGTGGTCTAACAGACCAAATGGTTGAGAGGATAAGCTGAAAATCTCATAACGGTGTTTCGTGCACTTGTAAGAGATTTGTCTTTTTTGATTCTCCCAGATGGTTTAAGATCTCTTCTTGAAATTTTTACTGGTAGTCACAACTATGATAAGGAGCTTAAGTAATTTATTTGAGAATTTGTGGAGACCGAAAACTGTTGTTTTTGTTGGATTCCATTAGTTACGTTTTTTGGTAAATTACTGTTTTTCTAAGTATTCAAACTAGTTGAAATTAATTAGAAAACTCCTTGTTTGATCTCCTTTCAGTTATGGGATGTTGAAAGAACTTTCTAAATGAATTTAAACAAGTTTAGTTGTTTAAAATTGAGAATTTGTACACGGAATTTACTTATAGCAAACGATACGCAAAGATGCTTGAAAATCGTTAATTGGAAACAAAGTGCTTGTATGTGCTAACTTTGTTTTGTAGGTGGATAGTGGGTTTAGTATGGCTCAAGACTCAATGCCTTGTGGTTGTAAATTGAATGCATGTGTGAATGTTTGTAATGCGGCCTTTGGTGCCATTAATTAATTAATTCGTTGATTAATTTTTTATGTAACTTGTGAGGCTTGCATGCCCCTAAGGATAGGATGGGAATAGGATATTTTCACATGTATTTTTTGTTCCTTTATTTTATAGGATTTAGATCCTTATAGAATTTAGTGGGAGGGACAAGGATTAGATTAGTTTTGCTTCATGGAGGATGTGGCGAAACTAATGCAAGCGGGAGCCATACAAACCCACAACTATGAGATGCTTATATGTGATTGCTTGTGATTGCTATGAATTGTCATAGGCAAGGTATGGGTGTATGCTTACATGACCACCAAACAAGTGTCACTTAATTGATTGTCCCAAACAAAACATGATTAAGTTAAATCGCCCTCCTTCTCTCTATCCCCTTCTAACGTGTATGATCGTTCATTGATGCATTCTCGCCGACGCGGGACATCGTGTTCCATCATCCGTGTCGGGGTGTAAATCGGATTTACTAGGAGCAAATAGAGAAAGGTTACTTAACGATGTTTTCTAATCGGATTGGACATCGGGGCAAAGTTTGTGGATGTACATGTGATATTTCACAAACCAAGAATCATATGGAATGATTGGTTGGAGAACCTACTCTATCTAGTTATTTTTGGTGTCACGCCGACGCTAGCACCATCTCAACGAAAATAGGGATCTTGGAAAACCTACTACATTAGGGACATTAAATAATTGTAGTGGGAGTTTTATTTGTTATAAATAAAACAATTGCATAAACTAAATGACCGTAAATTGATTTTGTTATAGATGTTTAAATTGTTAATTTTGTTGCGATCAATCTTTGAAAATTAACAAACTCGTTTCTAAAAGTATTCACTTAAAGAATTAATACCGATTCCTAAGACACGATCTTAGTGAAGAGAAATTTGAGTATGTCAATTCCCAAAACTTTCCTCAAACTACCCGAACGTAGCAACGCGATGATTGATTGACTTTTGGCGAAAAGTTATTCAATAAAGCGTATGCTTAATATCCTCATTTGAAATTTCTAGACCTTTGAATTAGCGAATTCATATGGACTAGATTTAACTCGTACGCTCTCATTCGCTTACTCAAGAAAGTGTTCTTGGAGAAAGTAGATATTAACTCCATCATTTATGATTGAGTATAAAGAATATGAGTTGACCAAGAGATTATTCTTTTAAAAGAAGTTATATGAATGTTTCATTAGCTTACAAATCGAAAGATTGAAGTAGCTAATTGATGACTAGAGATATTAATCTCCGATATCAAGGATTGTTGATATTGTCATTCGATCTCTTTGGAATTATGAAGGATATAATATTACCTTTATGCACGCTTGTTGATGCAAAAAGGTGATTGGTTAAGTATTCAAGAAATACTTCACCAAGGTATGAGTTGAAATTTCGAGACCCTCATTTGTGACCATGTGTCACATGAGATGTTTCATTTGCCGTTTGTGGGAGGCATTTGAAAGGTTGTCCGAAATACCATGATTGTGACGATTAGAAATATTCTAATCCTAAAGTGTATTTGTCGTTCAAATTATCTCACTATCTCTAATTTACACTAGTAACTTGATACTAGTTCATATGCTCACATTTAACGAAATGTATTAGCAATGAAGAATAAGAGAAAGTTCGAGAGATGTAAAGTAAACTCCGTATAGGAAATGACTTGTTCATCTAAGTCATTACCATTGAATACGTAGAGTTATCTTTATTAAGAGTTTGTTTAGGAATTGAAGGTTGCATACCTTAATTCTAAAAACCTCTCAAAAATATCTCCATTTCATATTCCATGATGGATGATTATGTTTTGTAAAAGACAAGATCTTTTATTATGGATTTGTTTATATGATTTCATACATCTTGACTGAATTTGCTTGAAATAGATAAACAATTTTTGAATGACAAATAGAATGTGTAAGACTTGACATAAAGTATTTGACTTTCATGTTATATATACCGCTTAGTCACATAAGTAAACGAGAATCGCATTACGAGAGTCTACGTAACGTAGAGCTCGTAATTCAATTCGATTCCAATCGATTGATATGCGAATCATGTTTGTTAAATGACAAAAGCACCTTGAACCTATGAAGGTTTAAGGACAAGTGAATTAATTAGGACTTATACATATCGATGTATAAAGACCTATAAGTACTTGTGCAATGAAAGGTTGTTGATGCTTTACTACTTAACCAACGATCATTGTAGATATTAACATATCTATTTGATAAGGTATAAGTATGAACCTTTTGACTAGTTCAAAGGAGTTCAAGTGTGAAGTTAAAAAGACCGTTCAAGGAAAAAGAAAAGTCTTACAATTAATCATGGTAAGTAGTTAAGTCATATGATTTGAAATATTATCTAAAGAGTATGAAAGTAGTTTCATAACTCGCTCCATGAGGAATAATATGTCCAAGAATGGAGGTATCGAACAATATTTTGTATAGTTCGATCGGTAATAAATCAAATGGACTTATTCGACTCATATTAGGGAATTATGTTTGAGGACAATATTGTTTACACTGAATGATGTTCCATCGAAGTCTATTGAAGAAGATATCTTATGAGATTTTGATCTCTAAGTATAATGCTTCTTAAGATTTGGTGTTTATAAGCTTATTTCAAGATTGTTGATAAGCTTGTACCCAAATAAGACACTTAATATTTGTAGGATGCTTTATATTAAAAGGCACTACTTCCACGAATATGATAAGAACAAAGTAGTTGTTGCTAATCATAATGTAGTCTTGATGAATTGAAACTCTCAAGAAGAAGTAGTGGGAGTAAAGTGAGCATTAAAGGAGTTTATGCGTCACTACAAGAAGTACTCTTATGGGAAACTTGTCACTCCATACATGGTGCTTAGTGGGAGTTGAGCGGAACTTCATTCACAAGTTGTTTTGAAAAGAAGTTTAATAGTACGCTCCTTCTAATGAGGACTCAACCATCTCACGAGTTGATGATGTTTGAGAAACTCATGGAATATATGAGGAGTCAAGAACTCGTTCAACAAATCGTTATGGAAGTAGTTCTTGAACCTCAAGTACCAATCCTACAAAAGATCAACGAGAGTTGATTGCCTAAGCCGTTTGATGCATTGGCTTCACGACATTCTCAAACTTAGCATATGAGAATCCGTTGATAAACAAGGAAACGATGGAACGATCCGATTCCACATATATGGTTTGAATTCATATGATCTTTAAATAAAATCCATGTATAACAACAAGGTATAGACCTTGGTTGACGTTCATGAAGGAGCAATCCATCAAGAACGTTTTAGATCTTCAAAAGGAAAGATCGACATGGATAACAAATCGACTATGTACAAAGCGCGGCTTCTCGCTTGTAGCTATGTCTAAGTCGATAACTAGTTGACTACGTACAAAGCACAACCTCTGCTTGTGGCTATGTAAAAGTCAATGAAGATCATTCTGGCAATAGTTGTATTTCATATATGTTGATATATGGAAAAACACATAAAACCGCCTTCTTCGTATGAATGAAGGATGATGTTGTGCATTTGACACAAATCGAGGTTTTATGTATTGCTAAAAACATACGCATGCTTCAAGGATCCATAAATGGATTAAAGCAAGTGTTGTGGAGATTGGAATAAAAGTTTTGACAAGAAAGTCAAGGAGTTGAACTTCGTCAAAAGTATCTTGTATAAACAAGATATTCAGTGGGAGCATAATTGTATTACTTGTATTGTTCAAGATAACAATTCATTAAATTGGGAATAACATTAAGAAAATGAATATTGTCGAGATCTCTTTGGAGAATGCTTTCTCAAATGAGAACTTGGGCGAAGTCACCTAATCCTAGGAAACAAAATCTATAAAGATAGATTATGATGGATGTTAGGTTTGAGCAAATATGCATATATTGACGAAGTGTTCTAGAAACACGAAAGTTACACTCCAAGAAAGGATGTCTAACTGTACGTCACATGACATGACTTGAGTGTTTAACTCGGTTTATTACAACTCAATTCGAGAAAGTGCATGAAGTAGTTCAAGCATTCTTTCATTATGAGTTCCATTTTGTACGCCATATTTATGCATATGCCCCAATGTGTAGTATCCAAAGGATATGACAAACTGTTGTCAAATGGATGCAAGAGAGACACATTTGGACGATAGTCAAAGATATCCTCGAGTATCTTATGAGAAAGAGTGATATAATGTTTCATCTCTTAAGATGAAAGAAATCTCGTGTAAGTTGTTACACTGATAAAAGTTTTTCAAAGGATTGATGTAATCACGATTGAGCTACATATTTTGCTTAAAAGGTGGTGTTGTAAGTTTAGAAAGTGTTCTAAATGGAATATTACAACCGTTTCCGTCACCAAAGTAAAATACATAGCAACTTGTGAAGCAATAAAAGAAATTTATTTCGGATCGAGTTCTTAGTCGAGTTATTATGGTTCTATGCATCTCGAACCATTACTCACTCCTAAAGAACCCAATGTTACATTGGAGATTCAAATATGATCTATAACGATATCACTTGATATCATATGATGGTGATCAAGAATATATATAGGAGTATATATATATATATGGTCGAACAATTTTTGGATAGGTTCGCGAACACAGCGAACACTCTAGCACGACCTCTACCTTGAGCAGTATACGAGATGCAGTTATGCATCCATACGTGATGGACGTATGAGTAACTAGCTTTAAGCGTATTATTTTCTTTTGAGGTCCGAGACATGTATATATGTAGATATATGAAATTGTTCTCAATTCTTCGTTGGCTAGAAGTCACTACTGATTGACTCTAGGCCAAGTGGGAGATTGTTGGAGTTATGTCCTAGAAGTCAATAATTTAATGACTTAAATATTAGTTTATGTTTTGGATGATATTTTATCATCTGTTCCTAGGTTTATTATTGACAGATCATTCAGGTTGAGGATCTGAATTGTAGATCTCTGTGGATCATTCTTTAGAATGACAATAATAAATCTAAACGGTCCATAATCTTGATAATTAACAAGGAACATTAATTATCATATAAGATTAGTATGCAAGTTAAGTGATGATTAAGTTCTACAAATCATAGGTAAAGAGTTACCAACTTAATTGCATATGTATATGTTATGGAACATAGTACAGGACTTGACCCAACGAAATAAACATATGGATTGTGTTATGTGTCATTGTTTATTTCGTTATGATTTTGGTTCTAAGTTTGAGATGTTTATCTTTTCCACATGAGGATAGGTTCAATAAATATTGTCTACCGCTGATTCCCGATAAGGGCTGCTATACGGACTTTATTTATGATCTCTTGAATTGTGCGGGGAAAAGCTAATCATCAAGAAAACCGTATGTCCCTCATTAATTCACTTAGTGAGTGACGATATCTGTTTGGGCCCCTTGATGGAGTTGGATCGTATGCGCGCAACTAAGCGATCAACTCTAGATCAAGAAACGTATAATCTGCAAGAATGACACATTCCTATCTTGGATTATACGATGATATCGTGTGACATAAGAATCAAAATAGAGAAACATATTTATTCTCTTATGCAAGATTGAAATATTGTAGCAGTACGCTATTTATGCGAATTGGGAGTCATAACGTGTTGCTAGATACCACTTATGATTATTGGAATTAAATAACGATTTAATTCCATGGCCAACATAGCATAAATCCTCAAAGGGTCACACAAATAGGACATTAATCACACAGTGCATTATTTATTTATTCACAACAGTAGGTTCTGTGGAAATATGATAAGATTGATTAATTAATTATATACCGTTGCGAACCGTTATAATTAATTAAGTCAATGGATCATATAGAAATAAATTAATGCATTAACTAATCCTAAAATAATTATTAATGAGTTAATAATTAATTTAGTTTAACACTTATCAATATAAATGGTTATTTTGATTAATTGGGCCGTTATTTAAATAGCAAATATATAGCCCAATTAAAGAGCAAAGTTGAGGGACCTTAATTATATGAATTAATGGTCCAAATGAAGGGGTTAAATGGCCCATAAAGGCCCATTTCGTGGCTGCCCATTATGGTGGTAGGCGGGATGGCATAGTTGTAATTATGCAAGAGGTCAATTAGGTTTTGTGCTCTATATAAGGACCACTTATGAGAGCCTCCACCTAGCTTTCTCTCTCCTCTCATTTCCTCCCATGAGGCCGCCATTTTTCACCCTCTTCTTCTCTCTTTTGCTCATGTTTTGAGCTATTTTCTCTCCACTAAATCAAGGTTGTTGATTGATGCAAGAGAGAAAACCATAGGGATTAGGCTTGTTCTTTGGGTATGCTAGCACGTACCTTGTAGAACGTGATTAATCCTCCTTGGTGGACTCGAGGGCGGTTACGAGACGTGGTGGAGACGGTGGAGAAGGCACGCCATCGATTCCCATGCCTTGGTCAAGCCCCGCGAATACGATTTCGCGGGAGGTATCGATTTCTCCTCTTTCTCTTTGTGTCTATTGCTTAAAGTACTAGATCTCGTGTTGCTTGTGTTTTAATTGGATTAATTAATGATAATTAGTCACAAAATTAAAATTGGGCAATTTCCTAACACTTGATTCCTAGGATGTAGGCGGCTTCGCCCAAGTCTTTTATTGAGAACACTTTCTTCAATGAATCCTTGACTGCATTCAATTCGGGAATATCATTCACGATCAAGAGTATATCGTCAACATATAGAACAAGAAACACAACCACGCTCCCACTAAACCTCTTGTAGACACAAGGTTCCTTTTCACTTTGAGAGAAGTTCAATTTCTTGACTTCTTCATCAAAGCGCTTGTTCCAACTCCTTGATGCTTGCTTCAATCCATAAATGGATCGTTGAAGCTTGTATACTTTGTTAGCATTCTTTGGATCCACAAAACACTCGGGTTGTGTCATGTACACATCCTCTTCCAAATTTCCATTTAGGAAGGCGGTTTTGACATCCATTTGCCAAATCTCATAATCATAGAATGCGGCAATTGCTAACATGATCCGAATTGACTTGAACATGACGACGGGCGAGAAGGTTTCTTCATAGTCAATACCATGAATTTGCTTGTAACCCTTCGCTACAAGTCGTGCTTTGTAAATGGTCAAGTTGCCATCCATGTCGACCTTTCTCTTAAAGATCCATTTATTCTCAACGGGTTTTACTCCGTTGGAAAGGTCAACCAAGGTCCATACCTTGTTGTCATACATGGATTGTATTTCGGATTCCATGGCTTTAAGCCATTCCTTGGAGTCGGGTTTCTTTCTCATGTCATCAATGGTTAAAGGCTCATCGTTCTCCATGACGAGAACGTCGTGCAAACCTAAATATCTTATAGGTGGACGACTTGGCCTTGCCGATCTTCGTAGGGTAGATGCTTGAGGTTCTTGAACTTGTTCCACAACGGTTTGTGGACTTTGTTCTTGAACTTCAAGTGAAGGTGCTTCCTCAACATCATCGACTCGCGATATGTTTGAGTTTTCATTTGAGTGAGCTTGTTCATGAACCTCTTCTTCCACAACAACTTGTGGAATGGGTTCGGCTACAATCTCATTCGGTGCAACCTCATTTGGCACCACATTGGGAACAACTACATTGCCTACTTGAGGCATGCTTTGTTGTTGCGGTTCTTGAATTTCTTCAATCGCCACGTTGCTCCCACTACTTCTTCTTGAGAGAAATTCTTTCTCCAAGAACACACCATAACGAGCAACAACTATCTTGTTCTCGTTGCGGTCATAGAAGTAGTAACCCTTCGTTTCCTTAGGGTATCCTACGAAATGACATTTGTCCGATTTGGGTCCAAGCTTATCGCTCACTAGCCTTTTCACATGAGCTTCACAACCCCAAATCTTGAGAAACGACATGCTTGGTTTCTTCTTAAACCAAAGCTCATAGGGCGTCTTCTCAACGGACTTTGATGGAACACGGTTTAATGTAAAAGTTGCGGTTTCAAGGGCGTATCCCCAAAAGGACATAGGCAAATCGGCTTGGCTCATCATTGATCGAACCATGTCAAGCAAAGTTCGATTCCTCCTTTCGGATACACCATTCCATTGTGGTGTTCTGGGTGGAGTGAGTTGTGGAACGATTCCACACTCCTTTAGATAGTTGCCAAACTCATGGCTCAAGTACTCACCACCTCGATCGGATCGTAAGACCTTGATCTTTCGACCAAGTTGGTTCTCAACTTCATTCTTAAATTCTTTGAACTTGTCAAAGGATTCAGATTTGTGACGCATCAAGTAGATATACCCGTATCTACTATGATCGTCGGTGAATGTGATGAAGTATGAATAACCACCACGTGCACAAATGCTCATAGGTCCACATACATCGGTATGTACAAGGTCTAATAAGTCATTTGCCCTTGTTCCTTTGTTAGGAAAATGCGCTTTGGTCATCTTTCCCATCAAACAAGATTCGCATGTGTCAATTGGCTCGAAAGCGAATTGATCCAAGAGACCAACGGTTTGTAATCTCTTGATGCGTTTCTCATTGATATGGCCTAAGCGGCAATGCCACATTAAAGTTGCATTCTCATGTGAAATCTTATGTTTCCTATTGTCATTCTCAACACTCAAGATAAGTCCGCTAGAATCAAGCACATAAAGACTATTCAATAAATGCGCATCACAAAAACGAACTTCATTTCGAAACAAGATCAACAACTTTCTTTATTACAACATCAAAATCATCCATGTCCAAACAAGAGATAGAGATAATGTTTCGAGTGATAGAGGGAACCAAAAATACATCCTTTAGTTCCAACACAAAACCAGAAGGTAAAGTTAAATCCACGCTTCCAATGGCCATAGCGGAGATGCACGTGCCATTCCCGACGCGAAGTTGAACTTCACCTTTCTCGAGCCGCCTCCTATTCTTTAGGACCTGCACATTTCGACAAATGTGAGCACACGAACCGGTATCGAATACCCAATCGGTGTTAGAGGTAGCGAGAAGGGTTTCGATGACAAATATGTTAGAAAGTGTGCTAATTTTCATTTTTATGCTAATTACCAATTAATTAACCAAGCAAACATAGCACACACAAGATCTAGTACACAAGCTATTGAAACACACGAGAAAAAGGATTGGAAGTATACCTCTCTTGGTATCGCAACCAAGAGGCTCGTTCCAATGCGTTGGTGTCGGTGGCGTGCTCTCCAAGAACCTCCACGCCGTGCTCCTCGAGTCCACTAAGGAATTAACCACCTTCTCTAATCAATTATGCTAGTAATTGAGAGAATTGTGCCTAATTCCAAAGCTTTCCCTTTCTATTTAATTCTCCAATTAATTTAGTGGAAAAGCTTGCTCAACACATGAGCTAGGTGGTGTGTGGAAGAGAGAAAGAGGAATAGAAAATTCTGAAATTTTCTTTTCTTCCTTGTGAGGTGCGGCCAAAGAGAGAAGGAGAGAGAGAGGTGTGTGGAGGCTAGGGGTTTGCTCCCAAAGAACACCCCTTTATATAGGCCACTCAACCTAGCTCTCATCCAACATTACATGGACAAAAATGCCCCTTGCCCTAGCCGCACCTACCTACCCCATATTTGGGTTGGGCCTCAAGTTAAGTTGAGCCCAATACTCTTCCATTTAAATGCACCTTCCATTGGACATTAAATTAACCAATTAATTCAAAGCCCAATTAGCTCAAATAATTAAATGTGTTGATTATAATTAATTATTAACTATTTAATAATTAATATGGAATTAGTCAATGCATTAAATTATTTCTATATGATCTATTTGACTTAATTAATCATAACGGTCCATTACGGCATACGATTAATTAATCAACTTATCATATTTTGCAAAACCAATTGTTGCAAATAAATAATTAATGCACGTGTGGTTAAACACCTTATTATGTGTGACCCTTTGAGGATTTATGCTATGTTGGACATGGAATTAAATCGCTATTTAATTCCAATAATCATAAGCGGTATCTAGCAACACGTTATGATTCCCAATTCACATAAATAGTGTACTGCTACAATATTTCAATCCTGCATAAGAGAATAATCAGTTTCTCTATTTTGATTCTTATGTCTCACGATATCATCGTATAATCCAAGATAGGAATGTGTCATTCTTGCAGATTATATGTTTCTTGATCTAGAGATAATTGTATAAAGTTGCATGCAAACAATCTATCTCCATCAAGGGGCCCAAACAGATATCGTCACTCACTAAGTGAATTAATGAGGGACATACGGTTTTCTTGATGATTAACTTTTCCCCGCACAATTCAAGAGAACATAAATAAAGTCCGTATAGCAGCCCTTATCGGGAATCAGCGGTAGACAGTATTTATTGAACCTATCCTCATGTGGAAAAGATAAACATCTCAAACTTAGAACCAAAATCACAACGAAATAAACAATGACACATAACACAATCCATATGTTTATTTCGATGGGTCAAGTCCTGTGCTATGTTCCATAACATACACATATGCAACTAAGTTGGTAACTCTTTACCTATGATTAGTAGAACTTAATCATCACTTAACTTGCATACTAATCTTTTATGATAATTAATGTTCCTTGTTAATTATCAAGATTATGGACCGTTTAGATTTATTATTGTCATTCTAAAGAATGATCAACAGAGATCTACAATTCAGATCCTCAACCTGAATGATCTGTCAATAATAAACCTAGGAACAGATGATAAAATATCATCCAAAACATAAACTAATAATTAAGTCATTAAATTATTGACTTCTAGGACATAACTCTAACAAAATATACCTAAAGAAGAAGGTTGGACGGTTCCCGCCTTCTTGTCGGCAAGGTACTTGGGGCAGTTTCTCCTCCAATGACCCTTGTTGCTACAATAATAGCAAACGGTCTCGGGAGTGGCCGGGTTCTTCTTCTTCTTGGAACCCACGGGAGCACCCTTGGCCGGACCTTGGGGCATCACCGGGCCTTTGCCCTTCTTGGCTTTACGGCCTTGCTTCTTGATCTTCTTGCTCTTGTCACTCACGGCAAGAACATCCTTTGGGCCCTTCTCTTTCTTGAGACTATCCTCCGTCTCAACGAGCATGTTTTGGAGATCATCCATGCTCTTGTCCATGTCATTCATCCGGTAGTTCACAACAAAACCGGTGAAGCTTGGAGGGAGGGAGTTGAGAATGAAATCTTGAATCGCACCCGAAGGAAAGGGCGTATCAAGCTTTTCAAGCTGCCGAAACAACCCCGCCATTTTCATGACGTGTGGCCCGACTTCATGACCCTCCGCCAAGCGAGTGTTGGCGACGGCCTTGATGAGACGGGCCCTTTCGGTGCGGGCCTTGGTTTGGAACATGTTCTTGAGACGAGTGATCATTTCAAACACTCCATAACCACTATCAATGAACTCCTTTTGGAGTTCCGATTCCATGACCGCAACCATCAAGACCGACATTTCCATGTCCTCATTGACGTGCTTCTCATATGCCTCTTGCTTATCCTTCGGATCCGTGTCCTTAGGAGCAGAGGGAATCGGAGTGGAAAGGAGATACTCTCTTTTCTCAAACCTAAAGGCAAGCCTTAGGTTGCGGTGCCAATCCAAGAAATTAGCACCGTTAAAAGCGAGTTTCTCTTTCTCAAGAAGAGAACGAAGCGTTAAAGAAGAGGAAGACATCTACAACAATTATCGAATTTAAAGGTCAATTAGTTTTATGTTTTTAGTTTTAACAAAAGTAAAACTTTCACTACACTTTTAAAAGTCCCTAAGTATAGAGATTTCCAAGACCCCTATTTTCATCAAAATGGACCTGCTATGGCACGTCGTCCAAAATGATTAGATAAGGTAGGTTCTACAACCAATCATCTTACCATGACTCTTGGTTCGCATAAGCGATTTTCGCCCCGATGTCCAAACTCTAGTTGGGTCCATCGAAAAGTCACTTCTCACTATTTGCTCCTTGCAAATCTTAGCTATTTGCACCCCGACTACCAAATTGGCAACCATGACGTCCGCTTGGGCGGACCGCGCCATGAGTGACAATCGGCGTGAAGGGGATAGAGAGAAGGAGGGCGATTTAACTTATTCGTTTTAGTTTGGGACTAACAATTCAAATGACACTTTATTTGGTGGTCGTGTAAGCATACACCCATACCTAGCCTAACAAAAGTAATCATATAAGCATCTCATAGTTGTGCGTTTGTATGGCTCCCGCTTGCATTAGTTTCGCCACATCGTCCATGGAGCAAAACTAATCTAATCCTTGCCCTCCCACTAAATTCTATAAGGATCTAAATCCTATATAAAATAAAGGTGCAAAATACATGTGAAAACATCCTATTCCCATCCTAACCTTAGGGGCATGCAAGCCTCACAAGTTACAAAAATTAATCAACAAATTAATTAATTAATGGCATCAAAGACCGCATTACAAGCATTCACACATGCATTCAAATTACAACCACAAAGCATTGAGTCTTGAGCCATACTAAACCCACTATCCACCTACAAAACAAAGTTAGCACATACAAGCACTTTGTTTCCAATTAACGATTTTCAAGCATCTTTGCGTATCGTTTGCCATAAGTAAATTCCGTGTACAAATCCTCAATTTTAAACAACAAAACTTATTTAAATTCATTTAGAAAGTTATTTCAACACCCCATAACTGAAAGGAGATCAAACAAGGAGTTTTCTAATTGTTTTCAACTAATTTGAATACTTAGAAAAACAGTAATTTATTAAAAAACGTAACTAATGGAATCCAACAAAAACAATAGTTAAGGGTCTCCAAAAATTCTCAAATAAATTACTTAAGCTCCTTATCATAGTTGTGATTACCAGTAAAAATTTCAAGAAGAGATCTTAAACCATCTGGGAGAATAAAAAATGACAAATCTCTTACAAGTGCACGAAACACCGTTATGAGATTTTCAGCTTATCCTCTCAACCATTTGGTCTGTTAAACCACCTTCTAATCAGTTTTTATATATACAATATACATAGAAAAACTAGTTTAGTCTATAGGCTAACTATCCATGAAAAGAAAACCACCAAGTTCAGTTCAAAAAGTTCGAGTTACATACTAAACAATCAACAAATTCTGTACTGGAACAGAATGTCGATCGAAATGTTTTAACCTAGTTGAAGGTCCAAACTTCTACGAAAAATTATGAAATTAATTTTTCTGGAATCCTAACTCAAAATAGAACAACTCCATTTAAACAGAATTTTTAAAAGAGTTCTCAGTTGGTACAGTTTATTAGAACAATCGATTTGCTCAACAAACTGGATCTGACGAGATCTTCCATTTCATACTTGAAAACCCATAAATTAATCTGAGTCATGCAACAATTTACACATGCTCAGAAAGAGATTCAAGTCCTCTTTAAATCTAGCCATAGAACACTGGTACTTATATTCAAAATATAAATCTTTCAAGCCATTCAAACAGGACAGTACGAGCAGAAACTGGTTCTGCGCACTGTCGCCATTTTATTCACAATAAATCCATACTAATTCAGAAAAATGTGAATCTAATGCCAAAAGCATCACAATCCACAGATCTACAACGTACATGTAGATGGAAAAAACTTCCAGAGAATTTATCAAAGCGAAAAACGCGAAACAACACAGAAAATATCATTTCCAGACAGCAAACAAACGCATCATCTCTACTAATCCGTTAATTAGCCAATTTCTCTTAATTAAGTGTCAAAATAGCTTAAGTACGACCATGTGCTATGATACCACTGTTAGTTAAGTGCATAATTTTCATTTTTATGATTAATTACTCCTAATTAGCCATAAGCAATCATGCAAAACAAGATCTAGTACTTAGCCATCCACACAAAGAGAAGGTTCAAAGGTATACCTCTCTTGATATAGTAATCAAGAGGCTCGAACCCGCTAAGTTGTAGGTGGTGCTTGCGTCTAGCTCCTCCTTCGTGCCAAGCTCGTCCTCGAGTCCACCACGAAATTAACCAAGACCTACAAGCTTTGCTAGAAGTTACAAGATCTAGGCTAATCCCAAGCGTTCTCGCCTTCTTAATTCTCTTTAATTAAGTGGAGAGATGATGGTGCTCAACACATGAGCTAAGGTGGATGAGAGGGGAGAGAGAGTGGCGGCCAAAGAGGGGAAGATGGGAGGAGGGTGGCGGCTCAAAGAGGGGAAGAGAGAGAGAGGAGCAAGGAGCCTCCACAAGGGTCCTTTTATAATGCTCAAACCCTAGCAACAAGTTCCCTTTAATTACCATCATGCCACCTACCTACCACCTCTTATTGTGGCCGGCCACATAATGGGCCCAATTGGGCTTTGTGCACTCTCCAATTTGATTATTAATTCAATCCATTTGATCCACCATTTGTTGCTCTAAATTTGGGCTATTTATTCTATATTAAATATCGACCCATTAATTTAATATAACTATTTATATTAAATTGTATTGTGTTGAATAATTATTAACTAATTAATAATTACTATGGGATTAGCTTATGCATTAAATCATTTCGATATGATCCATTTGAATTAATTAATTATATCGACATATAATCAATTAATCAACTTATCATATTTTCACAAAAGCACATTGATGCAAATAAATGATTAATGCACTGTTTGGTTATATTTCGATCTGTGTGACCCTTTGAGGATTTATGCTAAGTTGGACATGGGATTAAATCGCTATTTAATTCCAATAATCATAAGCGGTATCTAGCAACACGTTATGATTCCCAATTCGCATAAATAATGTACTGCTACAGTATTTAAATCCTGCATAAGAGGATATAAGTATATCTCTATTTTGATTCCTATGTCTCACGATATCATCGTATAATCCAAGATAGGAATGTGTCATTCTTGCAGATTATACGTTTCTTGATCTAGAGATAATTGTATCAGTTGCTAGCTAACAATCTATCTCCATCAAGGGGCCCAAATAGATATCGTCACTCACTAAGTGAATTAATGAGGGACATACGGTTTTCTTGATTATTTAGCTTTTCCCCGCATAATTCAAGAGAACATAAATAACGTCCGTATAGCAGCCCTTATCGGGAATCAGCGGTAGACGATATTTATTGAACCTATCCTCATGTGGAAAAGATAAATATCTCAAACTTAGAATCAAAATCATAACGAAATAAATAATGACACATAACACAATCCATATATTTATTTCGTTGGGTCGTGTCCTGTACTATGTTCAATTAACATAAACATATGCAATTAAGTTGGTTACTCTTAACCTGTGATTTATAGAACTTAATCAACACTTAACTTGCATACTAATCTTATTGATAATTAATGTTCCTTGTTAATTATCAAGATTATGGACGCTTTAGATTTATTGTTGTCATTTACTACTAAATGAATCACAGTGATCTATAATTCAGATCCTCAACCTGAATGAACTGCCAACACATAAATCAAGGAACAAATGATATAAAATCATCCATGACATAAAACCATAGAAGTAGCCAAATATGATTGGCTTCTAGGACATATCTCTAACAATATGGAGGTAAGCCGATAAAATGATGTTTCTTTCTGCTTTCCCAATGATGAAATTTTCAGGAAATAAATTACTGTGAATGGAAAATTACTGACAGTACTTCAATTCAATCGTCTCCCCAGCCAGGCAAATTTCATTGGAGATCTTCTGTGAAAAAAGTGAGGACCAAAAACAAGGTTTTGGTATAATGCATATCAGTTTTCTACAAAAAGAATAATATTCATATTACATTTGTATTAATATTTTTCAGCATTTTCCGAATGAATTGATGAGCCAAACAATTATTGGTTAATTTCAAATAATATCTGCAATGGACCTGAATTTTCCGTGAATTATGCAATCCTTCTCATTTACTTACAATTTATTTTTTTTTTTTGTTTAATTTATAAAATTGACAACATTTTTTTTTGCATTGTAAAAAATAAATTATATATTGCTGAATTGAAGGACGAAGCCAGAATTATTTCTTTTATAGAGGTCATCAATATATAAAAGAATCATTATAATAATTACGCACAAAAGAAAATGAACATATTTTAAGGGAGTCAAATATGCAATTTACTAAAAAGATTACATGTAAAAAAAAAAGAAGGGAAATGTTTTCATATTTTGCGCTTATATTCTCCGATGAATGTAAAAAAAAACATATAATACCTTTTTTTTCTCCTCCCCCCCCCCTCTCTCTCTCTCTTTTTTTTTTTTTTGACAAAGCGCAATCCAAAAGGCCACCAAACGAGAATAAAGAATAGTTGTACAAAAAGTTTCGGATACTAAAAAAGGAGTGGCTAGTGTCAAACATATAGGACAAATACACTTGTCCAACATGATAAAATTTTAATTTTTAAAATTAAAATGACCGATCCAAACAGTTCAAATTGTTCTATATTATAAAATCTTCGTGGTGACCAAATTTTATATTTTTTCAAATTTTTTTACTATTTTTTTGGAATTTTTGAAAATGCTCAATCTAAAAAGTTATGAACCCTCCAATTTCGAAAATTCGAAAAAAATAGTTAGAAAATTTAAAAAAATATAAAATTTGATTTTCAAGGATATTTTAATATAGAGATCATATTGAACGGTTTGGATCGGCCGTTTGAAATTTTAATAGTCGACGTTTGGATCGTGTTTGACATCCTATATGTTTGATTCTAGCATTACTCATAAAAAAACATACCGAATTACCGATAATTACATTTTTATTCCGAATTTCAATTTGAATTCTGAATTTGTCAAATATACCCTAGTCCCTTGAGTAATTGCAGCAATGCACCTACATTACAAAAATTGCACAACTTTTTTTTTTTTTTTTTTGGCCCCGTGAACAAATCACGAAGTATAGCTTTGTAGCTAAGTACTCTTATAATTTTGAAATTATAGTATTCATTAGCTATTAGGGATGGGAATCGCATCTCTGCCGCGCTGTAGAGTGCAACACTTTCATCACAACCGTCCGATTTATTTATGATAGATATTTCATGAATAATACCAGATTGATAGATTTGAAAAAAATTTACTATACAAATTAAATAGGACTGAAATCACTGCCGCGATTTGCTGCATTTTAATTCTGTGGCAGAGGATTTTTATCCATTAGGGATGGAATTTGTATTAGGGCTGTCAATGAAACACGTTTACTCGTTTATCTAACTCGTACTGTATCGTATAAGACGGGTATGGATAAAGTTTTATTTTCGTTAAGTTAATGAGTACGAGTATGGGTAAGGAAATTTTTTCGTTAATTTAACGGGTACAGGTACGGGTAAGAGCTATTTCGTATCGTTTTTATAACAGGTGATTGACACAATGAAAAAGATACAATTACATGATACATGTGACATCTTATATTGCATAATTGGTAAAAAAATATTGTTAAATTTTATTTAAAATCTATAATTTTTTTCATTCAGTGTATGAAAAAATAAAAAAAGCAAAAACCTAAAATATCCGCCATCATTGTTGCACTTTATTAATATACTTACACTGTGTTTGGTTTTCGGGAAGACAATGGAAAGGAATGGAAAATATATGAGGGAAGGAAATAGAATAGAATGGAATGGAAAAATATTTACTTCTTTTTGTTTGGATGATTAATGAAAGAAAAGGAAAATTTTTTTCCTTTTTTTTTCTTTTGTTTGGTTGATCAAATTAAAAAAAGTAAAATATAGCTGATTAATAACAAATGACCATTATAACCTTTACTCTTTCAACATGTTTTGTTTTTTCCCCCAAACTATAAAAATTCACCGGTGCCTGTGCACTAATAGTTACACAAAAAATGTTGAGACAAAAGAATATATAAAAGATTAATTACAAAGAATAAATTCGTGATCAAATGTTAAATAATTGGATATCGGTGGATGAAAGTAATTAAGCAGTTGTGCCAAAATCAAAAGTAATCCAAATGCATTTTGCGGCTTTTTTTTTGCAAGTGGGTTATCCCGATTAAGTAGTTGTACCAATTGCAACAGTATAAAATAACTAATCGATGGCAAAATCAGGTCAATTGTATAAAATAATTAATCAATGGTAAAATCAGTAGTGAAAATTGGGCAAAATGAAAGGAACGGAAATCAACAAAGAGAGATATTGAACAGAAAGCAAACAAGCAAAAAGCTAAGTCAAGCAAGAAGCTGCTTATATAGACAACTGATAAAACTTTCTTGCACGGAGAGGAATCACGTCAAAAGAATGAAATCAACCAAAGATTTTGGCATAAATCGCACCAAAAAGAAAAAATCCCAAGGGCATTGCTGTCTAGTGAAAAAGCCGTGAATTTCTTTCCGTCTGTTACACCCCAATTCGGAGTGTAAGATTTTTCTACAGGAAGGAAAGATCGGGAAGGAAATTTATTTCCATCGGTTAAGTATTTTCCTTCCGACTAATCCTATCCAAACAGAGTAATTTCTCTAATTTCCTTCCCTTTCATTATTTTACTTCCTTTTCCCTGTATCCAAACAAGCTGTTATTGATATAATTTATTTATACAGAGTGTATAAATTTTATTGTTACTATATTCAATTTTTACTGTTATTGTACCCGTACCGTTAATTCTTAACGGATATGGGTAAGGTATGGGCAAAATTATTTTTTAACGGGTATGGATAAAAAAAATTTAACGGGTGCGGATATGAAAATACCTTCTACCGTACCGTATTGTACCCATTGACAGTCCTAATTTGTATCCCCTCTCGCGCGGGATGGTGCAGCACACCCATCTACATCGTCCGATTTGATCTGGCCAGTTCGGGTCTATCGATCTGATATTATGCACGGGCCTCCCTTAACCATGAAGATCAGATTGGACGGTGTAGATAGGTGCGTGGCACCGTTCAGTGCGGGACCGGATCTTTTCTAAAGTTACACACTTTTCAATATTTTCTTCCCTAATTCCTTATTTCTTTCTTATTCTTTAACCATCCAAACAGAGCCTTAGGATGAGGCTCTTTTGTAATATCAAGTTATGTGCTAATGAAAGTAGCTAGGCCCACCGGACAGGTGGTCTGAGCAGGACCCGGATCTCGTGTAGCGCGGAAAGCATGTAGCGCACTCCTCGAGTCGTCCGATTTGATCTCGATGATCAATTTTTTTCGGGCCTTACAATTCGGAAAAAATTAGGGGCCATTTATCGTAGATATGACGGTCAGATCTGCTGCGCTACACGGGTGCCGCGCGGCACCAGATCTGAATTCGGTCTGAGCACGCCACTTGTTAACCTAGCTAGATCCCTCTTGTAGAAGGGTAGGCATGTAAGGGGTAAGGTGATGGTGATTTCCTTTTACAGAAAATCGCAATGATGAAAGAAGCATATCTTTGATTGGCAGTTGCACTGGAACTGGATGCATCATGCATGGTGCTGCTCTCAGCTCTCAGTTCTTTTGTCGGCGGCGACTAGACTCATGCCGTCCCATCTTATTTATTATTATTTTAATTATTTTGTACTTTTTTTGCTTTTCTTTTTTTTTCAGGGTTTTCACTTGACCAGCTTAATAAATCAAGTTTTGTCTTTTCAACGCTAACTCAAAATACACCCGGTGTATGCATACCATAAAAATGGATATATGCAACAATTTCAGACTTAATCCCTACTACTTATAAAATCATCTATAAAAATGTCATAAACAAATTGCATCTAAGAAGGTGTAAACAATTTTTATATTAATTATGGACCATTAAGTTGTATAATTTAGTCTGATCTTTGGTCTAAGTCTTAATTTTAGATAAAATGCAGACTTTTTATTGAAAAAAGAGTAAGTCCCTACCAAATTAGCTGTTTATTTAAAAATGAGAAGACTAAATTATTAATTTTATTATATCTTTATTGTCTAACGTCTAAAGTCCTATGTAAAATTAAAACAATGATATATAATTATTTGATTTCTTATTTGCCTATTATGTGGGAGTATCTTTTGCTTAGTGTTGATAAATTAACTTAATAATAATAAATTATTATGAATAATAGAAGGGTCGAATGAATAAACTTCATGCTTCTATTTTTAACTTGTCTAAGAAATTCAAATTTAAAATTCAAAAAACGAAATTAAACAATTATATACGATCTATATCACATTCGTTACGTGCACATGAAAACTACTATATTGTGTCTTTATTTTGATAGACATTAAAATCTAGTATGATGGACTCATGTCTAACTATGGTTTATTCGGTAATTGATTCACATAAGAAATGAATTATATGCTTTGATTGTATTTCAGGGCTTCAGGCTCAGCTTTTATAAGTTTGAGTTGGCTTGGGCTTTCCAAGTGCATGGAATGGTGGGCCCGTTGGGGATAACCCGAGGGATGAAGTAAGCATCTGACGGCTGTCTTTCTGTAAGCCTCACATCATTTTTATCTGATATCGATCAACAAACATCAAATCCGCAGTAAATTGTGAGAGTAAATGAAGAAGCGCGGCCAACTGGCAACGGCTACTCTCAGTTCCCATTTACCATCTCTCTCCTCTCATGATCGGACGGTCAAAAATCAAAATTAAATTATCCCTCATTTATTTTCTCACCTGTTGGAATATTCTTTATTAATATATCGTACGTATGTGTATGTAAAATTGAAAGGAAAGGAAATAATTGGTCGTACCATTTGACGGTACATTTCTACAGTTCACCTCATACATTTCATGATTATGTACGTATTGGAAGTAGATGTGCATTCATTGACATACTTTTTTTTAATTGATTACTTTCCATGTGCAGTTTTGTCATTGCTGGAACAAAATAAATATATAAATAGATAAGATGAACATACAAATGATCAAAGTGAACACATTCAAATAAATGAGTTCAATAAAATAAGTTGAATATGCATATAAAAATCTGAACAATGATGACAAAATTTATTTGTTTGTATGTCTTCACTTTGATCATATATATGTTCACATTATCTATTTTTTTTTGTTCATGTTGTTCAAGTGATGACAAGTGATGACAAAATTATAGATGATAGTTATTATTGTTTTTTTGTTTTTAAATTTTAAAATACAAGTCCTCTCTTGGACTGAGATGCCAATTATTAGTATTTAGTAGTATTTATAACTTCTCAACAATTAATATTAATTAATTACAACTACCACTATTTTTTGTTGACCAATAAACAACACCAATTCATCTATTTAGTAGAACAAGGGTCTTCCGTTTTCGTTCCGTTTCTAGTAACGTAACAAAGTACCATTTCGTTTTTGTTTTGTTTCATAAAGTAGAATAGTTTTTCGTTTCGTTAGCTATTTCGTTCCTCATTTTCCACTGATTTCAGTCTATTTTTCATTGATTTCAATCATTTTTCAGTTAAACGGAACACTAACATTTACCGGTACGCGTTTGGTTTTCGTTCTGTTTTCAGAAACGAAATGGATTTCTCTTCCGTTAGTTGTTCCGTTTGGACGAAATTGAACGAAAATATGCGAAACGGCATTCCATCGACATCCCTACATCTATCCTACTAAATTATCATGAGAAATGCTAGTGTCCAATATATAGGACAGATGAGTCCGTCCAATATGATAGTTTTTACATTTTTAAATTTGAAATGATCGATCCGAACCGTTTAATATATTCTCCATATTGAAAAACTTACAAGAAACCAATTTTTACATTTTTTGGATATTTTTTAAAATTCATGATATAAAACATTATGAATCGTCCAATAACAACAATTTTCTAAAATATCAAAAAAATAGTAAAAAATTTCGAAAAAATGTAAAAATTGATTTCTTATAATTTTCAATATGAAGAACATATTGAACGGTTCAGATCAGTCATTTGAAATTTAAAAACGTGAAATTGATCGTATTAAATGGAGCTCATCCGTCCAATATATTGGACTCTAACATTTCTCAATTATCACAGGTGAAATTCATTAAATTAAATCTGTTCTGATCAAGCAAATGGACAATCAAAAGAAACGGATGCGTCGCAAACAACCATTATATGTACTTTCTCTGAAATAATACAGCTTAAATACAGTTACCTAAAAGAAAATTCAAAATTTTTTGTAAACTCACAAAAAGTAGGGCTGAGGGCACTGTACACACTGCTTGTTTGAACTTTGAAGTCTTTAATTTGAAACTTGTGGAACGAGCAAAACAGAGACGATTGTTTTGTTGGTATAATAAACTATCAGATATGAAGCAAAATTTAATGTTTAGTCAATATATTCAGCACTTGTTTCTTTTCACACCATTCTCTTTTTATGGCAAATATTACCTTATTTTGGAAGTGTTACTGATGATATGCATGTCATAATCTATACAACATTGACAATCAGAAGTTAAATGGTAAATAAAATGACACAAAAAACATCAAAATATGAAATATGTATCTGGTTATGCCATTTTTCCATGGACAAGACACCAGTGTGGAGTAACACCACAAATTAATGCATGTTAACAGTAAAGTCTAGATTTAGATAGAAGTTTATCTCCTTTTTTTTTTAATGATAGTTCTTATCATTGTTAGGGGTTCAAAAAATTGCATAAATGCCTAGCCGGAATTTCCAGTGTCGCCTTCCTAAGGCATTGACACACTCCATCATATATGTACTAGTACCAGTAAGGAGTTTGAATGGCATGAGTGCAGGACCAGACTAAGTGTTCATCCTTGCAAATTTTTTCTGATGATTAACATGAACCTTCGGATTAGCATTAACTGTACTCGCGCATTATAAGCCGGTCGCAATTAAAAGACACCGTTTTTTACGCAAATGGAGTAGACTGGAATTCCTACTCATTCAATTCAACAAATCCTACTCATTTAATTCCACAAAAGCTTGTTCAAATGCATTTTTATATTCGAGAAATTCGAACCTTTGTACAGAAAATTGTCTAAATTACCCTCGAAACTCGATCTGATTGGCCCTAGACGCGGTTCGACGATAACCCGAGGGATGCCACTTATTAGGAAGGCTGTAATCGCCACATGTGCGTACTTTGAACCAATATGCTTTTATCATATTCATGCCATCTATACTTGCCTAGTCAATGTTCTATTTTTTTTTAGCTATATCCCCGCCAAAAATTAGAAAGAGAGGCATGAAGGACCTTTGTCAAATTATACCCTCTGAAATGCCAGGACACAGGATTTAGTAAATATTTGGTTGGTCTTTGCACATCTAATTTGTAGTACAACAAACCCAAATTACTTGTAAACCTCGCTTATGTTTATGAATAAAGTTATCTCAGCTGACAGGTGGATCTCCAGTTTTTAATTAATTTTCCTGTAAACTTTATCATGATCAGGTGCTTACAAAAAGTGAACTACATGTTTACTGCATGAAGCTTGTGGTTGTATCAAAGTGACCTTTCTTCAACATTAAATTTAAATAAAGAATTGGAATCAATCAATGAAATAATATTCTGGGCGCGTGAAGCTTTTGATGTAAAAGCAATTTAAAATAAAGTAAGAGTAACGAAGAGACAGAAAAACTGGACATTTATTTTCCATTAAAACTTAAAACACGGTATCATTTTTTTCACACCAGGTTCATGCATGTTTTTTCAGCAATTTAAGGTGTGGAATTTATTGAACAGCAAATTTAAATGACTAAAGCACCCATACCCTCCTCTATATAATAGCCCATTACTCTGTTGATTTGAAATATCTTCTTCTCTAAGTCATCAATCTCTGTGTTTTCTTTTTTCTTTTTTTAAAAAAGAGAAGTTAGTGGAACAGAAGCCTTGGTTCATGGATTCTGGTTTGAACCGATTTTACCATGACCAGACCATGGATGACCTGTCCAACCAGATACGCTTTCTGCGTATACTAAACCAGGCACATATGGAGGTACCCAATCTCTACAAAACCCCTTAATTTGGACCAATCTTTTCTTCTATCTGATTTTGATTTTCCAAGTTTTCTTAGCTTATTGGTAACTTTAGTATATTTTAATATTTTTTTGTTTACTTGTTCAGAGGATTCGACTAGAATGGACTAGTTTCATGCTGTCAGAAATTAGGAACAGAGGGCCGAACGGGTATCTGCCAGTACCTCTCTCCAGTCCGGTTAAACATGTAATAAATCAATTTATCCTTTAATTTTTTATGCATTTTGTAAGCTTTTACAAAAAAATAAAAAAAAGTAAATCATAAAAATACATTCATAGTTTATTATTGACACCTGCATCTTAACCTCTGAGCAAACAAACCCAATTTTTTTTATGAAAATTAAAATAGAAATCCTGAAATTTTTTGCTTTGTTGTAGGAAAATGCAGGAATTGGACCGAACTGGCTTATGGACTGTCCATGCGAATCAGAACGGCATGGAACTGGGGTTTATATTCCAAATTATTGCAGACCATCCAACAAAAACTCTGGTAAATTCATCTTTTCTATTTTGTTTATATTAAGAAGTAGCTGAAAATCAATGATATGTAAATAAACTTGATTTTCTTTCTTTTTTTTGAAGATAAATTAGGGGTCTAAGCCACCTAACTTATGTTTTTAATTAAATTAAATGTCTATGAAAGACCCCCCCCCCAACCGGGTTTCGAACTTGCGACCTTTCACTCAAGGTGCATTGTTGATTTTTTTTTTTCAGGAAATAGTATTAAAGGTAAAGATTATTGTTTTTGCATTAAAAAATGCTGGCTTTGAACAGAAGCTGTTTATGTTGAGCACCTAATCAACTCAGCTTTAACTGACAAATTTTGTTCCAACATACCCTAATATTTTCAATCTTTGTTGGCAGCTGCATAAGTAATTAGAATGAAAAAAATAAATAAATAAGAACTCATTTCGGTTATTGTTCGTTTTGCATTTTTCACACTTAAATTGACATGTCATTCTACAATGACATAGTACTGTTTTTGTGATAAGAAAAACGGAATACTTGTTTTGTGATTACTTTTGGTTGGATTTTCTGTGATTTTAATTTCAGTATGTATACATTAAAGTTCCATAACAAGGATTTTGTAATAAATAAAATAACTATCCTTTTTTTATTGTAGTTTATTTTAATTTTGAGACTTAATAGTTACACTACCCTTTATTGGGTAAGAAAAACCTTACAAGAGTAGTAACTTGAATTTTTGAATAACTATAACCAACCTGGAAGAAAATGACAACAAAATTGAGAAACCATCATATTAGTTACTTGTGGAATACACTCATACAGCGTAGGGTCTTTAGTCGTGCAAGTATATTTGGTTTTCTGATTAAAGCAAAGGAAAGTTATTTATTTTGTTTACAATTCTGCTATGAAAAAGGAAATCTTACGTACTATTATGGTCTTGCAGTTCCATCTGGGAAAGGAAATGCAGAACTGAAGCAGCCGAGGCAACCGACTAAAGCAACAGAGGTGGAAGAGAAGGATATGGTGCTATGTCATATCTCGTCTGAGATAGCACTGCCAAAGGAATGGACATACTGACAAGTGCAATCATGCCATTCCTCTTTCTTCTAAGATTTAGTTATATTCAATAAAAGCTATTTCTTTTGAAATAAGAAATGATGAAAGAATAATTAAACTTTGCTCTTGGTGCAAGTAATTTGTGTGTTTCCCTTTTAATAGGGAAGATTATTGTTATTTGTCGATGACTCATATTTGCAGTATGGACTTTAATTTCTTTTTTCCTTTAGAAATTAACAATTTATATATTGACTGATTTACTTGAAATAGTTTGTAACTTCAGTCTCTGACGAGACATACAGATTTAACTTAGCGGCTTTCCTTTACCCCATAATTTGCCTACTGACAAGTGTTATAGCCAAAACGGGATGACAAAGGCCAATCTTGCCTGTTTTTATTTTTCTTTATTTATTCAGTTTTTGAATAAAGCCCGCCACTTTTCCATTCACAGAAGCTAAGTTTTAGAATAATCCCATCATTTCAAGCGAAACAGCAAATAAGCCCACTTTACTGATACAGGCATATAGCTACCTGGTGCACAAGTACCAACATTTCTGGCATCAGTGCACCATTATTATCTAGCCCACAGCAATACAGCATGCATGGCCAAGCGACCAAATTTAAAATCCCAATAACAAAATCTGTTAAAATAAAACCGTGTCCCTTGCGTAGCGTCTTATTTATTTAAGTGCTTTTTGCTGGTTTCCTTTGAAATCTGAAATAAATTCTTTATTACAACAAATTCTTACTTGCGCATTTGATTCTAAGAATCGAACTATGGTTGCTGGCCAGGAATGGCCAGTCCACAAAAAAATAAATTTGCAAGGTCAGGAATCCAACGAACTGTGAAATCCATCCTTTATATAAGCATAGGTATAAAATAATAGTAAAATACAATACTAATAAAACATCAAAAAGCGAATTTTCATGTACATTTATTCAGATACATGTTGGAGCTACATAAAAGTGCCTACTCATAGCAACATACCACCCCCCTCCAATAATTATGCTAAAGTACATGTGTGAACTATAAAGATTTTATGAACCTGTAAACTGTTGTTTATGGTTTTGGATCCTTTCCAAAACGCATGAAGGCATGAGTTAAAAGCATAGAGCCCCTCCTTGTCACTTCAGCTGCACGACCAACAAACGGAACATTGACTGTGTCTCTGTTTTTCAGTGGCTTTTTGTCCCACCTGTCAGATTATTAAATTAGACAAATAACCATTTAATCGGTTTGGCTAATGAGTTACATTGTTAATTCCACTAAACCTGGCAATTAGACTTCAAGCACGTGAGCTACAGCTGGTTCCCTAATACAAAAATACCAGTTCCCTGGACTAGTAAGGACCCCAGCTCATTGCATTATCACCAGTTATACCTCAATTTTACCCTTTATAATTTCTTTCTCACAGTGTATACACATCCCAAATAATGTTCTCTCATACAATATTGTAGCTGATAAATTCTTAGCTGCTGATTCCCAGCATGTTGCTTTTGTGACGCAAGGTTAATGCAGCCAGTATTCAATTTGGTCATCAATTTTGGTAATCAAGTGTGCGCTAAACTTAGTCTCCTCCTCTATTTGAGCCCAGGACAGTTTCCAGGGCCAACCCTAACTAGGAAACTCAAATTAAGAATTTAGTTAGGAACTCAACACATGAAAAAAAAATTTATAGACACTGGTACAACTATGGTTTCCATTTCATGGAATAAGAAGGGAACGGAAATTACAACCCGGCAAAGGCAATTATTATTGTAGTTGTATTATGCCTCATATAAAAAGGGCAATACAACTTGAGACATTCATGCCTCAAAACTTGGCAACTATTGCTTGTTAATTCACCTATTATACAAGATTAACATATTATGATACAAAGAAAAACAATAAAAGAATTGAACTGACCAGTCTTCATGACGAACGACTTTGCCATCCTCAACATGAAGTCTGATTTGAGTTGTTAGATCCACATCTCTTCCAAATACCTTGTAGTGTTGCTTGTTATCTATCAAAATCTGTAAACAAGCTTTTCATTTAACCCATATTGGAGGTGTGGGTGCATGACAATGCAAAATTGTGTTAAACTGGACTTGTATGAATCATTGAAGCAGCAATCTGAGAAGTTGATTCGTAATTGAGGCTGTTTGGACAAGTTATTGGATTTAAAAAATATATATCACACTGGCAATTACCAATTGAACTCATTTATATTGAAATATGAAAGAATTTATGTTTTAGATTATAGCACTAGTAAGAAAATTAGAGTTTGTCTTTTTGGGAAAAAGAGAGAACAGAGAGGGACTAAAAAGAGACCTCTACTTTTCCAGGTGCAATTACATTTTCATTCACAGTGTATTCCACAATTCTTGATTCGCCAAATACCTGAAAGAAAACATTATGTATTTAAAATCAATGTCAGCAGTTTTTTACTAAAAAAACTTTTTTTTTTTAAATATCCACACCCTTAGGCTGTTTTTTATTCAAACGTGGAGAAGACCTTTCCGGTAGGCAATAATACTGAAATAATGTTCTCCAGACTACAACTGGAGACACTTCAACCAGAAATCCCCATAAACTGTACCAGATAATTAAACTAGAGAACTCATACTGGACAAAACAGATTATAGATGCTAAAGTAACCAACATCATAACCAGAGATCCCACCACTACTTGATTGCCATTATAGTACACAAAAAAGAAGACGGACCTTGGGAAGAGTATAAAATGCTGATTTAATCTGATCAACTCTGGAAAATGAAATATGAATTATTAAGGTAGTAACAAAAAAGATACCCTTTGATCCTTAAATGAAGTAAATAGACATAGTGACTTAAAATGAGAATTATAATATACCCGTGAGCACGCATGAGTGGATCCTCAAAGGTGGCATGTGGTGCATAAATCTCAAAATCTTTAGCGGTAGCAGTAGATCCGTATCTTAGAAGAAACAAATAAACAAGCACAGGAATCAAATTTCTGATTAAATTTTGTATGATCTCTTAAACATATTAGAAGAAGATAGTTCAATTATTTTTGTTTTTGTACCATACCTCAGCGATCAAAATAAATTGAAAATACAATTCTAAGAACAAGATGTTCGTACGTTGCGCGCCTTGAGAGATATTCTTTATTATTAGCTACTTGGTCTTGCTTGATTTTCCTAAAGGAAAATTAGTTTTGTAAAATGCTTCTTTCTCCATGACCACATGACCCTATATGACATGACTATATCCTTTGATTGTAGAAAATATCAATATCGGTAGACAAAAACAAATTCCAGATCTTACTCCAACTAATTCCTAAATAAAACAACAAAGTTTTACAACATTTCAAGGGGTCTTTGCAAGAATTAAATTTTTTTAAGGTATAATACGAAAAGTATATAAACACACTTAGAACACAGAAAATAACGAAAAAAAGTATTTGCGACTAACAAATTAAGGAGATGAGGCATGAGAAGCTCAGCAACGCCTCGGACTTGATGTTGCTCCGTCCCATGCTCTGATTCTGCGCTCATCTGCGCCATTGTTGATTGTTTGATGAATCGAGAGAGAGAAGGGGTGATTTTGTCTCTAAACAATGACAATGAAACAAGCCGTTTCGCCAGCCTTTCGAAGCGAGAGAGAGAGAGAGAGATGAAAAGGCGCTGTGTATTATTCAAGCTGAGATGGATTTATAATTAACTTGTATTTGTCTTTGATTGATTAGCCAGAAATTCAATTGTTGGACCGTATTATTATTTCTTCTCGTAATTTTCGTCGTCAAACAAGGTAAAGAAGTTTCGACCAAAACAGGTGACAGGTGTGGTTGATTTCTCAAAAGAATCTTATTAATTATTTTCTACGCAATTTAAATATTATGCAGTACATAATTCATTTTAATGTACATAAAAAATAAGTAACATTTACAATATTTAATAACATTTATTTTCTATAGATAACATTTGTGAAGCATACATTCAGCAACATTTAACGAAATTTCTAATTAATAATATTTATTTATTTAACGTTTGAGGTTGACTTGTTAAGACAGATTTTATGTTTAGGCCTAAGCTTCGTGCTTCGTTTTTCTACTTATTCAATATTAAGTGGTTTCTGATTAAGTACGCTTCAAGTGAAACGGGGTGTAAAATTATTGAATCTAACAATTTTGGGGAATTCAAAACATTTAATCGGTTTGATAAAAAAAATTAAAAAAAAAAATAGGGGAATTAGAATGCACATTATCGGTTCAATAAATTCTACATTAATTTGATTTTATTCTTCACTGTGGGTGCGTTTGGATAGGTGTGGAAAGAAGGGAAGAAGGGAAGAAGTGGGAAGAAGTATTGGGAAGTGTGTAACTTTGTGAAGAGTTTGGATTATTTATAATTTTTTTTGGGCCTTCTTCCTTCTTCCTTCTTCCTTCCTCCTTCCAACCCCATCCAAACACTTATCTCTTTCAATGTTGTGTACGAATAAACAAAGTCAAATCAACATAAGATTATCATAACTAAAAATGAAAATTGATTACTACCATCTACAATTTTGTCATTGCTTGCCACCACTTGATCAAAATGAACATATAAAATTGACAAGACAAACTTATAAATAATCAAAGTGAACGCATACAAAAAAAAAATATTCTCATCATTGTTCAAATTTTTATATGCATATTCAACTTATTTATTTATATGGGTTCACTTTGATCATTTATATTTTCACATTGTCTATTTTATGTGTTCATTTTGTTCAAACAATGACAAAATAAAGATGCAGTTATTAATTTTTTTAATATGACCTTTTTGATAATAAATGACTTGGGAAATTTTAGCAAATCATGTCTATTTTAAGAAAAAGTATATTTATGTTATTAGACATTTTGATACTTTACCTATGATTTTCTTACTATTATTTTGTTAGTAAATGTCCTTAAATTTGGACCATCGAAATTTTTTTGATATATTCGATTTAATGATCAAATGTGTTATCGATATTTCTATGCATAAGGTAGATACCGTATGGATCATCTCCAAAGAATTAGACTCACCGTGATTCGAACTCTCAGGCAAATATTTTTACTGTTAATGCACCAAATTTCTCTAAATTTTTCCAAGGTTAAAGACTACAACATTTTTGAATGACCACTTTTAAAAATTAAAATAGACTATTTTGAAAATTTGAACTAATAATATACAGATTGTCAACAGCAAAAAACATGATTTTTATTTAAAAACTAAGTAACGCATAATCAATCTCCTCAAATTAGGGATGAAAACGGATCGGATACGGAGCGGATGTTGGTCTTCCCATATCCGCATCCGCATTTTTTTTCGGGATACGGATACGAATACGAATGCATTCGGATACGGATACGGTTCGGATATTAAACGGATACGAATACGGTTCGGATATTATCGGATACGGAGTCGAATACGAATATATTTTGTCGGATACGGATTGCATTTTAATCTTTATTATTTATTTATAATAGTAGTTTCTACAAATATAATGATATTCAATATACTCATGTCTATGTTAGTACTTTGTCAATATTAGAGAAAAAAATTAATTTCAGTGTTGTTATCATTTATAATCGTCTCAATTAATAGAAAGTAAAAATAATTTTATGTTACTAGTCCAAATAAAAATATTTATTATAAGAAAATTTATTTAATAAAAATTAAGTATTATCTAATTAAAAGTATTCTCTAATATAGAGAAGTAAATATATTATATTAATCATCTTATGACGTTAAAGATACGGATAAACGGATTAATATTTATCGGATACGGATAATATCCATGTCGGATACGGATAAAGAGCGGATATTGGTCTTTCCATATCCGCATCCATATTTTTCTGACGGATACGGATACGAATACGGATATGTTCGGATACGAATACGGTTCGGATATTACGCGTATTTTATCCGCTCCGTTTTCATCCCTACCTCAAATACAAAAGTACTATTTGAAAAATACTTAACTAGATCGGTTGTGGTCTAGTGATATATATAGTGGAGGTCGTAGGTTCAAATTTTGATTGGGAGGTCTTTCGTAATATATTATTTCAAAATAAGTAGGAGACTTGCCATCTTTATTTTTTTTAGAAAAAAATTGACTACTAAATATAAAATATAGGAAATTCTGATTTGAGCTAATTCTGGTATTGTATGTGCGACGTGGCAGAATTGAGACGCTTCACGGATTCATGGCTATAATACCTTCCGTGGTGGGGAAGTCCACATGAAAAGTCTAATTTGACTTTTCACTTTTCAACGATTGGTTTTCCCAAAAAAAAATTGGCCTTGCAGAGAAACAGGAATATATTTGAAATTAATTTATTTGATATTGATATATTTATAAAAAAAATTGTATATATATTTTTCATAATATTGATAAACTGTGTTAAAAATCAATGCAAATTTGAAAAATATTTGGTTGTTGATTAATTAAAAGAGAAAAAATGCTTACACAATCTTTTTACTTTTTTCCAGTAAAGATGATATCAAATCCACCACTTCCCATTAAGAAAGATAGATACATCAACCATACACTTTGTTGCGAGAAATTCCATACATCAACGACACGTGTAATATATTGTTCTTAAGTAACACACATACATCAACGACACGTGTAATATATTGTTCTTCTCAATCAACATTGTCTTTTAATTTTTTAAAAATTAATGCAACTGCCAGAAAAGAGTTTTTGAGAATTATAAATAGAACTGAAGTTGTACTAATCAGCCATCCTGAGAAGACTTTCAAAGGACATATTGCTATAAACTGCATCATCAAATGCCTGCAATGCATCAGAAGAACTCGGTGCGAAAATGCTTCCAGAAGCATCTAGACTGTTGCCACCATGTAAGTGTCCCTGGAAGGAGGGGGTTGGGTTTGTTGCCAGGAACCCTTGCTGTAAGTGTAAAATCTCTTGCGTTGGAAAGAAAGGGAAACCACTAGAGTAGAGAAAATTCGGAACAAGTGCCAATGTGTCTTGTGTGGTTCTTCTAGAAGGTTCTGGATTTTCGCTCGATCCTTCTGTCAAATATTCACATATAGAATCTCAGAGAAAAAAATAAAGTTGCTTTCATGCTAGTATAGTGTGGAAATTTAAATTTTTATTCGTCCCGATTAAAATCACTTTTTTTTCAGGTGGAATTTCATTTCATTTCATTGTAATTTTTTTTATCAAAATAACCGGATTTCATTTCATTTGGTCAGATTTTCCATGTTGTTACTTATTAGACCTAACGAAAATCCCGTGAAATCAATTCTAATGAAATGAAATGAAATAAAATCCTGCGTGAAAATCAATTCTAATGAAATGAAATAAAATCCTGCGTGAAAATCAATTCTAATGAAATGAAATGAACTGAATTCTTTCTTTAATGAAGAGCATGATAATATCAAGACTGTAAAATTAACCATCTTACCAAACACGGCACAAGGCATGTCAGTATATCTATTATCCTAGTACTGGTATAAACCTTTTTTTTTGTATATTTTCTTTCCCTTTGGTTTAATTTAGGGGTAATTCTTGGGCTTAGACTTAACTATTTTATTATTTATTTATTTATTTTTATTTTTATTATATCTTTGCTATTGAAACGAGCTGTTATTGCACAAAGAATAGTAACAAAGGAAATTAGACCTTGTGTGTCTGGTTGTGCTTTGAAAACAGTTTTCTCAAGAAGGGTAGTTTCGGCAAATATGACGAGGCTAACATTCTTGATTTCTTCTTTCAATGGTGGTTCAAGGAGCTTGAAGGAAAAAGATTTGGTCCATGTGTTCACCATGTCTGGTATGGCTGGTACCACCAGCTTCTCTACTTCAAGCAACAGCAGCAACTGCTTTCCACATCAAAAGAATATGGAATGCTATATATGAATGGGAGAACAAGAAATTGCACCTTCATTATGATCTCTGGTCTTGAGTAAGGCATATGTGTATGAGTTGTTTACCAAGCAATGCCAATTCGATTTAGTTCGAGTGTATTAGTTTTATTGCTAATTTAACTCTATAAAATGGTCGAATGTTTCTGTTTCATGAAAGCTTCTGTTGGACTTGTATAATGAATAATCACTCAAAAGTTGCTCGAAATGTTCAGCTTTAAATTTTCCATTTTTGTACCTACTGTGCCATCCTTTTCTGTTCTTTGAAATTCCATACTTAATATTCCCATTTTGAGTATATGGTTCATTTTCTTACCTGTTCAACCCCCTTAAGAAGGCGATGACACATTCCTTGTCTCTGATAAATAGGTCTTGTACCAACAAATGGCATTTCAGCCATTTTTGTTCCATGAAACCTATCACATTAAAAAAATGGCGCTAAAATAATGCATAAAAAAAGGATCTTACTAAAGTAATTCTGTTTATATAAAGCATGAACCTCAAGAGGGCAAGTGAAATCACTTCTTCTCCCTTCTGCAAAACCACTGTGTAGAAACCTTCGTAATTCAACCGGTTATAGCGTGACCTGTGAAATTTGAATATTATACTTGGAAATGGTGAGAACTTGCATACTCTTGATATCAAATTGTATAAAGTTTATCAGTTGGTACCTTGATTTATTACTTATTAGTGCTATATTTAGTGGCATCTTTATTTTGTTTAATTGTGGCGATACAGTAAAAGAACATGATTATCAAACTCACTACATTTCAAATGCACGAAATTACTTTGTATTTCTCATTTTGAGCAGGGTAAATGAATTTTAGGTTCTTTTTATGGTAGAATTTTATAGATTTTGCAGATACAAAGAAGAAATCAATTTTCACGATAAGTTTCTTACCCACGGCTATAAATAGCTTGCGAGAGTACATCGATGCTGGTCCTTTGATCTATCAGAGGTAGAAAGCATTCCCTTAATAAAGAAAGACCTGCTGATAACTTCAAATTCCCCCCCAAAATTGATGAGACACTCCTTTGCATATTTTCCCCACAATTTTCCCTGATTTTCAAAAGATTCCAGCAGAGATCTCCCTCCAGATGGTTTGAGATGCCAATCAAATCTAACAACTGTGTTGCCAGCTGAAACCCCATTTAGAAATACTTCAGTCATTTAAGCAAATTTGAGCAGAACTAAATCAAAGCCATTTTACACTTTACTTTTAAATTTCATATTGGCTTCTTTGATCTTGTTGAGGAAAAGTGAAAATGGAGAAAGTAAAGTTTGAAATTGGAGCAACTTGATGGCCAACCATACTAAGGAAAAAAGGCAATTAATTTGGGGTAGACACACTGGGTTCAACTTCTGCTCATCACAGGAAGGATGGCTTAATGGGATCCAATAGGTAGGACTTTGCAGATTTACTACCTTAATTGGATTGGTTTGGGACTTAATTGTCCAGGTGAATTCAATCCCCAAGTTGTATTGGGTTTATCTTAAGACAAAAGGGCAGTTAGTCAGATTGTATTGATGCTCAATTGCAACAAGGGACTCTATTATTACCTTGAAGGAACAAATTTTTCAATAATTACCTTCTGGCAGCTCCTGCTGCAGAATAGTTTTGATTCAGTTTTGTCATTGCTCCAGGCACATTTCTCATGATCTACACAAAGAAGATTATTGGCTTGACAACTTTAGGTAGACAGTTATTTTTCCATTTATGTGCATTGCAAGAAATAAGCATAAGTATTCAGCACATACATTTTCTTTTGCATTGTTTGCATGTTAATGGATCTATAATTTTGATGGATCTTGGTCCAACTGATTCAAGCCTATATCCATAAGAATTGCAAAACTGGCATCTACAGTAGGGGCAATACCAGGAACCCTCTGGCAATGCCTGAAACAAAGAACCAAATATTATCAAATGATGAAGCATTAATAGAAGTTGGTGATGCTTCTAATATTTTGGATGACATAATTATGAACATTAAATATTACTAACAATCCACTGTATAGGTACTGTATCATCACACATTGTAAACTAAATCATCGAATGACAAAGCAATCATTTATTGGTTGTCTCATGCTTGGCCCTATAATCTGCAGGTATCCCTATCTTTAAGGAACTAGTAACCATTTCAGCTTCGTACTGGTAATATAACTAGACTATTTTAGTACTTAACAAAATTTTGGCAACTAGATAATCACACGATCAAATCCCCGACCAGTGGACCCAAACCTTTCAACATAACATGTTGTACCAGTGCACTGACCTCTAAATTTAAGCACTCCTGATGAAAAGTAGAAGGGCAGCCATCGCAGCAAATTAGCCGTCCTCCATCGGCACATATTCCGCATGTATCATCACTCTCATCACCCTCCTCATACATTTCCATGTTTTTCTCTTTTCCCTTAGTGCTTTCCAGCTTTTCAGACTGTCTCGCAGAGTTCCATCCCTCCCCTAAACAATTTAACAGTGTCTTCCCTGATGCCAAAAACACATTCTCCCACGGTTTCTTAGCATCGCTCCCTGCATGGGACTCAAACTCTTGCACAGTGATGGTCTCTTGGCAACAGTCGCAGAAGATCCCATCTCGTGTCACCTTACCACTCAAGATGCTGGTACCGGTGCCTCTCCCATTATCTTCAGAAACATACATGACTGGTTGGTTATCAGTCAGTGTGCCGGTTTCAATTAATTTGGATAATATTGTTAGTTTTGTTGACGGTTTGTTATTGTTTTTGTTATCACTGTTATTTTCGGTTTTAGAACGAGCAGTCAGGATGCACCGTGGGACCCCTGTATTGTGATATTCTCTAAGCTGGAGACCTCCAGCTTCACAAACTTTGCCCCTTTCATCTTTGTTCTGTGCCATGTTGTTGCCATTTCCAGTTGCCTTGGAGTTGGAGGTGCCTGGTTTCTGATCGGTCTTCTTGTCAACTTTGGGTACTGACCCACCTTTTGTTTCTGGTCTTGATTTTGTTTTGAGTTTTGTTTCTGTTTTCTCACTTGGGTCTGTACGTGTTGATCTTCGGACTGGTCTTGGTGGAGGTCTCCTACTAGCTTGTGTTGAACTTTTTGTTTGGTCATTGGAAACATTCTTTTTATTTCGTTTTACAGGTTCAGTATCACCTTCCCTCTTTGGGAGATCTCGAGCCATACCACCCGTCTTTTTTTTCTCCTGAACCAGTGGTCTTTTACCTGCAATGCTAGAAGTGCCACTAGTACCAGATTTCAAAAGCCATGGTTTCTCTTTATACTTTGAATTACCATCTAAAAATGTCTCAAATGCCTTTGGAAGTGAATGGTATGACATACCATTGGGAGACTGGTACACATAATCCCGGGTTGCAGGTCTGAAACCCACTTTCCATCCGAAAAACCCCAATAGACTGATCAGATACTGGGGTGGTGATACTGATGTTGGTCTCGCCTCCAGTGCCAGTACAGGTGATTGCTGTTCCGGTTTTTGTTGCTCCTCCATTGTATTTGTTGTAGTCTCGGTTGCTGCTGTGTGAGGTTTAAGTTTTGGTGTTCGCTTCATTTTCTTTTCTGGGATCCACTCGGGGTCGTCAGAATCCCGGATTGAGCTCTTTTTGGTTTTATTGTTGGAGTTGTGGGGTGTTCCTGTTTCTTCATCAGATGCAAAGTTTGAATTTAGCTTTGCATTTAGGGTTGGATTCGGATTTGAAAGCATGAAAGAGTTTGCGAGGGTGACTGTGTTGCTTCCCAAATTGAGTACCAGAAAGGAACTGTTTAAGGATCCTTTCTCCTGTTGTTGACTAGCCATTCTTTGCAAAACTTCACCTGACAACAGAAAAATATTAATTAGTAAAACCATATGTACTGATGCCACGATATGAAGGAGTGATAAAAATAAGCACTCAGTTTGCACACATTGATAGTTAAAATCTTGATGATGTATTTAATTTGGTATAAAAGAAAAAATATGAGATCACTGTCATATTGCATGTAAGTGCAAAAAAGTAATATAAAGAACGATTGTACACTGCTTCTCATTGTTAAGTAACATTAAAATCAGAGAACTCATTATAGGCATTCATTTAAGTGCAATTATTGGATTTGAGGGATACTTCAAAAATATTAACTTTTCTATTTAAATACTTCTCTATGCATTGGGAGTCTTACTGGCATGCGACAGGCGATTTTCCAATGATTTCACCCTACAAAACAAGAGATTGTTTCATCAAATTTTTTTTTTTTGGGGGTATAAGGTATAGTGTGGATTGGATTATACACAATTTTGATGGGGACTAGACCACACGTAGATGTCTTTTTCCCCTTTCAACTGAGGAGATAAGAAGCCAATATCAGAATAATTTGCTTTATTATTACTTGGTAAAACTTAGCATTTGTACAGAGAAAATGCGTTAATTTGCTTCTATTTGCTTCTGTGAAAAGATTAAACTTAAATGTTTCTCACAACCAGCTATGCTAACGTCATGATATAAAAGGACACATCTGCGATTTCAGGAGCAAACCGTAACTTGGTGATTTTGAGCATGTTTTCTAAATAAAAAGTTGGTAATTTTATTTTACGCATCAGAATAAAACCTTTCCAACCGATAAAAGAACAACTCAAGATATATTGAGAATAACAAAGCTTACTGATTGGAAAGACGAAGAAAGCAGAGATTGGAGGGTTTCTCTTCTTATCTGAACTGTATTGCAATTCTCTCTCCTTTCTTCTGAATTATATTGTAATTCTCTCTCTAATGCATGAAGATGTAAGTTCATGTCAGGAGGGACTATATATATAGCAGCAGAACACAGCGATCTGGCTGTTCCAGCTAACTGTCTCACTCGCGCCATATTTAATTTTGCATGCAACTTTAATCCCTGATGAAATATATTATAGAAAAAGGAAATTTTGCATGCAAATGCTGGGGACAGGTGTCGTCCCTTTTATTTTATTTATTTTTAAATAAAAATGAAGAGGTGTACTTCTTATTTAATAGATAATGAAAGGAAATTTCCATAAATCCTTACAAAAAATATTAATTTAAATTTGTGATCGTTCTATTGTAATTTGTAAATTGCTTGAATATGTTTTACTTCACATGAATCGGAATGAAAATTATCACACCTCTGATTTCCTGAAAAATTGTTTCATCAGAAATTGGTCTTATTCAATGAGAGTATTTTCAGATTTATGGTATGGATTGTTGCTGACTTTAAAAGTTAAATGATTCTATATATGATAACATGTTGACCTGTGAATTGATGTTTATTATGCCTGGCAAGATCGTGCTATTGTTTTGTTAAATATTTAATAGTCAAGCTGATTGTTAGATATTTAGTAATGACCCATAAGTACTGTATTAAAGAAAATAATATGTCAGAATAACTCTACGAGATTTCCTAGAAATTCGCCTATAACAATTGAACAGTAAGCATGTCATGGAAATTTTATGAATTACTATTTTTCAGTGCATGGAATTACTCAAGCGATTCTAACAAGTATATATCCAACCAATTTGGCATTAATTTATATTTTCTTCCTCTCCAATTGCATGAACTGATGAGTGATTCTAAGATGCACAATTGTGTTCTTTCTTGGCATTGCGATTGTGTGTTTATGTTTTACTTGTATTTAACTTTTTTTTTACTACGACAATGCTTCTTTTTTTTTTTGATACATGGATAGAGACTATCTAGAATACGACAATGCTACATCCTTAGAAGCCAAGACATAGCCAACCGCTTGCTCTCCACTTCTGAGATCCAGTAATGGAACTGATGGTTATTAAGGGTCAGGTTTGTGCTGATCTCGAGGGTCACATGTAGCTTTGAGGATCAAGATAAGAAATGCACAGGTATCCAACCTGTTGCCCTTATTTCTCATGATAAAGACAAGGTTAGTCTATAATCAAGTAAGTGGTCCAAACGTTTGGACTTCTCAAATAATTATTAGGCACTCGCTATGTCCAGTGTGGTATCAGCAGGTGTGGTAGTATGTTGATTGTAGCCAGCACAGCAATGAACAATGGGGTCTCCTCTGTGATTTAATATTCCTCTATCAAGTGCTTTCAGGAGGTCCTCTTGATTGCAGAATTGGATTAGAAAAATATTCCTTGTAGTAGTTTCAGTAAAGGTGGTTGATTGATTTGCTCTCCATGCTTCGATCATCGAATGGCGAAGCCTGTTTATATAAACCTTTCTTTCCGAAATGACTCTTAGTTAGTAAGGCTTGTAAAGTCCAGTCACGCGTTTTTGTGTCTGCTCTGGTAAGTTGGACTGTCGGGCCCCGCCTAGAACCTGTTGAAGATAAATCTGAAAATTTATTGATTAGGTCATTAGGTTGAGGTATGTTTTACATGGTGTTGTGAGTAGGTATTGGGCCTAAAATAGAAGGTTTGTAATTGGGGTTCTGTTCTTTGAGAATGGGGATGTGCAATATATGGAACATACAGCGATCACAATTATTTATAGGGGCTCATTTACAATTTTTGGAATTTGCGTTTACATCCTCATCTTTTGGTATCTTTTAAACATACAAAATTTCAAATTTAACATTTTTCTTTTTGGTGAGGATCATTCTTTTTTGATCAAATTGTCCGATTTGAAATAAAAAGTACCAGAAATAAAAACATCGGATTTTGTATGTATAATATTCCTCGATTTTCTTAAAAGAGTTCTGTTGTTGCCCCCCTCGTATTAAATAAGAAATTAGTCAATTCAAATAAGAAATATGCCTCTTTAAAGATATGTTTCTTTAAATTATCTGTCTTCGTAATAAATTTCTGTTTACCATCAAATTCTTATCCTCTATGGTAAAACTTTTACTCTGCCTGTGCACACAACAGCTTGGCTTTTTAGAGGGTGCTTTTATTGTTTTGGATTGTATAATTTATTCCGATTGCTAGTGAGCAATAATGACAGTCCCTTGCAATCAATTTCATAGGATTTGGAGTTACTTGTCTATCTTTTTTACTTCAAAAATCAGATTACCTAAGCCTTCAATAAAAATATTAAAACAAATTACGATATATTTTTTATAGTTTTAATAGGTAATGCATTAAGTGTGATGTAATTTAAATAGATTGGTTATCTATTAAGTCATTGGCCATTCTTTTGTACATTTGAAAATAAATACTGATAATAAAAGATGGTTTCAGGAAAAAAAAATTGGGAACGCACCATTACTCTATTATCTAATTATTATTAATGAAATTACTATTAGTCTATTAGAAAATGGTACCAATAGAATTATCTGATTTCAGTAAACCACTGGAAAATAATTAAATCAATAATCAATAATGAAATAAAAGGAGGTAATGAACGGAAGGAATACTCCCTCATTCTCGCCGAGGCTATGCTGGAACCCAATTTTTTACATTTCAAACAACCCAATTATGCTATTTCAGTTTTACTGAAGGGTTTCCGTGCAATTTTGCCAAGCATAAACCCTTCTTCACTGCCACATAAACCCTTTTGCGGAGAAAAAGCCTAGCCAATTAAACCCTCTCTTCTTTTCTACCAAATTCGCTGAGAGAGTTTCTTACTTCTGATATTCGGGCAATGTTTCGATCCTCCACCAGGTTGCTTAGGAAGGTAATTTCTTGTTGATTTCTCCAGTATTTAACATTCATCCTCTTTATTTTTCCTTTTTTTTTGTGGGTTTTTCTTTCTCATCCGAAATTGGAGATGGTAAGTTGGTAACGAACAGTGTTTAGTAAGAAAAGTACCTTTCACTGTTGAATTAATGTGTGCTTGCGCCTTCCTGTGCACCATGTTAGTTGAGGTGGATTTGGGTTTTGTTTGGTTCTAGTTTTGGGACTAACCGTGCTAAATTTGTGCTTACATGACCAATATGACCAATACTGTACACCCTATACCTATTGTAGCATTATTAATAAATTTCTTTGTTATGATTTCTTTCAGGCTCCTAAAGTTGCCTCTAGATATCTATCTTATGAATCACTCTCTCTTTCCAAAGGGAGCTATAGAGAGAGGTTCCCTCCCTTAAGCCGCGCTTTGCCAGGACTGAACAATCATGCTCCTCTCTCTGAGCAAGAAATGATATACCCCACCAAAATCACTACGCTCCCAAATGGCCTCAGGATTGCCTCTGAGGATGCACCAGTAATGCTAACTTTTCTTTTCCTAGTAACATGCACCAATCATGTACAGGCTATGACCAAATTTACGTAACCTTTTGGTTATACATTTTTTTAATTTGTTTTAAGTAAGCTTAAGGTCAAACAGCACTGGATAAAATAGTGATGGAAGTATTTATACCTGTTGGTGTTATGATGGCCATTGATCGGCTATTGTTACTTTATTTGCTTTGTTCTTAAGTATTTGGTACTTGGTAGTTGGTAGTATGATGTTTTTTTTAGGAATTTTCTCATATAACACCATGCCTCTCTGGACTGGTAAAGTAAGTTTTGACCTGTATGACAGCATCAACATTGCTTCGAGTCCAGTAGCCAAAACTTTTTAAATTTTTATTTCATGGCAAGACATTGAAATTGCAAATATTGGAACAGGGTCCTACAGCATGCATTGGATTATATGTTGATTCAGGTTCCATATACGAGACTGCAGATGAAAGCGGAATCTCTCACCTGTTGGAGAGGCTTGCTTTTAAAGACACAAGAAACCGGTCTCACATGCAGATTGTGAGAGAAGTTGAGTTGACAGGGGGCAATGTTGGTGCATCTGCCTCGAGAGAACAAATGGGGTACAGCTATCATACTTTGAAGGCATATTTGCCCCAAGCTGTAGAACTACTTCTGGATTGCATTAGAAACCCTATTTTCTTAGAGAGAGAGGTTCAAGAAGAGGTACAAACTACAATATTTGTTTGAATATTTGTAAATTCTTTAGTGTGTGGAACGTGGGTAATTATCAATTTATCATTGTTTTAATGGCATACAGGCTCAATTTTTTGGAGAAAAAATTTTCCAAATTTTTGTGTATATTTAAATGACATCCAATGAAATGTCGCAGTCTGTTGGGAACCCTATATGCTGAAAAAAAAATGTGTTCAAGTATATTTGGTTAATATGTTTTGCAAATGTGCCCTCCTAAATTTTGGCAATCATTTTAGTGGCCTTTTAAGGCTTGATAATAACATGCGGTGTAGAAAATTGGGGAAGGTGTTCTAAGTAATCCAACTTGTCAGATATCCAAAAAAGAACTTTCAAAGTGTTAATGCCTTGATTTCTTGTCGGATTTGTAAATTGATAATTTATATTATATATTCATCAGTTGGCTAAGGTCAATGAAGAAATAAGAGAAGTTGCTAGGGACCCACAGAAACTTCTATCGGAGTCGCTTCACCTTGCAGGGTACACCGGTGCACTTGCCAAACCATTACTGACCTCAGAGGAAGGATTTCAGAAAATTAATGGGTCTCTCATTGAGAAATTCTATGCTGTAAGGTCTCCAGGCAATGTTTTAATTAGTACACAACTATGACTATATTGAGGCATAAGGCTTGATGAAACAGACTTGCTTGTGCAATATTGGGGTAGATGAGCTCCCGTAGGAGCTTAATGAGAGTCCAAATTGAGTCTTGGTTGAGAGATTATTCCCTAGTTGAGATTGTTAGCTTTACGAAAACATTGTCTACATTGATTGACAATTATATAAATAAGAAAATGTCTTTCATGGAGAAGTTTAACGTAATCAATTTTATGTTTAAGTTGTACGCAATTTGTTCTAATCTTTCCTTGTCTTTTTATAGTAAAATTTGGAACTTGTCTTGTGTTTAATGTTTACTAGTCAGTAAAATAATAAAAACTATAATTTGAATTTTAAGTCTAGCTCGCACTAGAAAGTTACTGTTTCTTCTTATAAATTACAGGAAAAATATGCAGCAGATCGAATGGTTCTCTCAGCATCAGGGATAGATCACCAAACCTTATTGGAAATTGCAGAGCCTCTGTTGCAGGACTTACATGCAGGGCCCAAACTTGAGGTTCCCACGTCTTCCTATGTTGGTGGTGAATTAAGACATAAAGCTGACTCTGAGGTCATTTTAGTGCCCTATTCATTTGTTTCCCTTTCCTTAGGCATGTATGGATACACTTAGGTTATGTAAACATCGCATACACAGATATATCAATATTGAAGGACATAAATGCATCATCGAAAAAGGGAATCAATTGTTGCAACATATTGCTAATTTCAAGTTAGTTTGCAGATAGAAAAACATTGATAGATAAATTTATTGAAATTCTAGAGCATAATAAAGATTTTGTTTTACATAGCATCTCTCTGATGTGTTTTTTGATAGGTATATTGGTAATAAGGTAAAACCTTAGTCCTAAATCCTAATCACATTTTTTGTTGCAAGCACACAACCTTACCGTGTAGTACTCGGGTGTCAATGCTTGATAAAATGGATGACAATATGAGAACTTTTGCCTATCTTTCTTTTTTCAAATGTATGGCGATAATATCATTGTTCTCAAATGTTTGACAAGTATATGCTTTTTTGCATTCCTGTCTTCTATCTATCAAATTCTCCATTAGAAACTTCCACTTTCGAAGTAGCAAAAGTGGGAACATTTCATCTGCTGTAGGAAATGACTGCATGTCGCTTTGAATGCATGTGTTTAGTAAATAGGATAGAGTTGCCAAACATTTGACAAGGGGATATTGTTGTTATTTATTTAAACAAACCAGGACAGACAAAAAAATTGCAACCTAAGGGTATATTGTTGTCTTTTAAGAAATTTGGGTATATATTTGGATAAAATAGAACTTTGGAGTCAAATTTAGTATTTCTGGAACGACTCAAGGAACCAATTCACAAAAGAAGGAATACAAAAAACACATACTATGACAAATTTGGTTTCTCCTATAGGTAACACATGTGGCCTTGGCTTTCGAAGCACCAGGTGGTTGGCATCAAGACAGAGAAGCTTCCATTTTAACTGTCTTACAGGTTTTTTGTGTTCTGCTTTATTATTTGTTGTTCTCCTCTACAACTGTAAATGTGGCTATATGTATAATTCATCTAAATAGAAAATCTCTTACTCATTGTACAGGTATGGGTACAAATGTAGGTATAGATGTAAACATTAAATAAGTAGATACAAATACAGATGATGATAACCCTAAAAACTGATAGACATAGGTATATCTTCATAACCATTATGTCTACAGTAAAAAATGTTTTATGTACATACGAATACACATGTATGCCAGTTTGGCATATGTGCAAGTATGCTCATACGCGTGTATTGCATACGTGCGGCTGGTACCCTAGTTTGTTCTTTGTTTTGTGCACTCGTCAAGTGAGGGATGGAGGGTTCAGTACCTCCGGCAGAAAATAGAAATCAGGTTTGTTTCAAAGTGTTCAATATGACAATATCTCAAGCATCCTAAACATGTTAAATATAACTTGGAAAACATATTAACTATACCCAACGAGGACCGTAGTTAGGAGTCTTTTTAGTAATTAACTGAGGACACCTACAGCCTATCTTTTTGGTTAAATTCTGGAAGCAGTTTTAAAATTGTTATATCAGTATTTTACAGATGCTGATGGGTGGTGGTGGTTCCTTCTCTTCTGGGGGACCTGGCAAAGGAATGCACTCTCGCCTCTGTGAGCCTCTCTCTCTCTCTCTCTCTCACACACACACACACCCAGTAAAAAAGGGATAAATTGAATGGGGTTGTTCTAACCAGTGAGGGGACCTTCAATTGAAGTGACCCACTGTTGATATTTTTAAGAGGCATTAGAGTTGGTGGTAGGAAGGTTGACTCAAAGTTCTGTTTGATTAACATAAGATTCAAGGAATTCTTTTTCTTGGGGTTTAGTTGGGTGCAGCTGTCTTTAGGTCTGTAGGCTGTTCAGATTTTGTCATGCCAGGTTTTTAGCTGGGTTTTCTGTTGGTTCATGTAAGAACAAAAAACCTGAATCATGAGAACAACAATAAGGTGTTTCTATTACCTAACTCAAATTGTCAAATACTGATATCAATCATTGTTAGAATGTCAGCTGATTTATAAATTCAATTCCACATTGATGAAATTTCAACTTATAAAGCCTGTAACTTATATAATATCTGTAAGATACTCTAATGCATGATAGTGGTGGTATGCAGATCTGAGAGTGTTAAACAAGTACCGGCAGATACAATCATTCTCTGCTTTTAGTAACCTGTACAACCACACTGGTCTATTTGGCATCACCTCTACGACAGTTAGTATTTTCTTAGTTAATTGTTTATTTATGTGGTCAATAAGTTTGTGATGCCTCTTATGTTGGATGGAATCTTTGCAATGTCAACCTGGAGTGTTTGAAAACTTGCTGAATCAACACTACGTTACTTTGAATTCTAAGTTGGATCTTTTTGCCTATTTCAGTTTTTCACTTTTACTATTTTCCTTACTATCAGTGCTTGCTCTTTGAATGGTAGTGTCAATTCTGGGCGAACAAAATGGAAAGCATTAATTGAATTTGAATTGTCTTGTGTAGAATTAGCATTTTTTTTTTATATATATTTTTGTTTTATTTTTTTTTCCAACTGAAATGTAGGTTCCAAGTTTTGCCGCTAAAGCAGTTGAAGTTGCTGCAGAAGAGTTGATTGCAATTGCAACACCTGGAGAAGGTAAAACTTCTTTTTTTTACACAACAAATGGCAAATGGCCCTGCCCACTGTTACAGACTTGCAGATGAATGCTGGTATTCAACCATGATTGTCACTTTAACTTGTCAGTTCAAGTGTGTGCTTGTTTCTGTATGTTTTGACATCAAGTGTTTTCGCTGTTACTTATATTACTGGTCTTATTTTTTCTGTTCCAGTGGAAGAGCTTGAGGTCAACCGTGCTAAAAATGCCACAAAATCTGCCGTTTTGATGAACTTGGAGTCGAGGGTATTTTTACTTTACTTAAAAATAAATAAATAAATATATAAAAATTGTCATGCTCCCTTGTTCCAACTTACAAGGGAAGTTGGGTTGATCGTTTTATTTTGTATTCCTAAGAAGCAATTTGCAATTTCTTTTGTAAAGTGTTCATATGATAGTTGATAGCTTGTCATAATGTGTGGAGGTTTTGGAACATTTTGTTATATTTAATTTCATATCTTATCTTTACATTTTGTTGTAGGCAATTGTTGCAGAAGACATAGGGAGGCAAATCTTAACTTATGGTGACCGGTAAATTTTTATTGAAATTAATTAATATGTGCAGCTGGTTTGGCTGTTGTCAAAAGCTGACATCCATGTGGATTGTGGGACCTCCAAATATGAAAGTTTCACCGCACAATACTACTATACAGTGGAAAGTGAAATTCAAAAGAAAATTGTAAAGAGGACCAAATAATTATCAAATTGTATGGTTTGATATTGTATATTATGCTTTAAAGTTATTTTTCAGTATAAATTGTCATTTATTGTTCTGCAGGAAGCCAGTTGAATATTATCTAGAGTGTATTGATGAAATCACAACAAAAGACATTACAGATATGGCACAAAAGTTGTTGGCCACGCCACTCACCTTGTCTTGCTGGGGCGACGGTTCGTTTCTTTTTCTTTTTCTTTTTCTGATTTTCCCCCTTCAGTTGCTTAACTTGACTGCTGCTGAGCCTTACTGAACCCAATTGAGCGATCTAATGCATTTAAGCGTCCGTGTAACCCATTTGATCTTGGCTAACTGCTGGGCCTCAATTTAGCCATTTTTTCTTCTGCATTAATTAGTCCCAGTTGTGTGCTCTTAAGCATTTCCAACTGGTTTCCATGCCACAGTAACCGGTACATAACTAGGCTTAACTGCATTAATTACTAATCAGATGCTTTTTGTGATGCTGCAGTTGATTCAGTACCTTCTTATGCCTCCGTCTGCCGATTGTTTTAAGCTCAACTAGTTTCATTTTCTTATGATGGAATACAGAATTTTACTTCTCAGTTGAACTTGTTATTTTCTTAATTTTGCAAAATGTATAAAGATTGCTTTACTGTAATTTGTACCTCATAATCTGCCTTTTTGTATCCTTGTCTTAAAACCAACATGAAAATGTGAATAGTAAAATGGACGGATAGCAATTACAAAATGACACTCACATAAAAAATTGAGCAAACGTGTGCGATATGAACGGATCTTGTAGTTTGAAATTGCATATCATGAAAAGTGTTGATTAGATGATTGAGATATTATTTTCAGATCTTCATGGTCAAATGAAAAAGTGTTAAACTGGGACTACTTGAATTGAAGCTCTCATATATGAGTTATCCCACTCCCCTTTGTACAATGTTCTAATTGTACTTTTGCAACTCTTTTTGAAATTTACACAATTCAATTACACATCTTCAAAAAAGTAATGACGTCACTTCCCATAGTTGCGTAAGTTGGAGCTTTCACGATGCAATGCTTGGAAACGATAAATGATTATTGTCTATTGGTATGATTGATTGCTTTGGTATATATATCTCTTTATAAAGTGGGATTGTCAATCTCTGAATACCTCTCTGCTCTGACACAAAAGGACTCACCTGACCCGTCTAGATCTGGATCCAATCTGATATAGTCAGATTAGAATATGGGCCTAATAGTTATGAAAAGCCTTGTGTAAGGCCTTTTTTCAGAGAAAGGAGCCCATGAGTCGTTATGATGAAGGCGGGTCCGAGGTCGTTGCGCTCAGAAGGGGGCCCAGGAGCCGTTAGAGGGAGCTCTCATCAGTGGGTCCCCTAGAGGAAACGGTTTCTGAGCACGGATGTCCTTTCCACAACGGCCGCGGGATGTTCTGTGACCTTTAAGCAGTAGTCGTTCAGGAGACCTCGACTCAACCTCGCACTCATCCTCGCCCGGATGAACGTTGGCCACAGGCGAGGAAAGAACATGTCGAGGTTGAGGGAGGTCATGACGACCTTCTTGCCGCAGTCAAATAAAGAGGATGAGAACACGATGAGGCCACAAAAGATCCAATGTGATGAGGGACCACCAGATAGTTATAAATAGGAACCCCCTCCCATAGGGAAAGGGGGTTAGACATTCTGTAAACAAAAGGATCCATATATTAAACTAATAAAGAAATTCTTACTCTTCTTGATCTAAATACTTTGTTGAAACCTATGAGCTAGATTAGGGGTTATCAACTGGCGCCCACCGTGAATTACAGGAGCTCATCTTAACAATCGAGAAATACGACCTTTTTCTTATTGTTTGAGCTCCAATTCGCATGAAAGGGAGTAGGAATATTCATCCAAAAAAGTTAGACTTTAGTACGCCATCAACAAAAACCATGGCAACCAGCACTGCAACCTTCAACACTCCAGCTACGACCCCACAACCTCCACCTCCAGGAACGGAGCAAACTTCCGATCAATCCGTTAGCATTTCCTTAGCCCCAAGACACAACCCCCCTACCATCACCAATGCTGCTTTACATGACATGCGCAATTTTCAACCACCACCACATGTTCTCCCTTTTACAATGCCCTCCCTTACACCCTCCTCCGTCCACAGCAGCCACAACCATCAACCGCAACCGCCCCTTCCTCAGCAGTCTCAGGCCCCCCGCGATCCACCGTACCAACCTCCAGTTATCACCCCACCTCCCCCTCAGCAATATCCCTACCAACACCCCATATTCCCAGCCGATCAGTCAGGGGTACCAGCCCAACCATCCAATCAGACACACACCCGACTGTCCAATAGAGAGGAATTAGCTTTGCACAGCGAAGACTACAGACCGCAGCCGTCTCACAGGCGTCCCCAATACACTAACATCTCCAATCATTCCCGCTCTCATACAAGAGGTCGCTTCAAATCTCGTTCACGGCGGTCCAAAAGACGATCACCATCTTCGGGATACGATACTCATAGTTCGAGCGAACTGTTTTCCCGTAAGTCGCCTTCCAGGAGACGTCGCGGTCGTTACAGCACTTCAACTAGATCCTCGTCTCCAAGTCTTTCTCAAACAAGTGACACTAGCGACGGGAGATCCAAACCGCGCACTCACCGTTTGCGCAAAATCCCCTGGAAGCGACATGGTAGCCCTTCGCCTCCTCGTGGAGCCTTGGCTCGACACTTATACAAAGGAAAGGCCCTTCGTCTCAAGGATTTTGCCAGCCTCGACAAGTACCCTGCTTATCCAGCTCATGATGCTCGAGCCTTTGTTAACACCTTCCGGGAGTCTATGCTCATCACTGGAGCATCTGAACGAACCATGTGTCTCGTTTTCCCTACACGATTAGAGGGAGTTGCTTGGGAGTGGTATGCGCAACTTCCTCCTGGCTCGGTGTCCAGTTACAGAGACCTTACCACCAAGTTTCTTAAAAGATTTGCTAGTGTTCGAGCACCCCCCAAAACATGCATGGACCTCATGGGCATTCGACAACACCCCTCTGAGCATACCCGAGATTACCTCGATCGATTTTCCATCGAAGCCAACAAGTGCGGAGATTATCGGGAGGACATGGCACTGTTAGCTGTGCAGCGCGGGTTACTGGAAGGACCTGTCCAGTGGGCAGCAATGACGGAAAAGTTCTCTGATTTCGCTGCATTCAGGGAACGGGCTGAACACCTTATTCGCGCAGAGGAGCACATCGCGGCCATCCAAGGTTATCGTCAAAACACATTTGCTGCACCATATAACAGACAAAGCACATCCCCCAGAAAGACACAGCGCCCAAGTTCACCTCGTGATCGTCAGCGCAGTCGTTCCCCACGTCCTCGACGTCGAGATGCTAAGCCTTCCAGACGAAACCGTGGCCGTCGCGCTAACTCTGCAGAAGACAATGCGCCATATTATAAAATGTACCATGTCACAACAGAGCCTCAGGATCGCGTGTATGATAGAATCAAGCATAACAAGGAGATGAGAAGGGCACCACCCATTACCAGGACCGAAGTTTTCGACAGGAATAGCTATTGTGAGTATCATGGCAGCAGCGGACACCGTACCAAGGACTGCCTTAAGCTCAAGGATGAGATTGAAAGGTTAGTGCGCCAGACAAACATCCTTGAGCATTTTTTGGCAAAGGACGACAAGGGCAAAAGGAAGATGCAACACCTTCATGAATCGGAGACCAATGCAGACGATCGTCGCACTGAGCATCCCAGTAACCCGCGGCCCCAAACAACCGCATCTGACAGACAGCAACGCATATCCCCTCCACCAGTAATGTTCATCGAGGGTAAAGCAACTGATAATCCTCGGAGGCAGCAACCTTTTCACGTCTTCCAAATTGAGCACAGATCAGAATCTACCCAGGTCATCTCATTTGGTCCGCATGATTATGATGGTGTTCAGCTGCCTCACGACGATGCCATCGTTTTAATGCTCCGAATTAACGGTATTCGGGTAAAGCGAATCCTCGTTGATACAGGCAGTTCCGCCGATGTGATGTACTTTGATGCTCTCAAAAGAATGGGCCTTGGAAAGTACCCCTTGCAGCCGATGACGACATCACTTGTCGGTTTTACGGGTGACAAGTTGAAGCCTTTGGGGACCATCGACTTGGACGTCTCGTTCGGGGACGCACCCCGAACGGTGGTCTCTAACGTCCGCTTCATCGTGGTGGACGCCCCATCCGCCTACAATGTCATTTTGGGACGCACTTCCCTTAACAGCATCGGAGCAGTCGTATCCACCCCGCACTTGATGATTAAATTCCCAACCCCACAAGGAGTGGGTATAGTGAGAGGAGAACAACAAATGGCCAAGGAATGCTACCGAATTACAATGGCACCCCAGATCGCTCACATCGAGCGATCTAGAAAACACCGCCAATTCGTGGCCAGCCTAGGCGAACTCAGCACAGAACCGCCAAAGACCCCGTCAACAGAAGCCATGGAAGATACGGAACCAGTCGTCTTACGAGATTGACAAGTAACTCAACTTGGCACCCTGTTACCTGCAACAGACCGACACATGGTAAGAGAGTGTTTGATTGCCAATAAAGACATTTTTGCCAACGAGGACGACACGATGCCAGGTATTAACAGGGCCATCGCAGAGCATCGCATTGATACTTATGAAGAAGCACGTCCAGTTCAGCAAAGAAAGCGCAAATTAGGCCTGGAAAGGAGGAAGGCTGTACAAGACGAGGTGGATCGATTACTTAAGGCAGGGGCCATAAGGGAAGTGGAGTACCCCCGGTGGTTGGCAAACCCCGTCTTGGTGCGCAAATCCAATGGAAAATGGCGCATGTGTATCGATTACACTGATTTGAATAGGGCTTGCCCCAAAAAGCCCTTCCCATTACCAAGCATCGATGCCATGGTCGATTCTACCGCAGGCTTCAAATACCTCAGCTTCATGGATGCTTATTCCGGGTATAATCAGATACATATGCACCCCGATGATGAAGAGAAAACAAGTTTCATAACTGAGCAAGGATTATTTTGCTATAAAGTTATGCCATTCGGCCTCAAGAATGCAGGAGCTGAGTATCAGCAGATGGTGAACAAGGTTTTTAAAGCCGAATTGGGCGGAATCATCGAGGCATACATTGATGACATGGTCGTTAAGAGTTGTACTGGCGAAGAGCATGTGCAGCATCTCAACATGATATTTCAAAGAATGAGGGATGTCGGCATGCGCCTCAATCCAAAGAAGAGTTTCTTTTGCTTGTCCAGCGGAAAATTTTTAGGTTACATTGTGTCTGAACGAGGCATTGAGGTGCATCCCAGCAAGTGCCGAGCTATCATCGACATGGAAGCTCCCAGCACTGTGAAAGAAGTGCAAGAACTTACAGGGCGGATAGCCGCGTTGAATAGATTCATAGCACGCTCGGGAGAGGTTTGCAAACCTTTCTTTCAGACTATCAAGAAGGCCAAAAAATTTGAATGGACCCCGCAATGCCAGGAGGCATTCGAGCAGATCAAGACTTACCTATCCAGTCCACCAATAATCAGCAGGCCAACCAAGGGAGAAACTTTATACCTATATGTCAGCGCTTCAGCGGTCGCAGTTAGTGCGGCCTTGATTCGAGAGGAAGACGGAGTGCAAAAGCCTGTATACTTCGTGTCCAAGGTACTGCGCGATGCCGAAGAAAGATACTCAACAGTCGAAAAGGGCGCTTTTGCCGTACTTGTTGCAGCCAGGAAACTGCGCCCCTATTTCCAGGCGCACCCGATTAAAGTGCTCAGCGATCTTCCCTTGAGAAAGGCTTTAGGTAATCTTGATGTATCGGGACGACTTTTAAAATGGGCAGTGGAGTTATCAGAATTCGACATTTCCTTCTTGCCTAAAGCAGCATACAAGGGACAAGTGCTGGCAGACTTTGTGGTAGAAAGTACAGGAAGGACAGAAAAAAGGGATCAGGAGGCTTTGTGGCATGTTCATGTCGATGGCGCCGCCTCTGAACGGGGGTCGGGCCTTGGAGTGCAGATCAAAGGACCCAAAGGAGAAATCTTTTATTACGCCATTCACATAACTTTCCCTGTCACCAATAATATGGTCGAATATGAAGCGTTGATTGCGGGTCTGCGGCTGGTAGAGGCAGTTGGCGCGACTAAAGTCAGGGTGTACATGGACTCCCAGCTCGTGGTACATCAGATCAATGGGCAATACGAGGTACACGACACTACCTTGGCGAAATACTTAGAGAAGGCCAAAGAGGTCTTAGCAACATTTGAAGAAGCCACGATCGAACATGTCCCGCGGGGAATGAATGAAATCGCAGACGCTTTGTCCAAGCTAGCAAAGGGATCGGACATGAATAGAGAGACACCTATCACCATCATGGAAATACCCGAAGCTTGCATTACAGCGACGGAACCCAAAGTCTTGCCAATCAGTGCCCAGCTTGAATGGTACACTCCCATCTGGGACTATCTAACCACAGGACAGTTACCAACGGACAAACTTGCTGCGCGAAGGATTAAGAGATGGGCGCCCGAGTTTACCATCTTGGAGGGGGAATTATTGAAAAAGGGATATCGCAAGCCCTGGCTCGTTTGCATCAGTGAATCGCAAGGCAGAAAATTGATTGATGAGGTACATGGTGGCATATGTGGCAGCCACCAAAGCCCTTACACCGTTGACAAACGCATCGAAAGGGAGGGCTATTTCTGGCCAACCATGAGAAAAGACATGATCGACGTCGTGCGACGGTGTGAGCGATGCCAATACCATTCTCGTGTCTCACGAAGGCCTCCTGCCTCTCTGAACACCATTGCAAGTCCCTGGCCTTTCGATGTATGGGGCATAGACATCCTAGGCCCCTTCCCGACAACAAAAGCCAATCTGCGTTTCTTAGTCGTAGCGGTCGAGTACTTCACTAAGTGGATAGAAGCAAAACCCCTTGCCCTGATAACCTCCCCACGAATAGCCGACTTTGTCAAGCACAACATCGTCTACCGTTATGGCATACCTCATACTATCATATCTGACAATGGTCGTCAGTTCACAGGTGCGCCATTTCAAGATATGTGCGAAGGTTTCGGAATACTCTCTCTCTTCTCTTCAGTCAGTCACCCCCAGACCAATGGATTAGCTGAAGTTTCCAACCGAACCATATTGGAAGGACTTAAGAAAAAGGTGGAGGGCAGCAAAGGAGCATGGCCCGACTTCCTTGATGAGATCCTATGGTCCTACAACACCACCCCAAGAACTGCAACTGGACGATCCCCCTTCGCCATGGTATATGGAATGGAGGCAGTCACCCCTATGGAAATTGTGCAGCCCACATTGCGCAACAGACCTTAAGCCGCATAAGCCATGCGCAGTCTGCCATCACAACAGACCTTAGCCGCATAGGCCATGCGCAGTCTGCCATCACAACAGACCTTAGCCGCATAAGCCATGCGCAGTCTGCCATCACAACAGACCTTAGCCGCATAGCCATGCGCAGTCTGCCATCACAATCGACCTTAGCCGCATAGCCATGCGCAGTCTGCCATCACAACAGACCTTAGCCGCATAGCCATGCGCAGTCTGCCATCACAATCGACCTTAGCCGCATAGCCATGCGCAGTCTGCCATCACAACAGACCTTAGCCGCATAGCCATGCGCAGTCTGCCATCACAATAGACCTTAGCCGAATAGCCATGCGCAGTCTGCCATCACGACAGACTCTAGCCGCATGGCCATTCTCCATCTGCCATACCGCAAACGTTAGCCCCATCGTCAAAACAGACATTAGCCACAAAGTTATCCGTCCCCAGTAACACTGGTCAACATTAATCCTACGATTTGAGTAATCGGTCATACGCACAAATTTATCCAAATTTAGCAAAGCCTTTTCATCAGAAAAGCAGATATTTGTTTCCCGACATATACGGCGGAATTTAAGGGTACAACCCAACTGCCTCGGGCCACAATTAGTATCCAGCATTTAATACGCCAAGTCTCGCATTTATTTCAACATGACAAAAGGGGGGCCCACCATTGTCGGTGCCGGGACATCTATAAATAGGCGGGTTACCCCACAGACACTTTCATCCCAAGAGCCCCCATTCTTCTTTCCTCTTCCCACGATCTTAAACGCCATCTTTCTTCCTTAAGATACAAGACACAAACAAGAACTTGAGAAAAAATGGCAAAAAAAAAAAAAAGGAAGGAAAGAGAGAAAAGAGCAGGAGGTATAGTAAAGCAGCTGATGAGTTCGGGAAGGTATAGTAGAACAGCTGAGGTAAAATCCCTTCAGTTGTATACTAAACCTTCCCTATCGACGGGTAGCCTTGCTTGACCGTGTGCGCAAGCAAGACATCCGTCGAGTGGGTTTGGGCGGCGGAGCAGAGAGTAAATGAAAATAACACAACTCAGCCGTTTCAAGCCCACATAAACGAAGACGACGACGGTGGCAGAGCGTTATTGCAAGCTTGGCCCCCGATGCAGGCGACCTTACCATGTCTAAATTAGAGGTCGCCCTCGCATAGCCGACAGCCAACCATCAACGACAGATGGGGAATGCTCGGCGCGAGAGAGAGGGCAAGTTTTTATCATGGGTCATTCCCTTTGGAGAGGAAGGAGCAAGATCACCGCAGACACCTCGTCAAAGGAGGTATCAACTTCGACGCCAATAAATGACGCGGTGATGCACACTTTCTACATAACCAAAGGAGCCCAGTCCAACGCAGCGTCGTCTTCAAGCGTGATGGTAGAAGAGAGTAGCTCTCCAGTCGACCTCCATCACGGTGAAAGGGGAGTCATAAGGACAAAAGAAAGACAACATCCCTTATGTGCAGTGACTCCTCGCCCCCCTTTAGCTAGGAAAGAAAGTCAACATCCCTTAGCCTCGTTAGGCATGTATAACCTAAAATATGACCTGATGTACTTTTATGAATATAATGAGTTCAAGCCTGTTCATACATCATTTTCTTCTTTTTTACTGATTGCGTGTGCCTCATTAACTTCTTTTGAGTGAGTTCAAGCCTGTTCTACTTTTGTCAGACACGCGCTCAGCGCCCTAACATCGTCGATTTTCTTACTTTTGCCAAAAACGCACTCTTATTTACGTTTCACATGAGTTCAAATATTTTTCTGCGCATTAACTTCGTTGCTCCCTTCGTTCTGCCATGTGATATTTACCGTCAAAATCTTGACTTACTCAAACATCAACAAGTCGCAGTGACAATAAACAACAACAAAACGATCAGACAAACCAAGACACAGCAACAAAATAATTACACAATCAAGTCGCACAAGATAAGTCTTTTAAAGAGAATACCATAATCCAAAAGGTTCACATTTACATAATAACATACAACAAGTGATGAAACTTGGAACAGTAACTCATGGCTCTCCATCTACATCACCGCCTAAAGAGCCACCAGGGAGACTAAAATCACTTAGCTGGAGATCCGGATGCAACAAGTTATACTCCCGTTGCTCGTTCAACATCTGGTCAAATTGTTCGGAAATGTTAAGTGACCGCGCCCCCTCGGCATGATGCGGGGAAAGGCGAGCAAGATCGTCAGCTAAATCGGCAACAGGTCCAGCCTCCCCAAAGGTGTTCACCCCCGCAGACCTCTCCTCGTCCGATCCTCCCTCTTCGTCGTCTTCAGCTTCAATTTCCTCCCTCGAAGGACGAGTTATGTCTGAGGGCAAAACAGCGCCAGAGCTTGACCAAGGGTAGCGCGGAGTCAAGAGAGGTTTTGTCACTTCCATACCTAGCTCGACCACTCGATCACCTTCCTCGTCTTGACAAATGAGATCGCCACTTTCTTCGTCCCAGCGACACTGCGATAGAGCGACGTCTGGCTCTGGCGCAGGGTCCATAATCCCAAACTCCTCCCGGGTGAATGGATAGTACTGGCGCAGCTGATCACACTTCAACTTCAACATGTAATGAAGACCCCCGCAAACGAGGCAGGTAGCTGCAGCTTGGGCGCCTGTGGATCGAAGGAAGGCCTGAAGAAAGTCATGGGAAGAGCGGACTTCACCCTTATCAATGCAAATCTCTTTGCCTTTGGAAGTGGCAGGAAGAGACTTCAACCTTTCTATCTCGGCTTGCAGCTCAGCAAGGCGAACAGAAGATTCTTGCAGCAACGAGGAGGTCTGAATAACCTCAGAATGTAGCCGGGCTTTTTCAGAAGCTAGCTGATCCTTTTCAGATGTCAGTTGGTTCCTTTCGGCCTTCATCTGAGACACCTCTTCACCAAGACCTGCCAATTCTTGGTCCTTCTTCTGAAGCTCGCTTAGCAGCTCCTCAGTTTTCCGCTCCAAAGTCCCGTTGGTTGACTTCAACTTCGCCAACTCATTTATCCGTTCTTTCTCCTGGCGCGCTACCTTCTCGCACGTTTTCTTCCAGTCAGATATGGCCCCATCTCGTTGGAGAATAAGTTCTTTGGCCTTATCCAATTGTTTGTCGCGCTGGTCCAGCGATATTTGCGCCGCAGACAGCTGATTCTGAAGGTCAACATTAACGCGGGAGGCACGGCCCAGCGTCTCGGACATCAGATCTTTGTCCGCTTCAGCAGCCTGTGCGCGAACCAACAAAGTGTCTTGAGCGGCGGCAAATTTTTCAAACAACGCAGTCATCTCAGCCTTGTCTTCGTCAGAAGCGCGCTTCGCAAACGAGAATTGCGACAGATCCACCTTAAAGCCCCAATCCGACTCTTGCTCTCCACGAAGCACGCGAAGTTCCTTGTCGATTTTAGCATTCCTTTCGGCCAAAGAAGATAAGGACTTCATCCAAGCACTTCCAAAGTTGCGAGAATGACCGTGAACGCTCGCCTGAAGACATCCCAACTCCATCAGTAAAGAATGCATTCGCATGAACTTCTCCTCCATTGATAGGCCAGTAAGCGCACTACTAATTTGTGGACATAAGTCCAAGGACACACGATGCAGGGAGGCGGCAAGACGAGGCACCTATGCAATGAAATAACTTCGTCAGTTTTTCAAAAAAAAAAAAAAAAAAAAAAAAAAAAAAAAAGAGGTTAGGCGAGCTAAGCAAGAGTGAAAACCTGAATCTTGGAAGGATCCATGTCTATACCAGGGAGGCGCAGAGAAACCTTCTCATCATCATAAATTTTCCTGACGCGAGTTGCGCGCCAGGAATCATCCGGAGTAGTTAGGCGACGCTGGGAGGAGGAGGAAGGGTGAGCCGACGCAGATTTCTCACCAACAGATGCCTTCCCAGATGTCTTTTCAAATGATTGCCCCAGGGCAGTAGGCACCGCTAATTCATCACCAACAGACGATCCAGGGAAGTCTGGAGGAGTAGGCGAGGAATGTTTCGACGAACCTTCGACGCGCTTCCTCTTTTTAGTTTCCTTTGCCGCCGATCCTACTGCGGCCAACACCCTATCCGTGGGGGCTTTCTCTAATGAATGCGCGGTTTTGGGATGTTGAGAGATGCGAGAAGAAGCGGGTTTAGAACCCTTAGAGCCGCCCCCCTTAGCAATTTTAAACATCGCAGAAGCCTTGGGGGCGGGAACAGACGCCTTCTTGGCAGGAGAAACTTTGGCAACAGTAAGAGCTTTTGCAGTGGGAGACTCGATCGGTGGTGGCGACCCTTCTCCTTCCTCTTCAGGTGGAGGAGAATAGTTAAGTTGCTGCAGGGGTAGCTCCTCGTCTGCGCCATCATCAGGCTCGATGCACTCAGCGAAGGTGCGGTCATCCGGTACAGGGCTCCCCCCATCCCAGCACAAGTGGTAACCCGCTTGAGAGGTCCTCTTCAAATGGGATATTATGGCATGCTCATCCTCAGTGGGTTCTGGGAATTCTACCTTGGTGAACCCAGTGGAAGTCATGTTCCAATACAAACAGATGCCCATTCCATCCATCAGGGTCCCTCGACAGAAGGCGAAGTTCTCTTCCCAGTTACCTATTTTTCTGGGTTTATTGGCGAACACGCGGTTCACAGTTCTGATGGTGCAGAATTCATTATGACGGCAAAATTTAAAGTAATGTCCAAACAGTCCTACCGTGGGGGTGATCTTAGCCTTAAAACCTAACTCTGCAAAATTCACCGTAAGCAAACGCTCGAAAGAAGTGATGCAGCACCAGGCAACCGGAAGAAGTTGGCCTGGAGGAATTTGTACCATATTAAGAAGTGTGCATTGAAACGGCGACAAGGGTAGGCGTACTCCCCACCATGCAGATCTGGCAAAGAGCACCCTTCCCTTTGAAGTTTCAAAGGGACGATCCAATTTATCCGCTCCTTCTATATACAACTCGCTCTCCTCTGGATCATCAAAAACCAAACTCCTTTTGAATCAATCCAAGGATTAGATTCGAAACCTCTGGACGTTGGGAACTTGCTCCTAATCTTCTTAGAGTCTGAACTCCTGAAAACCTTCTTAGGCATGGCGGGGCTAAGCAACAAAAAAGATTTAAGCAAAACGATAGTGAGAACAGGCGAGAAGGCCATGACAAAAATAAAAGTAATAGAAAGAATAGCAAGAACGAGGAAAGGGTTAATACCAATATTCAGTAGTCGCCGTCAGGCAAAGACAGAAGAAGAAGGAGAGAAGAGAAACAACGATAAAAAGTTCACCAGAGCAAAGGGAAGAAGAAGACACTTGCAGGGGCACAGAGAATGTACTGAAAACAGAGAGAGAGACAAATGAAGGTTTGGAATCTATATAAAAGACACGCCTCTTCGGTTCTCCCGCCTAGAATGGAACTTTATCCCTTTTTTCAAATTCCAACGAGAAGACAAATCGTCGCGACTCGATCCCCCCAAAGGATGCAATGATGGGAAGATCTTGTAGGATCCCTATAGAAGATCTTGTGGCCCCCGCTTTCTTTCTTTATATTATTAAATTCACCAAATATTTCTTCCAACCTCGTGTGAGGGCTCGACCATATCAACCTTCATTGTGCAACTGCGCCTGGCGGGTTCGGATACTAATTAACATCATTACTGTGCGACCGCGGCAGATGAATTTGGATGTCAGCAAACACCCTCTGAGGGCTTGCGGACTATAAGGACCTCGCAGGTTCCGTCGTCTTCTTCCTTCCAAAGAATTTAACCAATAAGTAAACATCGCTCAAACATCGCCTGAAGCCCAATGACGCCACCCAGGAGTTGCCATAAAGAGCTTCAGATAAAATGCAAGCATTTATCAGAAGCTCGAGGGCTAATGATATAGTCAGATTAGAATATGGGCCTAATAGTTATGAAAAGCCTTGTGTAAGGCCTTTTTTCAGAGAAAGGAGCCCATGAGTCGTTATATTGAAGGCGGGTCCGAGGTCGTTGCGCTCAGAAGGGGGCCCAGGAGCCGTTAGAGGGAGCTCTCATCAGTGGGTCCCCTAGAGGAAACGGTTTCTGAGCACGGATGTCCTTTCCACAACGGCCGCGGGATGTTCTGTGACCTTTAAGCAGTAGTCGTTCAGGAGACCTCGACTCAACCTCGCACTCATCCTCGCCCGGATGAACGTTGGCCACAGGCGAGGAAAGAACATGTCGAGGTTGAGGGAGGTCATGACGACCTTCTTGCCGCAGTCAAATAAAGAGGATGAGAACACGATGAGGCCACAAAAGATCCAATGTGATGAGGGACCACCAGATAGTTATAAATAGGAACCCCCTCCCATAGGGAAAGGGGGTTAGACATTCTGTAAACAAAAGGATCCATATATTAAACTAATAAAGAAATTCTTACTCTTCTTGATCTAAATACTTTGTTGAAACCTATGAGCTAGATTAGGGGTTATCACAATCCATTGAAATTTTTGTATAAAGTCAAACTCACTTGAACAAAATGACCTGAAATCACTTGAATTTCGAGAGTCCTGACTCAAAACCTGATCCTATTAGATAATGACTCTAACCTGAGAGAAGCCAAAGCCGGACAATCAGAAACTTGACAAGTTCAGAACATGATCACATCGAGATTTGAAAATGACCCCAAACCACAACCCGAGAGACTAACCTGAACTCAATACGATCCAAACCTGACTCAATCAAGACGTTCTGTGACCTGATCTATTTGTCGAAACAATCCAGTCTTAATCTTGTTTAGGCCCAATTCATCTACTTATTCTTCAAATTGGTTCCAATAATTGAGGAATTACTTCTTAAGTCGTTCAAATCAGTGCCAATTATTTTATAACTTCTAAAGTTCGCATTGAATTACAATGTACACAAAAATTGAAGTACTTCCACGAGCATACCATAGAGACATTTGTAACAAAAGAAAACGGAAATTGCAATCAAATCAGTAGAGTTTAATGTTGCTACTATATGTACAGTCACAAAAAAATCATACAGTACAGCACGATGATGAGCAACAAATTAAAGACAGTAAAAAAATAAAAATAAAAATTACTAAATCGTTGCACTTGCACCTGTTGCTTTTCTTTTCTGTGGATTACATCCCAATTTCTATGAACGCCAATATCTCAGTCCTCGATCCTCAGTTGAACCGTCCTTGATTATCCAAGCTTCAGTAAACACTCAATCAATGTAATAATCATTTATCCCTAAACATAAAAAGAAACAACAATTAGATTATGATGCAAAAGTGAAAAAGACTAATTAAAATAAACTTAACAATAAGATTAAAATTATTATATTACATTGATTACTAAAAAATCGACATCGATGTGTCGGAGGAGAGAGGAACAGGCGAAAGTGATGCGGAGGGGTTGGGGAAGTCAACAGAGGAGGAGGGGCCGAAAGTGATGCGGCCGGTTGCGGAGGAACAGGCGACATCGATGTGTCGGAGGAGAGAGGAAAGAGACTTCTGTCGTCGACAAGAGAGAAGAGAGAATAGAGAGGCGAATGAAGGAATTTGTGTAAGTAGAGAATAGAGAGACTTCTGTCGTCGGGTTCAACATTTTTACAACAAACAAAAATAAGAATGATCTTCTTTTGAGTCTTCAGCTTGCTACTGTGGCCGCATAGTCTGAAGTGGTATCCTGTTCCACTCTTGCAGGAGCCCTTTCTTCAAGCACTTGTTGATATTGCCGAAATTTTAAAAAATAATATTAAAATAATATAATCCAATAAAATTAATATCAATTTAATCAGTTTAATATAAATAGTATCGCAAGATCGGAATCCTGGATTCCGAACGTTAGATCGGATTCCTGGATTCCGATCTAACGTTAGATCGGAATCCAGGATTCCGATCTAACCTTTATATATATAATGGGTTTCCGACCTGATTTCGCTGCCGCTCTCGCTCTCTCGGACGCACCTCTGAGAACACAGTAAGTGATGAAGGAATTTAACCTAGGAATCAAATAAATTTGTAACCTATAGCTAACCTCACTAATCGTTCAGAATATAGCTTTAGGGTCGAACCCAAGGGACGGATCTATGAATACCGGACTTGTCTTTTCTTAAAATCTAGATGAAAATATTTTATGGAATTTTTAGTAATCAAATAATGCTTAAATTGTAAATGTTTTTGGTTATTTTTGGACTTGGAATAAAATGTTCAAACAAACTAAGTAAAATATTAAAGTAAAGTCTTTTTGAGGTCTTAACAGAATTTAAGGCGCCTTAGGAATTGGATTTCATCTATGTTTGGCTGTTAAATTAGAAACTCAAAATACTTTCGCATTTGAATTTCTCAATTTAACTACAATTAACCCTCTGGTCAATTCGAACACCAATCTGTTCGATTCGAACAGTGTCCTGTTCGGTTCGACCAGATCTCTGTTCGGTTCGACCAGAGGGTAAGGGTGCGTTGGGTTTGTCTACTATGTTTACTAATGTTTTGAGATAGGTTTAAATGGACGAACCTAGCTAATCTAAACCTCAGCCTTCGCTTGTTGGAACAGATTCTGGTTTGTTCACAATCTAACCTAATTAACTTGATTGGTTCACAACTTTTGGTATAGAATTCAATTAGTTAAACCAGTCTATCAGAGTTCTTAGGAGTATTTAGAAGTCTTTTGTACTAATCTAAAAGTCGCACTTTTGATGCAGACTAACCTCCCCTTTCGGTTCTAAGATTTACTCCAAATACTTAAATCAATTAGACTTGCTATTCCTAACTTAGACTTACTAGAAGCAGCTGTTCAACTAGAAGATAATTAGAGAATTCAACAAGTAATTAACTCAAGCAACTAATTAATTCATAATAGACTAGGTCTCAAAACATAGCAATTCATAGCATATCAAACTAACTTCATCCAAACATAGAGTTACTCTCCTAATCCTAAGGCTATAAAAGGGTCTAGCCTAACATAGTATCAAAGCAAACAACAAGAGTTAAACAACAATAAAGATACAAGCCCATCAAATCACAAGATAAAAACATAAAGAAATAAAACCAAATACTCCTTATGCTTTTGATCACGATCTTCAAGGCGATGGAGTGATGCTAGATGGAAATGTCACGTGAAACACTGCTGCCGTCGTCAAAAGGATGATGATTCCCAAGGAGAAGAAAGTACTTGACCCTTAGAAAAGTGGACGATGGTGTTGAGATGCGAATCCCCTTTTCTTCAGGCCTCCAGGGTATATATAGATATTCCAGGACGCAAGGATGGAAGGCTAGGGCACCAGGGCGCAAGAAATTGCCATAGCGATCAATTTCCATACAAGAAATGCTACCATAAGTGATATGGCGGCAACCTGGTCGGATCGAACAAGTGGGCAGTCGAACCGAACAGGAGAGAGAGAAAGCAGCCACGCAAGCATGCCACTGTGAGGTCCAGTCGGATCGAACAGCCAGTCAGTCGGATCGAACAGGAGAGAGATGTCGCCTGATAGCCATGAGTCTAGGTCGATTCGAACAGAAATCTGTTTGGGTCGACCAGAAGAGAGAATAAAGCCTCCAATGCTAGGAATGAGTCATCTAGCGTGCGTAATACGTCGGGAATTCATCTATACGCTCCAAAGTCATCAGAAATCATCAAAAACCTGTACATAGAAGAGAAGAAACGACGGCAGAACCAAATCCTGGAAAAACATAGCAATTTATCAAATAATTTTTTGGTTTGAGTCTATTTTAAGTGCTAAGTACGGTCCAAATAACAATAAATATTGACTACGTCAAATCCCCCCAAACTTAAACTTTGCTTGTCCTCAAGCATCGCCCTAAGCTTAGATTCTTAGACTGTACTTAAATCTAGATCAAGTCATATCTCAAACCAAGAAATCAACATAGAAATCAATTGCTCGTGCCTAAAATTTTCTCACACTTTCAACAAATGAGTCAAACAATAATTTTAACAATAAACCAAGTCAAGTGTTCACAACTTAATCAATACAACTCTTGGGCCTAAGTAAAATCTTTTCCCAAAATTAAGAACTCTAGCCCCTCTTTGATATTTCAAAAGCAATCTCAATTTCAATCACCCGTTCCTTTTCGTATTTCTCAAAAATTTGTAAAAGCCTTTATCAACTCCAGAAATTCTATAATGAACTTTTCTTAAAACAATTTCAATTTTTCACCAATTTTTTTTTTTTTTTTTTTTTTTTATGCAAGTCGAGCAGTGGGGCTTTACACCCTAGAGGATAATGCGGTATCATTGGCCTTGAGTTTGCTACTAGCACATGTCGCGCTAGGGAGGTTGGACGGGTGTTGCTCGACTATGGCCACGGTACACTTGGGCCATAATACTCAACAACTCCTTTACCAATGCTTTCGCACCGGGTCCGGTAGAAATTAATTACAAGCTCCCCAATTATACCTCGAAACTTTGAGTTATAATTCCTGACAGCTTGTAATTAACCCAATACCCTCCAATTTGTGGTTAAGTTAGTGGAGAAGGCCTCAGTGCGTCCTCGTTTTCACCGCTATTTGAATTAACTTCCCATTTATTGTTGCTCGTTGGTGATTCGAGCGATTAAAAAGCAATTTCAACAAGACAAAGTTCATCTTTTAATTTTCAAAGTCGATAAATTTCTTTCAAAAGTTTGTCAAATACAAATCAGTTCACTCGGTAAAAACTTGTGAGAATTGACTAAGTTTGAAATAACAATTCTAGGCATCCATCATCAAATTCAAATCTCAAAGAAAATACTTCAGTTTGGGTCCATTGGTGCAAGATCAAGTATGATATCAAAACATTCTAGGGTCATTTGAAAAATGTTTTTGTTTGACTCAAAAACAAGTTCAAGCAGTGTGAGAGTTGTCATTTAAAATCCAAATCGAAAGAATAGGCAGAATCAACTTATTTCAAAGCCAAAATCATACTAAATTGTGCAGAATATAAGTTCTGGTCGAGTCGACCAAAGCTTTGTTCGAACCGAACGAAGAGTAGAACAGATCAAGTTTTTTATGAACTGGTCGGATCGACCAGGTACCCGTTCGAACCGACCAGAGAAGACAATTATGCATAAAATCCAAATGAGAGGCGTTCGATTCGACCAGTGCTTGTTCGACTTGACCAGAGAAGAGAAAAATACGAGAAAAATTGCCCATTTTCACAGAAAAACAACCTTTTCATCCCACAAATCGATTTATCTCCTATATGCCCCCCTCCAAACTTATCAAATGCTTGTCCCAAGCATACTTTCACACAGAAATAGCAAATAGGAGAGAAATTGATGGTTACCTTTTAGTAGGGAGGAGGGAGGCTCCTAGAGGAAGAGCCTTGGTTGAAACCACCATCATAGCTTGGGAAAATGCCAAAGAAATCGCCTTGCTGCTCCTGCTGCTGCTCCTCCCCTCCTTGGTCGCCCAGAGATGGATAGTAGCTTGGGTCGGAATTTGCAGGGCGCCATTGTCCCTCAAAAGGTGGTGGCATGGGCTGCTGTGGTGGCTCGAGGACTTGCCCTCCAAGGTATGGGTAAAACCCATAGTCGGAGTGAGCGGAGAAGGTTTGCCGTGGAGAAGGAGGAAGCGGTGATGCTTGGCTATGAACCGATTGGGCTTCCGGGCTCATGATCGGATCTTCATCATCACGTGGCCAATACCCTCGTTGCAAATAGAAGCGACTCTCAAATGCCATGTCATAGGCCATGCTAACCTTCCTATTCAAACGATCAAGCTTCTTGGTGCAATCGGCCATGCCCTTGCGCATCTCATCCCGTGTGTCCAAATGAAGTTGAGTGAGGTTGTCCACCATTTGGATGAGATTGTTCGCCCATTGTGGTTGTGGCTCACTCCCTTGAGGAAAGGGTACATGTGGTGGCGAGTTAGGCCTTGTTGATGGCCCCGCTTCATCGGTCTCCATGGGGATGATCCTAGGAATTGGGTGTTGCAATTCCTCCGCTGTCCTAGGAGTCACATAATCATGAGGAATTAGCCAAGAGAGAGAGTTAGAGAGATCTACCCGGTGAGGATATGGAAGAAAGAAGTTGCTCCCCTTGTCACGCACCCACAAGTATCGCTCGGATATGTCCCGGCTCTCGCGGAAGATTTGCAAGAAGCGAGCGGCTCGGAACCTATCATCATCATAAAACATGTAGCCAGTGCAAAAGGATTGCTCGGGTAAAGGTAGGCCCATGCGCTTGGCTAGGATTGTAACAAAAGAACCCATAGTTATTTTGCCCCTAGCGTTTTCCATATCCCTTTGATAAATCCAGTGCTTCACCATTAACTTGATCCAATCCAATTTAGGGGGTTCGGGTTGAAGCACGTGCCATAGGATGCCAATCTCCTTGTCATTGGTGATATTCACCGTCTCCCCTCGTGCAAAAATTGTAGAGGCAATGGCACGTAGGACGATTCGAAGGGTAGGGTGCTGCACATGCCTAGATTGAAGCCTACCCGCAGTTGAGCCCGTGAGCCTCTCCCACACTTGCCTACCGAGAACAACATCATTTGGATCCCTTGTCCAAGCAGTCTCCTCCACCTCCCCTCTTTCTAACTTGAAAACCACGGACAAGTCATCAAGCCATGCTTTATGAGTATTGTTTCCAAGCCGGAACCAAATGTAATCCCGGCCATCTCGTTCCATGAGTCGTAGAGAAGAGAGAAACTCTTGGGTGTAGACTTGGTATGCCTTCTCTCGGAATTCCCAAAAGGCGGGGGTAATACCGGCATTGCTCGTGATCTCCAAAAATTGCTCCGCTACCCCAAAGGTTTCTAATGTTTCCATATCCATGAACCTCGTGTGCTCAAAGACCCTATCTCGCATCCTTAGATAGTTTTCAAACATATAGTTCCAAGGCATTTCAAAGTTGGCATCCCTTTCAAATGGTGCTGCAGCGGGGTTACGGACCAAGTCCGGATCGATCTCAGGCCCGATAGGGTGCTGCTGAGGTTGAGAAGAAGAAGCAGCGGCTGCTAGGCGTGCACTAGCACGGGTTCTTGGTTTGGGCGCCATGGGTAAGGTATATGCAAGGTTTTGGGTGCTCTGGTCGAACCGAACAGATGGCTGTTCGAACCGAACAGAGTGGGTTAACAGAGGGTTTGCGCTAGAGGTTGTGCTCTGGTCGATCCGACCAAGGTCCTGTTCGACCTGACCAGAGAGGGGAAAATGCTGGTTCTGATAGATACTGGTACGGGTCGACCCGTTTCACTGTTCTATCCCCAAAATTGCTGGTACCACCTTGTTAATTCCTCAACCAAACAAATTTAAGTTTCAAATGAGCAAAATAGAGGGAAAAAGGAGCAATTGGACCTTTGTAAACCCCGATGTTGCGAAAAAGCGGTTGATTGGAACGGGGCAGCGGCAATTAGTGGTCGTAGGCACTCCTTGGGACTTTGTGGCGCAAGAGAAGTGTGCTAAGGTGCTCGGGAAGAAGAAAGAATGCAAGAGAAGCCGGAGTCGCGCCCAACAACGACGGAATGGTCCCGTAGTGGTGTCCCTTCGGCCAAACCTAACTTGAGTCCTTCAAGTGGGCACTTAGGGCAAGGAGAGGGCCCTGGAGTACTTCCCCACGAGAGAAATTGAGAGAATAGCAAAATCGCTTGAAACCTCGTGGAGCGTGCCTTGAAAAACCCGTCGCGAAGGAACTTCAATAGCAAAAACTAAGGACAGTAGTGAGAGGAGAGTAGAGAGGAGAGCAATTTGGGCTTTAGATCTCTTAAAATGGTGGAGAATTGAGGAAGTTGAGATTTTGGGAGAGGTGGTTCGGTTTGGAGAAGAGGAGAACGAGAGAGAGAGATGAAAAATGGGTTGAGTGGGGGAAGGAGAGAGGTAAGGGACGGTTTTGATTAGGCTTAATGGGTTTCGGGTCGGGTTTGGTGGTAACGGCCCTTTGTAACGGCTAGTCGCGACCCCTGGGGCGTCTCCTACGCACTTGAATGGAGGCGTCCCTTCAGGCTATGAAAAAGGCGCCCCTTCAGAAAATGGAGGCGTCCATTGATGCATAATGGGCCCTACATAGACAAAAACCAACTGTCAGCCCAAAATCAAAATGAACAGGCCCAATTATTGCTTTGGTCGAACCGACCAAGATACTGGTCGATCCGAACAGCAACCAAATGTGGCTCTCCTTGCACCGCTCCTTTCAGTCGATTCGACCACCCTTATGTTCGCTTCGAACAGGCTTAGTTCCTGCTTAGGTCCCTCCCCAGCTTCCGTTCGACTCGACCAGAGGTCTGTTCGACTTGACCAGGAAGTGATTTTCATTGATCCTCTTCATGTCATCATGCTGTTGTACTTCCTTGTTCTCTCGCTTCATCCAGGATGGCAGTGCTCCATCGCTTGAGGTGTTGTGCAGTCCATATGAGGTCGATCGGGGTTAGTTGGCTCACGTAACCCAAGGTGCTCTTGCATGGAACGCATCCTTCTTCGTTTAGACTTCGTAGTTTTCCTACAACAAACAAATACAAATCATTAAACTCTATTTGTAAAATATCTCTTTTTATTTTTCGAATTTTCAAGGATTTTAGATTTTTGTTTTTTTTTTGTTTTTTTTTTTTGTTTTTTTTTTATTCTTTTTTTTTTATGACAAAGTAAATAAATAGAGAAGAGAAAAGAGTTGAGAAATCCTTGGGTTGCCTCCCAAGAAGCGCTTGTTTACGGTCCCTAGCTTGACCATGCTTCTCTAGTCTTTGTGTAGAGTTGGCTCGCCTAGCTTGATGGCTTGAATCTCTTCTTGAACCTCACTAGCGATGTAGTGCTTCAAGCGTTGTCCGTTAACCTTGAATGGCTCCGAGTCTTTGTCACAAATGTCAATGGCACCGAAGGGGTAAACCTTAACGACTCGGAAAGGGCCGGACCATCTTGACTTTAATTTGCCCGGAAAAAGCTTGAGCCTAGAGTTGAATAGTAGCACCGAATCCCCTTCCTTGAATTCTCTCCTTGAGATCCTCCTATCATGCACAAATTTCGTCCTCTCCTTGTACAATTTGGCACTTTCATATGAGTTCAGGCGTATCTCATCCAACTCATGTAAGTCAAGTATGCGCTTTTCACCCGCCTTGAGGAGATCCATGTTGATTGCTCGGGTTGCCCAATATGCTTTGTGTTCTATTTCAACCGGGAGATGACACGGCTTCCCATAGATAAGCTTGAAAGGACTCATGCCAATGGGGGTCTTGAAGGCGGTGCGATAGGCCCACAATGCATCATCGAGCTTGTTTGCCCAATCTTTTCGGGTTCGAGCGACCGTCTTCTCCAAAATACTCTTGATCTCCCTATTAGACACCTCTACTTGACCACTTGTTTGAGGATGATAAGGGGTTGCTACCTTGTGAATCACTCCATGCTTTTTCAAGAGGTTATCAAAGTTCCGGTTGATGAAGTGTTTTCCACCATCGCTAATTACCGATCTAGGCACCCCAAATCGCGGGAAAATCACCTTAGAAAAGAGTCTAATCACTGAGTTGGAATCCGCGGACTTGCATGGAATTGCTTCTACCCATTTAGAGACATAGTCGACGGCAACCAAGATATATTCATAACCATGGAAACTTGGGAACGGTCCCATAAAATCAACTCCCCATACATCAAAAATTTCAACCTCAAGAATCGGGTTAAGGGCCATCTCATTCCTCTTTGAAATATTGCCCGTTCTTTGACATTGATCACATGTCATAACAAAAGATCGTGCATCCTTAAAGAGAGAGGGCCAATAGAAGCCGGATTGGAGTACCTTGGCGGCTGTTTTGGAGAATGAGGCATGCCCACCATAGGCCGATGAGTGACAACTTGCTAGGATCGCCTTAACTTCATCGTATGGGACACATCTCCTATAAATGTCATCAATCCCAAGCTTAAAGAGGTACGGCTCATCCCAAAAGTAGTACTTGGCATCCGTCTTGAGCTTCTTCTTCTCCTGCCAACTCATTTCAGGAGGTAGGGCACCACTTGCAAGGTAATTAGCTAAATCAGCGTACCATGGGTGCTGATTCTGTGCCATCTTCCTGATCATTCGAGGCTCTGGTCGACTCGAACCAGCATCTGGTCGACTCGAACCAGGATCTGGTCGGTTCGAACCAGCATCTGGTCGGTTCGACCAATGCTCTATGGACAGCATTTCGTGGGCCAGGTCAAGCCAGAATTGGTCCTGCTCAGCTGGTCGGATCGACCAAGGTGCTGTTCGGTCCGAACAGGCATCAATTTTCATCAATTTCTCATGTGGGAAAGAGTCATCAATTGGGATTTTAGCATCTTGACCTTCCTCCCAGTGCAGCCTTGACAAATGGTCTGCAACGGAGTTCTCCGTGCCCTTTTTATCTCTAATCTCAAGGTCAAATTCTTGAAGGAGAAGAACCCATCGTATGAGACGCGGCTTGGCATCTTTCTTACTCAAAAGGTATCTAATGGCCGCATGATCAGTGTAGACAATCACCTTAGAACCCACTAAGTAAGGTCGGAATTTGTCCAGAGCAAAAACAATTGCAAGGAGCTCCTTCTCGGTGGTTGTGTAATTTGCTTGAGCCGGGTCTAACACCTTGCTTGCATAGTAGATGGCGACCGGCTTCTTGTCTTTCTTTTGCCCAAGCACCGCTCCAATCGCGAAGTCGCTCGCATCACACATGAGCTCAAACGGTTGGGACCAATCGGGCGGTTGCAAGATTGGGGCAGAGACAAGGGCTTCCTTCAATCTGTGAAACGCATTCAAACAATCCTCATCAATAATAAAATCATTGTCTTTAACGAGAAGATTACTTAATGGTTTGGCAATTTTAGAAAAATCTTTAATGAATCGGCGGTAGAATCCGGCATGGCCTAAGAAGCTTCGCACGTCCTTGACATTCTTTGGCACTCCAAGCTTCTCGATCACCTCGATTTTTGCTTTGTCAACTTCGATCCCTTGAGATGTCACCACATGCCCTAGTACTACACCTTTTTGCACCATAAAATGACATTTCTCCCAGTTCAAAACCAAGTTAACATCTTCACATCTCTGCAAGACTTTAGATAGGTTAGCAAGACAAGAATCAAAACTAGTACCATACACAGAGAAATCGTCCATAAACACTTCCATTTCTTTTTCAATAAAATCAGAGAAAATTGCCATCATAGCACGTTGGAAGGTTGCGGGTGCATTACAAAGACCAAAAGGCATTCTTTTGTAGGCATAAGTGCCATATGGGCAAGTGAAAGTGGTCTTTTCTTGGTCATTTGGATGAATTGGTATTTGAAAGAAACCCGAATAACCGTCTAAGTAACAAAAATACGAGTGATTAGCTAATCTTTCAAGCATTTGGTCAACAAAAGGAAGAGGAAAATGGTCCTTGCGAGTCGCCGCATTGAGCTTGCGGTAATCGATGCACATCCTCCATCCGGTTGCTACTCGGGTTTGAATCATCTCGCCTTTGTCATTCTTGACCACCGTCGTGCCTCCTTTCTTTGGGACCACATGGACCGGGCTCACCCACTTGCTATCGGAGATTGCATAAATGATACCCGCATCGAGGAGCTTGAGAATCTCCTTCTTGACCACCTCCTTGAGGTTGGGATTGAGTCGCCTTTGTGCCTCTCGAGTCGGCTTATGATCATCTTCCATGAGAATTCGATGTGTGCAAAACGAGGGGTCAATGCCCTTCAAATCCTCAATCGAGTAGCCAATTGCACCTCTATAGGCCCTTAGCTCCATTAAAAGCTTCTCCGTTTGGCCTGCATCTAGCTCTGAGTTAACAATAACTGGGTATGTTTGACTTGGGCCAAGAAATTCGTACCTTAACGATGCGGGAAGAGGTTTCAACTCGACTGTTGGAGGCTCTGGTCGACTCGGACAGGCTCTGGTCGGATCGAACAGGTCGCCAGATTGGGGTTCCATGCCTGGTCGAGGCTCTGGTCGACTCGAACAGGGGTCTGGTCGGATCGAACAGGTGGTCGAACAGGCCATGCTGAGAGTGGCGTTGCCTTCTTCCTCGACTTCCATGGTCTCTTCTACCCCTATTGCTTCTTGCATGTCACATAGGAAGGCTTGGTAAGTTTCCAGAGCTATTTGGTACTGGTCCTCAAGAGACTCTTCAATTTCGGGTATCTCTTGGATCATGAAGCAAGTTTTCGCGGGGTCGGGGCATTTCATAGCATGATCTATTGAAAATAGGAGACGCTCCCCCCCCACTCTGACCAAAATTGTCCCTTCCAGGGCATCCATCATTACACCGGCTGTTCTAAGAAAGGGTCGACCCAAGATTATTGGTACTTCTTTATCGACCTCCATTTCCATGACCACAAAATCGCCGGGTACTAGGAATTTTCCAACTTGCACAGGGACATCCTTTAAAACGCCCAAGGGTAGCCGGGTTGTGGAATCGGCGAGCTTAAGGGTCATGCTCGTGGGTGTAAGCTCTCCAATTCCAATCGTTTCAAACACCGACTTAGGCATGAGGCTTATGCTTGCTCCCATATCACACAAGGCTTGCATAACAGTGGCTTTTCCAATAGTGCAAGGAAGGACGAACCTACCTGGATCCTCAAGCTTGGGTGGCATGCGGTTCTTCAAAGCCTCACTGCTCTTGTATGTTAATGCCACCGTTTTCAGCTCCTCCATGGACCTTTTGCCCGTGCAAAGCTCTTTCAAGAATTTGGCATAAATGGGCACGTGGGCAATTGCGTCGGTGAAAGGAATTGTAATTTGCATTTGCTTGAGTATCTCCCAAAAGATTCTAAACTGAGCGTCTTCTTTGGATTTTACCAAGCGCTGAGGGAAAGGTGCAGGAGGTTGGTAAGCAGGCACTGGTGTTTCAGCACTGCTTTTATCCTTAGGTTGTGCCTTTTTAGCCTCCTGGTCGGACCGAACGGTGGTCTGGTCGACCCGAACAGGCTCCTGGACTTCCACATGGCCTTGTGCAGCTTGGTCGGGCTCTACTATGGGCTGGTCGGATCGAACAGGGGGCTGGTCGATCTGACCAGAGAGCTGGTGTTGCTCGTCAGCCGGCATAGGAGGGTCTTGATACTCTCGTCCGCTCCTTAAGACGTGCATGGCTTTGATTTCAGCATTTGGGTTGACTAGAGGCTGCCCTGGAAGCTTCCCTTGAGGTCTAGAAAATTGTTGCTCCATCATTCGCTCCAGGCGTTGCAAGGAAGCGGCACTACCCTTTAACTCATTTGTGGTCGCCTTGAGCTCATCCAACCCCTCGGCCATCATCAGGTTGAATTTGCCTTGCTGATGCATGAACTCTTGGACAACCGGAGGAACCCCGTCTGTATTATAGACTGATTTCCTAGAAAACGGTCCATTAGAGTTGTTAGGTTGCTGATCTCGCCTAGGGGGCTGCTGATTCTGTCCCTTGTAATTGTACTTGGGTTGGTAGGGCCGGTCAAGAGTGGATTTTTGCATTGTATTCTTCAGATTTGGGTCATTCATGTGCTCCCAATTTCTTTGCTCACCCTCATCCAGTGAATAGCTCCGGTTGAAAATATGTCTCGGGTAATAGGAAGGTTCGCTATTCAAAGAGTTCACTTGAGCCATGTCATCATTGATTTTAGCAAGGGGGCAGTCGGGAGATTTATGCCCTTCTTCGCCACAAGCACCACATTCGTTTGAGTAGAGATGAGACCCTTGGGCGGATTGATAAGATGCTAGCTTGGCTTCCAATTCAGCAATCCTCTCATCTCTAGTAGTGATCTCATGCACTTGGTGTTTCGCATGGCCAGAGCGGCGGGGGTTGGGGATTGGATACCACGTATAGTTCCGTGCGCAGTGATCGAGTAAGTCTCGCCCTTGAGTCGCATCAAGCCGTTTGAATGCCCCACCTGAAAGTGAATCAATATTAATTTTGATATTGTCATATAGACCGCTATAAAAGTTTTTAATCAAAAGCCAGTCTTGAATGCCATGGTGTGGGCATGAGTTTTCAAGATCCCTAAATCGCTCCCAAGCGTCCCTCATTGTTTCATCATCTTTTTGGGCAAAGTTGTTCAATTCCCTCCTAATTGTATCAGACCTATCAGTTGAGAAATATCTTTCTAGAAAAACTTGTGCCATTTGATCCCAAGACCGAATTGAACCCTTTTTCAAAGTCTTATACCATTTGCGGGCACTATCTTTAAGGGTGAAATGAAACAGTAACAGCCTAATTGCTTGTTGAGAAACCCCATTAATTTTAATCAAACGTGTGCAATCAATGAAATTTTGTAAATGAGCATGAGGGTCCTCTTTGTCATCTCCGTAGAACGGAGTCTGTTGGACTAGTGAGACATGATTTGGAGAGATTAGCATGTTGTTGGCCGCGATGCCCGGAATCAACACGGGCCCGCCCACATCTTTGGCATTCGGGGCTCCGTATTCTCCAAGTGTCCTTTCACGGCCTTGGCCATCCTCATCATCAGAGTTGTGGACGCTAGCCTCGTCCTCTTGGGTCCAGCGGCGACGCTCGTCTTCTAATTCCCTTCGTTGTCCTGTGAGAGCGTCCCGCTCTGCTGCGAGTTGAGCCTCTCTTTGCTCGAGTTGGAGACGGAGGTTCTCCAGTTCTTGTGTGCGCTGGGCAATGGCCTCGGGAGTGAGTTGGTCGGCCATCGCAGTGTTTTCTTCTCTCTGTTCGGGGTGCTGGTCAGATCGAACAGAGCCCTGGTCGGTTCGAACAGGACTAAAGGAGGAGAATCTGGCTTCTTCGTTTATTCTTCGGAGAAAATCTTTGATCCTCGGAGGAGGGGACTTCTTCCTTTGTGTATTTTCTGCCAGTCCTGAAATTTAAGAGAGAAGAAAACGTACGTGTCAAAAGAAAAAGAAAAGATCTAGTCTCTCAATACTAAGACAAGGATCCAATATCAACACCGTCCCCGGCAACGGCGCCAATTTGATGAAGGAATTTAACCTAGGAATCAAATAAATTTGTAACCTATAGCTAACCTCACTAATCGTTCAGAATATAGCTTTAGGGTCGAACCCAAGGGACGGATCTATGAATACCGGACTTGTCTTTTCTTAAAATCTAGATGAAAATATTTTATGGAATTTTTAGTAATCAAATAATGCTTAAATTGTAAATGTTTTTGGTTATTTTTGGACTTGGAATAAAATGTTCAAACAAACTAAGTAAAATATTAAAGTAAAGTCTTTTTGAGGTCTTAACAGAATTTAAGGCGCCTTAGGAATTGGATTTCATCTATGTTTGGCTGTTAAATTAGAAACTCAAAATACTTTCGCATTTGAATTTCTCAATTTAACTACAATTAACCCTCTGGTCAATTCGAACACCAATCTGTTCGATTCGAACAGTGTCCTGTTCGGTTCGACCAGATCTCTGTTCGGTTCGACCAGAGGGTAAGGGTGCGTTGGGTTTGTCTACTATGTTTACTAATGTTTTGAGATAGGTTTAAATGGACGAACCTAGCTAATCTAAACCTCAGCCTTCGCTTGTTGGAACAGATTCTGGTTTGTTCACAATCTAACCTAATTAACTTGATTGGTTCACAACTTTTGGTATAGAATTCAATTAGTTAAACCAGTCTATCAGAGTTCTTAGGAGTATTTAGAAGTCTTTTGTACTAATCTAAAAGTCGCACTTTTGATGCAGACTAACCTCCCCTTTCGGTTCTAAGATTTACTCCAAATACTTAAATCAATTAGACTTGCTATTCCTAACTTAGACTTACTAGAAGCAGCTGTTCAACTAGAAGATAATTAGAGAATTCAACAAGTAATTAACTCAAGCAACTAATTAATTCATAATAGACTAGGTCTCAAAACATAGCAATTCATAGCATATCAAACTAACTTCATCCAAACATAGAGTTACTCTCCTAATCCTAAGGCTATAAAAGGGTCTAGCCTAACATAGTATCAAAGCAAACAACAAGAGTTAAACAACAATAAAGATACAAGCCCATCAAATCACAAGATAAAAACATAAAGAAATAAAACCAAATACTCCTTATGCTTTTGATCACGATCTTCAAGGCGATGGAGTGATGCTAGATGGAAATGTCACGTGAAACACTGCTGCCGTCGTCAAAAGGATGATGATTCCCAAGGAGAAGAAAGTACTTGACCCTTAGAAAAGTGGACGATGGTGTTGAGATGCGAATCCCCTTTTCTTCAGGCCTCCAGGGTATATATAGATATTCCAGGACGCAAGGATGGAAGGCTAGGGCACCAGGGCGCAAGAAATTGCCATAGCGATCAATTTCCATACAAGAAATGCTACCATAAGTGATATGGCGGCAACCTGGTCGGATCGAACAAGTGGGCAGTCGAACCGAACAGGAGAGAGAGAAAGCAGCCACGCAAGCATGCCACTGTGAGGTCCAGTCGGATCGAACAGCCAGTCAGTCGGATCGAACAGGAGAGAGATGTCGCCTGATAGCCATGAGTCTAGGTCGATTCGAACAGAAATCTGTTTGGGTCGACCAGAAGAGAGAATAAAGCCTCCAATGCTAGGAATGAGTCATCTAGCGTGCGTAATACGTCGGGAATCCATCTATACGCTCCAAAGTCATCAGAAATCATCAAAAACCTGTACATAGAAGAGAAGAAACGACGGCAGAACCAAATCCTGGAAAAACATAGCAATTTATCAAATAATTTATTGGTTTGAGTCTATTTTAAGTGCTAAGTACGGTCCAAATAACAATAAATATTGACTACGTCAGTAAGTTTTTTTTTTATTTAATTATTTATTAATTTAGTTTATTAGTTTATAATTTAGTTAATTAAATAAAAAAATAGGAAAATATTGGAAAAATATTCAAAAAATCTGAAAAAATCAGAAAAAAATCAGAAAAAAATTGTATGTAATTTATTAATTATATTGGATATATTTTTTGTCTTTTTATTTGTTTATTCAGTACTTAATTAATTAGAAAAATAGATAATAAATTGTAAAATTATTTTAAAAATGCCGAAAAATAAGAAAAATTCATATGAAAATTTATATGTAATTAATTTAATTTGTTTATTTTTTTTGCTTTTAATAATTAAGATTTTGATAATTAAATATGGGGAAAATTAGAAAAATGATAATAATTGATGGTATTAATTTAAAATGTAGGTAAAAAATTGTTTAGAAGAGAGTCAATTCCTTTCTACTTCAGGTTAGCTTTTTTATATGTTTATTTTATTATTGTTTGAATAAAATTGTTTGTGAATTGCTTGTAGATTGATTGATGGATTGTAAAATTGTGAAATGCAATGATTGTAAAATTGTGAAATGCAATAATTGAATTATTGATTTATTGATACTTGTGAAATGGTTTGTGAAATGCAATGATTGTAAAATTGGAATGATTTATTCAAATTGGGTTGGGTTGGGTTCAAATTGGAATGAAATTGGGTTGGGTTGGGTACCTAAGTACGACAAACGCTTTGAAAAATATGAAGTTTGGCGCTATCACACCTAAGTACGAGATAGTCACACATTCGAAAAGTTTGGAGGTAGAAAAATATAAAATACGTTCTGAAAAATTCTAACAAAAATACTGAGCTGTTAATTGGCGGACGAATTTTACTAAACTTAAATTCCAAAATTTTTAGACGTACCATTTGTTCAAAACAAAAATGACAAAGGACCAAGATAGTCACACTTTGAACTGAAAAAACAGGTCTACATTCGAAAAGTTTGGCGCTACAAAAATATGAAATACGCTCTGAAAAATTCTAACAAAAATACTGAGCTGTTAATTGGCGGACGAATTTTCGTAAACTTAAATTTCAAAATTTTTAGGCATACCATTTGTTCAAAACAAAAATGACAAAGGACCAAGATAGTCACACTTTGAACTGAAAAAACAGGTCTACATTCGAAAAGTTTGGTGCTACAAAAATATGAAATACGCTCTGAAAAATTCTAACAAAAATACTGAGCTGTTAATTGGCAGACGAATTTTCGTAAACTTAAATTTCAAAATTTTTAGACGTACCATTTGTTCAAAACAAAAATGACAAAGGACCAAGATAGTCACACTTTGAACTGAAAAAACAGGTCTACATTCGAAAAGTTTGGCGCTACAAAAATATGAAATACGCTCTGAAAAATTCTAACAAAAATACTGAGCTGTTAATTGGCGGACGAATTTTCGTAAACTTAAATTTCAAAATTTTTAGGCATACCATTTGTTCAAAACAAAAATGACAAAGGACCAAGATAGTCACACTTTGAACTGAAAAAACAGCTCTACATTCGAAAAGTTTGGCGCTACAAAAATATGAAATACGCTCTGAAAAATTCTAACAAAAATATTGAGCTGTTAATTGGCGGACGAATTTTCGTAAACTTAAATTTCAAAATTTTTAGGCGTACCATTTGTTCAAAACAAAAATGACAAAGGACCAAGATAGTCACACAATCAAATCGATACTTTTTCTTTTTTTTTTTAATGTTTTCAATTTAAGTAAATTAATAATTATATTTTAATTAAAATTGTAAAATTAAATTAATAATTTATATTATTTTGTAAATTAAATTAAAGTAGTTAAAAAAATAATAGCTCAATCAAATTATATTAACTAAATGAAATTAAATTACATTAAGTCAAATTATTAAATAATGTTTAATGTCATTAAATTATATTAACTAAATGAAATTAAATTAAATTAAATTAAATTAATTTTTAATGTCATTAAATTCATGCAACTGATAAAGTCTGGAAAAGAACTGCAAAAGGACAGGCGTGCTCTGATAAAAGCTCAAAAGTATACTGATGCCTACCTAAGCACTGCAAAAGGACAGGCGTGCTCTGATAAAAGCTCAAAAGTATACTGATGCCTACCTAAGCAAAGCAAAAAGGACAAACGTATTCTGATAAAGTCTGAAAAGTATACTGATGCCTACCTAAGCTATGCAAAATGACAAACGTATTCTGATAAAGTCTGAAAAGATATGACATTATATTTATTAATTTTAAATAATTGCAACTCTAAAACTGATCTATAAAATTATTCTTCCTCAGCAAAAATATGTCACACCCACTCAATCCTTCTTCCTTCAACATTCACTACCATGGAGAAAGGAAATACCTCCGACAGTGAAGTGCGGGAATGGCCATCTACTCGACATGAGTACTTGCCAAATTACAAACATTCCCCTGCCAATCCAAATGAGATCGAAAAAGGAGATTATCATGCGATATGTAATAAATGTTACCGCAAATTCGACTACAATATCCATTCGCAATATGGTGGCGAGTGGCCATTATACACCCATTATCAGTGGCACATTCATGGTGGCCCAGAAAGAGACCGCAGGGAGAGATTGCGACATTACCTTACTAAACCTGAGTCGAGCAACTCTGAACTCTATAAAAAGTACTACACAGAACCTGAACCGATGCCGGAACTCAAACCGTGGAAACCAGATCCTACACCCATGATTGTTTACGAAAGCATATACGATTTTCGTGGAGACCACACAGTGAGTTGTACAAAGTGTGGTCAGGTTTTCAATTTCAAAGATACCATTTTGCGTGACCACTACGATGAACACAAGAAACAAGAAGAGAGGGATGAAATTGTACAGAGATTCAGAGTGAAAGAACAATGGTTCGAAAGGAGAAGAATGGAAGAAAAGGCCGCCGAAGAGAGCCGGAGGTTGCAACAAGAAAAAATTGGAAAAAAAATTAAGGAGAGCCTAATCAAGATCAAGAAGAGAGATGAACAACGCAAAATTGCAGTAGCTAGAATGGCTGAGATTGAGCAACAAGAAGCCGAGGCAGCTTTCTGGAACGAAGCCGCTCAATTCGCAGACAACCCGGCTGCGAATAATCAACAAGAAAATGATGACGTTTTTTGGAACGAAGCAGCTCAACTCGCCGACAACCATGGTGCCAGTAATCAACAAGAAATGAATGTGGAAGAAGATCAACCCTGGTGGGAGGAAATTCTGCAACATGTAGATGATCAAGATCTCTAAGTTTATTTATTACTTTGTTTTTAAGTACCCTGGTGTGTTCATTTATTTTAGTGTGCTAAATTATATTATGATTTTCATGTATTTTTCCCTTTCTTTTATTTTAGTATGCTAATCTATATTATGGTTACAAAATTCAATTCTTCTTCTAATGGTGAACATATACATAAAACAAAGTGAACATATAAACGATCTAAGTGAACACATACAAATAAATAAGTTCTATAAAAATAAATTATTACATAAATATTATGAATTACATGAAATAAATCTAATATATTATGTACTTAATTGAAATAAATGAAATAAATTATTATATAATAATTATTATATAAATGAAATAAATGAAATAAATTATTATATAATAATTATTACCATAAATAAATTATTACAAATGAAATAAATTATATAATAAATTATTACCATAAATAAATAAATTATTACCATAAATAAATTATTATATAATAATTATTATATAAATGAAATAAATGAAATAAATCTAATATATTATGTACTTATTATGTACAATATTTAACATAATTGAAAATTTTTAATATTAAAAATAAAACCATCCATATCAAATTAATATCAAAACTTTAAATATTAAAATATTATTCATATTAAAATATTATTCATAAAATAGAATTATATTATACTAACATTCTTCAAAATATATATTTAATTAATGTTTATAATATATTAATTTAATATTAAATTTTTATAATATATTAATTTAATATTAAAATTTTATATATTTAATTAATGTTTATAATAGAAGTAAAATAAAATATATTAATTTAATATCTTATCTTCAAAATATATTACTAAAATTTCATAATATATTAATTTAATATTAAAATTTCATATATTAAATTAATTTTTATAATAGAATTACAATAAAACCATGAAAAAGGCAAATTTGAGCAGTTACAGCACTGTTCGGAATCCTGGATTCCGATCTAACGTTAGATCGGATTCTAGGATTCCGATCTAACGTTAGATCGGAATCCAGGATTCCGATCTTGCGATACTATTTATATTAAACTGATTAAATTGATATTAATTTTATTGGATAATATTATTTTAATATTATTTTTTAAAATTTCGGTTGATATTGTCATTCATCTGACATGTCCGATAGTCAACAAAACTCTTGATTAGTAATTGTGATTATGATGACAAGGCCCAATTCAAAAATAACTTTCAGATCTGACCTAGTCTTACAGCCTCTTGGAAGTTGTTGACCGATGGAAAGTTTGAGAATAAATAGGATTGTTCCATAGGGTCAAGGCAAAGAGTATACAGAAAAAGAGCAGATGCATATGGCTTGCAAATCATTACCTTCAAATTAAACGCCTCAACTTGACATGTAAATCTAAACACCAACCCTATACTAAAAAAAAAAAAAAACAATATCACGAAGCCAATTATGATATACTTTGAAAGCTAGTTGTAACAGATAACACTTATCTAAAACCCTACTTTAGTCCCACGACAGAGAATTAAACTAAAACCCTACCTCTTATATATCTCCTCGTAGGCTAACGTTTCCAAATTTTGTTAAAGCTAGTTGTAACAGAGCACATATCTGAAGCTGGCTTAAGCATTCCTCGTAAGATAATCCAAATTTTCCACTAAAAAAAACCCCCATACCATAAACATATAATCAAAAAAAGATATTACAAAACATTATGAAGAGAACAGAACAAGTTCTATAGACTGCAATAACAAGAGAAGTACAATGGTAATTAATACGCGGAATATTTAAACTAAATCAATAGTTAATCCCTTAATCCCATGTAGAGGAACCACCAGTACCAATATCAGGCGGTGGAGAAAGCATTTTAATAGCTAAAGCGCCTGAAATAACTGTTTTACTTTTCTGTTTCTTATTCTTCTTGGTATGATCCACAACCAATGCCCCAGATAACTCCTCTTTACTTTTTCTCTTCTTATTGCTATTCAAATCATTGTAATGATCAGCTTCTGATAATATTACATCCAAAAAAGGTATGTCTGCGTCATCAATCTTTTCATTGTCATGCTTCTTTTCTTCATTTTTGGTACTTGTCTTTTTCTTCCTTTCATTTTTTGATTCTGTTGCATTGTTTAGTTCGGGATTTGAATTTTCATTTTCCTTTTTTGGGTCAGACTCAGCATTGCCACTTTTCTCCACCTTATGTTTCATTTTTGGTTCTTTTGGTGGATTGAGTTCAGGGGTCACATTTCGAGAGGTGCTCTTTGTGATGTTTAGCTCAATGGGCCTTGCATTGAATATGCGTAGGTTCGGTATCAACTTCTTCACCTGAAAATGAATACATGAAATACAATGAAAACTCAAGAAAGTTTCTGACAAACAAAGTCGAAAACACCAGAGAGGTAGGTAGGGAGGGAGGGAGAAACCTTATGGGCTAAATTATCCTTGTTAGAGATAGGATTTGCATGTAAGTTGAGATTCTTCAAATTTGGCAAGGCTGCTAGCACCTGAACCAAACAGAGTAATGAGATAAGCTTCACATACATTCTTAAGGAAAATGAGAGCAAATCACATATGTCCATGTAGTACCAAGAATATATCGGTATCCCCTTAAATCACGGATCCAAACAAGCCAAAATTTCACTTGAAACATCGATGAACCAGAAACCAACTTATCGGTAATTTTAAGAATCCAGTCTTGTTTGTTTTTATCTTTTCCCCAATATTAAATCGTCAATACAGTTTAACTCCCATGTAGCCTGATTTGAAGGAACAAAAGGGAAAGCTGAACGAACAACTGAAACTACGAGGCCATCCACATTCCAACTTCAAGCCGAGGTGTAAAAAAAAAAAGTTCTGATAGCATAATAATAGAATAGAGTTCTGCTGTATCTTCGGTCAGCTGCTGTTCCAACAACTATCCAGATACTTTTTCGTTAACAAAAATTACATCTGTTTTAAGTGAGAACACAATTATTAATAACAAACATGTTACAAAATCTACATAAGTGTAAACAAAAACTTCAGTTTTCATCGTTAACAGTGTGAAAATAATTATCAGATAAGTGTCTGTGTAGTTGTGGGACAAAAACTGTCTGGGCAGCTGAAGTTTTCTAACATCAATATCATCTTTGCAAGCTGTTCTCGGACTTGAGATGAATGAGGGAAAACAGCCACATGCAGTCAACTGATATCTATAGATAAAAGAATAGAAAAAAGAGGAAAACAAATGAAACCTTCACATCAGAGAATCTCTCAATAGAGTTGTTGCCCAGATCAAGAAGTTGAATCCTGGTGTTGCAGCTCAGCTCGTGCGGAATTGACTGCAGAATTCAACATTTTTTAAGAAATTAATATGGACCCATCAGAATGATAACAATGAGAGAATGCATCATATCAACTTGTTGGTAAAATCCTTGTGTTCCAGTGATCCATTACTCTAGTTGGCCATATCAATATGACATCACTTTGATACTCCTCTAAGTCAAACTTCTATAAAGTTGAGGAAACTTTTATTCTGTAAATTATAAGAAAGTTTGTTCTGTACTGAGAATACATGAATCCTTAAGGGACTAGCAGCCATACTGAAATATTGTTATGAGCAAGCCGTAGTTCCTTCAACTCCGTGCATGATACCAGTGAAGAACCAATGTTTTCGATTTGACAGCCAGAGAGCGATAGCTAAAAAATTTATCAAAAAAATAATAAAATAATAAAACAAAAATAAAAAAGGACTTGACAAAAATTGACAGTAAAGACATTCACTGTTTTTTATTCCCACCACCCTAAATTGATTTTGGCTCCAGTCTCTTGTATGCTTTATAATTGTGTGGAAATAAAAAGAATACAAGCACTTTCAAGCAGAAATTTGTTTTTATCTTACCAATTAATTATCATTTGGGTCAGTTGTAAACCATGGTTAATTTCAAGAGGATACAGCACCAAACTAGGTATAGTTAAGGACTATTAATTTCAAGGACCTATATTGAGGATTATTGCATCAAGGCTATATTGCACAGTTGAAGCTTCCATGCTGCTTAAATTAGGGTTAATCAGGTCTATCTTGTACAGTAATACAGTAAGGACTTCTGTGCATTTGAGTAGCTACAAGGTTTAGCAACCATATCTGAACTAGGATATTAAAAGTAGTTTTCATGTGAAAGAAGAGAGGAGAAACAGAATGCATACTTTAGTCATAGACTTTGAACCTGTCAATGCATCACCAATTTCAGAAATTGGATTGCGAGATAGAACTGTCGCCAAATTTCAAAACAGAAAAGCAATCAATAGATAAAAAAAAAATCCTAAATAGCAAAATATATATGATCATGTACTTTAAAATAACACTTTAAAAGTAAAAGAAAGCATGAAAAAGATAAATAAAATGCAACTTTTCATTGTAAAAGTGAAGAAACCAGAATACAAGTAAATTCTAGGTCAGGTAGGTAACAAGAGTTGGCCTGCTTGTACCAGTATTTAGGTCAACCAAGGTTTGGTTTAAAAACAACAATTTCTGCATCGTTCGAGCATTGTACATTCTGATTGACAAAAAAATTGTTACATATATTTTCTTCCATCGCCCTGACGCCCTTTATTTTATCAACTCAAAAAAAGTGATAATTTTTTAAGCTTCTGGATCAATAATTTCAAGGATATTATTTTATTTTAGAAAAAAAAAGACAATTAAATATTACACTTACCAAGTGTATTCAAGTGCTTAAGCTGCTCGAGCTTGCATATTGATAATATCTTGTTATCTACAAATCGAAATGCACACACACAGAGACAGGCAAAATAACATTTATCAGATAAATAAAACAAATCTATGTAATCAAATAGAGAAAAAGAAATAGAAAATTCAGAGTACGGCTAATAATATCTGAAGTTCTAACAATGATGAACTTAAAAATTAACATACCAGTTCCTTTTAACATCGCAGTCTGGTTTGAGTGTACTGCAGGGCATGGAACTCAAAAGTAATAAATGGGGTTATAATGGGTAGTGTTATTGGTTGTATATACATACTCAGGTCAGTATTGTGCTGGTCAGTTTTCATACAAGTAACCACAGATACCACAACTTGTGCTTTTCATCCATACCGCTTTTATTTTTTCATCACTTCATGTATGTATTTTTTGGGCTCTTTCATTTTTTTTCAAGGCTGGTTACTGTCGTATTTCCTTTTCCTCATTCTGCTTTTAATACTGTTGCCTTGTGATATAATTTGCATAAATATAAGACATTTTGACTGAGATTGCATTGAACACCAGAGCTTAATTGGTGCTAATTGGGGCTCCAAAAAACATACCATTAAGAATCAGTGCCCGCAAACTAGTAGCTGATCTAATCTCTTCCATGGATTTTAGTTTATTCTTCCCAGCATTTAGCACCTGTGCCATGGCAAGAGAGATTTGCAATTATGCAAAAAAATTATCGAGTAAATAGCAGATTTATTGGTGCAATTTCATTATGGTGGTTTTAACAGTACTGTTGTTTCTGTCTTCTTCTTTTACAGTTCAGAGAAATGATATATCAACATTTAATTACTAACAATAATTTGTGTTATATTTATATTTTTTGTGAATCTAGGATTTAAATGAGGTATCAGACAAATGAACCACCATTACACCAAAGTTGGCAAACTACAATTTCAAGCACCATCTACTTTCAAAACTTTGTGCATCTGAAAAGAATAGTTAAATAAATGAACAGAGACATATAACTTACAGTAAGATTTGAAAGTTTTTCAATCCCTTTTAAGCTCTCAATTTTATTTTCTGCCACAGAGAGCCATTTCAAACTTATACAGGAAGATAACCCCTGAATTCAAATTAACCAAAAGAAAAGGGTTAAGACTTAAGATTACATTAAGTCAACTCGATAAACTTGCCAGGTCTGGAAATTACCCAAATATACTGACAGGTGCCTCAAATACAAGCAAACCAAAGAAAATCTAAGAATGAGTTCCATGGTATAAGACCAGCTGCTGTGTCTGTGTCTGGCAGGATGAATTTTTGTTTAACTTGATTTTCTGAGGGTTATTTCTGAAAAGAATTTGGAGTGGGGTCACAATGATTAACAAATTTAAAAGGACACAATATGAAACTTCTCATATATCCATGTGGTTGTGCTGAGGTGCTTGCAAAAGCACTGGATTTCACACTTTTTGAGCCACTCGATGAGCATTGAGATAATGCGAGTTTCAAAAAGTGACAAATTTTGAGTGTAGACCCTTAAAAACACAAGATAGGCTACAAATTGTGAACATACTTTTTGCAATTACCCATTAAAAACCTCCAAATGCTGTTATATTAGACTCTTTGAGGTAGGCATTGAACTTGCAGTTGAAAAATTCAGTGATTGATAGAGAGAATGAGAAAGAGAGACCTCAAGAGAGGAGAGACAGTTAAAGCTGAGATCAACTCGCTCCAATTTAGCCAGATTGCTCAAGCATGACACCTAAAGATACGTCGCAATGTAATATTTCTCAGGAAATAAAGATTTGTGAAGAATGTATCAAATGTCAACCGACTTAACTTGCCGTTCGTCAGTACTCAGTACTATGCCAATGAAATTTAAGCTAACTAGTAAGAGAGCTTACGTCAGAAAGAGCTCGATGAGTGAGTTGAAGCGAAGTGACGCTACTCGCTTCGCCATTGTTGTCGCGCGCTATCTGCTCCAGTGTTAGCGGAGCCATTGACAGAGGGATAAAATGAGCCTTTTTTTTCTTTTTCTGTTTTTTGTGTTTTTGGGTTTCTCTTTCCCAAGCAACTAAGCAAGGGAGTAGCATAGCAAGAAGAGTAGATGAAGCCTCTAAACCCTAACTTCACGAGGATGAAATCCTCTGCGGGCCTTGCAGTGCACGTCTTTTATTTATTACCGTCCGATCAATAATGAATACTCCGTGATTAATCCCATAGACATCGAGATTCGTGCGATCCCTAAAAAATCTGCCCGTCGAAATTAGATCGGACGGCCAGAAGAAAAAAAAGTGCAGTGCGTGTTTCAGAAAAGACACGCAGAGGACGGGAGTGGAGCGGGCCAAATCTGAACCGTTAGCGCGGATCTCAAAGCTGGCCGCAGTGAATTACTTCAGGGACGGACTCCCTTGCCTGTTTGATCAGGAATTGTAATGGTCTGGGTCGAATCAAGTTTGTGAAGTGTTTGGTTTGTTTCATGATTTTTGGTCTCCCTGGTCTATGTTATTAGGACTAAAAATTGGGGTTCCATATTGTCCGTCATTTTACCATATATATATGTATATATATATTTTTTACTTTCAACATAGCTTTTTTTTTAAACTAAATCGGTCAAGTCTGTCAATTTAATTTTAAATTAATATGCATGAATATTATTCAGTCATGTTCAAATCTGTAACTTTTTTATTCAAGATGCATACTTTTTGCCACTAGATCAACAACTTATTTTTACTTTTAGTAACTCAAAATTTCAACTGATTTGAGCTATCAATCAAAAATTCAAAATCGTTCGTAATTTTAAAAGGATATTTTGACTTGTAAAAAATTTAGCCCTCCCGTCTGCGAGACGACTATGATGTTAATTTTTTTTGCATATGCTGTGCAAGTTTTCTAATTCTTATATTTCGCCACTCCCGTATTAAATATGCAAAAGAAACTGCTAACTAAAAAGAATATGAAAATACGACGCCCTTTCTTTTCTTATTTTTTACTCCCTCCTATTTCGGAATTGCTTAGGACCATCCTTCCGATTCTATCGTCCCATCATCCTCACGCATACGTAACTAACTCCAACAGCTCATCAAAAGAGAACCGCGGGTTACAGAGAATTTGGGGACATCGCTAAGGTGACTAATTTCCATACACATCATCATCCGCTTGATGCTTCTTGTCCAGATCTGCCCTTTTACTCTTCTTCGGAGCGGACGGACCCGCTTATAATGGGTACCGTGGGCGGAAGCTTCTTTTCTGCCTCTATCTGTTTCTACTGAGATTACCAATTCCAACGTACGGGACACCAAAGCGTGATTCTTTCCACTCTGCCACTATCTACACTACCACATTCGAGAAGAGATAGTGAGAAGGAATTCCATATAATCCACTTGTTTCCGTATGGAGCAATTGCATATTTGGTACTTTTCTTAAGCTTTCAAAAGATAGGAAAAACACCTAGTCCTTACTTCGCGAGGGGGTCCTTACCGTTGAAGTTAATATATTTAAATGTTGAAAACAATATCTTAATTGTTGAAGTTAATATATGTACTGTTGAAGTTATATATGTAATTGTTAAAGTTAATATGTTATATATGTAATTGTTAAAGTTAATATATATAACTGTTGAAGTTATATGTGTAACTGTTGAAGTTATATATGTAGCTGTTGAAATTATATATGTAACTATTGAAGTTAATATGTTATATATGTAACTGTTGAATTTAATATATATAACTGTTGAAGTTAATATATATAATTGTTGAACTAGGCATATTTAAATGTTGAAGGTAATATTTGAAGTGGGCAAATTTAAATTATTGAAGTTGACATATATATTAGCTTCAACAGTTATATATATTAACTTCAACAATTATAATCAATATATAGTGTCTGTGAGAGAGGGGAGGGGGAGGGGGAGCGTACGCGGGAGGAATGGGAGGGGGGACGAGCGTACGCAGCAGGGAGAAAAACAGAGTGATTTCCAAAAATAAAAATCGCGTAGAGCCAAAAATAGAAAAATGCGTGGGGATGATGGGGATGATGAATATCGGGGATAATCCTTATCACCCCCGCTCCTATTTTATTATTACTATTTTTTGCAACTAAAATGAGAAAAATATGATCCAGACTAATCCTAAGGAGCAAGATTCCGCTACCAACATTTTGGTTGCCCTCAAATGCCAACATTTTACTATTAAGTTATTTTTTCAAATTTTAAAATACAAACGTTAAATCCAAACCGTTGATCTTATTTAGTTTAACGAGCGATGCGTTTTCATATAAGTTTTGTAAAATTTGGAATTTATTTGATACTCGATCAAAGGCTAAAAGATGAACGTATTAGAACGAATCTATCACGGTTAACAAGGTTCGTTTGTTTTTCTATCTATTGATCGAGTATCAAATAAATTTCAAATTTTACAAAACTTATATGAAAACGTATCGCTCGTTAAACTAAATAAGATCAACGGTTTGGATTCAATGCTTGAATTTTAAAATTTGAAAAAAATAACTTAATAGTAAAATGTTGGCATTTGGAGACAATCAAAATGTTGGTAGCGGAATCTTGCTCAATCCTAAGATAACCACGAACATTAAGTACATAAACTGGTGAGTAGACGTATAAAGTACTAGCAAACGTAGCCAACCAAATGGATGGGTAAATTACAAATGAGAAAATTTTACATCTATTATATTTTCAAAATGAAAAATAATTATTATTTTAATAAAAGTAGATAAATAGTAGGGACATTACAATCGAAAAAAAAAGGTCAAGCTAACGTCTAATTAAACGGATGAATAGACCTTTAAGAAGAAAATGATAATTTTATAAGAGGAGAGACTCACTGTTGATTAACTGAGCTGTTCTATATGTTTTCATGTTTGTTTCAATTGCATACATATATATATAATAAAATGAAATTGTAGAATTTCAGCAGAATTCTGTAATTATTGAAAGATAGATTAAATAATAAAAAATTGGACGCTAATCTTTTTAGCCACCGATGCATATCAAAATGAAAGTCCCAAATGATGCAATATTTTATGTGTGCAGTGCAGTGTATATAATACATATAACACTCAATTATCTATTTTTACTAATCCATAACTTAAAATAGTCAATTAAAAATTTACTTTTAGTAATACCTATTTGACACTAAAATATTAACATTATACCCCTCCTCATTATTTAATTCGCAATCAAGTACCACATCCGTTCCGAGGCGAAATCAGGTTCGATCCGTATATAGAGAAGCGGAACAGGCACAAAAAAGCACTAATTGCTTTTGACAACAACATTTTAATTTTTAATTTTTATCCGAATGACTAAACTATCCCTTAAGACTTAGAATCACGAGGGTAGTTCAGTCATTTAGAAAAATATTATGTCGCAAAGAGGCAAAATTCCGGTTGTCAACAGCAGTTCCCAAAACAAATAATTTCCTCTCTCTTTCTCTCTCTCAAAATTCCCCACCGAAACCGAAGGCAGTGCGACTGCGAGGGTTGTCTCTCGCACACACAGTCGTGAGTCGACAGTCGACACAACCCTCTCCTTACTCCTCCCTGCGCTCTCGCTCTGCGCTGATCCAGCCATGGTGATGACAGTGGAAGGTGAGTTTCGTTCCTCAATTTGTGCTTTTAATATGATCAATCACAGATCGATTCTCTCAATAAGATCGATTTTGGTGGAATCGGTGCTGATTAATCATAAACGGTTTGGTGCTTGTAGTATCTTGTTGGATCTAGAAACCTAGTTGAATTCATGATTCAACGGATGCCAATTTCCTGTGAAAATAGCTCACAAATTTGTTCTCAATAATTCTACATAAAGTTTGCCACTGATAATTCTGAAAAAGGAACTCTTATTAATGCTGATTTTCCCATGATGATTAAATTATTAAATATATGTTATTTTAGTTCAGTTTCCAGTAGATTATAAACTTTCACAACTGCAACAATTGCATATCAACTTGTGTCAACTATATGGCGCTATGCTGCTTAGCTCCTCCACTTTTTGATGTTTTAATTTTCAAATAGTGTTATTTATCTCCAAATTCAAGTTCACCGACAGTATTCAAAATCTTAAATTTAGGTGTTATACAAGTCATTTCTCATTTTTAATGCTATATTTTTAATTTAAGGTGTTAGAGTGTAGTTTAATTGAGCCTTTATCAGTAACCAATGGAACGATACCAGTTTTGTTTTCTGCTGAGATGAACTCCCCAGTACCTGCTGCTGCCATTTCCAATTACAGTTATTAACTGCTCGATACTAATATTTCACGGTCTTAATTCATGTTCTCTTTCTATTCGTTTATGTGGAATGGCGGTGCTGTTAACTCATTGAACTTGGATCATCTTCGATGCAGTGTAAGTTCAAACAATTCTTTCATATATAGAGAAGTTTTACTATGTAGACCATTACAGTTCTAACTGTGCCTGAAGTTTCCAGTGAAAACCTCCCTCTCCCTTCAAAGAGGGAAAAGTATAATCCCAGACCTCTGTTAATTTTGATCGGCCGACATCACTACATATTTGACACTAAATGACTAAAATATCACAGGCATAATACTGTACTGAATATTTATTATGGATTTTATTATTTTGGGCATTGTTTCATTGTATGACAGAAAAATGAATACTTGCACAAGCTGACAATTGTTCAAAGCCTGTACAGTTTGTTTTCAGATAATTCTTTTATTTATATGTTTCAACCATTGTTTTTGGTGGGTAAACAGGCTTGCTGGGCTAGCATTTATGTTCTCCACTAGCATTTTATTGCAAATTCTGGTAGGAACATCATTTCTTTACTTTTTTTTTTAATTTTATGAGTAAATTACACAAATAAAGTTAAAGTTGTCATCCAGTTTACATTTTGGTCCTTAAATGTTTTAGAGTTATTGTTTTGGTCTTTATTTTTTACAATTTATACCAAATTGGCCTAGTATTTAACATTCATTAGAAGTAATATATTTATCTATTTTGATATCAGTTTAGCAATTGCAACTAGCATGATGTAGTGGCACCAGAAATACAAGTAATAAGAATATTTTAATGTTAATTAAATATCCATATCATCATATGTATTAAACAAATGCATACTAGCATTAATGCATTGGACAGAGTAATTAATCATCAATAGTGTTTACATACATTTCAGCATAAGCTATCTCTTTGACATGGATGCTAACTTGGATCACCTAGTTTTTTGAGTGGTGATAATTGATAAAGATATAGAACCAATTTGGTATAAATTTTAAAAACTTTGAAGGACCAAACAATGGTAACTGGGTGATACTTTGAGGACTATTTATACAATATGCTCTTATTTTATCTATGCTTGTTCGTATTTTGTGTTCTCTTCCCAATGCCTATTCCTGGACTTACCTTCATTGGGAACTTTCTCTCCACTAAAACAGGGTTAATAATATTGGATATTTTCTTAAAACAAAGTCACGTGCGCTGTTTGTTTTCATTTCATTTCATTTGGTCAATGAGTTAGAAAGGAGGGTTCAGTTGGGTGTTTCTTTGACAGACAGCTGGGGCATGGGTAATTTTTCAGGCTTTGTAGGGGCATGAGCGAAAAGCTTTTATGATTAAATTGACCAAAATATCTTTGATGCTATTGTTGTAGGCATGTGCTTTGTACAGCAATTGGTGGCCTATGTTATCTGGTTAGTTTTCAACTTCGCTTCAGATATTTTCCAGAGTATTGTTAATAAAAATCCATCAATATCCCCACTAACCATATTGATAAGACATCAGTGTTAATAAACCAGAGACCATATATACATATTTATGAAGTTACTTGTGGAATTTTATAATTTGGATACTCTTGTTATTTCTCTGCAACTGATTAAATTCCTTTCAGGAGATTTTTTACGTAAACTTTGAAATTTTTTAGTTCGGAAGCTCAAATCCTAATTTTTAGGATTCTTCTCTTCTTCACAATGAAATAATATTATTACGCATACAGACACAGTTTATATTGTGTAAGAAAATGCAGAATTTTATTTTTACTTGTTCTTCTAATTGGTTATTACTTGATTGCATTTGTTAGCTCTTATGTATGTCGTGGTACCTATGCCCTGTCTGTTTTTTGGAGGCGGGTCCACCAGCTTTCTCACAAGCAGAGAGAGTAATGGGTCAGTTCTATTTTTCCTATTTATTCTAACTGGTTTTTTTTCCTTTGTTTGTTGCATTTTATTTTTCACCTATTTCAGTCTTCTAAGACTTGACTATATTTTAAGCAAAAACCAAACCCTGCTAAGACTTGATTGGCATCCTATTTGGTAGCTTCTCTCAATTAATCCTGAGTTTAGTCTAGCTCACCTCAATTAACACTAACTGCTGCATAATTTGGCGGCTTGGTATGGTGCTACTTCAGTTCTGAATTGTTTCCTTAGATGGTCATTAGCTTTAGTTTAGTAAATAATCTTTAACTTAATTCAAATTTGCTCTAATTAAGCCTCAACTCTGTGAGTTTGTCTTAACTAAGCACGATTTACTCTTGAGTGGTGTAATTAAACACCAAGCTAGCCCAGAAAAGAAAAAACTAAAAATGGAAACAAGTTGCTTACTGTTCTGACAATACACGGACAATACATACTGGTAGTAATTGACCAGATAGACATGTCCCAGCCGTACTTGTACTTATGCCCTTCATTGCTGTGTATTATGTGCTATCTTACTTGAGTTACGGATGCATGTTTTTTGGTACATATATTTGTTCTGGTACCCATGATTGTTACTCATACTAGACCGATACTACTAGCACGTAGCAGTGTTGATGTCTGTACCAGTTCTTAGAAATGAAGATGGCAAATTATTGTTCCTGTCCTCTGTGACTAGGTATTGTTAAGAAGTAAAAAGTCACCCTTGCTTTTTTCATTTGTCAGGTGGATAAATGGTGCAAAGTTTCTGACAGGTTTTTCAGCAGTTGGTAGTATAGCAATACCAGCCATATTACATCATGCTAACCTGATTGAGGCGGGTGCAATGTGGATCGCCTTCACCTCATTTTTTGTCCTTGTTTGTACTGTTTTGTGTTACCACCGTGCCAACCTCGATGAGGATTGGTAAATATATAGGAACTATAGGTGACAATCTGGAAAGTTGTGAAATAGGTGTTCATGTAGAGAGATATGTTAAGGGTGCTATTTTTTTTAACATGTTTGATTTGTACTGTTTTAACTCTGATGAGGATTTGGTAACAAAACGTTAAAAGAAACAAGAGGAGCTCGAGTTAAAACAGGAGTTTGCTGTCGATTAAAGGTTGTCCTAGTGCTGGCTATTTGACACAGTATTATTTGTAGAGCACCAGATTACTTGAAAAAATGGATTATTGTCCATAGATACAGAAGTCAATGGTACATAGAGAGAGACGCGATTTCCTCAATTGAAAACTAACAATTAAACAAGATCCTTTCCGTATATATCCTAAGCAAACGCGCTTTTAAGCATTACCATGTTCAACTTTGGATATTCATGTTCTTGAATTGCACCAATCCCAAGTAAGAAGATTCGATCAATGACCGCTCGATGGTAATTCAGCACCAAAGATTTCAGACTTATGCAATGATCCCTTAGCATCAAAGATTTTGTACTGAAAATCTTAGCAAAAAAAGGTAGCAGCTCCAACAGAGGCCATAACACAACATAAGTATCAATGGCTCCGTTTGGATAGGTGTGGGAAGAAGGGAAGAAGTGGAAAGAAGTATTGGGAAGTGTGTAACTTTGTAAAAAGTTTAGATTGTTTATAATTTTTTTTCTTCCCTTCGTCCTTCTTCTTACTTCTCAACGCATCCGAACAGAACCAATAGTAGAAATGTTGTATTTTAAATCACGACATACTCGGCCCTCAAAAAAAAAAGAAAAAAATAATCACCACACTCGTGTGCGTAGGGACATATTTCAATAGAGACTATGAGTCTAGAAGGGATTATATCCCTCAAGGATTTTGAATGCATTGTAGGAACTTGGATAACTAAAATAACTTACAATTTACTAATTTAGCCACCCAGATTCTCTAATTTCACATTTAATTGATTAGTCTTCGAAGAAACTTTTGCTAGTGCACATAACAGCCCCCAAGATTTTGATCATCCCCCGCCAATGATTGTAGCTGTAGGGGAATTAAAGAATGTTTTGTTCGTTCCGTACATGGGAACCCAAATCCCCCCCCAACAATAGCACTGGAATGTTTGATGAGAGCAAATGAAAAAAAAAAAAAAAATTGTAGAACGACAGTTTAAGAGCAGCGAATAACATGGGAAAAAGAAATTTGCAATTACTATTAAAAACCTCATGTACAATAGATTATTCTAAAAAAATGGGTTTCACGAAAATTATGCTATAATGCATTTCACGAAACGCCACTAACGAGGATTTGTGATTCACTTCTAGCTTGAGGCGAAACAGCAAATTGCGCTAGATCTACAATTGATAGTGGGAAGGACTAAATTACAACTCAGCTTTGACCTTCAATTCTCTATGCAGTTCATTTCTGGTCACGTTACCAATAAGAGTCCCCACTTTCTCCCCCATTATGGCTTTTGCAATATTTCCTGGATTTTGCAAGTTGAAGACCACTACTGCAATTATTCAAAAAAAAAAAAAAATGTCAAGCAAATTATTCAAATTTTGCTCTAATGATATTTTATTGAGAACCTTAGCTCCAATTGACCATAATTATTCAATTGTGCACCCAACTAGTAAAAATAAAGGACTGCCATCTTTTCAAAACCAGAATAAATGGACCAAGATCCGTTTTTCCCACTTAAGCTGCAAATTATTCTAAACCATCATATGAGCAACTAAATCTCCATTTAAGACATTTTAGCCTCAATTAATCCTTTATTATCCAACAAGCATTGCCTGAACCTAAATTTGCCTCACATAATATGACAGTGCAATCGTTTTTAATTAGAATTAACAAATTAATAGGCAGGATTGGGAACTTTCAGATATATAGGTTTTACCGGGGATGTTGTTTTCCTGGCAGAGGGTGATGGCAGTCATGTCCATGACAGAAAGGTCCTTTGAAGTGACCTCATGATAGCTCAGTGTATCCAGAAGGCGTGCATCAGGGTTTTGTTTTGGGTCTGCGTCATATACTCCATCCACGTTTGTTGCCTTTAATACCACCTCTGCATTTACTGGTTTTGGTTTTCCATGCAATAGCATGTTAGTCTCTACTTACATGATATTTGTTAAATGAATATAATAGCTTTTCAGGGTAGTATTCCCATATTTGGCATGGAACATGAGATTTATTTCATGCAAAGGTGTAAGTAACCAGGCCCAAACCAATCAGAACAATAATATGGTACTTGTATATACAGGTCGGTGTTAATGGTAAAAAGCATAGCTGTATAGTGCCCAAAAGACAACAGGTAGAAAAGTAGCAGCATGGCAGTAGGGAACAATGCAATTCCAAAGAAAAGTAAAACAAGAAAGCTAAACATACTCTCAGCACAACGGAGGGCTGCAGCAGTGTCCGTGGTGAAGAACGGGTTGCCAGTACCAGCAGCAAAGATGACAACTCTTCCCTTCTCCAGATGCCTGACAGCACGGCGGCGAATGTATGGCTCTGCCACCTCAGACATCCTGAAAGCTGTCTGCACCCTCGTCGGCACACCTATGCTCTCCATTGTCGCTTGTAGGAATATCGCATTCATTACTGTTGCCAACATCCTGCAATGCAAAAATAGATTCATAGTCTTGGTATAGTATATTCTTATTATGTGTTCATCAGTCCTTGTATCAATAACAAATTATATAATTTCTCCAAACTCCAAAATATAAGTGTAATATATCAGACCCAATATAATCAGCAGAGGAGCGATCAAGACCACTACAACCAGCCCAGGAAGCCCCACGAAATATATTACCTCCGCCTACTACGATTGCCACCTGAAATATTTTAATGAAAAAATTGTTAAATTGGCTTAGCAAGATTTATCCATTCATTTATTTAAAAAGAATGGATCCAATAACAACTTCCAGATGTACCCAGTCTTACCCTAAAGTCTGAATCGGACATAAGTTGCTTTTCTGGACAGATCAGATTTAGAAACTCTCTCTCTCTCTCATGTCTCTTATTTTTCTCCCATCTTTCTGACTTTCTTCCCAAGCAAAACAATAAACAGAGAAAAGCAAAGATGTTCTGATTACTAAGAGGGAATGGATATGGTACCTCTATACCGAGTCTAGTTACTGAAGCAACCTCTCTAGCAATTGCCATTGTTATCTGCACCACAGATATTGAACAAAATTATAAATTAATAAATTTCATTTCAGGTCTCAGGCAGGTACATATGAAAGTAACCAGACAGGTGTGAGTGACATCATTTCCAAAAATTATGCAGGTACATACTAAATTAACAATTGCCATTGTGAGTGACATCTTTTCCAAAGAAAGATTTAAAAGTTAGTCAAATTGATACAGGTGTACCAGTTTTATCATTGACAACCTTTGGATCAATATTTTCTGTGTGGTCGCCAGCAAGGGCTTCTCCACTGACTTTTAGCAATACTCTCTGCCATTTATGTTCTGATTTTACCCTCGGCTTTTCTACCATTGAAACTCCAAGACATGACATTGGTGTCATCTGTGATCTATAATAAACAATTCTACAAATGTAAGTGAAAATGAAAGAAACAAACAATAGATGTTGGTACTATTTTGATTTTTCAAGTTCAGGTACGTTGGAATTCAGAACAGGGGATCCAATAGAGGAATTATAAGCTCAATGAGCTTTTCTTTTCCAAGGATATTTTTGGAAAGCTGGGTTTAACTGTGTCAAAACTGTACCATCTGCAACAAGTATCTGTGTGCATTAATACAGTACTGAACCTATCTCCTAAAAGAGAAGAAATTACCTAACATTAGGAGAATCAGAGAAAGGGCCTGAATTGGAAGAAGAGCAGAGGCAAGGGTTTAAGCGACTTGAGCTCGAGGTTACCAATGGCGGGGCTGTAAGTCCGACTGGTGGCGAGGAGACAGAAAGAGAAGATGAGGCGGAGGCTGAGGAGAAGATACGAAGAGAAGGAAGAGATGAAGAGAGAGAAAGAGAGATAGCCATTGGAGAGTAGAGCGCTTGACTGCTCTCTCTCTTTCTGTGTCCTTCGCAAGTGCACAGGCACAACTGCACAAGAGGAGAAAAATATCGGAAAGGTTTTTGACAAGTAATCACTCAGCGTCAGCGACGATATCTTAATAAGATAATTACATGGAATCACATCCTCTGCCTGCCTTTTAAGGTAGGCAGGGTGCTCACTTTAGATCCGAACCGTTAGATCTAATCTCAACGGTTAAGGGAGCCCCGTGCATGTAACCAGATTGATAGGCCCGAAAAATTTTAACCGTCGAAATTAGATCGAACGGTTCAGATCTAAAGTGAGCACCCTGCCTACCTTAAAAGGTAGGCAGAGGATACGGACCCTAATTACATTCCGCCTTGAATTGAAAAGTTCGATCTCGTAAAATCCCATTAGGCCCAATGAGGCCCAAAATGACCCAAAAGATGTATCAGTAAGCTTTGGAATTACATCGGGCCTTCAAATTATAGGCTGGGTCTGAACGGAGACAAACGGACCAGATTCACAATTCTACTTTTTTTTTTATGGGTCTTTTTCTATTTTTCTATCTTAGGTCTTTCTCTTTCACGGTTCTTTTACTTTAGAGATTCTTATTATTAATTCATCATATTTTGTGTTTTTGTTATGAAATAGGAAACGTCTATTGACCATTTAATAATTAATGTGTACAATCATGTAAAGTAGGTTAAATTAAAATTTTGAAAAGTATTTTATTAATCAAAATAATTAACTCAACTTAAATGAAAAACAAGAAGCCTAATTATTCTCTGTTACAGATTGCAAAGCATCACAACTTACCAGTTACCATATATCAAGAAACTAAAAAAGGAAAACAAAATGTATACATTTTAACCGTAGAAGGATTATTTGGTCTACTTAACTAAACATTATTAACCTATAAAAGAAGACCACCTATACATGCAAGACATTGCTCGAATTTAGTCAACTTATGCTCAAAAAAAAAAAAATAGTCAACTTCTATCATCATTTATACCCTGCTGTAACCCAAACTCATCAAAAGCATCGACATCTGAAAATCAATATCTCCGAACTTGTCAGTAAAATAAGGCTCAACAAGTACATCTAGCCTAGAACTTTTGAAAGAGAAAATTCAAGGAATACCTTCGATGATATATCTCCACCTAGCAAGCAAGAAAAACAACTTGCTTCCACTAAAACTGGGCAAAAAAAAAAAAAAAAAAAAAAAACTTCTCCACAGGTAGCAGTTGACTTCAAATGACACTAAACTACTATTTATTCTCCATAATTAATACATAACTATGAAACTATCAGCCTATGAGGTAACTTCCGAAGAAAAAAAAACATGCCAAGGTTGAAAGGATATTTACAAATTACACTCATTTATAATGTTCAACTTAATGGCTGGCACTGAGATTGAGTCAAATGACCTTCTGAAATATTGTAGGATGAACTGCTCATGATGCTGGGCTGAACATACCCCACAAGTAGCATCTCCCTTGAAACCCTATATTTAAACAAAAGAATTAGAGAGAGGGTAGAGAGGGGCTTGAGACCATTCCTATGGTAGCTGACTGGTACAGTACTAGTTACCAGCTCATGGTAAACTTTTCGTAGCAAAAAACATATGTAACCAAGTATTATAATCAAACTGACCAGTATGTACAATCTGAGCACCTTACAGACAATTGCAAGAATGATCAAAGCATGAATTCAACCAGAATTTCCTTTCAAACTGAAATTATAAGAGCTATGGGCAAGACGAGATTTAGTAGCTATGGTGTTAGATCTCTCCCATACATCTTGCCTCAATTCTAAATTAAACTTCAATTTAGTCTGAAAATTTACTGTAAATTATGTAACAAAGCACAAAGATTTTCATAATAATATGAAAAATGGCAATAAGGCAGGTGCTTCTATCAGAATATAATTACTTCGGGATGGCTCAGGAAATGTGAAAGAGGACAAAATGTGAAGCTCAATGTCATCAATCTTGAATTTTAGCACATGATTTCCTTTTAACATATCTTGTATTACAGCATCTACCACCTCCTCGGCCCTAAAATTACAAAAAAAAAAATTAAGAAATCATTAATAGTGACCAAATATCTTCCACATAATGTCCTACATAAGCGAGGAAATAGAATAGTGCTTGTGTATTTTGAAAAAAAAAACAGGGCATGTTCAGATGGCATACATCTTTATAGATGTTTCTCAGGTTGAAGGTAGGTGTTTGAGATTTTAAAGAAAAGTAAAGATACAACGTTCTTCAGCAACAACTAGAAATGGAAGTCCCTATATCATCAAACTGCACATAGCACCACATTTATCATAATATCCAAATGAGCCCATTCTTAATCTTGAGATTCGTCCAATATATCCTCAAATTATTTTGGTGATAAAGATGTAGAACTAATACAAGTGTGGAAAACTATTTGTAAATTTGCATTTCTTAATAGATCAAGAAGCTTTTTTTTTTTTTTTTTTGCAGACAATGCCAATGTTTTGGAAATAAGTAGAGCATACGGTCCACCACACTTAAATTATGAAAAGCAACAAAAGTTTCTGGTCTCATTACATAACCAAATGAAATTGAAACATAAAGCAACAAAGTATAGTTCGGCACTGGTACCAGCAATAGATACCAGTGCAGACAATGCCAATGTATGGACTCTTTCCCAACTTTCCCATTAAAAAAGGTTTAACAAGATTTCATTGTAACATGAATCACAGAAAATCATAGGGGGAAAAACAAGAGATCAATGTGGCATAATTTACCATGAAGGAAGAAGGTATCCAGAAGATATTTTGCAGCATTACAGACTACACTACAATGATAATTTCTGGTATTGGTAAGAAAATTACAGAAATGTCCTTATGGTTTCGATTATTTGGAAGAAAAGAGCAGCAAGTTTTAGCAAATAATGACACCGCAATTCCTAATATGCAAAATTTCAACTAAAATGAAAGAAAATTACAAGGCACCTTCGACCCCAGGGGAAGAAAAAAAGATCCACATGGTGACCAGTCAGGGCTATGGTCTTGAATCTGCAGGGAAAAGAAACCTTCTCCAGCAACATCACCTGAGGCAGGGATCTCGAAACATCTTTATGTTGCACACGAATCATGGTTGATGTGTGGCCGACTAGTGGAAGCAACCCTGTTCCCTCAATATTAAACCACCCGCTGCAATAAATTATTGAAAATGCAAAAAATGAGGATCTGATTGCACAAACCCAAACTAAAAACAGATGCACATAAGATGGATCCTCGTATAAAAAGTAAGACGGAAGAATGAACTTAAGCATACTTGAGTCAATTCTGCAATAAAAACAAATATTGAGACATACAAGTACTGGCCCATACTCATGTGTGCATGTGCAGCTCAGTGAATTTGTTCCTCCCTCCCTCTTTTCCCAGACCTACTAATATAGAGAAAGTCCTCCCTTGACACACAAGAGAGTGCAGTAGTATAGTCTATTATTCTTGTTCTAAGTTTAAGACTACAAATAAATGAAGATAAGAACTGACATGAAAACATACTTCCAAACAAAATCAAAAAGGGATTGCACCGGCACGTATCCAAAATTGGTAACTTTTGGTTCCGGACTCTGTCTGTGAATTAGGTCCATGGATTTCCCCATGAGATCACCATTACTTCTCTCGAGAAATTCTGGGCATCGGTCCACATCTTCTGGCTCTACATCCTGGCTTCTACGAATTCTAAGGTCATGAACATTGTTTGCAGCTCTAGGTTGTTGAACCTCATCCACAGCATCCGTCTTCAGACTATTATCAATCTCGCAAGATCTCAGGTCATGAGTTTCTTGTTCAGTTCCATTCTTGATCATGTGCGTGGGCTCTGACTGTGCACTAATATGGGCTTTATTAGATCTTGGTCCAGATAATAATGTTAGTGCATTCCAAGGTCGGTGAACTGACTTCACAGGTGCTTTCCATGTTAAAGAAATCTTTTTATTCATTCCACCAACCTGAGCATCACCAACTTTAGCATCCTCATTACATTTAGCAGGATTACTTTTGTCACTTTTAACAAGTCTATCAGCATAAACAGCTGAGTTGGTTCTATCAAGTTGGGCATCTTGATTAAACATACTTTTGTCATTTTCCTCAGCTAGGAGTCCAAGTGTTGTGCTTTGAATATTTTTACAAGATAATAGATTAGATGAGTTTTGCACATCACTTAATTTGTGGACTAGATTCACATGTTCTGATGATCTTCCAGACACTGTGCACTGATGGTGAGCCCCCTGCACCTGGTCGTCATTTGACTTGTCCCTGACATCAAAGTCACTTTCTACCAATAAGGCAGAAATTGGTGCAGGTCCTGCTGTTACAACAGAGACATTCTTGTCAGATTGACAAGCCTGGATCTCACTAGGGTTATTTTTGTCATTTCCAACGATACAGATTTCTTCTATAGAGTCAATTTTGTCATTAAGGATAACTTCACCAGGACCACTATTGTGATTCTGGCCAACAAGAGAACATCCAATTTTAGCGTCTGAGGTATCCCTCATCAGGAATTCATTGTCCTTTACTGCGGCACAAATTTTCCCATCAGGGGAAGTTCTATTGTACCTGGCAGCCCATTTTCCTTCAGAAGATGCATTTGCAGTGCATCTACCTGCCTGCAGCTGATACCTGGCCAGGGTATTCTCATCTCTTCCATCAACATGGGTTTCTCTCATGTAAGCTGCTTCGATGCTATCAACAACTTGACTTTCTTGAATGGCAATTGCCTCAGTATTTTGATTGTCTGGACCATCCCTAAAAGGAGTATTGTGTTCAAGTATATCAGAATGTGCATCTTCATCTGAAGCATTGTTCTCAACTTCTGGAACAAGAGCAACATTGCTGTCCCTAACTGCAGCAGAAAGTGCATTTTGGTCATTTTGATATACCCTAAGATCTGCGGTGAGGACATTTGTGCCATCAAAATTGGCCAGCGCATCACCTTTGAGAGTAGTTTTGTCATTTTCAACCACCCGATTTTCTCCTGTTGAAGCACCTAAGTAATTATCTTCAACAGTTTCACCTTGGTTATTTTGATCAGCCTGAGGATCTCTAACAAGATAACTCTCATTAATTTGATGGATCCTAACATCTGTAGCAGTTTTTTGGTGAGTTGGATAAGGGTGAGTGTATCCAACAGGGTTCTTGTCATCAATTGCTGTGACATAAGTATCTGTTATGGGAGAATTGTCTCTTTCCAAGACATTTGCTTTTAGAAGCAGTTCACCCTTAGTTATCACAGTTTTTCTCCTGCACTCTCCCTTTACATTACAAGATGGGATTTTTTGTTCAATTTGAACAGCTCTCTTTGTATTAATGCTGTAATCTTGAATTTCTTCAGTCACAGCTTCTCCCACTCTAGCTTTTCTTCCTGCTGTGTACAATTTCTTATTACTGTCTACATTATTTGCATCACTTTTAGGCAATAGACCCGTTTCCACCTTGGTTTCATGTTGGTTATTGTTATCCAAATGGTGACCTTTCTCCTTTCTTCTCTTCCTGATCACTTTGACTCCTGAGTTTTCCTCAAGTCCCTTTATGCTCCAGCCTTGTGAGTCTGAACTAAGTGTAGGGGTAGTGTTCGTTACATTCTCTTCTCTTACCACCAAAAAGGTATTTCCATTATTCTGACAAAAATCCTCCTCTTTATCTCTCTTTCTTTTTGCACCAAATTCATTTATCCCAACATCTTTAATCACTTTTTTGCATTGTTCTACACGATTGGTGTTGGCTTTGCAATCTTCGCAGGACCATTCTATTTCTCCAGTGTAACATACCAATTTCATGCAATACCTAATAAAAGACATATGAAATTAAAATGACAACAACAATAGCAGCAACAGCAATGTTGTTAGTGGTAGAACCAGAGAAGAAGCAGAAGCAACTGGTAAGATAGAATACAGTGGAGAAGAGAAATATTCTTTTGACAAAGAGTAATAGTTTCTTGGTCATGATAGGCTGCAACAGCATAAATGGACACTAGGTTGATTAATTAAATGAAGAGAAACAAACGTTTGCATGTCCCTGGATTATACGGACTTTCAGAACACCAAGTCAGTTTCTACTTTATATGGACTTTCAGAAGTGAATATCAAGAGTATAGACTGTGTTTTCCCTTTATCCACATAAGTACAAGAAATCACAAAATTTCCTTATGAAACGTATGTGAGCACATTTTCTGTATTTATCGATCCAGCGTATCCAAAACTTAGAATAAATATTACACGTTTACATCCGATACGCAAACAGAAAGAATGAATTCCAAATTTCTTAACGAAGAGTTTAAAAAGAAATGTACCGGTGAACAGCCAATCCCTTGCATGTACTACAAACCACACGCAAAAATGCCCAACCTCTATCTCCACATGTGTAGCAAATTTCATCCTACAGTTGATCACCGTGCTTGTTGTTAGATTAAAAATGTAAACAGCTGAAGGAAGGATCAGTGATGTTGAGAGTTATACCATACAGTATGATTAATCTGGGTGCTTTTGGAACATTTCAAGGTTCTTCTTTTGTAAATTTGGCAATGTATGTTGATCATAATTAATCTCCATGTTCCTGTGATATCTCTCTCTAAAGGGTTCTACTCTAAAACCCTCCTCTGTACTCTCTCTCTTGTATATTGTATCAAAATTATACACCAAAACCACAAAATTATCCACAATTACCTAATTCGCTCAAATTACTCAAATTAAAATTTCCCCCAAATGCATGATCAATCCAGCCAAATTTTTTTTTAACAAACTCCCTCCAGTGATTTTTCTAAGGATTATCAACCCTCCTAAACCCTAAATGCAGCACTACTATATAATTTCTTGCTTTGAGATGTGAGATGTCAAAATATATAATTTCGTAGCATTAGTTAGGTTTTCTCCTACATTTCCATTTCCAACAAAGGGGGAAAAACGAAAAAAAGAAAAGAAAAACCCTTCAGAGTTTGAATGGGGTTTCCATAAATTATTATTATCAAAACAAATAAAACCAATTTAAGCGCATTAAACTTCGGAGATACATCAACTCCGAAACCCCATGAGACCAAGCCAAGAAATGAAAAAGAAAAAGAAGAGAGGAGAAATGCTTTTGAAAAACATACCATTTTGAATTTTGAGAACTCAAATAGACATCAGCAGTTTAATGGCGACAGAGAAAATCAAGATCACACGATTGGAGAAATGATGTCAAGGAGTAAATGCAGCTATTTCCCTATTTGACATTTGCGCTTTAAAAGCACCTAGAGTTGTTTTATAAGAGACAAATGGAAGGAAAGTGTTTCGATTCACAAAAGAAATAGAATGAAAATGTTTTTTTCGTGTGAGTATGTTCGCACTGTGATACGTCCAATCACAGGCACTACGTATGGTAGGTGCAATTGTAGGAAGAGGAGCGGAGAGCAGCAGGGTAGTTTCAGACGTTCAAATTTGATCGGACGGCCAGGATTTGTTTGGATTTAAATGAGCACTGAATGGTGGTGTTGCCTGTTGGTATCCAAAGCAGGTAAGGACTGCTTTCTATATCCAGGCGCAGAGAGAAACTGAAAAAGAGGTATGACTTTTGTCGTTTATGACTATTTTTTTGGCTGCATTTCCTTTATGGGGAAAATTTTTATAAAAGAAAAAAATATCCTGACAGTTTTAAAAAAGACAAAAGAGGCTCTGAAATTTTAAAAAGAGCACAGCTATAGCGGTAATAGCAGTACCGTTATAACTCAGTCCTATAGCGACAATAGCATTACCGCTATAGGGGCTATAGCGGCAATGTTATTGCCGCTATAGGATTTTTTTTTTTTCGGGATGACACTTCTGACACCTCTGTTTTATTTGGATTTTTGCGCAACTTTTTCCACTTCTGACATCTCTGTTGGTGAGAGTTGGGAGGAGTTAAGGTTTGCATTTTTTTTTTGCGCAACTTTTTCCATTTTCTGTCCGCAACTTTTTGTGTTTTATTTTTTTGTAAAGACTTCTTGTTTAAATTTTTTTTTACATAAAAATTTAGATGTTATTTTACATCTCTTTATAAAATTTTGACTTTAAAATTTTTACATATTTTTTTTGTAAAATTCTCTTTATAAATTCATATAAAAAAATACAACAACCGTCCTTTTTTAGTGCCAATGTGCTAATTTTGTCATAAACCAATAATTGATAAAAAAAAATTCGCTATTTTTTCATTAACTAATTTTGTTATCAACGAATTTATGAAATAATTTTTATTAAATTATTTAATACAACTAATTTCTTACCAAAAGTATGAAAAAATTAAAATTAGTTGTTGTATTAAATAATTTAATAAAAATTATTTCATAAATTCGTTGATGACAAAATTAGTTAATGAAAAAAAAGCGAATTTTTTTTATCAATTAGTTTATGGTAAAACATTAGTTATTGTATCAAAAATTTAATTGAAATTATTGCATAAATTCGTTGATGACAAAATTAATTAATGAAAACATATAGTGGTTTATAAATTAGTTAATGAATGTATGACAAAATTAGTTAATGAAAAAAATAGTCGTTTATGACAAAATTAGCACATTGGCATCAAAAAAGGACGGTGGTTGTATTTTTTTTGTATGAATTTATAAAGAGAATTTTACAAAAAAAATATGTAAAAATTTTAAAGTCAAAATTTTATAAAGAGAATTTTTAAAAAAATGTAAAAAACATCTAAATTTTTATGTAAAAACAAAAAATTTAAACAAGAAGTCTTTACAAAAAATAAAACACAAAAAGTTGCGGACAGAAAATAGAAAAATTGCGCAAAAAAAATGCAAACTTTAACTCCTCCCAACTCTCACCAACAGAGGTGTCAGAAGTGAAAAAAAGTTGCGCAAAAATCCAAATAAAACAGAGGTGTCAGAAGTGTCATCCCGAAAAAAAAACAAAAAACCCTATAGCGGTAATAGCATTGCCGCTATAGCCCCTATAGCGGTAATGCTATTGCCGCTATAGGGCTGAGTTATAACGGTACTGCTATTACCCCTATAGCTGTGCTTTTTTTAAAATTTCAGAGCCTCTTTTGTCTTTTTTAAAATTGTCAGGGACATTTTTTGTCTTTTATAAAAATTTTCCCCTTTATGGTACTTATAATGCGCAACTGTCAAAAAAAAATACAAAGGACACTACCATGAATCTTTTTAAAATAGGATCTAAATTATTTTACTTATGAATTATAATAAGTTACTTTAAAACCTCTTAATATTACAAGTTTATGTGAACAGTGAACTTGTTAGTCTAAGGTGACTGCCCTAAAAATACTAACTTTACTCATAGGCTCCGTTTGGATGAGGTGTGGGAATAAGAAAATAAAAAAATAAGGGAATAAATTTATTATAAACAATCCAAATTCTTCATAAAATTACACACTTTCCAATACTTCTTCCCACTTTTTTTTTCCCTTATTTCTCTTATTCCCACACCATCCAAACGGAGCCATAATTGCTAAATTTTGATGAAAATGACCAACTCCCCTTCAATATTTATAATGTAGTTATGTAAAATTTAATATTTTATAATTTAGGAAAGTAAATAAATTTATAATATAGTAGAAATTGAGTAATATAGCCAAAAAGTATCAAACATTTGTTTTTTATTTAATTTTTTATATTTAATGTGTTTACTATAAATTATTTACCGTACCTACGGACTACACTTATTGGTATTAAAGGGATTTTTTCATGAACAGGAACATTCAATTATTAATTTTTTTAAAATTGATACACACAAAAAAATAATAGAGTATATATTCTTGATTTGAAATCAATATTGAAAAATAATACTAGTACAATTCATAAGAAATAAATACAAATAAAATTATGGAGGCATTTAAGTAAAATTAAAATGAAATCTTGAGAGAGTTCTGGACCTCTGGTCATTGGCACAAAACTGACAATACCCATAAATAAATCCTAAAATCCAAAGTACATTCAAACATAGCGAGAATTGCTTCTTGCGCTCCTCAAAATTTGAGATTCACTCCTACTTGAACGAAAATGTCTTTCTTACTCTTTCAATTTACTTCCTTCAATTCATCTCAGTTTGAAAATATTTAAAAATAACAAGAATATTTTCGTTCAAGAGGAATGGATCTCTCTAAGTTTGGAGAGTGGAGAAAGCAATTCCCAAACATAACATATCACGGCACTTTTGTTTTGCTCAAGCAATATTGTTCCACTACTGAGCGTAGGAGTGCGTAAGCATCTCACAAAGTTTTGGGAAGCGTGTGATTGATCGGAACATATGCATGTTTCATGTATTATTTAGGCTTTGCTCCACAATATTCAGGAGGTAATAGAAGGGACGGGATGCTACATTTTATCACCTCATTTTTAATATACAAAATGATTATATTACCCTCTTTTCAAAGAAAGGGAGGAAAATCTACTTCATGGTGGACCCGGTGTCATAGAATGGAGGGTTTAAGAGCAATATCAGAAGAAAAAAATTGTTTCCTTGTTTCTATTGCGCACACTCTAAAAAACGGAATTGACAATTTTTTTTTGGGCAAAATCAACTTTCGTCATCCCTTACATCGTCGCACATTGCAAATATATAAATCTTCAACATAAATAGTACCGTCATGTGCTTTATGAATATCGATTTATTGTGGCTAAACTTTTGTTTACACTCAATAACACATGTTGAATTTTTATTTAAGACATTATTTATTATTATGTAGATTGAGCTAATGTAAATGATACTGAACAAAGCACAACATAATTATCATTTTGTAGATTTAGTTAATACAAATGATAATGAACAAAATAGGGCATAATTATCAATTGTAAAACGTGTCATAAAAAAATCTAGCAGTAAAAAAAAATAGCCAAGAACATAATTATTGATATCTAGCAAACACCACAATAATAAATATATTTAACAACATTGACTAACACAATTAAAAAATCATAATTGAGGTTACAATTATTAATTACAATTAATATAATTACCACAAAATAAATCCATCAATACGAAAAAAATGAAAATATCTCTCACCACATAGCCGCTAAAAAATCCAGTTAAACTTGTAAGATGCTCTCTTATACATTTTCGAAAAGCAAAGCATTATAACATGCCGTCGTCGTTGTCGTTGTTTTATTTATTTTTTAAGTTGTGCAACGACCTATGGTTTGGTCTAAATTCTAAAACTTCAAATAATAGTTTTCACAAATAAGAAAATACAATCTCTGAATATATAGCGACTAGCGACGCTTTCGTACAAAAACAAATGAAAAGAGCTAACAGAAAGAGAAGTATAATCAGTGCTTTCTAATTTGTCGAGTAGTCAATTTTGTAAAGAGATAGCAGAATTAGATTACATATAAATAAAAGCAAACAAAAGAAGACAGAAAGACAAACTGAAAATGAAACGCAATCTGATGATTATTAACATTTTAAAAAATAATTGCAAGAAAAACTTTTACAAAGCTAAGGTTTTCTCGCCAACTTCCATTTTGCAACATTAGCTTGATGGCTGGCAGGCCATGTCCATAAAATGAACTATCTTGAAAGAATTAAATAAAGCCTCCAACACACCTGCCAAATAGCCCACATTTAACTTGTACACTTCAGCACTATAAAAAAATTCAAAATTTTTAACTCCAGGAACAAACAAATCTTTTTAAAATGGTTCTCTCGACTGTTTAACCTCTGTTCAGTATTGCCATTAAACTAATTACCTTATGAAATAAAGATATAACAAGAAACTTTTGTTAAATTATCCAGTAATGATACAATAACTATTTCACATCGATTACCCTATAGAATTACAACACAAAATCATATATGACATTAATCCTATTCATGCATCCAGTTAAAAAATGTTTATAATTGCTAGATTGATGCATGCAAGTATGCAACATTTCGCATAGTTTTCTCCAATTAATATTTTATTTATCTTTTCTAAATAAAAAGATCATGGAAATATGGAATATACAATTTTTTTTGCCGTGTAGGATAGCAAAATAATATACCTTCACAATTATTGAGCAACTTTAAGAGCTTCTTCAACCCGCTGAATGAGCTGATTAGCTGTCAATGCTCCCTCCTGTTGATATATAACAAGACTAAGTGTGCTAGCACAATTAAGCTGCATTTAACGAATACGTATTTCCATTTTATTTTTTTCCCTTTTTGGCCTAATCACAATTCCTAGTTTCCTTTCTTCAATGATGATGCAAAGCCTGACATCCTTGATGTATACTGCCCCAACTCTCCCCTCAAAACCATAAAAAAAGCTCAAGGCTAAAAACAATGAAAATGTATGGTTGGCTGATTGAGGTTTGCACTGGCTTTGACTAATAATCCTCAAAAGAACAAGCTAATGGACATTTACACAGACTCCAGATTTCCAATGGACATTGCTTTGCAACATTAGCAGTTTAGTTACCATGTTATACAAGAAAAATGGAAACTCGTTTAAGTTTATTATGGTTTTCTTTTCCTCCCCTCCCAGCCATACCCCCACCATACCTTTCACCTTCTGAGTGAAATATCTCAAGAAACTAAAAGAAATTGTTAAAAGATTTGTAGTGGAAACCCATTCAAGTTATTAAGAAGCTGAAAATTTTGAAACATACAAATCGGTCACATGGTTTGCCATCCTTGAAAATGATGAAAGTAGGAAGAGCCTGGATTCCATATTTGTTCGCGATATTTACATATTTCTCAGTGTCGATTTTCACCACTTGTACCTTGTCTTTAAGTTTCTCACCCACTTCTTCTAGAACTGGTACCATGAACTGACATGGCCCACACCTATAGTTAAACAAATTAACATATAAACATAGTAAGCCTACAATTATATCAATTATCCCTCATTGGCATCTTATCATATCCTAATATTAAAATAAGCCAGAATTAAGCATTGATTCATAGGTGTATTTATTTGCTACTTTTTACTAATAGCATCTCAGTTTCAGCTTTTCAGTTTTTTGTTAAAAATCTAACAAAAGTACAAAACAATAAATCAAATTACAAATCAATGAGTTTGGCCAACAGACTTTAACATCTTATTGGTTGTCTTTACTGAGCATGTCCATACCAACTTTTGGATTTTAATGTTCAGAATTCTGTACATTGTGTGCTGCAAAATTATAATTCAATCCTTATAAAATTATGGAGAGTTACCAGTTCTCAATAAAGAAAAAAAATAACTTGAGCAATTTATAGATACAAACATAAGCCTGTCTTTTCACATCAAACAATCCTACTTATAACATAACAAAGAAACTTCTACATTATAAACTGGCATTAAGCAAACAAAATGCATCAACCAAAGCATGAAGGAAACGAATGAGAACATATCAAATAAGGCCCCGATCAGAATCTCATTTTTTTAACATGGGATTTCATTTCATTTCATTTCATTTTGTTGGAAAATTTTTTATCAAAATGAACGGATTTGGTGTCATTTGGTTGGAATTCCTATGTAATTAAATCCAACAAAATCCTACGAAATCAATTGAATTGAATTGAAATCCCGTGAAAAAAAACATTTTGATCAGGGCCTAAGTGAAATTGAACATAGACAGAAGAAAAAACACATTTCTAATTATAGGGAAGGGAGAGAGAGAGGAAAACTAAAATGAGATTACCAAGTTGCGTAGAAGTCGACAAGCACAGGTTTATCTGATTTCTCAAGTAATTCATCAAATGAGTTGAAGGTCTGCTTCGTTGCTTCAATCTGTCAGAAGTATCACATTACATGAGAATACAATAGAAAAGTACAACACAAATACAGAAAATTTAAATTTTCATTCTAAGTGACAAACACAAAAAAAATGCTACAAAGATTGGCACATTTAGTACAAAACCATACAACTGAGTACGCACATATCGAGTGTGAAATTGAGAAAAAAAAATTAAATGAAATCGTAGCCTCATTCCATCTGAGCCGAATTGTAGAAAATAGAAATCAAATTCAATTTAAAGGGATTGGTGTGTAATATCATAAGGACAATACGAAGAATAAAAAACTCATAGGTGCTAAATCGAATAATTAATTACCCGAGTAACAGTGCGGCGCGGAATCACGGCGGCGAGTCGGCGGAATCTCGCAGGAGAGGAGCGGTGTTGAAGCGAATGGACGGCTAGGAACTTGGGAGAGGGCAGGACAGAGCCAATCGGACGGGTGAGATTCAGCGACGCCGTTGAAGATGAAATCGCCATTTGGTTTCGGAGTGTGTTTTGCTTTGGATATTTTTTTTGTCTCACGAGTCGCTGTTTCTTTGGAGGCTGTTCCGTCTCTTTGGCTAAGAGTGAGGATATTTATATGGCTATTTTTAAGTAATCTCAATAAAATAAATTTAATTCTCGGCCGAACAAATGGGAATTATTATAAATTATGGTTAATGGATAGTTTAATTACTTGGTCTTCGTGTTACAGAGGATTATTTTTATTTGATAATAATTTATTTTGATAATTTTAAGTAATATAGTTCAAATTAATTCAAATATTAGTAAAAAATTTATGAACAATCTTACAAGTGAATTATTAAAAATATGAATAAAGCACTAACTTTTTTTTAAAAAATCAAGTATTATTTGGTAATACACTGATACAATCAATCATGAAGAACAAAACATATGATATTATTTTATAACGGTGAGGGATGGTGATGGCTGGGGTTTTTGCCCACCCAATCCTATTATTTTTCCTATTGAATTAATTATGTTTATAATTTAACTTGATCAAATGGAAGTATGGATAGGCTCTAGTATAGCGGTATATCATTGTCGCTGTCTTTATAAGTAATTAATTTAATTGATTTGTAGGTCCAACTCATTTTCGCTATTAATTGTACGACTTATATGCATTTTTTTTTTGTATTTGTCATGGATCCTTTATAAATATCATTTTGCAATGTTTGTCAACTAGTCAAGTTAATTTAATTTTAGCCAAATTTCAGTTAAAACTCTCGAGTATTGATTCTAGATCTTGAACCATGCAGATAACAGATTCAATTTTGATGCTTTATCAAAAGTTTATAACCATACAAGTCCTTTTTTTCACTGGTAATTCAAAATTTAAAATTTAACCAACAAATTGGACTATATTAAGTGGTATTTGTGAATATATAAATGTAAATTTTTGGAAACTTCGAGGAGTTAGATTAGAAAAAGGGGAAAGCAAAAAGAACTAGAGTAGTATTAGTCATCTCCACCATATCTGTTTGTTAATTAAATAAAAAACCTTAATCAAACTCGGTTGCTTACAAGTTTTCTTTAGCGTCACGCCACAGAAAACATGAACATGGACGAATTTGCGGGTCAGAGAGCTATGAACTCAGAGTTGTGATAAGCTAGACTCTACTCAACATAATATGGGGGCGTTTGTTTGTGTAGTAAGGAGTTGCATAAGTTAAGGATGTTTAAATATTTATGTAGTGTTATGTAATAGATGTTTGGTTGTGTAGTAAGCATGACTAAGTTAATGCATGCATATATTCATGTCAAAAGACTAAAATGCCCTTATATTCATGCCTTCAATTAATTATTATTCTTAAATCGTTATTATTAATAATTAATCTTTATTATTAATTATGATTTTTTAACAATTATTGTTGCTTATTAAATATTATTATTTATTAATTTATATTAATTATTTGTTAATTATTAATTATTAATGATAATAAGAAATCATTTTATTATTATGAAGTATTATTGATTACTTAATAAAAAAATTATTTATTAATTATTTTTAATTAATTAATTAATTATTATTAAATCATTATTATTAATAATTAATATTACTTGTAAAAATATTATTTATTATTATTTATTAATTATAATAATTAATATATATTATTAATTATAATAATTAATATTTATTATTAATTATGATTTTTTAGTAGTTATTTTTACTTGTTAAATATTATTATTTATTAACTATTATTATTTATTTGTTAAATATTAAATATTATTATTAATTATTTCTAAGGGGTATTGTTGGAAAAAAAAAATAAAGGGGATCATGCATAACTTATGCAACCTATTTAGGTTGCATAAGTTATGTACCCTTAAGGCATCTTATGTAAGAGGTATTTGGTGACTAAAGGATGCATAACTTAAGTTATACACTTTTTAAGTCACAAACAAACGGATCCTATATTAGTATCTCAAGATTCTCAATACGTCGATCTATACAAGGCATAACAACGTGCTTATCCTGTCCAATTGTTTAAACTTTTAAGCAAAATTAAACCCGCGTTATCCTTAAATCTTTAACGAATAAAATCCAAGTTTTTTTTATTTTTTATTAAAAAAAACCTAAACTACTAAAAGAACGGGTAGTGCTTTGGGCAACCGAATTATTGCTTGGAGCAACATATTTTCTTTCTAAATGTCTAAAATACCCTTAGTATTAATTAATATTTATTACCTTGATTTATTTTCTTAACCGTTCCTACTTTCCTTATTTTCTGCTAAAAGATAACTATTTCTTCCTCCTAAGACTTCGTACCATTGATTCACCGCCTATCTTTCAATAATTTGCATTTTGCATATTGCTTATAAAATTTCTTGCATTTGCATATCGTTTGTGAAAATTATTTTTAAGTCGTGTGGTAATCAAAAATTGCTAAACTAAGCTTTTCGTCTAGAGCAACATGCTTGAAACAACAATGGTGTACATTGAACTCAAATATCAATCTTATAGTTCAATGTAAAAGTTCATTGCTTAGATTAGCATTAAACAAGTTCAATTGCATGGTTATAGTATTAATTTTAATTAGTTAAGTGGGTGTTTGCATGAACATTGAACAGTAAAACACAGATAGGTTAATTGTGTATGTAGGTAATTACAGTGCATAAAGTATACGTGATTTAGATGTAGCAGTATAGGTTTTGAGTTAAATTGCAAATACACGTGATAATTTCATATATATTGATAGGATGGAGACAAAATTTTGTGATGCTCAGGGGTTGTCAAAGGAATTGCATGTTCAATAAGTTGGGTATGTGAGCCAAGTTTAGTATACACATGTAATTGTTAGGCATAAAGTATGTTAAGTTAAATTAATATGTGCAATAGGTAAATAAAAATAGACAGACCATGTTTAGACTCAAATTTCATGAAAAATAGTTTCAATTTTGAGTTAACATTGTGATTAAACATGGTACTTGTGTGTATTAGATTATTAGTACATGGTATTTGTGTGCACCTAGAACGTACTTTAGATATTACATCTTCATAGTCCTCTATTTATAATGTCTAAATCACACTTGTATAGTGCAGAATGATGGCAATTGGGAGATTCAAACTTTGTTGTTAAAGGATATCTGAAAATGTGATAAGAGAGATTTCCGATTGAGAGAAGTGACGGAGAAAGGGGGATGTAGGGGTGGGGGTGGAGGTGAAGTTATAGACGATATAAGCTGTCAAGAGTAAAGAGAGGTCTCAGGTCTGAGAGGAGGTACCGAAGTTTAATCTGTGAAGAGGGAGGAGAGTACTAAGGTCTAGTCAGAAAAAAAATAGCGCATTTACAATATTGTGGAAGGACAATTTGGTCATTTAGAAAATAATTATGTTGCTCGTAGAAAATATTCGGTTGTCCAAAGCACCTCCCCTAAAAAACGTATTACTTGCTTTTGAGGCAATGACGAAGACTTCATTAAATTTTTTTTCCCTCTTTTCTTTCTTGTTAGTTTAGATACACATACAGTAGTAAGGACGATGCCATAGTTATAAATGATGGGACCTTATCACTATTTAATTTTGGAAAAATTCATATGTAGATATCATCTCTGCATTTTGCAAGAGAGAACTAAACAATAAACAATAAAATTCATATGTAGATATCTTCTCTGATGCATTTAACTGAACACTTTTTATTATTAAAGTGAACATTTGTAACATACAGCAGCAGCGATGACAGCAATGGCTTATTTAACGATTATAATTGCTGTTTTTAAACAAAAGTAGGAACTTTGTCCTCTCTTAAATATTTTGAGATTTGAGTTAAAAGCAGCCCATAGTGCCTGGTTAATTTGGGCTTCCGTAAGTATGAGTTTCTGGGCTTCTAATTTTATAATTCTCTGGTCTCCCATTCCATGGCCCAGACTAAGATCTGCTTACTTTCCCACCAATCATCTCTTTCTCCTCTCTTTCTCATCAGAATCTAAAACCGCTCTGCTTTCCCAGTTTCCCTCTTCGTCTCTCTCTCTCACGTCTCAAATCTCAAAACCCCTCGAGTTATTCTCTGCGATTTCTCTAAAGCCATATATCAGGTTTGCATCTCATTCTCTGCCATTTCTCTAAAGCCATATATTATGTTTATCCTTAGAATTGTATAAGCATAATGCATGATTTGTTGAAGTTTTTGGTTTTTGGGGAACGAATAGGATTTTGTAGAAATTCATAGTTTGTTAAATTTTACGATGTAACGCATATATGCTGTCTGGCACCTAATTTCTTGTACAAGTACGAATAATTTGTTGCCCAACACCTAATTTGTTCTCCATTTACTGCCAAACATCGCCTACAAGTGTGAATTTTTTATGTTTCCTTTGTGTTTAGTTTTGCAGAACAATTTGAGATTGTACAAGTGCAACGATAAACTTTTCTTGTGGTAGAATGGATGAACCATGTGGAAGCAATGTGGCAAGCGGTTACTCGAGAACTGCCTCGGTTACTGTGTCAAGAAAGAGAGCAACACGGGGTTTCTGTTGGTGTTGAGTCTGACAATTCAGAGAGGGTTCTGTTGGGTGAGAAGTCAAAATATTTTACGATTATTCAGATGATTATTGAGGAATCAAGAAAACGTAGTAAGTTATTTGTGGAATTGAAGAACATAATATTGGAGTAAGGAAGGAGCAAGACCAAGGAAGTTGTTGACAAGTTGCTCAAAGTAAGAAAAGATCGTGGCATAAGCATGAAAGATTTATGTATCTTGCAGCAGGTGTTGGCTGGGAGTAAGTTTTATCAAGACTTGTTTCTATCAATGGAAGGTGATGTTCTAGGCAAGTGGATAGAACATCACATTGAGAAACACTACTTGGGAAAGTGAATAGCAGGACTGGAGGCTGCCTAATTTCTATCCATGTTTCCTACTAGATAATATTTGGTTGTAAAAGAATTTTTAGCATGGAAAACATTTTCCCCTAACTAATAGTTGTATTTTTATTAAGAAGTTGTTTGCTTATTTTGAGTAGTGTCTGTTTGAATTTATTAAAGTGCTTTGAACTTGCAGTAGCTGTGGAACATGTATCAATTAAACATTAAGTTGCAGAACATGAATTTGTGATTTGAAATATTAAGATGTCGCGACGTTGTTTTTGTGTGACATTGCATCCGACTGTATTCTGGCTTCATTTGTTGATAGAGATACCAAGGTAATTTAACTTGTAAATGCTCATTGCATAGTTGATATTTCAAAGGTACAAGGGTATAAAGGTAAAGGCACTGACAAATTCAATTTGGATAGCCTATTTTCTTTTATTGCTATACTTATAGTTATTGGTCCTTGCTGATTATAAATAGAAAAAGGGTAGGGTGAGAGGCTATTCTGTTGGTGGACGGCCAATGTGGCCGTGGATGATCGCTCAAACTCTATCTAGTCTGTCTGTCTTGTATACTGGTATGCCTTGACTAAACCCCTGTTGGTAAAATGCTTGTTGTGTCTGATGGCTTGTTGTGTCTGATGGCCTTGATCAGTTTCTGATGTGGTTAATTGCTGTTTGGGAGATTGTCATGACTGAGAAATAGTCCTGTTGGTACATGCTTTCTAGGCAATGGATTGAAATAATTTTGCATTATACAAACAAGCTCAAAGTCAATATGCTTTTGATATTCAATATATATCTGTTTGAACTTAAGCATACTAGAAGAGCATTTTTTAAGAACAGTGAAATATCCACTTTGATTATAGTGAAATTGCTGATTGAAATTGACATGGTAACCGCTGATGAAATTAAGTTATGGTTGTTGTCTCTATGTGTGTTTTAGGTTTTTCCCCCATGAATAATAGTCTTTTATAAAACATTTGGTTTGAATGTTGCAGGAAAGAAAGTATAAATTTTTATTTGAGTATTGCAATTGCTGATATCAGTATTCAATAATGTTTTGGCTATGCATTGTTGAGTATTCAATGAAACATGCCTGATATATTTCTCTTCAGAGGTTTTCATTTTATAAAGATTCATAAGAATGAATTGTTTCTGTGCTGTATAATGAGAACATCTGTTCAGATTTAGATAAGAAGTCTTCTCTCTTCTCTATTGAGATCTCTCGCTGGTATGTGCTTGGTGAAAATCTGACATGCACGTTTAACAACATTAGAGTGAATTTTGAAAATGATATCTGCCACTTAACTGGTTATAAGGATAATATACAACAGGCATGTAGTGCACTTCAGCCCAGACACTTTAATCTGCACTTCAGCAGTCCATCTTAATTGGCGGTTGATATGACTTTATTATATTTTCACATATGACCTTTTTTTTTGAAATTTTTTTCACATATGATCTTAATTTACCGGGACACATTAATGATTGAAACATAGATATTATTACAGCTCAAATTTGAATCGGACTGAAGTTGTTTATGTAGTTGATTAGCTCTTTCACTTTGAGCTTTCATTGACTAAACTAAATCTACCACATTGCCTTGGCACGTTACTCTTCTGGAACTTGCTTTGCAGGATCAAGCCTAATAATCTCTTTAAATTCATAACCATGTAGCACAGTAGATATTATTCGGTATATATTTCTTTGAAAAAAAACTGAGAAAAAAATAATTAGAATGGCTCGAAGCCTGAACTTGCTCTGAATTTTAGGCAATTTTGGAATGACTGGATTATTGTATGGAATGTTTAAAAGGTGCTTGGAAAGGTTACCTAAGAATCAATTTTTAGGCTTTGACTAACAGAGAAAAGGAACCTGAAATATTTGTCCTTTATGATTCTTAAAATAATTACCGATTAGCTACTGAAATGACCTTTTACCTTTTAGGGTACGACCAAAACAAAATAAAAATAATAAAGAAAAACGCAAAAATTAGGATAAAATTCTATTTTTAACGAATCCTCTGACAGAAACAGCCGCATGGTAAAAACTACTCCGGTAGAAGTTTTGCTTTACGGTTTGAAAGTGACAAAGGGAACTCCTAAAATAAATTCTTACTAAATGTCAAATCTTAGGATATAATTATCAAAACTAAAACACAAACAATAGAATAGCTGCCTAAATTGGGTGATCCTAATTGCAGATGCAATATGAAAAACATGTTACCAGCACCCAATCAAAATATGAAATCCTTCAAAAAAAAAAAAAAAAAAAAAAAGCAAAAGATAAAACAACAAGCAAAGATGATGTTTTTTTTTTAACATAAAAGAAATGATAACATAATAATAGTCACCTCCATCGGGGGGGGGGGGGGGGGGGGGGGGAGGAGAAGAATAAAAGGACCAATGATCCTATAACTAGCAAAAGTATAATATTACCATGACAAATTTGCCAAATCATCAATCACATCTCCATCTATAAAGAGATGTGCTTGAATTCTTGATCTTTGCTTGTTGATGCAAATTGATTAGAACACCATGTTTTCCTATCCACGTCAACTACCCAAGGAACAAGGGTTGTGGTTCTTCACTTGCTCTATGCAGCTATCAGAGGTTCTATAAGATATAATAATGACTTTTCAACACAAATACTAGACTTTTGTATACCCTCTTAAATTTGGATTTGTTCGAAGCTTTAATTTAGACCCCTTTCTTGTTCCTAATTCTATCTCCTTTATAATATGAACTCTTCCATAACCAAGATCTTTCATGCATATTACCAGGTACATTGTCAATTTCAAATCCTAACCATTTTCTTTCTGACAAGCAAGCATAGAGGCATCATGTTTAATTTGTTCAAATAAAGTAAGATGAACTAGTACATTGACAGCGAAGAAATGAGTGAACATATATAACATACCATCTGGTATATATTTTCTTTTTCCCACTTTATTCATCTTTTACTTATAACCACCACTATGGTTGCCATCGTTATGACGATGAATAATATTCTTAATCATTTGAACTCCAATAAATCCTCATCGCCATCACTAGGTTTACTCCCCACTTTAATCATATAATTATGATTCCTACAAAAGTAAAGAGCAAAAGAAAAGAATAGGATCATAGTGGTCAACATAAATTCATTTTTTTTTTCTTTTTCATTAAGGATTAACAAGACATGTAATTTCTTTCTCCTTTTTAGTCAAGTTTTAAACTTTCAAGGTTTCTTTTGTACTAGATGAAACAGAGGTAAACCAAGATGGGACCATATTATACAAATATCACCCTAGGTAATTACACTATTGTATGTTCCCCTCTCTAGTATGATTTAAAAACATAAAGAATAGCATCTATGACATCTTGTATATATATAACAGTATTATAGGTGAAAAGTACCCATGTATAGATCATTTTAATGGAGTCTGTACATCATACAATATCTAGTCTCTAGTTTTCTTTACGAATAAAAAGGAACTCAGCTCAGAAGTTTGATGATATCAGTCTCACCAATTTTCTGACAAAAGTATAACAATGATATGAAGTACCTCGTAGTAAATGTCCTATTGTAAGCACCAGTTTCTTAATTCTGGCAAATTAGAAACTGTAATAAGACATGTTTTCCGACAATGACCCCAAAAATGCAGTTTGCTACAGTCACTGATATGGAGTTTAACCAAAAATTTCAGCCTTTCTAATCCTGACACATATATTAAGCTTGTACAGTAAATTATTTCTATCTCTTCAAGTAGTAATGGTAGGGACTTCGCCTGTATTAATTGCAAATTAGAGCAACCCTCTACTTTTAAGTACTTCAGTTTGTAAAGGCTACCAAATGGAAGGAATGTAATAAATTTGCAGTGTACTATTTCAATCCTTTCAAGTGATGCACATAAGGTGGGATTTCCAATCCAGTCTGGAAACGTAAGGCCGTGATAATATTTTATCTTTAGCTCTTTAAGGTTAGGATGAGGCTGGAGCATAACCATTAATGAATGAAATGGATCATCAGTTTCAAAATTTTCCTCCTCATCTGAATCAATTTCGGAACTGGCATCCCTGTCACCAACAATGTACAACTGCAATACATTCTCATCCAAATCTACATTTAAATCATAGAAGGAATGAGCCCAGGTTAGTATCAAGCGCTGCAAGTTATGCATGCTTGCAAGCTTAGCACATCGGACATCCCTTAAACTGCAGACACGACGCAATCCTACAATACTGAGTGTTCCTCCCATATCAACGAAATCCTTCAACCATCCTATTGTCCTGCAAACAAGTCTCACTTTTAGTGCTGGAATTCTTTTAATTTTAGAGCTAAGCGGTAGAGAACTGACATTAGTATATAGAATTCTTAGATGTTGGAGATTTCTTAGGTTTCCCATATCAGGTGGAAGCTCCTTAAGTTCAGAACACCAACAAAGGCAGAGTTTTCGCAAGGTCTTGAGTTGGCAAAAGGACACAGGTAACACCCTGAGGTTTGCACATCGGAAGATTATTAGATCTTCTAAACTAACAAGATTTTCTATACTTTTTGGCAACTCTGTGAGATGAGGACAATCATTGAGAGTCAGATTTTGCAAGTTATAAAAGGAGCATATGCATTCAGGTAGCCTTTCAAAACGTCCAGCACTGAGGGAAAGATAACGAAGATGTTTTAAATTAACAAGTGAACAAGGAAATTCCAAATCAAAATTTCTAGATCCCAATTGCATACCTCTTACATTTTGTGCCTGTGAAATATCAAAAGCAGTAAGAAAATTTGTACTACTTATACTGAGGGGACCATTACGGTGAAGTTTTAAATTAACAAGTGAGAAGGGAACTTCTAAACCACAATTTCTAGACCCCAATTGTAGAGCCCTTAATTTTTGTGCCTTTGAAATATCAAAAGTACTAAGAAAAGATTCAACAAAATAATCCACAATGAGTGTACGAAGGGTTGCAAACTTCTCTGAAGGAGGAGGTTCTATACATTTTACCATACCACCGACATACAAATGGTATAGTTCTTCTGGAAAATTTGCGCACATACCCTCCTCAATAGAATAACATACATGTCCTGAATTAAATCGTGCCAAATCATGAAACATATCATGCACAGTGAAATAAAATTCCTTCTCCCCATCTTCACGTTCAAAAAATGACCTCTGCCACAGTTGCATTGCATATTCCCAACCAACCTTTTCGTTATTCTTCAATCCATCAGTTTGAACATAACCCTGATAAATCCACAATTTCACTAACTCCTCTGCATTATAGAGGTAATCTTTCGGAAACATGGAACAATATAAAAAACAAGGCTTCAAGTATGTAGGGAGGCGTGCATAGCTTATCTGAAGAGATGGGAATATCTCAATACCAGCATCAGAGTCCCATAAGTCACTTTCTAAAATCTCTTTCCAACTCTCTTCTTCTGTCTCATGCCTCAGAAGGCTAGCAACTGACTTCATAGCCAATGGCAGCATCCCACACTTATTCATGATTTGCTTCCCGATTTCTACCAACTTTGAGCCTTTATTCTGAATGGCATCGCCAAATGCATAATGCTGAAACAATTGCCAACTTTGTTTTTGTGACATGTAGCCGAGGTTGAAAGTTGGCATTGTTTGCATGACTCGTGCGACATGTTCATTCCTTGTGGTAACTAGGATTTTCACCAGCGATGCTGACATAAAAGGGGTCCGAAATAACTCCCAATGACTTCTCTTCTCATTCCACACATCATCAAGAACAAGAAATACCCTTTTCTTTGTTATCTCCTTACTAAGATCCTTTTGCAAAGCACTCAAATTTATCAGACCAGATGATCTCCCTGTAATAGACTCAAGTACTTCTCTTGTGAGCCTTTGCACATTGAAATCATCTGATGTGCATACCCACCCAAATGCATCAAACATTTGTTGGAACCTTTGGTCATTGTAAACAAGTTGTGCGAGGGTTGTTTTGCCAATGCCCCCCGTGCCAACAATTGTCACTACCGAAATAATTTTACCATCATGGCATTCAGAGGATAGTCGATGAATCAATTCCTCCTTTTCCTTCTCCCGACCAATGATATCTGACTCAACTGTAAAGTAACTTGTTGGAGCTGTTTGCAGATCATTGTTGCAATACTTGGGCCCATCTTCCTCCAATAGTTGCAGCGCTACCCGATCTTTCTCAATCTCAGCAAATTTTCCCCTAACTTGCTGGAGTTGATCAAGCATGCCATCTGGCACCTGAAAGTTTATAATTACCTTTACAATGTATTACGTGTGATAGTTTTAAGATACACATATATAAAATGTTAATAGTACTGATCTAGAACAACCTGAGCCTGTACCATGATTTAACAAAGATAAAGCAAGTAACAATAGAAGCTCAAACTTCTGGACTTATCAGGTTTTTTAGATTAAGGGAAACAAACTAAGCCAAAAGTTAAACATACTACAGTGTTAGCATAGTATTAAGGTATAATTATATTAATAAGAAAAATCCTTGATGACTGAGGTTTAATTTTATTAAGACACAAACACACTTATTTCTTTTAAGCAAAATGGAAAGCAAATATAACATATTAATCAAAAGAAGATTATAAGAAAATGTATAATAAGAATTATTTTTTGTCTTCTAATTTTATGTGTTAACAACAATTAAGGTTACAAGTCAAATTTCTCTAACACAAATCAAGCCTAAATTTCCCTAAAAAAGTGAACTTTAGGCATCAAATTTAATCCAATTAGCTTAAAATCTTAATAAATCCAAACCTTGCATCTAATTAATTTGAGATAATTACCTGAACTAGCTTACTTTTACGAGAATTCGGTAAAGAAGCGTCTGTTTCCTGCACTTGAGATCTCAATACCTCATAGTGGTACTCATCAAGGATATCCTCTGCATCATATGCAACTTCCTTGAGCTCCTTGAGCCAGAGCTTGACTGAACGGTCCCTGATCTCCCTCTCCTCTGCATCGTATAACGTGGCCTTGATGCGCTCCAGCAACCTCATTAATTGTTTCAATTCAGTTTCGATTTGATCGCTTTCTACTTGTACCAAAGAAGAAGAGGAGGAAGAAGGACCTTGTGTGGACGCACTGACAACAGGAATTAATTTGGCGCCTAAAGAGAGAAGGTTGGAAATTACGCCGCCTAGCCCCATTTCCTGCGCTCCTTTCTCGTATTGAGTAATAGCAAGTAACACTCCAATCAAAAAAAAATAGCAAGTAACACAGTATCAGTGATTCAAGCTAATTTCTGGTGGCAGTACAGTAAACACTCATGACTCAACACCAACTCCCGACAGCTGACAAATGGCCGTTTTAGTGCTTATCTTTTTCTTTCTTTTTTTTTTAAACACTTGCTTTTCGTTTGATAATGAATTAGTGGTAACCGTCAAAAATTGAAAATATAAATAATGAATAGGTTGGGAGCAGGGACGATCCCTATCTTTTTTTTTTTTAAAAAAGATTGCACCTTTCGTGTTTTATATGTAGGGCTGTCAATGAAATCCGTTTACCCGTTTGCCCAATTCGTACCGTACCGTATAAGACGGATATGGGTAAAGTTTTATTTTCGTTAAGTTAACGGGTACGGGTACGGGTAAGGAAATTTTTTCGTTAATTTAACGGGTACGGGTACGGGTAAAAGTTATTTCGTACCGTTTTCATAACGGGTAATTGCCACAATTAAAAAGATACAATTACATGATACATATGACATCTTATATTGCATGACTGGTAAAAAAATATTGCTAGATTTTATTTAAGATTTATAATTCTTTCCATTCAGGGTACGAAAAAATAAAAAAGCATAAATCTAAAATATTCGTCACCATTGTTGCATTTTATTAATATACTTATTGATATAATTTATTTATACAGAGTGTACAAATTTTATTATTATTATATCCATTTTTTACCGTTACCGTACCCGTACCGTTAATTCTTAACGGGTACGGGTAAGGTACGGGTAAAGCTATTTTTAACGGGTACGGGTAAAGAAAATTTTAACAGGTACGGTAATGAAAATACCTTCTACCGTATCGTACCGTACCCATTGACAGCCCTATTTATATGTATACTATAATTTAAAGGCAAAATCGGATATAAACCCTGTAATCTTCTCTATTCGAATATAAACCCCTTAAATCTTCCAAATCGAATATAAACTCCTCTAATCCTGATTAGTTTGGACATAAACCCTTTTTCTTAATTTAAAATATATTTTGAATATAAAAATTAGATTTGTTAAGTTAAGATTGTAATACCCTTGACTAACAATTCTCTTTTTCCTTTTTTTGCCATAAATCTCGTCTCTCTCTTTAGTATAGCATCACCCCTCTTCTCCATTGTTGTATCTCTCTGACCTACTCTTCTATTAATCTCACTACATCGGTACAAAACTTAAAACCATAGCTATGCTTCAAATGATCATATCCATACTTAAAAAACTTCGAATACTGCTGCAATCATCATAAAAGAGCTTCAAATGGCATCATTGTTATAATAAATTTCTCAACTGTTATTAGATTAATCATTATTACTATAGTTGTGATCTATTGTTTATTCCAATATTATGTACCACCATAATCACTATGATCATACTGTTATTCTCAATTTAGTGCTTCAAATGGCATTGTTCCATGAAAAAAGTTGGGAGACTAAATTTCTGGACAGAAAGATAAATACAAATATATTGGAAAAAAGAGATTAGAAGAGACAATCTAGTTTTGGAAAGAATATGACTGGAGAAAAGTTTCCTTAGCGATTTGAGAAAAAAAAGGTAATATCATTAATTTGGAAACTATCATATGAGGAGAGTTAAGTTAAGACAGGAAGCTGAATCGTCCTAGTTCAAAATGAAGAGTATAGGGAGGGGTATTTCTGTCTTAAATTTAAAAATCTGATTTTTAATATTCAAAATACATTAAAAATTAACGAAAAGGGTGTCTGTCCAAACTAATTAGAATTAGAGGGGTTTATATCCGATTTGAAGATTTGAGGGGTTTATATCTGAATAGAGAAAATTACAGGGGTTTATATCCGATTTTGCCTAAATTTTAAAAGTTCTTAATATAAAATAATAATAATAATTAAATTAATTAATAATTCATAATTCATAATTAAAGATAATCAATATTAATAATTATTAATATTTAATTAATATTTACCGCAATAATTATAATATTTAATAATTAATAATAGTTATTGTAAATAATAATTAGTAATTGATAATAATTTTATAAATTTAAATAATCCTTAATATAAAATAATAATAATAATTAATAATATTTATTATAACATTGATAATAATAATTAATAATGATTTATTTCTATAATTTATAATTAATAATAGTAATTTTTATTAAAATTAATAGTAATTTATAACTACTAATTAATAATAGTTAATAATAATAATTATAGCATTAAGGAATGATAGAGAGTATTCTGGCACTTGTTTGTTAGTATTAAGAATATTATTAATTATTAATGTTAATAGTAATTAATAGTAATTTTTATTATAGCATTAACGTTGTAATTTTACTAATAGTAATTAATAATTACTAATTAATTATAGCATTAACGTTGTAATTAATTAATTATAGCATTAACGTTTGTGTGCACTTTGATGATATTTATAAAAACCAAAAGTAATTAATAATTTATTCATTTTCCTCCATAACTAACCTCGACATACCACGCCAAACAACATTTACTAACCTTAGACCCCCGCTAACCCCTTCCAATCACTACCCTTACCATTCTACCTCTCTGATCCTAAAAAGTACTAAACTTACACCACTAACCGTACTAAACGTTGTTTTGCCAAACGCTATATTGTTTTAATTTTTTCTATGATTTCCTAGCCTGACAAGGCCCATGGAAGTAACATCGGCCCGAGGCCGCAAGTCCAGTGCTATGGATGCCATAGCCGAAATTTTGGATAATAATATTAAAATAATATAATCCAATAAAATTAATATCAATATAATCAGTTTAATATAAATAGTATCGTAAGATCGGAATCCTGGATTCCGAACGTTAGATCGGATTCTAAGATTCCGATCTAACATTAGATCGGATTCTGGGATTCCGATCTAATGTTAGATCGGATTCTGGGACTCCGGACAGTGCTGTAACTACTCAATTTTGTCGTTTTTCATGGTTTTATTGTACTTCTATTATAAAAATTAAGTAAATATATAAAATTTTAATATTAAATTAATATATTATGAAATTTTAGTAATATATTTTGAAGATAAAATATTAAATTAATATATTTTATTTTACTTATATTTATAAACATTAATTAAATATATAAAATTTTAATATAAAATTAATATATTAAAAATTAATTAAATAAAATTATTTAATAATTTGACTTATTTTAATGTAATAAAATCTTATTTAGTTGTTTGAAGTAATTAATTTAATTTAATTTCATTTAGTTAATTTAATTTGATTGAGCTATTATTTTTTTTAACTACTTTAATTTAATTTACAAAACAATATAAATTATTAATTTAATTTTACAATTTTAATTAAAATATAATTATTAATTTACTTAAATTGAAAACAATAAAAAGAAAAAGTATTGATTTGATTGTGCGTGGATTCCTCTTACAAATGCTAAGATCGGAATTCTAGATTCCGATCTAATTTAATTTAATTTCATTTAATTTAACTAATTTAATTTAACTAATTAAATTTAATTTTATTTGACTAATTTAATTTAAGTAATTATATTTGAAAAGGATGGAATAATTTAATTTAATTTAATTTAAATAATTTAATGTAAGTAATTATATTTGAAAAAAATGATTTATTTTAGGTAATGAATTATTTTAATTAATGAATATGATAAAATTAAAATCAATTTTAATTACAAAAATATAATATATATATTTAAATTTTAATTTATTAATTAATATAATTAAAATATTTATAATAAATATTATTAAATTAATAAAATAAATAACGGTAAAAAGGGAAAAAGACCAAAAACTGATTTGATTGGGCGGTGGATTCCTGACATGCTTAGATCGGAATCCAGGATTCCGATCTAAGCAATAAGTTCAACCAACAGCAGCGAAATAATTTGATTTGATTGGGAATTGACGTGAAGTTTTAAATCTGTTTGCTAATATCGGAATCTCAAATTCCGATCTTATCACTATAAATAGTTGGTCGTTATCAAAATCTTAATATCATCTATCTTTTCCAATTAATTCTTAGTCATATAGAAATGTATTCAATTAGTGTTTTTGTCAATCAATCTCCCTTTAATCCAGCAAATAATTTTCGTTTTGATGTTTTTCCACAAACTGATTATGAATCTATTAAACAAATAATTTTGTCCTCATTGGGAATTTATCAAGGTGAGTTCAATTTGAGAATTGTTTCGCGTTTCAACGTAATTATGGACGGAAGGTTTCAACAAATTATTTTGCCGGTCAACTCTCAAAATGAATGGCGATACGTTCAACATGAGTGCTTTGAGGCAAGGCGACTTGATGGTCTAGAAATGCATGTCGATTTACTTCCGGCACAAGGTAAATTTAATTTTGAATTTAATTATGTGACATTTAATTTTGAATAATAGAATTATGTGCTTAAATATATATATTTATATTAATATTAACTATGAAAATAATAATTATAGAATAATAATTTAAATCATATTAAAATCATATTAAAATCATATTAACTATAGAATAATAATAACTATGAAAATGCGATTTATAAATAATAATTAAAATCATATTGAAAATCATATTTTAGTAATATTAACTATGCATAAAAACATAAATAAGAACAATTTCTAGAAATGGCTTTTAATAAGTAATATTTAATATCGTTATTATTTAACTATGAGATTTATAAGTATGTTATTACTACAATTTATTATAATATTGATCAACAATTTTTGTATGTGATTACTACAATATTAACTACGTTATTATTTAACTACAATTTTTGTATGTGATTATAACACATTTTTTATTATAATTAGGTGGTTATTATAATTATAATTATAATGAACAACAAAATTATGAGGAAGAAGAACACCAACAACCAAATGCAACCAATCAAGAAGAAGAGAATGAAACCATTACATTAGATTGGGATCCTTGGGACCCTAACAGTATAGATCCTCGTGATAGTACACTTCAGGAAGAAGAAGGTACATACTACAAGTCTTACACCGGTCAAGGCACTTGGGAACATGGTGGTAGTAGTAGGCAAGAACATGGTGGTAGTAGTAGTAGTAGGCACGGCCGGCCACAAGAAGAAGAAGATGTCGTTCAAGTAAACGAAGAAAACGAAGAAGAAACACGTCGACTCGATGATTTATACGACCGAGGTCCCGGTTTTCAGTCAGACTATGCAACAGGTGAGGACTTTAGTGATGAAGAAGTGGACTTATTTGAGTCAGAGAGAATCGATGGTGGACCCCAATCACCAGTATTACCTTACAGGAAGGACCGAAACATACCATCCCGTAGAGCAATTTCTAGATATTTCTGAGTATAGAAATTCCGTACCTCAACTGTCTCAACCTCATGGATCAGGGCCATTAGCAGAAGGGACAATTTTTTTCTCGAAAGAGCAACTCATAGGAGAGTGTCAAAAATACTCATTACGTTTAAATGTACAACATAAAACCACTACTAGTTCTCCGAAAAAATTAATATTGAACTGTAAGGAATATGGTTGTAAGTGGCGTATGTATGCCCGTACAGAGAGAGAAGGCAAATTTTGGAAGATAATAAAGAATGAACACGAGCATACATGCGTGAGGAGGGTCGGAGACTTCACACATGATAATTTAACGGCTGAGGTTATTGCCAACTGTATTACAAATGCAGTAAAGAGAGATGTCGGTATTTCCTTACCCGACGTTAAATCTCTATTGGAGAAATAATACCCGAATGTGGTGCCCACTTATAACAAGATTTGGCGGGGGCGAGAAAGAGCAATCGAACATCTTTTTGGTTCATGGGAGGATTCGTACAACAAACTACCGAGTCTTTTATTGGCTATACAGAGGACGACACCCGACACGCAGATAAAGTGGTTGTTTAAAAGCGTAGGTGATCCGAACAGAGCTATGTTCGAAGCAGCAGCATGGGCATTCGGGCCTTGTATCGCGGCGGTTCCGTATATTAGGCCCGTGATTAGCATTGATGCCTCTTTCTTATCAGGTCGCTACAAGGGTAAATTCTTAGCGGCTTGCGGTTACGATCCTCAGCAACGGCTTGTTCCGTTAGCATTTGCTTTAGTGAGAACAGAGGATGAAACTTGCTGGGGTTGGTTCATGAAATTTCTAAGGGAACAAGTGGTGGGACCAAAAAAATTTTGTGTTGTCTCAGACCGTCATTGGGGAATACGGAACATGTTTAAAAGACCACAGTACGGATGGCAAGAAAGTGCGGAGCCTGCATTGGCCGTACATCGGTATTGTATGCAACATTTATGTGAAAATGTGTACAAGGTTTCTGGTAAAGACAAAGGTATACCACACAAATTTAGAAATAAGTTGGCTAACAAGAAAAAGAAACGGCCATCCATGAAAATGTGGGATGAACTCCAAGTTACAAACCATGAAGTTATCGATTATCTTAAGAAGTGTGGTAAAGAAAACGAGACAGATACCAATGAGCGAATGAGACCAGAGAGGTGGGCACAAACTTTTGACACTGGTGCACGTTGGGGTCTTATGACTAGTAACGGATCTGAAAGTCTAAATAGCCGATACGATGGACCTGTGGTGTTCCCTGATAAGAATATGATTAATCGGGGGCGGCGAAAGAAGGACCGTGATTGGATGTGGATGGATGCAATGCGAAATAATAAAAATAAAAAAAGAAGAACCACAGAGGACAACAACCCACAACCACCTATCTCTTTGGAGGAACTTCAATCTGGTAGGCGTGCCAACACGCATAGACGAACAAGTACAAGGAATAGAGCTCCGCCTTCAACAGGTAACCGAGGTGAAAGTTCTTTTTCCAGGGAGCCAGTTCAACCTGGCCGAAGTTCTGTTAGTGTAGATCCACGAACTCAGAGTCGTATTAGTCTTGGTATAGGAGGAAATGAACCACGCCGAAATTCCATTAGCGTGGATCCACGCTCAAGTTCTGCTAGGTATGTCACAAGTCAGGGGACATCAATTACAAGGGACAGTCAAGGAGCATCGAGTAGCAGAGCACAAACCGGAATACGTGGTGGAATTTTACGTCTTGGCGCAAGAATAACTAATTTTGCAAGAGGAGGAAGAAAATAATTGTAATTTTTGTGGTGATAATGTAATATTTAGTTGAATTGTACTTTTATGTGATGTGATAATGTAATAATTGTAATATTCGTAATACTCAGTTGAATCTAGAACTGTTTTTTTAGTTCAAAGTGTGACTATCTTGATCCTTTGTCATTTTTGTTTTGAACAAATGGTACGCCTAAAAATTTTGAAATTTAAGTTTAGGAAAATAGGTCCGCCAATTAACAGCTCACTATTTTTGTTAGAATTTTTCAGAGCGTATTTCATATTTTTCTAGCGCCAAACTTTTCGAATCCAGAGCTGTTTTTTCAGTTGAAAGTGTGACTATTTTGGTCCTTTGTCATTTTTGTTTTGAACAAATGGTACGCCTAAAAATGTTGAAATTTAAGTTTAGGAAAATAGGTCCGCCAATTAATAGCTCACTATTTTTGTTAGAATTTTTCAGAGCGTATTTCATATTTTTCTAGCGCCAAACTTTTCGAATCCAACGGTTTATAGTTACGTGTTTCGTACTTAGGTGTGATTGACTCTCTTCTAAACAATTTTTTACCTACATTTTTAATTAATACCATCAATTATTATCATTTTTCTAATTTTTCCCATATTTAATTATCAAAATCTGAATTATTAAAAGCAAAAAAAATAAAAAAATAAATTAATTACACATAAATTTTCATATGAATTTTTCTTATTTTTTCGTATTTTTAAAATAATTTTACAATTTATTATCTATTTTTCTAATTAATTAAGTAGTGAATAAACAAATAAAAAGACAAAAAAATATCCAATATAATTAATAAATTACATATAAATTTTTTCTGATTTTTTTCTGATTTTTTCAGATTTTTTGAATATTTTTCCAATATTTTTCTATTTTTTTATTTAATTAACTAAATTAAAAACTAATAAACTAAATAAATAAATAATTAAATTAATAAAAAAAACTCTCTGTTAGATCGGAAGAAGTGCGTCCGAGAGCGAAAGGCAGCGAAATTAGATCGGAAACCCCTTATATATATAGTAAAGGTTAGATCGGAATCCCAGAATCCGATCTAACGTTACATCGGAATCCCAAAATCCGATCTAATGTTAGATCGGAATCCCAGACTCCGATCTAACGTTCGGATTCCAGGATTCCGATCTTACGATACTATTTATATTAAACTGATTATATTGATATTAATTTTATTGGATTATATTATTTTAATATTATTTTTTAAAATTTCGGATGCCATAGAGACAAGTCGAAACTCATTCATAAATTATAAAATTAAGAAAACTTCTCAGATTTAATTGGGTCAGAAGGCAGTATCAATATGCATTGTTTTGATGCTCAGATTTTCTTTTTTGTTAATGTGTAAAATAAGTAATATTTCAAATTATTTTGTTATTCGTTATAAAATGTACGGCAGGTTGACATGTAAATGACATTTGTTTATTATTTTGTTCATATGCTATTTTACGGAAGAGATGTATCCACCTATTCATGCCAGCCCAAAAATGCGAAGCATTCAAATGTCTGCTATAAGCCTCTATTGTCAATAATGTATGTAGATGGCACGTTTAGAACCTACAAAATATATAGTTAAACAAAAAATATGTCAACAATATTTAGTAGGAGTTTAATCTAAATACACATAAAAGCATTTCTTTCTTTTAGAATTAAAAATTACCAGTGCGTTTCAGTTTTTGATGGGGTTGCTTTTCAATGCTTTGGTGCTTATTCTCCTCTCGCAATCTGAATCTGCTGTTGCGCGACAAAGTTTGTAGCGCAGCACATCGAACCGTCCGTGCGATCCGACGGCTCCAATATGTCTTCTCTCTACGAATGGGGTCTGTTACTCAATTTCACTTATCGGGTTTTATTTCGGAACTCTCCGTGAGCCATTCAAATAGAGATCCAATAAAAAAAAAATTCTCCGTGAGTTTGAAAGAAAAAAGCGAGAGAGAGAGAGAGAACGGAGGCGATGGAGGGCTAGGCGTCGTGGAAGCTGATCGAAGCAGATCTTCTGTTCCGGTCTTCCTCCTCCATCTCTTCTCTGCCGAGAAGAAGCAAATTGCATGAGCAAACCTAGTTCTCCTTTTTCCCTCTGTTGGTAACTTCTTTGCAACTCTATTTTCTTTCATTTTCCTTGATTTGTTAGAGAAATCGCGTCTGAAAGGTTTTAATTTCTGAAAATAGCCTGTATTAGTCTTAAATTGCTGGTCAATGTTCCACTCAGGTCCTCTTTGTTTGTTTAATAGTTTTACAAATGTGATAGAAATCAGTAAAGGCACAGACATTAAATTAGGCAAAAATAAAATTGATGACTTAAATCACGCACAGACCAGGAGGACGCACAAACCTGGGTCTCTTCTCTCTCGCACGAATCGTGGGTTTGTTCTCTCTCGAAGAAATCTCTACTCTTCCCTGGCATGAAATCTGTCTCCCTCGCACGAACCAGGTTCGTCTTTCTTTTCTTTTCACCTGGTTCATCTATGATCAAGAGCTTACTGTTAATTTCAGAAAACTATCAGTAAATTAGTGTTAATTTAATGTTAATTTCTTCTCTTGTCTATCTCACTGGATGCCTCGATGCATGCCTGATATAACACAATAAGAAGTTTTCTTTACTTAATTTTAAGGCATATTATCTGAAAAGGTTATATCTCAGCTGCCAAAAGTAATTTACTTGCATTTCAGGTGCCAAAAGTAATTTGGATTCTAATTTTGTTGGTTTTTGTAAGCAAAATATGAATTACAAAACTGCAAAAAATATCTCAGAATCCAAATTTTAATTTTGGTCATAATGGTTTTGTATCAAATCAAATCAGGTTTTATTCATTCTGGAGTTAGTTGATGTTTTGGGCATGGTTTGTCAAATGTCAGTCCTTATGCTGATTCAGTTATCTTGTTTGTAAATAGAGGGAAAATATTATTCTGAAACATACTTTTATAAATATTAAACTAAATTTTCAAATAATATTTGTAGGTTTGAGGAGTGTTTGTTTGTGTGGGGTCCAGAAATGTAGTTTGGTCAATATGTCACCTGGAAGGCCATAACAAAAGATGGCATGGTACAGAATCTACACATGCTCAATCAGCAACTGCTATTGTGCAACGCTGCCTTCCAATGCTATACTTATTGAGGCACCAATTTAGATGAAATATGTTGTAACCATACTTTTAGAATCGTAAAATGTATCGTGTATCGATGGATTTAGTATCGAACCGTGTATCGTGTATCGTAACAAATCGTCAAAGATACGCTAAGCTATCCATGAAATCAAGTAGAATAATTAGTTAGAACATATATTGGACGATTGTCATTAAAAGAAAGATTTAGTAAAGCACTATATCATTATAATCATTTATCACTCTAGACATCATTAGGTGTAGTCTATGAATATCGGTTATTACTATATAATCTATCTAATTGTTTTTGAGTAACATCATCTGCATAAATTATAAAATTAGATTATAAATTATTGTATTATTATTATCATTATTATATCATTTTTACTTTATAAAATATAAAAATTGTAGTCATTTTATTCATTATATTGTACTTGTATAATATTATATTATTATAATGTTCATATCCATTATTAATTATTTATAAAATATTATTATATATATTATATAAATTATAATTATCATAATCATTATATTGTATTATATTATTATTATTATTATTATTATTATTATTATTATTATATTATTATTATTATTATTATTATACTATGTAATATATATAAATTATAAGGAAAAGATAAACAGTGGATAAAGCCCACTTGAGCCCAATTCATGTCAATTAATAAGGACCCCACATGTCAGTTTCTCCCCCTTCCATTCACATTTTCCTGTCGGCACTCGGTGGAAGTCGCACAGGCGACTTTTCAAAATCTCCAAGAGCTACAGGCTCAAAACCAACAGCGTGTCAATCTGCCCAAACAACCTAATTTAATAGTTGAGTTCCCGTCGCTGCCCAATATATCTTTCCTGACCTACTTGCCTATCGAGGATAAACCCAGAAAAAAAACAAAAAAGTCGAACGCCGTTCTGATTGGTCGACATCGTATCGCTCGTATCGTACGCATCGATACGATACGCGAATCGCACGCCGTCGCGCTCACGATCCCAACGATACCAAGGGTCGGCGATACAGAGGCACGGTTCGTCTCGATTGGCCTTTGACTCGTACCGCTACGTACGATTCGCTACGTGAATCGTACGATACTAAAATGTATGGTTGTAACGAGGCTATGATTATTACTATTGTGCAAGCAACGAGTAGAATTGTGACAAGGAATAGTTGAATTTTTGTTGGTCGTAATGGCACCAGTTTAGATGTCTAGATGCCTTTTAAGTAGATGGAATGTGGTTGTGTTTTGTCAGTTTAGATTTTTGACAAGGAGATGTTGAGTTTTAATTGGTTGTAGCTTGGTTTAGGCTATACTATTTTTTATTGTAATAAAGTGTCTTTTAATTTTATTTCTGACAATCAAGATGCCTTTTAACTTGATTTCTACCAAGCAAGATGTTCTATAGGTTAAATTATTTTTTTTGTAATTTTTGTGCAATCCTCTTGATAATCTGGTTGTAACAAGGAAGATGCTATTCATAATCTGGTTGTCATTTAGTTGTGCATTTTTTTTTTTTTTTGAAAATGAGAAGTCGATAGATTACTTCAGTCCTCGCATGGATATTTCTTGCTGCGATGGTGAAGACAATAATGAGTGTTGAGACATATCCATCTAACAACATCTAATCACACATATCCATCTAATTATAAATTCTTTTATTAATATCTGTTATAATAAATTAAACATCAGAAATGTAGTTCAATTTCAGTCAAAGAGGTGATTAATAAATGAATGAATTATCATACTAGTACCAATCTTGTACCGGTCTCTGATGCCAACATAAGCCAATATAAGATACAAATAAAACATAGCAAATATACCATCACATATACAAATTGACAAAACAAATCCATATTCCATCTACTTAAACCAAATTAAACACAAACATTTAGAGCTAATATATTGTCACATATCCATTAGCATAGCCAATATACCGTAGCATACATGCGCATATCCAGAGAATATAACATACAAATTTAACATTCAGAGCTACTCTTAACCAGTTCATCTACTAACCATAAGATACAAATTCAAGTTCATTTCCTAACCATTTAGCGTTACTCCCAACTTCTCCTGTCTAATTTAGGACCAACTTTCCTTCCTTAACAGAAGGCACAATAACACTATAAACAAACAACAATAAGTATCAAAATTACTAAAATTGCAATGAGAAGATTTTCCTTCGATTGCTTAGCCTTCTTCTCTTTTTCCAACGCTCCATAGAAGAGGTGGGCACTCTACCAACCTTTTAAAGGTTGGTAGAGGATACGATTTCCATTTCTTGCAATGTAAATTAAAGACTCCTTATTCAACTAATGAACATGCCTTTCCCAAAAGAAGAGGGACCTGAGCTTCTCACGAAAAATGTCAAAAGAAATTAAAATTTGAAGAGCCTCTGTCAGACAACACACAAAGTTTGATTAAAGGAATCAGAAACAGTACTGATTCAGTAAACAGTACTGAATCCTTTTAGTACACCAGAAATTGAAATTTTTCCCAATTGAAAAATTAAAGGACAAGACTCTTTCAATTAGCAAGAGAAATTGCATTCTATTAGTATTACTGCAATTGAATTCTAAGTTATTCCTACCATAAAATTCAGGTCATAAGTGCTATTAATAAGGGCTCATCTTGTGGCAATGAAAGGTACATAGTTCTGCATTTCTACTACTTTTCATCTTAATATCGTTTGTTGTAAATTTCTGCTACAATTTGAGGACCACAGATTCATAAATAATATCTTATGTTTAAGTGTCAGTAGTGGTCTTTACAAAGATAACGAGATGCCTTTCGGTTTGAAATAGAAGAAAAAATAAGGAAACTCAAAATAGAAACTCAAAATAGAAAAAATAACGAGATGTTGGGTAGCTATCGGGAGAGACAGGATTGGGTAACTCAGTCAGTTCAAAAGAAAGACCTGATTCGTGATTCGATAATGTACGATAGGCTTACGTTTGGAGATTACTTCTGATAAATACCATACCTTCCTCGTGCTTCTTCAATTGGATGGAGAATCGTCGCGAAACCTCCTGCCCTCTGGCGAAACCTCCTGCGAAATCTCCTTCCCTCTGGCGAAACCTCCTGCGAAATCTCCTTCCCTTTGCCGAAACCTCTCGCGAAACTTCCTGCGAAATCTCCTCCCTCTCTCCAATTTTGCCTCCAATTCTGATTCTTCTTTTTTTTCGTTTCATTTTTTATCCTTTTCGGTTTTTGATGCCTCTCGGATCTAGTATGGAGAGGATCCGAAAAAAAGTGATTCGTACAAAGGAAAGATATTTCAGCCGTAGGATGTGTCGAACGGTTGGATGAGCCGCGCGACACAGCTTGTCGCGCAAAAGCTGATTCGAATTGCTCCTCTCGTTGCGTGAGAGAGGAGAAATATCATGGATGTAATAGATTTTTTGCTTTATGCGTTAATAGAAATTGGCAGGGTCCCCTACTTATAAGAAAAAAAGAATTACAAATTACCAACACAGTAATTATTTATTTTTTTTGGTAGTCAATAAAATTCAATAAATAAAAATACTACACCTGCAATATTCTGAGTTAACCCCGCTCAGTTTTTTTTTTCCCCATTTTTCTCTGTCTTCAGGATTATTTTATTTTAGTTATTTTGGTGAGGGGTCTTTGTAATAGCACTCTCCAGAATTTTTCCGGGTTATCGGTCATTGATTCTTATCGGATTCTGCAATCTGTAATTACTAATTTGTAAACCCAACCAGAGTCCAGAGTCCAGAGACCTGACCGGTCCCTCAGGATCCCACGTGGCCGCTCCCGTGTGGCCGTATCCTGTCCCAGTGACATCATGTCTTCAAGCCTCAAAATGTGAAAAACCCTCAAAACCCTAATTAGCCACCAGATAAATTCTAATTTGCCACCGTGCACGGTGCACCGACTGGAGTGCCGTCTCCTCCTCTCTTCCGACATGGCGGACTTACAATCCCCTTCAAACCATCCCAACTCCAAGAAGCCCAGTCTATGCGAGGAGTGCAGAGAGAACCAGTGGAAGTATAGGTGCCCAGGTTGCGGCCTCGTTTCCTGTAGCCTTCCCTGCGTTAAATCGCACAAGGTGAGGCTTGGGTGCACTGGGAAGCGGCCTCGCACTGGATTCATACCCATTTCTGAGTTTGACGACAAAACTTTCTTGTCAGGTCTCTCTCTCTCTCTCTCTCATCCTCACCCCACTCTAATCTCATATTTCCGGTTTATGCTTTTCTTTGGTGAAAATTCACTCATTCTAGGCTTAAATTGCATGGTCTCTTGAGGCAATTAGGCATGTAATTTGTGCCTTAATTTATTTATTTATTTATTTTTTTACTTTTGCACCTCAATTAAATTGTGCTTGATTTGCCTAAATTTTTATTTCACAATATAATGTTCACACTTAATGTGAATTCTTATCATTTATTCATGACCTTTGTTGTTGTGGGAACAGATTATCAGTTTTTGGAGGAGACAAAACGGATTGCCGAGGTAGCCCATAGAATCAAAACAGGTTTTGGGACCAACTATAGGCGTGCTTTGCCAAATAGACTCCTATTTCTTATGAAGGCAGCTTCTAGAAGGGGAACCTCTCTCTGTTTTCTTCCAAGGGGGATGTCGAAGAGCGAGTCCAACCTGTCTCGCTTTGACAGAAGGTATGACTTCTTATAATTTGTATCTTTCTATGTTATCAGCTTCTCACGTACAGACAAGTTCCACTTTAAACTAACTAATTGTCAGATTTACTAATTAGTCCTAAGTTACATCTGTCCATCCACTTAGAAACAAGTTTTAGTTTTGCAAAATATGACTGAAATTGTTGTAGGATTATATAATCAAATTTGGATGAGTCGACATGGCTGATCTTAGTCTTAACTAAAGCTTAAGAGCTCGTTCAGCATAATGTGGAGCAGATTGGGCTAATTGGCTAAAAAGTGCACTTCTGTTAAATTGAACTTTCTACTTTACCCAATTTTGTAATCATGCTGCTAGTTTAATCAAGTTATGTGTCATTCAACCCTCATCTTCCATCTTTGTAAGTCATCGTGATGTTAAACAAAACTAGGTCTTCATCCCCACAGTTGGCACCAAAGGACTTTGTTTTTATTATGTTACTTTGTATGTGAAACTTATGGAGGAACTCACCTTAACTGTAATTTTTTCTTTCAGAAGAAATTGCATTTTCTGGACCATAGAATGGAGGTTCCGTTCTGTACGTTTGACACTTACAGACCACGAGTGAGTTTCCAATCTTGTTTCCCGCTACAATTTGGCTGGGTATGCTAAAATTGATCTTCCACCTGTATGGTACAGACAAGTAATTAGGGGTGATAAACTGATAATGCTCAACTAGACCCAAATTGACTCGTAGACTATATTTTGAGTCTCAATCTGCACTCAACTTGATTTCAAGGGTCATTACGCTTGACACTTACAGACTACAAGTTAGTTTCCAATCTTGTTTCCAGCACTACAATTTGGCCGGTATGCTAAAATTGATTTTCCACCTGTATGGTACAGATAAGTGATTAGCGGTGATAATGCTCAACTAGACCCAAATTGACTGTAGACTATATTCTGTTTAGAGAAGGTTGATGTTATGTGGTTTTAAAAAGCTAAAAGAGGTGTTCTGCGACCTATAGCAAATCAAGTGCTTGAGCTGTATGTACATGATGTTGAGGATTTAATCCATCGATAATTTTTGTTTCTCAGCGTACCTGAAACTGAAAGTTTGGAGAGATTGATAGAGAAGCATTTATCTCCTACCCCATGGAATGACAATCTTACCTCTTATCGCAATGTTCCCTTGTCTGACTTGAGGTTCTTTGTCCAAAAGCATGCCAAGGTAAATATCACAGTTCTGTTAAAGTGATTCACAATTAATCTGGTACTGGAATGCGTACTTTATAATTGTTTGTGGTACAAGGAGTTGATTTAACTTCCAGAAATTTTGTTCATAACGATGATGTTTAGCTGTAGAAGGGCTTGAGGTTTTGGTTGTAGAAGGCTTTGTTTTGGGATATAATAATGATGATGGTAGTCATAGTGACAGTAAAACTGATTATGGTAGTCCAAAAGCATGCCAAGGTAAAATTCACAGCACAATAGTGCTAATGACAATGATAAGATATGCCATCTCTCTCATCTTATTTGTATTAAATTGGTAATTATCAATGATTTATGTTGTTGCACAAAATCACTCATTTTTTAAGTGCACAGAATATTCTAAAGCAATGTTCCTCTTGTTTCTGGAAATTCATTTTTCTTCACAGAATTCAATTTTAGCGATAAAATTTTGATGAATATAAAATAAGGTCTGGATGGATTGCAGTCTTGTTTTTTTATTAATTAACTGAGGGAAGGTTGGTCTTTCTTTTCCTTTTGTCAGTTGTCATTATAGTTATGGCTGTTAATTTTCAATATGTCATCAATTGCTTCTCCTTGAGATGTTTTGCTGGATTCATCAGTCTCATAACGTCACTATAAGCTGCAAATATTTGTAACTTGTGTCTTTTTTAGTCTTGAGTTTTCTCTGAGAGAGCAATTTGGCGTCGTCTTAAATCCACTAACATACTAATTTACATAATAATTTGTTTTTTCAGACATCAAGGTCTCTTTTCAGGGAGCTAGACATAAAATTACCGATGGATTCCCAGCTTAGAAAGGTTCTCATTTTAGAGTACCCAGTGATACATGTATTTTTACCTACGGAGGCACCGGACTTTGAAATTGAAAAACCTGTAAAATGTAAAATTATTAAAGGTAGAAATGATGGTCCCTTAAATCAAGTTAGGGATGTACTACCTGTGGACCCAGCTGCAAAATGTAGCATCTATAAAGAAGAGGAGATAGAGGAAGAGGAGACAGAGTTGGAGACACGTGTTATTGATTTGAGTGACAGGGATGTACTACCTTTGGACCCAGCTGCAAAATGTAGCATCTACAAAGAAGAGGAGACAGAGTTGGAGACACGTGTTATTGATTTGAGTGAACACACAGCTCAAAATAGCAACTATTCTGCTGGTAAGAACTTCTTCCTTAGTATGTTTTTCTTCTTGAATGTGAAATTTTTTTGGACTCAGGTTCATGGAAATTTGAATGTTTCCGAATTGTTATGGTATAACTATTTATTGAAAAGGTTGGAAGAATAATAAGTTTGCAGAAGTCACTAAAAAAATTAGTTTGATATATTCTGGTAGGCTACATTGATGTTGTGTGAAAAACATGGTAAAGAACTGGTTTCGTTCTGCCTCCAGAATGGTTGAACATGACGGCACTTGCAATACTTTTTATTTATTTGTTTTTTTCTTTTTTTGGGCATAATTAGCAGCGCCAAGCATGCACAAATGCAGCACAGTGGCGAGTCTAGCGAAAGAAGGAAACCAGTCCCACAACAGCATGGGAGGGGTAATAGAAGAAGAAGAAGAAGAGCTCGACTTTGATCAGGAGGTCGAACAGGCATACAATGACCTAATTGGAGAAATAGACCCAGATGATTTCTTGTGTTTTGATGATGATGGTTTTATTAATGTTGTCCATTATAACGGAAATAACGCAATTGGATCCGAACAGCAGGAACTAGAGGAAGGGGAGATCCCTGCATAATTAGTTGCTTTTCTTTTCCTTTTTTGGGAAAATTTTAAAACCTAAGAGGCCTTCGAAATTTTGGAACATGACTTAGTTTTTGCAATGAGTTGAGAATGTAGAGTAACTAAATTTTGTTGCCTTTCTGCAGGTTTGTGGGAATAAAAGGGCATAATGTATATTATATTATTGTGATGTTCCAATCGTTTGATAAAGTAGTGGTTAATAATAACCTTATGCTGGTAATGATTGGAAATTGAAGGGAAACGATTATATGGAAGCAGATTATATGGTATTTATTATTGAAAATTATAGAAATTATTGTTTATTCAATAATTATCTGATCTATATTCGTTAATTTTAACTGATAAGGATAAAACGAAATAAAATAAACATTTTAACTAATAGGATTATAAAAAATTATACCTCTCCACCTGATCCATTGAGTAATATGTTGACCTGGCAGTGTATGTCGTTACATGATTCACTACATCCGTTGCACCAAAGAGAATCTTTTCTAGATCTCTTGCATCCTTTTCTGCTTCTTCTTATATTTGAGACAAAAATATCTCCAAATTTTCGTAGATAAGGCTAGACATGCCGCACTTCACACTCCTGAGTTGTATTTAAGCGAATCCAACTACTAATAATTTAAAAGCTGAAAAATTGTTCAACCCCATGGCCATGGCGAACACTTCTCCTTTTATCTCCAACTTAAAACACCAATCCTATATTATCGCTCAAACAAAATACATGAGAAAACGAAAGAAAAATTTCTCATCGAACGCCTTATCTTCATCCACACAACCCCTTCCTCTGAACCTTGACTACCTCAAACGTGAGTTTACCGGACCCGGTGTAGTGTTTGAACGAATCCCTGCTGGCCATGGATGTTCTGTCAGGCTCACAATGGACAATGGCAGCATAGCCAACGTGACAATGCCAGGAAGCATGATCACGTCATACCAGCCGCAGATGTGGCATGGCGCCAATATGGAGGTGCTCCAAACAATGGTTTCGCGCCCTGACGACGAGATTACTAAATTGCAAGGAGGTATCTCTGTTAATTTTCAATGCAGTAGTGATGACACTGACGTGTGGGCCCTGCGTGGGTGGGTGTTGCGTGGAGTTAAAGGGAAGCCGGACAAGTCCATCCAGGTACTACTGCTAGTTCATCGAAATTTTATAGAAATTATAACAATTGATTTTGATATTATTTTTTAAGAAATTGAAAAGCTGAATATTGATAAATCCAAAAGAATTGATGTCCCAACAGATACTCAAACAGTAGAAAAATAAAGGGGTAAATGAGAAACTATTGTGTCTCAAAGCCAAAGATGAATAACATTTCTCAGTTCCCTGACCTTTAAAGGAAGGGATGGGGAAAAAAAGTAAGTCTCTAGTTTGGTAATGTGATAGCATCTTTTGTCCTCATTTTCTTTCCTACAGGTTTTAACAAAATATATTAGTAGGGATAGGGAAAAAAAGTTGGATCTTTCTATTATTAACATTTGTCTATCAGCCAATCAAATTTATGAAGTTTACTTTTCAAATTAATGTAATTATTTAGAAAATTTTCTGTGAATTCATATATAGTAGTTAATAACAAAAAAAGAGAATGGTTTTGAATTTCCATTTAATTTGTTCTGCTTTTCAGATAGAACTTTTTTCTTCATCTCCTTTAGATGGTAGTGAAGCCCGGTATGCAGTGACTCTTTGTCCGAACCTAATTTCCACTGAGCTCTCAATAACAAACAATAGTTCGTCACCTCTTCACATCACGGGTTGTATACTAAACCATCTAAAGACAAGCACACCCGACGCGACTTACTTATGTGGTATGCAGAGGGCCAGTTATTATACCTGTGGGCCTGTCATGTCTGAGTTAGGAATTGTTCCGCCAGCTACGTCAAAGACGGGTACTGCGTGGGTTCAAAAGGGGCTCGATGGATTGTTTGGGAAGGGGAAAGATGAGGCCAGAGGTGAAGAGAGAGAAGAGGGGAGTGAATCTGTGCATTTGACAGATGAGACATACCGATTCTATCAAAACGCACCCAGGCAGTTCACAGTCCTTGATAGAGTAAGTATATATATAAGCTGGTCAAGTTCTTTTCGTCAAAGGTCAAATATGGTGAAAGCCATAATTCCAATTTACTATAGAATCATTCCACTGATAGAGAAAAAAATTTGGCCACACACATAAAAGAGTATCTTGCATGAATATTTTATGTACTTGTTAGCTTGCTATCATGCCAGTTTGTATAAATCCACTGCAAAGGTAAATGATATTTTGAAGAACAGCTTGACCTTCGCCTAACATTTTAAATTTTTTGTTAATGCATAGGGGAGAAGAAACTCAATCATGATAGGAAAGAATGGATTTGACAAACTATATGTCATGAGCCCAGGATCAAACCATGACTGGTATGGTCGATATGCTTATGTTTGTGTGGGACCTGCTGTAACACAACCAGTAACTTTGAATCCTGGAGACGTTTGGAATGGATCGCAATATTTATACAACCCTAATATGTAAATAAAACAATCATACACAGGTTGTTCGCTTCTGTTTGTTTTCTTCGTCTGTTCTTTTTTTCCCCCAATTTGTTTGTTTCAAGGGTATTGATGAACAATGTACATTGGAAAATCGGGACTGTACTCTCAGTTGCACGAAACCTTGCAGAATGTATTCTTTTAGTTTCGTAGTTCGTAAATATCGTGTTAGTTTGCAGTGAATCTAATAAAAGTCGAAACTATAATTGTGATTTGTACTAGCTGATGCAATTTGGAAGGATATTAGCAGCTGTTGTACTCTATTTCTATTGTGGAAACAGTTCTTTTTCTTACCTTGTGCATCTGATTTCTTTACTTCCAGATGGAAGAAATTTTGGTAGGGTCTCGTACCTTTATAAATGGCAACAGATTTTATTTTTATTTTCTTTTGGGCACCATGTGCATATATGATTCAGAACTTGTAAAATTAGAGTCAAGAAGCATTTTTCTAACTATCAGAATCCTTGGCATCAGGAATAATACGTACATTGCTCAGTCAAAGCGAAGCACCGCAAAAAAGCTAAAAGCAGACAGGTGAAACAAAAAAGGAGTCTACTCTTGAACATTTAAGCAAACAATGTCACATTTTTCTTACTATCAGAATCCTTGGCATCAGGAATAATATGTCCATAGGACCATAGCTCATAGTCAAAGTGAAGCGCCACCATAAGGCTAAAACAGACAAAGGTAAAACAAAAAGGGAGGGTACTCTTGAACATTTAATATTTGAACATACCTAAAAATTTGTACTCCGCTAATAAGAGATCGTTCCCCAAGCAGACTTGGCAGTGAACAATAGACATGTCATGCTAAATTGGAAACTAACATGATACATATTCTTCAGCAACCCAGCTATAATTCATCCCCAAAAAAATAAAATAAAAAATACCCTGCTACAGATATATGATTTTTCCTACTCTAAGAGCCTATGCAATAATCTAAAAGGGACCTTTGGCCATTGCATATGACACGTGTTTCTTCAATATACCTCTTCAGAGAAGATGTGGAACCATAGACTTGGTAAACAACCTCTTACACTTCTTGCACTGCAGTTTCTTTACTTTCAAATTTAACCCCTTTTGTGTCTTTTCAGTGATCGCAACCTTCTTCAAACTGGGTCCACACGCCAGACCTCTTCCTAGTTCCCCAATTCGCTGCAGTTTTGTTAGTCTCTGAAAGTTTTAAGTCTCACCATGTCTTCACTTTGGGAAGAGACCACAAATTCTTCAACCTGGGTCCACACACCAGATGTCTTCTCGGCAATTTTGTTAGTCTCTGAAACTTCAAGTCTCGCCATGTCTTGGGAAGAGACCTGAAAATTAACAAACTTACGAAGATATCATAAGTAGTAGTAACATTATGTACTGCTTACTACAAACCCACTAAGGAAATTTCACCCAAAGAATAATTAAAAAGTTGGACATGACAAAATACAGTAGCATCAGAAGACCTTATTGGTACTATTAAGTCGTTTAACCTGAAAATATATATAGATAGCAATTGGTGCTCGCATCCTATTTGGGTAGCCACATTGTTCTGATCATAAAAAGTCCATACAAAATCCAGACCACTGTCTTTACTTGCAGCAATGGATGAAAAAAGACCAAACAAATCACAGTTTTGAATCACATTCTACCTGGGAGGTTATATATGAAGCAAAGTATTCTGCAGTGGTGGATTTGTTTCAAGGTACTATAGCTGTATTACATACCATGTCTGGTACAATAGTGGTACCGCACTACAACAACTAAGCCTTTTGTCCCAAACAAGTTGGGGTAGGCTAGAAAGAAACCCAACAAGAGAACACATCCAAGAAAAAAAAAAAAATACTAATATTAAGACTAGCCATACTAATAATAATACCTCTAATAATAATAGTAATAGTAGAAACCTAGACCTCGACCGTGACCTAATAGAGGGACCTACAAACCTATGGCATCGCTCCTACCCCTAAGTTCCTACGTCATGGCTCCGGTACATGAATTGCTAACTTCCAAGCGCTCCTATCGATCGCCAACTCCTTGGAGACGTTCCATTCTTTAAGGTCTCTTTTCACCGCTTCTTCCCATGTCAATCTTGGTCTCCCTCTCCCCCTCCGGGTGTTCTCGAAATGATTAAGAATTCCGATACGTACCGGTGCCTCTGGAGGTCTGCGTTGGATATGTCCAAACCATCTCAAACGATGTTGGATCAACTTCTCCTCTATTGGTGCGACCCCAACCATATCTCGTATGTCATCATTTCTAATCCGATCTTTCCTCGTGTGACCGCAGATCCACCTCAACATACGCATCTCAGCTACACTCATCTTCTGGACATGTCGTCTTTTAGTAGCCCAACATTCTGCGCCATACAACATCGCAGGTCTAATCGTTGTCATGTAGAACTTGCCTTTTAGCTTCTGCGGGACTTTCTTATCGCATAGGACGCCTGATGCTTGTCGCCATTTCACCCACCCCGCTCTTATCCTGTGACTAACATCTTCATCTATCTCGCCATCGCTCTGCAGCATCGACCCTAAATATCGAAAAGTATCTTTCGTAGGTACTACATGCCCGTCTAGACAGACATCTCCGTCCACTGGTCGTATCCCACTAAACTTGCACCCCATATACTCCGTCTTAGTTCTACTAAGCCTAAACCCTTTGGACTCTAGAGTTCGTCTCCACAATTCCAATTTCCTATCGACCTCCGTCCTACTCTCATCGACTAACACCACATCGTCCGCAAAGAGCATACACCAAGGAATCTCTCCCTGTATATCCTTCGTGATCTCATCCATCACTAAGGCAAAAATATACGGGCTCAAAGCTGATCCCTGATGTAGTCCTATTTTAATAGGAAAGTCACTAGTTACACTATCACATGTCCTGATGCAAGTAACGGCACCATCATACATGTCTTGGATGAGGGTAACATACTTTGTGGGGACTTTCTTCTTTTCTAGTGCCCACCACATAACTTTCCTTGGCACTTTGTCGTATGCTTTCTCCAAATCAATGAAAACCATATGTAGATTCTTCTTTCGCTCCCGATATCTCTCCATCAATTGCCTTATTAGGAAGATGGCCTCCATGGTTGACCTCCCAGGCATAAAACCAAATTGGTTTTTCGAAACGTTTGTCATCCGTCTCAAACGATGTTCTATCACTCTCTCCCAAAGCTTGAGCGTACTACCGCCACTAATCTAGTAGGCTTGAGCGTACCTCTTGAAGATGTGTGTGCAGACACAGTTCTTTTATGTGCCTCTTTAATGTTGAGGTGGTACAACACTTTGACTTGGTGAAACACTGCTTGCAGCCCTAGCATTTTATTTTTACAACCTTTATTGGCACACCATAGCTATTCTTTGAAGAAATTTCCACTACTTCAAAGTGGGCCCACACATCAGACCGCTTCCTCTTATTCCAATTTGCATTGATAGGTTCTTCAGTTTCTCCTGATGGATGAACCTAATACAACAGGATAACAATGGAACAAACATATAAACTTCCAAAAACATGATTAACATAAAACAGGGAAAATGAGAAAAATAATTTCACAACCAATTCAGCCAAATATCTCTTCATCTTCAGTTGTGTAAAGACGTCAATTTTACCTAATTTGACTCATCATTTTGCAGTTAGACTTCAAATTAATCTAATTTAGCATACATACTCCAAATCTTAAAATTGATCAACTCAGGATTAAATAGCAATTGCATAACACCCACTGCCAATTTGATACCATGTTCCATGGCAACTTTATTACCAGATGCATATTTCTTTGCAAAATAATTTTTGGCTTATTTTTAACTTTTAGATCTGTTTCCTAAGGCAATTTGCGGACTGTTGTTAAAGTTTCTGTAGCATATATATTAGCTGCGTGATTCACTATGACTTGAAATTAAAAAAAATAGTAATAATGACCATATCGGTTTATTTCAATCAAACTTTTATATTAATAAAGTACATCCCTATGAAAATTGAAACAGAAGAAGAACTCTCCATATTGTCTCAAAGAAATTCAAAACAGTCATGTAATCCCTATTTGTCCAGGTAAGTGAATAACACAGATAAATTTTGTCAGAGTTTGTATTGCATCCTACATGTGAGATTCTGTACGAAAGCAAAGTGTTACATGCCATGCTGTTACAGTAGTGGTACTGCTACTAATCTTGTAGTTGTAGGTTTAATCATACCTCTTGAGGATGTGTGTGTGTGGGTGAGCACCTTTCTTTTATATACCCGCGTACGAGGGGTCGAGAGGAGAGACTCTCCTAAGTACCTGATCTTGACCTCCTCCTCCTCGGCCTGCCTGGCTTCATGGCTTGCCACCACCGTGCCTCAAATTTCATCCCTACAAATCGCCACCAAACCGCTAGCTTCGCTCTTTTTCTTGCTCCGCAAAACCCTTCATTTCTTTTTTTAAGGGTTTAAAATTAGTATTATAACAATTTTCATATATATAATATAATATTCATTCCAAGGGAAGGGAATTAGGGAACGGAACGAACCTTCCGGTTTTGGTTTTAAACCCGACTTTAGTTCCACAACAGAGAATTAATCTAAAACCCTACCTCTTATATATCTTCTTATACTGCACGGAAAATGTCTTTCAGGAGATACGCGGTTGATTAAACTCAGATCAGATATCTAAAGGCTTGAGGTGAGGCTTGCCAATGGCCTTGCGACAAAAACTCAGATCTGGTACCTGTCCCAATATTTTTGTAAAAACAAGTTTTGCGTTTTTTTTCTCTTACTTTATTATTATTATTTTTTTTTTGCACATTTTTTTTGCGTTTTTTGTCTCTTCCTTTCTCACTTGATTGTGAATTTATTTTCTTTTTTTTTCATCGAAAAACTCTTTGATGTTTCCCTCTTTGTCGATCTTTTCTCTTTTTTTTTTCCCTCTTTGTCGATCTCTTTATTTACGATTCTGATTGTCCCAATTTTTTTTTTTGCGCTTTCGTCTCTCTTTCCCACTCTATGTTGTTTTCCTATTGGTCGAGTTGTTCTCTTTCTTCACAGCTTTCACGTTTCTTTTTGTTTGGTCCAAGTTTTCTTATTTCAAATCTGTAACTTTTCATCTTATTTTTTTTTACTAACAGCAATGTTAGCTCAATGTGCGGACAATTTTTTATTTTATATATTTCGAAAAAAATAAATAAAACTTGTGGTATGTATTGTTTTTTTTATGTGAACTTTTTTGTTCTTAAAAAATTGCGCTACACATATTTTTATTGTCAAATGAACTTACAATCTTATCAAAGTGGATTTTGCTTTTGCCTACTTTGGCGTTGTACACATAGCACAATAGAATGCAAGATAAAAATAATAATTTGAACAAAAATTCAGATTTTGTAAAAAAAATTCACTACAAACAAGTAAATTTGTGCATGGAGAATTTGTTTTGTTTCCAAATCAACATCAGACATGCTTAATGCTTAAGCTCACAATCCAATTATACATTAACAAATTTCTCAACCAATATTGAAACAAATGACTGACACCCAACTATCATAGTAGAAGTACAAAATGTAGATGCGTACTATCACATTATACCACCAACTACCCATATATCTGTTATCAGGGTTTATCAGCATTTTTACAACAATAAAAAATAAGAATGATCTTCTTTTGAGTCTTCAGCTTGCTACCGTGGCCTCATAGTCTGAAGTGGTATCATGTTCCACTCTTGTAGGAGCTTTTCTTCAAGCACTTGTTGATATTGTCATTCATCTGACATGTCTGATAGTCAACAAAACTCTTGAGTAGTAATTGTGATTGTGATGACAATTTGACAAGGTCCAATTCAAAAATAACTTTTAGATCTGGCCTAGTCTTACAACCTCTTGGAAGTTGTCGACCGATGGAAAGTTTGAGAATAAATAGGATTGTTCCATAGGGTCAAGGAAAAGAGTATACAGACAAAAAGCAGATGCATATGACTTGCAAATCATTACCTTCAAATTAAACACCTCAACTTGACATGTAAATCTAAACACCAGTCTTATACTAAAAAAAACAATATCACAAAGCCAATTATGATATACTTTGAAAGCTAGTTGTAACAGATAGCACTTATCTGGTAAAATAAATAAAGGTCCAAAAGAGCTCACATTATCATCATAGAACTTGTACACATCACAATCTATCTCAAATAATATGCCAATATAAATACTAAAAAAATGGATTTCTAGTAAAACCATTGTTATTTCCATCCATCATCAGCCCCCATTGTTTTTCATACATGCATGATTCATCACCAACTAAAATGGTTGCTCGAGCAAAAAAAATTCATTTTGGTAAGTGTTTGAGGGAAGTTCTTTCATCTGATCAGATTCTAAGTTTAACTCGGGATCTATTCATTCCTCCACGCCCTCGAGAAAAGAATACAAGCTAAAATTAGAATCAAACATGTAAAGTATATCACAGATAACTGTTTCGTTGTTGTATATTATAGAGTTTGTTGATCTTAGTTTTGATAGTAAATTGTATTGGTATCGGACAGAATGACTTGTTTTTCTTGGGAACCTCTGGAGTCTGGACATTAATTATTAGGTATGAAATAATTTGAACTCATATCTATGCTATCAGATACATTGGTGCACGCCAAAACTTAGTTTTGTGTCCCAATTCTATTATTTGTCTCTGCTTCAAAATAACTAGTAATATATGACAGAGGGGTTTATATGAAAATTGCGTACAGAAAAATACCCATGTTTAACGAGAACTTGATGTCTTAATTGGTTCTTCCGAAACTATATTTTGTAGTGGCTCATGGACATTTTCTGCTAATGGAAGTTGGTCGACTGCCATTTCGAGTTGTGCTTCTGCATGCCTAGTGAAGTGTCTAATTTCGCAATGAAACATTGAATTTTAGTATATTAGGGAAAAACGAATGGCTAAGTATGGGAATTGTTGAGGACCTCACCTCGGCAATTTGATCATAATTACCCAAATTTGAACATGCTACTATGCTAGGCGAGGAGAGGCTAGGAGATTAGATTGCTCATTACTGTTGTGCTGTGCTGTGCTGTGTTGTGCTGGGGTTTAGGAATTAGGAGATTGAGAAGGGAAAGGACTGGAGGAGTACGAGAGAGAGGTCGAGACTCGAGTGGAGACTCGGGAGAGGAGAAAAGGCGGAGAACAGTGCGAGTAAGCCATCATTCCTCCTCGGCCTGGCTTCACTTTGCTCTTTTTCTTGCTCCGCAAAACCCTTCATTTTAATTTTACAATGAATATAATATTCATTCCATGAGAACTTGAGAAGGGAATTATTAGGGAACGGAATTAAACTAAAACCCCACCTCTTCCATTTACTTTCTTCCTTTTCTTTTTCCATTTCAAGGGTATTGATGAGCGATGTAGATGGGAAATTCGGGACTGCATTCTCAGTTGCAGGAACCTTGCACAATTTATTCTATTAGTTTTAGCAACGTAGTATCACAGTTAGCAAATATCACATTAGTTTTACAATGAATCTAATAAAGTCAAACTATAATCGCTGGAAGCCTGGAACACAATAGCTCATACAATTTAGAAGGATATTAGCTAGCTACTGTAGTATTTTGATTGTGGTTAGAAGGATATTAGCTACTATAGTATTTTGATTGTGGAAACAGTTCTTTACTTCTTTTTCTTACCTTATGCATTTGATTTCCTTTACTTCCAGATGGAAGCCATTTTGTGCATCATGTGTATAAATGATTCAAAACTTGTAAAACTAAAGTGCAGATGCATTTTTCTGACTATCAGAATCCTTGGCATCAGGAATTAATATGTCCATAGCTCATAACTGAAGTGAAGCACCACCAAAAAGCTAAAACAGACAACGGTAAAACAAAAAAAGGGAGGCTACTCTTGAACAATTAATATTTGAAGCAAACAATATCACATTTTGTCGCACCTTAAAATTTTTACATTGTTAATAAGATATCCTGCCACAAGCAGACTTGGTAGTTAACAGTAGACATGTCATACTAAATTGAAAACTAACAGGATACATATTTTTCAGCAACCCTGCTATAATTCATCAAAAAAAAAAACCCTGCTATAGATATGATTTTTTTCCCCTAATTTAAAGAGCGCATGCAATAATCTAAAAGGGACCTTTGGCCATTGCGTATGGCGCATGTTTCTTCAATATGCCTCTTCAGCGAAGATGTGCTACCATCTTTAGACTTCGTAAACAACCTCTTACACTTATTGCATTGCAGTTTCTTTACTTTCAAATTTAACCCTTTTGTGTCTTTTCACTGACCATGACTTCTTTGAACTGGTTCCACACACTAGATCTCTTCCTAGTTCCCCCCTTATCCACAGTTTTGTTAGTCTCTGAAACTTCAAGTCTCGCCATGTCTTCACTTTGGGAAGAGACTGCAACTTCTTCAACCTGGGTCCACACATTAGATGTCTTCCTAGTTTCCTCCTCTGCAATTTGGTTAGTCTCTGAAACTTCAAGTCTCGCCATATCTTCACTTTGGGAAGAGACCACAACATCTTCAACCTGGGTCCACACACCAGATGTCTTCCTAGTCCCCTCCTTCTCTGCAATTTTGTTAGTCTCTAAAACTTCAAGTCTCACCATGTCTTCACTTTGGGAAGAGACCTGAAAATTAATAAATTTATGAAGATATCATAAGTAGTACGTGATTCCAGTTGAGTGATAAGGAATAGAAAGAACAGAATTCCAACATTAAGCACTAGTACAAAAAAATCTGGTCCTATAACAGTATGTACTCTTGGTACAAACCCACTAAGGAAATTCAACCTAGAACAATAATTAAAAAGTTGGACCTGACAAAATACAGGAGCATCGGAATACCTTCTTGGTAGTAAGTCATTTAACCTGGAAAAATATGTATATGGCAGTTTATGCTTGCATCGTGCATGGATAATCATGTTGTTCTGATCATAATAGTCTGGTACAAAATCCAGACCAACTGTATTTAATTTTCAGCAATGGATGAAAAAAAGATCAAACAAATCACAATTTTGAATCTCATCCTACCTGTGGGGTTATGTTCCAAAACAAAGTATTCTGCAGTGGTGAATTTGTTTCGAGATACTATAGCTGTGTTACATACCATGTCTGGTAGAATACTGGTATTGCTACTAATCTTGTAGGTTTGAGCATACCTCACGAAGATGTGTGTGCAGACACCGTTCTTTTATGTGCCTCTTTAATGTTGAGGGGGTACCACACTTTGACTTAGTGAAACACTGCTTGCAGACTTTGCATTTTATTTTTACAACCTTCATTGGCACACCGTCGCTGTTCTTCAAAGAAATTTCCACTTCTTCAAAGTGGGCCCACACATCAGAACGCTTCCTTTTATTCCAATTTGCATTGATAGGTTCTGCAATTTCTCCTAACGGATGAATCTAATACAACATGATAACAACAGAAGAAACATATATGCTTCTTAAAGCATGATTGACATAAAACAGGGAAAATGGGGAAACTAATTTCACAACCTCAATTCAACCAAGTGTCTCTTCAGTTGTGCAAATATCTCAATTTTTCCTAATTTGACTCTTCATTTTGCAATTAGACTTCAAATTAATCTAATTTAGCATGCATAATCCAAATCTTGAAACTGATCAACTTGGGATTAAATTGCAATTGCATAACACGTCCAGTGGCAACTTTGTTACCAGATGCACATTTCTTTGCAAAAATATTTTTGGCATATTTTTAACTTTCAGATCTGTTTCCTAAAGGCAACTTGTGGACTTTGTTGAAGTTTCTCCAGCATATATATTACTTGCGTAATTCACTAAATTCACTAAACGACTTGAAAATAGTAATAATGACCATACCTGTTTATTTCAATCCAACTTTCACATTAACAAAGTATATCTCTATGAAAATTTCAACAGCAGAACTCTCCATATTGTCTCAAAGAAATTCAAAACAGTCATGTAATCCCTATTTGTCCAGGTAAGTGAATAACACATAAAAGTGTCAAAGTTTGCAAGAATTCAAAGAAGAGTATTCTAAGGTTTACTAATTGGGTAGTGGGGACAATCCACTTCTGAAATAGAAGAACAGTAGTGGTACTGCTACTATCTTGTAGGTTAGACTATACCTCTAGAAGATGTGTGCTCAAGCACCGTTCTTTTATGTGCCTCTTTAATGTCGAGGTGGTACCATCCTTTGACTTGGTGAAACACTGTTTGCAGTGCTTGCATTTTATTTTTACAACCTTTATTGGCACACCATCACTGTTCTTTGAGCAAATTTCCACTTCTTCAAAGTGAGCCCACACATCAGACCACTTCTTTCTTTTCCCACTTGTATTGACAGGTTCTTCAGTTTCCCCTGACGGATGTATCTAATACATATAACAGTAAAACAAAAATATAAACTTCTAAAATCATGATGGATGTAAAAGAGGGTAACAAGGGGGACAATAGTTTCGCAACCAAATTTAAAATTGAGTGCCAATTAAGCCAATTGACTCTTCAGTTGAGCAGTGAACCTCAATTGAACGTAACTTTACTCCACATTTTGCAATTAGGCCTCCATTAACTAATTAATCATACATAACCCAAATGTTGAATTAACATCAATTTAGAAGTTCTCAACCATACTGGTTTGTTTCAATCAAAGTTTTACATTAACTTAACAGTATTTCTCTAAAACATCAATCCAAATAAAAAAAATGATTTTACTAGAGATCAAAGCAAATACAAGTTTCAAAGAGCATGTTCAGTTCAGATAACTATTCATTGCAGTTACAAGACAAAAATCAGAAAATTTAAACAGCAAAACTCTCGTCTAAGTCTCAAAGAAACTCACAACACTATCATGCACCCTTTTTCAAATGGGGATGATAATCCAATCTTCCCAAAATAGAAGAAGAACTATAAATTAAAGCGTAGGGGTTAATACAAAAATATACAAAAGAAAAAGGTTGAGATTGCATACGCTATCCATCAGGAGAAGACGAGAACCGAAGAGGTGTTCTTGTTTATTTCTTCTCGTAGGGTTTTAGGCTCCGTTTGGATAGGTGTGGGAAGAAGGGAAGAAGGGAAGAAGTGGGAAGAAATATTGGGAAGTGTGTAACTTTGTGAAGAATTTGGATTGTTTATAATTTTTTTTCTTGCTTCTTCCTTCTTCCTCCTTCTTCTTCTCTCATCCAAACGCACCCTTAGTGTTGTGATCACCTTTTCCCCTTCCCGCTAAAATGAATGCCAAAAAAATGATCCCGCGTAGAATCATATATTTCTTTCTTTGTTTTGTTCAGTCCGTACCATAAATTGGCGAAAAAAACGTCCTTTTTTTGGAATTATATATCATCTATTTGTATTTGCAAAAATATACCCCATCTCCATTGATTTTGTTCGATGAAAATATTATATTGTTTTTAAGAGTTTATGATTAAGCGCCACTAATTTCTTTTTATTTTGCCTCGAGCTCTTTAATATATGAGTAAATAAATGGCAATTAAATCGATTCAATGGTTTTTTTTGGGGGGTCCTGCATCACTAAAATTCTCTTAAAAAATAAAAATATAATCGTTAAACCAAGTAGGAACAAAATAATAATAATAACACATATTTTAGATCTCGAATGGCGAATATGACGGATTTTGGTGTAAACAATTCGATATTACTTTGGTAATTTGCTTTGAAAATAAATAAATTGTCCGATTTTGTTTGAAAATAAAGATTTTAAAGTATATAATAATAATGTCAGAATTTATAATTTTAGAACCTAAAAGTGAAATTTTATTTGGCATTTAGTTTAGATATGTATTTCAATAATATTTAAGAATTTGTAATAATTAATGAGTAAAGTCTACAAAAATTTTGTCTGTGTCGTAATTTATCAACCGCTTCATTCCACTTAATTGTTAAACAATTAAATGATAATTGCTGCTAATTTTTTGAAAAATTCATAATTTAGTAATTCAGTTCAATGTATTTGTATTTTGATTGACAATTCAAACACATTAGGATAACACTTATTTTGTCAAAGATAAACATATCACAGTTCTCTAAACAAAGACATTCATGGTAACTTGTGAACCCATGCATTCAACAAAAAGACGTAACACTGTCACGTACTTTCAACTAAAGGTTTCGATTTCAAATATTTGAAAAACATGGATAAGGAAAAAAATAAATAAATTTGTAGAACCACACTATTTAAGATTTTAGGAATTTAATTAATGAATAATTGAAGATATTTGTTATTGTATATATTTATATCGTTATAATATCTATATTAATTGAAACGGCAGAACAACCGGTATTTCGGATTGAAATGCGGAACGGAACTGATCAAACTACTTACCGGCTTACCGGCTACCGCCGTCAGATTAGATCATTCGAGCTAGTGTTTACCAAAAAACCCGTCGGGTCGAACCCGCCCCGCCCCAAACCCGCCCCATAGACCGGACCGCCCCGGACCGTCCATGGACCGCGATGGACCGAAGGGTTAGAACGGGGCGGGTCTTCGACGGGTTTGGGTCGTCCTTTCTAAAAATATCCGTGTTAACCCGCCCCGTCTTAACCCGTGGACCGAACCGCCCCGCCCCGTCAATCCGTCCAAAATCCGTACTAATCCCGAAAAAAAAGAGAAGGGTAACTTTATATAATTATATTCAAATTTTTTCATCTAATAAAAAAATTACAAATCAAATATAAAAAAAAAATAAAAACAGAAAAGATAAGTAAAAAAATAAAGGAAAAACGTAAAATTTAAAAATAAATGTAATTAACGAAAAAAACAGAAAAAAATATTGAAAAAACAAAAAAGCATTGAAAAAATAACACAAAAAAAACGTTATAGTGATTATATATGTATTTAATACTAACGAAAAATTTTAAAAAATAGTAATAAAATAAATAAAAATCCGCGGACCGGATCAGACCGGACCGTCATAACCCGTGCGCAGGGGCGGATCTACCACCGGGGCGGCTGGAGCTAGAGCCCCACCTCACGCCGTCGAGCCCTTGGAGCCCCCTTTAGCCCCAGCTAATTTTTTCTGTCATTGGAGCACTCGAAAGTGGGGCTGAAGACTTAAACAGAGGTTGTCAGACCCACCTAGATATTTTTTCTAGATCCGCCACTGCCCGTGCGGGTTACATGGGGCGGGTTTAAGAAGAGTTAGGGCCAAAATTTCTAAGATGGACCGTCCTAACCCGCCCCGTCTTAACCCGTGGACCGTCCTAACCCGCCCCGCTCTAACCCGTGAACCGCCGCGGGTTGGACCGCCCCGCCCCGCCCCGCCCCGCCCCGTCCCGTTTGGTAAACACTAATTCGAGCACAAGGTTATCCGAGATGCAGGCGTTGAATTTATTTATTTATTATTAATTTTTTTGAAGAAAATTAGGGGTCAAGCCCCATAACTTTTGTAGGCGTTGGATCTTTATCCGACGGCCTCAAGGAACGTTGAACTAGATCGGAGACTGGATAGCTATCATTTATTTATAATCGTATATAAAACACGCTTTGCTTAGCTTTTTGATCATGGTTTCCCCTTTCGCTTCATCACTTCTGACTTCAGACTGGAGATACTGCTTTTTCTCTTTTAGAACTTCTCTTTGCTTGAGAGAGAGAGAGAGAGGTTTGGTTAGATTTGAGTTGATTTGATCGAGCTCGTGACAATGGAGAAGAAGAGATGGATTGCGGCGGGAGCTGCGCTGGTTATATTCGTAGTTTTGATGGTGGTTACCCCCAAAATTCCTCAAGCGGAAGAATACCACGATTTCGCTGACCAGAGAAAATTATTTTTTGGTGAATTTTTTCTTCAATTAATTTCTGGTTGAATTTATATCTTGTTCCGTTCTTTGATTGCTTCTATGTATCACAGCTTCTATGTATCATAGTGGTTTGCATGTACCATTATGGTGTTATATTGTATCAATTTGGTTCTGTAATTAGCTTTTCTGGTCCAAAACTGGTATAGGCAGTAGGGAAACTGAAATGTATACAGTATGTACTGAACTTGAGCACTGATCTGTCCCATCTGAGGAGAGTAATAGCTTCTTATAGAGCTATATTTCTCTTTTATATCACAGATCAGTATATAATCTGCATTTTCATACCAAAGTTGGAGAGGACTAAGGATAACCCTACCAGTGTTACTAACAATGTATGTTAGCCAAAATGTTTCTCGTGTGACATACTTCATAAGTTCATATATGGTATTACTTTTTGCCAATATATCCATATAATTGTCCAATATACTCTTCCTGCCTGTCCTATCTTGTTGAATGTTCCTTATGGATTGATTCCTTTCTTACAGGAATATCAAACACCTTAAATGTGATATCAAACATACCCTTCTTCTTTGTCGGCATTATTGGTCTTGTCCTTTGCTACTGGAGGAACTATTTTCAGCTAAGGTAGTATTTACTGTGTAATGCTCACAAGCATTGTACCTAGCTTCTATTTAGCACAATTCAATCTTAGGTCAATATATTGAATTTCAGCTGCTATTAGCTTTAGCTGAATAGGTTTGTCTTTTTTAAAATGTTTCCTTAGATGGGGTATCAAGAGTTGTTTATATCTAGTAGGATTTAGGATATATGTATTACCAGAGTGGCATTGGTACCTGCACTGATTTGGTTTAATGCGATTTTGACCTATTTGTGTCAGGCACGAATTTCAATAGAAAATGATTAACTGTCAGTTACCTGTCATTATTTACTGGTGTAAGCATGATGTAACTTATACATTAAATGATTAAATTACTTTTTTCCTTTTTTTGAAAAGATAAACAAATCTGTTTGCTCTTTTCCCCTAAATTGAACAGCTTACAAGGAGAATTGGTGGGATGGACATTATTCTACTTGGGTGTTACAGCTGTTGCTTTCGGCTCCTCTTATTACCATCTCAACCCCAATGATGCCACGCTCGTGTGGGATCGCCTACCTGTAAGTTCTCTAAATAAAACCCTTGCATCGATATCGCATAGAGAAACTTTCAAGTAAATTAGGTTAAGTGTTGATCGCATAAAGCTAGGTATCAATGGAGGCATAGCATATTTCTGAATTGTGATAGTTTAACTGAGGCAAAATTGGGCTAATTGCGAGTTTGGTGGTTTAGCTGAGGCAAAATTGGGCTGTTTATGAGTTAGTGCTTTAGCTGAGGCAAAAATGGGTAAATACATGTAGTGGCCATAATGAGCAGTCCTAACTAGTTGAAGTCAAACTTTTATCTTTTCTGGTTGAAAAGCTTGATCAAAACGAGGCTTTATGTTGCATTTGTTGGAACAGATGACAGTAGCCTTCACATCAATAATGGCAATTTTTATAATTGAGAGGGTTGATGAGAAAAAGGGCACTATTTCCTTATTGCCCCTTGTCTTGGCTGGTGTTTTGAGTATCATGTATTGGAGGTAAGTGTATCTCTTCTTAAATTGATTCGCTGTGTTTATTTGGCTTTTTTATTTTGTATTAATTCAACTTTGTTATTTTCTTGTTCTTTCAAGTTAAAATTTTTGTTCTATTCACATTTAATTGTCTTGGAAACTATGAAAATTGCATCTTTCTTCTATATGACGTGTAAACAAACTGTTTACCTGGCAATCATATATGTTCTCCCTGTCTCAATCTCTTTGTTAAAATGTCCATATTCCTTGGCAACATATCTCTTAATAACTGTGGGAGATAACTTAGGATAGGTGCGGAAGAGAAATGATGGCGGGTATAGATTCTCATGGAAGATTTCTTTTGAAACCAATAGGACTAATTGAACTTCACACAGAATAGATTAAAGGTGTAAATGACAAGAATATAATGTAATATACGATCATACTAGATACTGCTGTAGGGGCACACAGGAAAGGCTTGCCTACCTCTTTCCTATTTGTGTTTTCTAAATTGTACTTTTTAGTTACATTAGTTGTATGTGCTTGTGTAGATACTTCGATGATTTGAGGCCATATGCAGTTGTACAGTTTGTTCCTTGCATAGTTATTCCAATCATGGCCATCATCATTCCTCCCATGTATACCCATTCGAGTTATTGGCTTTGGGCAGCAGGTTTGTTAGTAATATTCTTTTAGTAAGACAATGATTTGGTTGCTGTACTGGAACTTGCTTGACTGGGGTTTAGTTACATAATGGAGGATTAATTTGAGTGTAAATGCATAATGTTCCTGGAGGTCTAATTTTGTTATTGAATCTTGATTGCTAAACTGAGAAGTAATTGAGGCAATTGGACAATCAATGGTACTTGTGTTCTCCAAAAGAGAATACTTATACAACTTCACTGATAATCAAGTTCAATTTTGCTAAGTGTGGGCTTTTATGATCACTCAATAGGACTTACGTCATAACATTATATTTGAGTGTTTTTGTGGTTCAGATGTGTATTTCTTCTAATATAAACTGGGTACTTTATTTGACAATTTAATAAATGTGTGTATAGAGAGGAATCTCACCAAAATTACTCAGTTAAGTGGTATGAATTGTAGGGTTCTATCTACTGGCTAAGGTAGCAGAAGCGATAGATAAGCCAATATACAAGTGGACCCACCAGATCGTCAGTGGACATACCCTCAAGCATCTATTTGCTGCCATGGTGCCTGTTTTTCTAACCCTAATGCTTGCAAAAAGGACAATAGAGCTTGATAGGTACCTACCTCTCTTCATCTGATTACTTTGGTTGTAAGAAGAAGATATATTTGAGCAGTGAACCTGATAGTAACCAAGGATATGGATATTGCATTTTGTTAATGTTTCAATGATACTGTAGTACCCGTACACACACTAGCAAGTACCAAATGTACAGGTTAGAATTCAGTATGTACGGGCAGATGATAGTTGTGCTTGACTACTACCAGTTGACACTTGAAAGCTTTGTATAACAAGTTCACAATGCTGAATTTTGAAATGGTGATATTAAGAAAAAAGGAGGGGCTTTATGCACTTATATTTTTTGTTTTCTGATTTCACAGGAGGAGTTTGTTGACTAAATGGAAAATTTATTTGGTTGAGGTGAAAGAACGGAAGTTCAAGTCAAATTCAACAGAGACAAATATAGATGTCGAGTACACAGCAGTTTCAACCACAACTGAGTAATCCATCGTTTCATCAGTTCATTTGTGCTCAAGTTCAATAAAAATAAGATAGATTAGTTAACGTAGTTAGATATCAATATTTCTTTTTTCTTTTCTGTAGTTAGTGATAAACTTACAGTGTAATTAAGTAGTGCTAATCTAAATGCATACTTCTTGTGTGATCAAAGATGAGGGGTCCCTTAATCGGGTTTTTTTCAAACCCACGGCCTTTCAAAAGCATTTTGCAAATCTAAAAGCATACTTGGTTTTATCTTTTCTTGTTTCTTCATTGCATATTTTCTTGTTTTTTAACTTTCTAATTGATCACTTGAGAACGAGATAAGGTGCTAAATGTTACTAACATGAAACAATGCAATGCATTGGTATAAAAAAGTTAATTGAGAACCAGCTTTTGATCTAGTGGAAAAGAATAATGCATCTCTTGTCGTAGGTTCGAAATTCGACTAGAAGATCTTTATAGACTTAATTTAATTTAAAAATAAGTTGGGAGGTTTGACCCCTAATTTATCTTCAAAAAAAATAAAAAAGTTAACTAGATTTTGACTAATCAATAAAAAGGTTAGCAGATAATATTCTTCTTCATTTGCTAACCGAAACGTAGTTCCGTTAAAGCAGGCCATCTGTTATAGATTTCGTATTAGCAGGACTGTCGATCTAAAGCCACGGGCTCAAATTTATCGTTGGTGGCTTCGTGCGTGCGTGCGTGCGTGTGGACGCACATGGGTCCGTGCGTGAGCGCGTGTGCATCTCTTACAAAAGTGGCATGGCAGCATGGCATGACATGGTGCGTTTGAGATCGGTTTATAGCAAGTTTAAACGTTCCGTCAGGTTATCTATTATTATTAGGCAAATTATGCACTGCACTAACTATTTTATATGAATAATACTAGAGTCAAACGTGTTTGATATTTGAGCCCGTCAAAACAAGTTGGGATCATAATTTTCGTAATTACAACGGCCAATCCGAACTGTTCAGTTCTCCATAATGAAATCTTCTTGAACAATCAAAATTTATATAATTTTGACTTTTTTAAATTTAAAATAATCCTCAATCTAATCTAACTAGCCATGAATCCTTCAATTTTAAAAAATTAAAAAAATATCTAAATTTTGGTCCCAAAAAAAAAACTTCATTATGAAGATCACATTGAGTTGAGAATCAGATCGCATTTAACTTTAGCATTATTTTTTTTATAGATCAAAAAACAAGTTTTTCCTCAAACTTTATAATAATAATAATAATAATAATAATAATAATTATTATTATTATTATTATTATTATTATGAGGTGGGCTAAAGTGCCATAGATGTCTTTTTTTAGACATTTTTTTAAGATCCAAAATTCAATCGGTCGATCCAAACCGTTCAAATTGATCACTATATTGAAATACCATTGGAGACCAAATTTTACATTTTTTTGAAATTTTTTGGTATTTATTTTGATATGTTCAAATTGGAGGGTCTGAAATACTCCAATTATAACGTTTTTTTTTAAAATATCATAATAAATAGCAGAAAAATTCGAAAAAATATAAAATTTGGTCTCCAAAGGTATTTTAATATAATGAATAACTTGAATAGTTTGGATTGAGCATTTGAATTTTGAATCTCGAAAAATAACTCTATAAGAAACTGTATCACTGCTTGAGGCCCAACATTAAGTTAGCTAATTAACATATAAGAAGCATAAATTAAGACTTCTAGCATGGTCTCTCTGACCACTGGGGATCTTCCTTTCTTTATCCTGCTCAATAGCTCCAAAACATGCCTGATGTTCATCATTAATTACGTTGAACCCAAACTCAGTGACTGGTGGCTCTGATATTTCGACGTAAAGTGGTGAGGAAAAAATCTCAACCAATATATCTCTCTCCTGTCCGAATAAGACATCCGTGATTCCTCGCCACGTAAATTAACACAAGCGTTGCAATCTCTGACTGTCCAAGAAAAATGATATACATCTCCGAATCGGTTTCAATTACATCTCCTGTTTTTTTTTTATATGAAAAAGTAAAAATTTAATAGCAGTAACACTAATACAAGTATCCAACTATCAGATGGATACAATCTCATGTTCTCACTCCTCGAAAATTTTTAAGTTATTTAGTTGCTAATAACTAATTTTGTTGATCCTTGCTTTTGGACCCTAGTATATCTATATTTTATAAATATAGCATTAAATACATATACTTGGCAAAGAATAGCTCAAATTTTATTAAATTTTCACTAGCTTAAAATGTCTTGTTTTTTTATTAAAAATTTCTGACAACATTCGTAAAATAGATTAAAGTGAACATTCATTTTTTTCTCTTATTTACTGACTAAAATTACTAAAATAAAATTTTGGCGATTCAAACTTGGCTTGGTAACTCAAGTGACAAGTATTAAGATTATTTTTAAAAGTTATCATTCATACTTTTGTTCATAGAAATTCAAAAACATAAAACTTTGTAGTCTGATCTTAGCTCGGAACTGAGATGAAAATATTTTCAAAGTGGGATAAAAAACATACATACTTCTTGATTTTTTTATTATCTTTACTTGTAGAGTTTGCATCGTCTAGTAGGCTATGTTTGCATGACGCTATGTCCTAGTCACGTTAATACTCATTTTAGACCAAATTATATCTATTAATTCATGTTTAACTTGACCAAAGTGATAATTGATTCAATTTGATTAATATTGATTGTTATTTGAATTGTTTCTCATACTTGATTTGATCATATCTTTCTCATACCAACTTGGTTTGAAATATTTCAAAATGTGGAAAACTTAACCTATAAATTTAGTGTCTTAAATTTTTTAATATTGTGAAGACGTTAGGATCAAACTGTTATGGTTTGAACAAAATTTATCTGCAATTAATGAGTTAGGTGAGTCTAGAAAATGCTAGAGTTGTAATGTAATATTTGTCTATTGATATTCTCTAGGATGTTATTGAGTGTGTTTTGGGAGTAAAGACAATAATTGCTTTACAGAGTAGTAGAGCTACAATCTAGCATTGTTCTTTGATATCTCTAGGGTGTCATAGTGTCTTTTAGAAGTACAAAAAGTAATTACATTTGATAGTTATAGAGCTATGATCTATTATTGTTTTTTGATGTTCTCTAGAATATCATTGAGTGTATTTTGACTTTTGGAAAAAAAAATAGTTGCTTTTAGAGTGTAGAAAATCTGCATTCTAATGTCATATTTTGATAGTTTATAGGATGTCATTGGATGTGTTTTGGGAGTAAAAAAATAATTGTTTACGAGAGAAGCGGAGTTACAATCTAGTGTTGACTTTTTTTATATTTTTTAGGATGTCATTGATTGTACTTTTGAAGTAGAAAAAGTAGTTGATTTGATATAGTAAGGTGACATTTCAAGGTAGTTTTTTATTACATAAACTGATGATATATTGTTAATTAATATTTGCGCTTTTATAGCAAAAAGGAATATTCTACTCATACAATTTGTGCTAAGTTACTCGATACCTTTAAATTTTTTTTTTTTACATTACATCAATTCAAATAATAATTATTTATGTATTTTTTAAATCTTAATTAAATCACTAGTCGCACGGATGTGCAATCCACTCCAAAACTAAGATAGATCAAAGACCATGTGTGCGTTGTTGGTGATTCGAAGAAAAACTCAAAAAAGACGAACAAAATCCAAATCTTATCCCGATCAGCGTTCTCTTTTTCAACCCAGTTGCTGAGTTTGCCTGGCCCAGAGTCCAGAGACTCCACACTTCTACATACATCTGCGTATGTTCGCGTAAACTTCAACCCGGTGCAAATAGGCGTACACCCTAAATAAATGGCCTCGGAGGCTCCAAGTCAGCACACGAGGCACGGAGTACGGAGACACGTGGCACTGCGTGGGAGGCTCTTTCAGATCGCGAGCCTCTCCCGCCTCTTATCGCCTACGCCACCAATAGCCAAAATAATTCGCGTAAAAAGAAAAAAAATCTTAAAATTAAACGAAAATTGGTTTAGAGAGATTATTTTTTTCTCTCTTTCAAGTCGCAAATCTCTATGACCACTGTCGCAGCTTTGTCTCTCTTTCCGAATTTAGTATTCAGGCCTTCGTATAAGTTCTGCTCTAAAAAGGTGACTTTTCGTTTTCGATTCTTGCTAATTTTATATAGTTTGATTCCAACATCAGGTTTGTACATTTTGTAGATTTCGGTTCTGGTGAAATTTGAAGGTTCATTTGTTTTTCAAGTTAGTTTCTGATGTAAATGATCGCCAAATTTTGTCAAAAATTTGTCAATTTGGAATGTTTATTTATAAGCCAATTTTTTTTTTTTTTAAAAACCAAATTTCGTAAAGTTTACAAGCAAACTGAAGAAGAAAACAATTAAATTGAAACCAAAAGTACCTCTAGTTTGAGCTTGCAACTCTGATTACTTTGGCACCCTTCATGCGCAAAAAGAAAAAAAAAATTTAACCTTATAAGTTCTTATTGATAAATCTAATGTGGGCCATTTTGTAAATTTTTAGGTAGGTGTTAGGGATGGCTTCAAGGTACTTGCTGTTTTCGGAGAAGGGGCGAGTGAACTAGAGAGGAAAAGCAGCAGTAATGTGTGGGGTGCGATTTTCGATGTAGAGGATCCCGGACCGAGGCGGACCCAGTTAGTCAGCGGGAAGCTCCTAGATGTCAATCAGGCTCTAGAGGTGGCAAGACTTGATTTACAGTATTGTGATTGGCGGGCCCGACAGGACTTGCTTACTATCATGCTTCTCCATGACAAGGTTAGCAGTTTAGCACTTGCACAATCTTTTACTGCAATTTCAAGCTTTGTGTGCCAGTACTGGTAGCAATCATTCTTCTTGTTATTGTTGCCTTTTTCTTTCGACTTATCTGTTTATACATATTCATGTATGCTGTGGGGTTCTCTGCTGCCGACGACAATTTAAATTCATATTTTAAGTGTGTTTTTGCAAATATCCAGTGTGGTAAATAGACTTATTGTTTAGTTCCATAGAGTACTGTAACATGGTTGTCTGAGAAAATACCTCTCGGCAGTATTACCTTGGTGGGTCTAGCAAACCTCAAACCCAACCCGCACAGACATGTTTTTTCATGGGTTGTATAAGCCATTTATTTCCCTTATGTTTCTCTACAAATGTATCTGGAAGAAAATAACATCTAAGCCATATATTGCTGATTGCATATCTATCTGTATCTAAGCCTATTTTAGAAGACTTACATTGAAAATCTGATGCAGGCCGTAGAGGTGCTAAATCCTCTGGCACGTGAATTTAAATCCATTGGTACCATGAAAAAAGAGCTTGCTGAATTGCAAGAGGAACTAGCACATGCTCATCAACAGGTATGCAGTTAATTTTAAAAGCTGGCATTTCATTTTTAACTGGAAACAAATCAAATGTCATTCCCACTTTAGTTGATTTCTAATAAATTCAAATAAGGATGATAATTGAAAAGCAAATTTGGAAATTATGGATATATAAATCTAGATAACAGTATGTTTCATGAATTTTGAGTATTGTTTGATGTTGCATCAAGAACCCTTTAAAATTCAAATCAATTGATAAATGGTAAAACAAGTACCAAATCCCATCTTGTTTATAGGCATGATGTACAGAATATAGATCATGCCTACAATGTCAGATCCGTAATTTTAAACTTTATATGTAAAAATTGACAAAATTGTCAAATGATCCCTCCTCTCTAAATAAGTTAATAACTATACAATAAGTAAATAAATAAGCGAGAAAACTTTCATTTATGTTCGGCTGGTAAGCAGAGAAATTAGTTGAGGCCTATAATGGACTGGGCTTGCTGGTACTATGCTTGTTTTCTCATTTTCTGTCAAGCCCCAAATAGTCCCATCTTTTCAAAGCTGAATAACCTCATTAGGTTCAATTGACTCTCAATTACAGAATTACCGAACCAATTGTGCATCAGCATTCAACTGTTCAACTCGACCTAAAGTTGCCTCAATACCATCCAAGAGCATGAGCATTTTAACACTAAAAAAGCAACTAAATGAACAAAAATGAAATGGTAGCAACAACTTTGGAGTTCCTGCTATAAAACCTCATTTTATAACAGGTGCATCTATCTGAAGCTAGGGTTGCAACTGCACTAGATAAGCTAGCATACATGGAGGCATTGGTCAATGAAAAATTACTTCCTGAACAAAAAGATAAAGGAACAAGTGGGCCCACAAGCGAACCTGAATATGAGATTCACTCTCCGACAACCTCATCAAGAAATGCTAGCCAATTACAAACCAAATCTCAAAGGAGGAGTTTAAATGTATCGGGGCCCGTCAAACCCTATAATCCATGCTTGAAGAACTTTTGGTATCCAGTTGCCTTCTCCAGCGACCTCAAAGATGATACAATGGTAATTTTATTTTCCTATTTATTGTGGAGGGTAGATCTGTTATTTTATCATAAAATATTTTCAAGATTCAAGCATTCAATCTTTGTATACTCAATTTTGTTTGTCTGATTAAATTTGGGGTCAGGGTGAGGAGAACTTGCAGAGGGGCTTTTTAGAGGGTAATAGAGTGGGCTTTCTGCAGCCTCGTAATAGTTCTGACCTGTAATCACACTATAATGTGCCATTTTTTAGTTCTGGAACATTAACTTTACATTGTGTTGTGCCATTTTGAAGGCGTCATTGAATTTTCGAAGTGGGATCAAACTTGGTAATTAGGTATTTCAAAACTGTGACGTCCATCATGATGTTTTATTTTAATTTCAGATACCAATAGATTGCTTTGAGGAGCCATGGGTGATTTTTAGAGGTAAAGATGGACAACCTGGTTGTGTGCAAAATACATGTGCACATAGAGCATGTCCCCTTCACCTTGGTTCAGTTAATGAGGGTCGAATCCAATGCCCATACCACGGTATTGTCTATTATCAGACCTAAACAATTTAAATTGTATTAGGTTTGTAAGGCTGCACATATTTTTCAATACACACTTGCTTGAGGCAGTGTACATTATAGAGGAACATTATAAAATGTGCAAGGTGTATGTACAGTACACTCATGTAAAGTTTATTAATTAAATGGAGAAGGCTCAAAAGTGCCATGTTATAAGATCTGCCCTTGTGAGATTGAAGTTTGAACGGTTAACCTCTTCAAATTCATTGTAGTACGTTACTCTTTTTAAATCATTTTCTTGATAAGTAACTCTAATATTTGAAATGAAAATTTCAGGGTGGGAGTATTCTACTGACGGTAAATGTGAGAAGATGCCTTCTACGAGGATGCTTAATGTAAAGATAAAAGCACTACCATGCTTTGAGCGTGAAGGGATGATTTGGGTTTGGCCCGGCACAGACCCTCCAAAGGCTACCATCCCTTCTCTTTTACCCCCTCCTGGTTTTCGAATTCATGCTGAGGTATCTTGAGTATTTACTGCCATGAAGTTCCTATTTTAAGCCAAACAATTTTTTTGGAGCTAAGGAAATGATTTTATATCTATAATTAATTTTGTTTTGCTAACATTGGAAACAGATAGTAATGGAGCTACCAGTTGAACATGGATTGCTATTGGACAATTTGTTAGATCTGGCTCATGCCCCTTTTACTCACACTTCCACCTTTGCCAAAGGCTGGCCCGTCCCTAGGTTTGTTCTGCATTTTCCTTTTGTTTTCAACTAGGCCTTAATTTAACCCTTATTTTCCTGCATTATCCTTTATTATGCAATTAAGATTTGTATCAGTAATCCTGAAATCAACTGAAGTTATCTAATCTTTTACCTTGATTTGGAAAACAAAGAAAGGTGAAAGGAAAAAAGGCAAAAGTTGCACCAAAAAGTGAACAAAGAGAAAACTACTGTTAGTTGCATCCTTGAATAGCAATTCACTTACCCAGCTTCCTTTTATTTCTTAAAAAATGCAGCCTGGTAAAATTTCTGACACCAGCATCGGGACTGGAGGGCTACTGGGACCCATACCCAATAGACATGGAGTTTCGGCCTCCATGTATGGTTTTATCTACAATTGGTATATCCAAACCGGGTAAACTGGAAGGAACAAGCACAAAGCAATGTACCACTCATCTACACCAACTTCATGTTTGTTTACCTTCGTCTAGACAAAAAACAAGGTTGCTGTACCGCATGTCCTTGGATTTTGCACCTTGGCTAAAGCATGTTCCTTTGATGCATCTCTTGTGGAGATATTTTGCCGAGCAGGTTAGCATAACAGGACTATGTTTGGAATGTTTTCCATTGTTTGCTTGCAAAATCTTGAATTACTATCGTGTCAACTAAATTAGGAGGACCTTCATATACCTAGAAATGTTATTAACATATATATATTTTTACAATAACTTCGAAGTAATGCCCCAAAAGCTTATTCAAAATTGTTCTCTTATAAGAACACGAAAATCCTGGTACACTTTTAAGAAGATGAAAATCTGCACATAGCGGCAAACTTTTTCTCTTTTCAAAAATAACATTTTCATTTTGGTGGAAATCTAGGTGCTAAATGAGGATCTACGGCTAGTACTTGGTCAGCAAGACCGCATGATAAATGGTGCAAATGTGTGGAATTGGCCAGTATCATATGACAAATTGGGAATAAGGTATCGGTTATGGAGAGATGCAGTTGAGAGGGGTGCCGATCGCATCCCCTTTACAAAGCAAATTGACTCTGGTTTATAGTCTTAACATTGAAAGTACTATCTTGAATTTCTCCTTTCCCCTATGATTGATTATCTGTGAATGCTGTCCGGTGTCAAAAGTACAAATTCTCGATCGAAGTTACTGGTAAATTTTTGGGGGATACTGAGAAGCTCGCGAGAGTAGGATGAAGTTGGATCCACCATTTTCGTGTACAATTAAGACGTACACCATTTAGGGATGAATGCTTAGTGCGAAGTGTCACTTATTGAGTTCATCTCCTTTTCTTTTCTTTTTTTCGTTTTAATTTTCCCTCATATTCTTGTTTATAGTTTTGTACATTAAGGAACGAATACATTAACGGGAATAACTGAATAACTGTCTATAGTAACGAGTATCTTTCTGTTTAGTTTTGCAAATTGCACTTATTAAATATTTTTACATCTAACTCACATAACAATAACAAATAATTACAACAATTGTGAACTTGTTATCCTTCGTATGTTAGCACCAACAAAAGCAAAGCAAAAGAATAAAATAAAATAAAATAAAACAAAATAAGCATTAACCTGAATGTGACTTTCTGGCAAATTTGAGACTGTCTAAAGTGATGCAAATAATAATAAAATTAAAAACTTTCCTGGACGGGTATCAACTGTGAAGGGATTTCTTTGCTTGTTTTGTGCTAATGTAATTTTTATATTTTGTTCTTGTGGTCTCTGTCAAGGGCAAAGCCTAAACTTTAGTCCGAGTTCAGTAAGACGGAGGAACCAAAAAAGAAAGTATTTCGACAAATAATTTTACAAAGTTAGCAAATTTTGTTGTCTGAATTTCTTACCTAAATTGTACGTGTAAATGTAAAATCCTTTAACATTGAATGCCACTCAAAGTTCGAGGTTTATTACTTGTTGGATAAGAAGCCATTTAAGCAGGATGATCGGCATTTATTAACAGATGCAAACTATTCTGACAGCACAGGCTCAACATGTTTATTACTTAATGGTTCAGGCAACATTATCAATACGCATATTCAGAATCTCAGATTATCTCATAAGAATGTATGATTCCACATTTATTTGTTTGTAATTTACAATTGAGAAACAAAAGATAGTGTGACACACACTTTTTAAACTCTATTACTAAGCAATAGAACCCTAAAAAAACTTTGTAATCAATATGTATCTATGAGAAAGAAAAAATTCAAAAATCTCCTTAAATCCAAGCAATGCCAACTCATCCTGGCATGTAAAATGTTGTTAAACCTTTCTTGTTTCCTTCTTTAGAGAGTTAAATAATGCTCAAGGGCAGTCAATGTGTCAACTTAAATTTTTATTAGAGTTGTAAAGTCTTCAATTGTTTGAATGCTTCAAGCTAACAACTATGGCGACACTTGCAAGTGCAATTGCACTTGTCATGAGACCAACTTGAAAGGCCGACCAACCTCTTTGTGGATTGGAAATGCCACGGCGTGTTGCAAATGTTGTTTCCATCTTCAAGTTCGGGTCATCAATATAAAGCTTTAGTACCTGTAATTTAAAAAATTAATAATATTGACCATTTGCATATATATTCCTGTCAATGAGAGAATTATTCTTTTATCCCCTTCGATTCTTAACTCACCAATACCTTGTGTGTTATTAGACATGTTAATGCACAATGATATATAACTAACAGTAACTTAAGAACCTCCTGTGCGTATTTAGTTACAATCAAACTGCCTTCATTGTGCAACCTAACTAGTATTTATATTATTGTTGCAAGTCCCTTACAAGCTGCTGGGCATCTAATTCCAAAGCACACTTTCTAAGAGGTTATTAATCCTTGAAAGGTGTGTGTTTCATAATGTTCGATTACTCGAGAAAGAAAGTAGAGAAGGTACCTTCCAGCCGACAGATCGGGCATGATAAATAGCCCCAATGAGGTCACCATCCGTCATCAAAACAACTTTGTCTCCTTCGTCATCTTCATACTATATTATTCCAATTTCTCAATTGATTAAGAGAGTTGAAGCCAAGCAATATCATTTTGAATTACTATAGCTTAACAAAAGCAGGTCAGATACTTCTATCTGCTCCTAAATTATCATTTTTTGGGTGTGATTTCATGTTTACTCCAGCAAAACCTCAAAACATCCATGCAAAACCTGAAATATGAAAAACTGAAACCCACCAAGATAATATAGACGCCCCCTCCTTGAACTAATCATCAATATTTGTTTGGCTGATTGTATACACAGATATGCAAGTGTTTCTGTTGAATGTGGTAATCAACAATGTAAGTAACTTTGATATCAGTTAAACTAACAGAGTTTAATGGTCTAATAGTTTTACAGTGATGTTAGGGGTATTGAGGTGATTTATAAAGGTAACCATGATATTACATTTTGCAGCGCTATTATGCCTATGCTATGATGCTTTTGAGATTTACAGGGGTAGACATGAAATTCCACCTTGTTTTTTATTTTCTTTATTGCCACAATAATTAAAATAAGCTGCAAGTGCACAGCTCCTCAGGTTACTAGTGAGGACTACCAGTTATTCCTGTTACATCTATACTCTCAGCGAATGCATGAAACTAGACTTTGTAGAATATCCATTATTCTATATTTTGCAGGGCTATTCCTTTCCAATGACACCTTTGATGTTTTACAGGGGTAGACATACATTCCACCCTTTTTGTTGTTTTTATCTTTGAGGAATTATCTTAATTGCCACAATAAAAAGGGAAACAAATAAGCCTTTAGCCCACAGCTCCTCAGCTTACTGGTGAGGACTCCTAGTTATTTCTTTCCCATTGATATATACAAGAAATGACCAGGGTCGGGGAGTCATTTCTAGCCTACCCCAACTTGTTCGGGATAAAAGGCTTAGACTTTCTTTTTTTTGATATTCTCATCACATGCATGAGCAGGTAAATGAGATGAGTCCAGCATGTTTGAAGAAATAAAAAAAAAAAGCATCACGAGGTGCTTCACAAATTTTTCAAAAAGGAACATGCAATGTTTCAAGTTAACATCAATAACAAAGACTAACCAAAAGTTGAACAGTTTCCTTTTCGTTCTCCAATCCTAATCGCTGATTTACAGCAGTAACAAGCTCCTCCAAGCTCTCTGACACTGCAGACAAGGAAGAGATGGTCATTGAAGTTAGCAGTAAAAACTATGTATATAATTTCTAATATGGCTGCTTTCAAATACAGCTACTCTTCTTGTGCAAGTTATAAGTTTATATATAATTAGTCAAAAAGTGTCGAACTCTAATGGGAATTATCGTAATGCTGTGGACATTTCCATCTAATCCAACAAGTTAAGCATCTTTCATGATATGCTCATGTCCTTGTCATATGTTAAAGGGAACCTTTTTCCAGCCTTTTTACGTAGATTATTCAAGAGATAATATTTTTGGTACAGTCTTGCTCTCACTCTAATCCCTCTTCCTCCCAAACGGCAACCCATGCAAATGTGGGACTGATAACTACAATCGAGTAATCAAAGTATGGAATATATTCTTTATTCTCAAGGACTAAACTAAGCACCACAACATAGCAGCGCAAGAATAGTGTTGGCACAATGATAAATATTTTAGTGAACTCTTTTAATCAATTTAATATACATACCACAACTAAATCTGTGTACACGACCCCTTTGATCCTCTATCTTGAACACAAATGAATTGCTGACGTGTGGCGGTGACATCTTCGTGCTATGCTTCCCGTCTCCATGTTCTTGCGCCATTCCCATTGACGTGTCACTGCTGGGACATAAAAAGGGTAAAATCATATAAAATCACACAATTACATTGTCCCTCGTGCATGCATGGCTCAATCTTTCAACCAGTCTAATTTTGCCCCAATTAATAGCCCACTTTTTCAATCACTTGTATCAATTCTTATGGTTTGGCTAAGCATACATTCTTATGTAAATCTTTGCATACAAATTAAATCAAAGGACCTAATAATTGTACTTCAGATCCATGAGTGAAAGAAATTTTCAGGGTAGTACAAATCTGTTTACGCATTGCATATTGTAACAAACTAACCAGGTCTACATTATGCAAAAATTGATGCAAACAGAAACGAAATGCATCAATTTGCCAATGATAGGTCACAAATTTTAATATTTGGAATAATGAAGTGGGAAGTCATACGGTGGGAAAGGAGAAAGATCATGTGCATGGAAAGGAGGCTGAAAAATTACTGTGCACAAAGCACAATTTTGAATTTCCTTCCTTATAGTTTGAAAAATATTAAATTTCCTTATAACCCAGGAATGCCCCACATCAAAAATGCCTAGAGCTCCCCTTCCTCTTCCACACTTTTTTTAACTTCCTAAAACAAACTGATTAAAATGATAAACTTTCAGTGCATGTATAAGGAATTGTAGAGGGGTGGTGTATGTGATATTTCTAGGTTTATATAATGTACATGGCTACATGCATTTATGGATGTGTATAACATGATATTTCAAGATTAAGGCCCTGATCAAAATGTTTTTTACACGGGATTTCATTTCTTTTAAATTCAATTCAATTGATTTCACAGGATTTCATTGGATCTAATTATATGGAAATTCCAACCAAATGACACCAAATCCATTCATTGTGATCAAGAATTTTCCAATGAAATGAAATCCCATGTTAAAAGAATGGGATTTTGATTAGGCTATAAGTCTCTTGAAGAAAAAGAAAAAAAAAAATTTAAGGACATTTTGTTTAATGATTACTATATTTTTCAAGGAATCGTGGGGGAGGAAAATATTTGCAAAGAAAGAGGAAGGACCTGTGGGTGTCGTATTCCTCGTCATGATGTGGCGTATGAAGTGTAGAGTCCCAAAACCTGTGAATCATTGTATTTGCCATCTCATTTAAAGAACTTCCGTTCCCTTCAGCCTTTGCATGCAACAAGATAGCTAAGATATATCAGTATTAGCTCTAGCTAAGGTCTAGGAATGTTTAGCCAGTGCATAGCTGCTCAAGTAGTAATTAAGCTACTGGCATAGTAAAATACAGCTTCCCTCAATTTGGTTAACCAACTACACATTATTTTTCCTATGATGCCCTCAATCTAATCAATTTTTTCCCCAGTTTATCCTTAATTGCGTGATAATGCCTCAATTATATAGTTATTAAAGGATGGTTACATTCTCAGCGTACATTAAGGAAGCATAAGATCCTCCCTAAACCCAATCAAGATAGCTGATACATTTGGCCCATTAGTGATTTAAGCTTACAGATATTGTAAAAAAGAGACCATCTTACCATTGATATGGCTGCATGAGTAAGCTGAAGGACATCTACACATGCAGCAACGTGTCCATCTAATAGTTTAACAAGAACTTTTAGTCATTGAATTGCTTCAAAATTTATAATATTACTCTTGTACAATAAAATAAAAAGATAAAGTTTGCATAATAGCAAACTGAATAGTCCAGAAATTATAATGCAGCCCCTCGTAAAGCGCTTGAAATTTCAAAACCACACTAGAATGACTGGTCGGATTCTGTAAATCTAACAAAACAAATAATTTTGTGCCTTTTTGTTTTAATTAATATAGTTAAAAGGGGACTATAATTTCTGCAGAGCATTCTTTTTTCTTTCGAAAAGAGTTGCAAAATGGCATTGAGTTTATCAAAAGAAATTGAATGAAAGTTTTACAAAGAAAGAAGTAAAATAAAAGCCACTTCAAACCTAGAATCATTTTACCACTTCAATATCTACTAACAGCTATCTAGAATTAACCCTAGTCAGTTGAACCCAACTGAACTGCCAACAAAACATCAAGTTAGTTTATGTGGAATTATCCCAAATAATAATAATAATAATAATAATAATACCTTTATTGAGTACTGGGATGTGAAGGAACTTCCCATTATGCATCATATGTAACGTGTCAAGGATTGAAGTCTCAAGAGTGGCACATTCTGGGTTTGGTGTCATGGCCTTCACAAATTAAATATCAAAGGACATTCTTGTTTATAATTGCAAAAGAATAAGCATCTCAAAAAAGAGAAAAGGGAGAGCAAGAAAGTTAGAGTAAGGAAGGAGTTGAGTGGGATGGGAGGGGGAGAAATGAAACCTTTTCTGCCGGAGTATCTTCTGGAGCTAAATTTTGATTCACCACCCGTGCAAGCAAATCCTTTGGACTACAAATTAATTTTATATTAAACTCAAATGCTCAGTTCTATTTCAATCTACATAAAAGATTAAAAAAAAAAAAACATAGTTGGTTTGGATTATTATTCATCCAGATACATGGTTTAATATTAATTTTTTTTCCATAGGTATGTGCATAATATAATGGATTTTGCATAGTATACATGGAACTTGCCAGAAAAACGAGGGGTAAGGAGAAATTACGTAATAATTCCTTGAAGTGTATCCTCAGCCATAACAATCACCGAACTGACTTTAAGGTCCCGCATATTTTGTGCAGCAATAAGGGCCGTGTCTGAAGACAACACGGTTGGTACACTAAAAGAAATAGAAAAATTAGACAAAAGATTATTAAACTTAAACAAATCTGAATAATAGATCGCAAATTTAAGTTTGTAAACATATAACCCTTTTTCCAAATTCCTTGATTTCTTTGCCAAATTTTCCTAAAATTTAAATAGAGAGATGTAAATTTTAAAATTCTAAAAGGGTGCATCTCGCAGGAAATTTAAAGGATTATTTTACTTTAGTCCACAGTATTAGATTCTGGTTCAATTAATCTAAAGCATGGACAAACTAAAGTAGAAATATTGCTGGGTTCCAGAAACACTTTCTTATTAAAAAAAGATTACATACATGGTAGTTTCAGGGATTATAGTAGATAAAGAAGGCTTAAACATTTTATCCCACAAATTCTCCATGAAAGCATGCCTAGCTGAGCCAGCTGCAATATATGAAAAAATTTATTGTGAATAAACCCACTGCTTTAATAAGTGGTTTTCAACAAATTGAAACCGACACAAGTTCCGATTTCAAATATGGTACCGAACTGGTATATGGAACTCATAAGCACGAGATTAGTCTACTTCAGATACATCACCTGTCATCAGGTATCTTGTATTAGTTACTCGCTATGGGAGTACCAGTAACAGAACAGTACATGAGTGGTAAAAATTCTGTACTGTTCCATAAAGTACTGGCACCAGAAAGGACTGGCCCTTGCAGGTATTGTACCCAATCTCAGTCTTATTCTTCTGTATTACTGTAGGGAAGCTGTGGATCATATCCTTACGTGTGCCAGGAGTGTCAGATCCCAGCTGTTGCTCAACGCCTTCTACAGCTGCGGCAATGGCCTGGCCTTGCTCGGCCACCTTCTCCATTTTTGAAATTGCCTCATATAGAAGTTTAGTTATATCCATTATGGCTATCACCTCTCCATTTTCTACCACTGGAAGGTGTCTAAATTTCCCTGGAAAATGGAGATTATGGACATCAATACTGAAGAAAGTTCAGGCATTCAGAAACTAAACTCATTTACAGAATGCAATTCTGTCATTTTATTAAAGCTCAGTTCTGTAAATGCTGACAAGTACATCTGGACCAGAGAAATATTACTGAACAACCAAATTTATCAAGGGAGGCTGACTTCATCATTAAGTAACCTTCAACTGTTAACTAAAGCCTCAATTTAATCCACTTTGATTCACTAAATATTTCGTCTGTGTGTGCACGCCTAAATTTAACCTTAGATAATGCAATTAATAATTGAAATGAAAGAACTAAGAGTCTAAGAGGAACACAGATAGATATTATAATAATAACAATCAGCAACCTGGGATCAGTCCAATGCTGGCCCCTACATTATGGTATAATTCCTTTATCCTGAGACAAATAGTCGGAACTTATGCAAAGTAGAAAACTTTCAATGAGAACTTATGGAGATACTGCAGTACAATATACGTCAACGTGAGAAAGAAAACTAACCTTGCACCATCTTTTGCATGGCTTCAATAGCAGGGGCATCTGCCATGATAAAAATGGGGTTCTTTGTCATGGCACGAGCAACAGTTGTCAAATCTGGTCTTAGTCCTTCAGCTATTACCTTCTTTACTATGTCCTAAGTAAATGAACAAAATAAAACAACTGTAATTAATGATTAAGCAAGTAAGTGCAGCGGCTTTCTGTTAGACACATGAAATATTGAGATTCTGCAACTTAGAATCCCAAGTAACAAACAGTTCAACAACTAGCTTGCTACCTTGGGGGGCAAAAAAAGATGAAATGAATGCAACATGACAAAGTATTTGGCACCAGGTTAAGAGGGGCGGAGGCAAGTGTGAAGAAAATGGGCATCCCCCCCCCCCCCCCCTCCTGATTGTAAAATAACCTTAAAAAATCTAAAATTACAAACTTATCCCCTTAAAATTTTAAAAAATTTCTTATGTTGCCGCCCCTTGAGAATTGAAAAATATTTTTAGCCCCCCTCGCTTCTACCAACTCTAATTGTTATGAGCAAACAGATCAGAAAAAACAAAAAGATTGAACACTAGTAAGGAGTAAGGATCAAAGTAAAAGAGGAAAAAAAACCTCAGCAGTGATGATACCCGTGAGGAGGCCATTGGGGTCAGTAATTAAGGCGGAATCAACACGCCTGCTTGCCATTCTTTTGCATGTCTCCGCAATTGTGGTGCCTTCTGGTAGTGTTAGCGGCTTCACTTTTTGGAGCCTCTTAACTGTCCTATCCCCACTACATAGTTCAATAAAAAAAAACATATATTTATTCATTACACCTAATTGACAAGACCATATATGCCCATTGTACCATCAAGTTAAATAAAGAAATGTTTTTCACAAATGTATATAAAAACTTGCATAAATTTGAACAAATATATGTAAGATTTTAGTCATGAAGATCTAGTAACATAAAATATTAAATACTAACATATTATATGGCATACAAACATTTTCAGTTATTAGAAATTAGTTTAATTGGTAGAACAAATAAGAAACTAGTTCACAATGTATGAACTCAAAACCATCAAAAAAACATCTCTGGGACATTTCAACGAACGTCTTGCGTGCACACGACATCATATATAGAGATACAGCTGGAAGAAAGGGTATAACAAACCATGTTTGTTTACTATAAGGAACTAAGGACAACCACCCTCCTGCCCAATTGAGAGAGGGGGCATAAAAAAGAAAGAAAGACAAACCAAAGGGCTAAGTAATCACTAATGTCTACAAATGTTGAGGCTGAACCTTATTTTTCTCCATCCGCCATACTTCATTCGAGAAACAATAGCATCTAAGAACAAGAACACTCATCCCACTACCTGTTGAGGATCAAAGCAAACCCGGTATCACCTTTAAAAAGACACAAAGGTGCATTGCTCACAACTGTCCCAACAAACCGTACTAAGCCCTAGCACCGGAATTCAAGCCTCCACACACTGTCCTTTCCTCTCATTCTCCTTTTTTTTCCCTATTCTTTTTCTTCATTTTTCTTTTCCCTTCCCCGTTTCTACTTTCTAGTGTAAATTGTACTATCTGGTTTACAAATTAGACGCTTGTCCCGGGAAAGATTAGAAGGAAATCTCTCTTATGCTATGAGATTAAAAAGGCCATTTTGGACCGGGCTTTTCTGACCCAAATGGTCCAACTGACCAGGTTGGTGTAACACCTAACACCTAACACGCCGTGAAGAAGAGAGAAAATAATTTATTTTGAATCGTCTAAAGCCGGGTATAGTCACCTAGTAAAAGTTTCAAAAGAAACACAAATATGTACAAATGTATAAATCGAATGGTACGTTTTATGGGAAATGATGAAAACGGAGTATTATGGTCTGGAATGCTCTAAACAGAAATTGATATACAATAGAACAGAATAACACATTCAAAGGTACCGAAACAGTCATGTTAGCATGTTACACATGGTCTATGTATAAGATTAAGATTGATTAATGCATCTCAAGTCAATGTTTTATGTGTTCTGCTCGGAGACTTGTCCAAGTAGCAATGGCATCCCAATTGTTAATCCCTCCATAGCTATCATGACTTTCCAAATTCTTGCTTCTTGGGACCATTTTTCCTTCCCCATATGATCAAAGCGCAAGATATCATTGCAACCTTAATCGCCATGTTTTCATTGTTGTGTGTGCGTGTGTGTGCGCACGCACGCATGAGAGAGAGAGAGAGAGGAGGAGGAGGAGGCTTGAGAGACTTACTTGGGGTGTGGGGGAGACGTCGGTTTGGAACCCCTTCCTGGAGCGCCGTCTCGATCGGTTTTTCTCTGTGGTGGTGGAGGTAGCGGTGGCGGTTGTTTGTATCTCAGTGGTGGCGGCTTCATTCGTTGCATTATCTATGCAACACAACCTTCTCTCTGCCTTCTCTTCCCTTGATCAAGAGTGTAGTACCTCTAATTATTTCTATTGATCAGTGTATAGTGCTTCTAATTGTGACTATCTACACTATATATGAGTGCATCTTTTTGTTTATATTTCTGAATTATGAAGAAAAATAAATAAAGGTGAGCTTTTTCTCCTTTGAGGTGTTCGGTTTATGGGTATGAGCAGGAAGGAATTTGTATTAGGGGAGAAAGCAGAGGAGGAGGAAGAAAAGACCGAACAAAGTATCTTAGTTTTTGTTGAAGAAAAGACCAAACAAAGTATCTTAGCTTTGTTGATTTCTTCCCTGTCATAATCAATTATTTTTTTTTTGTTTTTGCTCTTTTATCCTTATGAAACTACTAAATTGCATTACCATTGTTTTAAGTTATTGTTAAATCCCCTTGGGAAATACTTCCCATACCCCTACAAGTATCACAAATGTCCTATTTTCTTAATGAGGTTATCCTAATTAATATTTTTTCTAAAAAAGATATCGAGATAAAAAAAAATGATATGAAGTTAGTGTTTTAAAAAATGATAAATTATTAATATATAAAATACATTTTGACATTTTAATCTAGTATTAAAAAAAGTTGATGCGGACAGATCTTTTGTGAGAATAAAGAATATTAATAATTTAGATTCGATATTGCAATTTAAATTATAAATTATAAATAAAAAGTCAGTCGTGATACTAAAACCTTATGATTTTAGAAATCTCTTCGAAAAAAAAAATAGTGAAAATGAAGTACTCTTTATGCAAGGAGAGAAAAAAGGAAAAAAAAAAGTTTTGCCAATTATATATTCAGGTGTAGGCCTCTTATGTTAGCTTCCTCTTGGTAAGCTCATTTTTGTGAACAATGGAAAAATTAATTATTACAGGTGACTCTATTATTTCACAATTCAAATATTTCTTCGTCAAAGATTACTTTTTAAGCAATTCTGAAATTTAAATTATTTGAGATTGTACTCGGTCTTAGGTATTTTATATATATTAGTTAAGAATTACCGCTTTCATATAACAACTGAGTTTTTTTTTTCAGGAATTATTTTTTTAGATATAGATATACTTATTGAAATCAAACTTGTGTCTTTCCATATTAAAAAGAAGGGAAATCCGTTGAGTCTACGGTTAGAGACAACCTGAACTCACTTTAATTTAATCTTTCAAATCATGTTTTTTGTACAGTTTGGATAGATAATAGATTTGATACTTCCTTTACCGGGATTACTGATCTTCCTTTCTTACAGGTTTTCAAGAAGCTGTAATGTCTCCCTCACAAAATGCATCTCTCTTTTATTTTAATGGACTTAGAGGCATTCTTTTTCTTTAAATCTGAAAATTATCATATTTTTTATTGTTGCGTCTCAATCTCATTCATGGCAAGTCTATATTTATGTATACTTTTAAAACTTAATTGGCATAGTTATGGTTGTTTGTCTAAACTTTTTGCAAAAAAAAAAAAATTTAGAAGGTATTTGTTAATTTACTAGGGGTGTGTTTGGTTGGAGTGGGAATAGGGAATAAGTCCCTTAGGGGGGCGTTTGGATGGGGTTGGAATAAGAGGGAATTGCAAATTTCCAGAATTTCATATGCCAAATTTATTATAAACAATCCAAACTCTTCACAAAGTTACACACTTCCCAATAAATTTATGCCTAGAATTGCAAATTTCCCAAATTCCTACAACATCCAAACGCCCCCTTATTCTTTATTTCGGTGAAAAACAAACAACTAAGGAATAGAGAATTTGGACTTATTCCGGCCCTTATCCATATTCTAACAAAACCAAGAAATTTGAATACGGAATAAGGAATAAACTTTTCTCTATTTCTATTCCCTATTCACACTCCAACCAAACACACCCTAGATGCCTTATTTTTTGTCCCTTACGTACTTGTTCAAATCATTCCTCTAAGCTCTAACGACTTGTCAACTTCAGCAATAATTTAGTATTTTATTTTGTAAAAAATGTTATACTATTATCATATAAAAAACTGCAATCTTATTTAGCAGGTCAAAATACATTTTTATCGTCTTTTGCAAGACTATAGCACTTGCGTTACGCATTGAATTGCACGCGACATTGATGCTGCTCAAATGAAACTGAATTTTCCTGATTTCATTTTTATGCTCCGTAAATTCCATGCAAGACAGACGCGGGTAATGTTGGGTTATAACTTGTGACAGTAATAGAAAATGTCAAAAAGAAATATATAAATGTAAAAGTACTATTCCTATCTTCTTCACAATTTGAATGGTTTTATCCCTTCTAAGCCATGTAAATTGTGAAATTAGAAAACTGCCCTTAGAAGAATTTCATGATTAATTTATCCTTATGGAAGTTAATATAGGCGATGCTGATAATCTTTTCATAATTTGATAGTAGTTAAGATAACTGATCAAATGGATATCGAAGTAAGAAATGACATTAGAAATATTTTCTTTGTAGCTTAGATATGGCTGTGTATTAAGTTTGCTGTAATTTGAAATATGTTCGGTTCTTCATTGAGTTGTATCAATTTTATCAACACTTTTTTAGAGCGATTGACAGTGGCTGTCAGTACAATTTTTTTTTTAATAAACACTTACTTAGTGATCAAACGATTTTGTATATATCAATGTACGTGGACCATTCATCTCCAGTTTTTTTTTTATAATGAAAATTCAAAATAAAAAGAATTATTTGAAAAGTATGATATAATTGAACGAGAAAAAAGTTCAAACGCGAATTTGAATAGTACAAAATTTGAACAAAATTCTATCAATTAGACAGTTAGTAATCACCGATTTATTCTTTCTTTTTTTAAAAAAAAAATGTGGTTTCATTTAACTTCTCCCTAAAAATGTATATCTGCGTGTGTGGTGTATTACGCTGATTTATAAGGCCACTCATGAAACTTCCCAAACTTCATAATTATAAAACCAATCAACGTATGGTACTACCAATCGTTGACCTTTTTGTTCCCATGACCGACTAAAGAATATTAGGGACCGTGTCTGCTGTGAATGTGATTCACGACCATGAAAAGTATTTTGCTATTTAAATTCGGATTTATTCGATTTATGTTGTTATATTTATATTTGATTAAATCATCCACGGGAATTTGATCATAACTGTAGAATTAAAATTGGACGGTCCAGAACTCACTGCCATGGTGCTATTCATGCTATTCGTTTGACGAACAACATTTGAAGGTATCCGTAGGGGATCAATTTGTGGCTTGTGCAATGGAGTAATTCATTATTATGTGTTTTCTAAATTATCTTGAATCTTCTGTCATTTATGATGTAAACTGATGTCGGCCTTACCATAAGAAAAGGAAAAAGAAGTTTCAAAAAAAAAAAAGGAAAAAGGGAAATGATTGCGACTTCTGTTAATTAGATTACATCTGAAATGTTTCTCACTGCGTTACTGCAACACAAAAATAATAATAATAATTGTTTATCAGATCGTATCAATCTGCCTTTTAAGTTTACATTTTATTATATGTAAGAAAAGATAGATAGGTTTTCTTGATATTTATTTTCATAGTACGTAGTTTATTTATATTTATAAATAGAGTAATATGTTTCCGGTTTCCCAAAAAAGAAAATTATAAGCATATCATTAATTGTCTACATCTTTATCAATTTTCTATAATTCGATAAGACATCAAAAGTCATCAATATAACGCGTCAAAAAGTTGGAGTCGCTGGATAAAAATTAAAATATTTATCTAGTCATATCGGATTTATCCCATGATTTACGATAGATCTGGCAACTGGCACCAACGTTGTTCGGTTCCATTGGCAAAAAAATAACTCAACAATTGCCAAATAAAAATTGGTAATTTGTGAAATTTGTCCAATTTTCTCCTTTACTTCAGAAAAACTTTAATATCACTGTATGACTGAAATAAATCCCTTGGAACATTGATGTAGGAATCCAGAGGTCAAAAACAATTGGAACCGAAAAGTGGAATAGCATTTTTTTATCAAGTGGTCAAAGATATTTCTGCAGCGGAAAAGCAACACTTGTCAGGGGTCCAAAGTGTTAGATCATGTGCAACTTTTGCATAGAATATATGTAGATTTGACTTCACTTGCCGATTTTGCAACATGTCAATTAGTTTCACAAAGGCTTGTCCAAACAGTTAAGTTGCACGTTCAATTTTCTTTTCTAAAGGCAAAACAAGGTGCAATTCTACAGTAACATTGGAGTGGACCCCGGTTTTAGGAAACAGGGGCATGCATTTCTGTAGATGTAAAAGGATGGAAGGGTGCGTTGGAATATTGAGAGGGATAGTATCAATTAAACAGTATTATTGAAGTTAGTGTATAAAAATAGTGTTAAGAAATGTTGACTCAAATTTTGTAGGAAAAATTCAATATTGTTATATTCTGATAAGTGAATATGCTATTAGATTGTACGATTCGAAATAGCACTGATCCGTATTCGCAGTGGCGGATTTAGAAAAAAATATTTAGGTGAAACTGAGTGCTCCAATAAATCATTTGATCGAACGTTTTCTCTTTTTTTGTTTTTCAGCCCCACCGTTGAGTACTCCAATGACAGAAAAAATTCGCTAGGACTAAAAAGAGACTCCAAGAACTCGACGGCGGTAGGTGGAACTCTAGCCCCACTCGCCCCAACGGTGGATCCACCCCTGCGTATTCGTATGCGGATATATGACAAGATATATATATGAATGTGGATATCTGTTAGGTACATATATATGAATTTTTTTTTTCTAGCGCGCACACAGTTTATAATTCAGAAACAGTGCAGATACGAATAATTATTTAGACCAATATGTTTTTCTTATTGATGTTCGAATATTCACTGAAGGGTAGTGTATATTCAGGTTTGGACATGTGTATTGTTCTTCTTTGAACGCTGACAATTTTTTACGGTACTACTTTATCAAGTTTCTGATTCGGACCATCTACTTAAGCCAAGTGTGATTTTTTTTTTTCTTTTGATTTTGAGCTGGTCAGCTAATTTTAAGATTTATTAAAATGAACGATGAGGGCAACATAATATGAAATATCATATGCATTCAGGTTTCAGGGTATGAAAAGCCAAGTGTGATTAAAATCAATCGTCTGACCCAATAACAAAATTTGGTCTCTCAAATAAAATATATATATATATATATCTGACCCAATAAAACAAACATTCAGTTCTTCTAGAATGGCATGCGTTTAAAAAAACATCTTGAGCAAGAAATATACGCTGCTTATCTTTAATTTTTGTCCCTGATGTACTTTTTTTTTTTGTTACTTACTGCACAGCTTCTGGCTGTCATTTTGTATTTTGAATTATGATTTAATATAAAAAGGCAAGGGCTAGAATCTTGTTTTTCTTCAAAAAAAAAAAACAAACATTTCTCTTTTATTTAATTGGATACAGAGCGCCTCTTGTTTCTAGCACACGGGTTCAACAGCCTGACTACCAGTCAACTTATTCCTACAATATTAGAACGTTCCAAGATTATTAGCCTTCGAGACATTGTCATCGCATAATATCGACCGCCAAATTAAAATTTTTATGTATTATAAATCGACCAAGTCCAATTTTTAAATCAAACCACAGCCCCATGTAACTCTAGTCGCACATAAAATAACAAGTTAATCCCGATTAGTCAAATAATTGAATAAACTAGCTGGATGTTAACACTTTAATAGTTTGCAAATAATGCCTTGCACCCAACAAAAGATTTATTTCAAATATCATCAGTGGAGGAACCAGAAATTTTTGCAATAGGGTTCAACAAATTTATAATATTAATATTTTTTATTAAAATGAATTCATACACTCATGAGATGCAACCATGAACTAAATGTGGTTCAATAGTATGATAATATTTATATTTTTATGGGGTTTAAATTTAAGATAACTATAAAAATATTGACCCCCATCCAATCAATGTATCTCTGCCACTGAATATCATTCAATATCATCCAAACTTACCAAAGAACTGAAAAAAACGAGCTAAATAATTAATTAGCAAGAATTATAAGTGTCATCGGCAAATACACCATCCCAGCCATCGCTAAATATAAAGTGAACATATACAACAAATAAGGTAAACATATAGACGATCTAAGTAAGTACTTACAAACAAATAAGTGTTGTCATCACTTGTTTAGAAGTTATATTCATATTCAACTTATTTTCATTGAACTTATTTGTTTTTATGTGTTCACTTAGATCGTCTATATGTTCACTTTGTTTGCTGTATATTTTCACTTTGTATTTAGCGATGGCAGAGATGGCAAAACTGCAGATGACAGTAATCAATTTCATAGAAAGAAGCTATTCCTCTTATTCCCATATGATCCAAACGGGGCCTAAGTTAACCGGAGCTGATACGGGACATCCCAGGAAAATGACATCCTGGGACATCCCATACGAAGCTGGCCCAAAATACTAGTGTGCTGGTCCAAAAAAAAAGGAGCATTGTGATTCAGCACGATTGTGCGATGCTAACGTCACTAAAAAAAATAGAAGTACTTCTATTAGTGCAAAGGAGTATATAAATGTGTTTTCTAATAAAATTTAAAAAATTAATAATATTATTAATATATTAAATTCTGCCGTTTGGAGCTATCAGTTGGAAATACAAGGAAGTAAATACTTCTCCGTAAGGGAGTATATACTTCTACATATGGAATACAAAATTAATATTTAACAAGCATATAAAATTGTGTAAATAAGAATTGAAAATATTAAGGAAGTATACACTTCTTCTAAAAGGAGTACATACTTTTTCATATGGGAGTATATACTTTTTCGTAAAAAGATTCAGCTAAGCACTCAACAACATAGAAATTTCAAATAAGAATAATCAAATAAGAATTAAAAATATTAATTAAAAAAGTAAATATTTCTCCATAAGAGAGTATATATTTCTGCATATGGAATACAGAATTGACATTTAACAAACAGACAAAAATTGTACAAATAAGAATTCAATATAATAAGGGAGTAATTCTTAAAAAGAGAGTATATTTCTTCATAAGGGGTTCAAATAAACATCCAATATTAAAATTTCATCCAACAAAAACAAACAACACCAACTAAGTTATACTCAACGATCAAGTTTTGTAATCTTTTCAGTCAACCACCGAGTTCAGCTTTCTTCCTCAAGATCAAAGAGAACACACTCACTTGCAAATCTAAATTTCGGCTTCACCTCATTGATAGGATCTAGTAGTAGCCGGTAAGCAACAACACGTTTATCATCACTGACATTAATCTGCAAAACATAGAATTATCCAATGTTAGAACAAACACAACTGTCAGGTTCTTGATATGTACTCCGTTGTTAGATATTATTTACTCCCTTATCATATGTTTTTTACTCCTTTAAACCTATGCTAAAATACCAAACACACCTACTAGGTTCTTGATATGTACTCCCTTGTTAGATATTATTTACCCTCTTATGTTATATTTTGTACTCCTTTAAGATTATGCTAAAATACCAAATACACCTGTCAGGTTCTTGATATGTACTCCTTTGTTAGATATTATTTACTCCTTTAAGATTATGCTAAAATACCAAACGCACTTGCCAAGTTCTTAATATGTACTCCCTTGTTACATATTATTTACTCTCTTATACTATATTTTGTACTCCTTTAAGATTATGCTAAAATACCAAACACACCTGTCAGGTTCTTGATATGTACTCCCTTATTATATATTATTTACTCTCTTATGCTATATTTTGTACTCCTTTAAGATTATGCTAAAATACCAAACACACATGCTAGGTTCTTGATATGTACTCGGTTGTTACATATTATTTACTCTCTTGTCATATGTTTTGTACTCCTTTAAGTCTATGCTAAAATACCAAACACACCTGTCAGATTCTTGATATGTACTCTCTTGTTAGATATTATTTACTCCCTTATCATATATTTTATACTCCTTTAAGCCTATATTAGAACAGCAAACAAACAACAAAGCTTCTTGATATGTACTCCCTTGTTACATATTATTTACTCCCTTATCCTATGTTTTGTACTCCTTTAAGATTATGCTAACATACCAAACACACCAGTCAGGTTCTTGATATATACTCCCTTGTTAGATATTATTTACTTCCTTATCCTACATGTTGTACTCCTTTGAGCCTATATTAGAACAACAAACAAACAACAAAGCTTCTTGATATGTACTCCCTTGTTAAATATTATTTACTCCCTTATTCTATGTTTTGTACTCCTTTAAGGTTATGCTGACATATACCAAACACACCAACTTGGTTCTTGATATGTACTCCCTTATTTAGATTTTATTTACTCCCTTATCCTATATTTTGTACTCCTTTAAGCCTATATTAAAACAGCAAACAAACAACAAAGTTTCTTGATATGTACTCCCTTGTTAGATATTATTTACTCCCTTATCCTATGTTTTGTACTTCTTCAATACATTTTATAATTAACAAATACATAATCCCTTATGTAAATTACCTGAGAAGATGGTACTGGCTTATTAAGTAACTTGCAAATGAGAATCCTCAGGATGAGCAGACCACTGTCTTCGTTAAGAATCAACAAATAAATAATTCCCTAAATAAAAATATATGAAGTTATGAACTCATATGAACAAATAAGTAAATATCCAATTCTAATTGATCAGTACAATTGATTTCAAATGAAATGTAAAATTCTAAATTAGATTCCGAACAATTGATTTTCATGGAAATTTAAAAAACTAGAATGGATCTGAATCTATTTCCAATTCCAAAACCACAACTCAAAAATGCAAAAAGCACAAATCAAAGACATAATTTCAGACCACATCTGATTCAATTTCTAGTACATTAATAGCTAATCCCTATATAAAAAATAATATACTCTCTTGTATCAAATAAGATACTCCCTTGTATCACAATTCTACTTTATGGGAATGATTTAAGAAAAATTTCAATTGAATCGCGAACATCATCTTGGTATATACTCTCATAGTATATCCTAGATCAGATCTAAACAATTCAAAAGTTGAGAATCTATTTCAATAGAACAAGAGGAGAAATTAGATCTGGAAGGAGAGATGTTTGGTCAATAGAACAAACTCTTGTGAATCATTACAATCAATTGCAATAAAACAAGAATTTGAGCCTATTATCTTGTAAAATTTGAACCTGAAATTTGATGCCACGTCAGGAATGTGAAAGTCTCTTTTTGTAGAAGCAAGGTCAGCCAAGATCATACATGCTAGATCAGCCTTCGTGTTACCAGAACGCAATTAGCCTTCATCATTGTTTCGTATGGTCGATCTAAAGGCAGAGCTGTGCGTAGGGTAGGGTATAACGGGTTGGAGCTTGTGAAATGTGTCGAAACTGAGATCTAGCTATGCGATGCTGCACGTCACAGGGTCGTTTGCGCATTGAAGGGGACCTTGGTGTAGATTAGATTGCATCTCAAGTAGTGAAAAACGATTTTGGATCTAGAATTGAACCCGATCCGCCAAGGTTAAAGGATGCACAACGGGTCGATGTGGCAACGTGGTGGTGAGGTGCGATGGTGGCGCATCGTCGTTGAGAGTAGAGAGACGATCTCGAGGCGGAATGGATATGGCGAGACGGCGAGCGTGCTTGGCGACGACGAGATCTGTCAAGAGATCTAAACGAAAGAGATATCACATGCATCACACGTGAATACAGAAAAATTATGGGCTGGATGCGAAGGCCCGCTGGGATGCCAGGATGGCACCATCGCAAGGATGGTATATAGGATTTCCGTAAGTTAACTGTGTCCTAAAAAAAGGACATTTTATTTTGGGCCAGAAAGCCAGATAAGGGCCCAAATTCCTTTTTCATTCTTCTTCTTCGTTTCGTTTTTTTTTTTCTTAAAAAGTACAAAGCCGGGATCACATGTTGTTTTTGTAAGAACTTCCTTTCCAAGCATACCTCCTCCACTCCAGCCGCCTTATTTCGCTCTCTCCCTTCCTCTCCCTTTTCTCCCAAACACACACACACTCTCTCTCTCTCTCGCTTTACCCCGGAAATAGGGTTCCTCTTCCCCGATGGTAAGCACTCTTTTCCTTCTATGTCTCTTATTTTTCCCATTTTTGAGCTTGTATTTCTCCACCTCAACTGGTTTCCATACTCTTAGTCTTTGTGAAAACCTTGTCTCATGGCCTATTTGTTTAATTCTGGGTTAATTTCTCCTATTACATTTGGTGCCCGTTTGATTACTGCTTGGTGGCTCTTAATTTAAACCATATTTGCACAAATTACCCCTAAGTTTGTGCAATTTTGCACCCATCAAGCCTCAGTAACTCACTATGATCACAATGTAGCATTAATTGTGCCTCATCAATTGTCACACGAGATAAGAAATAAGGTGAATGCTCAAGTCATGGTTAGGTACGGATTGCTGGGTTTTAATTGTGAACTTATTCTTGCTAAGCGTTGAGATATCATATCATGCACAGCTTGTCATAAAACAAGTCCTTCACAAGGATATTGTTCACGTTCCTGCATCTTTTGAGCAATATTCCCTTTAATTTAGAGACCTAGACAACTTTATTGCAATACAATGACAAATTCAGGACCACCTCCTTTTCCTCTGTATGCCTTATTAACTGAACTTGTTTATATTTAAAATTTTGACTTAGGCAGCCAGAATTCTCGCAAATTTGCTTGTGGCTGGGTCGATGGTGGTGGGAAGAGCTGTTATTCAAGCATATCAGAAGGCAATTCTAAGTGAGAATTAAAATTTTCTTTTTATTAATTTTTCCCCATAATTTACATTTTCATAATAACCGCACATCAAGACATTTGTGTTTCTTTCTGTGGTTAAGTTAGGGAGTACTATACCAGTTGATACTTATCTCAATTTATGTGAAACCTAGGTTCTTTTACCTTATAGAACATACCAAATTAATTGAACGGTGAGTTTAACTAGTGAATTACATCTTATGAATATTGTAGATGCAAATAAAACTGGGGTTGCTCATGAAGCGTTGAATAATATAAAAAGTGTCAGAAAAGCTATGACGGAGCAAGAGGCTCGGTTGATATTGGGTATTGAAGAAAAATCTACTTGGGAAGAAATTCTTCAGGTTTGTTTCTTTTTAGTAGTTATTTTGATGACTGGTTTGAAAATTCGGTCCAGTCAGTCCAATTACATCATCATTAGCCTTCGAATTTGTGTAAATTCTTGCGCAAAATGGTATCACTGTCTTCATCAACAAAATCACAAAAATACTTTGTAAAACATATTTTACATTTGCCTGTTTTAACATGTATCTCTCATTTCCACACTGATGTTGTGGATGAGAAATCAGTTTCATTCATTTCAAATGTCTGCATAATATGCCCAAGATACCTTCAAAACTCTTTCACTCAGTGTAGAATGAAAGTTGAGGTGTTCATCGGTAAATTTGAGGTATGAGTTCAGGTTGCAAATGTCTATAGTGGTTTACACAATGTCCATGTTACTTTTGTTATTTTTGCATTCCTTAGTGAAACTACTAAGGTTTAAATAGCCACAATACATATCTAACAACAAAAACAAATTGTAAGGAAACAAGGGATATTTGTTGTATGACATATTTTATTGAGTGATCTTCGCAATTTCTTTTTAATTCAAACTTAGAGAGGAGGTTTTTGTTAATTTGCAGAGGTATGATGCCTTATTCGAGAAAAATGCAAAGAATGGAAGCTTTTACCTCCAGTCAAAGGTTCACCGTGCCAAAGAATGCCTAGAAGCTGCGTACCAAAGCAAAGGGGGGCAACCTAGCTCACAACCTTAATTTAAAGAGTTAACTATTTTTCATATTTATTTGGTTGGTCCTATTGTTTGGATGAATTTTGTCTTCTTTTTTTTTCTTTTTTTGTTTTTACTTCTCTCTCTCTCTCTATTTTTGACTATAAATATAGATATGTATGACATAACCAGTGTAATACCTGTACCTCTAGAATAAGAGCTAAGATTGCCATCTTTTTTACTGGTATCTGATATTTGCGTCTTTTCATGATGTGTTGAGAGATACAATTGCCATTGTTGCTTTATATTTTTTTTAAGAAACCGAAAATACAGCTGTTTGTACAGTTGTGTTATAGTTTGTAATCATTAGATGGATTGATCTGTCTGTTCTGGTATCGTGCATAACAGAGAGGGTTGTTTTGATGTAGTTGTATGCGATAAGCGAAGTTAATTATATGTTGTTTAATTGTTGCAACGAGTGTCATTGCTGTAACTTTGTGCGGTTATATTATATAGGCCATATTACTTCAAAACAATTTAACTCATGATAAAGAAAGCTAACAATTTATTTCATTGTTTTCACGTTTTATAATTAATCTCAACCAAAAAAAAATATCGCACGTGAGAAAAATAAATAATAAGCTTTGTGGTTAACTAATTATCAAGGAAAATTTTGGTTGAGATTAATTATAAAACGTGAAAACAATGAAATAAAAGAAAAGAAAAAAGCCTAATTTGGTGTCGTCTTTTCACTAACAATGAAATCAAATATTAGTGAAAAGACGATAATATAAATAGAAAAGAGCTCTGACAAGCTGGACTTAGCTTTTCGAGTTTGGTCCTTACTTTTCTTTACAATTACATAAAAGTAAATATGAGCTACAAGTGTACATTAATCAAGCATCCAGTGTGGCATATCTACAAGGGATTCTCTTACTTGGTATTACAAATCCAGTAGCCAATGATATCAGTAAGTATATGCTAGTATTACTAATACTGTTGTGTAACAAAAAGGTGTATAAACTAATAAACAATTCGAACAACACCAAAAAATAACTCAACAGAAACTACTCATATCCACAAAACAATAAAGCTTTTCAAATTGACATAAAACAAAAGTATAACATGCCATTTGGAATATCCAAATAATCAGATCTAGTTTTACAAAACTAGCAAAAAATTAATAAAAGAAAACAACACTGCAAATTAACTAGAGCTTAGGAAATATTCTGAATATAATCACTCCACAGTTTATACCACCTCATCTAAATTCATTAATTAGATTTTTAATCAAAACATATATGGTACAATACAAGTCTCCAGCTCCCAAACATAATACAATAGTCTTAGAGATAAGGTAAATTATAAGTCTACAGCTCCCAAACAGAATATAATAGTCTTAGAGATAAACATTGTAAACCTAAGAATGTTGTATCAAATATAATTCCAAATTTACGTCTATTGTTGTTGAAATCATGATTATTTGGATGATAACTCCCGATCTGTAGCACATTTCAGCTCTTGCATGAAAAGTAACAAAAATATCAATTTTATATTTATATTATTCTATAAGTTTTTTATCATTAGGTAGAAATATAAAATATAAAAAATGATACCTTTTCCAATTCCTCCTATGCCTTGTGGCCTCCTTATTTTGCTAGTGATTTTAAAATCCTGGACTATATAATCATCCAATGCAATCACCCGTATCCTATCACTTCACAAATACAAAATAAAACAAACATAAAAATAATGACCAAAGCATAAACATACTATAATCTGTTTCTACACTCAAATACAATTTAGAATTTAATTTCTACAAAAAAAAATCAAAATGAATGGTTACCTTAGAGGTATCCTATGAATTTTTAGTTTACTCTAATGGTCAGATCATTGTCTCATCAATCTCCGTTTCAATTTTATTTTCAATGTAAAATTCTGTGATCAATTTTTAGATTTTAGGGTAAGCTATAACGACACAGCAAATATATATATATATATTTTGGACAATATTAAACAGATAATTATAATTCAAAATATTTTGTTGAATGGATGCATTACTTCTCTATACATGACATTTGATTCGCTGAAAAAAAAAGAAATTAAAAATGAAGATTTATAGTAAATATTTCTACCATTCATAGAAAATGATCAATGGAATGCATTATAGTTTGCTCACTTCCCCCATTCTATGTTTACTCAATAAATTACTTTAATCATTGTTCGTTATAGTCGAATGTATTATAGTGTGTTCATTTCCTAAAAAAAATCAATTATTTTAAGCATTTTTCAAAGAAAAAAGTGAAAAATCGGCAATTTGCTGATAATGGGTGAGATAAACTCTTATCTAGAGCCAGAATTACTGCTTATGTTCATTTATTGAAAATGTTTACAACAGAAATAATAATTATTTCTCTACTAGAATAATAACAATTTCTCTAGGATTGAAGATCAACATACTTTTACCAGATGTTATAGGGATAAATGAAATAAATGCAGCAACCATAAATTTGCATAAAACAAGAGACTTTACTTCATCAACCAAAAAATAACAAATTATTTATAATATACCTCTATCCTCGATTATTGCATGCTCTAGAGTCTAGAGAGACGAAACACCAAACAGGTGAATTGCACTAGAAGCACATGAGCCCTCTTCCTTTGTAAATTTTATAAAGAGATGCTATTAAATGCTGAGCAAGGGTAGGTTGGTGTGATATTGAATACTCTTTTTTGATACAGAATCAGGTCTGATATTAAATACTCTTTTTTGATGCAGAGTATACTAAATGAGTATTCAGCAATTATTAATGCTCTTTGCAGAATTCGAACTTCATTCATTTATACATCCTTTGTCATATAAAGGTCGCAGCTTTCTCAATTCATGTGCAACATAGGTGTATCTGTAATCTTGAATGTGATTTGGCGTAGTACCAAAATAGTAAATGGTAAGGATAGGTTGTAGAAGGATATTAAATGATCTTTGAATCTGCAGATATTAAATGCTATGTTGTAAAGTAATAGCCTGCTGCATGGGCTTTCTTTAATGTTGATCATCTCCTGTCTCACGATTTTCATTTCTTAAATTCTTAATTTGTTTAGACTTTTACTTTTTTTCGGAAATTGATTACTGCCATCTACAGTTTTTGTCATCCTTACCATCGTTAAACACAATGTGAATACATAAAATAGACAAGATGAACATTCATAATGATCAAAGTGAACACATACAAACAAATAAGTTCGATAAAAATAAGTTGAATATGCATGTAAATTTCTGAAGAAGTGATGACAACACTTATTTGTTTGTAAGTGTTCATTTAGATGATCTATGGGGCCGTTTTGATCGCTTAGAAATTTGAAAAATAGCTGATCGGAGATAAAACCTAGGTCAAATTAAACCTCAATCTAATCTAATGCAGTATAGCTTGAGGGTCGAATCCACAGGGAAGGTTATTCTAAACTTTAGACTTTAAGTAATTTAGTTCAATTGATCTAGGGGTAAACAAGTCAAAAAGTTAATTAATTGATTAAAAGGATTAAATTTAAACTAAAAGAATTAATTCTAAATTCTAATTAATGTCTAAATTACTCTAAATATTAAGGAAAAGATCTAAACTCGAATTAAGGACTTAAACTAGGGTCAATTGATCGGGTTCCACTTCCAGGCACTATCCTGGCGGGTCGACAGAGTTCCTGGCGGGTCGCCAGAACAGTATGACAATTCAGTTTAATTAGTTTCTAAGTTCTCTAAGTTCAGGTTTTTGGCCTAAACTCTGGTCTAAATACTAACTCTCGTTCTTGATTTGGTATCACTAAGTTTTAACCTCTAAACCTCCCTAAAAACCTAAGTTTCAACTCTCGTTTCTTGGCTTAAATTTTAGGGTTTTCTTTAACTATTCGGTAGGATATCCTAGATCTCTCGATCTTAGGAGGGAATAAACCTCTCGGCTAAGTTCCGGTTTCACCTTTTGGGTATACTAACTATCCTATGGTTTGAGAACACGAATTGCTTTGAGATTAGGGTTCTATTTGCTTACCTACGAGGTCAGGTCTAACCAAGTGAGCAAACCTTCAAATCAATTCAATTCTATTCACAATTTCAGCAAATTAACTCAAGTAAAGCAAAGCAACTTAGATAAATTAGAAAACTAAATCAAACTTCATTAATCTACCAAGTCATGGTTCCCTACAATTGCCCCTAAACTAAACTACTCACTACAAATCATACTAAACATAAGGATAAAAGGTTTCAGCAAACTAAACATCAAAGACAGAAAATAGAGAAAGTTTACAACAAGAAACAACAGCAAACAACTCTCAGCCTATTTTCTGGCGGGTCGCCAGAGATCCTGGCGGGTCGACAGGAGGCAGCTGGGGGAGACTTCTGTTGTCTTCTCTCAAATTTTCTCTCTCTAAACTGACTTGTCCCTTCCTGGAGCTCTCCCTATGTTTAAATAGCTCTCAAAGGCGGTTTCCATAGGTGGAGATCATGTCTGGCTCGTCCAAGAATAGAGAAAGTGCTCTGCCAGAAATATCTCTCCAAATTGGGCAGGTCGGTTTATGTTAGGCGGGGTCGACAGGATCCTGGCGGGTCGCCTGAATACCTGGCGGGTCGCCAGAATAGGGGACTTGTCTGGTTTGACCCTGTTCCTTTGCTCCAGTCGCTTGGACTCTGATTTGCTCCGCTTGAACTCCGTTTTGGGCCCAATTTTGCCCCAAAACATCACTGAACCTGAAATTAGACAAGGGCAAATAGCAGTACCATATTTCTAACCTAAATTGCTTTAAATCTAACTAAAACACAAGCATTTAATTGAAATTAAGGCCTAAAAGGCTTGAATATTTCGATGTGAAACCCGCCTATCAAATCTCCCCAAACTTAAACTTGCTTGTCCCTAAGCAACAATTCAAACTTAGAAAGATAGTTTAGGACTTAATTGCAATTCAATGGTTGGTTTCCTAAGCCTAAGAAGAGTCCTTAGTATAATTAACATCAAAACTTGAGCAATTTCAAAATAGAGCATGTCAAAATAATTCTTCAAAATCCAATTTCAAACAATTTTAGTCCAAGTGACCATGACTTTACACAAACAATTCTCAAAATAATTGACCATCATTAATCATGACTTTCCCCGTCTTTCTTTAATCCCAATTGGTTTTCAAGTTCCTAAAATTTGCATTAACAATCAAGACACGGGATCACACCCCTCCCATCACAAACGTTAGCCCAACAAATTCAATCAAGCAAGAGTTAAGACAATTCACCTTTACAATTTAAATTTAAAGATACATTTTGCTCCTGGGGCAAGGAGATTTTTCCCGAGGCGGAGAAGTCAGCCAGATAAAAGCGGATTTAACTTTAGAGGATTTTTCCTCTTTATTTCTTTTTTTTTATACCATGAATCTCTTTCTGTTTCTTACCCATGGTTTATGGAGTTCTTTTAATCCGCTAGTACCTATAGCTTCCTACAGTGTCCATGGCACTGCACCACTTTTTAGTTCCCCTTTTTATTTTGTTTTCGATTTTTCTGATTTTTTTTTAACATTTAATTAAACTTAAAAACATTGTGACATTTCATTAACTCTTGCTAAACAATCCTTTGTTGAATCTCGATTTTGTGTTGCAAGAATCGATCTAAGGGCATTTCGGGTATTCAATTTTAAATGTGGATGCCAAATAACCGAAATCTTGTATTTCAATGCAAACTTTAAAATCTTAAAACTCAATTGAACTTAAAGAACTACGAGATAAGTCATGCTCAATGCTTTTCAATTGCTTTTAATCCTTGAGTGTAATAAGTCATGTCAAATCCAAATTCAGATTTTCAAATTTCAATTTCAAGTCATACTCATTTCTTAATTTGCTCAAATTTCAATCCTAATCATTGCTAATTATCTACTTAAACTACCTAAATTCAAATTATATGAATTAACCATGCATTATTTACAAATCTAAATGAAAAACGCTCAAGACAAGGTTTCAGGCGGCCCCGCCGGGATCCTAGCGGGTCCGCTTGAATTTATCCCGAGAGTAATGCAAAAGGGGATTTATTCCTGGCGGGTCGCCAGGATTTCTGGCGGGTCGCCAGAAATGGTCCCGAAAGTTACAATTCTACATGCTATGATGCAATTTCCTAGATACATGTGCATTTCCATCAAATTTTCAAATTTCCCTCCCCAAACTTGTTCAATTGCATCCAACAAACACAAACAAACAGAATTTAAAAGAGAAAAATAAAAGAAAAGTGAAGGAAACTCACAAATTGTCGTGCTGACCTTCCGGTCATCAAATCTCACTGAGGCGGTGGAGGTGGCGGCTGTCTATAGATCGGGAAGAACCAATCATACATCTCGTTCACCCGTCCACGAGCCACCTCATTCTCTCTTTCGTGTTGGAGGAGGAGGTTGATGTCTCGCCTTGCCTCCGCTTGTTCCCTCTCAATTGCATCGCACTTGTCACTTATCCTCCTTCCTAGCTCGATCGATTCATTCGAGAGGCGAGCTAGGTTGTTCAAACTAGCACAAAGAGATGCATAGTTGAACTCTTCTTGTGGCGGTTCATAGGAAGATGAACCACCCGCATCAAACCCTCCTTGTGGCATGACATAGGGCGACATTTGGTACGGTGGCATCCCTAACTGGCCAAACGGCTGCGGCCCTTTCTCTTCTTCTTGCTCATGCTCTTGCGGTGGTGGTTGCATAGGAGCATCAGGTATGTCTGCTCCTTCGTTGGGCTCGGGTAGTAGCCATGTGTATCGGTCCCCAAACCTGAAATCGTCATTGAGTGGCAAGGGCACGGGTTCTCTAACTTCATTCTTCCACGCCCAAGGTCCATCGTCCGGGCCAACTAAGAACCCAATCTGCCTCAAGTACTTCGCATCCATGAGAGAAGGAGCAGTACACTCGGTCAGATCCTCAAGACGTGCCAAAGGGATACCATTCATCTCAGCAAGATAGGTCACATACCCTCCAATAGTAACTTGTCCTTCTCCCTTCTTTCTCAACTTCGCAATCCCTTCCCAGTACTTCATCATCATCACTCCCAAATCCAGCTTGGGGTAATTTGCAACTCCATACAGCATCCGTGTCAACACCATGAATTCTTCCTTCCTAATCTTTGAAGAAGACTCTCCTCTTGCAAACAAAGTGTTGCTAAGGGCCCTCTGCATTATCCGAATGACAGGATGCTGGATGAACTTTCCTTTTGGTTGCTCTCCCGCCTTGCCCGTGTCTCCAGAAAGTTGCCCCCAAAGATTGCTTGAGTATTTTCCTTTGTACTCTCCACCGGGCGTGAATCCCATATACTCGCACAATTCCAGGGCATCAGTCTCATAATCGGTATCAAGGAGACGGTACCTTATCACAAACACCTCATCCTCTTCTTGAACGGTTAAAGAGGATAGAAACTCGACCGTGAGCCTCTTGTATGCGGGCCTCTTGATACCCCAGAACTTCCTCATAATCCCCCCCTTTTCAGATATAGCTAGAAACTGTTCCAAAATCCCTATCTTCTCCAGAATGTCCAGGTCTACGGCTCGGGTGTTCTCAATCCTCTTGCTGCTGAAATATGCTATGGCATCGGCCATCTTTTGTGAGTCAGCAATGATTGGCCCGACCACATCCTCTTCTTCTTCCATATATTCAGATCCGGACTGAGAAGCGGAGCGGGTCGCGGATTGAGAGGCTTCGGAACTTGATGGTGAAGGGGTAGGATCATGGGTTCTCTTTCGAGAGGAACTAGCACCGGTAACAGCGGAGCGGAGGCGCTTCGCCATGCTACCGATGGTAGGGTTCTTGGCGCGAGGCATGACTGAATAGGCTAGGGTTTAGCTTCCAGGAAGGTTTCTGGCGGGTCGCCTGAAATTGTTTGGAAATGAAGGTGGTTCGGGACAGATCCTGGCGGGTCGCCTGGTTTTCTGGCGGGTCGCCAGAAACTGGATTGGTACGGGTTTTGCGGTTTTTCGAGCAATTTGCAGTACCGGAAGGTTTTCGAAAGTTGAACAAGTGAAATTTGAGAGTAGGAAAGGGGTTACCTTGGAAATCGAAGCGAAACGACGAAGGTTCGAGAGAAAGAGATGGGTTGGTGGTGCCGCGGTGAAATCCGAGGGAGAGGGTCGAAATTGACGGCACAAACGTGTTCTCGGCGACGAGAAGACGCTAGAGATGGTCTCCGTTCGTCGAGAGGTGGTCGGAAGCGGTGGTTGTGCGGTGGTGGTTCGGTTTCGGCGGGTCCGATCGAGAGAGGGAGAGAGAGAGTCGAAAAAGGGAGAAGGAGGGGTCGGGTAGGAAGAGAGAGAGGGAGAGAGAGGGGTTTAATGGGTTGAGTCAGTTATAAAACGCGTAACGGGTCAAACGGGTCGCAACATGGTCAGTTATTAAGGTTTTGCCGACATGGGTCCTGGCGGGTCGCCAGAAACTGATCCGAGAGTCTGCATATTCACCTCTTCTTCTGGCGGGTCGCCAGGATTTCTGGCGGGTCGCCAGAAATTATCCTGAGAGCCATGTTTTCGCCTTTCTTTCTGGGGGGTCGCCTGAATTCCTGGCGGGTCCGCCTGGATGCATTTTTCACCTAAATCAACCACAGAATAAACCATCTAAACCCTAATTTTTTTTGTATTTTTTGTATTTTCTCAATTTTTATCGTAAGTAAATAAATTGAAAAGAAACTAAATCATAAAATTTAAAATAAAACCCTTGGGTTGCCTTCCAAGAAGCGCTCGTTTAAGGTCTCGAGCTCGACCCCTCATATCTACGTCTCTTCGGGTCTCGGATCAACGAGTGATTTCGAGACCAACTCTTCCTTCTCTTGTCCTTGGATGTAAAGCTTGAGGCGCTGCCCATTCACAGTGAAATAGCTCCCATCATTTCCCCATAGCTCAACTGCTCCATAAGGATAGACTTTCTTCACTCGAAACGGTCCAGACCATCTTGATTTAAGCTTGCCTGGAAATAGCCTCAACCTTGAATTGAAAAGTAGGACCATGTTTCCCTCCTTGAGCACTCTCCGTTGGATATGTTTATCATGCCACTTCTTCGTTCGCTCTTTGTACAACCGAGCATTCTCATAAGCATCCAAACGGATCTCATCTAACTCGTGCAAATCTAGAATTCGCTTCTCTCCTGCAGCTTGTGCATCCCAATTGATTGTCTTGACTGCCCAATAAGCCTTGTGCTCTAGTTCCACCAGTAAGTGACAAGCTTTTCCATAGATCAACTTGAAAGGACTCATTCCTATTAGAGTTTTGTAAGCAGTTCGATATGCCCAAAGTGCTTCATCTAGCTTCAACGCCCAATCCTTCCTCGTGCTACCCACCGTCTTTTGCAAAATATTCTTGATCTCTCTATTTGACACCTCAACTTGACCACTGGTTTGTGGATGATAAGGTGTAGCAACTTTGTGAGTAACACCATATTTTCTCAAGAGATTATCAAACTGTCGATTTATGAAATGCTTTCCTCCATCGCTTATGACAACTCTTGGAATCCCAAATCGGGAAAAGATCACCTTATTGAAGAGCTTCTTCACCGTGGCTGAGTCGGCATGCTTGCTTGGAATTGCTTCTACCCACTTGGACACATAATCAACGGCTACAAGGATGAATTTATACCCAAGGGATGGCGGAAATGGTCCCATGAAGTCCACTCCCCAAACATCAAATATCTCAACTTCAAGCACCGGATTTTGAGGCATTTGTTGTCTTTGAGAAATGTTCCCCGCCCTTTGGCATTGATCACACTTGAGAACAAAGGTCCTTGCATCTTTGAAAATTGATGGCCAATAGAAACCGGATTGAAGCACCTTCGAGGCGGTTTTGTCGGTGGAAGCATGTCCTCCATAAGCGGACGAATGACACTGGTAAAGAATATCTTCAACCTCCTTCAGGGGCACGCATCTTCGAAACATACCATCTACTCCTTTCTTCCACAAGAACGGGTCATCCCAATAGTAATACTTCAAATCGGCTCTGAACTTCTTGAATTGCTGGGACGAATACCCATGAGGCTTGATCCCGCTCGCCAGAAAATTCGCAAAATCTGCATACCAAGGTACTCTGGCGGGTCCGCCTGGATCCTGGCGGGTCGCCAGAAATTCTGCCGAGAGCAGCTGCTCGCTTGGTAAATCATCGTTTATGGGCATCAATTGGTCCTCTGTCTTCTCCACTTGAATCCTGGACAAATGATCTGCAACTAGATTCTCTGTGCCCTTCTTGTCTTTGATTTCTATGTCGAATTCTTGAAGTAAGAGCACCCATCGGATCAAGCGGGGTTTGGTGTCCTTCTTAGTCATGAGATACTTGATGGCGGCATGGTCGGTATATACAATCACCTTTGATCCAACAAGATATGATCTGAATTTGTCCAATGCATACACTATGGAAAGCAACTCCTTTTCGGTGGTGGTATAGTTCACTTGAGCCGCATCTAAGACTTTGATCGCATAGTATATGACATAAGGTTTTTTGTCACGCCACTGTCCCAAAACTGCTCCGATTGCATAATCGCTTGCATCGCACATCAACTCAAAAGGTAATATCCAATCGGGCGGTTGGAGAATGGGTGCTACCACCAAAGCTTCCTTAATCCTGCGAAAGGCATCAACACAATCATCATCAAAGTCAAATTCAACATCTTCCATAGTGAGATTAGTTAATGGTTTTGCAATTTTAGAGAAATCTTTAATGAACCGCCGGTAAAAACCGGCATGACCCAAGAAGCTTCGAATGTCTCTAACGCATGTTGGTTGCCTCAATTTCTCAATGACTTCCACTTTCACTTTGTCAACCGAGATCCCTTGAGACGAAATCACGTGGCCAAGTACCACCCCCTCGCGAACCATGAAGTGACATTTCTCCCAATTCAACACTAGATTCGCCTCTTCACACCGTTTCAACACCTTAACCAAGTTGGCTAAGCAATGATCGAAGGTTGTACCATAGACCGAAAAATCATCCATGAACACTTCCATGTCTTCTTCAATGAAATCGGAGAATATCGCCATCATAGCTCTTTGGAAAGTGGCTGGGGCGTTACACAACCCAAATGGCATCCTTCGGTATGCGTAGGTACCATATGGGCATGTAAAGGTTGTCTTCTCTTGGTCGCTTGGATGAATGGGGATTTGGAAGAACCCGGAATATCCATCCAAATAGCAAAAATAGGAATGATTGGCTAGTCTCTCCAAGAGTTGATCAACAAATGGAAGGGGAAAATGGTCTTTTCTCGTGGCGGTGTTGAGCTTTCGATAATCAATGCACATTCTCCAACCCGTGACCACTCGGGTTTGGATTAACTCATTCTTGTCGTTTTTCACCACCGTAGTACCTCCCTTCTTAGGCACCACATGAACCGGACTAACCCACTTGGAGTCGGAAATCGGATAAATAATTCCGGCTTCAAGTAGCTTGAGAACTTCTTTCTTCACCACCTCCTTCAAGGTTGGATTTAATCTTCTTTGATGCTCAATGTTTGGCTTGCAATCTTCTTCCATGAGAATCCGGTGAGTACAAATGCTCGGATCTAGTCCCTTCAAATCATCAATCGAGTAACCAATAGCCTTACGATGAGATCGCAATTCTTTCAAAAGTTTCTCAATTTCTTCGCTGCTTAGATGTGCACTCACTATCACCGGATATGTCTCATCAGGCCCCAGGTATTGGTACTGGAGGTTGGAGGGCAAAGGCTTCAGATTCAGCTTCGGTTGTTCAGGGCTGGCTTCCTGGCGGGTCGCCAGGATTTCTGGCGGGTCGCCAGAAACTATCCTGAGAGCGTCAACTTCCTCTTCAGCGCCTGGTTCTTCCTCCAAACTCGCCAAATAAGCATCCCATTCCTCCTGATTGTCGATGGGGTAGGTGTAGGCTTTCGTCACCGTCGAATTAAACTCTTCTTGTACCATTTCATCAAGCATATCTATCATGCAACAAGTATCTACTTGGTTGGGCAGCTTCAATGCTTTTTCAACTTCAAATTCGGATGTTTCGTCTCCCGCCTTCACGAGCATTTTTCCATTCCTACAATTGATAAAAATACCAGCAGTTGCTAGAAATGGCCTACCAAGAATAATGGGTACCTCGGGGTCTTCTTCCATGTCTACAATCACGAAATCGCACGGCACCACAATATCTCCAACTTGAAGCGGCACATCTTCAACAATTCCCAAGGGCAAACGGGTTGATCGATCTGCAAGTTGCAATGTCATCCGAGTCGTCCTCAATTCTCCCACACCCAGCTTGTTGAAAATGGATTCGGGCATAAGACTCACGCTCGCTCCTAAGTCTAGCAAGACTCGCTTGATGTTTGCCTCTCCAATCTTGCACGAAATCGTGAATCTCCCTGAATCTTTCAACTTCGGGGGAAGTTTCTTGGTTGATACGGATTTGCTCTCATGTGTTATAGCAATGCAAACGTCCTCTAGCTTCTTCTTGTTTGTTAGAATATCTTTTAGGAACTTAGCATAGGAGGGCATTTTGGTCAACATGTCGGTGAAGGGTATGGAGATTTGGATTTGTGACATTATCTCCATGAACTTGCTGTATTCTTTCTCTTCCTTTGCCTTGGCTAGCATTTGAGGATATGGAACTTCTGGGGCATAGCGGGTCTGAATCGGAGCTTCGGTCTTGCCTTTCTGAGTCTCGGGACCTTTTCTGGCGGGTCCGCCTGAATCCTGGCGGGTCGCCAGAAACTGTCCCGAGGGTTCTGTGTTCTGCACATTTTCTTGGAGGGTCGCCAGGATTTCTGGCGGGTCCGCCTGGATCAGTCCTGAGACCGATTCGTCTGGATTCTTGGGCCCATCGTACTCCGTTCCACTCCTTAGTCGATGTGTGACACTCTTGACCTCTCCGTTGGGGTTCACTTCAGGTTGGCTTGGAAACATCCCGGTCTTCGTTAAAGCTCCTTGGCTTTGAGGGTTTGCCAATTTGCTTTGTTGAATGAGAAATTGCAAGGACTCGTGAACTTGCTTCATCTCATCAAAGACCGTATGATTCCACTCCGTTTGATCTGCCATGAACTTGTCCACCAAATTCCTATGTTGCTGATAGTAACTAACTTGATTGTTATTACCTGCAGCGTTGTTGTTAGGCTTGTTTTGTTGTGGTGGTTGAGCTTGCCCCGGATTCGCTCACCCGCTTGGATTGCCATAAGATAGCCCAGGATGGTTTCTCTTGTCTCGGTACACGTAGTTCTGGGGGGGCGTAGGGCGGAGGTGCCATGATTGCATTAACATCGGCTACGGGCTCGTCTCTTGCTACCAAGTAATATGCCTTTGTTGTATGTCCTTCTTCCTCACAGAATTGACACTTCTGGACTGCCTCCACGGGTTTGGTCTTCATTTCTTTCATCATTGTGGTCAAGGCGTCCAGTTGAGCTTGCAAATGGGTTGATTTGTCCACTTTTATCATCCCTCCTTTGGAATTCTTCTCTCTCACCGACCAATTAGTTTGAGAGCTCGCCATGCTTTCGATTAGTGCCTTTGCATCCCTACATCCTAGGTCGAGAAAAGACCCACCTGCAGTTGAGTTAACACTTTGACGAGTTTGATGGTTCAAACCGTCATAGAAACTACAAATTAGTCTATCCTGGCCTATATCATGATGAGGACACATTCTCAACAAATCTTTAAAGCGTTCCCAAGCTTCAAACAAATTTTCATCACTTTCCTGTTTAAACCCAATTATCTCCCTCACGATCGATGTGGTTTTGATTCTAGGATAGAACCTTTCCAAGAAGGCCTTGGCTAAATCATCCCAACAAGTAAACGGGTTACTATTGAAACTATTCAACCAATCCTCCGCTTGGTCTCTAAGAGAAAAAGGGAAAAGAGTTAACCGGATTATATCGGGAGCGACTTCTTCGAGGTTGAGAGTGATGCAATTCCGTAGGAATCGCTGCAAATGCTTGTTCGCGTCTTCCGTTGGATTCCCACTAAATTGGTTCTGTTGGATAAGGGCTATAAGAGATGGGTTGAAGAATAGATCGCGAGTCCTTCGAGCTTGGGGAGGGTTGACTCCAAGTCGGACATTGTTTGCGGTTGGGGCTCCGATCTCCTTCAAAGGTCGATTCTCCGCCGCAATCCTTGTCGCCTCCCTAGCGTCATCAAGGGCTCGTTGAAGCACAACTGGATCTACCATCAACGGCCCGTCTCCTTCTGGACCAATAGGTGGGTTCCCGTTCAGGTCTGCCATTGGTTTCGCGTCGTCTGCGTCTTTCGAACCTTCTTTAGGATCTTTTCTGGCGGGTCGCCTGGATTGGTCCTGGTGGTTGGTTCATGAATCGAGCTGATGGATTTCGCCTTCCTCGTTGGTAAACCAGCAAGGGAGTCGAAATAGGTGATGAAGTCGAAGTTGTGGCCTCCTTGGCTTCTATTTGTTCTCCCGGAAAACGAACGGTTTGGGAAACAAACGAAGCGGAAGGTCGGGGTGTCTCGTCGCTCTTGGCTTGGCTCCTCGTGTAGTACTTGCATTCGCTTGCGGGTTGATGTTGCTTAGGCTTCTTCTTCCGGGCCAGCGTGTACTCCTACAAACAAGGAACAAGAGGAAAAGACAAAAGATCAATAAAACTTAATTACCTAAACTTAAATCTAGTCACCGTTCCCCGGCAACGGCGCCAAATTTGATCGGAGGTAAAACCTAGGTCAAATTAAACCTCAATCTAATCTAATGCAGTATAGCTTGAGGGTCGAATCCACAGGGAAGGTTATTCTAAACTTTAGACTTTAAGTAATTTAGTTCAATTGATCTAGGGGTAAACAAGTCAAAAAGTTAATTAATTGATTAAAAGGATTAAATTTAAACTAAAAGAATTAATTCTAAATTCTAATTAATGTCTAAATTACTCTAAATATTAAGGAAAAAGATCTAAACTCGAATTAAGGACTTAAACTAGGGTCAATTGATCGGGTTCCACTTCCAGGCACTATCCTAGCGGTTCGACAGGATTCCTGGCGGATCGACAGAGTTCCTGGCGGGTCGACAGGATTCCTGGCGGGTCGACAGGATTCCTGGCGGGTCGCCAGAACAGTATGACAATTCAGTTTAATTAGTTTCTAAGTTCTCTAAGTTCAGGTTTTTGGCCTAAACTCTGGTCCAAATACTAACTCTCGTTCTTGATTTGGTATCACTAAGTTTTAACCTCTAAACCTCCCTAAAAACCTAAGTTTCAACTCTCGTTTCTTGGCTTAAATTTTAGGGTTTTCTTTAACTATTCGGTAGGATATCCTAGATCTCTCGATCTTAGGAGGGAATAAACCTCTCGGCTAAGTTCCGGTTTCACCTTTTGGGTATACTAACTATCCTATGGTTTGAGAACACGAATTGCTTTGAGATTAGGGTTCTATTTGCTTATCTACGAGGTCAGGCCTAAACAAGTGAGCAAACCTTCAAATCAATTCAATTATATTCACAATTTCAGCAAATTAACTCAAGTAAAGCAAAGCAACTTAGATAAATTAGAAAACTAAATCAAACTTCATTAATCTACCAAGTCATGGTTCCCTACAATTGCCCCTAAACTAAACTACTCACTACAAATCATACTAAACATAAAGATAAAAAGTTTCAACAAACTAAACATCAAAGACAGAAAATAGAGAAAGTTTACAACAAGAAACAACAGCAAACAACTCTCAGCCTGTTTTCTGGCGGGTCGCCAGAGATCCTGGCGGGTCGACAGGAGGCAGCTGGGGGAGACTTCTGCTGTCTTCTCTCGAAGTTTCTCTCTCTAAACTGACTTGTCCCTTCCTGGAGCTCTCCCTATGTTTAAATAGCTCTCGAAGGCGGTTTCCATAGGTGGAGATCATGTCTGGCTCGTCCAAGAATAGAGAAAGTGCTCTGCCAGAAATATCTCTCCAAATTGGGCAGGTCGGTTTATGTCAGGCGGGGTCGACAGGATCCTGGCGGGTCGCCTGAATACCTGGCGGGTCGTTTGAAATCCTGGCGGGTCGCCAGAACAGGGGACTTGTCTGGTTTGACCCTGTTCCTTTGCTCCAGTCGCTTGGACTCTGATTTGCTCCGCTTGAACTCCGTTTTGGGCCCAATTTTGCCCCAAATCATCACTGAACCTGAAATTAGACAAGGGCAAATAGTAGTACCATATTTCTAACCTAAATTGCTTTAAATCTAACTAAAACACAAGCATTTAATTGAAATTAAGGCCTAAAAGGGTTGAATATTTCGATGTGAAACCCGCCTATCAATAGCCTATTCCTAAACTTAAAGTATTGGGAAGTGTGTAACATAAAGCATAAAAATAATGATCAGAGCATAAACATACTATAATCTGTTTCTAGACTCAAATACAATTTAGAATTTAATTACTACAAAAAAGTCGTAATGAATGGTTACTTTACTCTAATGGTCAGATCATTGTCTCATCAATCTCTGTTTCTATTTTATTTTCATCGTAAATTTCTGTGATCAAATTTTAGATTTTAGGCTAAGCTGTAGTGATACAGAAAAAAAAAAAAGGTCACCAAAGTACTAATTATATGTTGGATACGGTCAATTAGCTGAGGCAGGAGGATGCTCTCAACTTTCAAGGGATACACTTCAGGAATCAGGGATTTTAATTTTTTTTTTAATAACAGAATCAGGGATTTGATAGGATTGTAAGCGGTCTTATTTTGGTTTTCGGATTATCTGCTATATACTTATAATGGCACAAGTACCATATGGAAGCTACCTTTTTTTATTGTGAAATTAAACGCAACGAAAATTTCTTGCCGTCTTGCGTTCATAGACGCAACGATTAACGCGACTGTTTTGCACGTTATGCAGGCCTGATTGTATTGTATTTGCATTACAAAGCCCAAACTGGAAACCCTGGGCTAGCGAGCAACGCCTCGATCCTCTGAACTGCAGTCTGCAGTCCAGTGGACTGATTTTGAGTCGAGCCGTCTGATTTAATTTCAACGGTAAAAGTTTTTCGGGCCTTACAATCAGGTTATAATCACGTGGCATCCATTATTGATCGGACGGACGACATGAAAGAAGTGACTCAGTCTGCAGTCCAAGGATTTTGCTCGCTCGCAAGTCGCAACGCAAGGGCTACTCCCTGAAAACTGACCATTGTGCATTTTGCATTTTCATTTCGTAAGCAACAGCAACAGCAACAGCACTGAAAGACGACAATGGGGAAGAAGAGCAGAAGTGGAAACAATAGCTCTTTCCCTTTCCCTTTCCAGGGGCCGGGGGACGCAAGGCAGTGGGACGAGGCGGCGTACAGGCGGAGTCTGCTCTCGGAGCGCCGCCTCGCCCACCGCACCATTTTCAGAGCAGCCTTCGCTCCTTCGCCCCTCTCCCTCTCCTCAGAGCGACACTCGCTGAACCTCAACCTCAACCCCGACGACCACCTCCTCCAATCCCCCTCCTCCTCTTCCTCTCCTTCTCTCCCCGACACTCTCGTAACTGCCTCCAGCTATGGCTCCGTCGCCGCTTACTCCTCTTCCTCTTCCTCTTCTCCCCTTCATTTCCATCAGCTTGCCATCATTCAAGCACACCAAGGGCCTGTCTATGATCTTCAGTTCTCTGGAGATCACTCCCACTCATTATTATTCAGGTCTGTACTCAGTAACCACCAAATCCTCTCCCTTCTCCCACTCATTAGTCATTATTTAATGTCTTTTTTTTTATCACTTTTTTTAGTGCTGGCGATGACGGTCATATTAGAGCTTGGAAATGGACCAATGTGCTCAATTGCAAGCAAGGTATCCCCTTAACTTAACTTGCTCTCTTTTTCACACTACTCAACTTGTAAGAATTAGTATATTTCGTCCTTACGCCCTTTATAATTTTACAGGTCACCATATCAATCCTATTTTAGATATTGTGAACCCGCAACAGGAGTAAGTATGTCTCTGTCTTAATTTCTTATTGTGTGTTCTTTCTCAGTTGCATATCTAATCATGGCAACACTTTGTGTATAGGGATCCATGGGGTGCCCGGTCTCCAATACCTGAAACCAATGCTATTGCTGTGCACCAGCAGGTCTGCAAAGCAGTTTTGCCTCTCTATTTTCCCCACTTATCTAATTTACTAATAATTGGTATGATTTTAATTCTTAATACTCAAAGTTTAGTTGTTTTGCCCATGTAATTAGTTTCTTTCATTGGATAGGAAGGGTGCATATTTTCAGCTGCAGGTGATGGATGTGCATATGCTTGGGATCTTGTATGTACCAACATTCCCTCTTTAAATTCTAAATATTTTGTTCCTTATGTAATTTGGTGTATGTTGCACTTTATCATAATGAAATTATGTCCGGCATAACCTGACACCAAAACCAGTATGTGTTGGGCCATTTGCTTATAGAATGTACATGTGACTAGTTAGTAGTGTAAGGACTGAAATCTATTGTGCTGTTTGTACAACACAGCTGAATTTTCATTTTAATTTTCTTCTTACATTGCAACTGTAACATGTGATTCAGGATACTGGTAAATGTAAAACAGTATTTAGAGGGCATCAAGACTATTTGCACAGTGTTGCAGTTTGTAAGCTGAGCAATCAGGTGTGCATCTCCTCCTCCTCCAGTTTTCCATTTTAGTATCAACTCATTGCTCCTTCAGTTCAATGCAGTTTGGGTGTTACTGAACCTTGTTAAGCATTGTCTGTTATTGTTTCAGATAGTGACAGGCTCAGAGGATGGAACTTCCAGAATATGGGGTTAGCTCATTATTACACTTTATATGAGTGTACTATGTAGATTACAATATGAAACTACAAGAGCAATAATTTTTTTATTCTTTCTTTACTTTCCAGAATTGTCTTTTAGTTTGTTCCATAAATGTTATCTTACTCTGATATATATAATGTGCATGCTCATAGATTGTAGAAGTGGAAAGTGCACTAATGTCATTAGTCCAAACAAGAAATACAAGTCTGGGGAGAGTTCATGGGTCAGTTCTGTTGCGGTTGATCCAAGTGAAAGTTGGCTGGTACATATAAACTATTCTGTCTCTCTATTTTTCTTTTGGCTAAAGGTTTACTTATGTGCTCGATTGTTAGAAATTACAAACGCATGAATTCATCTTTTTCCAGTTATCACTGTTTTAATGACTTTTAACATATCCAGACAAAGCTGTCTGGTTGTCTTTTTAAGATGCAGCAAAGCATTTAAAATACTGTGTGCTGTTATATATTTTTCAGGCTTGTGGTTCTTTTGGAGGGTTGTCAGTTTGGAGTCTGGTATCAAATGAGTGTATATTTAACATTGAGCGCCCTTCTCCAATTCAGGATGTTGTGTTTGATAACAACCAGGTATGTTTTTTGTCTTCCCTCCTTTTTCTTTTCTCTGTTGCAATGACCTACAACTTAGATTTTTGTCTGCATGTTGAAATTCATACATTTTACCTGTCATTGCTTGAAGTTTGACATGGATTATAATGGTTTTAGATCCTGTCAGTTGGGGGAGAACCTGTGCTCTCACGTCATTCTATAAATGGGTCGCTTATTTCTCAAGTGAAGTGTGCTCCTAGCTCTCCATTTTCTGTCTCTCTTCATTCATCCGGGGTAATTTTTCTTCGAATTTTCAATAATTTCCAAATTACAAACTGGCATCGTAATAATTTTCAATAAGTAAATCATCAAATGGGTCATGAAGTAGTGACCAACATCATATGTTTCAGGTGGTTGCTGTTGCTGGCTATGGAGGCCTGGTGGACGTAATATCAGAATATGGGAGCCATTTATGCACTTTTTCTTGCATTGGCTTCGATGATGTTGCATGATAAATATATTTCACTTATGAAAAAGCGTAGTAGGCTAGTAGTAGAGGAAAAACCTTTAGCTAGCTAGCTGTGCTTAATTTGCCTTCTTCTTGTTCATTCTTCATGTACTGTGCTTGTAACACACAGTTGTTAACGTTCAGTAGGTATAGCACCCTTTTGCGTCGCTCCCTTCCAATCAGCCTACCAAGGGACAGCCTATCCAACTTTCAGGCATTAAGATACGTTTAAGGCGTGGATTATTATCATAAGAGATTCCCAACATATCATAAGATTAGCGTTCTTGAAAATCAGCACTTCTCCAAATCGACTATGGATTGCGTAGCTCCCCATATTATATGGTTAATGATATTCAAAATTTTCTCAGCAGGAAAATTTAGTAGCATTTTAGACACGGAATAAAAAAATTTTGTACTCCGAATAAAATAGAGAAGTAAAATGAAAATAAATGTTCTAGAATAAATTTTTTTTCAAGACTAGAATAATATTGAAAATTTTCAAGACATGTTGATGTCATAACAGGAAATATTTTTTATGATACTCTCAATAGATAACAAAAATATAAGATTCCAAATAGAAAAAAAAATTAAGAACTTATTTGAGTTTTTTCAATTTGGTAAGGAACTATAAATTGTGGGAATTGTTTCTATCCATCCGTCTAAATCGTGCAAATTATAAACCATAATTTGGTAGAGTTGTCCTAGAAGGCTAGAAGTTAATATTTTAATGACTTAATAAATTTAGTTTATGTTATTGATGATATTTGATCATTTTTTTTTAGTTTATTATTGACAAATCATTCAGGTTGAGAATTTGAATTATAGTTCTCTTGTGTTTTATTTTTAATTAAATAACAATAATAAATCTAAATCGTCCATAATCTTGATAATTAACAAGGAACATTAATTATCATAAAATATTAATATGCAAGTTAAGTAATGATTAAGTTCTACAAATCATAAGTAAGGAGTTACCAACTTAATTGCATATGTGTATGTTATTGGAACATAGCACATGAGTTGACCCAACGAAATAAATATATGGATTGTGTTATGTGTCATTATTTATTTCATATGAGTATGATTTATAAATTTGAGATGGTTCAACTTCTTCACATGAGGATACGTTCAATAAATATCGTTTAACGTTGATTTCTGATAAGGGCTGCTATACGGACTTTATTTATGTTCTTTTGAATTGTGCGGAGAAAAGTTATTCATCAAGAAAACCGTATGTCCCTTATTAATTTACTTTGTGAGCGATGACATATGTTTGGGCTCCTTGATGGAGATAGATTGTTTGCTAGCAACTTTCTACAATTATCTCTAGATCAAGAATGTATAATCTGCAAGAATGACACATTCCTATCTTGGATTATAAAGTGATATCATGTGACATAAGAATCAAAATAAGGAAATATTTTATTTTTTATGTAGGATTGAAATACTATAATAGTACAGTATTTATTTATGTTAATTGCGAATCATAACGTGTTGCTAGATACCGCTTATGATTATTGGAAATAAATAGCGATTTAATTTCCATGGCCAACATAACATAAATCATAAAAAAAGTCACACAAATAAAGTTTTTAACCATACAGTGCATTATTTATTTGCATTGGTGAATGCAAAAATATGATAAGTTGATTGATTAATTATATACCGTTGCGAACCATTATAATTACTTAAATCAAATAGATCATATAGAATTAAAATAATACATATCCTAATCCTAAAATAATTATCAATATGTTGATAATTAAATTTGTTCAACGTACTTTTAATTTAATTGTATACATATTTTTAATTTAATTGTATGAATTAAATTAAAAGTATAGATTTTTAGTTTATTAAAAGTATAGATTTCTATTTAATAGTCTAATTGAATCAAAATAGAAAGCATTTGTTAAGCCCATTAAATAATAGATTTAATGTGTTTAAAGAAAGTGTTGTCCCTAAAGGAGGCGGTTTAATTAAGGTTTAGCGGAAGCAATTAAGGTTTTAGACCGGTTTGGTATGAACTATCCTAACACAATTCAATTGGTACCCAATACAAGCAAGCACACAAGCAATTCAAGTATAGCGAGATAATAAAGAGAGAAAGAGAGAGAGAAATTGAACACTCGGTATGATTACGGAGTTCCGACCCGCTAGAAAAAGTTAGCCTTAGTCGTACGTCTTCGGGAGTTTCGCTACCACCAAAGGGCGCGCTCCGTTCAATTCTAATAAGAACGGGACTACAATTTCGAACCGAATCACCTCGTCACAATGACACTCGAGGTGGATCGGCCTAACTCAAATGGCACAACGGCCTCAAAGGAGAAGAGCTCTCAACCTATTCCAACCTACACCTAACGACAATGTCGGGGCGGTGGTGTTTGATGCTACTAAATCTCTCAAAATGGTTTAGCTATGAAAAGCTCAAGCGGGAGAGTATCCCTGTGCTCAAAGGCTCTATTCTGGTCAAATTTTGCAAAGAAAAGCTCACTAAAGAGAGAGAACAAGGGGTGGATATAAATAGAGCTCGTCAAAAGCTGCAAAACAACTCAAATTGCTGTTGTGCGTTACACAACACAATATTGCGTTATACGACCCACATATAGCCGTTATAATAAAACAAAGAAAACAAACTATCCGTTGGCAGTGCGTTACAAGACCCAATATTGCGTTGTACGACGCACTGGACGACCGTTATAATAAAACAAAACGAATAAACTAGTCGTTTGAGCTGTCAGGCGCGTTATACGACGCGGACCACCCGTTGTGCAACGCAACATTAAATGCCATTAAATGATCAGAATTTTGCTTCAAAAACGAGTGAAAATGGGCAGAGAAAAAACAAAGGAAGGTTGTACAACGCTTCAGTGCGTTATACAACGTTCTGGCTTGATTTGAAAAAATTGCATTGCACGACGCGTAAATTGCGTCGTATGATGCAGCTAGTGCGTTGTATAACGCACTGTTTCTGTTAAAATAAGAAACAGAGAAAATCTGCACAATATTGGTGCGTTGTGTAACCCAATATTGCGTTACACAACTCACTGGTGCGTTGTACAATCCAATATTGCGTTACACAACGCACTGGTTTTGAGACAGAAAATTCTGCACAAAAACTGGTGCGTTGTACAACACAATATTGCGTTACACAACTCACTGGTGCATTGTATAACCCACTGTTGCGTTACACGACGCACTGGTCCTGAGATTTAGAATATTACCAAGTTCTTGAGCTATTCTGCTAACTAGACCATTTCAAGGATAAAAGGACTAAAGTAAACCTTCTATTAAAGTCTAAACTAGCCTATAAGCTCTCTAAAGACTTGATCTCGATCTTGCACATAGTTTTTATCCAAGTCTTCAAACTTTGCACCTTCTTCCTATAAAACTCAAAGAAGATTGTTAAATGCTTAATGATATTGTTTTGTAATCGACATACCTAGAGACGTTTAGTACAACAGAAAGAACAATTAAGAGGTCGAAGTGCTCGTTTGAACCCACTTCTAGGCTATGGCAAAGGTGTCCAATTAATTTGTGAATTAAATGTTTATATAAGGAGGTCTCTCAAAGAGAAAGAAAATCTTAGTTCTCTTCTCCCTTTTTCTTCTTCCTTAGCCCCCACCTCTCTCTAATAGAGAGATTTTGATCTCCTCTAATAGAGCACTCTCTCAAGCTCTCTTCAGGCTGCTCATGTGTTGAACTTAATCTTTCCACTAATTAATTGTTGATTAGAAAGAAGAAATACAAAGGATTAACTTCTCTCTTGTTCTTGCTAGCAAAAAACCTAGAGGTTGGTTAATTTTTTAGGTGCACTCGAGGCCAAGCAAGAGGTGTTAGAGGCACGACACCGACTCCAAAAGAATCGGTCTAGCCTTTTATTTACGAAAATATAAGAGGTATAAATCCATTTCTCAATCCTCCTTATGTGCTATTTGTCTATCTACTAGATCTTGATGTGTGCATGTATTTAATTGCTATTAAATGTTAATTAAAATTAAAATTGTGCGCACAAACACTTTTTTACAAGTTGCATTAGAGAATTGGTTGTAAATTTGATATTTTAGTACTTAATTAATTGAGAAAATGTTAATTAAAAAACTCATTAAGTTGATGCACTTGCTTGTTGCTTGAAATTTTTGGTTTTCTGGAATTGTTGCGCATTTTCTCTGTGTAAAGCCTTCGATTAAAATTTTTTATTAATTGAAATTGCTAGATCTGCGAGTTTGTGATTATTTTGCCTTTGGATTCACTTTAATCTGAGATAATATAGATTTATGGTGATTTTTTTCGTGACGGTGCGCAGAACTAGTTTCTGTCCTATCAGTCCTGATTAAATAGGCTTGTATAGATTTATTTTGTAAATCAACTACTGTTTTTATTGGCTAAGAAACATCTAGACATGTATATATTTCAGCCACACAAATTTGGTTGTGTGGTTTGAAGGATAACTATTTGTTTTAAACGTAGAAAATGGCAAGAACCGTCAGACCGGTATTTGTACCGATTGGATTGTCTGCAAACCTGAGATTATTGAAATTTTTAGTGGAAAAGTGTTTAAATGGAATTTTTCTTAGGTTATGTGAAAATTAATTTCACTCGATTTGGACTTGGTTTGATTCGTTAACTTGATTGATACTTTTTCGTCGATAGTCTTTTCTAGAATAGGAGTTTCCTTTTTAAGCCCATTAAAATCAATGAAAATTATATAGGTTAGATATGGCTTAAGCCCGACGTTGAACTCTTGTAAAGGATAAAACTTATTAATTGTTTATAACAAAATATATTAAATTCAAAAGTTATACGATTGGGCTATTGGAGTTATTGATTATTCTCCAATATTTCATAAGTTTTCGTTGATTGAGAGAATTAAAAAACTTTTATTGTTTAACGAATTTTTTTTTTCAGTTGCTAATTCAACAAGATATATCTAATATATTCCAAAAAATGCATATTTATGATGACTATTCTTTTAAAGAATTTTTAACTTTTTTTCAATATTTTAGGAAGTTTCAAAATTACTTGACCTCCCATGGAACATGTTAAGATGTTTAAAACTACGTATGATCATGCGGTGTCATTAATAAAACGTGAAGGCAAATGTCTTTCTCATTCCTATAATATTTCTTAACAATATTTTTTTAAAAGAAAAATCAGAACGAGAAATGTATGTGAGTAGTTTTATATTGAAATATGATCATGTTAGAAATTGAAATATTTAACTCATTATAATTATAATATTTAAAGAAAAGAATAAACTCTGATACCAAATGTTAGCAATTAGAAAATATTTAATCATTATAATATTTCTATTAACAATCCAACGAACATGTATTTTCATACAAAATTAACAATAAAACGTAATAGAAACTTACATGATTGGAGTGAAGACGTGACGTTATGCGGAAATTCAGATCATCTTTAATTTTCATTAGTCTTGATGATGACATAAAATGATGTTTTTTCTCTCTCTACCTATTTTCTTAAGTTGACGAAAATTAGAGGGGATAGGTGCCAATAATAACATGAGAGTTTTAAAACTACATATGATCATACAGTGTCACTAATAAAATGCGAAGGCAAATGTTTTTCTCATTTCTATAATATTTCTCAACATTTTTTTTAAAAGAAAAATCTGAATGAGAAATGTATGTGAATAGTTTTATTTTGAAAGAGGATTATGTTAGAAATTGAAATATTTAACTCGTTATAATATTTATTAAAGGAAAGAATAAGCTCTGATACCAAATTTTAGTAATTAGAAAGTATTTAATCATAATAATAGTTCTATACTTTTATTAACGGCCATGTATTTTCATACAAAATTAACAATAAAACGTAATAGAAACTTACATTATTGGAGTGAAGACATGACGTTATGCGGAAATTCAGATCATCTTTAATTTTTCTTAGTCTTGATGATGACACAAAATGACGTTTTTCTCTCTTTCTGTCTATTTTCTTAAGTTGACGAAAATTAGGGGGAATAGATGCCAATAATGATAGGAGAAAGAAAATAAATTCACTAAGGCAATTAAAGGGATCATAATTTTTCAATGAATTTGGTCCATTAGATTTTCCAAATGTTAGAAATTGAAATATTTAATTCATTATAATATTTTTGTAATTACCCAATAAGGATCGTGTAATTTATACAAAATAACAAAATTATGAGTATAGAACTTACATGATTGAAGAGAAGACATCGTAAGACAGAAATTCGATCTTTTCCAATTTTTCTTAGTAAGTTTTGATGGCAGAATTGAGATGTTTTTCTTAATTCTGTCTAATTTTTCTTAATTGGCGAAAATAATGGGAAAATGTGCCTTTTTTATGACAGAACAAAGTATTTATTACTAAGGCAATTGAAGTGATCAAAATTTGGTGAATCTAGTCCATTGAATTTTCGATCAAAATTCAATACACCCTTTAATTTTATATACTAAATGAACTTAGTTTATATTTAATAATATAGACCACATAAAATGTTATAATTAATATTATTAATTATAACGGATCAAAATTGCCATTACTTTTGTCATTACACTTTGTTTATTTCACGAGAACTCGGAAACTTGACTTTTGCTTTTTAATTTTATTTTTTTAAGCAAAAATCTGATTTCAGTTTGTTTGAATATTTCGTTAGTTATATATAAAACATGATTTTCTTTTTAAATTTCTTTTTATTTACTATTTTGTTGAACAGACATGCTGCTTAAATCGAACAAGTTATAAACCATAAAGATGCAGATATAACTTAAAAAAGTTTACAATAAAACAAAAAAAAATGACAGAAGTTTTGTAATATAAATATATATTAAAGGAAAATAAAGTTCAGTCATAACTCATAAGCATAATAAAATTGGTTCAGTCGCTCACGGGCAGTATTATGGGCAGACCAATAAAATAAAAATTGGTTTAGACGACGTGGTCCTCTCTAAACCATAAAAAGTCCTTGAAAATTTGATCGGGCATGGCGTAGTTATCTAGAAGTGTGGACCCCAACTGCAGTGAATCATGACGCTCGGTTACCGAGTGCTCCGAGTCGGAGTTTGGAGTGTCTATCTGGTTCTGGTCGCACCGTGTGTCGTAGAATTGATTGAGCAAATGGTTTACGTCTTTAGGCACATGAACAGAAATTGCGAAAATTGCATCTATAACAAGTTTGATAAGGTTATAATTTAAAAAATAGAAGACCTCGAAGGGTAGCGATGCAAAATTGCGAAAAATTTCACTCAGCAAAATAAAAGACCGCCAACTCGCCAAACGCCAAGGCCCAAGGCGCCAAGCTTTGCTCTCTCCATTCCACTAGACTATCACTCGAGTCGAGTGTCGTCTCAACTCCCATTTTGAATTTTGAATTTTGCGCAGAGAGAGTGAGAGAGAGGCGATCGAAGAACGAAAATGTCGTCTGCCAGAGCAAATAACAAGCGAACCAAGGAAAGCAGCGAAGAAAGCTTTATCGATCTTGGATCTGATAAGATGAAGAAGCCCAGAGATGACGATCTTCTTGACGATCTTGATGCAGATCTGGACATCTCCAGGTCCTCTCTCTCTCATCTTCACCTTCTCCTTCTCATCACGTAGATCTATTAGGCACTTCACCTGTTGATTGATTGATTGATTTGGATCTCATTTGTTTCAATCGCTCTTGTTCTTGTACGAGGCAATTAATAGGGTTGCCTGTAGTGTACTTCACTTTTCTTGCTTTAATGTATGTTTAATTTTGAATACGATTGAACCTGTCATCTAAAATTTTTAAACCAACGAATATATACATTTAGCTGGATTCCCTCTATAATTGCTCGAGTAATAGGTTTCTCATCATATAGTACCATAGCTCTTAATAGACACGAGAAATTTCAGATCTATCCTTACTTATAAACAATCAATGGATGTATTTTATCAATTCCAGTGACATAAAAGGAATCATATCAGCCTTACATAGCATCAGAGAGAAGGCACAGAAAGATGGCCAGAAGAAGAGCGAAGAAACTATTGAGAGGTACATAACTGAATCTTTTTGCTCAGATTATTCTCTCAATTCTTTGGAGATTTTAAATCACATTTATCATCACCCTGATTAACATTAGATACTCCTCTTATCTAACATTTTTTAGCTACAGAACTATAATGTGCATTGATTGAATGCATGTCTGATCAGAATTTTGCCTAAGTACTTACATTTTGCAGTTATTTTAATACTTTTCTGCTGAAATTATATTTATTAAATTGAAAACTTAGCATTAGATCCGGTAAAAATATTCAATTGACTATGTATTGCAGTATTAGTACTTGAGCACTGATATACTGTGGTCCTGGTACATTTGTTGTCCTCAATTATTAACCAACCATTTATTACTTTTGCAATGCTGAAGGTATCATATTTTTCGACGTTCTTTGAGCTTTTACCATATATCACATATGGCAACTATAATCTGGTTCTTTTGACAACAGTGTGGCATCAGAGATTCGTGCCATGATAGATATTCCCAAGTCTAAGGCTGACAAAGACAGGTATGAATTAAATAGTCTTCCTTTTGTTTGTTTTGCACTGTGCAGAGTTCAACTCAGTTGACAATTTGTTGTCCTGATTAGGCAATGATCTGTTTGCTTGTAGTAATGCTATGTTTTTAAGCTAGATTAGAAAGTTTAAATGTAGAAACTTTGCAACAAGTGCAACTACACTATTTGATGCTTACAAAAGCTCCATTCAACCCTTCCTTTTTTTTTTTTTTTGCAGTTTTGTATAATTGCAATTGATTTTTCTTGAGAACTAGGAAGAAAGAAAATTGTCATGGTGTTTTTTGTAATTTCTTTCTTCAATAATGGAATTTTGTCAAACTAATAACAAGTAAGTTCTATTTTAAATTTCTCATAATAATGGGGGCTTTTGCAAAAATTTCTCAAAACAAGTTTTGTGTATTCTGCCTGAAACTAACTCTTTATTTTTCTTTGACAGACAAAATTTCTTGAAGTCCCTATTGAAGTTTTCAAAAGAGGTAGTAAATAATCCTATAGGATATTTTGGTAACATATTTAATTGAGAATATGTTCTAATCTGGATTTGATTGTAGTGTGAAAGCTCACTGAAGAATGAATACTCCAATTTACAAGCAGCATATGATAGGTTTTCCAAAGATAAAGCTGCAGCTTTGCAATCTTTTAAGGGTAATTTCTGCACATTCCTTGTTCTAACTTTGCACGTGACAAGGCTGTGCAATGTCTTTTGCTTTTCTCTCTTTCTGTTTTTCTGGATAAGTTGCGGTTCAATAAATTACTTATAACATTCCAATGAAAAGAGATTGTTTCTGTAATCTTGTCAAAATGAGGTCCTTTTTCCTTAATGTTTAGTATCTATGTTTTATTTCTATTCTTTTGTAGAATTGTTTGCAAAATATGAAGATGAAAAGGAGAAACTACTTGCCAAATATGAACAACAGAGTAAGAGAACTCAAAGACAAGTTCTATTTAGTTGTTCCTTTTAAATTAATCAATATGTAACTATTGTCTTTTATGCAATTATTCTTTTCAGGGAAAAAAGACAAGACTACTCTGTCTGAACTAGAGAAAGCATGCAAGGAGAAGATAACTAATGCTGAAGAAACCATTAAAAAGAAGCAGCAGGTACTAGTGTGTGCATGATATGAGCCCAATTTCTAAAATATTAAAATGAAGAAGTATAATATCAGTTGTTTTAAAAAACAAAAAGTTAGACATCCGATAACAGTAGCACAGATTATAGAAAAATAATGTTGCACAATTTGGCTAACGATTTTTGTTTCAGTTCTGTGTAGTAAATTTTATTTTGTTTCTTTGAACAGGATGATAAATCATTCAGTATCCTGCGCAAATCCCTTGGCTCATTCTTGGATGGCGGCTCTGATGAAGATTTTGGCCAGGACTAGGGAGGATTGAGACTGACACCTTAGAACCTTATTTGATCAGTTCCCTGAATCAGACAAGTCCTTGTTTAACCATGGCTCTTTTTTACGCAATATGCTTCTTTTGTGATAGTAGCATAACATTACCTCAACTCAGTTGTATAAAGTATGGGCTACGTTAATTGGGATAGTATAGTATCTTGAATTTTCCAAAACTCTTATTTTTGGAGTCATAATCAGCCTATTGTTCTTGATGATTAACCATTAAATTCCTGTTGTCATTACCCATTAGCAGCGACAAAGGGGGTTATTAGTAATACACAGGTTGATCTTGCTCTTTCTTTCTGCTGTGTATCTAGACTTTGGTTGGTTTCTAGTTGAAACAAGTAAAGCTTTTAGGCTGCTTTTTGCAAACAGATACCAGAATTTGACACCATAACAGACAACAGTCGTGATGAACATTTCAGCAGGATCATCAGATTGCACATCAAACGGTCAGAAAAGAATAGGAACCCCTGATCCCTTAATAGTAGAGAACTTTTCCCTTCAAAAGTTTAAAGATTAAAAGTGTCGAAGTTTTCCCCCTTTTACTAAAGCCTAAACATCTTTGCGAGACGTGTGAACGGTTTGGGTGGATTTATGTTGCCTAGATGTATGATCGAAGTAAAGTATGGAAGTGTAAACAATGGCCGACCGTAGATATTACTGTACTTTTCAGACTAAGGGTGCATTTGGCAACCCAAGTTTAGTGCTTCACCTAGTTTAGTGACTAAACTAACGTGAGGTTAGTTTGCCAAATGAAATAGGGTTAGTTAGGTTAGAGACTAAACTTTGTCTAACTTTCTACCACTGCCGATGGGTGAGTTAGCCCAACTGTGTGTCCGTGAGGGTACGGAAAATTTATAAAATATTGGGATAAAATATAAAAATAATATCAGATGACTCTCTCTCTCTTCAATTATTATTCAACCGTTATCTCCTCTTCTCTTTTCTCTTCGATCAGAACAAAAACGAGGCTACTTCTTTTCTTAGATCTACGAACAATCTCACAGAAATTACAAAAAATGGCAACACCACCTTACTCCTCTACTTACGACGACTGAAACGCACTCCGATTTTGTAGGTTTAGGCGAAAAGGGAGAAGTTGCAGGTAGATTACATTGGTCCTTTTTTTTTTTGTTTAATACAAATTTTTAATGGCATATTCATGTCTTTTCTCCTCCTTTTTCTGATCTAAGTGATGTGTTGTTGGTTTTGATCTACTTCTTTTCGATGAGCAGAGGCTTTGGCTGGAGGCTGGACACCATTGAATCCGATACCTCATCTCTTTTAGTCCACTACACTAAGGTACAAGCTGTATTGATTTTAAGATGGATATTGGTTTTGAGATGTTTACTGGTGGGAATAATTAGACGATTTTTGTGTTACAATTTGTAATTTCACTTTTTTTAGAATATTTTCTATTGACGTTTGCATTGAATTTGGTACAATATCAATATCAACTTGCAATCCCTTACCAGTCGAAAACGAGTTCAGTAAGAAATATCATATCCCTTACCAGTATACAATACTGTTGAACTGAGAAAGAAAGATCATATCCCTTACCAGTATTGTGTCGGTCTATTGAGTCTAAAAAAATAGTATCGTTTGAAAGAAATTCATATTGCTTAGTTGAACAAAGAGATCTTTTTAAAAAATTTAACAAAATCCAATTTCGAACCTTTTTATTTGATCAAATTAAGAAGTTATATAAAAATATTGGATCAGTAAATTGAAAATTGTAACTATTGTAAATCAGTACTTTCTATTTAATTTAACTTTGCAAATTTCTGATTATCTAATTATCTCATTTTTTTGCATAATTTGTAGAAATGTCAAGTGATGACGGAACCTCAAACACTGATGACGAATCATCAGATACTTTATTTTGGCACTTGTATCATTTTAATGTATCATTTGGCACTCGTAATTTGATATGTAATCTGTCTTTCTTGATACATTGCTATATATTTGTGTTGGAAGTGAATAAATAGTTAGAATGTGTCCTGTAATCACTTCTTGCAGCTGTACAGGCCTTGTACCAGCCTTAATTAGGTGCACTCGAAATCTGGTACCATTCTGGTACTGGTTTCAGGGGCATTTGCCTAATTAGGAGTCTAATTCTGTTATTCTGGTACCTACATAATTGTGCTGTCAGTGGCATGTTTTCAAGTTTTGTATATTCTGATTAGAAATTACTCAAACAAATATTCTGATGGTTCTGACTTGCTTCAGGTTGTAAATTTGATCTAGCCTCTCAAGGTCAGGCTATGTTCAGGTTGTAAATTAGATCTAACCTGAATCAAGGAACAGAAGAATGATTAAAGATAGTGAGTTGCAACAAGGATTAACATATAAAAATCAATTATTGGTACCTACTTTACATTTTTAAGGGGGCTTATTCCTAAACATTTATGGCACCAGGGATTAATATATAAAAATATTTGAATTATGATGGGACCAATATGCGATACTTTCTGGTATTAAGGTCTCAACTATAGGGTTTATAGAATAAATATGATCTGAGGGCTATTGTGAAAAAAAATGCAGATAACGGGTCGGATCTATTTGCGCATGGCTTTGTGTTGGAAACAGTACAGAAAATACAAATTATCTCACTTTGACATTTTTTTTTAAATGACAAATTCATACTCTTTTATAACGTTGCATATTATTTTTTCGTACAATATAATTATACAGTGGGATCAGATATACATGAAATACATTTGCAATACACATCAAACACATACCACACCAATACACTTTGATGACATTTATAAAAAATTAAAAGTAATCCATAATTTATTCATTTCCCTCCATCACTAACCTCAACATACCACATCAAACAACATTCGCTAACCTTATACTACCACTAAACCCTTCAAATCACTACCCCTACCATTCTACCTCTCTAACCCCAAAAAATACTAACCTTACACACTAAACCCTACTAATCTTTGGGTTGCCAAACGCACCCTAAGTTGGCGTACATCATAGGTCAAATGACATGATAATATTTGCTGAATATGTGAAGTTGAATACTTAACAACACTTTAAAAATATAGAAGTAGTCTGGAAGCTAATTCTTACGAAGAGAGCATGGTTTGAATGGATTTACGTGGTTTACGTATAAACCGTCGTAAGATTGAATAACGACCGACCATAGATGAAAAATGTACTTTTCAAACTATATTGACAGTTCTTTCACAGGTCAAATGACATGATAAAATAGTTGCTTAAATATTGTAAGTTGCATACTTTAAGAAGATAGAATAAAAAGTTATTAAGAAAGTCGGAAAGCTAATTGTTATTTTTTAAAGAAAAGTTTAGGTACATATTATTCCGAAGGTTCTGCTTAGATCGACAAATACAGAAAGTTGCCGACAAAGGAAAATGTCTCCGTACTAACTTCAAGTGAACTCCCTGTACAAGTAATAATCAGAATTATACTGGGATAAGAAAATAAAAATTGTACAACTATTTAACACTTTCTGAATGAAATTCCTAATCTAATCTATCTAGTTTGATTTGATAAGGTATGCCCATAATTTTGTAAAGACTTAAAATTTACCAAAATTCAAATATAATTCCACATTCTTATAACTAGAACCCAAGATCAAATGAAGGCAAATCAAAGCAGTCATCAGTGTCAGTAAATGATGCTTCAACGGAGCCTACTCTCCCATTTGTTTTCTCCAAATCCTCCTGTAAAAATAAAAAAATAAAAAAAATCCACTGTAACAACTGTAACAACAATCAAATTGCATATGCATCCATGTGATACGCTGTGAAAAGCTAAGCTATCTTACTTGTTTATTTTCTTAAGATTTTAGTCTTTTAGATGTCATACCAGAATTATGCCTCCACATCTACCCTCAAATGAAGCTGAGTCCATAGAGCCACATAATACTGCAAATTGTTCCATATTTATGAAAATAAAGGAATGAGTACAGTGCTAAAATAGAGTGTATGTTGAAGGTACTAGTGCTAATTAAACCCCATATTGTAAGTGTCAACATGCTAACCTGATGAGCTGTTGTGCATGCCTGAACTGCTACAATTCTCTTTGACCAGGATTGCCGCCTCTTCTAGATCTTTGGTTCCTGTTTCTCTATATCCAAAAAAAAATGTAAAACAAAGCAGAATTTTATAAATTTTACAGGCATGGCTCATTAAAAGTTATTTTTTGGTATTTTCATGAAGCACGGAATTACTATGGTGTGACAATATCATAAATATTCCTAAAAGCTGCCATATGTACTACAAACAACCAGTTCAAAGAAACTCAAGTATCATAAATATTCCCAAAAGCTGCCATATGTACAAACAACCAGTTCAAAGTAACAGGAGTATGCTTCAATAGAACAAACTGCCAGTTGAGCAAGTCATAAAGCTTACATAGGAGATGGAGAAGTCAATGACCAGTGATGAGCGTTCCCATCATTGTCATGAATCCCTTGTTCCAGTTGATGCTTGTTCTGGCCTACACTGTCATCCCTTATGCTGACAGAAGAATTCTTTGGTACTTGTGCCTCTCCCTCAGGCACCGACATTGGTTTCCTTAGAACTGATATTATCTGACAAGCTGTAAAACCACACGGATGGTCCTCTTAGTACTAGTATAGCTGTTGGTTTTCCTGGGGGGCACTGCCATTGATTCAGTGTTTACTAAAAACTTCACAAAAAATATCTCATCTTCAGTTTTATGGGATGATCGTGCAGATGACATGATTCATTAACAAAATATAAACATCAAGTGATAAGAAAGTCACACCATCTCGTCGAGCAACATTGACACACTGCTTATTGGTTGTTGATTTTTCCATCTCGATGCTGTTACCAGTCTGTATGTACAGACTCTCCATTTGTTCCTTTGATCCATCATCTACGTCATCTTTTGGAAAATAAACATACAATAGAGATTTAAATATCCTTTCTGTACGTACGCTCACTGATCAAGTAGGAAAAAAGGAAATATATTTCTACTTCTTACTTGTAGGGATGCTTTTCAATAATGTCTTTGATTTCACAAATTGGTCCGAAGTGCTCCTTTGATTAGAAGCTGTATATGACACCCTATCTGGAGATGCAGTTATAAATGTTTATTCAATGACAAGACAAAATGTTAGGTTTTCTTATGATTTTTTTTTTTGTGAAATTTTATATATTATATATTTCAGTAAGAACCAAAATAGAGTAGAGGAGACACACCATCATGTCGAGCAACACTGATGCACTTATTGCTTGTTGATTTATCCATTGCTGTGCTGTTACTGGTCTGTGTTTTCAGATACTTCACTTGTTCCTTCTTTGTTTCCCCATCTGCACCTTATTTTACAAAATAATAGGTAAATAAACACATAATAAAGCATTCTATAGTATCTTTCTTAGTAAGAATTTGATCAATCAAGTGAAATAAATAAATAAACAAGTTCTCACTTGCAGGGATTCTTTTCATCAATATCTTTGAATTCATAAATTGATCACAATGGCTCCTTTGATTAGAAACTGCACATCCTACACGATATCCGAAGCTACAGTATATTCATGTTTATCCAATTACATAACTTAATTCAAAATAATTCTTTGTCAAATGTAATAACATATAATTCTGTGCGAAAAATAAGTGAAATCTCTTTACAGTCCATATCTGGGTAACACAAGGCAAATTTAACCCATTTTGCTAAAGGGCAAATTAAAATTTTACCAATGTGTGGTTTAAAGCAATTAATCCACCTAACCTTTATTTCCTGTATTCTTGAAGTGAGAAAAATGCAATGTTTTAAACAAAAGGGGGGTGAACATGAAAATGACCTTGTTGACGGACACGTAGGTCAGAAACCTGAACCAGATATCCAGGTAGCTCGCACTCAGACCCACTATCTATGCATTCACGTGATTTCAGATATCGGCTGCCTAGTATTTGACCATCTTCACTTGTTAAGGTTATCTGGAAAGACCAAGAAGGCAAAACAGCTGCAGGCACTGTGACAGTCATGTAACATAATAAGACTACTAAATGTAAAATTCACACCAGTGACCTGCTTTGTGAGTAAACCCACAGCTCCGGAAACTTGCAAGATGCCATCATGGTATGTCTTGGCCTTCCTATTTAGTTGGCTCGTGTATAGAACACTCCACTCTGTATTTAGTCATGGAAAGTTATTTATTTTAAATCCTAACACATCTCATTCCATAAAATATTGCAAATGCCACATAAGAGATGGGAGCCAGAAGTAGAATACATAGATCAGTATTTGTATGCATGGAGCACTTCACTTATCGGATGGTAGGAAGTATTTCAAGGGCTTGGAGAACTGTTTTGTGATAATGATTATATCAGGAAAACAATAATGCGAGGGTAGTATTGACAATAAATAACAAAATATATCTGAACCTTCTAAAATGGAATTGCTTCCTGGTGCAGTAGGCTCAACAGAGGCTTCGCCCTTCCTCGCTGCATTGTAAACTTATGTCAATATGTAAGTTTGGTCCATTGTTACCTTGTACGGGGTAGCAATCACTGTTTTGAAGGAAGCTATTTAACAAAAGAGATGCACAGGGGGAAAAGAAAACCTAGTACCATCAATAACACTGTGGATGGTAGAAGTGGGCTTCTGGAAAGGCTTTCTGAAGGATGAGACTGAGTTGTTCTCTTCCCCAACTTGACATCTGGAAAGACCAATGTCGACAAGATGACCTTGCATGATGAGAGTTTGGCCAGACACAATAATGTCGTCTTTTCCCAAGACCTTGCTTTCTAGAAGCCTCTCATTCTCATCATATAGCCGCACCTGCACCATTGTCACCATCAAATGGAAGTAACTATACAATCCACCACAGGAAGTTCACATTCGAATCAGGATTGCCCATCTAAAAATTATTACCTGCTTTGCATGAGAACCAAGTTGGGAAAGTCGCAATTTGCCATCATGGTACTTCTTTGCCTTCTGTGTTAGCTGGGTCGTATACAACACACTCCACTCTACATCAAATGCAAACCCTTGAAGACTGAATTCAAGACAATACTAACATGACTTAATTCTTTGGTACCTGATCAAAGAAGAAAAGGAGAGAGATAAAAGGAGAAAAGGAACGTTCAGAACCTTCAAGAAGTGAGTGTGGCAAAGTTAAATTGCTTGATGGTGTGTCAGAGATGTCAGGTTCAGCCTTCTTGCCTGCCACTGCTAAAAAAAAATCAAGTGGATTAGCATATGACGTGATAAGATGTGCCAAAAAAAAAAAGAAAACTGAAAAAGAAAGAAAGAATTGATGGTGCTTACTAACCTCTGGTATTGCTTTGCATCAAGTTGGATATCTTGTGCAATAGTTTCCTGTGGGAAGAGCTTCTCTTGTTGCCTATACATTTTCAATTAATTTATCCCAGTGAGCATGCATCCGCACATACAAATATACAATCATCTTAGAGGATAATTGAGGTACTGTCTCTTTGTTGAAGGGAAGTAGGAGTGGGATTGGGATGATGGTCAATAGGATCAGCAATGTCAACAAGATGAGAGTCCATGGTAAAGGATTTGCCGCACTCGACCGATTCAGCCTTGCTAAGGAATTTGCTGTCTATCAGATTCTCACACTCATCATACAACCGTACCTGTAAGCATGCATCCACCAATTACATTACATCAATTCCTAAATGATTAATCACTTAATTGATCATACTAACTCAGACATGAACAAATGAAACCAAGTGGTAGATGAAAATTCCAACGCTCGCCTTATCACGAGATGCATTGAGCTGAAGAAAACCGTCATGATAAACCTTTCTCTTTTGTTTCAAATGCTTAGTGTAAGTCACTCTCCATCTCCTTCCCTCGGTATCTGCCGTGCTACTCCTAGAACAACGACATGCAAACATGTAGAAGAAAATTATGTGATTATGAGTGCCATTTGACTTCTGAGAGGAGATAATTACAAAGTGTGCGTGCTAAAGCCTCGCCTCCTCTGAACAAATGTACTTGCACTGCGCTAGTCTAAACACTCCTCCCAACCAGATACAACCACAAGCACGCTGAAACCATTTTGGAATGGAGATTTGTGCAATCGAAACTTCCAGAATAACGCGAGGAGGAGAAGCCAAGTGGTAGCACCAAAAGTGTACTTACAAGTGAGAAGCGACGAGTGGGATCGATCTATCTGACTATCTGTCTATTTACAAATAACGCGATGCGAAAAAAAGGCTTACATCTCAATCGTCGCCGGTGCCGGTGCCGGAGCCGCTGTCCACCACCTTCCCGCCTCTCTCTCTCTCTCTTCCTCCCTCTCCCCGTCTCTTTCTCGTTTTAATTTTGAAAATGTTTTCATGTGGATTGGAATCCAATCGGTAGTCTTTATTGGGCCTAATTCTGACCCAATACAAAGCAAAGTCCTCGCCTTCTTTTCTTTTCCGAGCAAAACTGGCCGAAGAAATAAAAAATATTATTAAAATATTCACAAATTTCGACAATATTACTAAAATAATCGGCATTACATAAATAGTATCAGAATATCGGTATTTAAAAAACTGATATTAGCTTATATCGGTTTTTCAAAAACCGGTACTAGCCTTTTTTATTTTCAGCGATTTTTTAAATAAAATATCGATTATTTTTATTATTATAATTAATTAAAAATAAATATTAATATATTTGATTGATGGAAAAGATAATATATATTTGCTTTGAACATATTTATAACAAAGATACTGCATATTATTTATGACAATAATTATTTTAATTTATTTTTTTTAAAATTAATAGCTTTTAGGAATTAATTTGTTACGTACTTTGGCGATTTTTCGGTTTTTCTCTATTTGGAATTAGGCTATGAATGTCATACCCAGAATTTCTACTGTTCTAAATTTCCAGTGAAATTCTAATTTGAATAATTTTCTTTTCTGAATTTGAAAGATTTCTACATTTGTGATGCTAGATATTTTTGTTCATTTTGAAATTTCTGAAATTCGTATACGCTTGCTTGAATTTTGATATGAGTGATTTTATTCCATGAAGTTTAAACTTATTTCTACTGTATTGTAAAAAGTTTTAACTATTCTTTTTTTTTTATAATATTTACGTGCTTAGTGATTATGATTTGTAGAGTGAAATATTAAAATTTAAAAATATGTATAGAACTTTTCATTCTTTGGGCTGACATTTATAAGAAAAGCCATTTCCATTTCATTTTCTTGGTATCTTGTCCATTATAATCTCTATGGCCCTGTTTCGATGGGCCGAAATTTGCAATTCCGGACATTTTATATGTCAAATTTATTATAAACAATCCAAACTCTTCACAAAGTTACACACTTCTCAATAAATTTATTCCTAGAATTGCAAATTTCTAGAAATTCTCAATAAATTTATTCCTAGAAATTCACAAAGTTACACACTTCTCCAAATTCCTATCCCCATCCAAACGAGTCCTATGACATGTGGAGCCCACATGTAATATTAGCGTCTAGTTCCACTGATTAAGTTTGCACCAAGTTCAAATAGGGAGCGTTTGGATCGCTTAGGAATTGGAGGAATTGGGGAAATTTGCTATTTCTAGGCATAAATTTATTGGAAAGTGTGTAACTTTGTGAAGAGTTTAAGATTGTTTATATTAAAATTTATGCCCGAAATTGCTTATTCCCGGAATTTGGGACGCATCCAAACGACCCCATAGAGTTGTAAAGTTTAGAACTTTGTAGAAACCCATCTTTTTGACTTTGGGTGATTGGGTATGGTTCCATACGCCTCTGTCTCCTTATTTTTTTTTTCTTCTCAAGTTGAGCTGCCTTTTTCTCTTGTGTCGTACCCAAATCACTTCTGAAATTTCATGCTAATTACTTATAAAAATTGCAAATATTGCAATTCTGAATATCATTTGAGCATTTCAATCGTTGGTGGATTCATTCTAAGTCATTACATAAAAGTAATCTACATTTAAATGCTTTATTATGTCTATAATATAATTCACATGTTATTCATTCAAAAAGATTAGATTATACATGGTAATTACACATAAAAACTGCAAATAACGCAATCACGTGCATCGTTTGAGCATTTCAATCATTTCTGGAATCATTCTAAGTCATTTGATCACAATAATTTACATTTAAACACTTTATACTATCTAGAATATGATTCATATGTTATTTAATTAAGACGATTGGATTATACAGGGTAATTACGCGTATAAAGTGCAAATAATGCAATTCTGAGCATCGTTTGAGCATTTCAATCATTTCTGGATTCATTCTAAGTCATTTCATAGTAATAATCTACATTTATACTCTTTATATTGTATTGAGTATGATTTATACATGTTAATTAAGCGTATAAAGTGCAAATAATACTATTCTTAGTATCGTTTGAGCATTTCAATCGTATCTGGATTCATTATAAGTCATTTGATCATAATTATCTAAATATAAACTCTTTATACTGTCTATAATATGATTCAAATGTCATTTATTCAAAAATATTGGATTATACAAGGTAATTACGCGTATAAACTGCAAATGATGCAATTCTGAGCATCGTTTGAGCATTTCAATTGTTTCTGGATTGATTCTAAGTCATTTGATCACAATAATCTACTTTTAAACTCTTTATACTGCCTAGAATATGTTCCATATGTCATTTATTAAAAAATATTGAATTATACATGGTAATTACACATTAAAAAAATGCAAATAATGCTATTCTGAGAATCATTTGAGCATTTCAATCGTTTCTGGATTCATTTTAAGTTATTTGATCACAATTATCAACATTTAAACTCTTTATACTCTCTATAATATGATTCAAATGTTATTTATTGAAAAAGATTGGATTATACACGGTAATTACGTGCATAAAGTGCAGATAATGCAATTTTGAGCATTTCAATCATTTTGAATTCATTCTAAATCATTTCATTACAACAATTTACATTTAAACTCTTTATACTGTCTAGAATATGATTCATATGTTATTTATTTTAGATGATTGGATTATACATGGTAATTACGCGTATAAATTGCAAATAGTGCAATTCTGAGAATCGTTTGAGCATTTCAATTGGTTCTTGATTCATTCTAAGTCATTTCATCATAAAAATCTACATTTAAACTATTTATACTCTCTAGAGAATATTATTTACTTGTTAGTTATTCAAAAAGATTGGATTATACCTGGTAATTACGTATACAAAGTGCAAATAATGCAATTCTGAGGATTGTTTGTACATTTCAATCGTTTCTGCATTCATTCTAAGTCATTTCATCATAATAATCTACATTTAAACTCTTTATACTCTCTAGAATATGATTCATATGTTATATATTAAAAAATATTAGATTATACATGGTAATTACGCATAAAAATTGAAATAATTCAATTTTGAGCATCGTTTGAGCATTTCAATTGTTTATGGATTCATTCTAAGTCATTTCATAACAATAATCAACATTTAAACTCTTTATACTGTCTATAATATGATTCACATGTTAATTATTCAAACAGTTTGGAATATACACGGTAATTACGCATACAAACTGTAAATATTGCAATTCTGAGTATCGATTGAGCATTTCAATCGTTGCTTGATTCATTCTTAGTCATTGCACCAGAATAATCTACATTTAAACTCTTTATAATGTCTAGAATATAATTCACATGTTATTTATTAAAAAAGTTTTTATTATACATGGTAATTACACGTAAAAACTGCAAATAATACAATTATGTGCATCGTTTGAGCATTTCAATCGTTTTTGGAATCATTCTAATTCATTTGATCACAATAATCTACATTTAAACACTTTATACTGTCTATAATATGATTCAAATGTGATTGATTAAAAAATATTGGATTATACATGGTAATATTATGTATATAAAGTGCAAATAATGGAATTCCGAGAATCTTTTGAGCATTTCATTCTTTTCTGTCTTCATTCTAAGTCATTTCATCATAATAATCTACATTTAAACTCTTTATACTCTATAGAATACGATTCATATGTTATTTATTCAAAAGATTGAATTATACTAGGTAATTACGTGTATAAAGTGTAAATAAATCAATTTTGAGCATCGTTTGAGCATTTCAATTATTTCTGGATTCATTCTAAGTCATTTGGTCATAATAATCTACATTTAAACTTTTTATACTGTATTGAATATGATTCAAATAATCAAATGTGATCATTCAAAAATATTGGATTATATATGGTAATTACGTGTATAAAATGCAAATAATTCTATTCTGAGTGTTGTTTGAGCATTTAAATCATTTCTGGATTCATTTTATGTTATTGGATCTCAATAATCTACATTTAAACTCTTTATACTGTCTATAATATGATTCATATGTTATTTATTTAAAAAGATGGGAATACACAAGGTAATTACGCATAAAGAGTGCAAATAATGCAATTTTGAGTATCGTTAGAGCATTTCAATCGTTTATGGATTCATTCTAAGTCATTGCATCACAATAATCTACATTTAAACTCTTTATGCTGTTTAGAATATAATTCACTTGTAAGTTATTCAAAAAGATTGGATTATACGTTGTAATTACCCATAAAAATTGCAAATAATGTAATTCTGTGCATCATTTGAGCATTTCAATCATTTCTGGATTCATTCTAAATCATTTGATCACTGTAATCTACATTTAAGCTCTTTATAATATATTGAATATGATTCAAATTTGATTTATTAAAAAATATTGGATTTTACATGGTAATTACGCATATAAAGTGCAAATAAAGCAATTCTGAGTATCGTTTAAGCATTTCAATCATTTCTGGATTCATTCTATGTCATTTGGTCATATTACTCCACATTTAAACACCTTATACTATCTTTAATATGATTAATATGTTACTTAATCATGACGATTGGATTATACAAGGTAATTACGCGTATAAAGTGCAAAATAATGCTATTCTGAGCATCGTTTGAGCATTTCAATCATTTCTGGATTCGTTCTAAGTCATTTGATTACAATAATCAACATTTAAACTCTTTATACTGTATTGAATATGATTAAAATGTGATTTATTCAAAGATATTGGATTATACATGGTAATTACGCGTAAAATGTGCAAATAATGCAATTCTGAGTATCATTTGAGCATTTCAGTTGTTTTTGTTAGTTAAGTGCACAATTTTAATTTTTCAAGGATAATTACTATTAATTACCCATAATTAAGCATGCACACACATAGGAACTAGTATTAAGTTATTCGCATAAGAGAAAAGGGTTCAAAGATGTACCTCCCTTGATATCGTAACCAAGGGGATTTGAACCGCGGCTAGGATCGAGGTGGTGGTTGCTCTTTCGGCCTCCTTGTCGAATCTCCTCGAGTCCACTTGGTATTAACCAAATCCTCAACAAGTTATGCTAGTAACTTGGAGGAAATGCCTAATCCCTAGCTTTCCCAATCTTCTAGCAAATCAACAAAGGAATTTGAGGAAGAGAGGGGGCTCAACACATGAGCTAATGGAGCGGGAGAAGAGGGGAGGCGCCGGCCACAAGAGGAGGGGGCGGCTAGGGTTTGTGGGAGGAGAGAGAGGGGGATTTGCAACCATCCACATCCTTATATAGAGTGCAAACCCTACCTACCTCACACCATGTATTTACAACATTGCCATCCCACCTACCACCATGTCATGGCCGGCCACAATAAGGGCCTTTATGGGCCAATTGCATTGCCTCATGGGTCCACTTAATCATTCATTAAATGGCCCTTCTTGTTGCTCCCAATTTGACTCCCTATTGGGCCTTTAATTAACTATTTAATTAAAGCCCTATAATTTGCATATGTGTTGAAATAAATAATTATTAACTTAATAATAATTATTTAGGGATTAGATAATGCATTAATTTATTTCTATATGATCCCTTTGATTTAATTAATTATAACGGTCTACAACGCTATTTAATTAATTAATCAACTCATCATATTTTGCAATACCAATTATTGCAAATAAATAAATAATGCAAGCATGGTTAAAACACCAATTCTGTGTGACCCTTTGAGGATTTATGCTACGTTGGACATGGAGTTAAATCGCTATTTAATTCCAATAATCATAAGCGGTATCTAGCAACACGTTATGATTCCCAATTCGCATAAATAGTGTACAGCTACAATATTTCAATCCTGCATAAGAGAATAAAAGTATATCTCTATTTTGATTCCTATGCCTCACGATATCATCGTATAATCCAAGATAGGAATGTGTCATTCTTGCAGATTATACGTTTCTTGATCTAGAGATAATTGTATCAGTTGCTAGCAAACAATCTATCTCCATCAAGGGGCCCAAACAGATATCGTCACTCACTAAGTGAATTAATGAGGGACATACGGTTTTCTTGACTATTTAGCTTTTCCCCGCACAATTCAAGAGAACATAAATAACGTCCGTATAGCAGCCCTTATCGGGAATCAGCGGTAGACGATATTTATTGAACCTATCCTCATGTGGAAAAGATAAATATCTCAAACTTAGAATCAAATCATTACGAAATAAATAATGACACAAAACACAATCCATATATTTATTTCGTTGGGTCATGTCCTGTACTATGTTCAATTAACATAAACATATGCAATTAAGTTGGTTACTCTTAACCTGTGATTTATAGAACTTAATCAACACTTAACTTGCATACTAATCTTATTGATAATTAATGTTCCTTGTTAATTATCAAGATTATGGACGCTTTAGATTTATTGTTGTCATTTACTACTAAATGAATCACAGTGATCTATAATTCAGATCCTCAACCTGAATGAACTGTCAACACATAAATCAAGGAACAAATGATATAAAATCATCCATAACACAAAACCATAGAAGTAGCCAAATATGATTGGCTTCTAGGACATATCTCTAACAGTTTTTGGATTCATTCTTTTTCATTTAATCTCAGTAATCTACATTTAAACTCATTATATTATCTATAATATGATTCATATATTATGTATTCAAAAAGATTAGATTATACATGGTAATTACTCGTATAAAGTGCAAATAATGCTATTCTGAGCTTTGTTTGAGCATTTCAATCATTTGGGATTCATTCTAAGCCATTTGATCAAAATAATCAACATTTATACTCTTTATACTGTCAATAGTATGATTCAAATGTTATTTATTCAAAAATATTAGATTACATATGGTAATTACTCGTATAAAGTGCAAATAATGCAATTCAGAGCAGTGTTTGAGCATTTCGATCATTTCTGGATTCATTCTATGCCATTTGATCATAATAATTTACATTTAAACACTTTATACTGTCTAGAATATGATTCATATGTTATTTATTCAAGACGATTGGATTATACACGGTAATTACGCATATAAAGTGCAAAATAATGCTATTCTGAGTATCATTTGAGAATTTCAATCGTTTCTGGATTCATTCTGAGTCATTTTATCACAATAATCTACATTTACACTCATTATACTGTATTAATTATGATTCAAATGTTATTTATTTAAAAATATTCAATTATACATGGCAATTACAAATATAATGTGCAAATAATGCAATTCCGAGTATCGTTTGAGCATTTCAATCTTTTTTGGATTTATTCTAAGTCATTTTATCTCAATAATCTACATTCAACTCTTTAATATTGTATATAATATGATTCATATGTTATTTATTCAAAAAGTTTGAATTATACATGGTAATTGCTCGTATAAAGAGCAAATAATGCTATTCTGAGCATCGTGTGAGCATTTCAATTATTTCGGGATTCATTCTAAGTCATTTGATCACAATAATCTACATTTTATACTATATAGAATATGATTCAAATATTATTTATTCAAAAATATTGGATTTGGCATGGTAATTACACCTATAATGTGCAATTCTAAGCATTGTTTGAGCATTTCAATCGTTTCTGGATTCATTCTAAGTTATTTGATCAAAATAATCTCCATTTAAGCTCTTTACACTGTCTAGAATATGATTCACATATTATTTATTCAAAAACAGAGGACTATACACTGTAATTACGTATATAAATCGAAATTAATGCAATTCTGAGCTTCGTTTGAGCATTTCAATCATTTCTGGATTCATTCTAAGTCATTTGATCACAATAACCTACGTTTAAACTCTTTATACAGTATAGAATATGATTCACATGTTATTTATACCAAAAAATTGGATTATACAAGGTTATTGTTCCAAAAAATTGCAAAACAATGCAACTCTGAGCATCGTTCGAGCATTTCGATCGCTTCTGGATTCACTCTAAATCATTTTTATCACAATAATCTAAATTTAAACTCTTTATTCTGTTTAGATTATGATTCACATGTTTTATTCAAAAACAATGGATTATACACGGTAATCACGCATATAAATTGCAAATAATGCAATTCTGAACATCGTTTGAACATTTCTATCATTTCTTGATTCATTCTAAGTCATTTAATCAAAATAATCAACATTTAAACTCTTTATACTGTCCATAATATGATTCAAAAGTTATTTATTAAAAATGATTTGATTATAAACAGTAATTACGCGTATATAATGTAATTCTGAGCATCTTTTGAGCATTTCATTCATTTCTCGATTCATTCTAAGTCATTTTATCACAATAATCTATGATTAAACTCTTTATACTGTGTAGAATATGATCCATATGTTATTTATTCAAGACGATTGGATTTTTACAGGGTAATTACGCGTATAAAGTGCAAATAATACAATTCTGAGAATCGAATGAGTATTTCAATCATTTCTGGATTCAGTCTAAGTCATTTGATCAGAATAATCTACATTTAAACTCTTTATACTATATAGAATATCATTCAAATGTTATTTATTCAAAAGTATTGGATTATACATTGTAATTACGTATATAAAGTATAAATAATGCAATTCTCAGTATCGTTTGATCTTTTCAAACATTTCTTGATACATTCTCAGTCATTTAATTACAATAATCTACATTTAAACTCTCTATACTGTCCAGAATATGATTCACATGTTATTTATACAAAAAATTAGATTATACACGGTAATTATTCATAAAAAGTGCTGAATAATGCAATGTTGATCATCGTTTGAGGATTTCGATGGTTTCTCGATTCATTCTAAGTCATTTGATCACAAAAATCTTCATTTAAACTCTTTATACTATATAGAATATGATTCCAATGTTATTTATTAAAAAAATATAGGATTATAGATGGTAATTACATGTATAAAGTGCAAATAACGCAATTCTGAGCATCGTTTGAGCATTTCAATCGTTTCATGATTCATTCTTTGTCATTTGATCTCAATAATCTAAATTTGAACACTTTATACTGTCCAAAATATGATTCATATGTTAATTATTCAAGACGATTGGATCATACAAGGTAATTGCGCGTATAAAGTGAAAAATAATGTTAGTCTGAGCATCATTTGAGCATTTCAATCGTTTCTGGATTCATTCTAATTCATTTGATCACACTAATCTACATTTATACTCTTTGTACAGTATTGAATATGATTCAAGCGTTATTTATTAAAAAATATTAGATTATACATGGTATTTACGCGTATAAATTGCAAGTAATGCAATTCTAAGTATCGTTTAAGCATTTCAATCATTTCTTGATTCATTATAAGTCATTTGATCTCAATAATCTCATTTAAACTATTTCTATTGTCTATAATTTTACTCATATGTTATTTACTTAAAAAATATTTGATTATGCATGGTAATTACGGGTATAAATTGCAAATAACACAATTCTGAGCATCGGTTCAGCATTTCAATTGTTTTTGGATTCATTCGAAGTCATTTGATTTCAATAATCTACATTTAAAAATCATTATACTATATATAATAAATGATTCATATGTTATTTATTCAAAAAGATTGGGTTATACATGGTAATTACACGTATAATGTGCAAATAATGCAATTTTGAGCATTGTTTGAGCATTTCCATCCTTTCTGGATTCATTCTTTGTGATTTGATCATACTAATCTACATTTAAGATCTTTATACTGTATAGAATATGATTCACAAATTTTTTATTCAATACTATTAAATTATACACTGTAATTACGCATATAAAGCGAAAATAATGCAAATCTGAGCATTGTTTGAGCATTTCAATCGTTTATGGATTCGTTCTAAGTCATTTGACCAAAATAATCAACATTAAACTCTTTATACTGTCTATAATATGATTCAAATGTTATTTATTCAAAATGATTGGATTATACTGTGTAATTTCGCATATAAAGTGCTAATAATGAAATTTTGAGCATCGTTTGAGCATTTCATTCATTTCTGGATTCATTCTAAGTCATTTGATCACAATAATCTACATTTAAACAATTTATATTATCTACAATATGATTCATATGTTATTTATTAAAGACGATTGGATTGTACATGTTAATTACGCATATAAATTCAAAATAATGCAAAATTCTGGACATCGTTTGAGCATTTCATTCGTTTCTGGATTCATTCTAAGTCATTTTATCACAATAAATTATATTTGAACTCTTTATACTGTATTGAATATGATTCAAATGTTATTTATTCAAAAATATTGGATCATACAAGGTTATTACGCGTATAACATGCAAATAATTTAATTCTCAGTATCGTTTGAGTATTTCAATCATTTCTAGATTAATTCTAAGTTATTTGATCACAAGAAGATACATTTAAACTCTTTATACTGTCTACAATACGATTCAAATGTTATTTATTAAAAAATATTAGATTATAAATAGTAATTACGCATATAAAGTGCAAATAATGCAATTTTAAACATCGTTTGAGCATTTTAGTCGTTTATGGATTCATTCTAAGTCGTATCACAATAATCTGCATTTAAATACTTTATACTGTCGGGAATGTGATTCCTATGTTATTTATTCAAGACGATGTGATTATACATGGTAATTTTGCGTATAAAATGCTAATAATGAAATTATGAGCATCGTTTGAGCATTTCAATCATTTCTGGATTTATTCTATGTCATTTGATCACAATAATCTAAATTTAAACACTTTATACTGTCTAGAATATGATTCATATGTAAATTATTTCAGACGATTGGATTATACATGGTAATTACTCGTATATATTGCAAATAATGCAATTGTGAGTATCGTTTGAGCATTTCAGTTGTTTCAGGATTCATTTTAAGTTATTTGATCACAATAATCTACATTAAAACTCTTTATTCTGTATAGAATATGATTCATATGTTATTTATTCAAAAACATTGGATTTTTGCAATATAATCACGCATATATACAGTGCAAGTAATTCAATTTTGAGCATCGTTTGAGAATTTCAATCGTTTCTTGATTCATTCTAAATTATTTGAGCAAAATAGTCAACATTTGAATTCTTTATAATGTATATAATATGATTCAAATATTATTTATTCAGGACGAATGGATTATACCTGGTAATTACGAGTATAAAGTGCAAATAATACAATTCTGAGCATTGTTTGAGCATTTAATTCGTTTCTGGATTCATTCTAAGTCATTTGATCACAATAATCTACATTTAACCTCTTTATACTATATAGAATATCATTCAAATGTTATTTATTCAAAAATATTGGATTATACTTCGTAATTACGCATATAAATTATAAATAATGTATTCTGAGCATCGTTTGAACTTTTCAATCATTGATGGATATATTCCATGTCATTTGATCATAATAATCTACATTTAAACTCTTTATGCTATCCAAAATATGATTCACAAGTTATTTATACAAACAAAATGGATAATACAAGGTAATTGTTCATAAAAACTGCAAATAATGCAATTCTGAGCATTGTATGAGCATTTTGAATTGTTTTTGGATTCATTATAAGTCATCACTTCACAATAATCTACAATTAAACTCTTTATACTGTCCAGAATATGATTTATATATTATTTATTCAAGAAAATTAAATTATACATGGTAATTACACGTATAAAGTGCAAATTATGCAATTCTGAGCATCATTTTGATCATTTCAATGAATTCTGCGTACATTCTTAAGTCATTTGATCACAATAATCTACATTTCAACTCTTTATAATTTTCATAATATGATTGACATGTTACTTATTAAAAAAAAATGTATTATACAAGGTAATTATTCATAAAAAGTGCAAAATAATGCAATCCTGAGGATCGATTGAGCATTTCAATCATTTCTGCATTCATCCTAAATCATTTGATCACAATAATATACATTTAAACTCTTTATTCAGTCTAGAGTGTGATTCACATGTTATTTATTCAGAAACATTGATTTATACACAGTAATTACGCACATAAATTTCAAATAATGCAATTCTGAGCATCGTTTGAGCATATTAATCGTTTCTTGATTCATTTTAAGTCATTTGATAAAAATAATTCATATTTAAACTCTTTATACTGTTTATAAAATGATTCAAATGTTATGTATTAAAAATGATTGGATTATACACTGTAATTAAGCGTATAAAATGAAAAGGCAATTCTGAGCATAGTGTGAGCATTTCATTAGTTTTTGAATTCATTCTAAGTCATTTGATCACAATAATATACATATAAACACTTCATACTGTCTATAATATGATTCATAAGTCATTTATTCTAGACGATTGGATTATACATGGTAATTATGCGTATAAGGTGCAAATAATTCTATTCTAGCATCGTGAGAGCATTTCAATCCTTTCTGCATTAATTCTATGTCATTTGATCAAAGAATCTAAATTTAAACTCTTTTTTCCATCAAGAATATTATTCACATGTTATTTATTCGAAAACATTATATTATACACTGTAATTACGCATATAAAGTGAAAATAATGCAATTCTGAGCATCGTTTGAGCATTTCAATCGTTTCTGGATTCATTCTAAGTTATTTGATGTCAATCAACATTTAAAATCTTTATACTGTCTATAAGATTCATATGTAATTTAATTAAAAAATTGGATTATACATGGTATGTACGCGTATGAAGTGCAAATAATGCAATTTTCAGTATAGTTTGAGCATTTCAATTGTTTCTTGACAAATTCTAATTCACAATAAACTACATTTAAGCTTTTTATACTGTCTACAATATGATTCTCATGTTATTAATTTGAAAACATTGTATTATAAATGGTAATTACGCATATAAAGTTAAAATAATGAAAAATTCTGAGCATCGTTTGAGCATTTCAATCGTTTCAGGATTCAGTATAAGTCATTTGATCACAATAATTTACATTTAAACTCTTTGTACTGTATTAAATATGATTCAAATGTTATTTATTCAAAAATATAGGATCATACATGGCAATTACATGTATAATATGCAAATAATTCAATTCTGAGTAACGTTTGAGCATTTCAATCGTTTCTGGATTCATTCTAAGTTATTTGATCACAATAATCTACATTTAAACTCTTTATACTGTGTTGAATATTATTCAAATGTTATTTATTCAAAAATATTGGATTTTTACATGGTAATTACGCCTATAAACAGCAAATAATGCAATTATGAGTATCGTTTGAGCATTTCAATCGTTTTTGGATTCATTCTAAATAATTTGATATCAATAATCTACATTTAAACACTTTATACTGTCTATAATATGATTCATATTTTATTATTCAAAATGATTGGATTACACATGGTAATTACTCGTATTAAGTGCAAATAATGCAATTTTGAGCATCGTTTGAGCATTTCCATCGTTTCTGGATTCAGTCTAAGTAATTTGATCACAATTATCTATATTTAAACTCTTTACTATATAGAATATGATTCAAATGTTATTACTTCAAAAGTATTAGATTATACATGGTAATTACGTGTATAAAGTGCAAATAACGCAAGTCTGAGCATTGTTTGAGCATTTCAATCGTTTCTGTATTCATTTTGAGTCATTGCATCACAATAATCTACAATTAAACTCTTTATACTGTCTAGAATATGATTCATATATTATTTATTAATGAAGATTGGATTATACATGGTAATTACGCTTATAAATTGAAAATAATGCAATTCGTAGCATCGTTGATCTTTTCAATCGTTTCTGGAAATATTGATCACAACAATCTCTATTTAAAATTTTTATACTTTACGGAATATGCTTCACATCTTATTTATAAAAAAAATTGTATTATACAAGGTAATTATTTACAAAAAGTGAAAAATAATACAGTTATAAGCATCGTTTGAGCATTTCAATTGTTCATGAATTCATTCTAAGTCATTTGATCACAATAATCTAAATTAAAATTCTTTATTCAGTCTATAATATGATTCACATGTTATTTATTCACAAACATTGGGCATTTCAATTGTTTCTGGATTCATTCTAAGTCACAATAATCTAAATTAAAATTCTTTATTCGGTCTATCATATTCACATCGTTTGGCCATATAGGATTCACAATTCGTAGTATTGTTTGAGCATTTGAATTGTTTCTAGATCATTTCTAAGTCTTTTGATCACAATAATCTCCATTAAAAACTATTTATATTATATAGAATATCATTCAAAAGCTATTTATTCAAAAATATTGGATTATACATGGTAATTACGCATATAAAGTGCAAATTATGCCATTCTCATCGTTTGATCTTTTCAATCGTTTCTGGATACATTCTAAGTCATTTGATCACAATAATCTACATTTAAACTATTTATACTATATAGAATGTGATTCAAATGCTATTTATTCAAAAATATTGGATTATACATAGTAATTACGCGTATATAGTGCAAATAACACAATTCTAAGAATCGTTTGAGCATTTCAATCGTTTCTGAATTCATTCTAAGTAATTTGATCACAATAATATACATTTAAACTCAATATACTATATAAAATATGATTCAAATGTTATTTATATAATAAAATTGGATTATACAAGGTAATTACGCCTATAAAGTGCAAATAACGCAATTCTGAGCATCGTTTGACCATTTCAATCGTTTCTGGATTCATTCTAAGTCATTTGATCTCAATAATCTACATTTAAAATCTTTATACTCTATAATATGATTCATCTGTTATTTAATAAAAATGAAATGGTTATACATGGTAATTACGCATATAATGTGCAAATATTGCAATTCGGAGCATCGTAAGAGCTTTTCAATCTTTTATGGATTCATTCTAAGTCATTTGATCACAATAATCTACATTTAAACTTTTTATTCTGCCTGGAATATGATTCACATGTTATTTATTCAAAAACATTGGATTATACACGGTAATTAAGCATGTAAAGTGCAAATAATGTAATTCTGTGCATCGTTTGAGCATTTCAATCGTTTCTGGATTTATTGTATGTCATTTGATCAAAATAATGTACATTTAAACAATTTATACTGTCTAGAATATGATTCATATGTTATTTATTCAAGATGATTGGATTATACATGGTAATTACTCGTATAAAGTGCAAATAATTCAATTGTGAGCATCGTTTGAGCATTTCAATCGTTTCTGGATTCATTCTAAGTCATTTGATCACATTATCTACATTTAAGCTCTTTATATTTTCTAGAATATGATTCACATGTTATTTATTCAAAAATATTGGATTATACATGGTAATTACACATATAAAGTGAAAATAATGCATAATTTTGAGCATCGTTTGAGCATTTCAATTGTTTCTGAATTCATATTATGTCATTTGATCACAATAATTTACATTTAAATTCTTTATACTGTATTGACTATGATTCAAATGTTATTTATTAAAAAATATTGGATTATACATGGTAATTACGCATAAAACGTGCAAATAATTCAATTCTGACTATCGTTTGAGCATTTCAATCGTTTCTAGATCAATTCTAAGTTATTTGATCACAATAATGTAAACTCTTTATACTGTCTATAATATGCTTCAAATGTTCTTTATTTAAAAAGATTGGATTATAAATGGTAATTATGCGTATAAACTGCAAATAATGCAATTCTGAGCATCGTTTGAGCATTTCAATCATTTATGGATTCATTCTATGTCATTGCATCACAATAATATGCATTTTAAACACTTTATACTGCAATTTCGCGAGATATCAGAAAGAAGGAAAGAGGGGTAGTTTTAGTCACCCTGTAAGGAGGAAGATAGAGAGATAGAGGATGTTTTTTTGTGCAACCAACGTTTGGTGCTTTCTTCCTAAGAGGGAGCCCCGCACCGGGGTACAGAACAGAAAGGCCGCAGGATTGAAAGTATCATCGTTGATACCGCTTATGAATTCTAAGAAGTCAAACCAGATAATTGCGCGTATAAAGTGCATATAACGCAATTCTAAGTTGTTTTGTCACAATAAACTAAATTTATACTTCATGCTGTCTATAATATGATTCATATGTTATTTTTTCAAGACGATTGGATTAAACATGGTAATTACACGTATAAAGTGCAAATAATGCAATTCTGAGCATCGTTTGGGCATTTCAATCGTTTCTGGATTCAGTCTAAGTTATTCGATCACAATAATCTATATTTAAGCTCTTTATACTGTCTAGAATATGATTCACATGTTATTTATTCAAAAATAAAGGATTATACACGGTAATTACGCATCGAAAGTGCAAATAATGCAATTCTGAGTATCGTTTGAGCATTTCAATCATTTCTGGATGCATTCTAAGTCATTTCATCATAATAATCTATATTTAAACTCTTTATACTGTCTGGAATATGATTAATATGTTATTTATTCAAAAAGATTGGATTATACATGGTAATTACGTGTATAATGTGCTAATAATGCAATTCTAAGCATCGTTTGAACATTTCAATCGTTTTTGGATTAATTTTAAGTCATTTGATCACAATAATCTACATTTAAACTCTTATAACTGTCTAGAATATGATTCATATGTTATTTATTAAAAAAATGATTGCATTAGACATGGTCATTACGCTTATAAAGTGCAAATATTGCAATTCTCAGAATTGTTTGAGCATTTCTATCGTTCCTAGATTCATTGTATGTCATTTGATCGCAATAATCTACATTTAAAATCTTTATGCTGTCTATAATATGATTAATATGTTATTTATTCAAAAATTTTGGATTATCCATGGTAATCACACATATAAATTGCAAATAATGCAATTCTGAGCATCGTTCGAATATTCAATCGTTTCTGGATTCATTCTAAGTCATTTTGTCACAATAATATAAATTTATACTCTTTATACTGTATAGAATTTTATTCATTTGTTATTTATTTAAAATGATTGGATTATACATGGTAATTACGCTTATAAAGTGCCAATAATGCTATTTTGAGCATTGTTTGAACATTTCAATCGTTTCTGAATTCATCTTAAGTATTTTTTCACTATAATCTATATTTAAACTCTTTTACTATCTAGAATATGATTCATATATTATTTATTAAAAAATATTGGATTATACATGGTAATTACACACGTAAAGTGCAAATAATGCAATTCTGGACATCGTTGGAGCATTTCAATCGTATCTGGATTTATTCTAAGTCATTTCATCACAATAATCTACATCTAAACTCTTTATGTTGGCTACAATAAGATTCATATCTTTTTTATTCAAAAAGATTGGATTATACATGGTAATTATATATGAAGTGGAGATAATGTAATTCTGAGTATCATTTGAGCATTTGAATCGTTTATGGATTTATTTCATGTCATTTCATCACAATAATCCATATTTAAACTCTTTATACTGTTTAGAATATGATTCGTATATTATTTGTTCAAAAAGATTGGATTATACATGGTAATTACGCATATAAATTGCAAATAATGCAATTCTGAGTATTATTTGAGCGCTGTCAGGATTCATTCTAAATCATTTCATCACAATAATCTATATTTAAACTTTTTATACTGTCTAGTATATGATTCATATCTTATTTTTTTCAAAAATATTGAATTATACATGGTAATTACACATATAAAATGAAAATAATGCAATTCTGAGTATTATTTGAGTATTTCAATCATTTATGGAAATGACGACAATAATTAATGATCATTTATTCATTGGTGATGATGGAAGAATAGATGGTCTGATTCAATTGAGAGCATTCATGATTCTAAAAGGTTGCGCATTAACAGTCTCGTTCGCTTCCAAATATATTGATTTTCTAAAAATAATTGAAAGAGACATTTTATTCCTTAAATGAACTAAACAAGCTTTTAAAAAACTCTGTTTTTTTCATTTTAATTGTCATTTTATCTTAGTTTTGATTCATACCGCACTACAATTTTGTCCGTTTTATCGTCGTTTAATCTGTTTTATCACCGATAAACGCTAAATCACCACCCAACTGTCAAACTGCATAGATCGCATTTTAAAAATCTTATAACTAAATAATAACTAAACATATTTTACAACCCTTGATCATTATTATTACATTATGTAAACCCCTAAAATAGGTAGAATATTATCTTTTATTATCATGATTACCACTGATTATATAAATTCAGAAATTCATGATGACAACAAAATCTAATTAGAGTATTTACATTCATATTGTGACAAACAACAATGTAGTTTAAAAATAGTAAACAATCATTGCAAAGGTCATGTCAAAGAGGCGTTGTTCTAATACAAAATAATTCAGATTTTTAATATAAGGTGATTAACAAAAAGGACAAAATCAAGTAGAAATAAATTTCAAGTACACAAAAATGATAATATATATATATATATATTAATGTAGTAATGGAAAAAAATAATATTTGGAAATTTAAATAATCTGACAGTGCATCATGGTACGATTTATCCATGCCGGTAATTAAGAGTCTGGAGCAGAACCAGGTAGTTCAACTAATATTGGTTTCCTTTCTTCAAAAAAAAAAAAAGAAAAAAAAAGAAAAACTAATATTGGTTTCCTTAGTACCTTCTTTTGTAGAAATTATAGGTAGCGAATTGTAGAACCAATTTGAGGGGGCCAGCTTAGCATGTATGCTGGATGGGTTAGGTTCAAGTTAAAGAAAATTCACAAGCATTGTGAGCGACATCCGTTCTCTTTAGAGAAGAGTTGAAGGATGTTGTGCTTGAAGCAAGCAAGTTAATGTGAAAGTCGCCACGACTAGCTTAGGGAAGTAAATGTTATGGTAAGCTAGTAGTGTCGGTATATTGATACGAATCTGCTTAAGTAATGGCATACCAACATAAAAAGTTAATTTTTGTTGAATACTAGTCTTTGGTAATATTTATTTCTTAATTTATATATGTTACGTTATAGTTTTATGACAATATGACAATTAAAATAAGAAACCAATTGTTATTCTAGGCAAGTATTGTATTAGAAAATATTATTTTTACTATGTAATATATGTAATAGTAATATAAAGTAATAGATGCAATATAAAATAATGAAAGAAAACAGAAAATGATATAGATTTACACACCACAAAAATATCCTCTCTGTGCTGTCGATGATCATTGTGAATTTGAGTTGATTACTTGAGCTAACAAAGGCCACAGAGAGGGAGGAGATCTGACAGAGAGGAAAAAGAAATCTTAGAGTGAAGGTAAAGTACATGCCTTATCTTATGATGGAGAGGGAGGAGAAGCATGGAGATGGAGAAGTAAATGAGAAAATATGGACAGCTCTCCGTGAAATCAAAGTGACATGAAAACATTAGATGAGGAGTAAATGAGATCTGGGAAGAAATCGAAGCGACATGAGGAGAGGTGGTTTTGGCGAGGAAAAAAGAAAATCTAGAGCCAGAAAGAAAATAAAGGAGACGCAAAAAATATAACAGTTGACGAATTAGTAAACGACAACGTTAAAGATCGCGAAAAAAACTCATGCAGATTATATTAGAATATTAATTAGTATTATTTATATTTTGGGTCATGCTACGGTGGATACAAAAAATTCAAAGCTGTGAATCACAGTCGTAAATTTTTTGAGGGGTAAATTGGTAAAGAGATGAATCTCCGTTATTCTCCGTTAAGTAATGCGCCCCTAATTTCGGCAATTTAACTAGTTGATTTGAGGGCAAAATACGTTGCCAAATATTAAATTGTCTTTACCTAATTAAACCGCATTTTATGTGATCTCCTCCTTTGGACACACAACACACAAAAAATTGATAATTTAAGGACCTTCCTAGATCATTAGAATCCAATGATATTAAGCTTTCCAAGTTCGGTCTTTCAACAAATTGTACATGAAATAATTTGAGGCCTTTCTAGATTATTTAATCACACTGTAATATATTTCAGAATTAAAACAATTGAAACTCAAATATTTTTTTTATTTTGTCGAAAAAAAAAATAAGATTTCATTCTTGTGAGTTATGAGGCCCCAGTTAGTATAGTACATGCATAAAAATAAAATTCCAATATTATGTTTCGATTATATTGTAAGCCTCATTCATTTATAAGATCATTGAAATAATTTAAAAAATCATTTAGGACAAATAGTAGGTTAATACCGAACTTGTCTATCATTCCAAAAAAAATTATTCGTCCAGAAAATTGAACAAACCTTCAGTAATGGTTCAAAAAAAAATTTAATGAAGCTTGTCCTTCAAAAAAAAATAATAATAATTAACATGATACTAGTAAGCTTTTTGTCGGGGAGCTGGCTATTTTGTTTGCAAGAGTCAACTATGTTTGATATGTACACTTGTTAAAAATGATTAAATTTGAATTTTTGATATTACAATGACCCATTCGAACCACTCAATTTGTTCTTCATATTGAAATCTTCATGGAGACAAAATTTTATATTTTTCAATATATTTTTACTACATTTTTATTGTTTTTTTTAATAATTTGAGGGCCTTCCTAGATCATTAGTATCCAATGATATCAAACTTTTCAAGCTTGATCTTTTAAAGAATTGTACTTATTTTTTTATTTTCTTTTTTAAATTTAAAAAAAGAAAGTAATTTTATCTGGACTGTTCATTTTTTTATTTAACAAAATAACAAAATGACTTGAGTAGGTATGCTCATTTATTTAAAAAAAAAGTCTAAGGCTTTAATTTCCTCTGAACTGTTTATTTTCTTTTTTTAAAACTAAAGAACAAAAATAATTTCATCTTGACTGTTCATTTTTTTAACAAACTACAAAATGACTTCAGTTGGTTTGTTCATTCATTTTTTAAAGTCTAAGGTTTTAATTTTGTACAGACTGTTTATTTTTTTAATTTAAAAACAAAAGTAATTTCATCTAGTGTTCATTTGTCTTTTTTTAACAAAATATCAAAGTGACTTCAGCTGGTCTGTTAATTTATTTTTTAAAGTCTGGCTTTAATTTTGTGTGGACTGTTAATTTTCTTTTTTAAAACATAATAACCAAAATAATTTTGTCTTGAATAAATACAATTAAACATTTCAAAACTTCACGAAAATAAAAAATATGACATGGTCTAAAATTTTGGTTTTTTACTTTTTTTTGCATGTAATAACAATTTTTTGAAAAAATGTAGCGCAACAAAATTCAATTTTGCATTTCTCTCGCACTAAAATCTGACTCTAGCCTTTCGACAATATATGGCTCACTGAATATCACCAAATGACCCGTTGAGGAAATAAGAGAGGCACCAAAATAACGTGATGCTTGCTCATGTGATTTATTTGCGATGAAATTTATTGAACTATGGAAAGGTTCTATCGAGATAACTAATTTCTCACAGGTTGTTATTATCTATTAAATCACCTCTTCCATATAGCAATTATTTTATTTTATTAGTTCTTAGTATTTAATGTGACATATATTTTGCATATCAATTTTGAAGTATTTTGCAAACAAATTATTCATTGCTTGATATTTTTAAAGAAAAGTCAACATGAAGACATTAAAAAGAAAATCAGTGATATGTCGGTGGAGAAATAAAAAACTTACTATTGCATTGAGACTGAAACGTCGTGTGTTTGAAATGCAATTTTGATTGATTGTTTAGTAGTTGTTATTTTTATTTCACAATTTTCTGAAAGGTCGACTGCCATGTTGATGTCATAGATGTATCAATTTAGGTAGTCAAATTTTATTATTATTATTTTTTTACGTTAGGTGTCAATTTATGTTAAAGACATAATAACATTTATTGGAAGTATCAATTTTATTTTTGAGCTAATGTCATTTACTAGAAGTATATGTGACTTTTTATTATTATTATTTTGATTTTAAAATAAAAATAAATGTCTAACAAATTATCTGTTCTTTTTTTATCACTTGCTGTCAGCTTTCATAACAACATTGACAATAATACACTAATTTTTTTTTAAATTATGAAGAATAGAAAAGTTTGAAAATATTAATCATTAATAATGGTGAACTGTTGGCCAAGCATTCAAATATATCATTCATGGAATATACAAATTCAAAATGAATAGTAAATCTAAAATAAAATGATATGTGGTTATATTATACTCGGTTAAAAAATAAAATGATATATGGGCAATTTGTTTCTTAAAGTTAAATAAATCTTCAAAGTATTTTATTCTTCTTATTATTTAGACTGCAAATTAAGTAAGAAAAGAAAAAAAAGAGTATATCTCACCCCTATAACATATTGCTTTTTCCTGTTGACCTTGAGGAAAAACATACACAAATATATGTTGAAAAATTATATCGTATCTATAATTTTGAGGAAATTAAATTTTTGCCGTACAAAAGGATATTAAATCAATAGCACCGTATAATTATGCAAGGTAATTGAAGGTAATTTTGCACTTAGTGTTTATATTTATATAAAATAAGACAGAGAATTTTAAGCTATCAATGATTAAAAGGGATTAACTACCAACTAATTGAATGGGCTATATTGTGAAACTTTTATTGATTAACAGTTATTCCTTCCCCTGGTACAATCTGCGTAATCTCACAACTTTTATAATTTCAACAATGGTTTTTTTGGTTTATAATAAATAAATCAACATAATTATACTCAAAATTCTTAGTTTATTTTTTAACAGCTTTACTTATTTACCATAAAAAATGTGGATTTCATTTGAAATTAAATTTCGTTCTAGCAATATCAAAGAAATTTGGCTGGATACTTTTCGATTTTAACCAATTTTCGTTTTTTATCTCGTGGAGAATGGAGATGGAGACGATGGGATGGTAAGAGGTAATGATGCGTGCGAATATCTGTGAATAGTTGATGGGAAATTGGCAACTAGAAAGAGATCGGAAATGAAAGAAAGACAATAGACAAGAATTGATTTACCCCTACGCAAATATTTTAAAATGGACAATTTTGTCCTTTCGAAATTTTTTTTCCTGTTCAACTTAACAGAGAGAAAAAAGGATAACTTGGATGTGGGGAAGTTTAATATGCTATTATGACCATTCGATTGATGTAAAATGGACGGTCTATATTTTTTGTGTCCACATTAGAATTTCCCTTATATTTTTAGCCTTTTTATAAATTATTTATATAAAGTTGAGTTTATATTATAAATTTAATAATATTAATTTATAAAATTTTCAATCAGTCATTAAATATTATCACAAAATATAATTTATCAATTAAATTGTTATAATTTTTCATAATTTTTTAATAATTAAAAAATATTTTCAATAAAATTTTAATGATAAAATTTAAAATAGTTTATGACATAACTTGATACGTTTAACATGTCGTTTTGTGTCATGTTATGTTGACATGTCACATTCGATGTGTCGTCATCAATGTGTGTAGTGTAAGTCAATTTTTTTTTTACTCAACACAATACGACACGACATGTCTAAAATATTAACTCGTGACAACACAACAAGACACATGATCCAACACACATTTTCAATTAACAAGACACGACACGAGATCCAACACAGATATTTGACACAACATAGTACATCACGATACAATTGCAATTCCATATTTACACCTGAAATTAATCTGTCGGTGGAGTGAATCCGAGTTTGCTTATATCGTGATTTTGAGACCCCAGGTCACTAAGATCAGTCTTTTGAAGCTCGAGCTTAGTCTTATGATTCAAAATTCTTATCTCTTAGTAATACTTTATTAAAAAAGTAATATGAATAATATTGTGATTAATTTCTTTTATTAACAATATAAAATCTCCCTATAACGCCATTCAAAATATGTTAGTATTACTAAACTATAGGAGTGAACAATATGAAATATCAAATAATTTTTACTTTTTATTGAACAAAAGATTCTTTCCGTAATCTATTTCCGAAAAAAAGAAAAAAAAAACATCAAGAGGATATTTTTGAAGTTCAACATAAATAAATCCTCGAACTTTTAAAATGTGGGAGTCCAACACGGATTGTCAGTGATTCTGTCGTTATTCTAGAAGCATGTTTGATTCCCACTAAGATGAGAAAGAGAAATAAATTCTATTTAAATGAACTATGCCTTAAATTCTTTGGACATACGTGCTTCCGTACCAACTACCAACTGAATAAGTACTTAGATCGACGCTGTTTAATCTGTCCTCGATTGAAAGGTATAGCTAGCTCCTATAGAGTGGTTGCACTCAAGGGGAGGTTATTAATCGCTTGGAAGGTCAATTAATTACAAGGGCCTCCTCTCTGTTTGCTCTTTTCTTTTTTCTTTTCTCTTCTTTCCTTTTGGTTAGCATTGTCTTTTCTTTTCTTTTCTTTTCTTTTTTCGCTAGATAGTCGCTATCTAGTTTCTCTAAAAAAATTACAAGGGCCTCATACATTTTTTCGTTTTACTTATTTCACAATTTTTTTATTGGTAAAATTGGATATAACCCCCTCAAATCTTGCTCATCTGGATATAACCCTCTACAATCTTCGAAATTGGAAATAACCCCCTAAAATCATGTTATTTTTGGATATAAACCCTTTTCATTAATTTAAATATTATTTTAAATAATAAATTTCAGTCTTTAACACGTATGACCAAATTATCCTTCCTTGAGACACTGACTCAAACCTCCTATATCGTTCGTATATTTTATCAAGATTTTATATAATAATGTAATTTTATGTTTAATGTTTGATTTCTTCAATTGTTTTTAAGTTATGCTTTTGAAGTTGTCGACCGAATAACAAATTATTATTAAGGAAATGTGTCTATAGTATATACCATCATAATAAGGAGTTGATGTTTAATCAAGAAATTACATTCAGATGGGTTACAAACACTACCTCAGGCCTTCTTTGATGTTTGCATCCAATTGGCAAGCTTCGATTGCCTGTGCCACTGTAAGAAAATCACCGGCAGAATCTCCAATTGACGCGCCACCATCAATTTGTTTCGTTTAGTTTATTTTAAACAAAATAGATGCACTACTGAGGTCCATTACGAAACTCCGAGCACTTTTAAAACTAGCTCAAGTAAAATTTTCCTATTAACTTCTACCTCTGTATTTCTTGGTAGCCTCTGCCAAGCATGTATCTAAAAAAAAAAACTTCTACCTTTGTAAAGGCAAAGTTTAACTAAGGCCCATTTGCATTTCAGACATTAAGCTTGTATGTAATTTTTGGAGCAAAGTTTAATCGAAAGAGAAAAAAGAGGAACACATGAGGATATGAAAGGGAGGCGAAAGATGAAGGGTAATTCAGTCATATGTTATAAAATCTGAATTTTTTCATTTAAAATATTATTTAAGTCAATCGAAAGGGTTTATATCCTAGAGTGATATGATTTTAAGGGGTTATTTCCAATTTCAAAGATTGTAGGAGTTATACAGATTAGCAAAATTTGAGAGGGTTATTTCCAATTTTGCCTTTTTTTAGTTGGAGGCGTCAACTCATCCTTTATATAAATGGGATGGGATGGGATTATTGGAGAGCCACAGACCACAGTACCGTTTCCAAATTTCCAATCGTTCCATCCACACCTTCTTCCATTGCTTCTCCAGATCAAGAGTAGTCATGTTGCTACTAATCGCACTGCTCTTTACTTCTCTAACAACCACCCCTCATTTAGTAGCCGCGGATACATACCTTATAGGATCCAAAACCCTTGAAATTACAGACTACTCTGTTGTGAAGCAAAGCATAACTAATAAGAACTGCATCCAATCTGACCCATTTACTATCGGCAGCTATCAATGGGCGGTCGAGTTCTATCCGCTAGGAATCGACCAATCCGTCACTGACTATGTAACAGTTGGAGTGAGGCTACTAACTGGAGCCAATGGTGCCAGGGCAATACACACAAACCGTTTGAAGGACTGGAACACAGGCGCTTGGTCGAACAGCACCCCGTATTCCGCCGAGGTCAACTCTTATTCATTAAATGGGTTTTGGGGTCAATTCAGATTCATTAAACGCTCCGATTTGGAGGTCTCGAGCTATCTAAAAAACGATACACTTGTGATCAAGAGCTCTGTCTGGGTTGTCAAGGGATCCACTGCTCTCGCCACTGCTGATGATTTTATTGGCAGCAAAAATGAGGCCCAAGCTCCGGCCCTTAGTTATGAAAGTGCCTAAAGAACAATTTCATGTTCTTTCGATCCAGTTGAATCTTACTTTGTGCCAATTATCAGTCTATCATCGTCATCTTTACGATTCAATAAGAAAGTTGTAGTGCATCTGTTTGTTTTTAGTAAATTTAATGAATCAGTGTTTGGATGTTTGAAAAAATTATATAGCTGTTGTAATTTAAACATTTTAAAGTTTGGATTGGCTCTTTAAGTCAATTCAACTGAAATTGGGGGAGCAATAATCAATACAATTGGGTGGCTTAGACCCATTTATCTTTAAAAAAAAAAAAAACTAATCAATACAATAAGGACTAACCCTGAAAAAGTTTTTTTTTTTTGGATAAACTAGACAGAGGCTGTCAAATAACCCTCAAAAAGTTACTATAAAATTTTCATGCAGTTGACTATTTTGCATAAAGCCATAAAACGAACCATATAAAATATCATAAGATTTTAATTTACATCAAGTACCTTCCAACTAGATTTCTGTTTTTTAACGAGGCTTATTGGAATTTAGTTTCCCAAGGCTTTTCAAAAGCCACAAGGCCTTTGAATTAACACTACAAAAATTATGGGTAATTTAAGGTGGACTGATTTTTCAAACCGGGCATCAATCAATCAAGATCGTTTATTTGAATTTATAAATGAATATAATTGATCATATTTTAAGTCCGATTTAAAATTCAGTCCACCTTATCCTAAATTTATATGTTGAAATAATTTGTCCAAAGCATAAGGATATATATATATATATATATATATATATATATTAATTGCCAGCCCTATCTTATAAACATATGAGTCTATAGCTTTAACCATTGGTCAATATTTTAACGACTGTTAAATTGTCTGTTTCCTTTTGTTACGTTCTAATAAGAAGCTAAAATGAAATCCAATAAAGATATCGAAACGAAAAAAAAATCAATTGTCTTTTTTTTTTATTAGAAATAATTAGAGTCTGAAACTTCTAGTTGAAAAACATATATACCACAAATTAAATCAAATATGAAAATCAATTGTTAAATGCAAACAAAAGTTTAACAACAGGCATGGTAAAAGATCTATATATAGTCCTATATGTGTACAAATAGTGTATACATGTTAATATTTCTGAAGTTAATAATTGTTTTTCTTCGTAATGAATGAAAAATTATTCGTACAAAATAAGAGATGAAGAGATAATTTGTTATATAAGAGATATAAGTACAAAATAAGAGATAAGTACACAGTAAAAGTGTGAAATTAATTGAATTTGTAACCGTTGCATTTAAATAGTACTAGATAATTAATGAAGCATATGATGTAATAATGTTCAGTGAAAAATATATAGTACAATTTAGCTTCGTTTCCAAGAAAATTTCACACATATTAATGTAATGTAGTCTACGAGGTAACGAGGTGACCGCAAAGTAATATTATCCATACATGTGGCCATGTGGCTTTGATACATATTAAAATAGTCTACGAGGTGACTATGAACTCGGATCGGCACGAAGTAATATTTATCCATATTCCATACATGTGAGTTGCAGGTGGGATAGCCGGATAGGTATGGCTCTGACATAAATTTCACTACAAACATAAGCGTGATTCACGTGCATCGTCCTCGATGTATGGGTTATTAGAAAGCAAATTTCATGACAAGCTTCGTGGTTTCCCTTTTTTCTTTTTCCTTGTTTTTATTTTACTAATATATGATGTGGATTATTTAGTAATAATATGAAATTTATATCCTTATATTTCTCATGAAGCTTGTAAACATTTTGCTTTCTAATAATATCAATAGTTTGATTTTTTTTTTTTGCATTGTAAAAACCAAATTACTCCAGATATATGCAAATGCATTAATTTCAAATTAAAAAGTTAGATCTGGTGAAATTGATTCTTGATTCAAAATTTTAGACCTGATTAGACACGTCACAACACGTTTTTGCTTCCACTATAATTGGGATGAGCCTAGAGGTGCAATAACATATATATATATATAGAAAGCCTTCAATCAAAGCGCTTTGACCGGAGTTTCAGTTAAACCCCGTCAGATCTCAATTTTGAAAGTTCAAACGACCGATCCGAACCGTCAAATATGATCTCCATATTGAAATCTCCTTGCCGACCAAAATTTTCATTTTTTTGAATTTTTTTAAGTTTTTTTTTCGGATTTTCAAAAACAGCAATTTTTGTAGGGTTCAGAACAAATTAGATTAACGATTTTTGAAAATCCGAAAAAAATACTTAAAAAATTCAAAAAAATGAAAATTTTGGTCGGCAAGGAGATTTTAATATGGAGATCATATTTGACGGTTCGGATCGGTCGTTTGAACTTTCAAAATTGAGAACCGACGGGGTTTAACTGAGACTCCGGTCAAAGCGCTTTGATTGAATCCATTCTCTATATATATATATATATTTTGCATTATAAAAACCAAATTACTCCAGATATATGCACATGCATTATTTTCAAATTAATAAGTAAGACCTGGTCAAATTGTTTCTTAATTCAAACTTTAGATCTGATTAGACACGTCGCAACACGTTTTTGCTTTAACTATAACTGGGATGAGCCTAGAGGTACAATAACATTTCTCAGAAAAAAGTGCAAAATAATATTTTCTTGTCACAAGCGATAATGACGAAAAAAAAAGAAAAATCAAGTTTTTAAAATGTATTTTCCGCAGTTTACCGGTCAAGTTTGATTTAGCATTTTAGAGTTTATATTATTGATAACGGTCAATAAAATAATTGCATTATGTCAATATTTTTTAACGATTATGTCATAAATTCAATTATACTTAACATTACTTAATTATAAATTCGTATTAAAGTGAGATTAAATTGAAATTCCATTATTTAATAATTAATTAAAATAGATTTTTAATATATAACATTTGAGAAAATACCTTGATAATCATATATAATATAGGATTGCAGAGCATGAAATGTGTAATTTTATTATGTCTTTGGATCAATTTTTGAATCAGGTATTGTTTTATTTAAAATTAGTTCACTTTTGAAAATACCGATAATTTCATTCTTTTTCATTCAGAAATATGTTTATAATGAATTATTGGAGAATTGTTAACGATAAAACGGTTTTACAACAGAATTTTTAAATATATATATATATATATATATGATGGATCGTGCAGTTTTTTCAATTACCGATAAAATGCCGCATTTATAACCTTGCAAAAATTATACAAGTAGACGCTTTTTTATTTACAGTTATTAACTATGGGATTATAGTATGATAAACCGTTGAAAACTATAAGTAATGATTAAAATGAAAATTTTCTATTATATGGATCGGAAAAAGTCAATGATTATTAATTTTTTAATGTACTTTTGATAAATAAAAGGAAAATGGAAAACAATACCCCCCCTCCCTTTTTTCTTTTTGTTAAAAAAATAACAGGCATAAACTAAATTCAGTACATCACAAGTTAGAGACCATAATTTAAGGTGTTGGTTCTTGCCTAGAGGCTACATGAAGGGAAGGTTCCATAGGTACCATAATTGAGACAATTAAAATCATCTGCATAGCATTGTCAAAAACTCTCAACCAATTGAATTAAGGGAAAATCAGTTACATATATATCTCTGAAATTTGTCTTATCAGTATGATACCTCTCAATTTTAAATTTTCACTTATTCTTTAAAACATTAATTGGTTGACTTACTAATGTAACTGATTGAATTGTCAAAAACTCTCAACCAATTGAATTAAGGGAAAATCAGTTACATATATATCTCTGAAATCATCTGCATAGCATTGTCAAAAACTCTCAACCAATTGAATTAAGGGAAAATCAGTTACATATATATCTCTGAAATTTGTCTTATCAGTATGATACCTCTCAATTTTAAATTTTCACTTATTCTTTAAAATTTTTTCACTCATCTACAAGAAGACTAAGGAAGTCTGGTAGGGGTCTTTAAAACATTGTTCGACTTACTATTTGGTGCTGAATAAAAAAAATATCATCTTGTATTAAATAAAATTAAGATTGGTATTTGAAATTGGAGATTGTTACAGTCGCAAATATTATGGTCATTTTCAATTATCAAGACTTCATTTTATTTGCTTCCGACGATTAAAAAAACGAGGCGAGGAAGAGATGACAGGACGGAAGAACTCGAGTAGGGATATTAAGGTCTGATTTAGTTTTAATTAATTTTTATGATTAAAAAATCTGTTAAAATGTAGAGAAGGGAAAATATCTAAAATTTATATGACTAGAGGGGCAAATATCCACTACAATAATTCGTTGTATTTGCGAGAATTTTAAAAAGGTTTGTCCCGTGGACATATCGACGGGAATAATCGTTTGGAGAAAATATCGAACGGGAATATAATCCTCGTAATTGCCTCCTAGCGAATAATCCGAATGCGCGAGGAAGCCTCGGGAATACTTTTTAACGACGTAAAATCATAAATATTGCCGTGGATAACTAACCTCGGAGATATAAAGTTCGCAAGCTACTCTGGCGATTCGAAACTGTAGTTACACCATGGACTTATGCACGGGATACTCGTTCACGGCAAAAATATGAAATATCCCGCCATCTTGACGTAGCACTCTTCCTCGGCAATAAGTTTTATTTCATTTCCACCCCTGATAATTTTACCAATTATGCTAATGAGAATATTTACTAATTCATGTTCTACGTACCAGTTATACCCATACCATATGATAAAACTGAAAGAGAACAATAAAAAATTATTCAATAAACTATTGTTAAAATTCACAATATTTTCACAAAAAAAAAACAAAGATAGCAAGCACGACATTCACAATAAAAAAACTAAAAAGTCCTATAACATCAACATATGTTAGTTACCTATCCAAATTTTCACTATTCAATTGTGTACTAAATTGGCGTCGCCCGACAAGTCATTGTAGACATCTCTGTTTCAACATTGCCATCTATTGCTAGCTGCACCCTCATTTCTATATGCAGCCCATCGCAAGCTGCACTGCCTATAGTTATGTCAAAAGATATTATGAGTGAATTTTCTAGAATATTATTAAAGTATTAAACTCAAATCAAGCATATCAACAATACTATTTCAAATTTGATTTTATGTTAAATCCAAACCATCAAGATTCATACAATTGTGTTAGATACCCATTGTCAATTGTTAAATTCCTATATACATTGCTAATAAAAATATGATTTGAATTGTGATGCACATTTTTGTCAGATCCAAACAATTTTTAGACCTGACTAGAGGCACTTCCACATGTTGTGATTTTGAAACCATTTACTTCCCACTCGAATATTATTCTTATAAAAACTAAGTAGCAGTTAGGCAGAACACCATAAGTATATAAATTACTTGAAAACTTACTTTGCACTTGTCAATGCCGATAAACTCAACCGGTAAATGTTCATAAATCAACGTACTCCTCCTGTTGATGTCACTAAAAATAGAATAAACATACAAAATGAAAAGAATAGCATAATGTGATAAGCAAACCAATTTTGAGTAGCCTTTTGTAATTTTTCTTGTAGTGGGCATATTTTTAGTTTTTTGGCTTGCAAGTGAAAGAGATCTGAAGTTTTTTTGTGCCAAAATTTACAATGCAAGACAATAACCAATGCCAAAAGATAATAAAGGCACATGATATGAACTTATATAAACCTTCTCATCTGTAATTTGTTGACGATATGATATTTAGCTGTTTGGGCACTTCTCCACGATCAAATTAAAAGTCATTGCTGAAAGAAAGATAAAATTAAGTTAATTCTACATAATTGCATGTAGGAGCTTGTCTAAACTTGTTAGTTCTAAAGTCCAACCAAAACTACTATCCTAATTTAAAAATGGAAAATTGATTAGCAAGGATTCAATTAAGTTGGTCATCAAATACAATTAAGTTAGATATGGCATATTTTATTTGACTTGTATATTTAACATAATATTATTATGATATAAACAAATATATCCATGTATAAATTTGTCGTACCTTGTCATAACAAGATTGTCGAAATTGGGACCACAGTTACTAGGGAAGAACATATTCCTATTTCCTATGAATATTGTGTCTTTCACGTGTTGCCGTTGGCAAATATTGAAGAAGGTGTAGACATGCTTTTGGAATTCAACATAGATAAAAAAAAACTAATTGATTACACCAGATAGTCCCAACAATCATTTGAATTTTTTAAATATTGCTCAAATTAAGAAAATGGTAGTAAATAATAAAATTTCTATCGGTGTGGTACTTTCTCACCTAAACCTCAAAAAAAAATGGTAGTAAAATGCTAGAATATTGTAAAAAAATGATAGGCATTAAAAAAAATTACGTTTGGGTACTTATAATCCAATTCGGCTAGATATGTCCTCACTATTGCATCAGCAAAATTCATTAGTCAGTAACTTGTTAGTTGAAGAATAAGAGATTCTAAATATAAATTAAAATTTACATTCTAAAACTATTAATTAGTATAACAGAATTAGGTTAACACAAAGATTTACAGCATGATACTTTACCTTTTCTTTAATACTACTGATTGTTCAAAAGGAGAACATGAGATGAGCAATATACTACTGAGTACTGACTTTCAACTTTGGCATTAGTATAATAATTAGTTCAAAAAATCTCAGTTGTGTAACTAAGAATTAATTTGAATCAACAAATATCTTAATTAGATGAGATTTAAACAACCCATCAAACATTTAGTCCTAAATAATATAACTTTAATTCTCTGCTGATGTAATACCAAATAATGCCCAACATTTAGCAACTGTGAGTATGTCAACCATCTTTCTGTCTCTAAATTGCATTGAAACAAACATCACAAGGCAATTGTCAAAAATTATTATTTTTATAAGATTAGACTCTAATACCAGTGATTGAAAATCGATGAAGACATGCTCAGTAGCGCAACTGGAGAAGTAGACCGATGTTTTGCGAGACGAGTTGAAGAAACGAAGACATGCATCGAAGTCTCAACGGACACAAGAGGTCCGATGTTAGGGGCACAAGAGTCGGCGACAAAAGGGAGTTAGGGTTTGTAAATTAGAAAAAATGAGGGGAGAAGAGAGGGAGAAGTGGGGTCGAGAAAGAGAGAATGAGAGGAGGGTTGTGTGGTGAGGTGGGGCCGGGTAGAAGGATGGCGGAGCCGACACTCCGGCGTAGTAGAAAGGCGGGCTAGAGATAAGAGAGAGGGGATGGGAAGAGAAGGGCTCACGACTCGCGCAACCCCTCCTCCGAACAGGGATCAGATTGATTCTGATCTGATCTCCAAATCCAATTTTTTATAAATAGTAATTGTCCTTTTAAAATTTGATGTCTTTCTCATTCGTTTTTTAATTTTATCTTTAGTAATATCATATTACTATAAAATTGAAATTAAAATCATATTCCTACGATTTCCGTATCAAAATATTTTTTTTATTTTGTATATCTATTAGTTTTAAGTTTTAATATACAAATTTATGTCATTTTTATTACTTCAGATTATTACTTTTATAATTAAGTTAATATAATTATTAGTTCTTAATTTTTTTAATCATCATGATAATCTATACAATTTCAATTCTTTAATATTATTTTGTCGAGTTTCATATTTTTATTACATTATTCATGTATGTTTTAATAAAAGATTCAATAGTTAATTTATGTTTAGTTAAATTTATTTATTTGCGTGTTTATTTTCATATATAAATTAACTTATGTATTTTTTTTTCTAAACGAGCGCATTGGACAGGGTCCGTCTAATGTATTGGACTTTAGCTTTGCGCGCTCTCTCTCTCTCTCTCTCTCTCTATATATATATATATATATATATATATATATATATATATATATATATATTTAGAGTTTTATAACATCGATTAAAAAAAATGTTATGAACAGTCTAAACCATAGTATTCTAAAAATTTTAAAATATTGTAGCATTTGTATTTCAACAAAGTATTTCATATTATTGTATTATTTATTGATTATATTATTAAATTAGTTATATATTTTTATAGAGTAATGTTAATGTCAAATATGTTTGACGTGAAACTAGATCTGAACGGTAACTATTCAAATTTCAAATGGTCAATCTAAACCGCTCTATGTAGTTTCTATATTTTAAATTTCTATCAAAACTAAATTTTACATACAACAACAACAAGAACAAGAACAACAACTAAGTCTTTTGTCCCAAACAAGTTAGGATAGGCTAGAAAGAAATCCAACAAGAGAACACATCCAAGAACAAAAAACAAAACATAAAAAGATACTAATAATAAGGCTAGCCATACTATTAGATAGAGAATTACCTAAAGTTTTAAAAATATAGTATAAAAAATTCAAAGGATATAATATTTGATTTCCAATAAGATTTTATAATGAAAAAAAAATTGAGCAGTTTGGATTGATCATTGTAGTCTCTGATTAGTGATATTCAAATTCCATTATGAGTTTATGACTCAATGGAGTTTGATGGACATACCGTCAAATTAGTCAAGCTCTAACATTACTTTTTTATTTTAATTATTTTAAAATATATTTTTTCTTAATTTGACTAGATTAATCTATTTTTTAATTTAGGTATTTACTAATATTTATAACATTAATACAGTTTTTATAACCTTGACTTATTAATTTGAAACACTAGTATGAAAAATATATAAAACATTAATGAATAGTTTTTGTAACACTGACTTACTAATCTGAAACATTAATATAAAAAATTTCTAACATCAATAAAATTTTTTTTATATTTTTAATTTTAAGATAATCATCATTTAAAAAAAAGATTAATGAACCTAAAACAGGATTATCTAAAAAACTGATAATTAGTAAAATAATTTAAAAATATTAAAATTGGTTTTGAACTATATTTCAATAATACCCCCATACAGATTGATAAGAACTATTATTATGTAAATTATTTTAAATTAATATATATTAACTATTTTAATTTAGGTTGTCAGGTATTATAATATGCAAGTATATATGAAAATAAGAATTTATATCAAGCATCTGTTGTTTTATGATAAATCCAACAAAACCACCTGTTGTATTTAATGATAACACTTTGTTATTATATAACATGACTTATGGTTCAATTTAAAAAATTATGTCTTTTTTTTTATATATATTTGTGATACACACAATAGTTCAAAGGTCATGTGATCCATCAATAACTTGATTTACGAGTTCTGATATCATTTATATACAAATTAATATGGTCATTTATGTTGTGTTGTATATGATATGATATACACCGAAACATACTATTTTCTTAAAGTAATCCAATCATACTATTAATTATATCAATTAATCCCCAACGCCTCATAGCAAATAGTGCCAGGCTGCCAGCCGTCAGATTTTATCCAATGAAGCAAACAAGCATCATCGATCCATGCCCCATGGCCATAATCCATGTGTTGTCAAAACAACCAATCAAAAAATGCTATTTCGCAATGTATTATTGGTAACTGAAAGAGAGACCACGTTGTGCACTCTCTCCACAATCTTCTCATATCATCTTCGTAAGGATATTTTATTTTAAAAAGTATGACAAATTTAGAGTGGTATATTTCTAACTAGCTATATTTTAAGAAAGAATTAATTAATGATATAAAGCTCATTTTGGTGATCCTAGATTAGCATATTTCCAATTAGCAATTTATGTTTGTTATTTTTCAGATTACAAAACAACTGTTTTGGTGTAAAACTTAATTTTCCTACTTATTAATATTGAAGGGCATAACCGTAAAGAAACACTTGTTAATTGTTAATAAGTACTATGATAAATAATTAAATATAAATGCATTCATGCATTAGCTTATTATGTATCATATTATTATATCAAATAAATACGTTTTGATGGATCCTCATCATTCAGGAAGTGAAAAACATTGTTTGAATGCATTCAATAATACCTCTACGTGATTTTAGAGGAAATATAATTTTTATTTCCTTAATTGTATTTTGTAATTATATATTAAATAAATAATAATGTATACAATAATCGTATGCTCATATAATTCTTTCATAGATGGCGCCAAACTAAGTAGTTACGATTTTTTTTTTTTACCAATTAAACAAAAAAAATGTCGAAAAATAATTAAAACTACAAATAACCTCCCACTCGTCCGTCTTTTTTAATATGTTGTGTGACCAAATCCAATAATCTATTCCTGTGCACAGTTATTCAATTTCATTCATAACTTGAGGTTTTCTGGTGGTTGTGTACAACTTAAGAATATTTTTTCCGTCAACATATTGATGGCTTTAATTCGGCACTCTATTTTAAAACATACGACTTTTTTCCGTGTTAAAAATCTGCTTATTACCGACCAGTTACAATTACTCTCGCTATTTTAATCATTTCCGAGGAAATAAACAAATGTTTCGCCGAGTAAGATTGGTTTTCCCCGTTTTTGCCTTATTATTCCCACGGGAATAATCAACATTCTTGTAGTGATCTAATATAGAACATTAGAGAGATATATTTTTTCGGAGGTCACTCAAGTTTAAAGATTGTCTATTTTTTGTCACTAAATTTTAATTTATCCTGTGGTAACCCTTCAAGTTTAATTTTGTCTAAATTTGATCATTCGGTCAAGATATATATTAATATTTTCTGTTTAATTCATTGGTGCAGAAAAAGGAGATGTTAATAAAAAATCGTTTATCGTTTCTTCTCTTTAGTCAAGTTCACCCAAATAGAAAAAAAACCCACCTCTCTCATTCGTCCCATCCGCCCGTCCTCTTGCTCGAACCCAAACCCAGCTCCGTCTCTCCTCTCTCTCGCACACTCACTCACCTCACAATAAGCATTGTTGCTGGGTAAATATATTTTCATTTATTCAGCTAATGTACATATCAAAGATAAATATCCTTGTCTTTAGAAATACATCAAGAATCTGCAAGCGAATTGAATATTTCGGCAAATAAAGAATCTCCAATCTGGCATACACAGATTGGGATCTAATCATGTTGGAATCAAAGTAAACCCATTCCAACCCTGTAACAAATCGTAGAGCAGCATAAATTAGCCAACTGAACATAATCAATCGTTTTAACACACTGAAAAGAAAAATAACTGACCTTTTGTTTCTACAATGGCGTAAAAATTATTGAAGATCTATCTAGGTGTGTTTGGATGGTTCAGTAATAAGCAAGAAGAAATTTTCCAGAAGAAATATTAAGAAGAGTGTTATTACGGGAAGAGTGGAAAGAGTATTATTCCAAAAAGAATAAATTTGTTCGGATGGTGAGTTGAGAAGAAGAATGGAAGAGATAAAATAAAATAATTATTTTTTTTTTATCTAGTTGTAGTTTATTCATTTGTCCTTTCTATTGTTGTAGTTTCTTCATTACCCGAGAAAATATAATATTTATCATTTACTTAAATTAATGTTAATATTTTTTTAATATTAGTTTTAAGTAAATGATTAGGCCGAGTTTTATTAATTTTGGCATTACCCGATAAACTATACTATTTTTGCATGGTGATTTGAGAATAAAAATGGAAGAAAAGAAAAAAATAATTTTTTATTTTATGTTTTACAACTATTTTTTGATTTATTATTCTTTCTTTATTTTAATATTATAATAATATAGTATAATAATAACATTATAATAAAATATTAATAGTCTTATAATAATCATATTATAATAAAATAATATTATTATTATTATAATATAGTAATATTAATATTAATATTAAATACTACTTCGAAAAGAAAAAAATAACAGGAAAAGAAATTAAATTAATAGTATTTTTAAGTCTTATTATTTTATTGCCAATACGACACGATTTGACACGACATGGTTACAACACGACACAACACAATTTTTTAAATTTTAAAATTTAAAATTTTAAAATATTATAAAAACTAAGGATTATTTGAATTTTAAGGAAAAAATATCATACAAAAACTATAATTAAAAATTTCTAACTAATTAATATTATGTAATTCGTATTTTAATTAGTTGTATCGAGTGTGTTGTATCGTGTCAATACGGTGTGTCAATCGTGACGTGTTTTAAATACCAAATGCATGAAAATTTATATTTTATTGTACATCTTTCTTCCCAAACTTTATTCCAACTAAAAGCTAGTATATCCATCTTTTCACTATTCTACATTTCTTTTGCACAAGGACTTAATGTGCTCTATTAGTCTTTGAAAATTCTCAAATGAGCTCCCACCTTCTACCACACTATTCTTTACCATCTTGGCTAACTCATGCGCATTTTTTCTGATTTCACTTGCAGTTTCTCCATTCATTGCTGCTCTTACCATTTTTTCTATAGTTGTTTTATCACACGCATCCTTCATGTCAAGTCCGATCCGCCACACCTCACCAACAAGTCTACTATTAATCTGTTGATCCACAGCAAACGGCCAGCACAACATCGGCACTCCTCCAACTATGCTCTCGAGTGTAGAGTTCCACCCGGAGTGCGTCAGAAAGCAACCTACTGCCGGGTGGGCCAACACTTCTACTTGAGGAACCCAACTGACAATACATCCCCTTTCCTCTGTCCCTTTTCTTACCTCAAGTGAAAGTGAATCCCATATGTTTGTCCATTCTTCTCCTCTAAGCAAATCTGACCGTACCACCCACAGAAAGTGTTCACCGCTATTGACGAGTGCGATCCAAAACTCGATTAGGCTTTCTCGTGTCATTACAGCGACACTCCCATAGCTGACATAAATAACTGATCGATGCGGCTGCTGATCCAGCCATGTCATGCATGTGCAATCCTGGTGCCACAAGCTGACAGATTTGTCATGTGCACATACATTGTTTTGAGAGCGGTAAGCTCGGACCATTTCATGAAGGGGACCGATTGCATATGTTGTGGGCATATGTGCACGGATTTGCTCCAGAGAAATGGATTCTAATGTTTCTAAGGTGTTGAGGATAAGGCCTCGAGTGCGTTCACTGTGGGCGGTACACGTGGCCAATAACTGCAGTACTTTGTCTTCCGGGTTCTTTGCTAGTCTGCACGGACTTGGTAGGTCTCGCCGACGTAGAAAGCTCTCCATCCCCGGGATGCTGTTGATGGGTTCATCCCAGTCCGCCCCATCTTTCAAGGGAAAAAATTAATTAAATTAGTTTGTATAAGCTTCCTTACCTGTTATTCACCATTCCTTCATTACATATTTACATAAAAATTAATTAAACGGGGAAAATAAGGAATATTAATAATTAAATAAAATAATATATATAAGCTTCCTTTAATACAGAAAAATTAATTAAACGGAGCCTATCTTTTTCGTTTGGAAAATCATTTTTTTTATTGGAAACTGGAAAGGGCTTAATTAAATATGCAAGTCAAATATTACCATTCTGCTGTAACTTGTAAGTTGTAAGTGGACAAGTGGTCCTCTACTCTACCGTTAGGATAAAGTTGAAGTACCTCTAAAAGGAACCTCGCCGGATTGTATGAGCTGAGGAATGCAGTAGTAAATCCAAAGACTCGAAGCACTGGCTGTACGGAATGCAATTGCAGGTACACCCACCTCTTCAGATGCATCAATCATAAAAGGCAATATGCCGTCCGCGATGACACAAGTGACGGCCGGGAATCCATCAGCATCGACGTCGTCCATTTTGCAAAGATCAAGCAACAGAGATTTGTACAAGGGACAAGCATTTGTTTTCAGAGAATCCAAGAGCTCCACCCACCCGTCTAGATTTCGCGGATGGTCTGCGGGTAGGCAGTCAGGAATTGACAGCACGCGGAGTCGGGGTATGTTAGGAAGGGATGATGGGTGACTATTGTTGTTGTTGTTGCTGCTGCTGCTGTTGTTGCGGAGGAGACTGAGATTGTGATCTGTCAAGAGAAGCGTGATGTGGAAGCCGGAGTAAACGAGCATCTCGGACAGATAGAGCATGCAGTTCATGTGACCTTGTATCGGGAAAGGGAATATTAGTACATGCGGCGGGGGTACACTACTGTCGGAATCGGGTGTCTCCATTGCCAATCGTTTGTTTCGTTAATTTGTAAACGAGAGTGAATTGCCTTGCCTGCTTCCACAGTTCCACGTTACTAGGATTTTCAGTATTATGCAGTTAATTAGGAGCAAGAAGAGGCCTTTCATTATTCATAATTAATCATATCGACCTACACCGACTCTCTATTATTGTTCTCATAAGATGCGTCTTCTGTCTTCAGTTGCGCAGATTTGATTCTCATTACGTCTTGTCAGACTTAAATTAGATATTTAGATGGTCCAGAATCCAGATGGAAAATGACAGCGCTCTTATATTATATTTTTTTATTGTGTGAAGGAGAGTAACAAAAGTAAGACGTCACGTCGACGATTAATTGTACTCTTTTAATTGGGGTGACAGGTAGTAATTTTTTTGTTCGATCGGCCTACCGACTTTTTTTTTCCTTTACACAACACTGGATCTACCTACCTTGTAATCAATCTTTTTTTCCTTTACAAATTAGACTTGTAATTTCCAACACCCGACCTTTCCTTCTATTTAAGAGATGCATTTTTTTTTTCCCATTCCCTTTATTATTTTTTTTTTCTAATTCTTTCGAAAGAGAACTTACTGTCATTCAAAGCCGAAAGATATAACTAGTTCCCTGACAAAAATATCACCAACTTAAGAAAAAATTACCCAATATACTAATAATACGATGCAATTTGTTACTTGTTGGAATTATGCATCAGACAAGACAAATTCTTGACTCAAAAGTTATGTTAAACCAGAGAGTCAGATATTATCAGTTATAATAATTCAATTCAATGTGACTCAATCACAACTGAATAACTAATTACATGATTATTTAGTTGGCAAATTCTAAGAAGACAAGATTTATCAACATAAAGTCATCACTAGCATGCTGGAATCTGGAATCTGAAAGTGGATACCTATAAAATTCCACGTAAATCCGCACTTGTAAAATGATGAGGTTAATTCTGATTTTTGAAGCACGTTTCGCATCCTCTAACGGTCTTAATTTCCTCATTTTTGCTGGCGTTTTTCCATGTTTAACGGTACTTATCCTGATTCCTAATCACAATCAAGCCTGAGCGTTAAATTTATGTCTATCAGTTTCCTAAGATATTCTATGTTGTGTTCATCTAGTCTAACCTTGGGTATTCCTAAGACTCCGTTTGGATGCGTTGAGAATAAGGTAGGAAGAAGGAAGAAGGGAAGAAATTTATTGGGAAGTGTGTAACTTTTGTGAAGAGTTTGGATGGTTAGAAATAAATTTATTGGTAAAAAATGATTATTCCTTATTCCTTATTCCTTATTCCGGGAAGAAGCCATCCAAACGGAGCCTAAGGTACTAGACTAGACTGACGACGATTTTAGGTTAACCAGACTGATAAGGGGCCACCGGTTCTAATGGAAGGGATTCTATTTTAAAATATATTATTGGATGTTAAGTTTTATATTTTAGTAATAATTGATTATGATTTTCTATTTATTAGCAACTTTTGACGAACTTTGGGTTTGTTCTGGAAATTCTCTGATTAGACCGGTCAGATCGAAATCGCGTCTAGATCCGTAGCATGCCCCCCACTGTCAGGGACTTACCGATCGTGCACCGTGTTCACCGAGTTCAGCCTGTTGGAACCGTTAGAATAAAACTCCATCCGTTAATCTGCGCCAAGATTCGTGTTGGTCAAACAGTCAACTTTCCTTTCTCCTTTTTTTTCCTTTCCTTTTTCTCATTTTCTGTCTTCTTCTCCGAGGACTGTCTGACCAGTCAAACACCGAGTGAGAGGAAGTGTTCCAGCGTTCTGCTGCCTCATTCCGGCTTTGTCTGCTCTCCCTCGTTCCAGCGTGCTCCAACTGTCAAGTGTCAACGGCGTTCCCTGCCATCAGCCCATCACGGTGGTGCTTTGAGGTCACAAATGCTTTCGATTGGGACTGAATGCTCCTGTTTTGACTTTTGAGGTATTTGACTCTGGACTTATCTAACCAAATTGGCATTAATTTTGGTTTAATTGTGATTGTCATTGGTTAACCATGAAGCGATTGATTTGTTATTGATCCAATCTAGCTACGTGCATTAGTGACTTAGTGTACCATTGTCTATATGCCCATTTCTTCTTTGTACAATCTGATCTCATAATCCTTAATTGTAAGTTTATGACTGTGTATGCAATTAAGTGGTCTCCTCATCATTAAACACTTAATTAAGGCTGGATTTTTGACATTTCATTAATTAGTGACAAATTTGAGCTGTGCTAAGTACATTCATTAATTAGTTCCATTTTAATTATTAACATCAATTTCATTTTTATCCATTTCTCATCTTTTTTTTTATGCCTTACGTAATTTAATTAACCATAACTCAGAATGTGTGAACATTTTCCTTTAGCCCTCCAAACGGGAAAATTTTGAAATTTGTTGATGATTTATATCTGACCAAATATGATTTGCCACTTGTGAGTGACATGAATATTTATTGATGGGAAGGGAGGAGTAATACGAGTTAAACAATTATTCTCGTACTCTTTTAATATAAATATATGGGTTATATGTTTTTTTTAGAAACACTAGATAGAGACTACCTAGGAGAAATTTATGGGTAATACATATGTGGTGGACTGATTTTTTAATATCAATCAAGATCTTTTTATTTAAATTTATGAATGAATATAATTTATCATAATTTAAGTCCGATTTAAATTTCAGTCCACCTTATTCTAAATTTATATGTTAAAATAATTTGACAAAAGCATTAGGATATATATATATATATATATAATCTTATATACATATTTAATCCGTAGCTTTAACCATTGGCCAATATTTTTTTTTAGCATTTAATTGTTTGTTTCCTTTTGTTACATTCTAATAATAAGAAGTTAAAATGAAATGCGAACATATCGATATGGAAAAAATTTTAATTGTTATTTTTTTCAATTAGAAATAAGAGTTTCAGACTTCCAATTGAAAAATATATATACTACAAATTAAATCAAAGTACGAAAATCAATGGTCCACATCTTATATATAAAGGGGTTGATGCATTCATTAGTTGAAATTTTTACAGCGATACTTTAATAATTAGGAACAGAAATCATGCTTAATTAGAATCAAACACAATTTTTGAAGAAAATTTTAACTTCTTACTCTGTGTGTGTATGTGTCACTATTTGGTAACAAAAATTTTCTTTAATTAAATGTGAACAAAAGTTAAACAACAGTCATGGTAAACGATCTATATATAGTAGTATGTGTACAATAATATGTAGACATGTTAATATTTCTTAAGTTAATAATTGTTTTTCTTCGTAATGAATGAAATATTATTTGTATATAGCATAAGAGCTGAAGAGATAATTTATCTCTAAAAAAAAAGCTGAAGAGATAAGTGCACAGTAAGAGAATAGAATATTATGAAATGCTCTATTCAAATTAATTTGAAATTGTAACCGTTGCATTTAAATAGTAGTGGATAATTAATGATGCATAATGCATTTGATTGTATAATTCACAGTGATAAATATATTACAATTTAGCTGTCGTTTCCACGAAAACGTCACCTTCCACATATTAATAGTCTGCGAGGTGACCGCTTAGTAAGATTATCCAGAGACGGATCTAAGTGGAGCATATTCCACATATTAATAGTCTGCGAGGTGACCGCTTAGTAAGATTATCCAGAGACGGATCTAAGTGGAGCATAGGAGTGTCAATGTCACCTCTATTTTTTTAAAAAATAGTGTTACATATGAGTATTTCTAATTATAATATATAAATTTGTTATATGCGCCATATATTTGAACCCCATAAAATTTTAGATGAGTTTTCATTGGTGAATCCCATACATATTTTATACAAATTTTTTTTGCGAAATCTTTTTTGGTAGATTAACAATTTATGTTTGTAAAGTATTATTACCATAAACAATCATCAAAGAATACTTCATTGTTGGGACATTTTTTAACAGTAGCTACGCGACGTCATCCCAAATTTTTTTTTTTGATATTTTTTAGCCATCTTGTATGTTATTTTGTGTAATGGATATATTACAAACTTTATTTTCAGTCATGCAACACAAAAGTCTATGTAGAATTCTCAAACAACAAACAAATAAAATAAAAAGGCTGGGCCATGTACATTTATTTCGGATTGATTGTAATATTATCCTATGTTATCCCATGTAATGAGTCTCACAGACTCACGCAACTAGTTTTCTTAATTTGCAATACTACAGCTCTACGTAGAGACATGCATAAAGATAAATCAAATCGAAGAGGATAATTGTTTCTAAATAAATATAATATAACAATTTTAATCTTATCACATACCTTTATGAAATATAGAATACATTATACTTTTTTAAATTATTCGAGGGTATTTATTAATTCAATGGGCCATAATTTTTTATCCTTGATAAAAAAAATATGAAATTCTCATAAGTTCATCACAAAATTAAAATTGATCATAAATTTTAGAAATATAATTATATTTTTAACTGTTTTTTTATCTTTTAAAAATTTTGTTGATGTATAAAATTTCATATACATAATAACAAAATTTTTAAAAAAATATAATGATACGAACTTTTTTTAATTTTATACTTTCGCAATTTTTTACATAATGATTTTACTTCTACAAATTTTCAATATGATTATAAAATAATATTTACTAATATCGAATTTCAACTCTTTTGAAACATGCGGTTTATCAATGAGGATTAATAACATTTGATGGGATAGTTTGTGGGATTAACGTCCAAACATATTCCTAGCAATTTAAATAGATATTGACTCATTCTAAAAATACAATTATGCCAATATTGTACCTATCTTTAGCGAATGCCATGTCAGAATGTTAATTGTTGCTTCTAGCTGTACAAAACTGTTCTTGAGTTAATAATAATGGTACCTTCTGATCTGATTTTAATTCCATTTAAAAAATATTTGATAATAGATATTTTTCTTCTATTTTTTCTTTTTTATATTTTTACTTGAAAATATGAAAAAATAAAATTTAATTGCACAAGGCGTCTAACCATGACTACTTCATTTCAATTGATTAATCAGGTAAAAAAAAATAGTCCAAATGGAATAGGTTTATAGCCTAGTCAACCGTGAACCCCCTAAAAAAAAATTTTTGGCTCCGCCCTGAGATTATCCATACATGATACATGTGATGTGGGATAGTTGCCTAGTTGGATAGGTACATATGGTTTTGAGCCTTCGATACAATTTCTCTACAAACATAAGCGTGATTCACGCGCATCGTCCTGGATAATCCACAAACATAAGCGCGATTCACGTGCATCGTCCTGAATTATTTTTTTTTTTTACAAGTTAGGTAGCGGCTACCTAGGGAAATGAGATTCAGTCCCGCGCGGACTATTCAGAGCACCGCTGTGAGCCGCATGATTTAATCTCAATGGCAAAGGGAGTTCCGTGCATGTAATCTGATTGATAGACCCGAACTATCCATATTAGATAGGACGGTTCGTAAACTGCGCTGGACGGTCCCGCGCGGGAGCAGATTCTGATTGGCTACCTAGGAGCATCGTCCTGGATTATTGGAGAGCAAATTTCATGACAAACTTTGTGGTTTCTCTTTTTTCTTCCTTTTCCTTACAATAACATTTCGCAGAAAATACTACACATGACAGGACTACACATGACAATGACGGGGAAAAAATCAAGGTTTTAAAATATGTTTTTCAGTTAAGCGGCAGAGTTTGATTTAGCATATTAGAGTTTTAATTACCGGTGAGGGTCAATAAAATAATTGCATTATGTCGATTATTTATAATAATTATGTCATAAATTCAAGTATACTTAACATTACATGATTATAAATTTGTATGAAACTGATATTACATTGAAAATTTATGATTTAATGAATTTATTCTTTAACAAAAATAGATTTTTAATAAAGAACATTTGACAAAACACCTCGACATATCATATACAGGATTGCAAAGCACGAAATTTGTAATTTTATTATGTCTTTGGACTATTTTTTGAATCAAGTATTGTTTTATTTAAAATTATTTCACTTTCAAAAATACCGATAATTTCATTCTTTTTCATTCAGAAATATGTTTGACGAATTATAGGAGAATTATTCACGATGTAAATAAGCTTTATCAATCACATTTTTTTTTATTAAAAAATGATGTTATCGTGTATTTTTTTAATTACCAATGAAACGATATTTAGGCAATAAAACGCCACAATTAAAACCTTCAAAAATTATACAAGTAGACGCCTATTTTACACTTATTAACTATGGGCTGTTTGGATGCTCTGGAATAGAAAGAATTTTCTATCCCTAGGCATAAATTTACTATAAATAATCCAAACTCTTCACAACATTACACACTTCCCAATACTTTATGTCTAGAAATAGAAAATTCCTCCTATTCCTAAGCGATTCGAACGGATCGCTTAGGAAAACTATAAGTAATGATTAAAATGAAACATTTTTATTATATGGATCGGAGAAAAGTCAATGATTATTAATTCTCTAATGTACTATTGATAAAAAAATGGAAAATGGAAATATTTTATCCCCGATATAATTTCAACTGGAGAAGATTAGAGGGGTATATAACCCATAATTTTTTAGAGGATAATTAAATTATTTCCCATTTATATTTTTTTTATTTTGTTTTTGACAGTATCGACCCTTACTCGGCATGGTGATCCTCTATTTATATGGACCCCGCAAGTGTTCCTAACTCCTAATAAGTCCATCTACGAACAACTACTGTACAACAAACTGAGAGTAGTCATGCTTCTACTAACAGCCTTCTTTAGTTTTCTAATAACCACCTCTCAGGCCGCCGATGTGTTCCTCACCGGATCAAAAACCTTTGAGATCACAGACTATTCTGTTGTGAAAAAAGGTGTCAGCACTGGCAACTGCATCCAATCTGACCCATTTACTGTCGGCGGCTATCAATGGGCGATTGAGTTCTATCCACAAGGTTTTAACCCGTCCTACTCCGACTTTGTATCAGTCATAGTCAGGCTGCTTAACCCAAAAAACGTTGTCAAAGCAATACAAACTCATCATTTCCGAGACTGGAACTCAACCGGATGGTCAACCAACACCCCTGTCGACTCCAATTTGCGAACTTTCTCAGCAAACGGCTATACAGGATGGGGTTATTTTGACTTCATGGCACGATCCAACTTCGAGGTCTCAAACTACCTCAGAAACAATACACTTGTGATCAAGACTAATATTTGGGTCGTGAAAGACTCGTCGAGTTTTCTCATGCCGCCAGTACTGTCAGCTACGGCTGGAAATCTCTATAGTTGGTGGGATAAAGTTTTCCAAACTTCTGATGTTTCTGTTGAGAACACTAAATCAGCCTGATGCTTGATTTCTATTGTTTTTAATTAGAAAATGCCTACAAATAAGTTTGCTGTTTTACCTTATGAAATCTGCTTATGGGGGAATCCTTAGATTCTTTTGAATTAAAGTTTACCGATGTCTTGTAGATCTTTATGTTTCAATAAAAGAATTGATGTTTCCATTTCTTTAGTTAAATTTCAGTGATTTTATTCCCTGAAATCGTATGCTTGTAAGATCAATTAGTTTCTGCAAGCTGTTGTCATTTCCTGAGTGTTTTATTTGCCAATTTGCACCTGAAATTATTACTTTGAAGGTTGTATGCTTTGTATCATCAACTATTAATGAGCAAGATTTTGTGATACCACAGTTACTTAGGCAAGCGTAAAAACTTAGAATACCTAGTCGACTGCATATAATTTTAACATAAAATAAAATATTTGTGGATGCCATTATAAAGCTTATAATAAAATAAATAAATAATATGCATCATAGCGGCATTTCGTTCTCACGCACTCTGTGATCTGTTTTCTGTTAATTTTCTGTTTGGACTCCAACTTGCGTAATCATCGTCATATCTTAAAAGTTGTTTGCTTTTTTATTTTATTGATGAATATCATGGTATATATGATGCTCCTCATCGGTAGGAAGTCCACATTAGCTGTAGTTCTTTAATCCCACGCTGAACACGGACGACTGGATCCATCTTCAGTTCTCACACATTCTTTATTATTACGGTTCTATCACTAGTTAAAAATAAGAAAGTAATACATAATAATGAGTTTGCCAGATCCAACTACTTATGGGTGCGTTTGGATGAGAGAAGAAGAAGAGGAAGAAGGAAGATGGGAAGAAAAAAAATTATAAACAATCCAAACTTTTCACAAAGTTACACACTTCCCAATACTTCTTCCCATTTCTTCCCTTCTTCCCTTCTTCCCACACCTATCCAAACGCACCCTATATATATAATTAATGATGATTCTTCCTTAGTTCACTAAAGATCATGTTAGGATTTTCCATATATGTGGAGATTTCCTTCTGTTGTTAGGGCGCACAGCAAGAGTTGACTCCATTGCTCATGATCATGTATATATATCCTAATTCTCGATCTGGGCGACATTTATTTCTATATGGTGAATTTGAGAGGATGGTCCAATAACATTGATTTTCTAAAATACCAAAAAATATAGTAAAAAATTTTGAAAAAATATAAAATTTGATTTTTTTTTTATAAGCTTTCAATATAGAGAATATATTGAACGGTTCGAATTGACTATTTAAAATTTTAAAATATGAAAACGATCGTATTGGACGGACCTCATCCGTCCAATATTGAACTCTGACATTTCTCATACTTCCGACTATAACCTCTAACCAATTTTGTTAGGACCCCTTCACCCACCCCAAAATATTTGCTTTAATCAAAACATATAGTATACCCGATTGAGCTTAATTTGCTGACATAATTGCCGACAAAAATGTATTGCATAAAGGGGGTTGCTAGTGTCAAACATATAGGACACGTACACTTGTCCAACGCGATGAAATTTTAATTTTTAAAATTGAAATGGCCAATCCAAACTGCACAAATTGTTCTGTGTTATAAAATCTTCATGGAGACCAAATTTTATATTTTTTCAAATTTTTTTACTATTTTTTTGGAATTTTTCAATATGCTCAATCTAAAAAGTTCTGAACCCTTCAATTTTGAAAATTCGGAAAAAATAGTTAGAAAATATGAAAAAATATAAAATTTGATTATCAAAGATATTTTAATATAGAGATCATATTGAGCGGTTTGGATCGACCGTTTGAAATTTTAATATGCTACGTTTGGATCGTGTTTGATGTCCTATATGTTTGATTCTAGCATTACTCTTGCATAAAAGCACAACAAATCATTACAGGAATTTGGAAAAAAAATTTTGAATATCACGCAACTTGCAAAAAATAACACTGGGACTGTTTGGATTCCTCAAAGAATTTGAGGAATTTCATCTTCCTACCATAAATTTATTATAAACAATCCAAACTCTTCACAAACTTACACACTTCCCAATAAATTTATTCCTAAGAATTGCAACTTTTCTAAATTCCCTAAATTCCTAAGCGATCCAAACGGCCCCACTAGTATTTACGGTTCATTTGTCTTTTGATTTATTTACGGTTCATTTTTGCTATTGATTTTGAGATCCACGATTATTAAGGCTATTGATTTACGCAGGATTTCATTTTAGTTAATTTCAATTCAATTGATTTTACAGAATTCCATTAGATACAATTATACGAAAATTTCTACTAAATGATACCGAATCTGTTAATTTGGATAAAAAAATTTCGAACGAAATGAAATTCCATGTTTAAAAAAAAAGAAATTTTGATTAGGGCCCAAATCGATCCATGCGATCACCCATGTTTTATCACTTTTTAAAAAAATACAAGAAACAAACATAGCAATAATGAGCAAAGTATAAATACAGTAATTATAAGTGCATAATGTCATCGCTGAACAAGGCGCGCGCGAGTCTCGCATAACTAGCAGTGTCTTCTATGTAATGTTCTGTCCGCAGAACTGAATATGGGGCGGACCGTCTCATGATAGAACGGGTCGTTCTGTCATGAGAGGCAGATCCGTTTCAGATCTGTAGTCAGTTCTGGACTGGGACGGACCGCCCCATAATGGAACAGACCGTTCCAATCGAAACAGTGTGTCTGGACAGAACGTTGTGAACTTCACACCCTTTGATGAAACATTGCAATTTGCATCTTCTGAGCGTTTTTGGACCCTCTATTTATATTCTCTATGATGGGAGAGATTAGGACAGAGGTCTCTTTCAGTTCTAACACATATTTTAGACAAGAAAGTAAGAGAATAAAGGATTTTCAGAGGGAACGAGTCAAGGCCGACCAACCCCTGAAAACACCATCAGTTGGGGTTCGACACATCGGCTTTGTAGTGCTTCTCTCACTGCAGGGAAGGAGTTCAGGACAAGGCAAGGCGCAGGAAAGGCTTGGTTGTGTGCTGTTGCTTTCCACTTCAAATTTCATCTGATTTACCACTATGGCAGGAGGTAAACGATCTCAATCCATGTTAATTCCGTGTACTTGAATTGTACTGTCACTTACAGTTGGTATCAGAGTGGGTAACCTCTGTTTATGCCTATAAAGACTGAGTTCTGTTAAGAAACTAATTAATAAACTCAGTAGTAAGCGTAATTGGATGAAAATCATGATGAAACCTTAGTTTTAATGATAAAACGTTTGATCTATTCAAACTGTGGTAATTATTGTAATTGACTGAGTAAATAAATAGATATTATATCTAATTATATTTAAAAGTCTTTAAGAACTGTTAATAAACTGAGTTTTAGATTAACAGGAGTAATTACCAGAAAATTAAGGTTTCAGGCGCAATTGGGGCGGACCGTTCCGGTTATAGGACGGGCCGTTCCAGTATGATTTGCATAAGGCGTTCTGTCTGTAAATTACTTTGACATATTAGAACGGACCGTCTCATAACTTGAACGGACCGTTCTAAATTAAGTTGAATGAGGTTATTTCAGTATTGACAGATTCGAACATGAACGGACCGTCCTAGTCATGGAACGGGTCGTCTGAAAAGTTTGAATAAATTTTGTCTGATATTTTTTAGATATTAATTAGACAAATAAATTGATTAAGATTTAATTAATCAATTGAAATTGGATAATTATGCTTTTATAAGCACGTATACATGTATATGCTTTTATATATGTTTTGAGATATGGTGGAACGGTCCGGCTAAAAACAAAAGGAGAAATATTTGATGTTGGACCGGACCGTCCAAAATTTAGAACGTACCGTTCTATTTTGCAGAAAGACTATATTGATATACGTGTTAATTATCTAATGATGTAATATGTTTATGTTCAGTGATATTTATACTTTAATAAACTGAAGAATAGCCACAGCATCTTTAGTAAAGATTAAGCATAAGTACATATAATGGATTAAAGAATCACATGAGGATTAATTAGAACATTAATTGTGATAAGTTATAAAGATTTAAGTTAATATTGCTCCACAGAGCTATTGACTTAATCAGAATAATTTATTAGGATATAATAGTTAATTATAATACTTAATTTACCCACAGGGATTAAGCATGAGAAAATAATTAACTAGTTATATTATGAAGAATTAAGGAAGAATTAACATAGTGTTTAGCCCACAGGTAACATTATGTAGAATTAATTCATTAAGTTTTGCTTAATTTGCATTGGTAAATTATAGCATAAAGTTTAGTCTCAATATATAAGAATAAGCATTTATTAATTAATTCTCTTGTCTTACAGCTCAATCCCCTTTCGATTCCAAAGTTTCGGACATTCCAGAACTAAAAAGTGATAACTATAAGGCATGGAAAGAAGCAATTCTGCTTCACCTGGGATCAAGCTTCTAAATTTCTCCGAAATAACGGCGAAATAACAGAAATAGCGGTATTCTGTGTCAAACCGCATGAACGTTACAGTCTTAATTGAGAAAATGACGTAACGCGCTATTTCAGTTATTTCGGCGATATAACGCGTTATTTCAGTTATTTCGGCGAAATAACAAGCTGCTATTGCTACTATTATTAAATTGTGTATTCAATATTTAACTATTGTTAAATTGGTACAAGCTGCTACTACTACTCAATATTGGTACACTGCAGTATATTGAATTTGGTATGGCCGTATGCTATTTGTATGGAGTATTGGAGATGTATAAACATATAAGTTGATAGTTATAGAATTGATGTGTGTCAAACTTTGAAAAAAACACTACACCGTTATATCGCCGTTATAACATCGAAATAACACCGAAATAACATGGGGACCTGGACCGTCATACCGAAAAAATCGAAATTTAAAAGCTTGCCTGGGATGTAAGGATATTGATTTGGCTATTAGGGAACCTCAGCCACCAGAACTTGATTTAGAGGTGTCGGAGCTTATGGAAATTGATTATCATGAGCAGTGGACAAGGTCTAACCGTCTCTGTGTCATGTTCATCAAGAGTAGGCTTCCACCTGCTATTCGAGGGTCGGTTGAAAGCCAACACATTGCCAGGGACTTGCTTAAGGCGTTAGATGAGCAGTTTGCCTCTTCGGATAAGGCAAATGCAATGACACTCATCATGAAGTTGACGTCTTTGAGGCTGACATCAGTTACCGGTGTGCGTGATCACATCATGAAAATGAGGGACATTGTGGCTCAACTCAAGAGCCTTGAAGTTGACATTTCTGAATCATTTCTGGTTTACTTCATACTAAACACATTACCTGTCCAGTATGGTCCTTTCAAGATCTCTTACAACACACATAAGGATAAATGGTCAATCAATGAACTCATGGCCATGTGTGTGCAGGAAGAGAATAGGTTGGCAATGGACCATGCTGAAAGTGTTTACATGGCTGAAGTAAGACTTCAGAAGGAAAATGACAAGAAGGATAAGCAATCCAAGAATGGAAAACAGAAGGGTAAAGTTCAAATTCCTCCTGTTGCTGACATTAAGAAAATCAAGTGTTTCTATTGCAAAAGACACATGAAGAAGGATTGCCCCAAGCGTAAGGTAAAGCTTGAAAAGGGAGGTATGTCATTAACACTTGTCTGTTTTGAATCTAATACTATTGATATACATCATGATTCTTGGTGGATTGACTCTGGTTCTACAATCCATGTTTGTAATTCATTGCAGGCCCTTCAGGAACGAAGGGAGCCGATGGGAAATGAGCGATTCATCTATACAGGCAATAGGATGAAGTCGCGTGTGGAAGCTATAGGGACATTTAGGCTTGTTCTTGATAGTGGACATGTAATAATGCTAGAAAAGACTTTTTATATTCCAGGTTTCGCTAGGAACCTGATAAGTGTGTCTAGACTTGTACCATTTGGTTATTCGTTTGTGTTTGGAGATTTGTGTGTGAAAGTATTATATAAATCTCGTATGATTGGTACTTGTGTGATAGATAATGGTCTTTATAAGCTTGCATTAAAATCTGATTTTCAAACTGCTTTGAATGTTGGATTGAAAAGATGTATTGTGAATGATAATTCGTCTATGTTATGGCATCGGAGATTAGGTCATATCTCCATTAAGCGAATTGAACGATTAGTTAAAGAAGGTGTACTTGGTAACCTTGACTTTAGTGATTTTGACACATGTGTAGATTGCATTAAGGGTAAGCAAACTAACATGTCGAAGAAAGGTGCTAGACGAAGTTCTGAGTTATTAGAAATAATTCATACAGATATTTGTTGTCCTGATATGGATGCTCAAGGTCAAAAATATTTCATTACCTTTATCGATGATTACTCACGTTATATGTATCTCTATATGCTTAGTCATAAGCATGAAGCTTTAGATGCCTTTAAGGTTTTTAAGGCCGAGGTAGAGAAACAATGTGGAAAACTCATAAAGATAGTGAGATCAGATAGAGGAGGTGAATATTATGGTAGATATACAGAAGACGGACAAGCACCAGGTCCATTTGCTAAGTTCCTAGAGGAAAATGGCATTGTTGCTCAGTACACTATGCCTGGTTCTCCAGACCAAAATGGCATAGCTGAACGGAGGAATAGGATTTTATTGGATATGGTGCGTAGCATGATGGGAAGTACTAAACTTCCTAAGTTTCTTTGGGTAGATGCTCTTAAGACAGCCGCGTACATATTAAATCGAGTTCCAACCAAGGCAGTTATCAAAACGCCTTTTGAATTGTTTAAAGGTTGGAAACCGAGTTTGAATCATGTGCGTGTTTGGGGCTGTCCTACGGAAATAAGAGTATACAACCCTCATGAAAAGAAGCTTGATCCAAGGACTATTAGCGGATACTTTATTGGATATGCTGAAAAGTCCAAGGGTTATAGGTTTTATTGTCCAAATAATTCAACTAGAATAGTGGAATCCAGAAATGCCAAGTTTCTGGAACTTGATACCTCAATTTCGACTGGTTCGGACGGACCGTCCGAAATCGAAACGGACCGTTCGAGAATCACTGATTTACCTTTGGATGAAATTCCGTCTGGTTGGGACGGGCCGCCCCAGACTGAAACGGACCGTCCGAGGGAAGTTCAAGGTGAAATTAGAGATGATTCTCAAATGAGTAAGGATCAAGTTGAACCTGGGAGTTTAACATTGAGGAGATCCAATAGAGAAAAGAGGTCGGCTATTCCTAGAGATTATTATGTCTACTCTACTGAAGAACTTGAGAACATAGATAATGATCCCATCTCATTTTCAGATGCAATGAAAAGTGATAAGTCTGTTATGTGGTCTAATGCCATGGTAGAAGAAATGAATTCAATGGCGCATAATGAAGTCTGGGACTTAGTACCTTTACCAGAAGATTATAGACCTATTGGTTGTAAATGGATTTACAAAACCAAAAGGGATTCATCTGGTAATATTGAAAGGTACAAAGCCAGGCTGGTCGCTAAAGGATTTACTCAGAAAGAAGGAATTGATTACACGGAGACCTTTTCTCCTGTATCGAGAAAAGATTCACTTCGAGTGATTTTGGCATTAGTAGCTCATTTTGATTTTGAGTTACACCAAATGGACGTAAAAACAGCCTTTTTGAACGGTAACTTAGAGGAGCAGGTGTATATGAAACAACCTGAAGGTTTCTTTTCTAAAGGAAGGGAAAAGTTAGTGTGCAAATTAAAGAAATCAATATATGGTTTGAAACAAGCCTCACGACAATGGTATTTAAAATTCCATGAAGTAATTTCTTCATATGGTTTTGAAGAAAACATCAAGGATCAATGTATATACCAGAAGGTCAGTGGGAGCCGTATTTGTTTCTTGGTGCTATATGTAGATGATATTCTTTTAGCAACTAACAATAAAGGATTTTTGCGAGAAGTGAAACAGTTTCTCTCTCAGAAATTTGATATGAAAGATATGGGTGAAGCCTCATATGTTATAGGCATCAAGATTCATAGAGACAGAGGTAAAGGAATTCTCGGTTTGTCTCAAGAAGCCTATATCAATAAAATTTCTGAAAGGTTTAATGTGTTAAATTGTTCACAAATCGCTGCGCCTATTCAGAAAGGAGATCAACTTAATAGGAGTCAGTGTCCGAAGACTCAATTGGAAATAGACCTAATGAAAAATATTGAGTATGCTTCGGCAGTCGGAAGCATGATGTATGCTCAGGTTTGTACTCGACCTGATATTGCTTTTGCCGTTGGGATATTAGGTCGTTTCCAAAGTAATCCAGGGATAGACCACTGGAGGGCTGCAAAGAAGGTGTTGAAATATCTTCAAGGAACGAGAGATTATATGCTTATGTACCGACGCTCTGATAAGTTGGAAGTGTATGGTTATTCTGATGCTGATTATGCTGGCTGTGTTGATTCTCGAAAATCAACAACAGGATTCATCTTTATGATGGCTGGCGGTGCAGTATAATGGAAGAGTACCAAGCAAACACTTGTTGCAACTTCTACGATGGAAGCAGAGTTTATCGTGTGTTTTGAGGCGTCTTCCCATGGTGTTTGGCTGAGGAGTTTTATTGAGCAGCTTAGAATAGTGGATTCGATTTCTAAGCCTTTGATGATTATGTGTGATAATGCTGTCGCGGTCTTTCTGTCAAAGAATAATAAGATAAGTGGTCAATCGAAACATATTGACATAAAGTATTTTTCTTTGAGAGAGCGGATTGAGAAAAGAATAGTGGTTGTTGAGCATATTCACACAGAGGAAATGCTAGCTGATCCTTTAACTAAAGGCATGCCACCAAAGAAGTTCAAGGATCATGTAGCAAATATGGGACTTGGTACCATAATGTAATTGCAATGTGTCATAATGTATGATATTTATGAAACTCTTCAATAAAGTTTATGTTATTCTTGTATAATTGCGCGCATATGATTTAATTATATTGATTAATCATTAAGGTTAAGAATGACATTGATAAAGATTGACTTGGAATAAGCATTGGGTTTATTCATACAGGAATTCAAATCGCTTAAAGGGATGAAGTATTAGTTATATGGGTGTGTTTGGATGAGCATGGAATAAGGAATAAGAATAAGAAATTTCGGTATGCGTGCTTATTCTTATTCTTGTGCAACCCAAACAATATAAGAATAAGGAATTTGGACCCTTATTCCTATACTAACAAAACCATGGTATAAGAATAAGGAATTTGGATAAGCACGTATACCGAAATTCCTTATTCTTATTCCTTATTCCATACTCATCCAAACACACCCATAGCATATTGTGATTGTAGAAAGTAATATTCGCATTTACTAGTAGTTCAAAGCACTAGTAACGATAATGAAGACTTACTGCTACAGTTCGTATGTTATGTTCCTAATATCAAACATAAGGAAAACATAAGGTATTAATCTTAAATGATATGCAAAGGATGCAAGTTCAAGTGGGAGAATGTAATGTTCTGTCCGCAGAACTGAATATGGGGCGGACCGTCTCATGATAGAACGGGTCGTTCTGTCATGAGAGGCAGATCCGTTCCAGATCTGTAGTCAGTTCTGGACTGGGACGGACCGCCCCATAATGGAACGGACCGTTCCAATCGAAACAGTGTGTCTGGACAGAACGTTGTGAACTTCACACCCTTTGATGAAACATTGCAATTTGCATCTTCTGAGCGTTTTTGGACCCTCTATTTATATTTTCTATGATGGGAGAGATTAGGACAGAGGTCTCTTTCAGTTCTAACACATATTTTAGACAAGAAAGTAAGAGAATAAAGGATTTTCAGAGGGAACGAGTCAAGGCCGACCAACCCCTGAAAACACCATCAGTTGGGGTTCGACACATCGGCTTTGTAGTGCTTCTCTCACTGCAGGGAAGGAGTTCAGGACAAGGCAAGGCGCATGAAAGGCTTGGTTGTGTGCTGTTGCTTTCCACTTCAAATTTCATCTGATTTACCACTATGGCAGGAGGTAAACGATCTCAATTCATGTTAATTCCATGTACTTGAATTGTGCTGTCACTTACATTCTATATATACTCAAATGCGTTCAAAAACCATATCATCGCGAATCAGTCTTGAAGAGGGATCCGTTAGGGACAAAGTTAGAAATTTTTTTATTGAACCGGATCGGTTCATGATCCTTTCTAATTTTTTCATATATTTTTTTCCGGTACGTGACTCCTTCACTTGCCATCACATCTATATATAATAAACTGAACATTTGTACTTACTAAACTGAATATTTGTATTTACTAAACTAAATATTTTATACTTAATAAAATGAACATCTTTGTTTATAACATTTATATTTTTGTTGCAGCTAACTGAACATTTATATTCAATTAACAGAAAATTTGTACTTACCCAAATGAACAAAAATAAGTGCGTTGGATGAGGAGATCATCAAGCGCTTGCTGAGGGGAGCGCCTCAGCGATGACGCGCGATGGCGATAACAATTACCGTATAAATATACTATAATAATATAAATATATTTTTATCTGTTTGAACACTCAAAATGCAATTTAGAATTTAATTATCGCAAAAAAAGTCATAATAAATACCTATAGTTATCCTATCACATTCCTCCCAATCAAACTCTTATAAGCACAAAAATACAAGAGGAAATGCTCACAGACTCGCTGACTTATATTTCTTTCTTTCTTTTTTACTGGACTGAACAAACAAGAGCTCTATCACTGGGCCAAAAATGGATTTGTGAACAATTGAGCAACAAAAATATTTAACTAGATATACGAGTGGATGACGTTAACCGGTTCCATCCACCGGTTCGATCGGTCAGACCGATTGAACCATCGATTTGAGAGCTTTAACGGTTTGATGTCTTGTCCGATTTCAAAGCATTATTGAAGTATAATCGATACCTGATAGACTCGGAGAGAACATGAGCATTTTCTTTTTAAGCTTGGCTCTGTTTGGATAGTGTAGGAATAAGAGGAATAAGAGAAGAAGTGAAAAGAAGTATTGTGAAGTGTGTAATTTTGCGAAGAATTTAGATTGTTTATAATAAATTTATTCTCTTATTCCCACACTTCATCCGAACGGAGCCAAAAAAAAAACCTTAGGCAAAGAGAAGGAACATTAAATGTTGCTTTGTTGCTCAAAGTTTGCCTTTGCTTTAATAAGTTAAGAGTGTTTTTTGAAAAAAAAAATATTAGCGTTATTTTACCATCATCATCATTATTTTTTGCAGATCAGAGCCGTCTCGTAGATGTTATTCTAAGTTTCTAACAAGTTCATAAGTTAAGAGTGTTTTTTGAAAAAAAAATGTATATATTAGCGTTATTTTACCATCATCATCATTATTTTTTGCAGATCAGAGCCGTCTCATAGATGTTATTCTAACAGTCTGTTTGTTTTCAGAAAACGGAAGGAAAATCGCCGAAGGAAAGGAAAATCCTAAAATTACCTCGTTTGGATTCACGATCTGCAAAAGAAAAAAATTTAACCGACGGAAACATATTTCCATCGCGATTTTTCCTTTCTATACTAAAATCTTACACCCCAAATCGGGGTGTAACAGACGGCAAGAAAATCTCAATCTTTTCGTCAGACAAGGATGTCCTCGCGAGTGATGCAAAACTTTTCAGCGTTTTCTTCATTATGGACTGAAACTTAGCGCGAATTCTTGTAAAAAAAACCTCGGCGCTAATTCTCTCCGTGCAAGAAACAGATGGATTGTGTCCTATTTAAGGACCGTATCTGACTCCCTCCTCTTCACGAGGGTTTTGCTTTGCTTTAATTCCAGGTTTCTTCACTAAATATGTTTTTATTTCTTTCTTTTTACTCAATTTTTGACCTTTGATTTTGGCATCACAGAGTTAAATTTTATCGATTCCTGCTTCTCTGCAGTGTTCGTTTCCTTTAGTTTTTCCCAATCGGATTTAAATGCAAAATTAATGTGTGTTTCTGTTCCTTTGTTCAACGCTATTGTCCAGGAATGAAAAATCGTAAAGATATAATCTGAGCATCAATTGGTTATGGGAAATTGGTGTGATGATACGGGTAAATTTGAGACGGTAAGATCCTCCTTAGACATCGATGTGGATTCAGACATAGTGATTCCTAATTTACTGTTTGTTTTAATGAGGACAGTTGAAATATGTAATAAGCTGAAGTTTGAGGGCATGTTTGCAAAAACCAAGTATTTTATTGGAAAGATATTGCTGATCCAAATTGTTTAATATTCATGTCATATGGTACTATAAAGGAACAATCAGCCCAGCAGAATTTGCGATAGATTCATGTACTGGCATTATTCTGATACATCATGTATCTTTACCAGTAGCTAGTTTCTTTACTCCAAAAGGTCTTTTTTGTAAAGCTGCAGCTGTAACTACTTTCTGTTTTACATCATGTACTCATATTTTAGTTGAATTTAAAAGTTTTTAAATTTAATTTGTGTGATCAGTTTGAGATTGTTCTGCATTTTTTTTTATATTTAAAGCATCAGCTTCCATCCTAATTGGTATTGCTCTTAGATGTACCACTGGTGCACTGGTACGTGGGTATGGAACAAAGATAAAAGGGTGGGGACTAATTGGTGTTGTTTTTCTTTAAATCCTTATGAATTGGACATAACGTATTGAAATAATTTCTACATAGCGAAATGAATTGGACATAACAAAAATGTACTACTGGTGCACTGGTACCACTGGTGCTCTGGTTGTGTGTTACGTAAAGGACTAACTTTGTGATAATGTCTATTTTCCAAGGTCATAACAAAATGATATAATGTTACACCTAGCGTGTTGATAAGAAATTTCATTTAAATAATGTCTATTCAAAATTTGTGTGTCAAGAAATTCCATTTAATTACAGTAGTTGAGGTACAAAGGATTCTAAGGTTATAATGGTCATTTGCTAATAAAAAAATCATATTTTACCTCTTTTAATTAGATTACCCAAACGAAAGAAAAAATGGGAAGGAAATTTTTTTGCTTCCTTTAATTAATAATCCAAACAAATAAAAATAAATAATTTTCCATTCCATCATATTTCCATTCCCTTATTTTTTATATTTTTCCTTCTTTTTCATTTCTTTCCCAAAAACCAAACACAGTGTAAGTTTTTAACAAGTTCCCGACTTGCCAATACAAAAACGAGTCCGATTTCGACGAGTCAAAACTGCTAATTGACTATTTTACCCTTTCAATAAAATAATATATAACTATTTTTGACGGGACAAACTTTTGTTATGGCATCTGAGCCGTCTGATTTATAACAAGTGTACGGGCAAGTGTAGAATACTGCAATTTCATTATCTATTTATCTCTTTCTCAAAAGCGAGTGGAGTGGGAGAGAGAGAGAGAGTAAACAAAAATGGCATCTTCTCCCATTAAAATCTCTCACCGATTCCCCCAGTCGTTCCTCTTCTCCTCCTCCAACTCAACCAACCGAACCACAACCAATGCAGCTCCTAATATTTATCCAGGAGCTGTAAGGTTGAAGCCGGTTTGCTCAGCTGCAGCTTCGGCTTCAGGTCCAGCTGAGCCAGCTAAGGTGAAACCGGCTACTACTCGGCCTAAGAAACCTGTCTACTCAAGTTAGTAGTTAACAACTTCTTTATTATTATGATTGTGTTTCTTTCCAATTGGGGTATTTTAATAAACGATTATTCGTGTGTTTGACTATACCTGTACGTGACCATTGTTAGGATAAAAGATTTACGTTTATTTCACACTTGTTCAACTGTACTGCTAGGCTTGTCAATCCATACAACTTGTACCGATTGATATTTATGTTTATGTTAACATCACATCGGTTTGCAAAAGCAAAAATGCAATGTTGTTTGAAAATTGAAGACAGCATTAATTACTTCTTACTTTGCAGATAATTTTATAAAAGAAAACTTAGTTGTTAGACGATAGTCAATTTAAAGAGAAATTTCCCTTCAAAAGATGAAAATTTGTGAACACTTTTTTTTTTTGGCTATTTTGTAGTGAAAAAGGGGCAGATTGTGCGTGTGGACAAAGAGAAGTACTTGAATAGCATCAATGTGAGTTGTGTGTTTCTGTGTGCATATATGCTGCATTTTCTCCTTACTTATAAGTTGTACTGGAAATTACCTACTGGTTTAGCAGTTTAATGTTTACTGGTGCAAACTGCAAAGGATAACTAACCATCTGAGGTTGGTAAAGTGCTGTTCAGCTTCAGTACCGCATATCAACATATCAGATGATACTGGACCGGTATTCCATTTATGCCAGCTTGATTCTAAACTGTACAAGTGTTTCTTAATTTCAGTATTTGTCAGTTGATCATCCACCTTACTATAAAGGACTAGACTACATATATGAAGATCGTGGTGAGGTAATATAGGTTAATTTCCCTTTATGTTGGTGTTGTTTTTTTTTGTTGTATTTTCAAATTTTATATCATCCTTAGTGCTAAATTCAGCTAAATTTAATAAATGAAGGCTGAACTTGGAATCGAAGTCTATTTCTAGTCGTCCTTTTTTTTTCCCCTTAAGAGAACTTGGTCCTTTCATGTGAAATTGAAAAGTGAGGGATATAATTGAGATGAATGTGTACCCTTGAGTGTTAATTAGTTAAAAGTTGACCACGGATGAATGTCTTAGTCAGAGCTTACTGTGTGTTTCAAAATGAAGAGTCATGCCACCATCCAAACCCCTTTTCCCCCACAACAACACTAACAACAACAACAACTAAGCCTTTTGTCCCAAAACCCTTTTCCTCCCAAACATGGAATAATGTACACACATTGGGGTAGATTGTATGGCCTTCTGAGGAAATTAGCACTACTAATCAATACCAGCCTCATAATTTGTGTTATGTTCTTCTCTTTTATTATAGGTTTTGGACATCAGAAATTTTGAGACCGGTGAATGTGCTCTTGTATGTAACATTCTCCCTTTATTTGTTTGACAAAAGTTACATATAAAACATGCAATACCAGTACTGTTGTTACTTGCTTGGACCAGAGTCTTGTATGTTGTAATACCCATCCATTTGAGGCTCAATAATTGCCAAGTGTAGGGCAATGCTACTTTGCTAGACAATTAGTTTTGTATTGGGCTGATTTACAATTTGGGTGAACTGCTTCTGTCAGGCTGGTACCTGGTATTGTCCTGTAGCCCAACATTTTGATTGCTTGATAGTTTATTTTCTTTCCTTTTTATACTGTTTTGTTTGTAGTCTCCTCTTACACTCTCTGGCATACAAGTACTTGCATGTTCACTAAGATATCTAGTGTAATGAATTAATATAAGTGAAATTAAACTCGACAGATAGCTTGGGTTGGTATTCCAACCCCACCAGCTTGGCTACCTACTGATATGCTTATCAAGGTATGTTATTGTTGCTTTATTCTGATTTGAAGCAGTATATGTTATTTGCAATTACCATACTTTGTGTTATGACTTGTGAACAGAAATAAAGAAAGAAAGAAAGATTTTCTTTAGCTTCTTTTTTAAATTCTATTCATTCATTGCTTATCTTGTAGTCGGAGAAGCTTGATTATGAGAGGATATGATATAAAATACGATACTGGAGTCAGAGCAGCTTGATTATGAAAGGATATGATATTGAATACGATACTGGAACCATCTTTGGTTATGTAAATGGCTATATGCTTAACACAGCTTAAAAAATCTGATCAATTAATTTTTGTCCTGTTTTGGTGCACATATTTTTTTTTTCGTATTTTTGTACAAGTTATCTTTGAAAGCATGCATATATGTAATTTAATTTTAGTTTCTATTCGTGGGAACTATGTAATTTCATTTTTCTTAGCAATTTCTAAATTAGATAAAAAGAGGCAATTAGGTGCCAGTAGTAATTTCATAAAACAGGCTGGGTATTGCTTTTGAGTTCACCCATCTTGTTATATAACACCAGAAAACGTCAAGCGCAACCGGCGTGGCTTTCAGAATAGAAGACACAAAACTGCCAACGTGGCAGATACTTGAGTGCCAGTAGGGGCTCAGCTGTCTAACCTATCCGTAAATTAATTCTACTACAACTTTTCAACATATGTCGAGCATTTTGGACCATTTCCTATGAACAGTTTGCTGTGTAGAACAGTTTAAGTCTTTGGTTGGTTTAAATACACGCATGACTCCAGGAAATTGTTGTGCACTTTGATCAACAATATAGAAGAAAGAATAGAGAGTGAAGAAAGTATCTTGACATGACTAGTTTTACTATAAGGTCATGCTTTTTGTAGATGTAGCCTATTTTTTTTTTCTTTAGTTAACGTACTTAATTACTTTTATTGTTTTGCTAATGTAATTATACCAGGGTCACTCCATTAGTTTCTGGAAAGTAATCTGATTAGCACAAATTTATACCTAAAAACAAGAATTTAATAACCAATTCGTGACAAGGAATAGACGTTCAAGTGACCCTTCAGGACGACATCAACAGCAGGGGAATATATCAATACAGTTTCAGGAAATACCTAGTAACCAATCAAATTATTTGCTTACTTTTCTTGTCTTTGTTGTTGTTCTTATTTTTTTTTTTTTAATAACTTCTTGTTGTTCTCATGTCAACTGCAGAGCAGAGTGCAGTCAAAGTTCTTGTCTGAAACATGAAGCAAAAAGCCAAATGTAATTCCATCATTATTCGTTGTTACCTACATTATAAATTGGTCATAACAGAAGGTCTTGTGATTTATAATTCGCATTGACATTCACATGGAGTTACAAAACAAACAAAAAAAAAGTAAGCACAATAAACCTTCACTAATGCAAGGATAAGGAAAAGTGCTTTCATTATCTAAACAATCCACACCCTCCACCACCCAATCGACAAAAAAAAAAAGAAATGCAATTACATCAAGCCAGTTAACTGCAATTTGTCAGCAAGATTGTACATAACTAAATCCTTCCACATTGGTCCAAATAGATGCTCTCCACCTATGGCAAATGTGAGGGCCCATGCTGTCAGAAGCACAGCAAAGATAACGAAGCCGATGCTTGACCACACCACATCTGCATTACACATGCAACTATAAAACTGAGACTGGTATAATGCAGCATGAAAAGGCTACTACGAGAAAATGAGTATGTAAAGTGAACTTTTTTCAGTAATGTCATTATCCAGTTGAGATCTAATAATCCAAATAAACCCTAAAAAAACATCAGCTGATGTCAATTCATCCAAATTAGCCCCCTTTTCCAGAAGCAAAGCAAACTTTCTAAAGCCTGTAAGTAACCATATGATTTCGTTGTTGATTGATGACGTGTTTGTCACATTCAACTTATTTTTCAACTTAAACATGCATCTTAAAATTATGGGATAAGGAAGATGGGTGAAATACTTATAAGTTATGATTACTTTCTGCATATCATACAATTCTCTGATTAATCTTTACTTTGCCAGATTAACCTCTTAGCCATGCATACCAGCTAAAAATTGAAACCAATTAAGCATCAACCATATCTCGTTTGTACTATACCTCATTCATTACTAACTAAACATTTTTTTTCCTCAGTTTATCACAATCGACATGGCATTATAACATATAGTAAGAGCATTTTATTAGAACAGCTGCATTTTATTAAATTATGGTTGTCAACAATTTCAACCATCTCTTAGCCCCTTGTAATATATGCTTGGTTAAGGCAAACCTCAGCAGTGGTTAATTAATGCAAATATGGTTAAGGTAATTCATTCTTGCACAATTTTCACATTTACTACAATAATTGTTTATGATAAAAGTTGAATACAAATCGCTTAAATAGATGCTACTGGAAAGCAAAAGAGGGCAAGGGATATAAAGTTGTAGATATGTTCTTTATAGTTTAGATAAGTTTTTACAAAATCTAAATGCAATTTATATAGCTGTTAATTATGCAAACTGAATTGTTAGATTCTCAAACCGCTTGATGGATGACCAATCAATTTGCAAATGCACCGAATTTAAAACACAATCTATCTTAAGCTATCCCGAAAAGAATGAGAATGCATACAACAAAAAGACCATTTTCTCATTCAAGCAAAATTTCAGTTAGGTGAACTACTTAAATGTACTGACTCAAAGTATGCAACTTAGGTCCATCTTAAAGTGACATGTAGCAGTATTAGTTGTAAAAAACCAAATGGGATAAAAGTTAGAAACCAAGACTTACAGGAACGAATCCGATTGAAGTGAGGCGAAGAAGAAGGCGATGCCTTGGAGACCAGAACAGGCCAGAAATAGAAACAATTCACAGCCCAGAGGAGGGGCAGAAATGCGAAACCCCAGAAAAAGAATCTCCTCGCAGAAGTCTCTGCCTCTTCCCACGACACGCCCAACGGACCGTCCACGCTCGGCCACGTCACTGCTCCGCGAGATCGGACGGCGGACGGCCGGAGGCGCGCCCCGGATTCCACGTCGGCTGTCGGTTGGTCGTCTCGACCCTCCATTTTCGAAGGCTTTCTTTTTTTGTTTTTTTTTATTGGGACCTGACTTCACAGGAGAAATTGATATACTGACAACTTTACATATTTACCTTCACAAGCGCTAAATTTACGTTCGTTGAAACGTTGCAAACGTAATTTGATTGTGTACCCATGAAAAGTTCCGTAATTTTCAGGGGTAGGTAAAACTTCCGAGTTACTCGGTCGACCAATATGTGACTGAATACATTAAAATTGATAGAAAAAAAAAATTTGCATTATGCAAGAAAGTTTCGAGAGACATGATCCCATTTTTACTAGACTACTAATTTCACTCAAGAAGTAGAAGAAAAACTATTGAACTTTGTATTAACTAGGGGTAGCCCAATCGTAATATTCCATTTAATATACAAAAAAACAGCTTGGACCTGGCCCTCTTAGGCCCCTGTGCCGGCTCCACCCCTGGTAATTTTAGTTTTGTTAATCAAGAACAACAACAAGCTATTTTTTGTTTGGAATTGCATGGACTAACTTGTTCTTAGTTTAAGCTTATTTCTTGTTCCAACAAAATGTTAGAACTAAAACAATTATTTCATACACTTCCGAACATCCCAATTAAAGTAGTTCATGTCTAATCTATAGAAAAAAATTATCTCCTCTTATGCCATGCATCTAAGCCCTTCAATTTTCATTGATCAATCTAAAATCATGCCAGAAGTTATTGTTGGCAAGTTTTTTTTTACAAAAAAATTATGCCAAATTTATATGGCGACTTTCTATGACAGAAATTGTTAATATTGAAGTTACAAAATTTTGTCTAGAAATTTTGACAAGTTTTTTATATAGATTTTTTTATATTTTACATTAAAAATTTTGACAAATTTGACAAAATAGATTGGATTATTCTTCAATCTAAAAAATTCATAGCTAGCGAACAAAATATCCTATGATTACTTAAATGTCTCTCGTGCATCTCCATTGTAAGATTAATTATGTCAGTTTAATTTACAAGTAGATTTGAATGAATTTTCAAGGGGCTGCTTTGCTCCTCTTTTTGTCACTTTTTCATGGTATCGAGTGGTCCACAAAAGTGAACAAAATCTCAAGCAGAATCTTAAGCATTTTTTAAAAGTATCTTAGGATTATGTGGTAATTTATATTTGACAAAGTATTTTTAAAAATAAAAGGAAGAAGTTATAATCATTTAACCTTTTGTTTAAAATCAAATATGATGGATTGATGGAATAATGGAGATAATCTAAACTGTTTGTTATGAATCTTAAACTTTATTTAAAATATCCTATGATTATGAATTAGATTTCATAAATCAAACTTTCTAATCGTTTCAGCAGGATCGTCTCTATAGAATATTTAGGAAGGTTATGGACGCATATAATAAGTTAAAAACAGAGGGAAAAGGCAAAAAGGAAAAACCTGGGGTCGGAAAGTAAAAAAAAAAAACAAAAGCTCTCAAAAAGGCGATGCGGTGAGCGTGGATCGAACACGCGACCTTCAGATCTTCAGTCTGACGCTCTCCCAACTGAGCTATCCCCGCTTTTTTGCTCTGACTGTAGAAGTCTATGATATTTAGATAATTGAGCCGATTTCTCCGGTTCAAAATTTACTAATTTAGTAGCAACAAAAACAAGTGATGTTAGACAAAATGCGGATTTTATTGCTTATTCAATTTGTTCAGCCTATCCTCGTGAAGTGCAACTGCTGTGGTATCGTGTAGCTTGAGGAGCTTTTGGAGTTGTTTGATTCGAAAAATGACACAAAGTAATAATAACATCATAACAATCCCAGATTTTGAGTTGTGACAACTCTAAATTTTAGTTTTGACAATTATCCTTCTAATTTTTCAAAAAAAATTTGAGTTCATATAGATTTAAAAAAAAAAACTCTCTCAACGTGTAATTCAACTGATAAAAATTATGCACAGCATTCATTGAAGCTATGATATAAATTTAGAAACACCGTGTTTTCAAGGTTGGGTGGGGAAATAATATACTATTCTTAAACTTTCTTTTGTTTTACAATAAGATACACAAAATTGAAATGATTTCCAAAAAAAAAAACCCTTGTAAGAAAAATAAAATTTACCGTATAAAATCTAATTAGGTATATACGTATACTATATATTATTATGTTTGCTTCTCTGTTTTTTTCTGTATATAGGCTCCGTTTGGATAGGTGTGGGAAGAAGGGAAGAAGGGAAGAAGTGAGAAGAAGTATTGGGAAGTGTGTAACTTTGTGAAGAATTTGGATTGTTTATAATAAATTTAGGCATTCTTCCTTCTTCCTTCTTCCTATATCCAAACGGTGCCATAAAGTATTTGTTTGCTTTAGAGTTGTTTTCAATGTCTGATTCAAACCGTACAATATGTTTCCTACATTGAAATCTCCTTAGAAACAAATTTGTACATATTTTTTTTAAAATCGCTATATATGGAGGGTGTTTTAGAATAAGAATTTTGTAAAATCTGGAAAAAATATTAAAAAAATGTAAAAATTTATTTCTAAAAAAATTTCAAGATGAAAAACATATTGTACAGTTGAATTTCAAAATATTGAAAATAACTTAAAAGTATTGCTTGATCTATGGTTCAGGGTGTACCGTAGTTATTTTCTTTGATATATTATAGTTTACATATTCATAATAACTGATTTTTTGGAAATAAAAAAAGAATAATGACTACGTCGAAAAAATTAAAAAAATAGATTTGTTGATTTCGGACATTCAAAATCGGAGATTAGATTTTTTTTTTTTTTTTTTGCTAATGTCGGTCTTTGGAGTCTAATATTGTTGTCGAATTTCAAAGTCCGATATTACAGTAATAGTTTTAAAAATAATTATAGCCAATAATAAATATTAAATTTTTTTATTATTTCAAAAAAACATCATCCAATGTGATAGAAATAAAATAATAAGTACCTTTCCACAACCAGTGTAGTGGCAGACATGTTGCCTAATGTCGGTCTTTGGAATCTAATATTGTTGTCGAACTTGAAAGTCCGATATTACAGTAATAGCACAGCCGTTTTGGCTCGCAATAAAGCAGCGTTTTAAAAAAATTATAGCCAATAATAATATTAAAATTTTTTATTATTTCAAAAATATTTTTATCATTAATTAAGGACGTGGAATATCAAATTAGGCATTTAGGCCTATTCTAACTTCTAAGGCCCGTGAATAAACTACATTATAGACTTTAGTCTGCGGCCTAGATTTCTCCATTCTCTAACAAACGGAGATGATAAAATTCCCTTCCGTTTCCGTCCGTTCCCCTCCACACCAGTTTTCAGTCCAGTTCCTCACTCCCGCATTCCTACCCCGGCCGTGCAGTGCTCGACTCACCAGTAACTCCACTTGCATGTAAAATGGAATACCAGCAAAACCTCTACCACTACTACAGGCGCTTCCCTCCCTCCCGAGGTCGGGTCCCACCTGTCCGATGGGTCAAGCAGTGGTTCGTCTCCTCTCTCTCACTCTCCCACACTTCACACCTCCTCTTTTGCGCTCTTCGATCTATTGTTGAGTATAAACCACTTATTTTAAACGGCCTTGAGGTCGGATGTTTTGGTTCCGTAATCTTTTCATAGTTTAATTTTACCTAGAAATGATAAATATTTTGTGATATTGGTGCTGAAGGCACGAACATTTGAAATATCTATAATTCGTAGAAAGTTCTCACTGATGGATAACTTGGTTGTTTTGTTTTATTAAGTTCAGTTAATTTCCATGGGTCTGATCTATGTTAATCAAGGAATTTAATTTATGCTGTGGAAACTAGATATCCTCTCCATTTTTCTCAATAAAACCAATCAAGTATTTTTACATCATATGTTCTCTCAGCTCAGCTCTGAAAATTAAATCAGGGTTCCACTTTTTACCGGCCAACGTTTTGCACCTGTTACTGTTAGTTCCAGCAGGGAATATTTCGAGATTTTCTCTTAATTTTTATTTTTTTCCCCTAATCATAATGTTGATTGTGGATTCATGATCAAGTCACGAGGATGACCTGGCTAAAAAGGACATATTTGGCTGTAATTTAAAGGGGCTTGATTCCTATTTTCAATTTTTTTTGTTGGGTTTAGGGTGTCTGATAGGGCTCTCTTTTTATTTTCTTTTTCGTTTTTCCTTAAATCAAACTTAGTGATATGAAAATTGGTTGGTTATTATAGGATCCCACAAGAGCTTGCTGCAACTGGGGGGAAGTGTTCTCTTTTTCGATGGGTTAGAGGTACTGCACAAAGTTGTAAACTTCAAAGCTACCAGTTATACTTACTAGTATTGAAATTGTACTGCCTTTTTTTTTTTCCAAATTACATGATTATGAATGCTTTTTAGTTTTTGTGAGATTAACAGCGGAACCAAGAATAGTGTTAAACTGAGTTATGAATCCAGAACCATATCACTGGTAATTCCAAGTTTTGAATCCAGAACCTTCAAAACCATCAAGTACATCCCTTCTTTATTAATTTTGCATTTCATCACCACTGCTTCAACCCTAAGCTCAGTAGGATAATGGGCCGAAACAGTAATATTAATGATCCTGTCATGTGCCAAACATATTCCTTTTGTTAACACTGCTGTTGATATTTTAACTGCAAATAGATACATCTGATCCTTGAATAATTCCTATATTTTTAATGTTTTCTCTTCAATTTGAAGAGGATATGGTACAAACCCTGAAGGAGAAGGAGAATGCACGAGAATTGGAGGCTGCACCAAAACCAGAGCCAACTACAGAGGTTCTATTTCTGTGCAGCTATGACGGTTGCGGCAAGACTTTTACTGATGTAGCCACTCTCAGAAAGCACTCTAATATACATGGTGAGAGGCAACATGTCTGCCACTACACTGGTTGTGGAAAGGTACTTATTATTTTATTTCTATCACATTGGATGATGTTTTTTTGAAGAATATTTGGGCAATGGAGCATCTTTTATGGGCATAATTTGGTTTATGGCCAGAGTCCATAATCAAGAATTTGTGGTAATTCAGATCAATTATGAAGCTCATTCGACACTAGTTCTGGTTAAACTAGGGAACTAGTGCACAATAGGGGATGGAATGGCTTATTGTGAAGAACTTGAGCTTATTTTCAGCTTCATTGCAGAGTCAATGTTTTGCTGTCCTAATTGAATTTAAGCTTAACACTGCTGTTGTGGGCTTCAGTTTTTGTCAATTGCCGAAAAAAGTTGAGATTAAAATATTAACAGTGTTGTTGAGGGCTTCTAAGTTCGCAATAATAGAGCTCCTTGTCTCCAACTATTCTCGATTGAAGGAAATCACCCTTAGTGAAAGTATATAAGCTCATTTACACCTGACTAAGTTTGTTTAGGTTGAGGCTTAATTGGGGTAGCAGGGTTTAATTGAACCAGTTCAGGATAATTTGGGTTCAATTGAACTTTATTTAATCGATTGAGAATGTGTGAGGAACTGAGGATAAATTTGAGTTCAAGTGAACCTTATTAGAGGTCTTAGTTGGGTTAGAAAGAAGCATTATATGATAAATTAAACCTAATAGAGCTACTGCAAGGCAATTTTGAAATCCACATATTAGAAAAGTTTTGATTAACAATTGGATTTTACTTAACGCTTAATTGGAGTAGAGTTATGCTGGAGATGATTGGGTCCAAAGATCAACAAACACTGTGGTGGTGCATTTTATGTATTCTCAAAGGAACCATTCAGATTTACACAAGGCTATACAGTGATGCTATTAACCTTAAGGTTTACATTGGCACTAACTGCAGAATCGAGACTTCAGTTACAAGATTATAACATTCTGGTCAAGCTGGGAGTTTTGAAACTCATTAGAGGCTTGAATTAATAAAAGCTAACTTGAACTGAGATGTGTTCATTGAAACCTAATTTAAACAATACATTGTGGGTTAGCATGCATGACAATTCATATTTTCGACAGTTATACATTGGGGACCTTTGCAGTTTTCAGGATGCATGTGAACAAGGATAAATAATTACATATGTATATATCTCCTCAGTATTAGATAACATCTATTTCTATGTCTCTTTGCAGAAATTTGGAGATAGTTCCAAGTTGAAGAGGCATTTTCTTGTCCATACAGGAGAACGGGATTTTGTTTGCCCTTACGAGGGTTGTGGCAAGGTTCAAGTAACATCCTTAAAATTCTATAGATTCCTTGGAAAATGCACTTCTTCAGTTTCTTTTTCCTTGTTTAATTTTTCCATTTCTGTGGTTACTTGATGCCCATTATTGATTCAACATAAGGATTTACCAAATAAAAGCAAAAATGTATCCCAGCTGGTTGATGCAACTTACAAGCAGCTATTCCTTAATCATAGTCAGAATTTTTTTAATTTTCAAATAATGCAACAGGCCTTCGCATTGGATTTCAATCTGCGGGCCCACATGAAAACACACCTTGTAGAGTATTACCATGTTTGTCCCTACCCAGAGTGTGGAAAGAGGTATACTAATGAGTATAAGTTGACAATCCACATAAAAGCTCATCTTGAGAAGGTATTCAGAATTTTTTTTTTCTTTAATTGTATCTCTACATTAACAGTTCTTTTTTCTTTTCTTTTTTTTTCCTGGGATCTTATTCTGGAACAAAAGTGATGCTACAGCATGTACTCAAGTAACTGATGAGCTTTTGGAATTATTACTCTATTTTCCACTTTAATCATCCCTAGAGAAAATCACAATTTTTTTTAGGGGATTGTGTTGCATGCCACTTAAATCACAAACTTTAATGTGTACCCTAAGAAAATGCAAATATCCGTTATGTGTCCCTATACAAGATTATCACAACCCCTATTAAAGCAAGAGAAACATCCCAATTATTCGCAACCTTTCTAATTTCTACAGAATTTACTCGTACCAGCCTCCTAGTTAGTCCGAACCTCCATGAGTGGGGGAGTACGATGGTTGTGAGGACAATGGTCCTAGGAAATGCATCCATTGTTTGGTTAGAAGAATTTTCTGTGATTTTTCTACAAATTGATTCCTGTTAAAATTTTTGCAATCTTTATCTTGCACATCCAGGGCATTTCCATTGAAGCTGTAAAGCACACTCCACCAGCCGAGAAGCCACAGACCACACCAAGGACACCTGCATCATTGGTCTACAGTGGCCCTGCCACGCCGGCTCGTCCATATGGGTGCCCCTACAAGGGATGCGACAAAGCCTACATACACGAGTACAAGCTCAACCTTCATCTCAAAAGGGAGCACCCCAATCACATTAGTGAAGAGTTGGATAGCAATAATAATAAATTCAATGCAAATAATGGTAGTAGCAAGAAGTTTGCAACTCCCTCTCCAATTAATTCCTTAACAATGGGAGAAGGTAGTAGGAAGGAGAAAAACAGGCCAAATCTGCAAGCTCAGATGGTGGCTAAGGCAGTTGATGTAAATCAGAAGATATCAGAATTTGGATTGGGGCCCCGCACTAAGATAGGTGTGAAACAGGTTTGGATGGGAAAAGAGGTGTATGAAGAAGAGGAACAGGAAGAGGACAGTGAGGAGACTGAGGATGCAGAGGAAAAAGGAGGGAGAAACGGAGGCATTGGATGGGGATATTCTGTGGGTAGAAATGGAGATGATGAGGAGACCGAGGATGAAGATTGATTGATCTATGTCCTCGTACCATGGTTTCTTCAGCTAGAACTGAGCTTGAATAATTGAGTATGCATGGATGCGTTTGCTCTCAAATGTTGTGCTAGTATGGGGCATAATTACCTTACCTGGCATATTTGCATTTTGTAATGATGTTGAATTTATCTTTTGCCTTGAGAAGGTTCATTTCTGTACAGATAGCCTTGGCTTATATGCAACATTTTAAGGAGTTTCTTGGTAATTTCAGTAACTATAAATGCATGTCGTCACAGATACCACCCCGATCATCGACAATCTTTTTTAGACCTTTAGACGAATTGTATCAATATTTTTGTCTTCGACCTGACTGGTTTAGTTCTAAGTTCACATTCGATGACATACATAAGTGGTTGAAAAATACAGGATTTGATTATTGCATACATGCTTTAATTTCTTTCCTAGGTTGAGAAACTATCCACATTTTATTGTCGTCTCAGTTGAATAAATTTATAGATTTGATCCTCGTTGAGTCTATTTAATATTCATTTAGAATGTTTTATATGCTTAATTTTCGGACGTACTTATTTCGTCACTTTCGTGGTCAATGGTAATAGCCGTGGAGCTAGATATTTATTTCCTTCGGCTCCGTTTGTATGAGGTGTGGGAAGAAGGGAAGAAGGGAAAAAGTGGAAAAAAAGTATTGGGAAGTGTGTAATTTTGTGAAGAATTTGGATTGTTTATAATAAATTTCTTCCCTTCTTCCCACACGGTATCCAAACGGAGCCTTCGATTGATAAATTGCATTTTGCTAACAGAAATTGAAGAGCCCGTAATTTGTCCTTAACAATTACATGGCATGATTGATTGGCCACCAAAGTTGAGGGGACGTATTTGCATAATATTAGTCCAGTGATTTAGTCAGGAAATCTTGATCCGAGGTCTGAAAGTAATTTCTGGAGCGGTGCATCATTTGTATGCATGATTAACAGACAGCTACCTTCTTTTTTTTTAGCCGCTTGCAAACGGTCCCTCCTGGAAAATTTTACAATGCAACCACCTTCTATGACAGTATGTATATCATCAAATGGTTATTCCCGTAAAAAAGTGCAATTTGTACCAAACCGAACAAAAGTAGATGTTAGAAAAATAGCGCATGAAAGCGCCCGTGGCCTAATGGATAAGGAGCTTTAAATGCAACCACCTTCTAATCTGAGGATTGTGGGTTCGAGTCCCACCGGGCGTGAATATATTTTTTTTAATTACCTTTCTTTTAGTTACTTCTGCATTGTATCTGTTTGTTCATTGCAATTGTACATCCTCTTTTTTTCCTTTTTTTGGGGGGGCCGGGGGGGGGGGGATGGCATTAATGTGAATAATGTCTATAATTTTTTAATTCTAATTATTAAAGAAGGGGTTTGCAAATTGTGATCCTTCAAACTAGTATCCCAAGTCCCAACCAATATTCTTATAACAACAAAACACAGTCTCTAACATAAAAATTCCTAGCATCAACAAAGCGTCAAAGCACCGGAAGGCAAATAGCAACAAAATATAAACTCTAATTTTTCTCTCCATTCTATAGAATATTCTGTCAGCTGCATGGGACATGTATCCAATTCACCCACTTTTTCATGGTAATGAAATGTGAAAATTTCAGTACTGCAAGCCTGTTAGATCTAGGTTCGTCAGCTTAGAGGAAGAAAAAAAATACGCAAATTTTGATATGAACATGAAGTTCCAAAGCTAGGAAAGCTGATGTTTTCAATAGCCTACCGGCACACATACCAGCAAGATGGCCGAAATTCGGTATTTCCTGGTATTTTCTGAAATTTTCTGGTATTTTGTCTTACAATACCGGATACCGCAGTTTCGGTCACTATTACAATACACGGTATTGCTGTAATTTTCCGGTGACCAGTAAGGTATTGAAAACAGAGATAAAAGCAAAGGATTAAGTACGCAAGGAAAGAGGTCAGCTCATTGAACTGAGTATAGAAAAACCAATCGAAAAGAGGAGCAACAGATCTAGGATAAAAACAAGGCAAAATTAGATATAACCCCCTACAAACTTAACGAACTGGAAATAACCCCCTGTATATTTCAAAACTGGAAATGACCCCTACAATCTTTGAACTCAAGGAAATAAGTCGTTTTAATTAAACTTATTTTTTTATATATATAAAAATCGGTTTCAATATGGCGATTTTCTTTCTAAATTTGCAGGGGGGTCTCTCGAATATTTCAATATTCCAGTTCTCCGCGATATTATTTTCTTCTTACATTTCCACCATTTTTTTTACATTAGAAGACAGACAAAGGCCCAAAGCAAAAAAAAAAGAAACCTTTTCTTTAACCAATGAATATTTTTCTTCACAAGGTTTGTCACACAAATATCCAAAAAAAAAAAAAAGTAACAGACTATCTTGTTTATGCCATGGTATACCAAGGTTGATGTTTGAAAATTGGGAACCGTGTTATATAGCTAAACTATCGCAATTAATGCTCCGATATAATTAAATTAGAGATGATGTTCCTTTAGGAAATAGCTTCAATAGTCCTAGCTACAAATCAGTGAAATGTAGGGCAACAAAATTTTATCACATGACTTTAAAATCGTGAATTGCCCCTTACCTGCTGTAAGGGAGACGAAACAACTGGTGAACTGCATAGACAAATAAGAAGGGTATTTTGGTATGTTGTAAAAAAAAATTCTAATTAAGAAAATGTCAAATTTAAATAAAATGAGTTGCTTCCTGGAGTATGAAGATTGTAGGGGGTTATTTTCAATTTTGAAATTTGAAAGGAGTTATTTGCAATTGGTTAAGTTTGTAGGGGGTATATCCAATTTTGCAAAGTAGGAAGGAAAAAAGTGCAAAAAAAATTTGGACCATTTCTCGATTTGTGCGTGTCATCCTTGCGCAGGGGCCATGCTAATCTTCTCTGTATCGTTCCAATTTTATCGGATGTCTCCGAAGAGACAAGTCTAGCCTCTACAACATCTTATATAAAGAGCGGCGTGATGACTTACATCTTCGTAGTGGGACTAAAACAAATCTTTACTTGGGAACCGGACCACTAGATTAGTTTCTGGGCTTTGTGGACTAGATAAAAGGTCATTGTTGCTGCACCAATACTGGGCTATTTAAGGTCTATATAGTCCATGTTAGCCGAAAAATTTTAAAATAATATTAAATTAATATAATATATTAAAAATAATATCATTATAATAATATTTTTGTAAATAGTATCACAAGATCGGAATCTGGGATTCCAACCGCAATTACGGAATACCGAATTCTGATCTTAGCTAAGATCGGAATTCCAGATTCATATCTTAGCTAACTACTCATTTAAATATTATTTCTAATATTTAAAGCTTTAAATATTAGAAATAATATTTAAAAATAATATTTAATTTATTTATTTTATTAAATATAAATTTAACTTATTTAATTAAATATAAATTTAATTTATTTAATTAAATATAAAATTAATTTATTTATTTAATTAAATATATATTTAATTAATTTATTTAATACATATAAAAATCATTTTGTGACTATTACAATTTAGTTCGAGGCAAATTAGAGACGCATTTGAATCATCTTTCAACTTTCGAGTCATTGTGAGAGAAATAGAAGGCGTGCATGCCTTTGGAGGACATCGAAACTTCATGAAATAAAAGATATTTGAGTAAGGACATGAGAAAAAGTGAGACAAAGAGGAATAAATAATGATAAACGGGTGGGTTGAACTATACACGGGTTTACTAGTACAAAATTCATAACCCAACTCGAAATAACGGGTTTGTCAAAATTAGAACCCGTACCCAACCCAGCATCATGCTAACCCGGTAAAAAACGGTTCGGGTCGGGTGGGTTAAACGGATTGAACAAATTCACGGTTTTTTGTACACCCCTACATGCGTGAGAAGGGTCGGAGACTTCACGCATGATAATCTAACAACTGAAGTTATTGCCAACTGTATCAAAAATGCAGTAAAGAGAGATGTCGGTATTTCCTTACCGGGCAGTAAACATTTATCATTATTTATTCCTCTTTGTCTCACTTTTTCTCATGTTCTTACTCAAATATCTCTTATTTCATGAAGTTCCGATGTCCTCCATAGGCATGCATGTCCTCTATTCCTCTCACAATGACTCGAAAGTTGAAAGATGATTCAAATGCGTCTCTAATTTGCCTCGAACTAAATTGTAATAGCCACAAAATGATTTTTATATGTATTCAATAAATTAATTAAATATTATTTCTAATATTTAAATGAGTAGTTAGCTAAAATCGGAATTCCGGATTCCGATCTTAGCTAAGATAGGAATCCGAAATTCCGATCTTAGCTAAGATCAGAATCCGAAATTCCGTAATTGCAGTCAGAATCCCATATTCCGATCTTGTGATACTATTTAAAAGAATATTATTATATTGATATTATTTTTAATATATTATATTAATTTAATATTATTTTTAAATTTTTCGGCCATGTTAGTAAATGACAGTTCATTAAGAAAACCAACTATCTTTTTTCTTTCAAGAGCTACTGTACAAAAATAAGTGATCAATATAAAAAATAATAATTTCATATGAATTAAAATTATAAATAATTTGATAAATAACTTAGTTTAAATGTATATTGGTAATATTTTGTTGCGCATACTAGACTATCAATTTATGTGCAAGTTATTTCATATGTATACTATGAAATTTAAAAATTTTGGCAACAATTTCATCTCATTAGTCAGGACATGAAGGAGACAGTTAAGGACCTTTTTCTTTCTATATCACAGCTCAACTTAATGAATTGTACTATATAATGTACGTGTAACCTAGACACGGTATTACCAATTAGTATATGTTTAAGACTTTAAGTGCATATGAGAGAGGTTGTTTATCTACCAATTAGTATATTACCGATTAATATACCAAGTAGTATATTACCAATTAATATACCAATTAGTATATTACCAATTAATTTGACATTAATTATTACGATGATTATCAAAAGAAATACTGGTTAATATTATTATTCGCATTGTCAATTTAAGCATGCATATTATTCTTTTCTTGTCTATTATATATATAACCCATATTTGGTTTATTTTTTCCCCCCTAATCTCGAAAGTACTAATTGTCAATGCTAAACGCTGTATTTCTTTCGTTTTTCAGTACTAAATTTTGTCAAGAGAGCTATTTTTCTGTTAAAATTTATTCTATCAAATTTTTTGTGGCAGCATATTTGTTTACACTAAACTTTATGCCTTTAATTACTTATCTTATTAATATATATGATGTAAATTTAAGTCTCCGAACAAAATATAACGTCCAATACAATCATAGAAATTTTAACTTTTCATTGTTTTATCGATATATTTTAACAAATTTAGTCATTTCCTATTATTTTCCTTCCTTTATTAAGAAAAAAAAAATAAACAATAACCGCAATTGGTCTCTGTTTGCATCAAACTATGCATATATATAAAGAACATGGTACCGGTTAATAAATAATGCATTCAGGCCTTAAAATGGAATTCCAGCGGATAGATGATTAGATCCTTATATCAAAGCTTTGTATATCCTTCAATCTCTACACTGGCGTGGTGGTGCACAATTGGTGATCTTAATCCGATGGTATGTGGGATTACACAAATCTTTGATACATAACTTTAATTTTTGCCTAAGGATTTTATTTCTCAAAAAAAAAAAAATACTTTTGTCGTTGTGTTGCTTGCGCATTGAAATGGCTTGTTCCTGTTGGATGGTGAACTCAAAATTTCCCGCAGAGATTTATGAAAATAGAACAAATAAAATAAAAGAGAGAAACTTTCGTCTTCCGCGCCCATGGCCTAATGGATAAGGCGCTTGACTTCTAATCAAGCGATTGTGGGTTCGAGTCCCACTGGGCGTGTCTTTTCATTTAGTTTTTTTTTTTTTCCTTCTTGGATATTTTCGTGTTTCTGTTTTAATAGTAGTGCGATATTTTTTTTTATTTAAATTTGCTTGCTTGAGTTTTAGGGTCTGCTCCAGGAACCAATATTTGAGGGAATGGAACGGGAGGTGGAGTAAAGAGTGACTGTTTACTTGCTCCAGCGGCAAAAACATGAGGGAATGGAAGGTGACAAAGAGTGCGTCAGTTCCATCAGATCCTTAATTTTGCTACCCTCCGATTTGGAGGGTACGAAGAGTAAGATCGAGTAATTTACATAAATGTCCTCCAAAAAGCAACGCCTAGTATAATGAGCAGGGTTAAAATGGTCAAGTTTATTTGATATTTAATTGATTAGCCGAGTACAGTTCTTTCCATCCTCTTCACTCGTATAAAGGCCCTGGAGCAAGTAAATCAAGAATTCCTTTTCCTTTCCATGACTTCATTTTCCTCTCCATATCTTTCTATTACGTTCCCTTCCTTTAATGTTGAAGTTCTGGAGCACAGCCTTAGTTTTAAAAGCGATACGCATCAGGAATCTCGTGATTTGTATATAGCATTCTATAATTGATCTTTTATATATAATTGTTGTCATTAGTTATTACTCACGTTAATGGAGTGGAGAAGCTTTTCTTTGGAATTGACAGAACAAAATACTTTCAAGATACGGAGTTCAGACTTCAATCAAGCCTCTGTACCACGTCGGGTTAAAGTTGGGTCAACTTTTAGCTCCAACGTTTTGACTAATCAGTATTATCAGTATTATAAATAAAGACCCGTGGGAGTCCAAAATCGTTTTGTTAATTTTAATCCGACACGGATTCAATTTTTCCACTTCAATTAGCTATCTCATCCATATTTTTGGTGCTCCTTATATGTGTACCATTGTGTGGTGGGTGAAATTAATTACGTTTTTTTCCCAAAATAGATCCATCACATCCTTCTTATGTTTGTAATTTCAAATACAAATTTTTTTCCTTACGTATCTATCTCTTTCTCCTCCCTCTTTGTCCATTGCCTCTCTCCATGTCTTCTCTCTCCTGTTGCGATGTACCTCTTGATCGTCCCTTTCTGTGTGGATTTTCATCTCTGGTGCTCTCTTTTTCGATCTCCATCTATGCAAACTGAGTCCCCTCCTATGGAAAATGAAGGCTTCCACACAGTTTTTTTCCCTTGCTATCCATGGCTTGATGCACGAATATCCCAATTAATTTCTTTTCGTCTTTCAATCTGGCCCTTTGTTCATATTTTAGATTAAAATATCAAAATAGTCTATATTACACATTTTTAAATGGAAAATTTATTCAATTTGTTTGTTTTTTTACAAAAATTTATGTTTATTTGTGTCTCTCAGACGATTGGTCTATTTCATTATTGTTTTCAAAAGATATTATTATCATTTGAAAGTTCATGTAAGATACTTTCTATTTTATATACAAAGCATTTGGGCCCATAAAGTGTTGATAATACTATTTAATTAAGGTAACCACATCTCTAATTGGTTAATTATTACAATCCCGTAGCTGAGAGTGTGTGTGTATATATATTTAGAACATATGGTGCATACTAATGTACGGAAGCTTTGGTGTATACTGATCCAAACTCTTGCATCTGTTTCAAAATGACCAATCAAAACTGTCCAATATGATCTCTCTATTATAATCTTCTTACCGACAAAATTTTATATTTTTTCGAAATTTTTAAGTATTTTTTTCAAATTTTAGAAAATCGCTAATCTAATTTTTTTTCTGAACCGTTCAAAAATAACAGTTTTTAAAAATCCGAAAAAATACTTAAAAATATAAAAAAAATGTAAAATTTGGTTGACAAGGAGATTTCAATAGGGATATTATATTGGACGGTTTGGATCGATCATTTCGAAGCAGATCCAAGAGTTTGGATCAGTGTGTACCAAAACTTCCGTACATTACTATGCACCATAGGTTTTTTTATATATATATGCATTTTGATTAATGTGTATAAATCTAAATATATGGAGGAATTTTCCATCGGAATTGCTTAGGACCATCCCAGAGATTATATCATCCCCATCATCCCCGATTTTCAGAAAGAGAAAACGCGTGAGCTCTCCTTCCGCGTACGCTGTCTCCCCTCTCCCGCGTGAACTAATCCCTTTCCCCTCTCACGTACACTGTCCCCCATCCTCCCTCTCACGTACGCTGCCCCCCCTCCCCCCTCATCTCTCTCACGGACGCTGTCCCCCCACACTCCCTCTTCCCCTCCTACACACTTCATAACTGTTGAAGTCAATATGATTAAATGTTGAAGGTAATATCCTAACTGTTGAAGTTAACTCTCTGGCCAAAAATTTCATAATTCGAAAATCAAACTACATGTCACGAACATCCTCTATGTACTGTTGAAGTTAATATGTTATATATGTAACTGCTGAAGTTAATATATAAAATTGTTGAAGTTAATATATATAACTGTTGAAGTTATATGCATAATTGTTAAAATTATATATGTAGTTGTTGAAGTTATATATGTAACTGTTGAAGTTACTATATATAACTGTTGAAGTTAATATATATAACTGTTGAAGTTATATATGTAGCTATTGAAGTTATATATGTAACTGTTGTATAATATGTTATATATGCTGTTGAATTTAATATATATAATTGTTGAACTTGGCATATTTAAATGTTGAAGGTAATATTTGAAGTGAGCATATTTAAATTGTTGAAGTTGGCATATATATTAACTTCAACAATTATATATATTAACTTCAACATTTAAATATGTTAACCTCAACAGTTAGAATGAGTTGGGGGAGGGTGGGGGTTGGGGAGCGTACGCAGGAGGGTGGGAGGGGGGGCGAGCGTACACGCGCGGGAGAGGAGAGCGAAAAAGAATGAGTATTGGATTTCCGTATTTAAAAAACGCGTAAATAATTGTTTCCTAAAATAGAAAATGCGTGGGGATGATATGGATGACAAATATCGGGATGATCCTTATCACCCCCGATTTTCCATTTTATGTTTTCATGAGAGTGTGCCATCGGTTTCACACATGATATAAAATTTACGCATGTTTGGTAATAAATTTGTTTTTCCTAATTTTAATTAATGATTAAATGTATTTGGAATTTGGAAAGTTAGGAGAATGACAGCTCATTTCTTATCTTTATTACCGTGACCTCTCTAATTATTTCTTTAATTTTCTATTTCATAAATTTTAATGAAATCAATAATTAAAGAATGGTAATAAATATTGCAGTTACACCTTACAATTTCGTTGGGATCAATATATAGAGGCTTCTCTAAAAAGTTTTATCTTCATGCCTTCTCCAATTTCTTTATTTAGCATTTACCAATTTTTTTTCATGTAGTTGAATCTTTTTACACAACTATTTATATTCACTGGTGTGGAGCCTTTCACCACCTATAGACATAGTTCAGGTTGGCTTGTGAACAGATTTATAATCCGTTTGAGACAGACAGCTAGCATATGAGCTTGCTTGAGTTTCAATATTGAAGGAATTCTCCGAGAATAAACATCTCCAGTATATAGATCTACTTCGTCTAACTAGCACAATATACCGCCTCTCTCGAAAGTTGTGTAGCCATCATAAGGGATGGAACCTCAACTAAGGATGTCATCGGCAATCAAGACCTATATTTATCCAGTTCTTTGTCTTGGAGGAAGTCGGAGCAACTCAGGTCTGGACTTTGTACCGGCTGCAGTTGTCATGGTTTTGAATTAATATTTGCGTCTTTCTCAAATTTTAAACAATTGAGATCTATCTCAGATGTGGATTCCCTGATAGAGGAGTTCACAGCGCCTCCATGCGAAAGATAAAATTGTCAAACTAAACAATCGAGGTCGAGGAGCCTATATATATGGTGATGCCATTTTATTTTCTCTTTTGTTCTGATGTGAATTCAATTGTTGAATTTTTATTGTAAATATAATATATAATGATAATAATGGTCATAATTATTGCAGTTACAATTTCATTGTCTCTATTTTGAGTCTTTCCTAGAAACTATGCAGTTTATCTTTAAATAACCTTCAGCTGAATTTGAAAAGTAGCTCTATCTTCTTTTTTTTTATCTATTTTTCCATTATTAATTTGTTTCTATTTCTAATGTAACTGTTCTAAAATTATCTAATGGAACGAGTTCCCAAATTGTGAGATTGACCATGTCTACTGTCCAATCAATCTCACAATTTGGGAAGTCGTTGATTCAAAAATGGTAATATTGGGTCGTGAACTTTCTCTGCTGGTATAAAGAGATATGTCAATTCTTAATTCAAAGATGGCCTTGAAAACTGAAATCAACCATTTTGAACTCTTTTTATTTTTTACATTTTGACTTAATTGAGTAGTTACTTTTGACTGTTGATAAGCCTTGGATGTTATACTATAGTGGAGAACACGAAAGAGAAACAATGTTTATAGTGAGGCCAAAAACTTAAGTTAATTATAAATGTTAGAATTGTCATTTCAATTTTTTTACAATTATGACATATAAGAAAGAGATTGGAGTCCAAACATTTGCTCAAAAGTGCCACCTAATAAAGAAAATTGAAAAATTAGTGGAGTATAAGCACTCTTATAATTTTATATGTCAGATTTTTCTTTAAATTGTCCTATATGTTATTTATTACAAATAACATATAAGCACTCTTATACGTTTTAAATAACATATGATTATTACAAAAAGATTCTAAGTTATTTAAAAAATAATAAATTAAATTTAATGATATGATCATTACTATTTAAAACGGAAGGCAATTATCATGAAAACGCTGTAAATTGCAGGGTCTGAAAAAAATTTCGAATAATTTATTAAAACGGAAGCATCAGATATGAATTTTGAAACCGAAAATACTAAAGTTCAGATGTCGGTAGGACGTACCGAAGCGAAAAATTAGGACACATTATAAATGTGGGAATTTTGTATAACAATTACGTAAATTTCCTGTTCCCATACGTATTGATAACAACAACGTATGAACGATTTTTGCCTCTTTATAACTAATTTGAAAAGAATTTATTCTTAAATATCAATCTATAACAAATTTAATGAAGATTTAATGAGCCTAATAACATTTCAATGATTACATCTGACATAGAAATCGAAAATGACGACTATTTTGGAGATGACGAGAGCAACTTTTCTAACGTTGCGTCCATTCATAGCTTTGAAAACCTACAAATATAAATTTGATGTTTTTACTTTCGGTCCCATTAATATCTCCATTATCTTATTCTCTATCATTTTTTTATTTTGGTTGATTTACTGTCCTGTTTACTCATATTCAATATAATTGTTTGTTTTGCCATTATTTTTTTCCTTTTTTATTTCATCATATTAACCGTTGACACTTTTTTTCAATAATTCATTTATTTCTGTAATACGGTCTGCTCCTAAATAATTGTATTAGTGTGTATATTAACCATATATAACATATTTCTCCGTCCTCATCATTGGTTATCTATACCGCATATATCGAGCGAAGCTCGATTTTCCCATCTAGTTATAAATAAAGATACGTGGGAATCTGATTTAAAAATTATAATCAACACTCGACACGGCTGCCGATTTTTGTTGAGGTGTTAAAAATTTTCCATTCCTTGATACAGAAATTCTGTAAGCAAATATGTTGCTGACAATAATAGTGGCTAAATGACCCGTCTTAACAAACGTAGCTTTATAGGAAATGCATAAAATCAGTACAATCCAGAAATTCGAGCTTCCCTCTTCTCGCTTTATCCGCAAATCACCTTCCTCTGGCCACTCATCCTCCTCCTCTCTCTCTCTCTCTTAGCCCTCTCTCCTTCTCGAATCGCCTCTCACCCACTTCTTCTTTCTCACTCGCCCCAGCCAGGGATCCCACCTCCATCTACTTTCTCCCCCTCTTCTCCGCTGTCACTTCCCCCTCTTTGTTTCTCCGCCACTTCCTCTTAGCCAAAGCCCCACCAGACCTCTTTCTCTATCGCTAGAAGCCTAGAACGGGAACTAGGGGAAGATACAACGACTGTAATTGAGCGGTGAAGAGAATTGAAAGTGGACGGATTGACGAATGGATAAAACCTCCAGCGCAATCAATCAGATAGGAACTGCGCCAGCACTCAATTACTTGCCAGCATAAAAAAATTCTCCTTAATCAGATTCATGTACAATCAATTGATTTTCCGACTGATCGGTGCCAGCACAAACACAAAACCCTAGATTCCTGGTCAGGGAAAGATACAACGACGGGATAAAAGCTCCAGCGCTATGATGGAAAAATACCCCTGGTCTCTCAGCCCCTAATGGCGCAGTTCCTATCTCCTGTGTCCAATTTTTTTTTGGATGACCTGGGGGCTGGGGATGAAAGGCGAAAAGCTGACAAACTGAGGTGAGATGCAACAATATATCACGCACTATACATTTGTCATTCTTTTATTCTTTTCTTTTTCCTTAATGTTTTATATGCAAATTTTGTTACCCTACCTTAAGTATAATTTATGATCTAGGCAAATTGATTGGATGTCATAATTTTGATTGGGAACTTAATTGCATAAATTTTTACAGGGAACGACATAATTTGAGGTTTGATTTTGTGGGATTGCAGCTGGCATTAATCTGATTTAGAATTAGACTAGAAATTGGTATATACCATTGATTTGTATTCCATATTTCTATTTCTGAACCGATTGGCATGATAATCCATTAAGTGCATGTAAATCGTTTTTCCAAAATTAATAGTTCAATTGCAAGAAAGAGAATACAAACTGTACAGAGGTAATATGCAGTAGCATTCATGTTAGATATTTTCAGAATCTCTTCTGTTTCTCATCTCAAATATATATTTGATAAGTGAATTATGTCCATATCAAAAGTAGGAAGGTTTGGGTCATTTGATAAGGGAAGATTTAATGAAAAACATCCTGCCATAATTGTAAAAAAATCTTCAAATAAATATGATAGAAATGGGAGATCGATTTCTGCATGGAAGCGATCCATATTTGTGGTAAGGTAAAATATTATTTGCTCTTAGTTGATTTCATTAGATATTTAATTAATTTGATTTCATCAGCTTTTCCTACGAGAGAAGGTGTTTTTCAATAATGGAATGATTTCTGGTGCTGACCGGTAATAAATTTATCATCTGCCACTATGTATTAGAACCATTGTAAAATATATTATCATTTCAGAATTAAAGTTTTGATTTTGTTTAGCCGATATTAATATATGTAAGTATTTTATCTACCAAATTATATGAGATAAAACAATAAACAAAAATTGATATTTTATCTCCTGAATCAGCATGTTGTATTTACCAAATCTGCTATTGTAAATGTATTCCAAGGTGTAGCAATTAATGCTTGAAGAAATATAAAAAAAAAACGTAATTTGTAAAGTGTAAGTCTATTTTTGAGAGGTTATTTGTGTATAACCAGTCAGATTTATTAGTGCAAATCTTATTTATTTATATTGATCTTAATGAGTTGATATACATTAATGACAAATATTTGATATATATACATTAATGAGAATATCTTAGGGCAGTAAAATTGGTGAGCTGTGATTGACAGTTAGTGCAAGGCCTAAGGACATTAAATATATTTATTTACTGCATAATTAAAGCATTTAATATTTTGTTCTGTTACTGTTTTTCCTATATAGCAAAAGGTCTGGGCATTGGGTCAACATATGGGATTGCGTGCATGTCATGGGCATTGGTATTCTGGTATGTTGGCGTCTTTATAACAAGGAAAAATGGACAAAATGATGGTGGGAAGGCCTTCACTGCAATCTTCTCTACAAATGATGAGAGAATACTATTTTTTCTTGGCCAGGCGTTTTCAAACTTAGGAGCCTTTAGAAAGGGAGGGGAAAATTGCTGGGTTCAAGCTTCTGGAGGTGATTCGTCAGAGACCCAGTACAATCAGGATTTTACGTTTTTCTTGCTTATTGTTGTGTTTATTATGAGGTTTTCTCATTTGCTTGGGGTAAAGTGTGTCATTATAGTTTTATGGACATAAAAGTCATTGCATCTCCCTAAATTTTTGAGAAAAGAAAAAAAAGAAAAAAGGGAAGGGAAGGAAAGGAAAGGAGAGATTACGTTTTCTTAAGGAACAGTAACAGTCAACAATATTAGCTGATGTACCTCAATAGTTGTATACTCTTGAGTAGATACCGTATTCAAGTCAGAAATTGCTAAAACTGATTGTTGAAAGTGTTGTATGTCTAAATACCTGACCAGCAATGCATCAAAGTCAGGTATAAGTTGGCTTGCTGAGTCAGATCAACAATTGACACCCTCTTTGTATCATTATTACTCAGTGACCTATTATCTTAACAATAATTTTACACGTGCAGATATTGAGAAAAATTTTGAGAAGCAAGGCTCGAGGAGTTGTTTAACAATTAAGAGAGCTGTTCAAGTAAATAAAAAGGAGCAGGCAATGCTCCGCGGCGATATAGCAAGTCAATGGATTAGTAAATTATTTCACATCTTTAGTAGATGGTGTTAGTCTCAATCAAAGATTAATTAGTATGAGTATTAAATTAATAGAAATCACAACTTAAACCAATGATCAGCTCTCTTGGCTATATACAGTTAGCCATTGCAACCTTACCTTACCAGCTATATAATTTGATTATTTGATCATTTATTTTTGCATCTCTCTTGGCTATATACAAATAGATAGGTCTGCGGAGTTAATTTGCAAGCTGTGCATCATGAAAGTCCAATGCACCAATGCAAACAGACGAGTAGTGATCAGACCCAAGAAGTTTGCTAATCTTGCAACCTGCCACGATATATAGATGTTATTAACAGTATTAGGTGAGTAAATGAGGAAGGCCGTTCTCATGAGAGGATTCTCAAATTTGCTGCTTATAGAATTTTTTGTATTAAATTATTAATCAAATCTAAATAACTAACTGTATTCCCCTTTGACATTTCAAGCCCTTAACTCAAGAAAATTATTTTACCATTAAACGACAGAGTTTCCAGTTTTTATAGAGTTTCATTATCTGCTGATGCTAACCCTACTACATTTCTTCGGAAGAGTGCAGATAATGACCCTGTCCACTTTGAAAAATGCCTTGCTTGAGGAAACATGCAAGGAAGAATGATGATGCCATGTATTTCCCAAACATTTTTTTTATGTCAATTCACCTTTCAACTCACATGCACATCAAGTTCAACCAGTGGCTGTGGATTTTACTGAATTAGGATTTAGGCATACTGGCTAAAATGCAATGGTACAAATGAGGCTGAAAAATCTGTGGAAACAGGTCAGCTATTTACTCATTTTAGCAGGGCTAAAACCTTATGTTATTTTATTTTTATACAATCACATGAGTAGAATTTTGTTTTAGGTTCTGTTTATCATTGGTTTCCTAGCTTATTGCAGAATTTTGTAATAGTTTCAATTAAGAATTCCCAATTTTAATAAGATCATGGGGCCGACACAATGGTGAGTTTTTGGCACTTTACGCAACATCATGAATTTATACACATTTTGAGAGAATATAATTTGAATATACACCAAATAGCTAATATTCGCATAATTTTCGATTTACTACAATAAATTCTAGCTTTTTAAAATTGTAGCTAAAAAAACAGCTGTTATTCTATTTAGTTAGTATGTTTTAAACCTAAGAATGTGCATCGTTCCCCTTAGCTTTGTTTAGATAGCTAGCTTTATCAATAAAAATATATTATCGGAGATCAGACCATATATTATGAATTAAGATGTATATTTTTGTAAGTTGTGGAACGGTGCCAAACTATCTTAGGAATGTAAATATCAAATACATAATTCTGGCATACATGTTTAGTCAATTAATCAATACATTTACATTCTGATAATTTGTTTAGTCAAATAATCAATACATGATGTATTCTCCAGTCTCCACCATATTATCCTATAATGTATTGATTAACAACTTCATTGCACAAACAAATTGTTATCAATTACAAACTCATATCATTGTGTTACTTGATAATCGAGAACTCATAGATCGAGCGAAGCTCGATGTCTCCATCTAGTATAACTAAAGACTATATATCTAATCCCTTGATACAAGTAATTCGAAAAAAAAGGCTAAATAATTAAGACCATTGATATTGCTCGAGCTAGACTGAAATGTTGCCCAAAACTGCCCACTTAAATTTTGATATTATGTTTCGGTACAGGTTGTATTGTACCAACAAAATGTACACAAAAAATTTGGCACGTTAAAAGTCATTTTTACACAAGAAGAAATTCTCCAAAAGCCCAAAGGCCCTCCTCTAGCACCAAAACAGGACCCTAAAAATCCAGAAGTTATAAGAGAATTCCATCTTCACTTGTAATTGTGCATGCCAATGTGAAGGTCAGATGAGATGGAGATGAGAAGAGGTAGTGAAGAATGCCACGCTGCCTTAAATACTCGATTGGAGTGAGCCTTTAGGGACTGTGAAGGCCGTTTACCACTATGCCTGAAATTCAATTGGACAGACAATGTCAAAGGGTTGAACTTGATCAAATTTAACAGTGTTTGCATAAATTCCTCATATTAGCAATTTAAGCCAAGATCACCACTGAATTGTAAATAAAACCAAATGAGAACAATGATGAACAAAAGGTACATAACGGTCAGTGTTGAATATGTTTCCCCATTGCCTGATGACATCTCTTTTCTTCTTAAAAACAAATCTAACTAAAATCAAATCCAGCATATTTGTGTTTCCATCAAGTGACCACCAAATGATTCAATTAATAATTTAATATTGAAAGGCAAAGGACAGTCTCATCATTATTGTTTGAGTTAGTTGACAAAGAAAGATAAGGTTTGCAAAAGAAGCAGAAAATGCAGAGTACAAGTTGCATAGAGCCATATACAATGCAAAAATTAAAAATAGAAAAATAATATAGAACCTGATATCAAATATATGGATCAAGGGATTATTGGAGCCAGAAGAGATGTGCCAGCCATCAGGAGACCATGATGAGTTGATGAGAGCTGATTGAGACTCATTTGTTTCTTGTTCCCAACCAAACACATGTAGCTCCTCAGGCTTTTCCCGTATGTCAAACAAGTGTAGCTGCTGCCCTGGGGATCTGCAAGTAAGATGTAACAAATGTGTTGCTGCTTCAGTCTATCATTAGCTTTCTTTTTCCCAATTACATGGCTATGAATCATATTATTCTTATCCCCTGAATTTGTGTAAGTCCACATGTGGCATATAACAGAAAGCGACATCAAGCTACAACGTGGCTCCAGTCAGGTTTTAGAAGAATCTAATGTACAATGCAAAAGCCACCCTTACAGATGCAGCGTAAAAGAACAAGGAAGAGTGCAAAAATGTGCATACCCAAGCTGCACCAAATACAAGTTAGAGTTGCAAGGACTCGGGAGAGCATTCAAGCATTTAGAGTTTAATTGAAACTTGATCTCATTCCTCCCAGCTGCAAGGTCAAACAGCACAACTCTCTTGTCCGCACCAACTGACAGCACAGCCTCCTTGTGCTGCAGCCCAAAGGCAGCCATGACGGAACTCGAGTGCTGATTCCTGTGCAAAAGCTCCTGACTCCAACGTCCTTCATTCTCACCTTCTTTCCAGAGAACCACTGCATGGTCACAGCCACAGGTCACAAAACAAGGTCTCTGTCCCTTCCATGGCATGAAGGTTATTCGGTTTATTATGCCTTTCTGATGCGCCTTTTCTTCTAGGAAAAAGGCCTCCTTTTGATGTCCAAGCTGAAAGGCCAATTCTTTGTCAAGTAACAAGATGAAAAATGTTCTTGTTTACCCACAAAAATTCAGGTACAGCGAATTCTCATGATGATGTTCTACCAGCCAACAACTACATTCTTACATTAAATGGACTTAAGTTGGTAAAGTATAAAGCTACAATTATGCACAGAATAAGCTATTGTTCAATTTACTATTCAATTTACAATCAATCTCTCTCGTATCTGTAACAACTAATCCAACAATAGCATCCTGCTTGTCAAATCCAAGGGTGTTAACCTTAAGATAACTAGACTAGCCCTGGTAATTTTATTGACTTAACTAAAATATCTCATTCCTTTGTACGTCATTTTTGTTAATTTTCATCTTATTATTAAGAGCTACAATTGAGAATCGTCTACACTTGCACTTACAGAATGTACCATTCTGATTCTGTTAAACCAGCAGTGTAGCATTCTACCTAAGAAAAGAATGCTACAAGTATCAGGTTCCCTATGACTATACTCCACAGCCAAGTAAGCTGTAGAAACAGTCTATTCTTTTTCTTTTTTTACATTTTGAAAAAATAAAGAGAAAATGTATGAATTATTACCTGTCTAAGGCTAAAAGACGAGACTTGGGAATCATCACCATCAGCACTATGCACAGCAAACATTCGACGACCATCAGGATGCCATGCAATGTCTTCAGGCCATCTCCTTTTATTTGGAGATAAACAATCCATACTACCCATAAACTTCGCAGAGGTTCTACGTTTTTAAATTGAAAAAAAAAGTGAGCAAAAACAACGCACCGATTTGAAATCCACAAAAAAGTGGTTAGTTATAGAAGGAACTGACAATGGCTGAAACCAGCTTCCTGACAAAAGGATCAAGCAGCTATGGTAAATACTCTTCTTATCATTCTTTATTGCATATATGAATAAAGTAACATTTAGAATGCAACTAAAGCCTTGGCTTGTTTGTTAAAGAACTTACAGTTTCTCCTGGACTTCCCATAGGTTAACTGCTCCATCCAGTCCACTATAGAATTATAAAATAGAAATTAGAAAAAAAAAAACTCTACTTAAAGCAACTGAACAAAGACAAGGAAAATAGAGAGTTTGAACATTGATTCCCCCCCCCCCCTTTTTTATGAATTAGCAAATAACAGTGAACCATAAATTTAAGATTATTTAATAAAAAGTTCACAATGCTTTGTAACTTTTATCGATATTCTATTTTTTTTTTTCAGCTGAGACCACACAAACTAGCATTGAGATGTGTATGTTCTATTTTAAAAGTGAAAAAGACAACAAAAAGAAATAAAAAAAAAACTAAGATATCTGCTTTAGAGCATTACCTGGTAGCAAATACTGTATCATCAGTAGGACATAGCTCCAAACACCTCAGCTTTCTCTTGTGCTGGCTAGATATTAGATTGGTCGAGTTGAAATTCAAAGTAGCAACTTTAGTAGAAGTGCCAACACTTTCCACCATATCGATTTCATTGTCTTTTACTGGAAAAATAAAAAATTGCAAACTTTATATGCAATCAACTCATTAAGTTGTTGTAAGATTAGTGTATATGGCACTGTACGCATTATATTTACAAAGAGAAGGAAAAGTAAAAGACCAAATTTAACAGTGCATAACAAGTGTGGTTGCCTAATTAGAGAGCTGATACTTCTAATAGTATTACTTCAAAATTGAAATGTGTTCGTGACAGAATCACAAAAATAACCCAAAAAAAAGTACAAGGCTGAATTGAAGCAGGGTGGTGCATTTTGGTGTAGCATTCTTTACGAGATTCCCATCAGCCTCGGATTGATATCATCTGCGGGTTTTAAAAAAACTTGCAGTGCTAGTCTTTTATCTGTGACTGTCCGATCTAATCTCCACGGTCAGATTTTACGGGCCGACAGGCCTGATATTAATCACGGGGCATCCATCATTGACCGGACGGTCCGTGAAGAGGATTTAGTTCCCATCAGCCCCTCTTATCAGGTTGGTGGGTCCGGGAGGGAAAATCAGTGGGTTGGCCGGTTTAAAAGTTTAGAATTTTCCTTTTATTTAAGTTCCTTTATCATAGTGAAACTATCATTTTTTTTTATGCAATGGAAACAGGCTCCCATGTCTTTTTCAAAAAAAAAATGTACAAAATTGATGGCAAATGTGATTGACTGGATATTCGTCTAAGTAGGAGGAGCATATAGATACAGTAATGGTATCCATTGGTATTTGGTGCAATTAATGTAGAGAAAAAATATATATATTATTGTCAAATTGATAGCAGATTCCCTTGAGCTTGGGGATCCAAATGCAGTCGTGCACAAGGTGTTTGTTAAAAAGCCCAAAAGGAAAAATTAAAATAAATTCCTAAATTGATGCAACAATTAGAAGATTGGTTGTGTACCTCTTCCAAACTGATGTGAAATTTCATGATTTGTGGCAGTGTGAAAGCTAGCAACTGCTGGTTTTGGCTTTAACATTCCCAACTGATGTGAGGTTCCATAATTGGTGGCAGTGTGCAAGTTAGCAACAGCTGGTTTTGGCTTAGAAATTGGCACAAGCATTGCTGGAATAAATAGTTGAGGCTTTTTACTTGGCTCTGATTTTGTTTCATTGCGACCGGGACTTGATTGCGACTCCATGGAACTTGACCCTGTCGACGTGGAACTGGACTCTAGTTTCCTTTTTTTGAGAAGTGAATTTGGCACTGATTTAGCCAATTGTTTTCTGGATTGAACAGCTTCCAGCTGCGCCTTCAGTTTATCCAATTCACTCGTCTCACATTTCAACTGTACACAAACCACATCAGATTATGCACATAAATGTGAGAGAATAAAAAAACCAAAAAACTCTAAAAATCCAGATTTTCTGTTCTTTTTGGTTTGAAAGAAGTGACAAAATGTCTCCTATGAACCAATTAAAACAGTGCACTGAGAAACCCTAGATTGAAACTCTAAACCCTTATCAACTCAGATACATTCACAACAATAAACCCAGAACCAAAACTTTAGAAGAAATAACAATGCACGCTTTCTCCGATTGCAAAAGAAAAAGGACCTGAGCAGTGTAATACAAGATCTTCTCGTTGCAACGCTTGACATTCTTTTTCCTTTTGTCGATGAGACTCAAGAGAGTCTCCTCATCTGCCTCCTCCTCGCGCATCGGCTTCTTCGATTCCATGGTCGATAATTTAATTTCCCTCGCAAATTTTCGCTTTTCTTTCGCGGTTTGAAAGGAGGCGAAAGCGATTGGGGTTTATTTGAAGAAAGAGACTGAGAGAGCGAATTCGAAATTTCGTCCAATTTCAATTCCCGCTTCTTGCTCTTCCACACTCAACTGGGGAATCGTATCCTCGACCTTTAAAAGGTCAGCAGAGGGCAGACCTTTGATCCGAGCTGTTGAATATCGATCTAACGGGGCGGCCGCGCGAGAAATAAAAGGAGAAAGAAAATAACATTAACGCCTGCCCAGAGCTACCCGCAAAAACTCTTTCTAAAACTCTATGCGTGCTCCGTCTCGTCTCCTCCCCTTGTACTGGCGAAAGAAAAACCTTTGATCGAGAGAGGAAGAGGATGGAGATAGAAACCAGGCACGACCTTCGGCGATGACGACGCAATCGTGGAGGTGGACGCTGTGAGGGATAGTGCCGTGAAGGAGGAGCATGAGGAGAGGTGCTCGAGGCTATTGCCTGAGCTGGTGGCGGAGGTTGTTAGACGAGTCGAGAGCGACGGCGTCGAGAGGTGGGCCGAGGCAGAGAGATGCGGTCGCTTGTACGTGAGTTTGTCGGAGATGCGCATGTCACTTGATCTGTGGTTAGGTCTCTTGTTTCCTGTGGTTAAATCACTTCTCTTCTTCTCTCAACAGTTAATTTATTGATTTAGGGGTTTCGGTCTATAAATTTATGAAATGTGGATAGTTTGATCTCTTGATTTGTTACGTGTGAAGTTTGTCTTAGTCAAGGAAAAGGGAATTGGGAGAACGGTCTTGTTTCGGTGGCGATTTGGTAGCTCTGAGAAAAAAATTTGTATAGTTGGCATAATTATTTATGCTTTACTGGAGTGATGATTTCAATTGTGTAGTTCGAGTGATTGTGAGTTGAAGTTTCACATGATGTTTCTATTTTGACATTATAGCTGTTGTATTGTAAATCGATCGGACATTTCAAGGGAAATATTTGTGCATTCATACATTTATTTATGCTTTATATCCAGTGATATTTTGCAAACTACAATTGTGTTAATTAAGTACAAGATATTGCTAAAAAATTAGTCGATTGATAGGTTATAATGCAAAAATTAGCGTAAGTGATTATCTAATACACAATCATATGGATTTGCAACAACCTTATGTTTGCATAATCTTCCATATATTATTTGCCAGTAACACATACAGAAACTGCCTCTTTACTCCTCTACAACTTTTGCATGTGTCATATTAGCTCTCCAGGGCATGCGGTCCGTAAATGAAGATGGAAATATAATTTTTTTTTCTTTTGCAATTTTGAAATGTTAGTTTTGATACTTATATTTTTAAGCTTTTGAAAGGTTCTTTCAAATGTATGCCTAACATTATTTTGCGTATTTATTTTTTTTTTTCCTTTTTGTAGGTTGGAAGAGAGATACAGCGCTAATGTTTGGTAGTTTCTTCAATCAATGAAAGTAATAAACAATTGAATGAGAAGTTTAAGAAACCTTAAGAGAGGTTTAAGAATCATTTGGAAGACATCAGGAGCCAAATAATTCAATATCTTGTATTATTTTTTATTTTTCTTTTGATTATTGTAACTTGTGAGTTGTGATGTATGAGATGTATGAGCCAAATAATTCAATTTTTGTTTTTATTTTTAAGGTGTTTAGTTTATTTCTACTTCCAACTATTTATGTTGCTTTATGGTACATATAACTTGGAAATCAGTAGAATAGTGCAAATCAGAGAATCCTGCGTGTACATATTTCTAAGATGTTACTTTATTTCTAAATTGTTTAGTTTAATTGCGTGTACCATAGTATTCCTGGACATCTGCTGACAAGTGAAGTGCTAATATGACAAGTGAACTGCTAATAAAGCAAGTGAACAGCCACTTGCAATCTGTACCGGTCTTTGAAACAGGTAACATTTGAATAAGAATTGCACAGAGAGCACATCCTATACCGATTTCTCTATACCATTAGCTGGAACAGTAATTTCTGTGTAATAGAATATGAGACGTGTTTTCACGTTTCACCTAAACCCAAACAAAAAAAGATCACTTTCTCTATCCAACGCCTAAGTAGAAAAGTAGAAGAGGGAGATGAAAGGATAAGGAGGACGAGATTTTGGTGGGAATTCAAGTGAAAAGGGATGGATTTCATTTCAGCGACGTATATATTTTTTTAATAGAGGAATCGGAGAAGAGGGACAGTCGGGCAGGGTGGATTTTAGAGTTTTTTTTCCTATCTCTGCAAGCGGCGTTGGATCCTAATCCAACGGTAGAGACAAAAGGTCGGCACCCTGCTGACCTTTAAAGGTCAGCAGAGGATACGACTCACTCAACTGGAGAGTACGGCTGCATCAGATCAGTTCGTCCAGTTTTTACCTTTTTTTTCCAAAGGCTCGGTGTACCAAGTTGCCGATTTGGTAACTGATTTGGTAACTAATCGAGAGACGTTGGTAAAACCAGCGAAAATGGCTCCAATACGTGGACAAATGAAGAAAAGGAATAAATGTTAGACAATTATAAAAATATGGTTGAATATTCCGGATACATGTGTTGATATATTTTCGAATAATAAATTATTTAAACATCACCTAATTTTGTTCTATCAAAGATTCTGACCTTTTATCTATAATCAACATCTAGACCACACATGGAATTAGATAACACAAATCAATAGTTTATATTTGATATAACAATTATTTCCACTCTTTCAGTGAAATTGTTTCGATCTTCTTTACGGGTGCTTTTATAAGTAGTAGAAATTATCAGATTTTGTTCAGCATTTCTTTAAGATTAAATTTAAATTGATATTATTACATTATATTTGTTCATTTTTTATATGATATAATAATTTTCCCGTTATTATGTATAGTTTTTTTTTTTGGGAGGGGGGGGATGGTTTTAACGAGTGAGGGAGATCAAAATTTTTATTGCATTTATACGGACGATATCTGAATCTAAGCTATGGCTCCGTTTGGATGCGTTGAGAATAAGGTAGGAAAAAGGAAGAAGGGAAGAAATTTATTGGGAAGAGGTAAATTTATTGGGAAGTGTGTAACTTTTGTGAAGAGTTTGGATGGTTAGAAATAAATTTATTGGTAAAAAGTGGTTATTTCTTATTCCTTATTCCGAAAAGAAACCATCCAAACGGAGCCTATGATATTAATTCTACTGTTATAATCATATACCTGTTCGAGTGTGTGAAATCAATCGAATTTTCTTTTAGAGAGACTTGATTGTTGTTGGTACTAAAATCGAGCAAAAAGTTGAGGTTGTCAACTTCTTCAATCTCCTAAGCTCTGTCAAAGCTCGACTTTCAAGTGAATTGAGCAGACTCTTTTTACCGATATTATTTTTAAGATAAGATGTGTAAATTCCTACGGCTTATTTTAAAAATATTAGTTTGGATTTCGAACCCATGATCTTTACTTGCTCCTTGTCACTGATACTATACCAATAGCTATTTTTTTTTAAAAAAAAATAATAAATCGATCTATTAAAAGCAACTCAAAGATTTAGTCTAATTTACTAAAACTAATTAACTAGTATTATATTATTTGTCGAAGAAATTGATGAAGAATAAAGAGGATGATCTTTGGATCCAAGAGTGTATTTGCCACTAGATCTAACGTGTACCCACCTTTCATATGCCTATATCGTTGATCAATTGAGATTTGTGGTGGGATGTCCATCAATAGTCAAAATGATATTAAATTTTGGTTTTACATATATAACAAAAAGAACACCGATTAGAATACTAATTATTTTTTTTTTCTATATTGAAAAGAGAGCAGAGATAGAAAAATTATAACGTCTAAAATATTTAAAAAATAAGAAATACATATTTTTCTTTACTTATGCTTTTCCATGTTGATATGATAATTTTTATTTTGTTGAAGTATAAATATTTTAAATTTTTTTTATTTGCTCATGTATTGGGTGGGTATGTTTTCTAGTTGGACTAGCTGACACATAGCAGGTTCCTTTAGAAAGAAAAGAGAGAAATTTCATTTTTTTTTTGTCCCAATCAATTTTAATATTTTCCGAGTATGATGTTAAATATCTTATTACAAAAATGCTTTCAATTCTATTTCCTATATTCCAATTCTTATATTACTTACATCATTTAATACACAATTATATGTGTGTTAATTGACTCTGCTATTACCAAAAGGCATCGGATTTAATTTTCATTGACGCAAAAGAGAAAAATGATTAAGGTCGTGTCTCCCGAAATAAGCAATCTTAATTATTATTATTTTTTTTTATGCTGCATCTCATGCACGCCATTAATTAAGATCAAAATTATCATCTCCATAACCTGTTTAGCAACCAACGACAACCATCAACTTTCTATTCATTCATAACCTCACATGCATTGGTCTTGTTGCTATCATAGCGAATTATATGTATCATACGCATACTAGATATAATCCGAAAAAAATAAAAATAATATTAAAGTATTCATGAATTTCGAAAATATTCCAAAAAATATCATATTTTTTTTAACTAGTGTTGCAATATCGATTTTTGAAAAACCAATACTATATTCGAAACTCGTGAATATTTTAATATTATTTTAATTTTTTTCGGAGATATAATTCTCTAGTTTATTTTTTGGCGCTACCCAACATGATTCATATGATGCTGTGAATATATAAAATATTTTTTTTTGATAGGTGATGTATGAAAATATAACATGACTACTCAAATAATACAATTGACATGTCTAAAAGATTCTGATCCATATAGCTTATGCGTTTTAAATTTTATTTTTTGTCACGATAATTAAGCTCAAAATAGAAATGTGTCATTCATAATGTTTAATTTTTTATTTAAACAAGAATATTATTTTCAATAAATTAATTATTTTATCCACAACTTCTAAGCAGCCTTCATCAGGGCCGAGAAACCTTGCAAATCCTTTTTTTTCGAAAGCAGCTGACCCGTTACAGGAGTAGGCGAGTAGCACTGTAACATAGAAAGGCAAGAATTCCGACTACAAGATGTCTTGGATCCTCTGCTGCTAATTAACTGTAGATAAATGCAAATAATATGCTGAAATTTTTTTTTCTTTATTTTAGAGTAAATTCCGTGATTAATAAAAAATCCACTATTTAATTGTCAATTCATGCCGAATATTTATTGGGCGATAAAGAATGTACCCGGACCCGGACTCATTGTTTTTAACAAAATATAATCACACAATAAATGCAACTCAATTATAAACACATAAGCCGTGCCGTGTATGCAAGTGATCCACCGCCTAATTTGAAAGTATTAAATCTTTTTTCTCAAAGAAGAAAAAAAAAAGAGAATATTAAATTTTGCGCAGAGAACGCCGCCAATCTGTCCTACAATTGACGATGGGATTCTCTCCAACTAGTGTATACACTGGACCTTAACAACTGGAGCATATCAACCGTCCATTTAGATCGAACAGTTACTATAACGAGTGGAGTTTCTACGGACATACTAGCAGACAAGAAGCAGGTAAATCGTCAGAGTGCGTAAAAACCGTCAGATCTTAAACGGACGTCTCAAACTTTCTTATATAATAAACCAATAGAATGCATAGAGATCCTTACTGATAGAGAGAGTTTTTTTATTTTTCAATTTTTTGAATTACTGATAGAGAAAGTTGGTACTTGCTCCATTCCTTTTATTAAATGGTCTTGTCGCGGTCTACTATCCGATTTTGACCGTTTCATCAATTGACGCGCGTGTAATCGGAAGCTTCTATCAAATTCTCTCCGTCCGTTTTAGATCGGACGGTGTTGTTTCAATAGCAGGATCCTGTTATAGGTTTATTAACAACAGAAGATACGACCAGTTGTTTTGTTAAGTCTTACACTCAAAGGAGTTTCCATTATTCTCTCTTCACAAGCTAAGAACGCAAGCTCCACCTTTCAAGTCTCCTTCCACTTTCGAAATCAAGGTAATATTTGGTGTTTCTGTTCGTTTTTTTTCGTTGGCAAATCAAATTAGTCGAGAAAGGTTGATTTTTGTGTACCAGATTCACAATAGAATTTGTGTATTGGAACTAACTAGAGGATAAATAGAGGAAGTTGTTTCTTAGTAAGAAACACAACCCTGGTAAGGAAACAGGGTCTTTGACCTTCAATTTGTGGAGAAACCCAAGAGTTTAAGTAGATTCTAGTGTTGCATATTTGAATTACAGGAAGTTGAACTTCTGGTAAATTTTTAGTTATAAAGGAAGAAATGTGGCATGGCAAATCCAAGTCCCGCAAGCAATATTGGCATGAAGCTCCTTCAAGGAGCTCAAAGGAGCATGTCCATGACTCTCGAAATGCGATACCTGACAGTTTCAGCTCGGTTGATCAGGTAAGAGTATAATTTTGGCCTCCTTGGTCAGGTCTGGTATTGGTTGGTCACTGCTTTATCATTGCCTCAACCCTGATCTGTTGTTGTGAAACTTAGTTTCAACCTTTTTCATGCTAATATGGTTCAAATTGAGGTTTAATGTGCAAGCCTGATTTGCAAAATAAGGTAACTTTTTTTTTTTTTACAATAATGAAGGCTGAATTGGATCATTTTGCCAGCTCCGTTTGAGAAATTGCTGGGCGATTCTATGAGAATAACAACAGCACTACTAGCCTAATGCCACCAATATTAGCCAAAGTCGCATGGATTATAAATAGCTTTGTGTCCTTATTATGCACTAGTTTTTGGCTTTCACAAACTCAAGAAAGCCTTTTTAAGGGAAAGAAAATCATCATGGTGTCAATTTGGCAAATTGGTATTTGGTAAGTTGGTTAGGTTCCAGTTTCAGGTTTAGGTAATTTAGGTCCTCAATATGTTGAGATTCTCATAGTTGAGATACAAGTTGGCAAACTGCTTCCTAGGTTGGGTAGGAGTTAATTTTGTTGGGACTTGGGTTTGGTGTCGTTGACTCAAAACAGTCCAGGTTGGTTTGGGAGTATAGCATGTTGCATATTATTCTGGCATCCTTCATCATGTTAGGTGTGTAGTTGTAAACTGTAACATATTAATTTTTCAATCTTCTAGGTAGTTGCTTCACTAAGAGAATCAGGCCTAGAATCCTCCAATTTAATTCTTGGCATTGACTTCACCAAAAGCAATGAATGGACAGGTAGGCCCCCAATAAAAAAAAAATAAAAAACTAATAATAATTTAAGGTACACCAAATACACACACACACACACACACACACACTCAAATAAAGTTTTAAAATAAGAAACCAGTTGGATCAAAAGCCAAAACTGCTCATATAACAATTACATGCATATCTATTTTTTTTTTTATCTGGAGGACATTTTTATAGGCACTGTACATCTTTAGTTTCAAGTGTTTGAAAAACTTCCTCCCTTGACCTTCTTTTTGATCTCTGACTGTTTATTTTTAATTGAACAAATATTGAGGATGGCTGATTTCTTAAGCTACACTTGGGCGTTAATTATTTTAGGAAAACCTCATAAGGACAGGATAGCAAGCATGTACTGGCTGAAATCCCTGTACAAGTAGTCTGTACCCTAATGCATGATTATTAATATTTTTGTCTGCTTCCATATTTCTCTACTGACAAACCTTTTTTCTTGTTTCCTACCTTTTAGGCAGGCACTCGTTTGGTAGGAGATCTCTTCATGCAATCGGTACAACTCAGAACCCATACGAGCAAGCCATATCTATAATCGGGCGTACCTTATCTCCGTTTGATGAAGATAATTTAATACCATGCTTTGGTTTTGGTGATGGTAGAATTCTTTTTCCTTTTTAACCTACGCTGCCACTAATTTATTTTTCGTTCTTTTTACTTAGTTTCATAAATAATGGGAATCACCAAGAAAGATGAAGTAATCTTTAGTAATAAATTAATAATTGTGAAATATGTAAATAATGAAATATTAGAAACTCTTCCAAACAATTGGAAACACAAATGTCAGTCCGGTTGGGTGGGGAAAGGTCCTGTTGGGTTACAGTGATTCAAGTTCCTGTTATTCCATAGTATTGCTGGAATTTCAATGTTCTTAACCCAGCTTTTTATTGGGCTGGTCCGGTACGGTTGGGCCTTTTGACTTGAAAATTGAAATTCTCTAGTCCAATCATTTTTGGTCTGGCATACCAGCATATCATTCAAGTAGATTGAATATTGTGGGCTCTACCATTACATAAATGTACCAGAAGAGGTGCATCGGTACCTGATCAGAACACAGCTTCTTCTTTATTGTTTTTGTTGATTTTGTTTCCTTTTAAAAGCTATGTATGATTTTGAGTTTTTGTTGTGTATATTTGATATACACGTCTATTTATCATCAAAATTGGTGGTTTTCTGTTTGTCAGCAACCACGCGTGACCAGTCAGTGTTTAGCTTTTTCGCTGATCAGCGGCCTTGCCGTGGTTTTGAGGAGGTTCTCTCCAGATACAGATATATTGTACCACACCTTAATCTTTCAGGTTTCTTCTTACTTTTCTTTGTTATATTTTACAAATTATATATTTCTTAATTATAAATCGTAATTTATCACTATGTGGATTAATTGTGATTTTGACTGGTACTCGTGGTCATTGTTTTCCTCAAATTAGAATCTTTCCCTTAGCACACAATTACCCTCAATTTGGTTATTTTTGCAGCAATCGACCTTCAGTTGCGCATTTAAGTCTCAGTGGCCAAATAAAAAGATTTTGTGTTAATTTTGCACAATAAAATGTGTATTTAAGAAGCCCTAAGTATGTCTTTTCTTTCCTCGAATACCTTCCTTTTTTTTAAAGCAACAAGAACCTTACCCTCTTCATTTTCACTTTGGCATCATATTGCTGACTAGCCTAATTGCATTATTCAGTCAGTCAGTCCCAATCAACCCCAATTGAGCTTTTACTTCTAAAGTATCTCATAACTTATGTAGCCTTAAAGAGCCCTTAGTTTGTGCAAATGGGCTCAACTAAAAATCAATTTGACCTCAATGTGCCTCATTCTTCTTTTCTCTATTCTAATAAACAAAATTATACTGTGATGCTGACAAATTGTAAGCACTGTTAATCTATAATATAGATCCCATGTATAATTTCGAGTTTTTTTTTGTTCTGAAATGTTGTATTCATTTTTATTTATTTATTTTTTGCAATTTGCATAGGCCCAACCTCCTTCGCTCCTGTTATACATGCGGCTATATCTATTGTCGAGAGTAGCTGGCAGTACCATGTTCTTGTCATCATTGCTGACGGTCAGGTAAATAAAAAACTCAACAGTTTTTGGCATCAAGAGAAGTATGGCTTATACAAAGAATTCACCTTCTGAGTAGCAAATTCATGCCAGTTTGTACCAAACCATGAACCTAATCAATTATAACAGTGATGATGGCCTTGAATCAGAAGTGATACACCTAATACTTGTAGTGAAGGGATTTAGTAGTTACTGCAAACATGAATTTAAAATGAACTATGCATAGTTACTTTTCATGCACTTGTTCGACAGGTGAATGGAACAAATGGACCTGATGGACGATTAAGTCCGCAGGAAGAAGCAACCATCGATGCCATTGTTACTGCCAGGTAAAACTGAATTTAATCAGTCAATGCTCTTTATTTAAGCCATGTTGTGTACTGGTTCTGGCACCATCTGGTTGCATGTGGGTAGATGTTTCCAATTTTACAGAACAAGAAGAATTTCCATTGGAGTATTTTTATAAATTTTGGTGATTTCTTTATTGCTCAGGTAAGAACTCAGGCAAACTGAGACGAGAACTAAATAAAAGAGAGAAGGAATAATTTTCATTCAATAACTAAACATCATTTATATAGTGAGAGTGCTTTACACATCAATCAACCTAAAAGATAAAAGTAATTGGACAAAAGAAAAATATGCTGTAGTAAATTCAAATATAATTAATCTTACAGCTCGAAAGTCCTGTCCCTTTATCTAATCCATCTTCTCCAGTGAATCATCCTGCCTTTGTCCATTCACCTCAATAAGGTTCTGCTTGTCAGCACTGATCTCTCCAATTATTGAGGCCTCGAGTTTGTGGACCTCAATTGTTAGTTGTGCTTCCTTCCCTCCTTCTAGATGAGATGCATCTGACAGTCTGGGTCCTGATATTTAGTGCCCTTCTTGCTTTCATTTATTCTGAAAATACCAGACCCACTTGATATTGCCTTGGCCCTTGGCCTCTTATTTTCCAGTCCCAACAAAGGACCCATCTCAGTGTCAGCCCAATTTTTCTTTTTCATCCTTTCTGTAACTTGACCGAATCAATATTGAGTTCAAGAGTTTTCCCAAAATGAAAATCAGTCAAATATGACGATCAACTTTATAAGTGGTGGCTTAAGTGACATTTATTCATGGGAACTAGAGTTCTTGGGTCTAAATTTTGGAAATTTCCAAATATTACCATTGTATTGAGCACTTTATTGTTACTTTTTTGTTTAATTTGGTACTTAAAATTCAGTCATTATCCCCTTTCAATTGTGATGGTTGGAGTCGGCGATGGGCCATGGGACGCCATGAAACACTTTGATGATTGTATTCCTCAAAGAGCTTTTGATAACTTCCAGGTGTAGCATTAAAATACTTTCTGTGAAATAGTTTCATATATATCTATAATTAACTGGGCAAATAACTCCCTCGCAAAGAGAAACATCTCATGTACTTTTAGAATAAATGTGCTGTTTTGTTCAAGAAATAGCCAGACTTAAATTTTAAAATCCATATTTCTGAAGAATATGTAGTGTAGATAGAATGTTGCATCTGTGCATTAAGAAACTTATCAGGAACTATCCTCATTCTTCAATGTTTTTTGTGGGGTGTTCTAAATCCACTTTGTTGTTGTTGTTGTTGAGTAAACTTCTTCTTTTTTTTTTCTGGTGCAGTTTGTGAACTTCACAAGCATAATGACATCACAAATGCATATGTCAAAGAAGGAGGCAGCATTTGCACTTGCTGCTCTTATGGAAATTCCTGCCCAATACAGAGCCACCCAAAGCCTCTATTCCCCAGAGTAATTTTTTTGCATTTGATTTGTATATGTTAGGGCTTTTTTTTAACCTGATTTGAGGGCACAAATTTGATAATTCCCTTTTCTTGGTACAATGAAAATCTTAGTCTTTTGTTACAATGAATGTTCTGCAGTTAAGAGTTTGGTTGTCAGATAACTCTTTCTTAGTCATTTTATGTTTGTAAACACACCTTATCCAGAAGCACATTTGTATGTTCTCTAACAGTTTATTTACGTACTATTCATTTAGTATGATCCCGTTATTTAGTGATTGTGGTTGTTTATCTTTGAAACAGAAAACATCGCCGAGATAGAATAGGTGCACCAAACATTCTACCTCCACCAAGTGCAGTTATTGAACTTGACAATGCTGCAAATGCACCTCGAGCAACTGCAATTACAGGGAAATCAACTGATGATAGTGCCTCGACTGAAATGGTAATTTAATGGTTCCTTTTCTTTTGGTATAAGAGGAAGGATAAATAAACCTAACTGCATGAAGTATTGGTGACAAAATAAATCTTTTTTTCACGCAGCACATTAGATTTTGAGACATCTTGTTTTAATTTATTTTGTTTTACTTTGTCCTTTTGTACGCAGTCGTGCCCCATATGTCTGACAAATCCAAAGGATATGGCTTTTCAATGTGGTCATTTGGTACATCTCTTCTCTTAATTTCATACTTCCATCTTTGTGTCTGTACTTAGCATAATAATACTGATTCTTATGGGGATCAAGAAAAAAAAACATGCAGCAAAAATGTGAAAAATATAAAAGAAATTAAATAGAATTGTAGGAAGAAAAACTTTGTAAAGCTGGAACTATACAGGCTGATGTCTTGAATTAAGAAACATGAGTGTGTTAATGAACACACAGTGAACACACAGTTATACAGAACTATACAGGCTGGTCTTTAAAACATGAGTGTGTTAATGAACACACAGTTAACATCTTTTTTTGAGTGTGAAACTTGCAAAAAGCTACTATTTATGATGAAAGTATATTAAGAGGCCCCCATCCAAATTTCTCACTCAGTTTGGCACGATTACCTTTAGACTTTAGTTATATTTAGTCTCTGTACAAAATAGCGACTTAATAAACATGGGCCTTTTCTCCAATACCTTCCTCATGTTGGGGCTTTTATTATTTTCATTTTTTCTTAATCAATTTACATGAATTGTGTTAGTATCTTGGATCTGAACTTTAATACTTTTTCTTTTTGTTTGTTAAAAGACATGCAGAGAGTGTGGTTCAACTTTAGCAACGTGTCCCATATGCCGTGCACAAATAACGTTGCGTATCAAATTATATTCTTGAAAGGATATGAAGAACTTCAATGCCCTACAAAACATTAAAAAAAATGTTGCATGCTCTGTTGAACAGAAATGTCTCTTTCGGACTTTTAACTAGCACAGCATGTATTCTCAATGAAAAACCCTTCGACCTCGACATTTGTACTGAGATAAATAAGGGAGGGAAAGTTTGGATATTTTGTAGAAATTGGGCAGTGAGATACATGACGATCATATTTCATGTTTTGGGTATCTAACTGTCTATGATGGTTCTCGTTCTGCGGAATATGCAATATTTTTAAGGTTTTTGCAAGGGTACACATGAAATTGACTCCTAGATGAGAAGTCGGCAACAGCTTTTTCTGTGAATTTGTAGTAAACATTTGTTTGTAACATAATTGTTCAAATAATAAATTGAATAAAGCTGCTTCGATCCATATTTTTGTATTGTTGGTCTCCAGATAATTGAAGTTCCGTTATTCTTTTATCATTTTTCCCATCTGTCATTTGTAGTTTTGAATCTTTGAATCGTCTCTCCAGCAAAATTATGTTTTGTATTATAAATTTGTTTAATAACCAATCAAGTGCAGTTGGTTTTTGTTTTAAAAGAAATTAATGATTTATAAATATAAAATGCAGAAAAGCTCTTTTTGGTACCGTGTAGTTAGAATTATACAGAAATAATACATTCTCTTTGACCACTTGAAAGTTTATTTATACATCGGTTTTGTCTATATTGTCATATAATCAATCTTAACATTCAAGCGGGAACCTTCGTTCGATATAGAAGTGTTGGCACAATTTGTCCTATCTTAAATCGTGAAATATAAATATGTTCCAGTAAATACGAACTGTAGTACAGATCTTCAATTTCTAATATCATGCTCGTTCCTATGAAGAAAAAATAGCTTAGGGAAAGCATTGTTTTCTACACAAGCGATGCCTGCAGTAATGCTCTCAATTTCTTGAGGATACATAAATACGAACTACGCATGACTAGTTTGTCAAAAGTTTTTTTTAAAGGCCCCATAAAAGTTTTCATGGAAGCAAAGATATAGATGGTTGCAAATTACAGTTGTACTTTCTCTTTGCTCTAAAAAAAAAAAGAAGAAATGAATAAGTCGGTAGTATTCATTTTTTTAAGTAATCAATATATGCATCGATTCTGATCTAATTTGTCTTATTATACGTGTTCGTTATGCATGCTAAATGATATTCCAGCAGCATCAGAGAGTTTTGCTGAAATTCTTTAGCAGATTGTGCGGTAAATCGCACTAAAAATTACAAAAGAAGTAAATAGTAGGACCGAATTAAAAGCATAACTGAATCAATAAATATTGACAGCTGCCAAATAAACACTGCTGATTATTACAGTTAAAAAAAATCACAAAGCCCAATGTCTAAAGTGGGTGTTGTTACAAGTTAGACCACTCTACAATTTGTGAAATCAAAAAAAGGCAACACCCAAAATTGCAAAAAATTGAACTCAGAGGTTATCACATACGGCTTTAGTGAAGTCTGAGGTGGTGGAGGTACCACCTAGGTCAGCTGTACGGTACTTTCCCTCTGATATGGTGGTCAAAATAGCATTGTGAATTTGATCAGCTTGGTTGTTGAGGTTTAGATGCCGAAGCATCATAACTGCACTCAGAAGGAGAGCCGTCGGATTTGCAAGATTCTGATGAGATAAAAGGATACAAAATTTAAGCTACCAGAAAATTTCAAAAACCTTGACATTGGCTCAATTTATCTGTGGAATATCTCCATTACTTCCGTAACAATCTTAGAAAGGATGACCAAACTACCCTCGTTATTTTCCATTATAATTGACCAATGTGGACAGGTTCACAACTTGTATCAAATCGTAACATGTACAAGGCATAACCAATGTCAATTAAGAATGGACCGCCATTCTTCATATTATCTTTCTGTGTAGCAAATAGAAAACCAAAAGTTGAAAGAGCAAAGCAATAAGCCTTAAATCAGTATTTATGAACTACCTTGCCAGCAATGTCAGGAGCTGATCCATGCACCGCCTCAGCAAGGCAGATACCTCCCTCTCCTATGTTGCAACTACAAAGTTCCAATACTGAAATAAATTAGGAAATATTTCACATGTACTTCAGTTATCTCAAAAGCTATTAGTAGAGAATTCAGTACATGAATTCTTAACAACAAAAGCTTTCCTGTTTCATTCATCGCTTTCCAGTGAGGCTACATTGGATTCAGTCTGCCTTAATTCGATATCCCAATACATCTTATACTAAAAAAACTGTAATAGAGGGATGTAGTCGTTTTGCGAGACACGAGTATTTTGTTACCTAGGAGTCAAACCCAAGCCACCTATTAGCCCAGCACAAAGGTCACTGATGATGTCACCATATAAGTTCGGCATCACCAACACATCGAATAATGCGGGGTTCTTCACCAGCTATTACCAGAAAAAAAGGAGATTTTCAATTTTGACCCCAAAATGATTCAAAGTAACACCACATAAGACCTGGAGTTGGCCATCTTATAGCAATATAAACTCTAGAAAAGAAATTTAAAAATCAATAAGTACTTCAAAATAAATTAAGAAATCATACCATCATGCAACAATTGTCAATGATAACCTCTTCATATTCAATATCCGGATACTTCTCAGCTACTTCTCTGCAACACTGAACATGGTAAAAAGTACTCAAATTATAATGGAATTGCAACTCAAAATGAGAAAAATTGGCCCAATTAGTGTGATAGGTGATACCTTGAGGAAGAGACCATCAGTCTTGCGCATGATATTGGCCTTGTGGATGGCAGACACTCTCTGACGGCCATTCGCCTTTGCATAATGGAAAGCATACTCTGCCACCCTCAAACTCGCTTGCCGTGTGATTATCTTTAAGCTCTCCACAACACCCCTCACCACCTGTGTTTCAAGTTCAATTTCAAATATTTTGCAGCACATGAAAGAGATTTTTTTTTCTAGGTTAAATGGCCTACAGGTTCTCCATACTAGTTGTTTAATCTAACGGTCTTTATTGATTGTTTTTTTCTGTCAATATTTTAAACTTTCAAGAAAGAAGCCTTATTATAATTTAGTCCAGGCAACACTTATTTATACACTTCCAGGAAAAAGATAAAAGGAAATACAATTGTTGAAAACAGATCCGCACCTGATGCTCAAGACCACTGTATTCTCCTTCTGTATTTTCACGAATAGTGACAAGGTTCACATCATCATATCGGGTTTTGTAGCCTGGTAAGCTATTACAAGGTCGCACATTTGCATACAGACCCAACTCTTTTCTCAGTGTTAAATTCAAAGACCTATGGCCCTTTCCAATTGGGGTTGCCATGGGCCCCTTTAGACCCACTTTGTTCCTTCGTACTGACTCAAGACTCTCCCATGTGAGAAAGCTCTGGGTCCTTGGGTCCACTTCTGTGCCAACATAGTGCTCTTCCCACTCAATTGGTACATTAGCCGCATTGAAAATCTAGAGAGTGAAAGCGTAGATATCACAAGAGTAACAAAAAAAATAATTAAAGAACTTATTCTTTCCTTATCTAATTTCCCATCAATCCATGACAAGCTTATATGCATGGCAGGAGATAGTACCTGTTTGACGGATTCAGCGATCTCAGGTCCAATCCCATCACCAGGAAAAAGGGTAGCTGTAATTGTCTCGTTTGGTGAAGCAGATGTCGAGAAGAATGATTGTGCCAAGGGAGTAAAGCCCCGGCTTGACAGCTGGCTTGCTGCCTTCCCTCTGAGAAGCTTCAGTAGTGCCATGGATCTGGGCCAAATTATTTGTTATCCTGAAACAAAATCACTCACATCAGGTAGAAACATACCAATTAGGACTGCACGGAGAAATAATTTTACGATTAGAGACCTATTCAAATCAAGTGGCTTGATTTTAAGTATGAATTGAACCTTCAGACAGAATTGAGAAAAGATCTATTGTTAAAGTGCTGTATCCATGTCTACAATTCTAACCTAACATTAGTATGTCATCTTATATTCAGTATACTAATAATAGCTTGGCCTATAAACTAGCTTTCTTCCAACTTAATATATACATACAATCTCCGAGAGAGAGAAAAAGGAGTACTCATAATACATTGATAGCACACTATATCCCCACTTAGTCTTCTAAATGTGTATGAATTCACGAAGCAACCTTTATTTGAAAAAACACGCAATAAGTTCTCATAAATCATAATAAATTTACAGCATAGATAGATAAAGCTGACTTCGGTTCTTAGTAAGTAAATCCTGCACCTTATTCAAAGAACAATTTCGTAATGTTGCAACAAAACCTCAATACCTGAAGCACGCCTTATTTCTAGGAAAGGATTATAGGAAGGGTAGTATCCACCTACTTGATAAATTAAAGTGATCAAGGATTTGAGGTGTAACAGAATTCCAAGTGACAATTAGGCAATTTAGGGATAGCAGAGATCATTTGGAACTGAAATCAAAGGAATTTCTCTACTTCAGGGGAAATGAGATGGCGAGCACGATCAGTGTTCCAACATTCCTTAGATTTGATCGAGAGAGAGAGATACCTTGGGCATCCGCCGGGTGGGAGAGAGAGGTCAGAGGTGAGAGAGAGAGAGGGAATCCGAAGACTTTGCGTCGGTATGAGAAAGAAAAGAAACTCCAGCTGCCAACCCTACCAAGGAATAATTGTTTTCTTCATTTTTTTTTTCCTTATTCTTCGGATTCTCTCTGACGGCGGAGCCAATAAAAATGACGTTGTGGGTATATTATTGTTTCTTTTTTATTTGTTTTTTATCATCAAAATTTTGTGAGAATAATTAAAGTGGTGCATCTGTGTTTGAATGGGCATTTTAATTTTACATTGTGTTTGGAGGTCCCACCTGTCGGAGCTGGTTTGCAGTAGTGTTTACCAAAAACCCGCCGGGTCGGACCCGTCCCGTCCCAAACCCGCCCCATGGACCGGACCGTCCCGGACCGTCCATGAACCGCGATGGACCGAAGGGTTAGACCGGGGCGGATTTACGGCGGATTTGGGCCGCCCTTTCTAAAATAACCCGTGTTAACCCGCCCCGTCTTAACCCGTGGACCGGACCGCCCCGCCCCGTCAACCCGTCTTAAACCCGTGTTAAACCCATCCAAACCCAAAAATATATATATATAATTATATTCAAATCTTTTCATTTAATAAAAAAATTACAAATCAAATATAAGAAAACAAAAATAATTTAAAACAGAGAAGATAAGTAAAGAAATAAAGGAAAACGCAAAAGTAAAAAATAAAAATAATTAACGAAAAACAGAAGATAATATTGAAAAAACAAAAAAAAAAACGTATTGAAAAAATAACATATATGTCGTGTGTGTATATATATATATATATATTTATTTATTTATGTACCATAATGAAAAAATAACTAACGAAAAATTCCAAAAAAATAACAATAAAATAAATGAAAAACCGACGGACCGGACCGGACCGTCATAACCCGTGCGGGTTTACATGGGACGGGTTTAAGAAGGATTAGGATCAAAATTTCTAGGATGGACCATCTTAACCCGCCCCGTCTTAACCCGTGGACCGTCCTAAACCCGCCCCGTCCTAACCCGTGAACCGCCGCGGGTTGGACCGTCCCGCCCCGCCCCGCCCCGCCCCGTTTGGTAAACCCTAGTTTGCAGTATTTCCTATACCTGTAACCTGCCGCAAGGCAAGTTCCATAAAACCGAAACATTTTTATATATAATCCAAATTAATTTTTAAAATTAAATTTCTAAAAGGCAAACATATCTCGAGATTCTTTTTTTACATAAATAGAAATGAATTATTTGAGCTCACCTGACTGTGGAATCCGATAATAATTCTCTTCTCTAGTTATGTGTTTGCGCGATTAAATTTTATTTTCCATATTTTCTAAAAAAATTAATATATATATATATATATATCCATCAACAACTATTTTTTTTTACAGAATTAAAGCCAAATTAGAAAGTATCATTAATACTATCTCATGAACATCTTTCTACATCTAGAGGAAACAATAACCATTCTGACATGATAATAGTTAAGTATACTACTATAATTGTATTTTAAAAATAGAGTAATATTCATTTAAATTGCTACCAAAATGTTTGACTATTAATCCAATAAAATTATACCATCAAATGTTATTAATTCTCATTGTTCCATCTTTAATTCTAGCTCTGTCGGGAAGAGAGTGCGCTTATATATTTATATGCAACATTGTTCCATAGTTGTCTCCTAATATGCCAACTAATTATTTAAACACATGGTCTAAAGTCTAAACATTAAACAATGAGACAAAGCGAGATTAAAAAAAATTTTGTTTAGAAAGGCAAAAAAAAAAAAAAAAAAAACAGAAGGTCTTTTGACCGGTGCCTATTGAAATTTGACGCTGCGGCTGGTGGAGCAGCATCCCAATTCCCAATTTCCCAAGTCTCGAGTCTCGACCAATAAGTTTTACTTTTGCCATTTTCAAATCTCAAGGACAAGAATGAAATATGATATTTGCTAAAATTCAGATCCGCTGCCGCGCGACACAGCGTGTCGCGCGGTACGCTGGCCGTTTGATTAAGATCCAATGGACAAGGGAGCCCCGTGCATATAACCTAGATTGATAGGCCCGTAAAAAGTGAACCGTCCGATCAAAATCACACGGCTCGTAGTGCGCTACACGCTGTGTCGCGCAACAGCAGAGTCGGATTGATATTTGCTATGCTGTTAGATGTTACATCAGCCAATAAAAATATCCGTATATTAAATATATTTCTCATCCCACTTTACTTTTATTGAAAAAAAATGCTATTTCACTATCAGACACGTCGATAACTCATTACCTTATTGTTATTGATTGGCTTTCTTCCTCTAACCATTGTATACGGACAAAATAACCCTGTGGATTTTTAAACATGATTCATACATATTAGGAATAAAATGTGTAGGAATATTATAGAATTTGATTGAATATGTATTCTCTAGCAATAATAATTTTCATCCCACTTTTATTAAAAAAAAATGCTATTTTACTATCAGACACGTTAGTTAGCATCAAGCAACAAGAGCATAACTTTTGTATTCAAAATTAATATCTTTATAAAATTCTAGAATATGTAAATATTAAAAGATATCAATATACACATCCTTCTTTTTTCATATTTTTCACATCAATTAGAGCGAAAACATTTAATTTACACAATAAAAAACAATGAATAAAGCAGTTAGATACCTATTTCTTGTTTACAAATAGTGAATGAGCTATAAAATTGATAAGTAACGCCAGCTTTATAATACCCTGTCGAGTTGAATTGAAGATAAAACTTTTTTTGAAAATAAAACCATGGGTCATGCCCTTTACCTTTTGTATTAAAAAAAGAAGTTCATTACAAGAAGTAAAGCCAGTGGCTTAAACTAACGAGGAAAGAAGAAAAAAACAGCAGTAAGCTGCAAGCTAAAAGAAAGAAAAATAAAAAGATAAGAAAAAAATTAAGAAAAAAAATATTCTTCAATTACCCTTTTAGCTAGGACCACAGCTGCGGAGATGGTATCGCTGAATACACTGAAGCACCTCTCTTGCCAGAGGTAAAAGCAGGTGATTACCAGCAACTGCTTGTGAACCAGAGAATGTTCTTTGGAAACCAATGCAAGTTCAGTTATAGAAGAGGTGAAAGAAACTGATACAAGGCTGAACACCAGTTATATAGCAGCCGAGAAGAAGGGGCAAGAATTAGAAATGTGAAAGGCTGATTCACAGTCATAGCAACAAAGACTTCATCTCTTAACCAGATACATCCCTCTTTTTTTTGTAAATTGTCAGTTGTTGTTGGTCTGTCTTGACGTAGTAGCCGAAGAAAAGTTGTAGCTCTAGGTGGAATTTTGAAGCCTCCAAAATGTGCCTGAGATGCGAGGGTATTTTAGAAAAAAAATGGAGAAATTTGTAAAAGGCAACAGAAATGAAGGAGCCATTCTTGAGGAAGCAGTTAAGTTGATCAGCCTGTTGAGACTGTTGAGTTTCTGCAATTGGAACAAAAAAGTTGATTGTCTGGACAAGTGAGGTGAGCTGCTGACATGCCGAAGTTGATGCCTGCAAGGAAGGTCTGAACAGACAGAAGATATTATCTATGTTTGCAAGGAAGGTTGCAGCTAGCAGGTGCTTATCTATGCAAAAACTGAAGAGATCAGCATGTGAGTAACACAGAACACCAAGGCCCCAATTATGTTGCTAGAAATAGATAGAAGTGCTAGATGAGATTGTAAAGCAAGTGACTACTGTGAAAGCCGGCATCAATTCTAGAAATGTGCCATTAAGAGGGCTATCTGAAGGAAGGTGTGTAGAAGTGGCTTGTAGATTAGTAACCAAATTTAGTATTGTTATAGTGCATTACACGAGCAATATGCGTCGTTGCTGATCTGTAATAATATCGACTCCTCAAGAAATAATGAAATGTTTTCATGCCTTGAGTTTCTTTTTTTTCATTTATACAAGAGTAAAACCTGAACAGCCGGCCGGTTTTTGCAAAACCATGACTTGTATTGAACGTAGTTCTGATTTGTTTAAATAGGCTTTGCAGTTTAAGATAAACCTGAGCTATAAATACTGTTCGGGTTATTGGAAATTTTACTTTGCTATCGTTTTGAGATAATTACCTTGAATGATAAACTTGTGCTTTTTATTCTTAACATGCCAGACTGGCCAGTTCTTTCAGCTGTCCCGTATCTCTTAGATATTGTTCAGGTTATCTCTAAACAAATTCATTGGGTTCAACGGTACATAAACATTTTTCTTAAAATGTTATTCGTATGCTCTCACCACAGTATTCAAGTAATATCCGTAGCCTAATGAAGCAGCAGGTAGGCTTTCTTTCTTTTCAAATTTTTTTAACTCTTTTTTTACGTATACCTTCAGATAATTAAGATTGTGGGATAAATTTACAGGCATCATCAGAAATGGTCGATAGCTGACACTGCAGAACCTGAAGGTAAGAGAAAAATTACAGCTTTTATTTGAGGACTTCGATCTCTGTGATCGTGATAATTTCTTTCAGAACTTATTTTTTCTTATGTATTAATGAACTTACTTTATAATTAGTTGAGACATGGCACGAATAAAGTAGCAAGGCATTGCATTTTTTTTTCCCCCTGACTTGCTATACTTTCTGTATGGCATAAAAGACTGATTGTAGTTTGTAACTCTATGCATCATTTAATGATTGTAACTCTGTGCATACCAAATGGAATTTGGTACTGAGGGATTGAGAACCTATGTCAAACGGTTAAAAGTATTGCATCCTAGTTTATATTGTAAAGCTGAATTTGAATTTAGCTTTGCATGGACAGCAAGTGAAAAACTGGGGTCAACCTATTGGCAGTATGAGAGACTCGTGTGTTAAATAATGATGATCGTGAAATGAAGTCTGGTTTCTGTGGAAAAATATAACAAATAGTCTAGTGTTTCTTCTTCTGTATTAAATATGCTTCCGGCACCACAAAAAAAGATAGAATTTATCATCAATACTACACTTTGCATGACATGGACAGTATTTTGGAGATTTTGATTCTAAGTAATATGCCAACCAAGGGTTTAAATAGCTGATAGCGGATTCGTATTGGACATGCTAGTGTATAGAGGATAGTGGATAGCGAGTATTTAACGGCCGCTATCGGACCATAGCGGATTTGCACACACAAGTGTATGTTGAAGATCTAGTTTAGTCTGAAACAAAATTTTTCATGCAATTAATTAACGCCAACTAAAATTATATTCATTTTCTATGTTTATTTGACCATTAAATATTAATAATTTGAAAATGTCCAAAACATAAAAATTGTGGTTTATATTGTAAACTTTCCATAGAACTTTGAATCACGTCAACCAGAGTTCGTATGTCAAAGATATGCCCAAAATACTATTGTTATATCAACAAATTATAAACTGCACTGCTATTTCACCTATTATCCCACTATAACGCCTCTATTTCACCACTATAACCCGCTATTTCTCAATATAGGTCGCGCTATAGGACGAACCGCTAAATTTGTAGCGTTGTACCAAATAGCACTGCTAAAGTGCCGCTATTGCGGCCGCTACGACCGCTATTTGAACCTTTGATGCCAACAAATGCATTACTTAGACTACTGTAGGCAAGGACAGATTTAGCATCAATAGCAATATAAAAAACGAAATGGGCATAATCAATATGTATTGAGACATTCGATTTAGCTCAATTAGTTTAACAATCCAAACTTAGATTTGAACCAGGATACATATAATTCGACATTTTTATATTAAACCCAGAAGACAGACAATTTATCAACCACAAAATTCGAAAAATACATTTCAGGAAGCTCAAAACTACATGGACCCTACTCCAACTAAGCTCTCTAATAGAGATAGCTACCAAAAGCAAAAGGATAGCAGCAGACTCTTGTGGCACCATTATCCACTCATTTAACATTACCAGTTACATTGTTCTTTCTGAATCGCCAGTTTAGCTTTTGAGGAACTAGCTGCCTTCGCCTTCTGCAGCTCCTTTTCTACCATGCTTGGCTTAACCTTGGAACCAGTCCAATATGTAAACTTCATAAGCTCAAGCACTCTTGCATTTAGCAGAACGAACTTAACTAGTTCTATGCTCCTCAGGACACTATCCAAATATTCCGCACCTATTCTGACATGCTTCAAAGTCTGATCGAGAAAAGAGAGACCGTCGTGCCTTTTTAGAAGTAACTTACTCATCAGAATGTCATCCCCATTGGTGTCAAATGAATAATCATTTTTCAACTACTATAATTAAATTATTTATTATGGTTAACATAATGATTGATCCCAAAAGACTCACAATTAAAAAAAAAAGAACATAAAAATTTTATAAAAAAAAAGAGCCAATATGTGATAAATCCCAAAAGACTCACAATTGCACAGACTCTTCAGTACTAATTAGAAAGCCAGCAGAAGTAACAGCATCCAAAAGAGTTTGATATAGAAACAAAGAAAACAAAATTTTAGAAAATAACCTCCACGTTTAATTCTTCAAGACAAAGCATGCTCCTAAGCAACCAAATAAAAACATCAAACGTCCTCTTGTTCATGGTTCGGATATTTATAACTAGATTTAACTGTCTTACTCGAGGAAAAGTAGAATTCTACGGCAAAGCAGCGAAAGACGGAGACTGCGTAGAAATATGAAAATTGATGAGAAAAACAGAAAATGTTCTCTATGGATTAGAAGTTATCTACAGAATAAACTGTGCATAACATAGCAGCATTCTAAATTTGGGTTCGTAACCAGACCAATTATTTGGATTTGTATTAGAACGTGTCGTACATATAAAATATGTATACCCCTGCAATGACACAATCATATTTATTTAAAATTACAAGAACACAAAAAGCCTAAACTTACCTGAAGAACACCCCATCCCAAATAGAGAGAAGAAACCATGGCAGCAGCGGTAGTCACCAACAGATTCACAGAAGCAGACTGTACAAAATTTATTGATGCAGCACCCCAAATCTTTGCTTGCTCCAAATGTGGGGCGGAAACAATCTCTACTTTCTCATTAAATGCACCGATAATGAACTCTAGATTTTAACAGCGATCAAGGTCAAAGAGGAAAGGCAATGAAGTCCCTGGAAGTCATCGGGAAGGACGATACTACATCGGTAAAGTTCGAGTTCTTTGAGAGAATGAAAGGGCGGGAGAAGTATGAACGGACCTTCAAAGTAGCTTCTAAGCTTAAGTGTCTGGATGCAACCTTTATGGAGAAGCAAATCGAGGAGGCGCTGGAGAAGGGCAGATTGGTCGGAGGCGGAGCTGAAGTCGTGAGAGAGCTCGAAGTGGAGAAGCGGGCTGCGGAGAGACGAGACCACGTGAAGGACGCCCTCGATCCAGCTGGAAGCGACAGGTCTGTTTTCGCTGCTTTCGTTGGTGGAACAACTGATACAGAGGCTAGGAAGGTAGGTCCAGAAGTGGCGCCACAAGTGAGAGAGAACCGATGTACCTCATGTACGGATGGCGTCCGTCACCTCGAGGCGAGAGAGAATGGAGACTATCACCTCTATAAGAAGGAGAGAGTCGGAGCGAAGGGAAGGGACTCGGTACTCTTCGATTTTGGGAGTAACCGATTTCTCCCTCTATCTGTCTCTCTGGTCTCCTTCCTTTCCGTCCATTCTCTCTCTCTATCCGAACTCTCTTCCCTTCCCTTCGCTCCCACTCTCTCCTTCTGGAGCGAAGCCTAAGGAAAGCGAACTGATCCGATCCTCTCCTGCCATCCAATTTCGGAACGCTTTCAGAAATCGTGGAGAGAGAGGGGGTTTTTTTTTTCTAGGTTTCAGTCTGATTCACTTGCGAGAGTGTGAGTGCGAGAGCCAGAGCGAGAGGCGAGCTACAGAAAAGGAAAAACGGTTCGGATCAAGTATCAAATGAGGGAAGCGACCTCATGATCTATTATTAGAAAGGAAAAATTGGCCGTATACTAATCTTCTCTAATTGGATATATACCCCTCACTTCATTAAAATTGGACATATACTCCTCTAATCTTATTTAATGTGTATATTTAGTTATTTACTGTCAGAGTAGAAGTACATTCAAGGATAATTTAAATATAAACAAAATAAATTTTAAATCTGTGGCGAAATTACCTTATTATTCTCATCTCCCTCAAGGCTCATGCCTCAATCGCTAAAATTTTTCGAATTTTTTCGCTTTCCTCTCGTGGTGATCAGCGGTTAAAACTAAGATTTTTGGTGAAAGATGCACAAATTAAATACTACTTTTTATCATTATAATTAAAAAGTAATATTGAGACTTTTGTACATTGCGATCATTATCCGTCAACCGTTTTATAAATTGATAAATCTAATTAAAAAATCCAATCTACATATTGAAATCTCATTACAAACCAAATTTTATATTTTTTGAAAATTTTTTACTATTTTTTTCGAATTTTCTAAAAGTTTCCTTTTTTGGAAACCAATTAATAATAAAGAAATTCTAAAAATAGCAGGTTTTAAAAAAATCGAAAAAAATAGTAAAAAATTCTAAAAAATATAAAATTTGGTTTGTAATGAGATTTCAATATATAGATTGAATTTGTTTAGTTAGATTTCCAATTTATAAAACTATCGACAAATATGGTCGCGATGTACAAAAGCCTTAATACATCGCGATGCACCATAGCATTTCTCTCTCTCTATATATATATATATATATATATATATATATATATATATATATATATATATATATATATATATATATTTCAAGAAAAACAAGGTTCAAAGCCTTTATCTTTTATAAATTAAAGTAAAAAAATACAAATTTCAGCTAACATATAAAAGAAAGGAAAAAAAGAAAGAAAAAAAATAAAACCATAAATATAAAAGGAAAAAGAAGAATTAAGCAACATTAGGAGTGTTTTCCATTCTAAGATAGTTTCATGTAAGAAATTGGCTGGAGGCTTGGAGTGAAGGTGCCCCAAGATCTTATTGCATCTTTTTCCTCAATTCGATGAAGAAGGCAATGCCAAAGAAGCTTTTAACATGCTTGACACGATGATAGCAGTATGAGCACAAGGAATTAGTGAATCAGTGGTGAGTGGGTGGGAGGCTAGCATTTGAGAGATAATTGACTTAAAACTCCCTAAAGTAAATGTAGTGATTGAAAAATTGTGATACTTATTTTTTAATTAATTTACATTATGAACACTGAAAAAATATATATATGGAAGAAATATTTTCAATGAACTAAACTTTTGAGTGGAAGAGCATTGATCAGTGCAAGGCTTCAAGGTGCAACCAGTTAACTAATAGTTAATTATTGCAGACATAAATGAATTTTAAGAAGGCACGTTGAGAGATGAGATATGAGAAGAAATTTAAGAAGTATGATGAAAAGCTTGGCGATAAAGATCAAAGGCTTGAGAGAGATGAGACTAACAAGGTTAATTTCGTCACAGAATTTAGAAATGAATTATTTATATTTAATTTATCTTAAAATGTACTCATAAGGATAAATATACATAGCTAGTGAGATTAGAGGGGTGTATATATCTTATTTTAAAGAAGTGAGGGATATATATCTAATTAGAGAAAATTAGAGGAGTATATATCTAATTTTTTCTATTAAAAAATTTTAACGAGAACCCTAGATGATCAAATTTTCAATAGGTAATCTAACAAGCAATTCAATTTTGGATAAATGGACCAATTTAACAAAATTTATGTAAATTTCATATTGAAATTTCATGGTAAATAAATCAAATTTTATATTTTTTAAATTCTTTTACTATTTTTTACACCGCTATTTTGGATGAAAAACAATGTAAAAAAAAAACTGAATATGTACATTTTAAATGGACCAATTTTATATTTCTCAATTTATAATGACATTTGATATGTACATTTTTTCTAAATTTTCTCATTGATGACGAGCAATTAAAAAAATATATATATCAAAAACCATTTTAAAAATACAAAATTCAATTTATCGTGACATTTGAAATTTATATATTTTCATTTCCTAACTTTGCTCATCGACCAATGCACAATTGGGTGCGCCACACCAGGACCCGCTAACCTTTCCCGTCTCTCTTCCAGTACCACGGATTACCAGTGCGCGTACAATTACATCGAAATCGCAACAAATCCAAATGAAATGAAACTGGAATCCTTTCTTGCTCTCTACTTGGTGGCTGTTAATACATATCTCTGCGCCCCTGCTTCCACTTCTGATGGCGAGCGCCACTCCTCGCCTCCTTTCTTTTCTCTTCACTCCTCTACGCTTAACTTATCCAATCCATGCTATTCGTACTTCTCACAGAAGTAGAACTCTCTCCTTCCTCTCTTTCAATCTAAGGAGACCTAATGGCAGACTCAGAACAGTCTCAAGTTTCGCTTCAAATGGTACAGTGTTAATTCTTAGCCAGTACTCCTTTACTCATCTCTTATATAGTGCTAAAATGTTAGAATAAGAAGTATTGAGAGGGTTTCGTTTTAAAGGAGCAAAGGCGAAAATTTAACATCCTTCTTACTATGTTTTTTGTACAAACACTCTTTGTTACGGGAACAATTAGCTTAAAAAATTAGCAGTTGCATCTCACAATTTAGTTCAAAACCAAAGATACAGTACCATATTTTGGCACTTACTTGGTATTGGTACAAAATTTCGATTTCCTGCTTGCTTTTGGTTAAATTGAGACTAAACTGCTTTTGGTTAAATTGAGACTAAACTGCTTTTGGTTAAACTTTTGCTGTTGCAAAGTTTGGTTAAAAAATAGCTTTTCCAATGGGGCCTTCTAAGCAATTAAAAAATTGCTGATAGTTAGTGAATCATTGCACTGGTATAGGTACAAATGGTATGGAGAGAATGGGACAAAAGGATGAAGAGAGGTATGATGTGATAGTCGTAGGAGGGGGCCATGCTGGATGTGAGGCTGCACTTGCATCAGCACGTCTTGGTGCTCGTACCCTCCTCCTGACCCTAAACCTCGACAGAATTGCTTGGCAGGTACTTATGTTATTACTAGTAAAAGTTTGAGTTGTGAGAATCAAACCTCCCTGTTCCCAATACTCATAACTTCTGACAGCACTTCCTTCCGGATTAATTATTTTGACCAAAAATTTAGACAACTTTAGCTTCAGAGGTACCTTTTTCCTGGAAAATTCTGCATAGATTATTTTTCTTATTTCTTCTCATGTGGTCTTGAACAATAAAGCCATTTTAGTTGTCATTTGTACGTTCTTGATCTTAAGCATTATGTACTAAACAGCCTTGCAATCCAGCTGTTGGTGGGCCTGCCAAATCTCAGCTGGTACATGAAGTTGATGCCCTAGGCGGTGAAATAGGGAAAATGGCTGACAGGTAAGCCTTAATCAGTCCCTTTATTTTTAATGGACCATGAAGCTTTACCTTCTTTTTCCAACTTACTACCAGCCACAACTAAAAGGAAAAGGATTTTAGAATAAAACTGATTTGCACCTATGTACTGTATTCTATCTTCCAAGAATGAATATTAAGGGCAACAGTAACATAACTGATAGACTGATACTTTGTCCACTTTCAACTTAATATGTTTATTTTTACTGATAAATGTGAAATCCATTCACCTGTCCCCATTTCTTTGTGGGACTAATGTTTTTACTCTGATTCTTGTTCTTATTGCATAATTAATTAATAGGTGTTACTTGCAAAAGCGTGTTCTCAACCTTTCTAAGGGCCCAGCTGTAAGAGCATTAAGAGCTCAGACTGACAAGAGGGAGTATGCTATGGAGATGAAGAAAGTAGTGGAGAGGTTTCATTTCACTTTATTTTAATTTTTCCAATTTATTATATGTTTACAACAGTTTCTGTTTTGTTTTTTTATTTGAACTTAAGCGGTGGGTGATAGTTAAGTTTTTGTATTTTTCCTTTTAGTTTTATATAAAAGGAGTACTTTTATATTTTTCTCTATAAACCCTGACAAGATTAATTTTCAAACACTATATATATCTATATTCTTGCAAATTTTGAAAATTTTATTTATACCGCCACAAGTTATTGGGCACTCTTACCGATAACTCTCCTCTGTTGGCCACGTCTTCAAGCACAGGAATTGAGAAAATAATGGTGAGAAAGGAGGGTTGGTGCGGGCATTGTATTGAAAAAAGTGTCGTGTATATTTTTTGTATAATCTTGGGTATCCATGTAAATTGCTATTTCTTGGTGAGAAGCATGTTATTCTTTCTTCATAAGGGCTCTGTTTGGATGGCTTCTTTCCGGAATAAGGAATAAGGAATAACCACTTTTTACCAATAAATTTATTTCTAACCATCCAAACTCTTCACAAAAGTTACACACTTCCCAATAAATTTACCCCTTCCCAATAAATTTCTTCCCTTCTTCCTTCTTCCTACCTTATTCTCAACGCATCCAAACGGAGCCAAGGTTAATTCTGATACACTGAAGATGTGCTATCTGAAAACAAATGAATCATGTTCAGTCAACTGGGTGCTCCTGGTTGATGCTTTTCCCTTCATGATCATGCTGATTTTCTTCTTCTCTTTCAGCAACTCAAATCTTTTCATCAGAGAGGCGATGGTAACGGAAGTTCTGATTGGGAAAAATGACAACATTCAAGGTGTCCGAACCTTTTTTGGGATGGACTTCTTTGCCCCTTCCGTAGTTCTAACCACAGGGACCTTCATGAGTGGTAAGATTTGGGTGGGAAGAGCCTCAATGCCTGCTGGTCGAGCCGGTGAGTCCGCCTCACTTGGCCTCACTGAGAATCTGCAATCCCTTGGGTTTGAGACTGACCGATTGAAGACTGGTACACCAGCCAGGGTTGACTGTAGATCCGTTGACTTCTCAGGACTCGAGCCACAATATGGTGATGAGGAGGTATTTATTCTTTCTATCTGTTTTCTGTGTCCTCTGGCAGACAAGCTGATGTATATCTGTCAGAACAAGTATATAGTACACGTTACTGGTTATAATTAACTGCTTTTCTGTGCTTGTAAGTTGCATCACTGCTATGTAATTAAACCATTAAAAAAGATAGATACGGATATAATGAACAAACTTAAATGAAAGAATTCAATAAGAAGATCCTGAATGTGCATGTCAAGTCTTATATGTTTTAGGAAAATGATCGTCTGTATTTCTGCCTAATGAGAAATATCTATAAAGCATTGAAATCTATCTTCTTTGGCAAATTTTCCAAAAGAGAGATGAAGAATGGTCTGAACTTATCCTTCTACATTTTATTTAGTAAGCAGTGAGGAGAGGGCCTTCCATCTGCATGCAAATATGCAATTCCTATCTGTTTCGTAGAACTCTTTAAGGAATTATATATAATCTATTCACATGCTTTGTTGTTTACTTTTTTTACTTTCTTAAAGGTAAGCTGGTTCAGCTTTGATCCAGAGTGCCACATAGAAAGAGAGCAGATGTGTTGTTACCTCACTCGCACCACTAGTGAAACTCACAAGCTTATTAGAGATAATTTGAACGAGACCCCAACTTATGGTGGTTGGGTTGATGCCAAGGGCCCAAGATACTGCCCTTCAATTGAAGACAAGGTACTTTCTTTTAACTTCCTTATATGCAGTTCAGACCATTTTAAAGAAATTGGAGAAGGGAACTTTGCTCTTCTTATAGCGATGGAACTGCACTTCCTGTGTGTTGTATGGTTATTTTGTATGTGTATCTGATGCTTTGAAGTTTGAATGATAGAGATGATATTGCCATCTTAAATATATATCCTTTTTTTCTATTTGTGTAAACCAGATAGTGAGATTTCGAGATAAGGAATCACATCAGATTTTTCTTGAACCTGAGGGCCGAACAGTTCCTGAGCTTTATGTGCAGGTATAAACATCTTGTCTCAAGCTTTTGTTTTGTTTTTTTTTTTAATTCAGGGCTGATGTCATTTATTCTAAGATTTAGGCTTATGCTGTTAAATTATAGTTTGTACAATATACACAGATTCACCCAGCCAATACCCTTCCAACTGGCAAAAGCTTAATTCTTTTCCTACATCCATGCTTTTTAAGTAAAACTTTGGGATATGGACTTCGGCTCTTGATAGCATTAAAGGCTTTGTGCTAACAGTTCATATCAGATTATGACCTGCTTACGTGGACTCAACCTGGCCATATTTCCTTTGAATTAGGGATTTTCAACAGGGTTACCTGAAAGGCTGCAGCTGGCATTGCTTAGGACATTGCCAGGGCTAGAGAATTGTGTAATGCTCCGACCAGCATATGCGGTGGAATATGACTTTTTGCCAGCATACCAGTGCTCCAGATCTCTCATGACCAAGAAAATTGAGGGTTTGTTCTTCTCTGGCCAGATCAATGGTACCACTGGCTATGAAGAGGCTGCTGCTCAGGTTTCTTTCTGAGTGCATGCATGCATGCATATATGTGTGTGTTTAGGTTGTTTCAAGTCGCTTGAAGTTTAGGACCAGGCAAGTTAGACTTGATCACTTGATGTTCGGTCAAAGAATAAGTTGGTACCAATTCTGTTTAATTTAATCTAATTATATCAGTTAGTTAATTGCAGTTTTTATGTGTCCTGATTGTGGAAATTGCTGTTGACAAGGCTTAGATTTCTTTGCCTCTGTTAACCTTTTGAGATAAGGCAAATTACATGTTCGTGTAGTGAAACAAGAATATATTTTTTATAGACGAACAAATTGACTTTGAGACATGTTTTATTTAAAGGTTCTATTCCATTCAAGGTATCCTGGTTGATTTGAACTTCTGTTGTAGTTAGATATGATTTATACTGTAATTTGGTTTTGCCACGTCATACGTTTGTGAATTGGTAAGAGCACTTGGCTCTCTTCTAAGAGGTCCAGGGTTCAAGCCCGCATGCTTGCGATAGGCTTGGCGAGCCAGCGTAAAAAACTCAGCCATATAAACAAGAAATGACCAGGGTCGGGGTGTCATTTCTAGCCTACCCCAACTTGTTTGGGATAAAAGGCTTAGACTTTATTTATTTATTTATTATACGTTTGTGAATTGGCTTCCTTTTTTCATATTATTTTTATGTTCTATTTAGGGAATTATTTCTGGAATTAATGCTGCCAGGCATTCAGAAGGGAAACCAGTTATAGTTCTAGAAAGAGAAAGTAGCTACATTGGAACTCTAATTGATGATCTTGTAACAAAAGACCTTAGAGAGCCATACCGCATGTTAACCAGGTAATGATGACTTATGATTAGTTGTTTTTTCATCTGGTTTGGAAAAAGTATGTAGATCTTGGTATTACAACTTCTCAAGCAAGTATCACTTTTCTTTAGGATCCTTTTTAGTGAGCTGTTTCTCAAAACTCTATCCAAGAAAGGCATAATCTAACTGTGCTAAGCATAAATGGTGTGGAAGATGTCTGATTTTAATCAACAATATACCTGTAGTCTGCTAGATGGGAAATGACTTTAGGCACCTTGTATGCAGCTTATTGCTCACAATGTATTCTCTCTGTGACCTGTGACCACTATATCCACACAACGGTTTTCAGTTTTTTCAAAGTAAATCTAGAACCTTTTGGTTTATGTTTGTTCCCACACAGCCGGTCAGAGCACCGATTGCTACTTCGGGCAGACAATGCAGATAGTAGGCTGACCCCTCTTGGTCGTGAGATTGGGTTAATTGATGACAGACGATGGGATTTATACCAGTCCAAGCAATTGCGTATCAAGGAAGAGAAAGAGCGCCTGAAGAATGTCAGGGTTTCAGGTTGAATACACTTTATCTTTATCTATGTTTTAATTAGTAATTGTAAAGGTTAAGCATTTAGATTAAGAAACCCTACCCACTAAACTTTAGGCCAAGGATGACCATATCAGGGTTCCTACTTTGCTGGTTTGAACAGGTAGTTGTTTATTGGATTTGTACTAAGATAGTACTTCTATGTTGTTTCTTGGATTTAATATCCATCATACTGATAATATCTGGCCTGATAACTTGCCATTATTGATTTTTTTATTTTGTTTTCTAAATTTTGTTCAGTATATTGTGTTACTAAACAGATTTTTAATATTGTAGTTGATATAGCAATTTAATTTTGCATGCATTATGTTTCATTCATGGTTTTGTGAGATGACTTGAGAGCTATACAAAGTTTAGATCAAAGATTGTGATGCAAACTAAATTACTTTCCACCCTTTAGGAATCAATGTCTATTACACTGATGCACCCTAAAATAAGATGTACATAAAAACTTGAATGCATGCTATAATTATTTACTTTTTAATATCAAATAAAGGACATCATTAGGGATAATCTATTGCAAGAACAATTTCAGCCAGAAAACACTGGGATCAGTTGTGTAGTATTCTATTTTTCATGTCGTGTCTCACTATTATCTAGTTTTTCTCTCTCTGAAATGATAGAAATGTCCTGATTTTATTGGTGCTACATGATGAGACATATTATTTTAAATACTCTGTGTAGGTGGTGAGTTTGCAGCTGAGGTCGCAACTGTTTCTGGCCAGCCAGTAAGAGACCACACCACACTAGAAAGCATCCTTAAGAAACCACATGTGCAATATAAGCTTCTAGACAAGCATGGTTTTGGAAATGAGAACTTGTCAAAGTGTGAGAAGGATTGCGTGGAGATTGACATAAAGTATGCGGGTTTCATCATGCGACAACAAAGCCACCTACAACAGGTGTTTATTTATTATACATTCACATTATGAGTAGTTCTTCATTTTTTTTAATACAGTATGCTCATACTACGTCCATTTCAAATGATCGTGGTAAATACAATCTTTCATTTTGTATTATTTTTAATTGTTTTTATTGTCTTGCTAAGATGTACAATGTATTAAAAGAAATTGAGTGTAACTTTAAGAAGTCTCAGGCTTACAGCATGTAGATGTATTCTTATAAAACATGGCTTTATTACTTAAGCGTTTCCCTGCAAATCCTATTTCTTAAGCATTCAGTATTGTTACAAGGACATGTTCAAGTACTGTTATTTCTTTTTGTTTGGTATTTATTGGAATTCCAACTGTTTGTTGTGCTGATAAGGTAAATTCAGGCTATTTAGTAAAATGAAGACTTAAATATTTCTGGATTGAGGGTAATTGTTTGATTGCACGACCGAGAGATGCAGTGCTAATTAATGTAACCCTATAGTTTCCATATTCCTTTTGTCTTTCACTTATTTTTTATCTGGTAATTTTTCATCTTTCTGTGATGCAGATTGTAAATCAGGAGCACAAAAGGCTACCGGAGGATTTAGATTATTACTCGATGACTACTTTATCTCATGAATCACGTGAGAAGCTCTCTAAGGTACATCTCTCGCCCCCCACCCCCCCCCCCCCTCACTCCTGCATGCATGTTCTCGTGCCCAATTACACACATATGGAGCATTATCTGGTCTTTGTTGGAATCTTTGGCACCGTCTCACAGTGAAATATATTCAATCTGTAAACTTCCAATTTCAGCCTGGTCACCAAGATAAATTAAGTCTAGATTCTGTATTTCCGAGTGCAATTATTCAAAATTAGTTAGGTTGTGGATAGCTGGTCAGCAGGCTTCATTTAACAACTCCGAAAGGTTTACCAGGCATATTGAACAACCTGGGTAGTTCATGTTCCGTATTACCAATTGGAGAAGTCCACTAGGAATACTGGCTAGTTTTGGGGTATGACTATCAATTGTACTGTTTTATATAATAGTCTGTTATATCGTCATACTTTTATGAGATTAATATGCATCTAGTTTGCTTCTGCGTTAGTCTGCATTTATGATCTGGTGTTAATATAACAATTTTATATTTTTGATTGCATTGTATTAGTCTCTGATCCAAACCAGACCTGACCCATTAAAAGTATATTTAAAGATTACCTGTGCCAATGAGTTTACTGAGTAGTTAAGTTTCAGAATGTGTAGACTAGTCAAGTCAACCTAGAGGTCTGCATGGAAATTACTTGCAGGGAAGTCTTGGTGATGTAAAGTATATCCTAACAAGCAACAATTGTTAACGGATTCATATTTCTTAAAACAGAGTGGAACAGACCTGCTAGCTGACTGGCATAATCAAATATAAATTAGTCTTCAAAAAAAAGAAGAACAAGAAGAATATAAATTAAGGCATAGTTGCAGAATCTTGGGGTTCAGTTGATTCAAAAATTGATTAAAAATGAGGTTGATAGCTCAGTTTGGGCTTTAAGACTTTAACTGAAACATTTGTGATACTGAATTGGTAAAGATAAACTTGAGATCGTCTCTGTTGCAACTTAATTTTATGAATTTCTTGTAGGTAAGGCCACAAACAATCGGCCAAGCCAGCCGGATTGGAGGCGTCAGCCCAGCTGATATAACTGCTCTACTAATTTGGGTGGAGTCTAATAGGAGAAAAGCTAATCAAAGGACACAGCAAGAGTTACTCAGGTCTGGTGCCACAGACAATCACATGGCCGCATCCTCTCCAACTGATTCTGTTGTGCAGGCCACTGCTATTTAGACTAATTCTAGTTTATAAATTTCTGGCCTTTATTATAAAATTAAAAATTTTGACTGTTTGCTCATTAGTATAGGACACTGTTTTATTCTAATATTTTATTTTGTTCATTGCTTCGTGTTTATATAATGAGAACGGAAAGGAAATTTTCTGAATTTTTTATGAAGGAATTTCTGCCAAAATACCGTCATATCATACAATACAACCGTAAACACCACTTGGATTTGAATGACCATTTTGGCTTTTGAAATACTTAAATGCCACTGAGATTTGAATCATAGCTTGGAATTCATGCCAAATGGTCTGCCTTTTCTACAAATATCACGCTTTCGCAAAACATTTTCCTGATTTTATTTATTTGATTTGTTTGTAATCCCGATGGAAACCTATTTTAGGTGTCCGAGACTCCAGAGTAATATTAAATTATTAATTGATCGGTGCACAATTTATGTTTATGGGATCTCCTATTCTCCTCTCTTTTTTATTATAAACGAACAGACCAAGAGTAGTTGACCAGTCTTATGAACTAGCTATTCTGCTAAATGTTTTAACTTTATGGCATGTCAACTGACTCAACTTCTAATGAGAAAGTTTAATGTGCTTCTTGCAGTGTTGGAAGTTTCGTTGTTAGGTGCTCTGTCCTTAAAATTCAACTCGTGATATTTATCAAAATTAAAAAAATCCGCTCAGAAGCTAAATATATTCATTGTATAAGAAGGCAAATATAGTTCGAGTCATTTGGAATTAATATGCGACATATTTGAACAAAAATACACTATCAATATTTCTGGGTTAAACCGTGCTTTTTCACAGTCGAATTGTACCTTCTTTCTTTTTTTTTTTAATACAAAACGTTATTTTCATTGTTGTTACCGCGAAATAAGTAAGACCTTTCCAATTGCCATCCATGTAACCGGTCAAGGTAAACGAACAGTTTAGATCATCTCACCTCAAAAAAGTTATAAGGGGGGATTATCATTTTAGTGTTCCATCTAGAACCAATATCAACCGTCCAAAGTTTGTTAGCGCCAAATTCTCTACCATCAATGTAACGAAATACCAATTTGTACAGCAAATTTAGAGAAAAAGAAAACTTCTTCAGTCTATCCTATTGCACAAAATCTGAATAATATATAGAAACATGGGGGAAAAAAAATTCTTTATTCAAACTCAAAGTTGGACAATCAACATCATCTTCCATTTAAAACTTTACATCCGTACTCTCCTTGATCCTTTAATAATAAAAAGAGGTGAAAATAAAATAAGCAAGACAAGATACAATAAAACTATAAGAGAAAGAAGAAAAACCAAAGTAGTCTCTCCTATGGTCTAATAATAATTAATAACATTGTTCCGAAATATATTATAGCAATTTGATTTTTTATTTTCTGAAATATATCACAGCTGGTGTGTTTAATTCTTACAGTTTTGACATTTTGACCATTTATTTCTCAATTGTTTTTTTTAAAGATTACTAGGCAGCGGCTGCCAAGTTAACAACAAAGTTTTCTCAATTTATTTAATAAGATTTCTAAAGTAATAGTTTTCTTTCCAAAAAATAAAAATTAAATAAATAAACTAATTAGGTAGGACAATTTAATGGTTCAAAACATTTAAATATTACAGCTGCGTCCAATCTGTGCGAAATAAAAGTTCTATTGTATCATATTCAAATTAATAACTCATACTCGCATTTTTTTTTTTTGCGAGTGATTTTTAAGCGTGAACTTTGTGTAAATTTGAATAGGCACTTACGTAAATTATGAATTACATATGACTTTCTTATGTAGTGGACCTTATATGTTGATTCAAATTTATACATTATTTGCACCTTTGATAAATTCGCACATCGCAATTTGTGCCCAGATTTGTATGTGTGGGAAGTAGGGGGCTTGTGATTATTATTAGATTTCATTTCCACAATTAATCTGCCCAATTGTTTTTGTTACCAGATGAATTAAATACAACGTGATATGTTCCTTATTTTGAACAAAATGAGCGAATAGGGAACCATCATACATTATATATGTTTCTTTGTTTATAGAATTCTTCATAATATTTTGTACCTTTACAGGGTCCCATCGTGAACATTTCCAAATCATTCAGGATAAGCACGCATGGTTTATTATCTCATCAACAACAAGCACACAATGACACCACTTGTATTTCTTTGTTGTCAGTCTCATAGTCACAGGTGATACCGTGATAGCAACAATTGTGATAGAATTAGATATGATATTTCGCACAAGATATATAGTTACATCAAATTGAATAGATTTGATAACAACAGCCAAATTGAATATAGTTTGCCAACAATATATATAGTTACACCAACCAAATCCTGAAGGTAACGAGATGAAATCAATTGGAAGTTTAAAAGCGTATATTTACGAAGAAATAGGCTTATTATTAATACAAATTTATCAGTGTAAGAATAACTAAGTAATTAATACGATGATATCAAGAATACTTAATTAACAAATAAGCAAATAACTAACGAATTCAAGTTGCCAGTCGCGCCAAAATTGATGTGCTCAAACTGTCGCTGTACAGAAAATAAAATGGAAGGTGAATATACTGTCGCTGTACTAGGCGCAATTTGGCAGTTGCTAATATGGCGATGGAAGTGTATCTGCGTCACCAGATTTCTTGATATGATGTTCTTCTGTACCTTCCTATTTAACATGTTATAACAAGTTTCAAGAACCAAATAAGATAATTTTCCTAATTATTTTTTATATTTGAGCCGTTTGGACAAAATAAAATTTAGAACTCAACAAATTAAGTTAGAAGAACCACTGCAAAAGCACATTGCATGATCATACATTTTCTCTACCCGCAATGCCTATTGAAGGACAATAACCGTTTATTTATTGTATATAATTAATTTGACCATGTAAATAACCTTCTTTATAAGCCAATCAAAATTTTATAAGATTCTGTAGATCCACAATCCCATACTTTACATTACTTCAATGAATGACATTATATAAATGTGTTTTAGGTAAAAATTGCAATCGGTTAGTTTAACATAGTCCTTTTCAAGTTGGAACAAATTGAATATTTTTTGTTTCATATACAAAAGAATCACTAAATTAGTATCTAAAAATAAAAATACATACTAACCAATGCAACTTTCCTAATTCTTGACATCCAACAACCACTTTACAAAAAAATTGATCTTAATTAAGGGACATAACCCTTGAAAGAATGACATAAATGATTAGTAAAAAAAATTATTTGCGTTAGTTAATACTATATTATCTTCAAAAATCAATTAATTGCGCAAGTCAAATTTGTTGTATTGATACTCTAACTGCCTCATAAGACTTCACATTATCTGTCAAAAAGTTACCCAACTCCTCAAAAATCGGCAACAGTCCAGTTTTCAAAACACCTGATCCCAATTCATTGACCTTTTCCAAAGCCTCTTTGTGCCTTTGCCTCTCTTCATCCCTTCTCCTCTTCATTGCCTCTAGTTGCACCACTTGGCGGTGGTGTTCAAGCATTTGATGACTTGTTTCTAATTCTAGACCCTCCAGATTCTCTTTCCCGTTGGATGAAATAATTTCCAAATAATTTCCTGCTCCAAAATTGATTCCTAATTCATCTTGCAAGCTTTTCAACCTCCTATTGTAAATCATTGAGAGGTTCTTGGCTTTTGTGCGGCATCGGCTTTCTTCCTCTTGCAACTTTCTATATTGTCTCAACATATTTTTAAATTTACTAATGCATTTCAAAATTTTCACTTCCGAAACATTTTGCACCCCCTGGTACCAGTCATTTGAGATAATAAAAGATAATGGGGCGCCAATTCTTGCTGGAGAAAAGGGAGGAACTCCGTCAAGGATCTCTTCCTCCGGGTCTGGTTCGTTGCGAATCCACCACATTAGGTAGCCATTAAGGGCCTTGATAAATAATTTTTGAGTCTCAATCCAACTTTCAAAGCGCCCGTGCCATCTGGAAATCTCTTTCTCCAGTTGCAAGGTGAACCTTGCAACTCGTTTTGGATTAAATCCAATGCGGGCCTTAATGTTGTGGGTGTTTAGATCATTTATGGCTGTTAGCTGCTTCTTGTGACAATCAAGGATGGATCTCCACATTCTGATTAAGCTGATACAAGAAAATAGAAAGGAAGTCAATTACACTAATAGTTTTTCAGCAGTACTAATGAAAAAAAAAATGTATATCAGTTTCCAAAAAAAAATAAAAAAATAGCTTCTTCCCTTATCTCTACTATCGAAGAAACAAATAAATTTCAAAATTTGCACATGTTTCTTCTTATCAAAAACAATATTTGAAGTACATTCATTTTTATAAAAAGGATAATAATTTGTTCTGTTTCCATGGGGTTTTTAAACTGTTCTATGCTCTACTTGTACAATACCCAAGGCGACTTTTGGCCTAAAGCCTAAAGGAAATGTCATTATTTATTCTACCCAACCAGGCTTTTTTTTATAAATATACTTGCAGCAATTATGGGTATCAAGGGCCAACAATTGAATTAAATATGTAATCTACCAAACTGATAGTGAGACATCATATACTTTAGGACAACAATTGGTCACTTTTATATTCTTATTTGTAGAATTTAGTGTCAATAATAGGTTTAATCCCGTCTGCAGTCATATCAAACATCAAAATTTTACAATACATTTAACTTTCAAGTCAACAAATCTTACTTTTAACTACTGAAATTGCATTCCATCCATGCAAAATAGTCGGTAAAGATAAAGATTAGAAATAAGCATACCCTTGTACCAGTAGCACGAGTTGAGGCTGTAACTCTTCATCCCGTATATGGTGTATCTGTTTTGAGATTGTATCAGCTGACCTCATGACAACACTGATTCTGTTACGCAGTCTTGCGATTGCATCATTGGCTGATTTGATTACGTTATAATCAGCGCCGTGTTCATCCAGATACTTAAGCCTCTGATACTTCCTTTCGTATTCAGCTCGAAGCTTCTCTTCATCCTAGAATAACCACCAAAATCAATAATATTTTTTGAAGAGTTTGAGAGAGGATTGTAGATAAAATTACTCTCTATTAGATTACATAAGATTATTTTCTATTTAATGGTTATATACATGATAGTTCATGGGTTTAGATATGACAGTTTGAAGATTTCAAAGGGCAATTATGGAAGTTTCCAGAAAGGAAAACAAAAACAAAAAATTCTACCTTGACTTCCTTGTATAGTCTCTTCTCCCACACATATAATTTGTCTAAGGTCAGAGAGAGGCTGAGAGGTGTCAAACGTTTAATGTCACCATTGGCAGTGCTTGCAGATGAACTCCCACTTGCTCTTCCAGTTTTACCCTTAGCAAGACGCTTGTGAGGTAGGCAAGAGTCAGACAAAATTGGAAGAGTAGGGTCCAAGAACCTAGAAGATATGTCTGTGCCAAAATTTATAAGTGGTATTTCATGGTTAGCTTTATTGTAATTCTCATGTAATGACTAATGAGAAAAGTAGAAATTGAAAAAATAGCACATTTCGGTTACTGTCTAAAAATTGCAGAAAAGTCGATTTTTTTTAACATTTACAAAATGATACATAAAAGATATCAATTCCCAAATTATTAACAAGTTTAGGGCATTTGGGCAAATTTCAGTAAAAAAGTAACATTATGTTTGACTTCAATAGCAGTTGTAACAAAAGTAAAATCCTATTCTCAGCTTTTGGCATGATACTAAAATTATAACTGAGTAGTGGATAAGTACTGATCCTAGTACTGGCTGATGAATTCTACAAAGATGTTTCAAAACGAAATAAAAAGAGAAAAAAATGGAAAGCAATGAACATACCGCCAAGAGCGCTTGAACGGTATGGCACCTTGTCAACCTCAAGCAAATCTGAGGCCTCCTTCACACAATCTGCTGCAAAATCAAACTGCTCTTTTATTTGATCTATTACATCGTCCAAATCTCTCAGTTGAACAGCCACTAACATGTCAGGCCCATTGTCAGAATTTGATGTTTTCGTCGCCTTTTCATCTTCAAATCGAACCTCCTTGTTCTTCACACCTGATCCTGATCCTTCTTCAGTACTAATACTATTGAACTTTTCCATGGTTGCACTGCCAGAGGCATCCATTTTGTTCTCCTCTTTATCTCCATTTTCTGTTTCTTTTTCCTTTCCCTTTTCCTTTTCTTTTTCTGTTTCTATTTCTATTTCCTTCTCATTTTGCTTCTCTCTTTCAATTTCTATTTTCTTTTGTTTCTCTATTTCTATTTCCTTCTCGTTTTCCTTCTCATTTTCAATTTCTATTTCCTTTTGTTTTTCTTCAAATTTAATTTCATCCTCCAAATCAGGGATGCCTTCTTGCTTCCTCACTTTGTTCAAGTCAGGGCTGCTACGGTAAGAATCCGAATCCGAATGTGAATTTGAATTCAAATACCCATATCTCTCCTTGAATTGGTCATAGTTGGAAAATGGGTCAAAAAAATCCCAAACAGAGTTATCTGGAACCGGCATGGGTGGAGTCACCGGATTGCTCGGACCAGGTCGGTCATCAAAATTCAGGTTTGAATTTGTAGTTTCGTACCCGTACCCATACCCGTATCCATCATACCCGTAAGCATAGCCATAGTTGTATGGGTGATAGCTGTTTGTCGGAGACGGCATTGTCTTAGTTTCTGCCATGTTATTGTTCTTCAGAGATGATCTAGAATCTTCCTCGACCTTTCTCGAAGTATTCGATTGAGGGTCTTTCTCTGGTTTCCTTTCTTCAAATGAGAGTTCATGTGTCAATGGCGTAACCGTAGACGAATTCGGGTTCAACTTCTCCTCATCATCTTCAAACGAGAGAGAATGAGACAGAGGCGTAACGGTCGAGGAATCTGAATCCGAACCAGCCTTTGATTTCCCCTTAGAAGAAGTCGGGAGAGTCAAGACAGGCGAACCTGGAGCTGACGCAGTCAGTTCTGCGGCTACGAACTGAAGAAGCGACCCTCCGAGAGTTGATAATGATCGTAGGTAGTCCACGTGGGCGGCTGCAGCGGAATACCGCCGGTCGCAGGCAGAGCGGATCAATTCGGTGCGGTCGCGACACAGGTGCACTGGATTCTGGTTCGGGTCAGGGTTTAAATTTACTATCGGGTTTCTGTTGGCGCGGGAACTAAATCCAATGATTCTGTGAGAAGAGCTACTACATCCCATGGCCAGCCATTGAGGTCAAACAAGGTTTCTATGTTGTTGTAGGAGTTGATTTCGTTTTTGGCACAGACATGGTTGGTTTCAATTTTGTTTCTTGATCTTGAAGCTTTCGGTTTTTTAACTGTGCGCCGTGGGTTTACAAATGGTTTATGTAACGTTTATGATAAAAGAACGACAGAAAAACGGAAACTTCAGGTTTTGTTTGATTGCAAGAAAGTTTTCGGAAAGTATTTTGAGAAATTTAGGAAATTTTGACATTTTTGGTATGGGATGAGGAGGAAATTAAAGGAATGCAAGCGAGCGCAACGAAGGCCATGCATACAGAGACGAAGAAATTTTAAAATTCTATTTAAAATGATGTACCTTTCATTCTATATTTTATACATTTGCAGATATACCCACGAATTATCTTTATACCTTGACGTCATCTTTATTTTTTAGTTCTTGCTTCAAAATAACATGTTTCCTTTCCTATCTTATTTTGATAATCCGATTTTAAAACCCTTATAAATCGATGAATTTGTTACAAAAGTTATTTAACAAAAATATCATATATACTCTAATAATTGACCACGTTTGGTAATATTAGGTGCCTATATTTGTTAAGCTTTAAATATTGTTTAATTAATTAATAAGGATGTTAGCAAATTTGACAAGTCTAAGATGCTCCGTTATCTTTAATATTTTTTTTTTGTTTAAATAATACGCCAGGCTGATCTCACGCGGAACCGCGCAACAAAGGTACAATTTGCGAGGACAAGTTCTTTCTTGTACACGGTAGACCGAACCCTATTCTGAAGACTGGGCCCCACTAAGAAAGTCGGAAACAGTATTATTGGGATTCCCAAAAAATGTAAAGAGCCTTTTCAGTCCGACGTGGACCGACGTGGCGGGTTCTTCCAAGATTTGGACCGGAGGGAAAGACCAAAAGGGATTGCTAATTTGCTATGAGTAGACCTGTTTAACGTTGCAAACGGCAACGGAATGGGCCATTCCGTTTGCCGTTTCGTTTCAACAACGGTATGCACTGGAATGATTCGTTATCCGTTCCGTTTGTAACGGAATGGACGGAACGTAGCGGAACGACTCATTTTATATTGTATTTCACACAACGGTATGCCGAAATCCATTCCGTTTACCGTTCCGTTTCGGAAACGTATGCTGAAAAATGATTCGTCACTCGTTTCGTTTGGACGAAACGTGCACGGTACACGGTAAACGGTATACCGTCGGCAGGCATAGCTATGAGAAATGTAAAATCTAACAAGTAACAAATTACTAGAGAATTGCTTTTGGCAACATCATTTTTACTATGTTGCAGGAAGTAAAATACTTTCCGAGCAACGGGGGCAAATCTGTCATTTTGTCTTAACCGTCATTTTCTCTCTCCCTTGTCTATATGTAATTACGTTTTTTCTATTGGGTCCACGTGTGAAACAGCTACTGGGGCCCACTCGCCTGGAATTAGGAAACATTTTAGTTATTTATTTTGGTAATTAAAACTTCTATTTTGAGATTTTTTTTACTTTGTCGACGCTTGATAGCAACACACCTATAGTAATAGTTTTCATACTATTTTTGTATAGCTTTCAATAGGTCAGAGTTTCCACTGAAAAGAATTTTAATTATATATATAATATAATTTACTTTTAACAAGAAGGTCAAATTAGGAAGTTTGAAAAAGATACATAAATTAATTTTATTTGACGCGGCAATGTCAAATATATCATTATAAGATTGTCAGGCATCAAATATTGTAATATACCATATTGCAAAAAAATATATATGTGAGCTATTTCCACATACATACATCATACATGCACCACACTATAACGTTTTTCTTTTCTAACACTAGAGAAATATTCTTTGTATCACATATTTACAATTTCTTCATTGAAGTGTTCACATTGCATTTCTCTCATTTTTTAAATCCTTTAATAAATGGGAAGAATTTCAGAAGGCTCCTTTAATTTGTATCACACATCATACACTACGGATAATTAGGTAAAGGAAAACAAAATTTTTTGTTATCAATGAATATAATAATTAGAAATTCAAAGTTGTGAGTAGTTATAAATTTTCAAATAACTTTTGTGTCGTTGATAAAAACAAAATGATGTGTTTGGTATTTTTAAGACCAAGATATTGCGAATCATTCTGGGTATGCAAACAATTTTTTTTTCTTAACAGGGAGGAAGAGAATATCAGATCTTTCAACTTGAATCATCTAATTCAACGGATACAAAAAATATTTGGTCTATACTTCCATCCTTTTTGTTTGTGCATATTTTTTCCTCGAGTATGATGAAATTTGATAACGACACACGCGATGTTAACCCGTGTGGTAAAAAGTATACAGACCTCTCATGAAGATAGAATGAGTTTTATTTTTAGACGCCATTTTTTAATTATTGTTATTTTTTAAATCATATTAAATTATGACAATGTACTTTCTTTAGATTTCCTGAAACAGAGAGTCCGCCAGATAAGAGTAAAATCTACACCATGTACTTTCTTTAGTAATGTCTTGTTCTTGAAAAGGTTTCTCTAAAAGCTAAGAGTTGCTCTCTGGCAAGGGATTTGTCAGATAAGGTGAATCCCTGTATGCTGCATATAAAGGGAGGTCTAGTGCTTTTTCTGCTATTCTTCCATCCTCATGAATCCTAGCAATCAAGCTCTCCAGAGAAGGAAAATTAGCCTGTATTATTTTAATGGAGTAAGCAGCCATATAATTGAAAATCATACATATCATACATTTGTGACATTAGAGATGGTCCGTTTAACTTTATTAGTGCACCCTTAGCTTAATGAGGACCAAATACTAGGATGTAGGATTAACAAGCTGCCAGTATTCCCATTATGATTGAGATAAATAATGCTTGCTTTACATATATTCTCTATTGGTATTTAAGCCTTTATAATTATTATCTTCTTTTTTTATTTGCCCCCTTGACAGTAACCAATACCCAGGATAGTCTCCTTATACCTCAGGTCTTATGTATCCAACAATAGCGAGGCGTAACTCTTCTCCATAGAAGTCCTCGGGAAATTCATGCAATAACCATGGTTCCTGCATTGTAACACCTTTTAAGCATTCTGATACCTGCCTAATTATAGAAATTACAATAAATAATTAGTTAAATAACTTACAATAGTTTTTTCAGTATTGTCAAAATATGGATTCCATCCTATGCTCATGACCATCTTGTATACGCCCCTTGTAGATAAAGCTGCCCAGCCAAAGTACACTCCTGAAGTATGCTCCGACAGTATATCAGAGAAGCTCTCGGCAGATAAATTAGCTTTCAGGATACACAAAATTATAAAGATATATTAGCAAAACTGCAAACCTCTATGCAAACTATACAAGAGAAAAATAGTAGAATCTGATATACCAGTTGGTATCCCGAGAACTTTCGAGCCACGGCCAAATCCCTTGATTACAGGTCCACCAATATACCACGGTTCAATTGGTAAAGTACCTTCAATCCCTGAAAAGCATCATATCAGAGATAAGCTTATAAACTATTATAGCATAATTATTGTTCATTTCCTCAGAACAATTATTGTTCGTAAATAACAAAAAAAGAATAATTAATAGGCTCTATGAGCTTAGCAACACAGGTACATATATATCAATCTTGTTTGTAACCTAGCAGTTATGCATGAATACTTACAGTCTTCAAATGGAGGAAGGCCCCATTTTTCAGGTTGAAGATCTAGTAGAGAATTAACTACCTCAGAGGCTGAACTGAACTTGTCTACTTGTTTTGGAATAGAAGGCACAGCAATTACTTCCATTCCTGCTGACTTGCCAGCAGTTACACCAGCTCTAGCATGAGAACAAATAAAAAATTTTCAATTTTACTTTTGCACCAACTGATCTGCTTACAGAATTTTGTCAACGGATATTGTATTTCCTTTTGATCAAATTTCCTTCAACTCGTTTGGGCATTTTGATAGCAGGACCAGGACCTACTTATTTGAAATTTCATAGTTTAAAGAGAGAGAAAGTAGCAAACAAAAAAGAAATTGAACTCAAAGTGGAAGCAAGGAAACTAAATAGAAATCATACATTGAATCCTCGATAACTAAGCAAGTCGATGGCTCAGTATTCATCCTTCTTGCAGCTTCCAAGAAACTAAAAACCAAATAAACTATTAGTAGTCATGTAAGAAATAAGCTTTTCATTGACTAATAATAAGAATATATTAATATAATAAACGCATAACAAAGCCTGAGTTATTGTTCTCACATATCTGGTGAAGGCTTCCCCTTCTCTACTTCATCACCTCCAACAATGGCAGAAAAAGTGTCTTTCCAACCTACATACACAAAAACATAAATTAACTAAACAATAACCAGCCTAAATAAAGTTCGATCATGAAATGAAAAAGAACTTCAGAAGCCACTGGATTACTCTTAATAACATAGTACTATGTCAATGAACTTATATCTGACTCTGAAAAACAGTGAACTTATCCTTTCCTATTCTGGTCACTACATCTTTCACCTTTAAAACATAAACAGGAAAGAGGCTCTCTCTCCTTCTTCACTTAATTATTACCCCCTAGATCTTTTCTTGCTTGTCCATCATTGGATGGATGAGAGAGGTACACACTGGTAATTGTTGGAGAAGTAAACTGCCAGTTACACGGAGATTAATGGCAGAAGATGGTCAACACATCTGATTCTTAGACCAAAGATAAAAATGGTGCAAAATACAAGTGCAACTACTGATGTAATACAGATACAGAAAAACAGTAAAATTTACCAAAACCTCAAGATAAGATATGTTCCTATATTTCTTTATAATGCTACTCCTTATGGAGATATTCAGTAGCCTGGTGCAAGTATCAAACCCTAACAGCTGATCCTATTTGGTAGAAATATTTTACAATATTATGGTACACCATTGTGCCGTCTACATTATTTCTCAGAAAGAAATTTAGCAAAAATCCATATTTGATATGTGCCTCAGGGTTCAGTTGTCCATGGGAAACAGCATTTTAAAGTACCAATGTTACAAACTAAGAGTTCAGTGGTCCATGGATACATCAAAGTCAAGTTACAAGTATACCAGTAGAGAATTATTACCATTGTGGCAGGAAATCTTGGCTTCTATGTTAGATTTTGGAGAGTTCGAAGCCAACGCCATGGAAACACCATTACTTCTTAAATGCTTGATTAATCTGTTAGCACCTGGTAATGGCCTAATGTTGCACCATCTACAGCCACCAAAAGCAAAGTAATTAAGTAATCTTCAAACATTTTTACCCAGTAATTTATCTTTAACTCCTAATACTTACACAACATGCCAGACCAACATAATAATAATCTTTTTGCAAATTATACCTGTTTTAATGATGATCTACGAAAAACAGATTGTTGTTAAAATAAAGGCAAGTCAGCAAAAGGAACAAGCTCCAACTTTTACTTTAGTTCAAGAAAATAATTCATAACTGATTCAATTTATCCATTTTTGTTGATTTTGTCCATAATTGATTCTTCAAATGAGGCTCATTTTACTATGAAAGAAATTGTGAATTGGTGGTTACCACGTCTAGATAACCAGAAAAGAGCAAAGATACAATTTATGGACTGGTCGTGGCATTAGCGCTTTTATTTGCGGGGATTTCAAACATAAGCCATTTTTAGCCAAGCACATTGGAACTCATTTGCAAAAAGGCCAAATAGTAACTAAAAAATTTAAAAAATGAGGCACAGAATCAGATTACTGGTCGGCAAACAACAGAGTGATCATTGAAAGAAACTCTTCTTTCGAGTATGGAAGCTGATAGTCTTCTACCACAGCAGCTGCAGCTTCCAGAGGTGTTCTTCCAACAATTCTATGTGCACTTTTGCTGTCCCATTTCTTTCCGAGTTTTGCAAGAAATGATTTCAAAATTTGATTTGCAACAGAATCTGCATTCAAGTAAGTTCATGTCATATCTTATTCTACATTAGCTTTTGGGAAATTCGTGCTAGGGTAAACATGGATAACCAACAAGTTTGCCTTTAATTTTAAATTTTTCTAAACAAAATGCGCTCTGGATAGTGTGGGACAATTAATTACCTGTGTTCAAGAGAGTACCATCCAAATCAACAATGACATGAGAGACGAGCTTGCCTACTGACTTAGATGCTGCCATTTCCAGAATTTGGAGAGTTCAATGCAAATTCCAAAGCTATCAATATTATCAAAATACCTGACCTGACAAGACATATTATACTGAATAATTCATTGTAACAACCTCTAAATGCAAATTACTCTAATTCAATATTAAAAAAAATGTACCTTTATGCAAGTGAGAAAAAGCGAGCACCTTCTTCGAGAGTCCTGAAGCTGGTTGTAATTTCAGAAAATGTGTTGATTCCCTGGGACTTGTTTGCAGGTGAGATATGCATGTTTGTTCCACTTCAGTGACATCCTAAAATTTACTCAATAAGTTCCCTACAAAACATAAATGAAAGAATGGTCAATAAATTTTGCATAAAATGATTGACAGATATGGTACTATTTGGGTATCAGCCCAATACGTGATGTGAGCCTAAGCTTAATAGTGATACTAGACTAAATTGTAAATCACTTTCATTTAAACAACATGGGGTTTATTAAGGTCAGTAAAGTTAAATTTTACACATGTTGGCAGAAAGAAAATGGTATTTATAAAAGAGGCACCAAACTTCTCAATTTGCAAGTCCCCTGTAATATATATTACTCAGAGCCAAAATTATTTTCAAGTTTGCGGTTACATAATAAAGAAAGAAACCACCCTAAAACTTGGTTGCAAAATGATCTCTTAAATTATTGTCATTAAAAATTGTATGTCTAGCTTGATGCTATTATACTGTTTCACTTCAGTTTGGTTCCATTCAATTGAATGATGAAACCGATGTAAAAGACTGGTTTGGCATGAGGGAGTCTGGCACCAAACTGGCTAGCTTGATGCTATTACGTACAAGGGAAACTAAATGGCTATTTTTTTGGATTTTTCAAGTATTTCAATTGCCAAGTGTTTCCTTGAAAAACTAGAAATATCACATATACTCCAGCACCTTCGCTATCAGTGTGCTTCCATTGGATCCAGTAAACCAAAGATCACAATAAAAAAGCATCATAAGTAAATTCTATCAATTTATTAAAGCACAATGTTACAACTACAATTTGTCTAAGTCAACATTTCTATAAACTTGCAGCATATGCAACGTTGCGACTTGTAAAAGGAAAATCCAGCATTTCTATTTGAGTACAACTTGTAAGAACTTCAACATGCAAAACACTACACTGTATTTCTCAAAATCCAATAAATTTGTATATCAACTAAAATCAGAACCAAATTGAAATTCTCTAGCTTTATCAAGTAAGTCATCGTTAAAATAGTATAATATACTATTTCAGAAATTGAGAAATTGCTACCGCCTATCAACCACCAAAAAAAGAACTTTAGAAATCGTGCCAAATAATCACTCTCTGATGAAGGACTAGGGATTTGAGGCAGAGGGAGTACAGGTACCTGTCACGAAGAAGAGGCAGAGAGGCGGAGAGAGAGGCGAGAAGTAGGGTTTGCTTCGAGTTGCTTCGATTTCTTGCGATTTGCATCGATCGGCAGATAAGAGGCCATCGCGCTTTTTTTCTTTTTTTCTTTTTTTGATGCCTTTTTAATCCGTTTGAGGAAACGTTATCCGACACGGAACGGACCCGATAAGCCATCGTGAGTGGGAGACTGTGCGCTGGACGGGGAATGAAATCCTCTGCAGCCATTTTTTGACTGCTCCAAGCAGTCCTTTCCATTTTTTTTTAATATTTTCAAATTTAAAAATTCACTAGATTGCTTGAATGTCGCGGCTGTCGCCGCGACTCTTTTTTGAAAATAGATTCTGTATATATTTATTGGTAATTTTTATTACTGTATTATTTTGGAAGTTTTGTTCTGTATTAAGGATAAAATTAAGATTAGTTGCTTGTACTAAAGAATATTATTCCTAAATAATAAAAAATAACTTTTTTGTGATCTAGAGCGTTATTTTAAGTGGTTTAACATCTAAATTAAGTTTGTATTTCTAAGGTGTTTGAAATTTTTTTTAATCTGGATTAAATAGTGGTCTCAACTTTTTTTTAATTCACATTAAGAAGATGATTCAAACATCCTAGGAATAAAAATTTATCCAAGACATTGGCCAACGCAAAAATAGCACTATATGTCTCAAAAAATTCGAAAAAAATATAAAATTTGGTCTCCAAGGATATTTCAATATAGAGATCAACTTGAACGGTTTGGATCGACCATTTGAATTTTGGATATCGAAAAATGACTCAAAATAAAATGGGTGGCATTGCCAGTTTGCCACCCATGGCACATTAGTCATTCTCTATTTATTTAAAAACTTCTATTTTTGAACGGTTCAGAACTAATTAAATTAATAATTTTGTAAAATTTTCAAAAAAATACTTACAAATTCAACAAAAAATAAAATTTGGTCTGCATGGAGATTTCAATAGAGAGATCGTATTAGACGGTTTAGCCATAACCGGAGTACATTGAAATAAAAAAAAGGTAAATATTGTTCAATTTAATGGATTTACTATTATAAGAATATTGAAATTTTTTTTTATCAAAACTAAATTGAAGGGTGTCACTGGACGTGATATTTTTCATTGGATTAGAACCAAATCTAGGTGAATTGGTTCCGAGCGCTTCTGGTTTGGATTGAATAACAGCCCTTCATGTTTTTGAGTTTGGAGGGGCCATGTATTTAGTACCGTGATTTCAATTTACAAAATCAAAGGTTTCGTTTGGATGGTGTGGGAATAAGAGGAATAAGGAAAGAAATATTGAGAAATGTGTAATTTTGTGAAGAATTTGGATTGTTTATAATAAATTTGGAAGTATGAAAAAACTATTTTCTTATTCTCGCTCCCATCCAATTGGAGCCAAAGTGCAATGGCGACCAGTCACCACTTGTTCGTTTGATCGCATAGTTTTTCTTTGGAAGCTTGATGTAATCCCATAGCCATAGGTGTTAATGAAATCTTTTTTAGGAAATAGAAAATAATGAAAAGCAACCATGTCAATGAAAATTTTGGAATCCAAACAGAGGTAAATATATTTGGTCGAAAACAAATCAAATTTTTTTGTATAAATTAACAAATTGTCAAATAAATAAATGGCCATGTACCTATCCATTGTACCGACAACTTTTTGCTACCCTTACATTTTTGTATCAGTAGCATAAATTGCCATGTACGATGTACCTATCCATTACTACACCCCCTTACATGTTTGTACCAGTAGCATAAATGATCATGTACCTATCTATTATACTGACGACTTTTGCTTTGCTTTCCTTAGACCTTGTGAGCATCAATACACTGGAATTTCCAATTGTGCCAACCGAACACTCTGAAGAGTTTGGATTGTTTATAATAAATTTATGCTAGAAAGATGAAATTTTCTAAATTCTCCAATAAATCCAAACAGCCCCACTGATACCACGCTTGGGTTTGAAAGAGATGATCCAACCGTCAATCCAAATCAGGGGTCCAGATAATTCCTCCCAGAAAATTCATCCGAAATTGAAAAAACGCACTGTTCATTGCACGATTTTTACAGATCGTCTAACTTTATATATAAGTACAATGAGTGGAATAATAGGTAAAGGCATTTTAGGGAGAGATACTAAAATTCTACAGGTTTAAGCATTATATTTTTAGCTGTTTTGAAAGAACGTTCGAGCATTAATTTTTTTTTTTTAAGTTCTTCAAGCGGTTATATGTTAAACGGTGAATTAATGACACGTAGTAGGTTGTTTGTCATTTTTTCAAATTTGGAATTTTATGACTATGCAGTGATAGTTGACACGGGCAGATATTTTTTTTTAGATAATTATTCCGCCGTCTATAGAGGTTGTGGAGGAAGCGGTATTTTTTGGATTTTATTACTTGTCGCAACCGAGTAGTTAATATTGAAGAAGTTATGTTAAATTCAATACAACATCAAATTATTGTGACTTGTGCAAATCTGTCACATAGCGTATGAAAGAGGTGGAATTTGGATACATTTGTTATAATAGTCGCTTTCAATTTAATTGAGCAAAAATCAGTTAGTTTATTGATACACTACAAAATTTTTAATACTTATGAGGCTTTGTCAGCCGTAAATATTAAATTGTTTTCTCTGTGCATTTTTTCTTTTCTATTTAACACATAGAACTGTTATATATATTTTTTAAATTGCGTAATATATGTGGGCATATAGAAATAATATATAGTAGTAGTGGTAATTTACGATTGTCTCAATTATTCACGTTGTTTTTTTGATTATCTGTTTTCTGAAACTGTATATTCAGAAAATAGCGTTTACTAAATTGATTGAAGAAATTCAATAGGAAGGTTGTAAATATTCAAATAAATATTTATTATCTACATGTTGATAAACATTTTTTTTAGGTGTTTTAAAATTTCGGTTTAAAAACAACTGTTTTTTTTTGAGAAAATGTGATGGATAAGCCGGTGGAGAATGTATGATTTGTTTCAAAATAATAAGGGTTAATTAGGTTTATGCTACTGCGAAAAGTTGAAATTAGTAAAATGTCATCACTAAACGACAAATTAGTTTTATACCACTGTGAAGAAGTACAAATTAATTTTTTGCCACTGAAAAATTGATTTGCTGATTTTAGATTTTTAAATATGCCATTAAAAAACTTTTGAATTAGAAAAATGCTATCTTTAAATGACAAATTAGTTTTATGCCACTACTATACTTTAAAATTGGAAATATTCTCAAATTGCGTAAAGTATCAAATTAATTTTCTGCCACTACTATATTTTGAAATTGGAAATATTCTCAAATTGCACTATACTTTATGACATTCGTCTTTTGTTAATTTGTATTTCCTTTTAAATTTTCAAATTATAACCTTTTTGGTATAGATTGAATATATTTGCGTGCAAAATTGATGTACATGCTTTTAATTTTTAAACTTTCTTATACAGTTATACGTGAAATGAAATAAGACTTGTCAAAAAAAATGATGGTACGTCTAATTACAATAGGCTATAGCTTAAATGTGAAAAAAAAATCACAAAGTCCAAACAACTAACTTTACTGAGCATCATTATGCATTCGGCAATATAAGAAATAGAAATAAATACATTTGACAAGGGTAATTTGGGATTTATAAAAATATTGCGAGCATTTATGATGGTAGGTATTTTTAGAATTAAATCTTTCTTAGAATGAGATAATGTCACATTTCTAATTTACATAAGTTGATGATGCCATAAATCTAATTTGTAATCTAACAATAGCATATCCCTAATTAGCTAATTTTGACAGTGACATAAAAGATAAAACCAATTAATTCAAATAATAAATAGGTCAATAAATGTGTGCGTATATATATTGTTGATATTAAAGGTTGTGTTGTCGATCCCCATCTGGTATTATCGTGTACATTACAGAATTTTTATTTTATGTTTTTATTTTAATTTTTATCTTCTGTAAGATCTGTAAGTTATATGTATTAATATTTAACAATAGTATTATTATAAAAGTTCTATTGATCGTGTTTTATAAAAAAATGTTAATATTTTATTGGTGTTAATTGTTTGTATTGTTATGTTCTAAATAGTAAATATAATATAACATTATAGGTTTTCGTGCCTAAACGGCGGTTTGTGTTGACATTTTGACGGAGGGATGTATCGTTTCTTTTTTTTTTTGCATGCATTCATTCAATTTTCTTAATAAATAGCTGTATCGTTTCGTTATCTTTTTCGTTTGTAATAATATGGCAGGACGAATGTCTTGTGTTTTGAAGCCAAACACAGTTACGAACTTGGAATATCTTATATATAAATATCGCATTGTCTCGTGAAATTCTTTCTGGTTTTTTTGACATTTTTTTTCGTGGGAAGAAATAAATATGAAGTGGTAGGTTCATGGTTCTGGATAGAAGAAGTTGTTCAAGCGGGTTTCTTGGAGATAGATGGCGTTATGTGTATCGTCGTACGAGGTAGTTCAGAAAATGCTTTGAATAGGAAAGTCAGCAACTGTCGAAGAAGCGTTCGATTAGTGATGTCATCGTTGAAAAAGAGAGATTCTGTATTTGTAAATGGATTACGAAGAAGTGTTCGTTTGACGCGTTCATGAAAATGGCATCAGAACAGTTGTTAAAATGTATTACGGTTGTAATATAGGTGTTTACGTCAGTTTTTTTTAGTACTCAATGTTTTAAGTGTTTTTTCTTTCTTTTTAATTTTTTTTTAAGTAAGGAAGTTATGTTATGTTATATTGTTATGTTATGTTATGTTATGATGTTTTTGTTTATGTAGTGCATATTAGTAATAGTGTGCGAAATAGATGAATATATGGTAGGTTTTCGTGCTGTTCTGTTTTAAATATAAGTTTTTGTATGCGAAGTAAGAATTATATAAATAGAATATTTTTTTATTCTAATCAATGGGCTATTGTATGCACTGTGTACATATTTGTTAGTACTAACGTTTCGTTTCGTGTTTCGTTGGAACGGGACGTTAATTAAAGGTGAAACGATATTTATTTTCGTAAATAAAAACAGAAATGGAATTGAAATTTGTTATGCGGTGATAGTTGATAAGTTCAGTTATTATTATTTTTTTAGATAATTAGCTCGTACTTTATAGCAGTTGTTGAGGAAGCGGTATTATTCGGATTTTACTACTTGTTGCAACTTGCAACTGAGTAGTCAACGTTCAAAAAGCTATGTTAAAGTCAATACGACATTAAACCATTGTTATTTGTGCAGATTTGTCACATAGTGTATAAAGAGGTGGAGTTTGGATTTAGTTGTTACAATAGCCGCTGTCAATTTAATTTATCAAAAAATAATTAGTTTACTGATATATGACTAAAAAAAATAGTACCTACGAGGCTTTGTCAGTCGTAATTATCAAATTGTTTCGTGTGTGTATTTTTTTTATTCAACAGATAAAACCGTTGTAATTTTTTTTAAGTTGCGTAACGTATGTGGGCATATAGAAGTAATATATAGTCAGAGTGCTAATTTACGATTGTCTCTATTATTTACGTTTCTTTTTATTACTTGTTTTCGAAAAACGTATTTTAAGAAAATAACATTTATTAAATTGATCGAAGGAATTTGATAGAAACGTCGTAAATATTTAAATAAATATTATCAGTCAAATGTCGATTAACATTCGTTTTAGGTGTTCTAAAAGTTCGATTGAAAAATAACTGTTTGTTTCAGAAAATGTGACTGATAAAACAGTAGAGAATGTTTGATTTATTTGAAAATAATAGATAGTTTAATAAATTTGTGCATATATATATCGTCGATATTAAGGTTTGTGTTGTCAATCTATTTGGTATTACTGTGTATATTGTCGAAGTTTATTTATTTCTTTTTGTCATTTTTATCGTCATTTTTATCTTTTATAAGTTTTGTAAGTTATATGTACTAATATTTAACAATAGTAGTATTAGATCAGCTTTATTGATTATATATTATAAGAAAATGTTAATATTTTATTGGTGTTAATTTTTTGTATTGTTGTGTTTTAAATAGTAATATAATATAATATTATAGGTTTTTGTGCCTGAACAGCGGTCTGTGTTGACTTTTTGATGGATGGATGTGTCGTTTGTCTTTTTTTCCATACATTTACTCAATCTTCTTAACGAATGAATTGCGAGCAGTGCAGGAGACAGTGTAGAGGTATGTCACGGTTGGTTCTTTGAGTTCTTGATATTTAACAATTTTGTCCATCTGAATTTTTGGTTCAATGAGAGGAATAATTGGCAAAGGCATTTTGGGTGTAGGAAATGTAAAGCGTATTTAAGAGTTGTGAAGATGTATTACTTGAAATAAATATTACGGTCAAATAATTCAATTTCCGAATAACTGGTTCTACAGTTTATTTAATATGGTAAACATACAGCTGTAACGGACTATTATTTGAAATCGTTTCAAATATGATTTATAAGTTACATTAATTTATTTGTACCTGCACTACCTCAGATTTTTTATTTAAGCTATTTGAATTATGACTTGTTTTAGGAAAAATTTTAATTATTTAAATTAATAGTTAATATGTGCGTATAACGAAGGTTTATAAGTTGACATTGTACTTCTTTATAAATCATTTTGTTAAACAAAGTCAACGTACGTAAATGTATCTATTGAATGATACAATATTTGAAGAAAACAATATTATAGAACTACGAGCCGTTGTAGGAAATGGCATGTCAGTGACTTTTATAATCAATAAAAGAAATGATGCATGAACAGGTGGCGGACTATTGAGTATTTCAGAATCTGCGCCCATACATATGTCAACTCATGGAGGTAATGACACGTTCGTACATGCATGTCGTAAAAAGATAAACTTGAAGACAAAGAACGAAGGTCATGTCATTCAATTAGCAGGCTGACATTAGGAATTTTTTTTATTTACTATTTGCAACGAAAATATTGTTCGGTCGAGTGTACCATAAAGCAACAGCTGTTAGGCTGTTGGTGCGTACGAGAGCAACACGTTTTGTTTACATGTGTTATGTTTGAAAGAAAAAAAAAACTGTACACCAGCTGAAATTCTTTCGTAGACAAAGCGTAACGTCGAAAATTTATAAATTACGATACATATTGTAAGAGCGAAAATTAAACATAATTCAGGTGGACTGTATAAACAAATATCATATTATAAGGAAATTGTGTAATTATTTCATGAGAATTAACAACGTTTTGATGGAACTATATATTGCATTACAGAGCAAGGCTGTATGAGAAATAATGACATTAGATTTATTCGTCTAATTAATTCAAATTAATTTGCTTATATTTAAGTGCATCTGATCATATCATAAGTTTAATTTCAATGTGATTGTATTAATTTATTCGAACATAATGAACTTTGATTTAAAAGTTTATACTTGTTTTTCGTTTGATATGTTATGCTTACTAACCAATCTAATTGGATATTACTAAATGTTATTTTCCTTTCGCAAAATGTTTATTTATTTTATAAATTTTAATTTGTAGTCTATTTCGATTTAAAGTTATGTATACATGCATAATTCTCTCATGCGGCATTTTGAAGCTTTATACAATTTATAATTGGCGTAAGTAGAATTGTTTATATGAAAATGTTTGACCTATTACAAATTATGTATCGCAATTTTTTTGATTGTTTTACAACATATACTTTTACTTTCTGCATAAAGTTTATACACATTTGCTTTAGTAAGGAAAAACAAAATATTTCCATCGGTTAATTGAATTTATATTTTGAACATACTGAAACGTAATTTTAGAATGCCTTCTAATAATTTAGAATTAAAATTTGTAATTCTTTAATTTCTCATATTTGTATTGCTACTTTTTTTAAAAAAAATTCTTTTGAGCACGTAAAAGTTATGTAGATAAAAATTAATATAAATTCATCCGAATTGTGGAACAATAGAAAAAATCATTAAATGTGTCGTAATTTAATTTAGTTTAAATGTTAATAATTTGTTACGAATTCATTTAGAGCAAGTAGTGAATTTTAAAATATTTATGTTATGTTCATATAGTAGTTTGGGTCTACTTTTATTTTTTGACGACCGTATTGCGGTCAGTTTTTTCGAAGACTATTCTATATCACTTGTCGTTTTTTAGTTTGTACTTCTACTATCAGTTTTATTTGGTTTTGTAATAGATGTGTTTGGTTGACAAGTGTTTTGGGATGTCAACGTGTCGTAGTAACGTATTTACAACAATAGGTGGCGTTATTTGTTTTTTAGTAATTGTCTGAAGCGAGAAGTCAAGGTTAGAGTATCTATGTGAATACATTACGTGCATTACATAAATTTGCAGTACGTTATTGTTACTTGTGAAGCTGTGTCGCTATACGCTGGAAGAGGTGAATTTTGGATTTAACTGTTTGAACCGATGCCTATAATTTAAATGAATAAAGTCAACTGATCGGTTAGCGGTAGTATTTGTATTTTATTTGTTGTTTCAAATGAGCGGTCAAGTTTCGAAAATCCATGTTTCACAATTCGACAATATCTTGTGACATGGCCACATGGGAAATGCTGTCGTATAGTGTGTGAAGAGGTGGATTCTGAATCCAATTGTTATAATTGTTGCTTATAATTTAGGCGAACATAATTAAACAGTTTTTTTATTTTTCTGTATTATGTTTCTATATACATATATATATACCAGGGGGCTTTGATGTCGCGGCGAAACCACCCGTTGGCTGGATTTTTCTGAAAATTTTGAACTTCTTTCATTCAATTGCATAATAAAAATATGTAAAACTTACAAAGTCAATGAAATTGTTTCAGGTCGCTAATTCTCTCAAATTTGAATATATATCATGCATCCTCTACAGAAAATGTTTCTTCAAAATTGTTTAGCAAAAAATGTTCAACCCCAAAATTGAATGATAGAGAAAAAAAAATGTTAAGAGTACATTCAAAGCTTTAAAATGTTGAATCCTTCTAATGAGGATCTATATTTTGTCCATATTACATAAATCAAATGAAGAAACAATCTTCTTTCATTAAGAAAAATAATAAAAATAACGGGTGATGAGACGATTCATCGGGTGCGTTTGGATAGGTGTGGAAAGAAGGGAAGAAGGGAAGAAGTGGGAAGAAGTATTGGGAAGTGTGTAACTTTGTGAAGAGTTTGGATTGTTTATAATTTTTCTTCTTCTTCTTCCTTCTTCTTCTTCTTTCTTCCAACGATCTCTGCTCTGTTTTTTTTCAACCATCTATAAACAATGTCAGTCCAATGGAGAGAGAAACAATTTATATTAAATCTATTGATTCATGAAATGCTTTATCAAGCACAGCCCTCTGGTAGACGATACATATTGCTATTTTGTTAAATGGCCCTTGCATCCAGCTCTTAAAAAATTGAATAAATTACACAAAAAACAGCTAATATTCATTGCAAACATACTAAAGAGACTCCAGCGTATAACTGTATAAGCTCCCAACTGAACCTAATTATCTAAGACTTAAAAGACACAATGTTTATCCACCTCATTAAATTCCATATGAAAAATAAAAGCAAGTTTTATTTATTAAATATGAGCCTTGCAAACTCCTTTTTTATACTAATTTTGAAAATGCATCTATTTTGCTAATGTAGAAGGAAGAAATATATTATTTTTCTTTATTTCAAATTGTGATGTGTAACAAATTGATTTTATTCAATGGCCAATAATTGTGGATGACGATGAAATCTTTTACCATGGACAAACCCGAGTATTATTGGCTCAAAATAAAGAAGGTGATAACAAAAGTTATTTTCCATTATTTGCCTTTGTTTGTCATGAATGTAGCCAGAACAATTCCATAATAAAACATGTAATAAATATTATAGAATGATATTCATCCTGATTTGATTAGTATAAAATGCAGAAATAACATTATCTTTTAATCTCATTCAGTGCCAATGTATTAAATTGTAAATGACATTAAACCATTGGAGTGAAAGCAAGAAAAAAACACAGGTGGTCTTTACTAACCTTGAAATAGCTGTCGTGCATGATGTGATGGAGTTCTTTTTCATCGATCTCCTATCTTAATATAAAATGAACTAACCTGAGTTCAAGAAAAAAAAATCAAGATTACCGACCTAGTAATCTACCATTTAAATCCTAAATATGAAATTATTACTCATACTACTTATCTAATAAAAAAAAAAAGCTGAATGCACTTTTGTTTTCCACACTCATGAGTCTGGATCTGTTCATTAGTCATAAATTAGGTGGAAAATATCTTATAACTGTAGGATTACAATAATATAATCTGCATTAATGCCTCATAGAATGCGTATGTGGAAATAAACATGAAATTTTGTTCAACTTTATTGCAATAATGATTTTGGATTTTTTTTTTTCAAAAGCTGGATATCAATTAGCAAATTAGGTGAAATCTAATTACCAATAAAATGAAAATTTAATGGAGTACTAAATGAGCATTCGACAAATTATCATTGAACCTATTGTTTAATATTTTACCAACCTGTCTCTCACTCAGAAATCCCTTCATTAGCAGATTCTAGTGCATGAATTTTGGCACAACGGTACCCTTTCATATCATTATCCTGTGCCAGTTCTGTACAGAAAAAAGGAAAGATTCAAAGGGTAATAATGTGACCAACATGGAAGAAAAATATAAGCCTCTTATAGCAATAATCAAACCAACTACATTGAAAAAAATTATTTATTTTTTAGAACTTTACTAATCTGTCTCTCACCCAGTCACCCACTCCCCTTGCTGGTATTGCATGTTCGAGTACATCAGTACTGTCCTCTTCTATACCAAGACCCTACCCCACTACTATCCAGTCAAAGCCAATAAGAAAATAAAAAAAGAAAGGAAAACGGTTGGTATAATTATATAATTAAAAGAAGATTCAGTCAAGTAACAATCAAATTGATAACATTTACAATTTGTTTTCATAAATTTATGCATAAGGAATTACTTATTTCAATTAGTATTGGGCATTAAGTAAAGTTGTTACTTGGCAGAAGGAATACAGAAGCACTCCCATCACTTAAACAGACCCTCCTAAAGTTCAGCTATAACTGAAAATCCTGATTCTGCAGCCTTCCAGTCTTCTATTTCAACCGCAAGAATCCACTTCTTGAACTGAGAGAACTGGCCTTCATGGTGCTGCATATTAGAACTCATTAAAACTAAGGGAAAAAAGCAAAATTTAATATGCATCGCCATATGTAGGGAAGAAGATTAGAAATCAACTGAGGACTATCTTACCCACTTATTCTTGTAACGATCTCATGAATTGAGTATGAACTGAGGCCATGGCATTGGCCCTAAACCTCAAATTTAACAGATTAAAAAAAAGGAGTTAATACGCAATAAATTATCAGGAAAAAAAAATCATTCATTCAAACGACAGTGAAACACGAAGGAAATCCTAATTAGTGGATTGATAGAGGATGACAGCGAATTAGTTAATCCATTGCTCAGATTGCAACATATATCAAAAAGGATTTGAAAGATCTAGTTGGTCTATTTTCTTTCTTGATATTTTGGCAAAGCACTGATCACCTGATAAATGAAAGCTGCTCCTTAAAATGACTCAATTTGATGCCATATCACTGTAGGCTCTTCTCTTTGGAATAGAATTAGGTATTCTCCAACAGCATGAACCAACTGATAATCACAAAAAGAATAAGCCAGCTTAGCATCTAATAGATCAGTTGTATGAATAAAAGGAACAATTTTTTTCATCTAAACTGCAAATCAATTCAATCCATGAAGCAAAATTATAATAGTTTTGCCCAAATTCAAAACAAAATTCAACGTCGAAATAATACCAAAAGTATGTCTCAGTTTACGCCATGGAAAAAATTGCAAGCTGGTTGGTTAAATTGTAAAAGAAATTGGAACTAATCAAGGATATTAGACCAAAAGAAGAGGAAAGGTAGCCAATATTAGAGAAAAGCACAGTCAATGACGACCTGAATAAGCTGATCGGTAAAGTTTTTAGGATACCTTTTCTGTAACAACAATATAGAGGAAAAACGAAGACTTTCTCAACCTATGAACCTATCGCTACAACAACGACAAATGAAGAAAATGCTCAGCTTAAGGTTTGCGAAAAAGAAAGAGGGAACAAACAGCACTCATCTGAAAGAGGAAGTGTCCATGGGACCAGCTCTGCAAATTGGGTTGCGAGGCAAGCTCTGAGATCACCGGGATCAAGCGTCAAAGAGCGAACATCTTTTCTCCCTGTCTCTATCACGCGTATCCAAGAATAAGAGAGATCAAGGAGGAGTCGTAGTGCTAACTTTCTATTGGATTGGGGAGGATTCGACAAACAGACAGAGGAGAGGATGTGCGACTGGAGGTGAGGCAAGGAATTTTCGGAGAAGGAGACGAAAATCCGGAAAGGAGAGGGGTGGACGAGGAAGCGACGGTAGTGTTGTCGAGGAGGTCGTTTCTGTTATAGAGGTGAAGGAAGAGATCGGCGTAAGAAGGGCTAGTATAAGAAGAAGCGGTGCTGAAATCATCGTTAATGCACAGACCACAACATTTATTACGGAAGGACCGTGTTATGAATAACAAAACAGAACATATCGGTCCACATATATTCAGAACACCGGTCTCACAGGTCCAACTCACTCTGGCAGACAACCCACCGAACAAAATGTACCACTCGATCAGGAACGAAGCGTTCAGATAATTCCATGAAAAAATCACAAAAGGCACTGTTCATAGGCGTGAATTTTGACGAAAACTCCCTACTCCACATTTATATAGGTATAATATGGAGAATCAAACCGTTGATCTTGTTCAATTTTACCGGCGATGCATTTTCATATAAATTTTATGAAATTTAAAGTCGATTTGATACTAGATCAAGAGGTCAACAAATGAACGAATCTGGTTAGATTAATTCTAATACGTTCATAATTATGTCATTTAATCATGTATCAAATCGACTTCAAATTTTATAAAATTTATATGATAACGCATCGCCGATAAAATTTAACAAGATCAACGGTTTGGATTCTCCATTTGAATTTCTAAATTTTGAAATATTAAAAAAAAAAGAGAAAGGACTGCTTGGAGCAGTCAAAAAATGGCTGTAAAGGATTTTAGTCCCGCTGGACGGTGCGCCGTGCGCGCGACACCGGATCTGGATCCATGAACAAGAGAGAAAGAAGAGCGGGTCCCACGTGTCATTGCTGATATTTCAAGGATTGTCTATGTTATAATCTGGTATGGCAACTCGTGTTTCAGCCAGACTGAGGAGAAAATTTTCTTATATTGCTTATTTTTTGCATAGTGTGGGACAATTGATTACATGTGTGCAAGAAAGTACCATCCAAATCACCAATAATACGAGAAACGAGCTTGCCTGCTAACTTAGATACTATCATTTCCATAATTTAGAAAGCTCAATGCAAATTCTAAAGCTATCAATATCAAAACATATATTAATTTGCAGAATATGATCCGAATCCGAAACCACTATTGGCCAATAGTTCTTCGGACAGTGTTTTTGGCCGAATCCTTTGTTGCAGTGGCCGAACATGTGGTCACATAATAAAGCACAAATATATAAGAGTAGTCGCAGATGATCCAAAAAGTCTCATTTAACATTGGTTGCCTCTATTCATTCTCTCTCTTTTTTCGCGTGGGTACTCGGACCAGTCACGTGGGTTTTGCCATGTTTCCGATTGGTCAGAGTAAGATTTATATGAATAAAAAAAACTAATTCCAATGATCCACAGCATTTGCTACCTATGCACTCTGACATAAAAAAATACTCACCATATCTCGGTACCATTGGAAAAGTATCATGCACCTTCTGACCACAAAATAGTAATAAATGAATTAACATCATCTCTCTCATCAAAAGACAATACACGTATATTTTTTTTTTAAAATGAACACATTAGACATGTTCCAACAGATAAAACAAGAAAACAATGTATTGGCAATTTTCCTTTCATACTTCATATTAAGGTTCTTCCCCCCCCCCCCATGAATAATAACAATTAACAATGCCGTTAGTTACTCTAGAAAATTCAATTACCCAAATAATCCATCCTATTCATCTTCTTAATTATTTACAGTACAGAAAATAAAAATGAACGTGCATCCATCTATTGTTGTGACAAATTCCAATGATGTTAAAATTTATATTTTAGATTATACGTTTTGAAAATTATAATGACAAGATGGAAGCAAAATAAATATTTTAGATAGTCTTGTATGTTTTCCTTTAAAATACAAGATATGTTATTATCTTAGATAAAATATGCTAATAATTAAAAAAATTTAATGATTGATATAAAATTTTAAAAAATAGTTCGCGCAACGCGCGAAAAAATCACTAGTTATCAAAATACCTGACCTGGCAAGACATATTACATTGAATGATTAATTATAACAATTTCTAAATGCAAATTACTCTAATTCAATATTAAAAAAATGTACCTTTAAGCAAGTGAGAAAAAGCGAGCACCTTGTGATACTCGCCAGTACCAATATGCTCTCTATAATCTATTTCTAAGGCAAAATCTAGAATGGAATCAAAATTAATCGGTAGAATCTTCTGAAATACTAAATTGTGAATTCTAGGTAGTGGTGCTTCGGTGAACAAAAATTCAAAATGGAAGATTCCATAGTAGGAATTGGCGGGAGAGAAAAGCGCCTGACGGGACTAGAGAGATGGTGAAAAGAAGTGAGAGAGAGAGGCGGAGAGCTCGGAGAGTCTGGCAGTGACTGGAGAGGCGAGAGCGAAAGAGAACAGCAGAAGATAAAAGGAAGAGAAAAGTTGGAAAAAAAAATGGAATTTTTGCTTAAGAAATTCAAATATAATTAGAAATTTAGCGTCTGGCCTAAAGTTTCTACGAATTTGATCAAATGGCCTAAACAAACCTCCACTTCAGTTATCGCCCTGGTAAAATCACGTGGAAGGGAATTAACCAAGGAGCCGTCTGGGTTGTCGGCCATGTTAATTTCAAATATGTGATTTTCAATGTACACTTTTTCCAACATTATGCAATGAATTTGACCGGAATTTAAAAAATTTTAGAAATTAAATCTGTCTACATAAATTAGTCTCCTTCTCCTCCATTCTCTCATTTCATTCTCCAAAATTTTCATTTCTTCTTTTTTCTCTCATTTTCATCTTAAAAAAAATTGCGAAAAGCAAAAAAAAATGATGAGTTCAACTCGTCTTAGAGCACGTCACATTTTTGCCAGTGTCCTAGTTATATTTCACATTAGAAATTTTCAAATTGACTCAAAAGATACCACACCTAATTAGTTAAATTTCCAGAGAAGCTTACCACCTAATCCAACCTTCCATTGACTTGAGAAACAGGCAACATAATTTTATCCAATAACATTTTTAACGGTCGTTACTTATTATGATTTCTTCATCTTTGTAAAATCTTTCATGGATATCCAATTTTCGACTTTAGGAATATCTACTAAAATAGACACCTTCAAGATCATTTTGTTCAATCAAATGATCCAAGTTCCTATAATCATCATCATTTTAATAAAAAGTATAAGATGCCTTAGAAATCGTTAGCTCTTTGTAGGATTTATTCATTCCTAATTGACATGTCAAATCAAATGATATGGTTTTACTTCATAATCAATATCTATCATTTAAAAAATTCTTGGTTGACTTAGACCTCCAATTTATCTTTAAAAAAAAACTCCTTGGTCATACGGGATAGATCAAAAGATGAAGGTAACAAAGAGAAGATACACAATATAGTTGGTTATATTGTTAAAAAAATTTCGTTCAGTGTATATTCATTTCTACATTATTTTTTTTTTAATAGTTCACTCTGTATGACTATAAAAAATAACAAATGATATACCGGACTAGTTTTGAACGAAATCTTGCTGCGCCATAAACAACATTGCTAAAAAAAAGTTTATAACATCCAGTCCTTTTTTTTTTAATACGATTAACTTTTCTATTTTTTTTAATTTCCAAAGAATATAGTATCCTCTTTTTTTTACTTATACATTTTTTAATACAGCCCGCTCCCGTAGGTTGGTAGGAAAAATATAAAAGTACAGGTTATTATTATTATTATTTTTTTTTAACCAAACTCCGTCATTCTACGTCACAAAATGTAATATCAAGGGGTTGGACACCTAAGCAAGGTTTGGATATCTGACGTCAGGTCGTCAGCTACGGGTCGGGTGGTTGCGTTACGCGATGACTTGTACAAATACAATATTGGTCTTTTTAAGAAACACTTTATGCCTACTCTATTTTGTTTTTATACGAAATTTGTGCCAATCTTAGAAAGGTTCATATGTCACTTGAGTACACCTCTGTATTAATATTAATATATAATTAAAGTGACAACATGATTGAATCTACTGTATATTAGCTAGAATGGTTGCGAAGATACTCGGACGGTCTTATAGATAAGATAAAACAACGCACCTAATACAAAATTAGACGCGTAGGATTATAATAGATTAACTTGGCTGGTTTAGATTAAATAATGGGGTCGTTTGGATGGGTTGGAAATTGGGAGAATTTTCAATTTCTAATCATAAATTTATTATAAACAATCCAAACTCTTCACAAAGTTACACACTTTCCAATAAATTTATGCCTAGAAATAGGCTATTCCTCCAATTCCCAACCCATCCAAACGACCCCAATGACATTTTGATACTATCACGGTCATACCGTATAGTAAAGCTAGATAATATTTTTCAAGATATGAAAAGCAATTTTTCCTTACTAATTGACCCAATAATATGAAAATATAAGTTAAATAGAAATTCTGGCGAACAAAAAGGAAGGGTTTAGTGTAATTTAATTGTTTTTCACATATTTGCCTAATCTTTTTTCCTATTCAATTTGACGATGGAAACCGAGTCCAAAATAGCCCAAACTAAGCCATTCAGTGGCCTAAATGAGAAATCCTACACTTATGGCCTGGCCGAATTTAAAATAAAACTGTCAATCTTCAATTTTCCTTTCCAATTATTATCCCAAAATCTAAAAAATGAGGTTTGCTAAGTTTTCAAGCTCAGAACGGCCATTCATTAAGTGTAGAGGGATCCACAGATCCAACAAATATGAAACAAGATAGTAGAGAAATTTGCAACTAAGGAAAAGGCAATTTATAAAGAATGTGCAAGCGAGTTTATTCAAAATTTTTACTACGACAATTGAGTTAGTATATATCACTTCTATTAATATTGCGACGAGCAATAATGGTTTTGTCAAAAAAATTCCCTACTTGAGATATTTTAATATAATTGATAACCACCCGGGACATCCATAATTTTGCAAAATTAATATTGCATGTCCTTCTATATGATCCATATAGATGGTTCCATTTGATTTTTTCACAAGTCACAACTATACATGTCTAACAATCCATATGTATATCCAGATCTAACAAGGACCATCAAGGAAATTGACTGAACAGATCACTATGATATTGTGAGTTCGAATGTTTCCTTTGTGTGGGTGAGTGTGCGGCTTCTGCACCATGGTCAATACATAAGCTATCGGTCAAAACTCAAAAGCTACCTATTTGGAGAAAAAAAAAATATTTGACAACTCAAAACTAACTTACCCGTAGCTATTCTTAGAGATGGCCCAAGCTACAACAATTTTAAACCAAGCACTTCTTCCTCTAAAACACTTTTTTCTTTACAGTTAAGTGTGCATCTAATTTGCAATACAAATTTTCTACATCCTTTAAATTTTCCAGCACAAAAGCAAATGGCCAAGCTATAAGAAAAGACAAAGAAACGAAGAAAAATTAACAATGGCAACACCACACCTTACAGTTGTAAGAGCCATAGACACTTCACTAAATTTCACCCCTACGACGGATGAAGAAAAGGGTGTGGTATGCTACTCCCCTACAATGATCAGCTCGAGCGGGATGTGGCAAGGTGTCAGCCCCCTCGAGTTCTCACTCCCTATATTCATCGTTCAGATTTCAATTATCGTGGTTGTTACGCGCATTCTTGTTATTCTGCTCAAGCCATTTCGGCAGCCCCGGGTGATTGCAGAGATTATTGTATGTTATTCATGTTTATCCCCTTTAATTTTTCTTTGTTTGCCGGAATTTCAAATTCCGAATTGTTTATACAGTAACCATTTAATAAAAGTACTCAATTAGAGGAAACAATAACAATAAACAAAAAAAAAAACAGAAGAGAAAATATAAATGCACTTAATACCTTTGTGCACATAATAGATCACTTTTTTCCTTAAAAATGGAATCCCTCCTTAGTCCTTACTTTCTTTCAGAAGTCCTCAGTACCTTCATATTTAATAAACGATTACCTTTTAAGATTACAACAAATGTCAGCATATACCGCTACAAATCTAACCTGACCAGCAAAATTTTAAAATTTTCTAGGCCGGTGTCATATTGGGTCCATCAGTAATGGGGCGGACAAAGCAATGGGCAGATGGTGTCTTCCCTCGGCGGAGCCTGCTAACACTGGAAACAGTAGCCCACCTAGGCCTCCTATACTTCTTATTCCTTGTAGGTGTACAAATGGACATAGCTATTATCCGCCAGTGTGGTAGGAGGGCAATAGTTATAGCCGGGGCCGGTATGGCGCTGCCCTTCTTAATTGGTACCGGCACCTCCTTCATCTTCCAGGACCAAATTTCCATAAATGTACACCAGTTCCCATGCTTGCTCTTCATGGGCCTCTCACTATCTGTCACCGCCTTTCCTGTTCTTGCACGCATTTTGGCAGAGATAAAGCTAGCTAACTCGGACCTCGGCAGGATGGCAATGTCATCAGGCGTAGTCAATGACATTTGTGCGTGGGTATTGCTTGCTCTCACCCTTACAGTCTGCGAGACGCATCAAAGTGTGCTTGCCTCTCTTTGGGTATGAATAAATAAAAGGCCAGTAACTTGTAAGTTATGAAAATTGGGGAAGTTATTATGGACATAGCTACATGCAGTGTATTTAAAGCTCTTCTATGTTCCTCCACGATTCCAATCAACTATTCTGCATAATTTTGAGAAAATTGAAATTAATTAATTGAACTTCACATTAGCGAAGTTAAAAATGTTAAATGCCATAAAGCAAGGTGCGACAATGCAAAAATGCCAAATTCCAGAGTTCTAATTGTAAATGTTAACCTTTCATGACTGTATGCACATTCAACATCATGCAAACGCAAAATTTATTTGTCTTATACTGATTTTTTTGAGTAACAGGTGCTGCTTTCTGGCATGGCCTTTGTGTCGTTCAGCTTCTTCGTGATACGGCCCCTCATGCGGAAGGCAAACCGTAGGGTACCTGACGGAGAAAGTATTACCGATTTCCAAGTCTGCGTTATCCTCACAGGAGTCATGACTGCTGGAGCGATAACCGATACCATAGGACTCCATTCAGTTTTTGGTGCATTTGTCTATGGTTTGGCAATTCCAAATAATGGACCTCTAGCAGTTGCCTTGGTAGAAAAGTTGGAGGATTTTGTCACTGGATTGCTTCTGCCGCTCTTTTTCGCCACTAGTGGCCTCCGGACAAACACTACCACTGTAACAAGCCCCACTGCGGTCGCGTTACTTGTACTTGTGTTTGTACTTGCTAGCATAGGGAAGATTGTTGGGACCACAATTATGGCAGCTTTCTATAATATGCCATTTCGCGAGGGGCTTTCTCTTGGGTTCTTGATGAACACCAGAGGAGTTGTTGATATCATTGTGCTCAACATTGGGCGGGATAAGGAGGTAGGACCTCTGAGTTTCAAACTCCTAATTATTTAGATTTTATGTATGTCGCATTTGCAACATCTTGTTTTCTTTTCTTTTATTCTAGAATATATATATTGTTAATGATGTTTGATTTTCAAGCGCAAACACGAAATTTTAAAATGTCTCAGATTTAACAGACTTAAAACTGCCTACGGGCTGCATATCTAAAAAAAAAATAAATAAATAAAATAAAAGACATGAAACAGACACTTTTGTAGCTCGCATCAATCGTCTCTGTTAAATTACTGCATCAATTCACTTATTAAATTTTAGTATTCCATATAGCATCTACACTAACTAATTACCATCATGTTATAACATTTGCTCGATCTTCCTTGGGATTGGAGGTGTGGGTCTACTAATTATATATATATCCCTCATTTTTTATGAACTGCTAATAATTTATTTCAAACTACATCTCAGGTCTTGGATGATCAGTCATTTGCAATAATGGTGCTGGCTTCAGTGGCTATGACCGCATTGGTGATCCCCGTTGTTACCAGTGTGCACCGGCAATCACGCCGTTTGGTTGGCTACAAACGCCGAAACTTGGAAATATCAAAACCTGATGCTGAGATTCGTCTGCTCGCCTGTGTCCATGGGCCTCGTAACGTCCCATCCATGATCTCCCTCATTGACCTCGCCAACCCGACCAAGCGCTCCCCAATCTTTGTCTATGCAGTTCATTTGATTGAGCTGACTAACCGTGCATCAAGCATGTTAGTCGTGCACAATACCACAACCCCCAATGCCACCCGGCATGGTCGGCATATGTCAATATCATCATCTCCCAACCTCTTCTCAGCTTTTGAGAACTACGAACAGCGCGCAGGAGGGGTGTCAATACAGCCCTTGACAACTATATCTCCCTATTCAACAATGCATGAAGATGTTTGTCTCCTGGCAGAGGACAAGCACGCAGCGTTAATTGTGCTTCCTTTTCACAAGCAACAGACAGTTGATGGTGGTCTTGAGACAATCAATCCTGCTATAAGACAACTAAATGAGAAGATCCTCTCTTCAGCACCATGCTCAGTAGCAGTGCTTGTTAACCGAGGGCTTTCGGCTACTGGTACCCGACCAGGTACCGGCCACAATGCTGCTTTACTATTCTTTGGTGGGCCTGATGACCGTGAGGCTGTTGCTTTTGCCGCCCGCATGGTGGAGAACCCAACAGTCTCCCTTAAAATTATTAGATTCCTTCGACCTGAAGACCAGCAGGCAGGATCCAGTCCAAATGAACCAAATTCCCCTGGCACGATTACTACAGTTGCTGGTGAGAGCTACCCTGGTCGCAACCTTGATGAGAATTGCCTGAAGGAGTTCCGTGCCAGGTAATGGCTGACTGATTGCTTGAACAATTCCAGCTTAACCACACATAGTAAGATTGATTCTTTAATTTTTCTTTACTTAATTATCTGATTATTTTGAACTTTTAAACCAGGAATCAAGGAAACAATTTCGTTGGCTATACTGAGAAGCTAGTGAACAATGCCGAGGAGGTCGTTTCAGCCATTCGCTACATGGAAAGCATGCACCAGCTTTACATTGTGGGGAGAGGTTACAAGAATGCCCCTGGATCTCCATTGACTGCCGGGCTGCAGGAGTGGTCTGAGTATCCCGAGCTGGGGCCTATCGGCGACGTATTAGTTATGTCTGATTTCACTAAGACAGTGTCTGTACTCGTCGTGCAGCAATATGTGACCGAAAGAGCATCAGCTGGAGCAGCCGCTACTGCGGCTTCTTCTCAGGAGAGGCAACCTAGTCAGCAGAAGCAGGGGTACACTACTGCCAGTAATGCTGACCCGAGCACGTCTGTGAGTACAGAGACACATGTAGGTGTTCCAGCAGCTTTTGGCATCAGTAGATAAAACGGTACAAGGACACGCAGTTCGGTACCATGAGGCTGATTGATGTGCGATATAGGGAGGTAATGATTAGATAGGACGGTAATGATCACATTTAGTATTTTCGGTATTGTCAGAGTCTGATGCAGACCATTAAATTTTCTCTTGTAGTTCCAGAGATTTTTGCTGATTTTTGTTAGATTGCTTACAGAAATTGAGAGAAATAGACTTCAAAATATAACGTAAAATGTTAAGCTTTAGTCGTATGGAGTTTTGTACACTCTGCACTGATAATTCTGAAACATCCTTTTGACATCGTTTTATAAGATAGAATAATGGTAACATGTGATCGTAAACAAACTTTAATAGTTCATCGCCAATTCGCCATGATACATGTTGTTATAATTAGTTTAATAAATTTACAGTGAAAAATTTTATTGAAACCATGGACACTCAAATTAAAGATAACATGTGGACATTGAGCTGCAAATTTAAGGCGTATATCCGACCCTGATGCTCCTCATTAATAAATGTTATATATGTGGATACGTGATCCGACACCTAGTCTTGGCCCTCGCTGAGGTCCAAGAACAGTTTTTTTTTTTTTAATTCAATCTTAAGTATTATAGATTGGTTAAAAAAATTTATGGACAATAACTTGTCCATAAATATGTATATATAATTTACAAGTGAAAGTACTTGGTCTAGGTAATTGCCATTGACAATTATAATATCAACTCTAAAATATAGAGTTAAGTTGATTTCATAGTGCAATGGTTTTCTTTGCTTCCAATGGATTGCACCGTTCAAGCTGAAATTATTTTGTCCTGTTTATTCTGTTTTTTATGAGATGTATTCACATTATGGTCTAAAAGTTTTTATAAAATTTTAACAATATTACATATAATGCTGACTTTATACGAGAGATCGAATGAATTAATATAGAAGATCACTCTGCTAATAAGTAATAACTATGTCCAAGATTAACCATAGAAACGGCAACATGTACCAAACTTTGGGAAAGCTTTCTTTTTTTTTTTTTTGTGTGTTGTGAAGAAGGTTTATCTGCTGTCTAATCTGTCACGGTGTCACCTAAAAGGCATGTCGAGTAAGAGTTATTATTATTTTTTTTAGATAAGATCGGGTAGATTCTTCAATTTATTTTTGGGATTTAAATTTTCTCGAGTGATTTTCTAGTCAAATTTGGAACCTACAACATGCACTTGAAATATGTTCCTTTTTTTTTTACACTAGACCAAAACTTGAACATATCAAAATTAGTTGACCTATTTAAACATAAAATCTTAACTTGTTGGATATATAACCTTAGATTGTTTAATATATATATATATATATAGAGTTTAGCTACGGTGAGTCACGACTCACGGACCCTCCGGTGAGTCGCGACCAAAACTCCTAGATCTAGATCAAAATGACCGATCCAAACTGTCCAACATGATCTCCCTATTGAAATCTCCGTGCAAACCAAAATTTTTATTTTTTTCAAAATTTTTAAGTATTTTTTTCGGATTTTTAAAAACTGATGTTTTTGAATGGTTCAGAACCAATTAGATTAACGATTTTCTAAAATTTCAAAAAAATACTTAAAAATTTCGAAAAAATGAAAATTTTGATCTACAAGGAGATTTCAATAGGAAGATCATATTGGACGGTTTGGATCGGTCATTTTGATCTAGATCTAGGAGTTTTTGTCGCGACTCACCGGAGGGTCCGTGAGTCGCGACTCACCGTAGCTAAACTCTATATATATATATATAAATAGTAACATTATTATTTGAGGTGAAGTTGAGATTCTCAATCGATGAGGTCAAAAGCACATAATTAAGTGGTATAACAAAGCTTATTGAAAAATTGATAACGTTAATACTATAATTTAAATTTTCAGTACGATTGATTGATCATATTTCTTTTTGGCTCCGTTTGGATGGCTTCTTCCCGGAATAAGGAATAAGGAATAACCACTTTTTACCAATAAATTTATTTCTAACCATCCAAACTCTTCACAAAAGTTACACATTTCTCAATAAATTTATCCCTTCCCAATAAATTTCTTCCCTTCTTCCTTCTTCCTACCTTATTCCCACACCATCCAAACGGAGCCTTTGTATCATCGGAAATCGATGTCAAATCAATCTTAGTATAAAACGTCTATTGTATCTTTAGACAGTGGATCCCACCTCTGAGAGACACTAGTCAACTTCTGTGATTATATTAAAACAACTTGGTGATATTTTGGCTCAAGCTCAATGAAATGTAGTGTTAAGAACAATAATCTCATATATTAGATTCTTTTTTTGTGCTCAATGACAGTGTAGTAGTACACAAATTATATACAACAAGTTATTAGATTCTTTTTTGTGCTCAATGACAGTGTAGTACTACAAAAATTATATACAATAAGTTATTAGATTTTTTTGTGCTCAATGACACTGTAGTACTACAAAAATTTAGTCGTATGAAGAAAAATCTCATATATTAGATTCTTTTTTGTGCTCAATGACAGTGTAGTACTACAAAAATTTAGGCTAACAATTGTCGTATAATAATTATTCCAACTTCAAGCGTCCAATCAGGAGGAGACCACACAACAGGGAAGCCCACTTTTGAATGCTTAACCTTCTGTATCAGAAGTTCTATAACAACCTATCAAGCGAGCAGCTAAAGGTTGATGTACAAGCACACTAGTCAGTCATAATGTATGGGGCCCATATTACTAGGATTTGTTACATGGAATACTACAAAGCAAATGGCAACAAGGAAGTGAGAACGTTTCTCCAGTAGACTTGTGTTGGATTAAACCAAAACAAATTCCAAGATGAAATTCTTTTTTTATTTTATTACGTTGAAGTTTTTTGTGGAATTCATGTTTTATTAAATTCATTGAACATATTAAATATATCTGTCTGATATATTTAAATATCATACTCACGAACTAAAATATGTTTAATATATTCAAAATAAGTTATCACCACAAATACCAGAAAAAAATAATAAATTCCATCCCCTAAACGGTGCACAAAGAAAAGAGAATTATTTTCAATTTTATTAGAAACATCCCGATCATTGACTTTGAATTATTCTTTAGTTCTTTTTCTCGCAAAAATGGAGATTTGAAAAACTATCTGAAGTTTAAAAAAAATATGAAAAATAATGTTTCTTCCTGTCCTGTACTGTACACCGAGCGTACCGAAGATCTTCGCACCTCTTCACTCAGACGCGCTATTTCAAAACAAAAAGGAAAGAAACCCCTGAGCCTAGCGCAAACAAAAACAAATTTTTCCAAACTGTGTCAGTGTGTGGTCCAAGCAACCAAAAGTTTCCACTTGTGTCTTGTGGGTAGCCACTACCAAAGGCTTTCTAAAAAGAAGTTTCCACTTGTGTTGTGTCTGTGTAAAACGCTAAGAGCACACTAAAATTCTCTCTCCAATGGGGCACGCGAGTTCGAAGAGAGGCTCCGTCGGAGGAGATGCGCCGGCGCCGGCGCCTCCGCCTCCGCCGTCTCGCTTCACTCGCTTCAAGAGGAGACTCCGCCACCCGATCCATCGATCAGGATCCGCGTCGGGTTCGGGATCCGAGTTTGGTAACATAAAAAATCTCTCTGAGCAAGAGTTCACTGGTATTGCTCGTATAGAAATTATTGGGGTATAATTCTCTCTCCATTTGCCTTTTTTTTTTTTTCTGAATTCGCTATCATGTTTAAAAGAGGATTGTGTTTTTTCATATAACCTTTTGAAAAGAGTTCTTTTCTGTTAAGATTTTTGTCCTTGAGAATCAGAATATACCAAATATGTTTTGTGGGAACTTTTGCAAAATCACCCTTGTAAACTTTGTGGTTAGTGTTTCGGGTTTATATTACCACACCCCTCTAATCTTTCAAATTGTCCATAGACCATCACTCTCTTTAATATTTATATTTTACAATCATCCTCTTAAACTTCCAATTCGTAGCAGACAGTCAACAATTGTTAAATTTGCTTGAAATGTTAACTTTTTTATGACAATGGTAAAAATATCTCTGATCATACATATTCCTATTATTTGTAGTTTTTATTTCATGTTTTTTATGTTTTCGTAATTTAAAGGCTAACTATACTTATGGTTTGTTTATTGCTATTCATACAAAAAATTTTATTCTTCTACAAAATATTATTTATGAAAGCTTTTAAAAAATTTCGGTATAATTGTTTTAATTTTTAATATAACATAGAGAAAATAGAAGTGGGTATTTGTACGCAGCAATCCAGATCTTTCAAAATCAATCCAACGGTTCTCTCTTGTTTTGCCCAATTTTTCTATAACAAATGCAAATCGGTGGATTGGTTTTGAAGGACCTGGATTGTTGTGCTACACGGTGTAGCCCAACACCAGATTTGAGTTGGTATTTGTACTGCTAATTGCGAATTGAAAAAGTAAAGTTTTTCAGAAGAACAAAAGAACTTCAATAAAGATAAAAGTTGCACTCCTAACATAAGTTAGTGGTGTTTGGTTACTTGTCACATATTGATACAGGGTTTAATTGACCAATTAATAGAATGAGAGATAAGTTTGGGAACTGTAACAACTTGAAACCTTCGGAGAGTGTTGTGGCATTTACCCTTATAATATTTTACCCTTGTACCTGGTATAGCAACTGCAGGGGTTGAAATGAACTCCTGACAGAGTTTACTGGACTATAATATCTCTCTGTTCTTTTATGTACTGTGCTACAGCACCTTTGCATATTTATTGGTGTGACCTCTATCTTTCCACCGAGGCTAGACTTGCTACAAATGAGTACCTTTTTGAGAGCGAACCTGCGAAGTTCGAATTTACATATGAACCTTTACACGTTCAAGATACCGTGCCGAATATTCGAGTTTCTATTATTGAGAATCTTCTGGAAAATCAGCATATATGACACTAATGTATACAATATATAGTTGCTGTTCGTGATTTCTTGCTTGATGACAAGTGAATATATCTTTGAATTAGGCAATTATTAATTTAATCTTGCATAACCTTCTATTTTTAGGCTGAAATGAAGTTTAAGGATAGGTGGTTTGCTTGCTTATCTTTGGGAGAAAGGACTTACCGAACTGAGACTTCAGATCAGTTGAGTTTATGCTTTCATCAGAGGTTACTGTACTATATTTTGGTCCCTGTGATACCAAGTGCGGGGTATCTTAGTGCACTGTCATTACTACTACTTGGTCCTCTACTGTTTGATATGTTTCTTTTATTGCTGCATTTAACTTGATCCTCTACTGTTTCAATGGATGTGGCCTAGTAGCTCAAATGGTAAAGAGTACTAGGCTGACTTTTAAGAGGTCAGCAGTTCAAGCCCTGCATGCTTGTAATAGGCTTGGCGCCAACGTAAAAACCTAGCTGTACAAAAGAAATGACCAGAGTTGGGGTGTCAGTTTCTAGCCTACCCCAACTTATTTGGGACAAAAAATGCTTGAACTTTTATATATAAGTTAGCAGAAAGGACCTAAATTATTCAGGTGACTGAGTTACCCAATTACCCAGCCTTATGTAAACATATTCCAGCTGTGCTTGTAAATTTTGTTTCCAGGCTGCATTTTGTCATTTTATATGGTTTATCACTCTTATCTGATTTTCTCTTTTTTCTTATTTTCCATTTTATCGCCCCATGTCCTGGATACAGCACAGAAAAGCCAGTATGGAAATCAGTGAGTATTATTGCTTTTATATTATATATGGTAGTTAATTGTACATGACAAAATAAACTCCTGATTATTCTGTATTGCAATAATCCTGAAATAAGAAATTCAGTGAGCTGCCTTTTTTTACCTTCATTTTGCAGTTTATTATTGTTTTTTTTCTTTTGGTTGGGTAGGGGGAAGGTAGGAGAAGTATAGGTGTGTAGGTCAAAGTTGGTCTGTTCATTAATATATTTGATTGTGTCTATCTTACAGGAAAAGAAGGTTGTATTGGAAGCAAATGGGCCTACTGTTGCACGCATTTCTGTATTTGAGGTACTGTTTGTGCTATTGGGTCAAGAAAAGTAAATAGCTTAAAAGTTAAAACTTAACAGTACCAAACCATCCTGTTGCGTTGTAACTATTAGTGGTATGGACTATGTGTGCTTATCTTACTGAGATAATATCCAATTTTAGCCAACAATTACAGAACTGAATTATTAAGTTCTATTATAATATTACTGTTATGAATTAAATGGAATTACAGTCACAGTCAGGCAGCAGGTTTTGCTAGAAAACTTCCTTTTGAATATATTTTTTTTCAACTGGTCTTCTTTCTTTTAGGTCTGCCATAGGATTGCACTGTTTGAAACTTTCAGTTAATATTGGGCTAACATTTGTTTGTTGTGTAATTTTCTTTTTTCAACTGGTCTTCTTTCTTTTAGGTCTGCCATAGGATTGCACTGTTTGAAACTTTCAGTTCCTTAATATTGGGCTAACATTTGTTTGTTGTGTAATTTTCTGGTTGAATTTCATGTATACTTTGTAATTTCTAACTATTGGCCAACATTGTATCCTGATTGATTGTATATTTGCATTTTATTCTCAGACGAACAAATTTTCAAAGAGCAATCTGATTGGATATTGCGAGCTAAATCTCACTGAAATACTTAGCCAGGTTAATTTTTGTTTCCTTGTTGATTAAAATTTTAGTGTTTACCTCATGTTTGCCTACTTCATCAAAGTTTTATCAGTTTCCAGATTATAGCATTGCTTTTGCCAAAGTGGTTTTGTTACTTGTGAATGAAATATAATGCCAGAAGTTCCAGGAAATCATAATAATGAAATTCACCCGACTTTAACTGTAATGGCATAGTAGTTTTGTTACTTGTGAATGAAATATAATACCAGAAGTTCTGGGAAATTATAATAATGAAATTCATCTGACTGTGCTGTAATCAGGAGTCAGAGGACAATATGGATGAGTTCCAGTTGTTTGATCCTTGTTCATCAACCACAACTGTTGGCACCATTTCCATTCGCTGCTTCATTGAGGTACAGTTAGATGTGTCATTTTGTGTGGTCAGATCTTGATTGGAGCATCTTTTCCCTTTTATGTTTAATGAATAATGACATCAGCTTGTCTGTCTAGACTATAGACTTTTTCTTAATCGATCACTATCTACTTGTTTAACTACATATACAAAGTTGCTCATATATATAAATATAATTCCATATCTGCTGCGGTAATTTATCCAATCAAAATTAACATTTCACCTTTATTATTTTTGGGTAATTTTTCTTTTTTTTTGTATCTGAATTGGTACCATCTTAGCACACTTAGGTATGTCACCTGGAAATCTGGCATTGAGCTACCAGAACTTAAATGGCAAGAGAGATTGAGTTGATTAATTTAGTAACTACATATGTAAAGGAATTTGTTCATAACAAGCTAGTTGAGTAGGTCCCCATGTGTAATGAGGTTTTAGTGAATCCAAGTGCTTCTCACATGCCTGAGGACAATGTAGTTAGTCTCTCTCTCTCTCCCCCCCCCCCCCCCCCGACACACACACAAAGGAAAATAGAAAATTTTATAACAGATTTGATATACAAATTGTGTTGCAGGATTCAATTGAAATACAGAGAAGTTTTGCACAACGTGTACTTTCTGTAGTGGTAAATTTCGTACTTTGTGGCTCACTACATTTGTATTATATTATAATTTCTTTCTTTTTCCTGTTTTATGTTGTGTTGCTAAAAAATTGAAAATGAATGATGTTGATAGGACAAAAATGGTGATGGGCAGCTCTCTTTATCTGAATTTTCAGAATTGATGAATGCTTTCTGTAGCCAGTTGAGCAAGGAAAAGGTCGGCGATTCTTTTTTTGCTCTAAATCAGATATCAAGTCAGAAATTTTGCAGGTCATAATATTTGTAAGTCTCTCTTTCGATAGATAGAGGAGTTATTCAAGCAAGCAGACAAAAATGATGATGACATTGTAGATATGGATGAGCTTGCGGTACTTTTAGCTCAACAACAACAGGAGTACTCATTACTTTCCTCTCTCATATCATTTTTTGTTAAATCTTTTATTTTACAGAAGTTGATGAAAGATATGCTATGCACTTGTTTTTATATGTCAGTATTAAAAATGCCCTCATGCTATACACTGAAAATGTGCGCATATGATATACATGTCAAGATAGATTAAATAGACAAGTTTCATTTTTATAAAATACAATCCTTTCTGTAGATCGGTGATCAAAGCCAAAATCAATATATGCATATCAAAGTTTATCATATCTAAAAGAATTCAGTTAAGAAAAAAATATTCGGCATTTGAGCTTGAGAAAGCACAAAGAAATAACTTGCGAAGGGAAGCTATGTCAATCGATTCCTAGACGAGCCTAATCTTCACGTCACACCTAGTAGCCAACACCACACCACCACAGCTCACAACAAGAAAGGAAAGGATGGTAGTGATTTCGGTTAAAGGGCTGATTCGGGTTCAGGTTCAGATCCTAGAGAGAGGAGGTGGAGGGGGTTGTTTGGGTGGTGGTGAGGGGAGGAAGTAGCCACCAGCTCAAGAGTAGGCCGAGTAAGGGGTAGGCTAGAAGAAGCTTGTGCTTCTTGAGGTTTCTACGAGTGTTGTGAAAAAAGGGGATAGCATGAACCCCTTTATATACTATTCAAATTGTATCTTTACCATATCAAAAGAATTAATTTCTCTATGTTTCCCATGCATGACTGATAAGTTCTAGAGAGGGTTTTTGGTAATACTTTGAGGAGGCTTTGCTACACAATTGGAAATCATATATTGTCGTGGATACTAGCTTGGAGGTTAAGGAATTGATAAAATGAAGGTTATAGATTAGATTGCAACTTGGAACTCAAGCCAAGCCACAGAAGGAAGGCTCAAGGGAGGGAGAGAGGGTCGGCCTCATGGGGGTGTGCACTAGATGGGCCCCGCTTGGGTCAAGTTTAATTTATTTTGAGCCCAAATGAAAATTCAAATTCAAGCATTCTCTCGTGCAAAATGCTAACAAATATTTTACGAACTTAATTCAAATTTAAAGTGCATAATGTTACAATGATCCTTCAGGTATACATGTCATTGCCTATTGTACTTGCGGGAGATGTTTAACAAATAAAGTTTTGTTTTGCAGAGAAACTATTATCAACAACTGCCCTGTATGTGGTGAGAATCTCGGTAAGTATGACAACATGAACGACATCATCCACATGACCCTATGTTTTGATGAAGGCACTGGCAATCAGATAATGACTGGAGGGTTCCTAACTGAAAAGCAAGCTTCATATGGGTAATTTTTTAAAAATAAAATGCCTATGGACTGCATTGAAATTTTAGCAATGTTTTGATCTTAATAAGACCTCAAGGAGACATGTACAGTTTAAGTTTCAATGGAAGTATGGAACACCTATAAACAGTTGTGTTTAACAGCTGATTTAGATTTGATATTTACTTCCACCCAATTGAGTTTTATTAACCCTAAGATGAAATTTTTATTAGGCAACTTAAACAAACACGAATTGTGAATATGAATATTAATATAACATAGTATGAAGACTTTGAAAGATGTGAAGTCAATACTTTGATTAAGTTGGTGCTGGAGTCCTATTTTCAATTTTTTTTTGAACATTAGACCCTGTTCTCCAACTTCTTGACACTTAGCTTGCTTTTTCCATGTGCAGATGGATGTTTAAACTCAGTGAGTGGGCTCATTACTCTAGTTATGATGTTGGTTTGCACTCTGGATCAAGTGCCTCTCATATACTTGTATGTATCTGTTCCTTCTTTAATTACAGTTTTCATGTACTTTTCAAATTTGTTCCTAATTTAGTATGTTGTCACATCACTGCATAACATGCACTAGATATTTTCCATTGTTTAAAGATAGCAAGATAAAAATAAATAAATAAATCTGAAGACACTTGGATAATTTTGTTCTAATTTGTATAGTTTTCTAGAAGTTTTGAGGTCTTAGTCTTAATATGCACATAGCTAAGCTTAGCATAGACCAGTTGGTGCTGATTAAAGCTTAACTTGTGGTTAATAATCTAAATATGGCAACAAAAGTAACCACCCAAACATTCCCACCCCTACCCAACAAACTAAAAGAAACAAAGAAAAAGGATAAAAATGATTCAGTGTTGCTGCTATGCACGTCTGGTATCATGTTGGTCCACATAGGCACCTTTATGCACTAGCCAAATTTCCAATATATACCATTTTTGTCATTTAAATGCATCTTAGCATTATTCTGTGTGATAGGTATTCGATAGAAAAACAAAGAGGCTCGTGGAAGAAACAATAGATGGAAAGATAATACTATCCATGAGAGCTATATACCAATCTAAAGTTGGACTTGCTCTCATTGATGCAGGTTTTACCCTGATCTATCTTTTTTCTAACAGCATTTAAGAGAGTTTGGTTTACTTTTTACCAATTGTAAGTACCCAGAAAGGGATTAGCATTATTGCCAAATTTGGTTTTCCAACTTTCTCTTGCTGTTTGAGGTTAAAAAATTAAGCAAGTTCTCACATAGCATTAATTGAGTATCTAATGGCAAAAATGTTCAGCAGAAATAGAGATACATCTGGTACAGGCTAAAATTTAGGCTCATATTGGTATGTCATAGTTCCAGTGCTAGATCATGATATTGTAATTTCTTACTTAATTTTAGTGGCTTTCTTTGTGATATTCTTTCATTAGGTGTGAAAGGACTTCTCCAAAACCTCTCAGAGAAGCAAGGAAAACAGATGAATTCGCCTGAGTCAGCTAAAGATATTCCCAAATTCCTTGAATTTTTCAAGGCAAACTTTATTTTCCCTTTTTTCTTAGAGATTGACGTAAAGCAAGAATTGCGGTACTCTTAAGTTTGTGTTTTGGTGTCATGTTCACTGTACTCTTTATGGGTAGAACACCTGTGTAGCTGAAAAAACCTTTGGGGGGGGACCAATCCCATCTTATTAGTATTGGTGCTGGTTGTACCTTTTTGTATTATTTGGTCATTATTTTAACTTTTCCAGCTTCAATGCAGGATCAAATTAACATGGATGAAGTTAAATACCCTATTGAGCATTTCAAGGTATGGATCGTGCTTTGCATTTCGTTATATCTTAAACTGAATAGCTATTGAAAGATTGAATTGCTAAACTTATGCATTAAATATGACATCTGAATTGCAATTGCTATATATTTGATGAACAATTGAGTTTCCCCTACAATACATGGAAGATTAAATCTACTGTTCAGCTGTTCTTCTTTTATTTTAATTTCTTTATGTGACTTCTTAGAAAGAAAGACCAAAGAACTGTTTGTATGTGGAAACAGTACGATGTGCTTAGTAGGAGGTAGTTTAGTTTTTTTTAGGACATCTTGGAACCAAGTGCAAAGAATATTTTTTCCTGTTTGCTTTCGATGTACATGTGATAGTTTCTATCCTTGTTTCCATGATTATTATTTATGTAGTAAAAAATTGGTCTACATGTACAATTGCTCTTTTTCTAATTTAGTAACTTGTACCGGCTAGACATTCAATGATTTTTTTGTGAGAGAGCTTAAAAGTGGGGCCCGGCCTATCTGTTACCCAGACAGAGATGAGGTGGCAGTTTGTGCTGCTGACAGCCGTCTTATGGCATTTAATTCTGCGAGTGATAGCACTAGGCTTTGGGTTAAGGTGAGACAAGTTCCTTAAAATAAGGGTCTTCTATTTTTCCTTTTTATTCAATACAATTCAAGGTATTTCAGGAGTGTTCAATGCTCGATTGAAATTATACATTTTATTTCACTGGTGTTGTTCACCTTCATGTTAAATGACACATTGCTGCTGTTCAATGTTGAATTGGCATTGTATAGGTGAACTGTAGGTGCATCATTTACTGGCTTTTGTTTAATTGTGAAGTGATATTGGGATACCAATATGGGAACTGTGATACCCCAGGACTAAAATGAAAAGCATGTTGAACTTCACGGAATGTTTTGCTATTTCCATTACTTTGTATATTTTCTTGTTGTTTCCAGGGTCGCAAGTTCTCTATAGAAGGTCTCTTGGGACCAGAAACATGCACTGATTCCTTGCGGAATGGCACTTTGGTTATATTCCGACTCGCACCTCAGGTCCTTTTTATGCTTTTCCAGAAAAGAACTTAATCAATTTTTTTTCACATGTATAAATGGATGATGAGATGCTTAGTTAAAAGAGAACCTGCAATGGACTCAAAAGGATTTAACCCCTTGAAAAAAAATTTAAAAGGACTATAAAGCTTCCTTAGTTGAAAGAATCTTTAGTTGAAAGGATTAAACCCCTTAAAAGAATTTAAAGGATTATAAAGCCTCTTAGTTGAAACAGAATCTTCAATGAAAGCCAAAGAATTTAAACCCCTTAAAAAACCACAGAGAGAGCTACTCAAACAGAATAACTGTTTGAAGTAGCCTTTTAGAACACTACAAATCGATCATATTGTGTATGATTTCCCTTTTTTACATTTAAGTATTTTAGCTAGTTACTTTTTTGGATTAGAAAATGCATCAATCTATCTCAAAAAAAGTATAAGTGAATCTATTATGCTGTGGAACTTACTGTTGTTCATCTTAAAATTACCTTCATCCTCGAATATAATTTTATTTCTTTTAATCTGGTTCTTTCATTTTTATGCCTGGTGTCTCCTAATGATTTCATTGCAACCTTAGTGTTTTCTGAGCTAGGTGAAATTCGTGGGCGAAGAGTAAAGTAAATTCTCTTTTTGTTCTTTGTAATTTGTAGGATTATCACCGGTTTCATGTGCCTGTTTCTGGTACTATAGAGAGCTTTGTAGACATTCCAGGATACTTGTACACTGTAATCTCTCTCTCTCTCTCTCTCTCTATATATATATACATCTGAAGTTTTCATTAATTCTTTTTTTATCTTGCTCTCTCACTCTTTTTATGCATTTAAATTTGTTTTGTGTCCTTGTTAGGTAAATCCAATTGCTGTAAATAGTAAATACTGCAACGTATTCACAGAGAATAAAAGAGCTGTATCCATTATTTCAACCCAAGATTTTGGAAAGGTTTCTCTTCCTCTCCCTCCCTCTCTCCCCCCAACCCCCCATCTCTCACTCTCTCTCCCTCTCCCTCCACGCCCCCAAGGCCCCAACACACACCCCATCGTGCATAGATATCTTTGTGTGATAGTGACATTATTGTGGTATATCAAGATTAGAGGTGGCAATGGTCATTTCAGTTTTCAGTTGACAATTTGACATCCATTTTAATACTTTCTTGTGAGGTTGACACATGTGCCAGTGGGTTCAAATGAACCAACTGTACAGGACAAAGGCCATCCTGACCAGTCCCGCAAAAGATTGGAAATTTATAGTTCTTAAATTTAAAAAAGTAAAAAGCTAGTACAGGTTAGTTTGAGGTCCCTTGTTTGTTAGTGGAAAGGTGTCAGCTCAACCCTGTTAGGTCATGACTAGCAAACCCATAAGACCTGACCCATCAGCATGGTTAATAAAGGTTGGGATGGACTCTATTAACTGTCCTGTCAAGACAATTGGTGGGTTGAGTCAGATTATATGATTGCCAGCCTCAATCAAGTACATGGTTAAACTCCAAAAATATATAGAAAGCTTGTCATGGTTAACAATACAAACAGCCTCTCAAAATAGTATCCCTGATATTTGCATAGGATGGTTTTCTATTTATTATATCCAGAACAAAGAACCAAGTATACCTTTTTCTTTCTGGTAACCATCCCTGTAATTCCAATTTTGAAAATGTTTTTTACAACGGGTATTATTTGTCCTTGTTTATCAATAGTTATAGTGCTGCTGTTTCATATACTTTTTCATTTAAATGACCTAGGTTGCATTTGTAGCAATTGGGGCTACAATGGTTGGAAGCATTACCTTCTTAAAGGAGAAGGGAGAGTATGTTAACAAAGGAGATGAGGTCATCTCTCTTTCTGATCATTGATCCATTATTAGCATTTTGATATTATGTCCTTGAAGCCCCCAAAAACCTATAAATATCCATTATATTTATGCAGCAAGGTTGTTTTATTATTTAAATGAATTCTAATAGATCAAATGCAATATAAAAAAAATCAATTGGCATTTTGTGTTTTAATGAGACTTTATTACGTGTGACATGAAAGTTCCTTCTTCTCACGTGTATTTTTTATAGGCATGTAGCATATCCTTTTTAAATTTATTGCCTTCACTAATTTCCTTATAATACAGTTTGGATACTTTGCCTTTGGAGGAAGCACTGTGATATGTGTGTTCGAAAAGGTTCGTTTACATTATGAATATCTTAATTAAAAACCTTTACAACCTTAGTTTGATAACTCTGCACTCAGTATTGTACTGGCAACAACTGTTTATTGTGACACTTTAAATGAAGCACTGTGATATGTGTGTTCGAAAAGGTTCGTTTACATTATGAATATCTTAATTAAAAACCTTTACAACCTTAGTTTGATAACTCTGCACTCAGTATTGTACTGGCAACAACTGTTTATTGTGACACTTTAAATGATTCACTATTTCTATGTATTTTTTTTTTATGTACAAGGAAATATTCTTAATAGCATTTCTTTTGAAAACGGGTCTAATTCGAATTTTCATATTTTCTTTTGACTTTCTTAATCGAAGCACATTAGAGGCATAATTAAGACTAAGGCCCTAATCAAAATATTTTTTTATGTGGGATTTCATTTCATTTCATTTCAATTCAATTCAATTCAATTGATTTCACAGGAATTCTCAATTACATCGGAATTGCGTTCATTTTTTATCAAGAAGTTTTTTAAAAAATGAAGTCTTTTTGTAGTTGTGGTGTACAGATGAAATTCCACTTATATTACTCTCTAGAAGAGAAAAAGCTTTTCAATTGTGAATGAGCCTAAAGCAAAGAATAGTTTATTTTTCCGTTACCCTTTTTTTTTTTTTTTGTCTCACAGGATGCAATACAAATAGATGATGACCTTCTAGCAAACAGCGAGAGATCATTGGAAACTCTAGTGTCAGTAGGCACAACATTAGGCGTTTCCAAGAAGGTTTCTGACCCAGAAAGGGAGGTGCTAGATTTGGATAAATGCTCACTTACAGAATAAGTAAAATTGTTTTCCTGTATATTTGGCTAGGATGCATTTATTGTTGCTAATTAGCTTTGTTAGGTTATATCCTTTTTTTCTCCCTTGTACATTGCGTTTTTTTTTTAACCACGATCTGTATAGCATACATTGTGCTTACCTGATGCTTCATCTTTTTTCGGGTAAAAATGGCGGTCCTATGCTGTATTTTTGTTTATAAAAGGCCGAGCTTTGTGCAAAAATCATATGGTACGAGGGATTTTTTTTTTTAACTCAACGAAAAAAAGTCTAGAGTTATTTTATTGATTAAAAAGATGTCCAACGTTTGGTTGTAAATTTCGTAAGAGGCTTTAAAATTAAATTTTAGTGAGAATAATGTAGTACGAAATCTATATGTATAAACCAGCTAATCACATAAAAATCCGTTAATATGGCTTTACGACGCATGGATCTTAGTCTGAATCAGGTCAGTGTAAGAAATGATAATTAGAGGCATTAACACGCTCCATCCTAGCCAGAACCATTTCATCCCGATAGAGTCGCAAATTCATTGTTGCGACCACATGACTCACGTACCAGGTCCTCATCTTACAAGATCGTATAGTTCTCTCCGAGCTACATGTGCATAAATCAGCAATTTATAGCCAATTAGTTTTCGTGTTGTTTGAAACGTAAGGATTTGCCCGAGGGGTATAACACCCCAAAAACAAAAAAGCACTAAATTTAGCAAGTCGCCAAGTTTGGCTGCAGAAACATCCCAAAGTAACGCGGAAGAAACATTACCAATAATTGCATATAGCTACTTTTTCTATTTTCTGGTTAAATTAGAAATTTATCCATAGCGTAATTCATTATATAAGCAGTCACCTGAGTAACAAGAAAATAAGACAAATAGACAATAAAGCCTTCATGTAATATTCTTCATCCCAACAATAAAGACGAAATAATAAGTGCCGACAACACTTTCCACTATAAATGAACAAGGATTCTAGCAGCTGTTCATGTTTAAAATTATCTCTTCTAGAGTAAACATACAAAGCAATCCTAACTAAGCTAAGAGCCTACACACTAAAGCAGCAGCAATCAACAGCATCAGGCTTCTTAATCCATCTCAGAAGAACCTTGGAAAACAACACACCCAACACAACACAACAGCACAGAAAAGAAAAGAAAGGAAGAGCAGGGGGGAGAGGGATAGACCACAAATACAACACAACAGCACAGAAAAGAAAGAGAGGCCTTACCTGATAAGATCCAACTAATTATAGATGAAACTATTTGCGTTTAGGGGAAGGGGAGAGACTACTGCTGCTTGTGCTTCTTCCTCTTGGTGGCCTACAGAATCAGTCAAACATATTACATTTAACTTAAGTACCCGCTAAAGAGCAAGAGTCAAAAAAACCAAGGTCATAATACCTCATTGGCTCATCCTATTATCATGAAAACAAAAAAATAGTCCCAAAAAAGTTGCAGTAGGCTAAATGAAACCCAACCAAAACAGAGTTGAACCAAGTTAGTAGTACATCACCCATTACCACTGCAGGTAGATTTTGCCACCTACATTTTCTTTCGGGAATTTCTTGGTGAGGTGAAATTGGAGGTTGCTGAGTCAAAGCCACCTACCTATTGACTAGCCATTATAGCAACCCTTCACTTCAAAAACAACAATAATTTGGGACAGTCCTAACATATCCTCCAACTTAAGCAAACAGTTATACAATTGTAAAGGGGATTTATTTCATTCTCAAATTTGAAGAAGAGTAAGAATCCTAACATTAAGTATGGTTCTTTCAGAAAAATAATAATAATATTATTATGTGGCAACAAAGGTGCTTCTGTATTCGGACATAAATATGCAATGAAGTAGAAATTCAGTTTACCTTCTAGGACTGCGGCTTCTAGAAACTCTTCGAGGCCCCTAAAAAGAGGAAAAATAAAGCAAAAGATAATTTAGCGATAGCAGTCTTGGATAATCGACAAGTTACCATTATTTGAAATAAATAAGAAAATAACTAAGAAATACCTTGCGAGGGCTGGGAGATGGAGAAGATGAAATAGACCTTCCACGCCTTGGTGGTGGACCTCGCCCCCTATTAACCATAATATTAATAAAGCTATTAAGAACAAAAAATGAAGGAAAGAGCAAATTAAACTTTTCCCAGGGCAACTCTTCAGCGTTTGAGATGACCAACAGGACCAATCTCAAAACTCTATTACTCAGATATTTCAAATTTTGGAAAGAGTTCATGGTAAACAGATCTAATAGTTTAAAACATAGCAATAGAACCCCTCATGGGTTAATATAGCAAAATGTTGTGTTTCCAAAATTGTAGCTTACTGCTTTTCTTCTTGACATGTTCGATGTCACCAACAGAAAGACAGCCTAAAGAGTGCAGTAGGATTTACCTCCGAGGGGAGATGGATCGTGAGCGGGAACGGAGGGGACGACGGAGAGGTGAACGGCTCCGACGGCGTGGAGGCGGTGACCTCCTAGGTGGACTTCTCAATCGCCTCGGTGGTGGTGACCTTTCATAGTTCCCCAAAAGAAGAAAACAAAAAGGAAAAAAAAAAGAAATCAGATAATAAACTTTTTAAGCTGAATTATGTGACGGCTTTAAGCAGACCAAGGATTTGAACTGGGCAACAGCAAAACTTCAAATCAAGATCAAATCCTGTCTGCTTAATGCACAACACTACCAAACAAGAATGCTAGAAACTCACCGTCTTCTAGGTGGTGGAGAACGCCGCCGAATTGGACTGCCACGTCTTCTAGGAGAAAGCCTGAATTTAAAAAAAAAAAAAGATAAATAAAGATTAGTCGATCTTGAATGATTAAATTAAACCATTATCACTAGTAGCAACCAAGGATTTCACAAATAGCCATCAATTGGATTATGGATGTTAATGTCAGGCTGGGACAGGTACGGTTTGATCACCAATATTCTACTATATTTTTATACAAGTTAGCATGATGGAATCTGTCAGATGTGCACCAGATCTAAACAGGACAGATGTTGAGCCAGTATGGCCTGTCTAGGTAGAAAAAATATTAAAATATAAAATAATAGCAAAAACTTTGTTGTAGAAAAGATGGTCATGTGCCTTAGGCTTGCACTTTATAAACCCCTGTTCATTCCCCAGAGAGCACAGGTTATTTCCAACATCCCCAAGCTCACAAAATGAAGGGTTGGATAAAATTTAAAATAATAGGAAATGGGTAGGTATGACATGACATGACCTGCGGTGGGATCAGAAAGTTTGCATTTGTACAGAGAATAAATAACCATTGGTCACTAGAGGTCAATTATTTAAGCCCCCAATTTAAGATCCATTAAACTGAAGCTATCATAAGCATCTCCACAACTCGAATAGGGCCAAAACAAAAAACTAAGCCTTTTGTCCCAAACATACTTTTAGAATCGTAAAATGTATCGTGTATCGATGGATTTAGTATCGAACCGTGAATCGTGTATCGTAAAGAATCGTCAAAGATACACTAAGTTACCCTTGAAATCAAGTAAAATAATTAGTTAAACATATATGGGAAGCTTTTCATTAAAAAGAAAGCTTTAGTAAATATAGTAACACATAATATCATTATAATCTTTCAACCATCTAGGTATCATTAGGTGTAGTCTATGAATATTGATAATTATTGCATAATCTGTATAACTTATAAAATTATATTGCATAATTTTATAAATTAAAATATTATTTATTATAATAATAATTATTATTATATTATTGTCATTATTATTATTATTATTTAATTATTTATTATTATTATTATATTAAGACATTTATTATTTTAATTTTAAATCTGTGATCTTTAATTATAATCTAAAATTTTATAATTAAAATTATTCATAAATTGAATTACTATAATTATTTAGTGCTAAGTCTGAAGCTTATTAAATTTTATTTATTGATCGGATTTCTTATTGCTTAATAACATATAGAAATTAAATGATGTTTATCGTGCTAAAAATAGATCTAATCCTGAATATAATCGGTATTCAATATTTCTAATTTAATTTTAATTTTTATTCATTATTTTGACCATGGGTCCACAATAAAGTTAATCCTATTAAAAGGTTAAATTTTTAGGTCTTCAGAGTTCAGAAACATAAGGGTGGGGTCGTAGGGAAATAAAGTAAAAACAAATACTTTATAAAATGGCCCCACAAGTCAGACCCTCCTTCTCCTAGGCGGCGTCTCAATTCTTGTGCGAGAGAGAAATCAAAGCCGGTTGGGAGCTTCTATCTCACGATTTCATTTTCTTTATCTTTGCCTAGGTCTTTATTTTTCTCTCTCGCGCAAATGGAGGGGTTTTTTAATCGGAAATCTAAGCCAATCACGAATCGTGTGTATCGTGCGATACGATACGATACACGTACCGTTCGTGCGTACCGCAACGATTCCGTCGATTCACTTGGTCTCCGATACAATGGTACGATATGCATCGGTAGGGCTTTGACTCGTACCGAACTGTACGATACGTTGCGAGTATCGTATGATACTAAAATGTATGGTCCCAAATAGCTGAAGTGTACTCACCGTAGAGGGGACCTATTACGTCGAGGTGGAGGGGAAGGAGAGCGTCTTCTTAAAGGAGATGCAGGCCTTCGACGAGGCGGTGGGGATCCAGCCCCACGCTTAGCCGGCGGGGAGTCGGGACGGCGACGGGGTGGGGGTGATTCTCCCTGCCGCTTTGGTGAAGGGAGTGACGGAGGTGAGTCAGCTCTATGGTTGGCAGGAGGAGACCGTTTTCGTGGGGGTGGCGATGGTGCTTTTCTACGTGGAGATGCTGCAAATTTCAGAGAGAACAGCTGTATAAACATGCAATCTTCGTAGGTTTTGATTTAGGATAAATCAGAAGTATCCTTAAAATGTTTCGGTGTGGATGCCACCAAACAGTAATAAAAAAGTTGCATATCTAATTTCTGTTTCTTTAAACAGGTCTCTTATACTGCAAAAACATTCAGACAACATATTTGATTCCTGCTTGCTTATTTCCTCACTTTTAGATGTCTTACACACTTCCTTTGTTCCAATTTCTTATCCGACTATTATAACTAAAATTAAGTACTGAAATTCAAAATAATTATAATCAAATCATCAGTCTCTACTCTCTAAGCATATAACTTACGATCCTTGGTACGTGGTGGTGGAGCCTCCTTGTCAGCAACAACAATAGCTTTCTCACTTTGTTGAGCATCCTTTTTCGTTAGAACTGGCCTTGGTGGTGAGCTAGGAGCTTTCTGGCGAGGCAAAAGTGTAAATTTCACCCTAACAACATTTCCATCAATTTGACCCTGAAAATATTATATATAGGACAAAAAATTAATAAGAAGTCTCATCAACGACAAGGACAGAAAGCCCTGACCAAAATCAAATCCAAACATTTGGCAGCTTGACCAGGTTTCTTTGAATATCCACGCAGGTGGACTAATTTATGTGCAAGAGAGAAGAAAAAAAGATATTTTAGAAAACCAGAGTGTTCCAATGTGCAACATGACAAAACTCAGTAAAAGGAATCAACAGTATAGATGAAACAAAGGGAGGTTTGTTACCCCATCCATATAAAGAAGAGCCTTCTCAGCATCAGTCCTGTTTTTAAACTCAACATATCCATATCCACGAGGAAGATTGACCTAAAACTCAAAGAACAAAAAAAAATAATAATAATAATTAACAATTTAGCAATATTATCAAGTAATATAGAATATAAGAAAATTCTTATAATGGAGACAAGTATAAAAAGAATTAAAAGTTGACTTACAAGACGGTCCATCGACAGTTCCACATTTACTATTTCACCGTAGTTACCTGAAAAATGGAGACAAGGCCACTTAAAATTATGTTCCAGATATCCACCCTTGCAGATAAAAGTTTTCCAGTTTTCCTCAAAAAAATTCATCGTCAGTTATGTTCATTTGAAGTGTAAAAACCCCATGTTACTGTAGTAAGAAACCTGCAACTTAATCGCATTATCATTGTACATTAATTCTCTTTTTACAGAAGAAATAACTTGACAACCTACATATGTAAAGTTAAATACAAAATCCGATTATGTAGATATGATCTACACAATGCAAAAATCACCCCTGTAAAAATTCTGTAGAAAGGAAAAGATAGGTTCGAGAAGCAAACAAAAACTTTGGTCCTGTGTAACAGGAATTTTGTTCTAAGGAGCTTTTTGTAGGGAAATTGTGCTTAAGGAGTTACCAAAAATCTCTTTTAGATGAGCCTCGTTAACATTCCTAGACAGATGATCAATGTGGAGGACAACCGACTCCGGAATAGGAGATGTCTTCCTGTGAACGAAATTTCCAATAAAAGGTTACCATAAGCTATGAAATACATCTGCAATCAATTGCATTTGATAAAATGGTATCAATCAAACAACTGGTGTCAAGTATCAGGGAACTTTTAACGTATGCATCAGAACAAAACTAGGTTAAAATGGCACTGCTCAATTTTGTGGCCTTACAGTTTTTGCTAATTCAAAAATTTTGTTATTGGCTTGACATCTGATTTCAGTTGTAAGTTCAGAAGGCAAAACTTATTCGCCATTTTGTCATCCTTTCATGATAAGAATATTTGCCAGAACCAAAGAGTTATTATATCAAACCAACCCATATAATTTTTATTACAGTTTGCGAAAACTTTTTAAAAGCCAAACTAATTTGTAGGCAAATTAATAGGTAGGAGGTAGGCACCTGAGAGGAGGCGAAGCTTTCTTCGGTGGCGGGGACTTGGAGCGCCCTTTCCTGGGAGGAGGAGAACCTCTTTTAGGCGGTGGCGAACGGCCTCTTCTCCTATTTGGGCTGCACATTGCAAAAATTTCTTGTTAGTTCAGAGAAAGTCCTTGAAAACAAACATTTCTCGTTAGAAATTTGAAACTTTGAAAAGGAAGGTCCCATTCTAGCTGAAAAGCAATGCTTCAAAACAGAAGGAAACGAAATAGAGACCTTCTTCGCTGAGGAGGAGGCGAACGACTGCGCGAGCTAGCACTCCTCGAAGGAGAGGAAGAGGAAGAAGAGTAGGATCTAGAACGAGAGCCCGAGTCGGAGCGAGAAAACGAGCGAGAGCGGGAGGAGGAGCGCGACGACGACCCCGACGGCGTGACACTACGGCGACCTCTTCCACTTGGTTTCGCCATCTTTGGTTCAGAGAAGGCGAATGAGAGAGGGAGAGAGAAGAATTCGCATCCTCTCGGATCGAGAGAAGAAGGGGTTTTGCCGTTTTGGGATGGGGTGGCGTACAGCGCAAACCCTAGAAAAAGAAAAGCGAAGAGTCGGGTTGAAGTTGGGTTGGGATCGGGTTTCGGATTAGGCGAGGTGGATCTATTACTATTCTTTTTTTTTTAAATATCTGATGAAATCTATTACTAATTTACTATTCCACTTGAGTTTTGTTTTGGTGCTTCAATGCTTCTGACCTTGTGTGAATTTGTCATGCACTGATTTGCCGACATCAAAAGTGTTGGTGGGACCGTTCCTTGTTTTCTAAATTCTTTGGGAAGTGTGCTGTCGAAACACGCTAGCATATTTATTTATTTTCATCAAAAAAATATTTATTTATGAACTGTAAATATATAATCGTTGATAATATTAACTAATGTTAAAAACTTAAAATGTATATAAGTATGTTAATAATAAGATAAGTTATGTTATGGATTAAATTTTAGAACCAAACTTAAATCTGGATATGAAATTATGAATAGAGATGACTGATCATGATTTAAATCTAGTTTAAAAGTTTTATCCACCATAGAATTACTCTGAAAATTATTACTTATGTTAATATTTGAAATTTAATAATTAATTTTTTTTTAGATAAATAATTATAGATAAGTGATAACACATAGATTGATGGACAGAGATGGATTTCGAATATTTCTGAAACTTGTTTCTATTTGCGCATAGTATAGTGGGAACAAGGGAAATTAAACTCCTTTTTCCTGCATACAATTTTTGCGCAAAAGCTCAGCTATTTATCATGACCGAACTACCGAACCACATCAAATTATGTAGTGTGTCCAAATAAATAGAATTTGAGCAATCTACCATAAAAAAGCCTAAATTGATTTTTTTTTCTAATCCATGAAACCCAATCATTTAACATTTTTCACTGAAAAATTATTTTAATTTTTTTTATCCTTGAGATTGTTTAATGCTGATGTTTTGTTTCAAGGATGATTATATACCTACAAACTAGAAATTATTACCTACCATCTCTCCACACATCATCTTTGTGCTATCGCATTTGTATTTGTTCACTTTATTCATTTATATGTCCAGTTTATTTACGTACGTGTTCACTTTATTCAATAATGAGTTAAATTATATTTTTTGTATTATTATTCAAATTTTTATATGCATATTCAACTTATTTTTATTGAACTTATTAGTTTGTATGTGTTCATTTTGATTATTTAAATGTTCAATTTATCTATTTAATATGTTCATTTTGTTCAAGCGATGGAAAACAAAAGCAAAACTGTGAATTGCAGTTATCATTTATGCTACTAACTCTTTCCACCTTCTAAGAAATAAAATAAATAACGGAAATAAGGCGAAAGGTAGCGTTTGATTTGAATCTTGTGCGCATCCTGAAAATTCTACTTTTGTATTTTATATCCAGGCCTTTTAATTCTACTTTTCTTTTTATATTTTTCATCTAAATCAAATATATGTTAAATATGATCTACTATAAAACGATGAGTTAATTTACATTAGGGTGCGTTTGGATTGTTGGAAGAAAAAAGAAGAAGAAGGAAGAAGAAAAAAAAATTATAAACAATTCAAATTCTTCACAAAATTACACACTTCCCAATACTTCTTCCCTTCTTCCCACACCTATCCAAACGGAGTCTTAGATCAGATGGTTCAGATTGAAAAAAGTATAGTTCTGCAATATGGTTAAAAAAAAATGAAAGTGCTAGCAAATGACATTTATCTTTCCCCTCTTTGCTCTGGCGTTAGTCCTTTTTTGCCACAGCTGGGACAACTTTTAAGACCGAATCCTTGGCAATCAAAGCACCTGCATATAATAGCACAAAGAATGACGATCAGAAATCAGAATTATAGGAAAGAAACCAGCTTATATTCTGATCTTTACGGTGCATTAATTAAAAATATCTAAATGAAATATATAGCTAAGATGGTTCTAGTTTTCTAAACAATTAAATTATAGCTCGGTGAAGTTATTTTTTTTTTCTTTCCGGATGATAACACAAACACACATGGTTACGTTTGGATGGTGTGGGAATATGAGGAATAAGGGAAGAAGTATTGAGAAGTGTGTAACTTAAGCTCCGTTTGGATAGGTGTGGGAAGAAGGGAAGAAGTATTGGGAAGTGTGTAACTTTGTGAAGAGTTTGGATTGTTTATAATTTTTTTATTCCCTTCTTTCTTCTTCCTACTTCTTCTCAACGCATCCAAACGGAGGCTTTATGAAGAGTTTGGATTGTTTATGATAAATTTAGGAGTATGAAGAAACTATTTCCTTATTCTTGCTCCCATCCAAACAGAGTCATTGAGAATGAAGTAACTACAGACTACAATTATTTGACAGAATCTCTCTCCTCTCTCAAGAGATAACTTTAGATAAAAAAAAGAAAGGTTCATTTCGTAACGGTACTTCGATTTTACACCTTTCTAAAATTTCAATGAATTTTGATGGATAATCAACCAAACTCAAATTAACTCATTCTTTATTTTTTTTTTGTCAATCTATAAATACATAAATTTTAAATTTTCAAGTTTGTATAGTTTAAATGGCATTTTTCAAGATATCAAATAAATATATACCATCAAGGTGATATATACATCAGAATTATTTAAAAATATATATATATGGATAGAATTTTCATAGATGGAAAAAACAATGTCGGATGCACGAATGTTTTCTAAGGCAGGCATATCACTTTAAATTCTCTTAATACCAAACAAAAACTAACCAACAAGCACCCTAAATGTGAATGCAATTTTATCATTAAAATAGAGTATTAAAGAAAAATAGAGATGACTTACTTCCATCTTTCAAAAATGTTTCCATTCTTTTTATTTCTCCCGGTTCCCTACACGAGAAGATTGTTTCAACAAGAGTTAGATGCATATACATACCCGAATGTGAATGTACCCCACTGAGCTCAATGCCTCAATGGAATAAATCCAAAAATAAAATCAATTTGTTTGGATTCATCTGCACGAATGATAAATTTTGTCCAATACATTGCTTTATTTGAGTAAATTTTTTTTATTTAATTTGATCAATTTGCGCTATAAATGTACCACATTTTTCCGCTCTCTTCAATCAATACCAATTCCCAATTATTATCTATTTTTATTTTCATATGTTGTGTATTTGTGTAGTTGTGTTGATAGAGGTCAGAGGAGGCACCGCACCTTGCATCCTGGGCATTCAATTGCGCCTTTGCCACCACATGTTTTGCAACCCATGGCAACCTTACAGGTTTTTAAAGGAAAATAATAATTAAAGAATAAAAGGAAAGGCAGATTAGTACACTGTCGCTTGCTCCAAAAAAAAAAAGGGGGGGGGGGGATTGAATGAATCAAACATAATAACATGTAATTTTTGCACTTTTTAAGGTTATTTTGAATATACAAGGGGGGCAATTCTCAGTTTTGCACACATGTAGCTCCGCCACTGTTTGGTGAGCGCTAGATCGGCTTGTTCAAACAAGGTCCTTATTCGGTAATTGTCAAACACATTAAGATATCTATTTTTTTTTTCTTGAGCTAAAGTTAAAATAATATTCTCATTCTATTTGATATGATTGTCTTAATATGATACACATTTTCCTTTGTTTTTTTCTCTATTCATCAAAATACACACAAATGAAACACAAAAATAAATCCTGAGAAGCTCTTACTGTCTTGAGAGATGCACGAGCAGCTCTTGGAGCCCAGAGCCTTATTTTCCTAGATTGAATTTGCCATGGATTATGCGATGCAAGGAATCCGTGAGAGGCAGCAGTTGCCATTTTCTTTTACAGATAAAATAAACTGAGAGGAAGAAGTTTTTCTTTTTAAAAAAAGAAATAAATTCATAGATATGGTTTTATACATAGGATTAGGAGGGGGCATTTGGAACCACAAAAGGGCATCCGTTTGGTCCCACTTGAAACTTTGAGCGCTATCCATCAGACGACAATTGAACGGTGATTACAACAGAGATGGAAGTAACATGAAACTAAACAAAATTTGATATGATTTAAGAAAGCAAAAGGATAATTTTTTAATGGTGAATCCCACAAAAAAAAAAAAACTACAAAATACAAAATTCAAATCCAATATATGTTTTACAAATAAATTCTAGATGACGTTTTGCAGTCTTTCATTTTAAAATCAATAAAATATCGAAAAAAAATGAAATGTGTTAAAACTGCTAGATACTTTAAGGCGGAGAAAATTAAAGCAAATTTAAAAAACTGAATTTCTAATGCCAACCCTTTACTACATACTATATAGAAAAATTAATTATATTTTATCAACCTATTACATTATTACAAACATCAAAGAATTAATAAATGAAGTACATGCTTCACATTTAATTTACTTCACTATCTAAGAAAAAAACTTAAATATTGATTTATTAACTGTCAAAAAAATTTTGAGAGAGCTTAACTGCCAATTTTTTTATCCTGTGTTTGCATCAGTGCCGTGCAACCAGCGTTGGAGAGATACTAGAACGAGCATTGAAAATACCGCAGGGCTGCGTCACTGCGACTGCGACAGCAGAACCGGGATCCTCAACAATTGCGTGAACCCTACAATGCGCACTCTCGCCGTCGGATTTTAATGGGGCTTTGAAGACGCGGATCTTGATGGAATTATGCCCGGTCGATCCGCACTAGAACTTTGTGGCTTTGTTTATGATCTCATTCGAGTATCTCGAAGGCATCGGCAAAAGAAAAGAAAAAGGTACAAATAGGATTCTAGTGCTCGTGCCTAGTAGTATCTCGGAGGCTCGGAGCAGCAAATGAGTAAGTATCCATCCCAACTCTTCTCTTCTCTTCTCTATGTTATAAAACGATTCAAATTCAACTATTTTTTTTTTTATAAATTCCTCGTTATTTGGTAATCGTCGAACATAGTAAATCAGGGACAGACTACCTCTACTCGAATTCTTTGTTGAATTTTACTTCATTTGAGAAATGGAAGCGGTAGGCAGTAAGCCTACTAGTTTCAAAAAAAAAAAAAAAAAATTCATTTGAAGTTCTATAGAATTGAGTTTCTGCGATGTTTGATTGAAATTTTTTTGGAATATGTTTCAGTTACTTCTGGATCGATATTTGAAGTCTGGAGAACTCAGGTAATTTGTTGAAACTGTGAACACCAGACTTAATTATTAATTGGAGAGACTACTGATTTGTTGATCTGCAAAATTTAACAAATTTTCAATTTAGCCCCTGGTACGAGCTTTTCTAGTAGATAGGAAAATATTTAGAGAGCATTACTGGAGAAGCACTATTCAACATGGGTAACATGATTTTAGTTACTTCTTTTGTTCTAAATTTGATGGTTTCAGTTGTCATATTTATTGGAATGGTTTTTAGATACACTTATGTTAGCAACGTATCAATTAGCCTGTGGTAGCTTCTAGTAGATTTAAAAAAAAAAAAATTGAGGGCATTAATTGAGGAATGCCATTCAAGTTGGGTAACATGGGCTCAATTATTTCTTCTGGATTACATGGCTTCAGATGTCATTTTAACTGTCTAATGAGCACCAGCTTTGTACAAAATTCAAATCAAATCACTATCACATTAATGTAACAACCATGAATCCATTGTAGGGTCTCTGAATTTCCAAAATAGAGCTTTCAGTACCTGATCAGAGCTCTTGCGTGGTTGAGTCAATAAATTCCAACTGTACCCTTCATTGCTTACAAGTTTTTAGCTTGTATAGGATTAGAGTTGATTGTACCAGAAGCACTCATTTAATGGAGAAGGCTAATACAGAATTCTCCCAGAAAATTAAGTGCGTGGATCGAAGATGCATCATATCCAGGTTAGAGCTATGATAAAAATATTCATGATGAGGCTGTATAACCTCATTAAAGTATTTACTGTGTTATTTTGCTAGTGATGTAATCAAATATTATGTACTTGTACTCTTTTTTTAAAAGTGAGATTTGCGATTTTGCAATACCACCAGGTACAACTCAATAACTTTAGTCACTGGTATGGTACTATGGTTCCTATTTTCCTGAATGGTGATTATTAACTCTCAGTTCGCATGTTGCTCCAACTAATATCAATTGAGCTTTAGGTTAAGCTCAGTTGCACAATGGAGCACCAACCAAGTTAGGATGACAAGGACAGAGATATATAAATGGATCAATCTTAGGGGTAAAGGAAAAAGGATATGAAGCCATACTAGAACTGTACATGACTGACATAATCTGTTATTCAGTCATTGTGTACTTCTAACAGAGCCTATTTGTACAAGGTGATGAATAACTCCCATTTCTGCTTGCTGCTCCAAGCCTTCAACCAAAACTAGTTGAGTTTTAACTTAGCCTTAGCCTCAATTGCACAATGGAAAACCAACCAAGCTAAGAATAATAATGAAAATGTAACAAATATATAAGTTGGTTAAAATTAGTGTTAAAAAAGTTATATGAAACTATTTTTAGGAACTGTAAGTGGCTGACATGATATGGCCTTCAGTTATCAGTTGATTTTAATAATATGGCCATCATGAATGCAGCTTTTCAGTTGATTTACTGGAGATTTTGTCTAAGAAACCTTCAATGCATGTATTTTTTATCCCAGGAAACCCAGGTTTGGCTCTTATTTAAGATTCTCACAGATATGCAATTTTTTTATCATAAATAAATTTCAAACTGATAATTTTGTCAGAAATCTCTAAATTTTTATTTGCAAAATGATATGCTAAGAAAATGCCTAGTTGCTAAGCACCTCTGTTGCAGTGTCAGTACCAATGCTTTACTACAGAGGAACTTTTGATTTCATTGTTGTTGTTGTTGTTATTATTATTATTATTAGATAAAATACTCCCATTTATCAATATGAAATTGGGGACTTCAAATTATACTGTGCATCCCTGCAAACCTGAAACTCTCTGTTGAAACCACCCTGAGTGAGCACATGGATGTATTAAGTATTTTGAGATGCCAGCACTCTGTACATAAATGAGAGGGAGGGTAGTTTGGGTACTTCAAAGAAATCATGATTATCATAGGAAAATGTGAGATACTTCTTTCTCTAGGGGTCAGGGTATCATACTTCAAATATTATAAGAGCAGACATGACTTTTCTTTTTCCTTTTTTTTTTAAATTGTCACTAGTTTAATATTTTTCTGTGCAATATGCATTTAATTTTCAGGCATTGTTTCGTATTATAGAGACTTTATTGAAGATCTATTTGAGAACCTTGGAGGGAATGCATCTATAACAGGCAAGAACTGTGCTGCTTGTTTCTTTTTACAATTTTTATTTTAGTACGCTGAGTTTGCTATTTACACGTGCATCTGATTTTTTCAGCAATTTTGCATACTGCACAAGGCCGTAAGGTGAGAACTCAGAACAATGCAGCCTAGTCTGGCACTTCATAATATATTTTTGTAGTTTTAGATTCTTCAATGATCAAGCCCTAGGGATATACCACCTCTCTTGTCATAAAGAGAAAATTGGGAATGGTAATGCAGTACTCCTAAAGAATCAAAAGGAGAATCGAAGGAAATATTTTTCATTATTTCTTGCTTTTTTCTTTTGCATAACAGTGTTTATTGAATCAAAATGTGTAGGCTGTGGCAAATGGGAGGCTTTTTTCCTTACAAGAACAAATTGACCATAAGGTATGCTTTGACGACGGACTACTTTTTGTGAGCTATTTGTAAAAGTTGTAGTATATTGTTCCTCTTTGAAGTTTTTTTTTTTTTTTAAAAAAAAACCTCAATTAGGCAATACCTCAAAAGTATATTATAGTGAAACTTTATTTATCTGGATATTTTGTACATAGATTTATTGTGACAATGCAGGTTGATTTCATTGAACAAGAAATGGGCACTAGTGTAATTCCTGTAGTGCTGGTACATTCCTATTTCCTTGTCAATTTTTCTTACATTCTAGGTGACCGTGTACTTTTGTGATATTCTGTGCAACTTTCATTTGGTTAGGGTATAAGGTACATTTTCCAATTAAGCTTTTTGCCTAAATTAGTGCTAAAGCAAGCCTCAGTTGCACATCTAAGCACTCAATTGAGCAGTTCTGGGAAAAGTGATCAAGGCATGAGCGTTTAAGATCACATGATCCGTGTTACCTATAATCATTGGGGCAGATCAGGGCCATCCGGCTGTATGGTTTCAAGAAATTTCACTTGATATTTGTAAAAAGGGAGCCATGTTTACTTCCATGCCTGGCCTTTGTTATTCTTCAGGGAAATCCAGTACTGAAGTACAAATTTCCTATTTTGATTTCTGTCATATTTCATAGGTTGGGCATTCCATTGGTGCATACATTGGGCTCGAAGTTTTCAAAAGGATGCAACAAAAGGTCAGCAGTAACTAGATCGTACCCTTTCTCATTTAGCTATTGCCTTTCATTTAACAAGGAAAGATTTATATTCATGGGTAATCAAATGCTTGGTCATTTCTTCTGGGCAAACAGCCCATCTCGCAGTTGAAACCATAGACCCATTAAAATTTATAGACATGAATCAGTCGTGGCATGCATTGGAATCTCAAGTTGTAGATGACCAACTAGCCCCTTCTATATTTTGATGATCGAAGTTTCGAATTCTACTTTATCATTGATTTTAGAAGTTGGAAATTTTCAATGGGGAGTGGTTATTGTGCCATTGGCCTGCATATTTTTCCTGTTTCTCTTTTCAATACCGAATCTTTGAAGTTGGATTGTGTTTACCATGTATTTGAAATTTGAATGAACAGGTCAAAGTTTATGTAGGGCTTTATCCCTTCCTCACTTTAAATAAGGACTCCTCGACGCAATCAATAACTGGGATGGTTGCAAGGTAGCCTCAAAATTTCCTTTTTGCAGTTTTATTTGAGGAATAAATCTGGAGAATGCTGTAAACATAGCCTGATTACTGAAATATATGCCAGGATGGAATCAGTATCACAGTTCAGCAAAAGAAACTAAGAAATTTCTGCAATTGAGCCTTAACTAGCCAATCAATTGCTAGATTACTTTTAAATATTATCTGATTATCCTGTTCAATTGCAATTAACATTCACGAGACACTCATATTGCACAATTAAGGGTAGAAGATTATAGAGAAGAATCATGCACAATTATGGATATAGAGAAAGCTTAAAGAGTAGTATCCTTGTGTCTTTGTCAGTTTTTTTTTTTTCAAAAGAGTCTAATGTTACTGGTATAAAAATAGTAATTAGCTACATAAATGTCAATAACAGCCCATTCTTAAAAAAAATTCTCCATCATATAATTATAGTATATTTTTGTAGATATCATAAGGTGGGGGTCTGTTATGAAAAATTGAATATAATTACCGTATTGCAAATGGGAATTTTCTTTCTTTCCTTTGAGAATACACCAGCAAGGCAGAAAGATACTATTGCAACAAATTTGGGGCCAGCAATGAAAAGAAGTCTGAGTCTTAGCTGGTGGGTTCCTTTAAAATTTGTTCTGTAGGTCCCCAATCCTGAGTGGAGCTGTAAGTCTTCTAGTATCATTGATTGGATCGCTTCCTGCACGGATTTCAGAGACTCTAGTAAGAAGGCTTCTTGGTCCCTCATGGTCCTTCACGGCTATTGATGCTACATGCAACCATCTATTGGAGGTAAGTTTTATTGGATATTAAAATAATATCCTTACAAGTGATATCTTCAGTATATATGCTAAGGGTGATAAATAGAGAAGTTATGTTATATACACCAAAGTACTTTAATCATTGCAGATATGACCCAGTTGTATCTCATTTGCAATTAGCACACAATATTGGATTTCTTTTTGGATCCGTTGTAAATATCACCAGTCAGTTGTATACTTGTATTAATATGAGTAGCTCCATTAAAATTAATTCTCACAAATGTCACCCCTATACCAAATGCTCTCTCGTTAGCTCTTGAAATTTAAACAGACAAGTTAAAAATGATCTTTGGTTCTCTCTCTCTCTCTCTCTCTCTGTGCGCAATTATGGTTTAGCTTTGCTTGACCTTTATTTATCAGTTTGTCACTTGTAAATATGAGAGTATTAGTCAAACTAAGAGATTCCCTGTTTGCAAATACAAAAATAATTGTCAGTTGGTTTTGTGCCAGCTGATTTTCAAAAAAAAAGAAAAAAAAATTCTGAGTTAGTTTGCAAATGAGCTATTTTATATGCTTAACACTACTCTATATGTGTTTATCGATTTGGATATTCACCTGTCAAGGAAATTAATTGACTAATGGTTTGTTGCTTTGAGCTAAGTATATATAATGAAAAAAATTATCTGTGATTGCTTTTATTTAAGGTTTAAGAAAAGGACATCCAAACTTGAATCCTCACTAGGTTTCTGACTTTCTTTCTCATTTTCCCTAGGAATTTTCTGTTAATATGTTATACTCACTCTTTTTTATTTTGGCTCTGCCAGTATCAAAATTTATTTTGTTTGATTTCAACTGATTAAACTTCTCTTTTAAATTTTCCCTTTGTTGTAATGCAGTATCATACCATGCGCAATGTGCTATACATGGCAATGACAGAGTTCAGAGAGGTTAGATAAGACATTTTATAAATAATTTATATATCTATATTCTATAATGGACCTATTGTATTAGAAGAAAAAAGAGAAATAAGGATAGATGAGGAGGGAAAACAGTTTAATGAAAGAAAAATGGAAAACTGAATATAAAATTCTTGAGCTCTTTAGAAAGATTATTGTCAATGAAATTTACAGTTCCTGAATTTTGGTTGCGGTCTAGTATGCTAATTTTCCCTAGTTCCCTTTTTAATCAAAATTCAGATCAAATACAGTTTTTCTATACTTTAACACATGTTTTTTCTTTTTTATATATCAATTTATTAGCTTTCAGCAGAGCCTGATTGGGTATTCTTGAGACAGAAGAAGGATCAAATAGCATTTTTATTTGGTGATGATGACCATTGGGGCCCGTTAACCCATTTTGAGGAGGTACATACTTCCACATTTTCTATGCACACATTTCCATTAAAAAGCTACAGCATTCCGGTTCAGCATTTCACAACTGGTTTACATTTGAAACTTCAAATAATTTGAAATGTTTGAAATATGTAAAGGAAATTGTAGTTGGAAATATGCAAAGGAAATTGTCTATCTCTGTCTTCCAAAAGGAAACACAAAATAATTTGAAATGTTGAAGTAGCTCATCAGCTGGAACAATGCTAACTTTCTTCCTCATTGTTGTTTTCTATCCGAATTTGTGTTATTTATTTATCTTTTTGAACCAACTTCTTTTTGTTTATTTGAATTTACCTTTCCTTTTGGTAATTCTTCTTCAAGTGTGCATTTATCCTGAATTATTGGGTAGACTACAATATACTGCCTAAACTAAATATTTTAGGGCTTTTATTTGCGAAGTTTAGGGCTTGATTAGAAAAAAAATTATTATAAACAAGAATCCTAAACTAAATATTTTTTTTTCAGGTTTCGAGGCAAGTTCCAGGCATTGACTTATCTATTGAGAGAGAAGGCTTGACGCACGGCTTCTCTTGCACAGTCGCTGGGTCCATATGGGTTGCTCGATACGTGGCTGATGTTATAAGAAACAAGATAGGAGCAGAGATGAAGAGCTGACGTTCTCATATGTAATATAAGAAATAAAATTTGAATAATAACTATGCTTTGGACCATATTAAAATTATGGGTGCTGAACATAATTGTGAGGAAATCTGGAACTGAAAAGCTTAAGAGTTGAGACAGACAAAAATGCATTCATCCGCATCATTTAAAGCAGATTACTTTTGTAAAGAGGTACAAGAACTGTTTCGTAGTCGACCATCAGTAATCTGGTGCTTTAGGGGCCGTTTGGATGGGTTGGGAATTGGGGGAATAGCCAATTCTAGGCATAAATTTATTGGGAAGTGTGTAACTTTGTGAAGAGTTTGGATTGTTTATAATAAATTTGGCATAAGAAATTCCGGGAATTTGCAATTCTCACCTATTCCAACCTCATCCAAACGCCCCCTTAATTATTTATTTTTCTGCCAACCATTTGGTATATATGACTTAATCCAGACCTGACCTGAACAAAGTGTCATAGAATCACAATGAGATTTAGATACAAGTAAAAAAAAAAAAATGGAAACCTGCATTACTTGAAGTTTGCCTGAATTTAACCCATCTTATCATATAATTATCACTAGAACGATTTTGCAGGTCCAAAGAAATTGTGAAGCTAGGATCTCACAAACAGACATATTATTTTTAAGAGATACAAATCTAAAACTTAGTTTCTAGTGCGAATGATGTAATGCAATACTAATGAGAAAAACATAGAAGAGCCTTCAATGTATTTGGACAGAAGATGGCAGCTGCGTTGACGGGCATGTTTCGGGGTTAGTCTCAAGTCTCAACTCTCAAGTAGAAGGAAAATGTTTTTTTTTCACAATTCGGAGTGGCAGGGAGGTTCAAATATCTTTGTCTTTTATTTATTTCTAGCTAGAGTTTGTTTTTTAAGTTTTTTTACTGGCAGAACGGCCATCTGCCCATCTCCGGGTGGTTCCCAGAAGTTTTTGCACTTGATTGAACGTTCAATAATGCTCCGAATTTTCGAATAAATATTGCATGTCATGCAATATCGATAAGAACGTCTGTCTCTAGTGGCGCCACTTGTCTTCAATGAAAGAACGCCATTTTTGCTAATACTTTTACAACACGTACATGAGAAACTATTCTGTTGGTATTTTCACCGCCCACCAAATTAAAAAGGAAAAAAAAAAAACGCTCATATAAACTGCTTCAGCAATCCTACAAATGCGATTTTCCCAAGAAAATCAAAACAAAGTTACTGTAACCAGTAGCACACATGGAACCTTAGCACTAAAGTTGAGCGAGCTGCTGGACATTTATCGGATAGACGTCAGTCTGGTTTCCAGTGTAGGCTTTCTGAGCCAAGATCAAATTCACCGACTCGGTCGGGTGGAAAGCATCCCAGAACACATACTGGTTCCTGTTCGGACATGGGGTCGAAAGCAGTAAACAAGTAAATTGCCATTCATAATTCTGTTCTATCCCACAGCAACCACGGGCCAGCACAGAAAACCCTACAACGATCAACAAATTGTCCTTTAATTTGTTATTGTTAACTTGTTATAACAAACTAAATTCAGATAAGTGCAATTCAACAAATAAACTACTATTGTTTTCTTCTGGTCATTGAATGAAATTCAAGTTGGATAATGGTGATTGATGCATGTAGGTACCATAATTAGCAGGATTGTTCAGCATGTCTCCCACAGCAGCATATGTGTTGCCATAAATGAAAATGGAGCCGGGGTGGTCGCTGTTGAGTTGTTCAACAAGTGATCTGAGCCCTTGGTTGAAGAACACCACCATCTCATTTACCTGGTCAACGCATCGGTCTGGTCTAGCTGCACCTGAGGCCCTTTGGCTTGGTATGCAGCCCAAGGGACCCACCCCTGCCAGCAAGAACTTTCTTAGGCCTACACTGTTCAGTGCCTGTGAAAAAAATAATTATATCATGTATGCTTTATCATCATTCACTGTTACTTAAATACTATTAAAATCAAATGGTCAATTTGGAGGGAGGGGAAAAAAAATAAGGTTGAGCAATTGCAGATCTGCTTGGATGCTTACGAGTATCTGTCTGGTATAGTGATTCAGCAACAGGTTGGCGAATTGCTCAGGTGTGTAATCGTAGCCTGAATTGTACAGAGAAGGCAAAAGATAGTTATTTATGTAGTCATTGCTTCCAAATACCATCACTGCAATTGATCTTGCAAGAAACTGGTTGTAGCTCCTTTCTGTGCCTAGTACTGTCCTTATGCTATTGAGGTCACTCTCGAAGTTCAGCACCTGTTGGTTCAGGCTGTACCTTTCTCCCTGTTGAATTTTAAAAAGTATATATACATCAATCATTATCCAATTGTTCAATCATCCAGAGGCATATACTATCATAGATATCACTACCAACTGCATATTTGTGTGCGTGCTAGAGTGAGAGAAAGACAGAGTACAAGGTGCTGGCCGGTCTCGTCAAGGATGCCACCACCAGCTGAGGCATAGTTAACTCCACCAAGCCGGCTTGTTCCATTTAACCCAGCTGTTGTGTATGCCGGTATGTATGGAAGCTCCAGTAAATCGCCTGAAAGTAAATGATAGAGATTGTAAATTAGCAGGTAATCCAAGAAAAAAGAAGAAAAAGAAATAACTCAATTCATGTTGATGAATGATGATGCATGGTTATAGGAGAGAGAGAGAGAGGGAGGGAGGGAGCATACACAAGGCATCAACAACAGTTTTGCCGTTGCAGAATCTGCCGGTGGAGCCTTGGTAAAAATCAATCCCATACGGATAGTAATTGGACTTAGCAAGCGAGTTCAGCCCGTTATTATTTCCATCATCTATTAGGGAGTCTCCAAATGCAAACATTGCTGGGATTTGAGGTGCCGCAACAGCCCCTTTTATCAGACACAAATACTCCAACATTACCAGCAAAAGTCGCGTGTTGCCACCACCATGCGGGTTTCTGGTAATATTTTTTCGCCTCATCTTGATTTTATCTGTCTGGAACATCTGTTAGCTCTTCGTTCTCACTTTCTCTATTTTTTTAACAAGTGGTGAGTTAATAGAGAATTTAAACTATGTGCGTTACTTGTTCAGTATATATAAGGTAGTAAGTGCGGGAATGGCTAGCGGATCGAGTTCATACATTTTAATCTGAATCCAATATATATGGAGGGATCCAATGGGGCGTAATACCAATGATGTATTTAATTACATTTCTTTTCTCTTTTTCTGTTGTGCCTGCAAAGCATGTCTTTGCTTGTAAGTTGTAACTGATAACTGAAGAACAGAATCATGGAAGTGTATATATAACCGTCTAAGCAATTTTATATATAATGATTACCATCATAGATTTATCATAATATGAATTCGGAACAAGTGTTAATTATGGAAAACATGATACACTTATCACACTGTTAGGTTCAGATCAACTTTCATTTTGACTAATACGTTGACCACTAATATATCTCTTTAGTACTTTTCTCTAACCAGCATTCTATTCAACATCTTACTCTCTCGTTGTAGCACCATGCTATGTATTTTGCATGAAAAAAGTTAAATACCAAGTGCTTGTACTAGCATCCGAAATTCCAGATAAACACTAGAACATGAGAAAATCATGGAAGGAGTCAATAAGTCCGGCTAACTTTTCAGGTTAAAGGGTCTTATATTAATATATATAAAAATAGTTGGTCACAAATTTCATGCATGATGAATCAATCATGATTGGGAAGTGATAAGGTCGAAGTGAACTTCAGAAAGTGCTCTCGTTTGTTCCTTACCAAAGAGCTTCTATTCTGCAATTGGCGTTTTCTTGTAACGGATACAAAATTCTGTTTTGGTTCCCCGTGTTCTCAGGTTCATTTGCTGCTGCGGCACATGAATCGTGAATTCATGATGCACAAAAGAAATAATAAAAATGCAGTCTTCCGTATAAAAATACAGTCTCGGTTCCGTATAGAGGAAGTATATAGATGACGTGATTAATCCTCACGGAATATAAATTTAAAATTTGTAGAATGCGTGAGATGTTATCGTTTTGCACCATGATGGATTGATGGGAGAGGGAGACCGTAATATTGGGCCTCCGGTTTGATCGTTTTGCACCATGATGGGAGAGCGTAATATTGGGCCTTTGGTTTGTTCGGGCTGGTTGGGCCGCAGGAGAAACGTTGGGACCTACTCTTGATTATCTATTAATTATCGTTTAATTTACAAGTTAACTTGTATTTGTATACCCAATTCCCAACAGCCGTAAATGGCTGTAGAGACGTCCAGCCAGCACAATTTTTTTGTGAAATTTTAAAATTAAAATGATGAATCCAAACTGTTGATTTTATTTAATTTTACGGCCGATGAGTTTTCATATAAGTTTTATAAATTTTGGAGTTGATTTGATACTAGATTAAGTGATCAAATTATGAACGTATTAGAATTAATTAGTGATAGTCAACCAGATTCGTTCATTTGTTGACCACTTGATCTAGTATCAAATCAACTCTAAAATTTATAAAACTATATGAAAATGCATCTCCCATAAATTTGAACAATATCAACGGTTTGAATTCATCATTTTAATTTTAAAATGTTTTAATTTTGCAAAAAATGGTACTGGTTGGACGTCTCTACAGCCATTTACAGCTGTAGAGGATTTCGGTCCAATTCCCAACAATCAAGCAACATGGTCTCCGCTGCTTTTATTTGTTATAACATGATATTCTCTGTAAATGTTATTAATTATTTAAAACAAAAGTAAAAAATATTTGATCAAATATTCATTTCGATAATCAAATATTACCGACTGTGAAGTGGAGCGAAACAAACAACGAAATGGAATTCGGCTAGAAACTTTTATCGAAAATGGACGTTTGATCAAACAGCGTAACACATTTTTCAGTTTTTTAGTACAACAAATAGAACATATTGAACAGCATTTCACAGAAAATATTATCACAAATAGGACTGATTGTTTGATTGATAGGTGATTACAGTTATGCACGGCACCGGATTAATAATTATTTATTTTTTGACGAAGTGCTCTGTTGTTTGGTAGCATAAATTATAATATCTGGATTATTATATTCTGCATAAATATATAATAGAGAGCGACTTTAAAGAACAAAAAGCTTAAAATTTGACTTTATCCGTTAAGAAAGAATTCTGACAGCCTAATACTTTTGCGGCTGCACAGGTTCTCTGGATCTTCTTCTTGATAACTAATGTTGATCTAGTACAATTTGCGCCTGTTTTAAATAAATTGATTGTACTACGCATTAATTATGATGGCCATCTCATCAATTGAAAAACATGCACATATCAATCAAATTCGAAAGCGAGAGTTATGACCAACTGTATTTTCCGTAATAATATAAGTGAACATAAATACGTCATATATGAGGCAAACATTACATAAGATAAGATCCGATTTCAAAAAAAAAAAATCACATAAGATCATAAATTATTAAAACATTTTTTTTCCTAAAAAGGAAAAATTTCCTTTTAAATGAATTTTTTTGCTGTGAGTCGGACTGAAAATTATTGGTGCTATCAAGCTCAAGCTAATTCGAACTTCAATTAAAATCAAGCTTAAATGATCTCAGCTAAACATTTATTTATTTTCACGTTATATATTATAATTATTGTTTAGTCTTTTGTAAATTATATTTATTATTTTATTTACATACTAATATTCTATTTATTTTATTTGTATCTGATCAATTAAGTCAAGAACCAGTTCGATACAAACCAATCTTGTAATAATTAAGAAATTGCGAGTTTTTCTTGCAGCTCCGTTGACGATCGACGTACGTAATACTGCAAGAACTTGAATAATAGTTATTATTAAAAAATTATGACAAACTCAGAGAAATTCAAACAAAAAGTCATGGCATAGAAAGAGCAGCCAAATTTGTTTATGATATTCAGCTTCGTGATCTCTGATAGCGACATAATTCTCTAAATTAAGTTCAATTAACAAACATTCTCGATTATACAATTAGATTTCATGATCTCTGACAGTAACATAATTCAGAATATAAAGTGAAGATCAACAGTGATTTATGACATTGTTTATTTCCTATAAAATATAAAATAGGGGCAAATTGCTATTGTAAGAGATCATTGAAGGAATTTCACAAGGATAGTACTTGATTTTTGGATGCTTAGAACTATTAGATCACTTTTAGTCGATTTTCACAAGTTTTTACCGAGTGAACTGATTCGTGTTTTGACAAACTTTTGAAAAGAAGTTTATCGACTTGGGAAATTATAGAATGAATTTGGTCTTGTTGAAAATGCTTTTAATCGCTTGAATCACCAACGAGCAATCTTAATGTGACATTAAAATCAAAATAGCTGTGAAAACGAGGACGCACTGAGGCCTTTTTTCACCAACTTAGCCACAAATTGGAGGGTATTGGGTTAAGTATGAATTGTTAGGAATTACAACTCAAAGAAAGCGAGAAATAATTGGACAACTTATGCTTAATTCTACCGGACCCGGTGCGAAAGCATTGGTAAAGGAGTTGTTGAGTATTATGGCCCAAGTGTACCGTGGCCATAGTCGAGCAACACCCGTCCAACCTCCCTAGCACGTCATGTGCTAGTAGCAAACTCAAGGCCAATGATACCGCATTATCCTCTAGGGTGTAAAGCCCCACGGCTCGACTTGCACAAAAAGAAAAATTGGTGAAAAATTGAAATTGCTTTTAAGAGAAATTCATTATAAAATTTCCGACTTTGATAAACGACTTTACAAATTTTTGTGAAATATGAAAAGGAACGGGTAATTGAAAATGAGATCGCATTTGAAATAATAGAGAGAAGCTAGAGTTCTTGAATTTGAGAAAATCTTTTCATTAAGGACCAAGAGTTGCATAATTTAATTTGTAGAACACAAAACTCGGTTCTTGAAATAAATTTTAGTTTGACTTATTTGATTTAAGTGTGAGAATTTTAACATAAGCAATTGATTTTCTTAACGAAATTTCTTGGTTTGAGAATTGAATTGATTTTAGATTTAGGTACTGTTTGGTTCTATAAGCTTAGGGCATTGCTTGAGGACAAGCAAAGTTTAGGTTTGGGGGGATTTGATATCGTTATTATTTGATGGTATTGGGACCATACTTAGCACCTAAATTACATTCAAACCATTAAATTATTTGATAAAATGCTATGTGTTTCCAAGAATTGGCTTTATCGTTGTCTCCCTTCTTATTTTCAGGGTTCTACTTGGTTTTTGATGGATTTACAAGCTTTAGATGGTTCCGGCGCAAGACGAATGCTAGACGACTCATTCCTAGCACAAGAAGACGATTTTCAGACTACAACTCGGACCGAGATGGAAGCAACTCGGACCGAGTTGCACATGCCTTGACTCACCTGTTTTCAACTCGGTCCGAGTTGACCTCATCTCGGTCCGAGTTGAACACCGACTTATCTCATATGGCAAGTTTTCATGCATGGAAGTTGTATTTTTTGGTAGTTTTTCTTGTCCTGACGCCCTAGACCTCTTTTCTTGTGCGTGGAACCACTATAAAAAGCCCTCTATGTGCCCTGAAAAAGCATCAAAGCCTCCACAATTGCAATTTCTCCTTTCGAAGCTTTGTTAGCCACAAAAACCCTAAGGAACCCTAATCTCCAAGCGACGGCAGCGAGAAGAAGGTTCAGAATTCATCTTGCATCACCCCACTGCCCTAGAAGACGGTGTTGAAGCATAGAGGGAGTATTCAGTTTATTCTTCCTATGTTTTCTTCTCTATTTTTGATGGGCTTGTATCTTATTATTTATACTCTTGTTGTTGTTTGTTCTAGCACTATATTAGGCTAAGTTTGAGTAGTCTTAGGAGTAAGGGAGTAGTTGAAGTTTGGATGGCGATATTTGACTTGTGATGTTTTGTTATGACTTGTGATTTGTTTAATGAGTAGTCTTTAATTGCTTGTTTGAACTGCTTGTGATTTCTTAATTAACTTCTAAATGAATGGCCACGTTTAGTTAAGCCTAAGTTAGGATAAACAAGATTAGTTAAGTCAAGTACATGGGATAAATCGTAGATCCGAAAGGGGAGATTAATTAACACCAAAAGTGTTATTTTTAGACAGTGCAAAAGACTTCTAAATATCCTTACGAAAACCATTAAACAAGTTCAAGCTAATTGTCTTTCATATACCAAAAGTTATGGGTTAATTAGTTTGATTAGAAGCGGTTGTTATTAAACCATTCCCTGGCCCAAAAAGCGAACGTTGAGGGTTAGTAAGTCTAGGTTTAGCCAACCAATCCTTGCATGATTCATAACAGACCAAACCAAGTCAAATCGAGCCACCTCAGTTCTCAACTCGGACCGAGATGGACACAACTCGGACCGAGTTGAAATGCTGTTGCCTATAAAACTTAGATTTTTGCATGAAAGTATTGAATTTTGAGTTTTAGAAGTCCAAACTAAAATGAAACCTGATCCCTAAGACGTTTTTATACTATTTGAAAAACCAAAACAATCATTTAGATTTCTTAATTATTTTAATTCACAAAAACACCCAAAAATATTTATCTTAGTGCATGTTTATTTAACTAGTTCGTTTTACAATTAAATCCACTCCTTTTAATTGTCTACCTTCAGAAAAAGAACAAGTCCGGTAATCAATTAAACCGTCCCTTGGGTTCGACCCTAAAGCTGTACTCCAAAAGACTAGTGAGATTAGCTCTAGGTTTATAAATTTATTTGATTCCTAGGTTTTAAGCCTTCATCAATTATATATACATAATTTCAACAAAATTAGCTAAATACTAATAGCTAAATGAAATTATGTGTGCTCTTTAATTAGTACTTTATTTAATATTAAAATAATATTTTTTAATAATTTACTTAAATTAATATTAATTTGTTTATTCCTAACTCACCATCCAAACAACATTTCTTATTCCTAGGAATAACTTCTTCCCACTCTTCCCAAAAAAGTTACACTCTTCCAAATGTTTAAAGTAGTATAAAGTCGGAGCTTGATTTATTCTAACTCAAGTTTAACTTAATTCAACTCTTAATTAAATCATGTTAGAATTTGGTACCGTCTATTTTAAATCAAACAGTCGAGATTGATGCTGACTTTATATCTATCATTTACTCGTCAGTTCTAATTGGATTTATTAATCATTATTAAATTTGATATGAACGATTTATACCATCAGCATTGAGTCTTACATAAGTAGCATAAAAGTTTCGTCTATACCTACTTCCGTACATGGAGAGTAGATTAAGAGCTGATTTTTCAAGTCTAGTTTAAAGCATTGAAATTTTCGCCTATACCAAATTTTTTTTTAACAAAAAAATTTTAGAAAATCGTCTTTACCATTTGGTGCTGTACAGTGTACACTTATGTCGCCTCCTTATATAGTTCATAAATATTTGATCCAAGCAACAACAAGGAAACAGACAAGACAAGTGGGAATTTTCAACATTTATATGTTTTTTTTTTTTCTTTTGTCGTTATAACCATTTTCCACTCTTTGTTGTTTAAAAATGAGGGCCTACATGTTTCTTTCAAACAAAATAAAAAAGGAAAAAAACTGAGGGGATCGGGACATAACACGGTTCTTAGCGTCAACTGCAATAATGTCACAAGAGAGGGCCTAGAAAGAAAAAAAAAATTCCCGCCTTCCCGATGGCACCGTTTGGATGCGTTGAGAAGAAGGTAGGAAGAAAAAAAAAGAAGAAATAAATTATAAACAATCCAAACTCTTCAGAAAGTTACACAATTCCCAATATTTTTTTCCACTTCTTCCCTTCTTTCCTTCTTCCCACACCTATCCAAACGGAGCCGATGAAAATTTCAATATAGTTTCTGCTAGAAATATTTTAGAAATTTATGCTATAAAAAATCATGGAATGTTCGCTTATTTGTATAATTTTTTCTCTAAATATTATTTATTCAAATTTTCAATATTTATAAAATGCGCACTTGTTTTTTGTCCAATACATGTTAGAGTATTGTTTAATATTATTATATATTATGTGCATTTATTTGTTCAATCAATTAAACACAACTATTCAAAGCTCTAATGTGTTTCGATTTGGATTAAAACTTGTAGTTTTCACTAAACAGAACTGTCGACGTCTGGAGCAGTGCCAGAATCCAAAATACAAGTGCCAAAATTTCTAATATGGATTTTTTTTAAAAAAAAAATCTTGGGGAGGGCCGAAATATTTGATATTTTCTAAAACTTGGAAGGGGTTATTATCAATTTTTAAGATTTCTGAGGGGTGCTTGGCATTTAGAGCAGGCCTCTTTACCTCCGCCTCTGTCTATCACGTATTTTGACAAGCCGATACCGCCATTGATTTATGGACTCAGTTTTCAAAATATATCAAATACAAACATTCTATTGTCTTTATTGTCTTTTACTCTTTTGCATACTTATCTTTAACTCATCTATTGGACAATGCACGTAAAAAAACGCATTGGACATTTTAATTTATTCGATAGATTACTGTTATATAATTACGAGATGTTTAGAGGCTAGAAACTTAATTAGTATTAAATATAATATTTCTTTTTGAAGTCTATCTTGCATGTGACAATTGTCCCGTGATGTTATATAATATATATTTTGCTGATAGTGCTTGTGGAATTTCGCCTAATTTTTTGCAGAATCTATTTGGTCTTCTGTTGCAAACGTGTGTAGCTCACCGTAAATCTATTTATGCTTTGACTCATATGCTAATAAATAAGCATTTCACACGTTGACATATAACCTACATAAGTAGCCAGATAAATTATAATTTATTAATAGCAGATTCACAAATAAATGTTTGTAGGTTAACATACAACTACTTATTGATTGTGAGCTAAATCAACAAACTGCTGAGGATCCCAAATATCTTGATGGCCAATTTTTTTAAAGAAAATTAAATGGTCAAAAAATTTTGGAAAAATAACTAGAATTTACCACCTACAAAAAACGAGACATTTTTTTTCTTCTTCTAATGCATAAAATGTGATAAATTTACTAGCGATTGTCTGGGATGAGTCAAACTAATGCATAAAATCATCAAAATTTTATTTTTTAATTCAAATTATAAAAGAAGGTTTCAGAAGAAAATTAATTGAAGTCACTCGTCGCTGAGGTGGGTATCTATCCAGCGTATAAATGCATCTTTGATGAATAACAAAATGTCGTGAAGTTCGTGGTTAGTCAGTGCATGTGTAATAGAAAACGCGTCAGAACAAGTTGAGAGGCAAGTCGGACCCGTAAGTAAGTAAAAGAGGTGTCTGTTGACTCATGGTCTTGTCCATTTATGTACTTGTTATTGCATTTTAATCTTTACCTTTGTTTAATAAATTAATTAACAAGGAGAGGAGACCAGGAGATCGGAGGCTACGCAAGTTATATAATCTAGCTAATCTAATCTATCTATCATTCCTTGATTGGAATCTGATAAAGACGTACAGTAACAGACAGAGTGTGCTTTTGCAATGCGTGTATCTTATAAATTATGACTTGGTACCCACGTTAAAGTTAAAATTTTGAAAGAATAAAACATTCTACCGTTTAGTTTGGGATTTAGGTGTCTACTAGCGGAGGAAATTATTTTCATGCTTCTAGATGGGTGCATAGAAAGGTGAAATTAGTATTTTAGAATTTTTAAGTTATAATTTAATTTTAATTTTTTTTTAGTAAATTTTACAACATTTGATTAAAGAAATTAATTTTTGGGATGAATCTACTATTGCACTTGCAAGTATTGTTAAACTTCACATCATGCGAAATATTTCACTGAAATGCGTAGTATCTCATCGTTACTTATGAACTTCGAATTGTACCTATGATTACTTTATCTCAAAAAAATAAAATACAATCGTTATCTTTTTTAATATAAGGATGAAGTTGCCATATTATAATTCCGTATAAAATCTGGGATTGATTAGAAAATTCCACTTCGCATCAAAAAAGTCAAAACGCCGACGTAAGCGACCGTCTGCTTTAATTTCGTTCAATCTGTCTCCGTTTTTTCGGAACTGGATTTATCCCGTACTCCACGTGGTCATAATATACAGCTTTCGCTATCGAGGACTCGAGGTTACTTTTAATAAAAAAAAAAAGGTTAATGTTTCGTTACAGTCCAAAATATCACATCACTGTAATAAAAGTCAAAAAGTTAAGCAAATGGGAAACTGTAAAAAAGGTCAAGATTTTGAAACTTCCATTCTCTCCTAGCAGACGATAAAATTTGGATTTAGACCTTCTCGTTAGAGGTGTCAAACGTTGCAACGGAAGACGGAACAAATCTGTTCTGCTTTCGTTCCGTTTCAGTCGACGGAACATAAATTGATTTCGTTTAACGTTCCGTTTCGTCAAACGTAACGAAATTTCATTTCGTTTAACGTTCCGTCCTTTATTTACCATTGATTTCAGCGAAATTCCGTCCATTTCCGTGTTCCGTTTACGTTCCGTTCGTTTTTTTCATTTACGTTTCCTTTCCGTTTTCAGAAACGGAATTGATTTTCTATTTCATTTAACGTTTCGTTCGAATGGAACGGAACGGAACACGTGCGCGGAACGAAATATTGGCAGCCCTACTTCTTGTGTTCCACGGAAACAAAATTTGAACGCACATATACCGTTGAAGAAATTAGAAAATTGATTCTGCAGTTCAAATTTGTGAACCGAGAGCAAGAGAGCAACTAAGCCACGCTGTTGTACCTCCCAACTACCGAGATATCACAGGAGGGGAAGGAGAAAAATATGAGGTTGTTCTTTTTTTGCAAAAATACCCTCATATTGGTTGCTCGTTATGTTAGAACCCTTTTTTTGGTCTTTCATTATTTTTTTTTAGTAAACTCTCGTTACAGCAAGATTTGCGAATATCATGTGTTTACTTACATTTTCATTATTCTTTTTAGGCATTCTTCAAATATTTTTTCGAATTTACTGAATCAAATGGACAACGCACTGTATATGCCATATAATTTATAAATTTATGTACCATTTAATTAGTTAATAAAATAAAAAATTGTATTGTATACGTGACTGTTCCTTTATTTACTTATAATTCATCAACTTATATTGACTGAAAATTAAACAAATTCTCATCTATACATCTAATTACTGCAGAGAAAAAAAAAACTCAAGTCTAACAAGATACAACAAAAGTTATTACCTTTATTTATAAACATCATTCATATAATTTACAACCCTTACATATGATGTACAATCATTTTATTTCTAAGCAATATAATTGAATATAATAAACATTTTTACATTACATGTCCTTTTCTCTAATAGCTAATTTTCCACTTCGGACTCATTTGAGAGGGCTTCCATGTAAGTTTGTCTTGACAAATACAAACAGCTTAAGTAATAAATAAAATATAATAAACATAAAAAAGAAATAATTTAAAATAAAATGACAATAAGAAAGGAAAAATAAAGAAAGGAGTAGACCAGCCATAATCATTAGGAATTAATTTAATAAAATTAATTTATGCATTGAATCGTAAGGGGGTTTGTTTGTTCCTTCCTACTCCTACTCCATCTCTTTCAAACAAACATAGAATTTTTCTCGCTACTTCTCTTCTTCAAACCCCAAGCACCTGAAAAGAGCGAAAGGTTTTCTTCTTCACTTCCTTTTTTCTATTTGTAGATTTACCCTTTTCGGATAGTGTTACTTGTAGATTCACCTCAAAGTTTCTCCATTTTTGTACATGTCAACTACCAACACTGTTTGTTTGGTATTACAACCGATCTCAATTGCTTCGTGAAATCCGCTGATTTGGTTGATCCGTGGTTTTAAATTTTTTTTAGTGCTTAGTTCTTTTACTCCTCCTTTTTCTTCTAATTTCAATTCTTTTGTGTGTTTTTTTTTTTTTAACTTTTCGGCTCATAAAATCAGGGAAGAGAAAGTATTTAAGAATTTAGCTTTTGTTCCAACAAATTTCAGTGTGCTGTCAGAATTCATCTCTTCACACTTTTCTCCAGCTGGACTGGAAAAAATAAAGGAGAAAATAAGCTTCAGTTACTCCAGGAGTTCTGAATGGAGAAATAATAAAGAAAAAAGAAACCAGAAGATAGAGATATGGCATTGAAGGTGCCACCATTGAAAGCAGCAGAAATTGCAATTGATTCAATTGGGCTAGGATATGATGTGGCAGCAGATCTCAGGCTCAAATTTTGCAAGAGAAGAGGCACAGATTCATGTCTGATCGAAATTGACCGTACCGATTCACAGGATACTGTTCTACCAGGTGGAATTGTGGTACCTAATGTGCCCAAAGCTATAAAATGCGATAAAGGAGAGAGAACAAAGTTTCGATCTGAAGTTCTGACATTTCAACAGGTATGCTTGTCCTTTCTTTTTCTATACCTATTTTTTGGGGATCCTTCTGATTATTTCTATCAATGAATACCACCATGAGTTATGTTTTGGTAAATGCCGTCATGAAAATTGGTCACAATGTCACATAGATTCTACCCACCAGCACTGCAAGTTACTGTGCCGATTCCTGATTGCTGTCGCTAAATCTTGATATATAATAGGTCAAGTTAACAGTAAAATGACTTTTGTTATCCTCAGTTTATCAATATTGGGACTCAATTTACCCATAGTTATGCAATTGAGTGCTACAAAAGCGTAATAAAGGAGGAATGGATTGATAATATGGACTGACTGGTACTTAGACTGGATTCGCCATTACTCAAAACTTCCCTCAACTTGGGCTAGTATTTTAAGCTTCAACCACAAAACAGATGAGATATATTTTTGGCTTCCTTGTTGAGTTGTGGCATCAATACTTCTTTAAATATTGATGGCCCGTGCTGTTACACCTAATATCTCTAAATGAGATGGACTAAATATCAATTAATAAAATGGTGCAGATGTCAGAGCAGTTCAACCAGGAGATGTCTCTGTCAGGGAAGATCCCATCAGGGCACTTCAACCACATGTTTGAGTTCTCGGCCTGCTGGCAGAAGGATGCAGCCAACACCAAGTCCCTAGCCTTCGACGGCTGGTTCATTTCCCTCTACACTGTAGCTCTCTCCCAACCCCACGTCTTGCTTCGTGACCACGTCAAGCAGGCGGTCCCCTCCACCTGGGATCCTGCAGCTCTTGCCAAGTATGTATAGTTCTTTTTAACTTTGTCAGCTCGGGTTCCAGTCAGGTCTGTTTTCTTCCGAAACTTTATTGGGGACTGTTTTTGGTTTTAGGTCTGTCACCGACTGATCAAATTTTCCTTTTTGGCGTCTCAATCATGTTAGTTAGGTTTTCTGGATCATTTGGTTTGTATAGATCTTGTCAGATCTAGCAGCTATTCTCATTTTTAGACCATGTAATACTGGGATCGTTTGGATATTACTTCCTGGTTTACCATGTGCCTGAGTCAGAAATGTTGTGCCTTTAGCAAGGGAATGAACACTGTATGGATTGGCATTGTGAAATTGGTACTATTTTTATGTTGTCCTGCACTGACTAGACAAATTTGCGAATTTGATACTAAATGATTTGTACTTATTGATGTTTGATGAAGCCATCTAGTATTCATCAACTCAATATTGATTTTCATTCAGGCCGATAGAGGTTTTATTGATGTTAAAAATGGATGATACCCAACTGTACTGTTCATAGATTGTAGCTTATCAGATATAGAATCCTTGCACAACCCAGTAGTCATGGTCCTGATATATAACTTCATTCTAATCTAGTTCCTGGTAACTGCAGGTTTATTGACAAATTTGGGACCCATATTGTAGTAGGTGTGAAGATGGGCGGCAAAGATGTAGTGTGCATAAGACAACAGCACTCTTCTAGCCTGCAGCCTGTAGAAGTTCAGAAGAGGTTAAAGGCATTAGCAGACAGACGCTTCCTTCATGAAAATGGCCAACTTGATGCAAATTTAAAGGATGATTACAGCAAGCAGAAGGTCATTCCAGTTTTATATTTTCATAATTTTTTCATACTTACCTGGTTAACCAGTTAACTTAGGATAAACATTTAAAAAAATGGTTTACATGCAATTCGATTAGCTGCTTGAAGATTACATTATACGTTTAGGAAATTTCTAGACAATGCAACTGGTATAAATTTTAAACCATGCTAATTTTAGTCCCATCTAGCAACATTAAGCCTCAGTTGTGCAATTTGACCCAATCATGCAATGGTTCATTAAACAAGACGATATGTGCACAGAAAAAAGGGCAAAAAGCAGTTCAGGTGGTCCTAAGAATGCAAATGTACTACCTCTGTTGAAGTTTTCCCCAGTTAACTCAAAACTTCAAACCAAATTCTATCTTGTATTTTACTAATGTTTTTGGTAAATGTGATGCATCAGATGGATCCAAGAGAGCAACGTTTGAGATTTGTGGAATCCAGCCCATCAAGCTCTTATGCTTCAAAGGATGTATGCATTCTGCCTCTGTCCAAATTTCTAATTACGTCTATATATCGGGACTAAGCCTCAGTTCTCTTATCTTGTCCTGAATCTTTACTTAATAATTGTCTTTGCTTAACCCGATATGGCTTAATATTATCCCTGACAACAGCAATTTTACCTAGTTTTAGACTTTTTGTGGTATTCACCTTTTGCTTGGATTATGGCACACATAATAGCGAAGCATTCAGCGGTATGCATGATGTTTCACTATGCGTTGTTACCAGTAAGAATTTGGAAAAGGGTAATGGCAAATGCAGACTGAATCCTGCCAACTTTCAAATATGACAGGCTCTCATGAGAAATATACTCTAAAACATGAGAGGATCCATCTAGACCCCTTTTTTTGTTTTAAAATATGAATAATCTAGAAAGAAATAGGGGGAGGGTAGTCTGGTATGGTTGATCGAAATGGAAAATAAATGGTATACATATATTTTATCTTCCATGGAGCTTGTGTAATATTTCATATGTTTTGCAGGTTCCATATGATATTCTAGTTTTACTAGGGCATGTGTGACAGAAAAACCCACCTGAATGGCTTAGCCAATTATTAGTTAGTGGGGGAGGTCTACCTGAATACTTTTGCAATAAAAATAACTTACATGATCCAAATCGACCCATTGCCAGTTCTGAATGATATAATATTTTGTAAATGTTTTAGATAGGTTCTCATTCCTTTGTTCTAATAAAAAACAGGATATAGTGGTGATGTATAAGAGGAGAGGAGGTAAAGACAGCAAGGAACTAAGCCATGATGAGTGGATGAACACGGTTCAAGGCGAGCCTGATGTTATATCAATGTCTTTCTTGCCTATTACTTCTCTGTTGAATGGTGTGCCTGGCAGTGGTTTCTTGAATCATGCTATCAATCTCTATCTACGCTGTATTCATCTTTAACTTTAATTTTTTGTTTTGACTTTGTTTCATTCAGCTTATTGTTGTTCATTTTGAGTAATATGCATATCATTTCCTATAGCATTTCCCATTTTCGTCTCTCAAAGTTTTAACTTGACGAATTAAGTCTGGTTGTTGCGATCCTATCAATGCGTTCCATTTCAAATGGTGATAAAAGTACTACCTACACTACATACTTATGCAAATTTGCAAAATTAATGTCACGCAATAAACCTACCTAGGAAAAGAACTTTTGATCTAAGGGGAATGAAATTGTACAAATTTTCCATTTGTGCCATATTTTCCCATTTCGGTCTTGGAAAGCATACTGAAATGATATTTTTATCATTCATACGTAGATGAAAAAATGTAAAATTATGAGCTCCTAAGATCAGTGTATATTTTGGACTTTACTGCAACTAGTTAAAATCTGACTGAATGCACTTTCTACCATAAAACATGATGAGATAATAATCTATTTGATCAATGCTCCCAGAGGTAATAGGTTACCCAAACTACCCTAGTTGTCATAGGATTTTCATGAAGTTGGTTGCACAGCTAAGTCTAAAAGTAAGCATTCTTATACCTGAAAAATAATTCAAAGTTGGTACATTTTCTTGAAGCAAAGTATGGCCCTCAGGATTATGTGGTATTTATTGACAGAATTCTTCATTATGGGTTCATCTGCAGATTCAAACCCTAGTGCTTCTCCTTTTTTTTCCATTTTTTTTTTTGAGGCTATTTACGGATATGTTTTGAGGATCAAATCAGAGTTATATGATTGAAGTTTGATCATTATAATGAGAATTTGGTTTAGAAGGCACTTTTCAAATAAAAAAAAAATGAGGACTCTTGATAGTTGACTTCTAGTAGCTAAAGTGGTAAGAGCACTAGGCTGACTTCTAAGAAGTCCAGGGTTCAAGCCCGCATGTTTGCGATAGGCTTGGCGAGCCAGCGTAAAAACTCAGCCATATATACAAGAAATGACCAGGTCAGAGTGTCATTTCTAGCCTATCCCAACTTATCTGGGGTAAAAGGCTCTGGCTTTCTTAATAGTTGAGTTTTGAGGTATGACTCTCATACATGTGGGCTAACTAGTTGAAACAATTCTGTTGTTTATCACAGACAAACCACCACTTGAAGAACTGCACCAATTCTTGGAGTTTCAATTGCCAAGACAGTGGGCCCCAGTTTACAGCGACTTACCACTTGGTCCTCAAAGGAAAAGGCAGAGTAGCACATCCCTCCAGTTCAACTTCATGGGACCCAAGCTCTATGTCTGCACCAATCTGGTACGGCAAAGTCTTAATGTCTCCTGTATCTAAAATTCTATCATGACATATAAAAGAAGTGGCCTGATACATAATTACAAGCACCACAGGTGGATGTGGGAAAGAGGCCAGTAACAGGCTTGAGGCTGTACCTGGAAGGGAAGCGAAGTAACCGGCTGGCTATCCACCTGCAGCACCTCTGCTCCCTGCCACAGATACTCCAACTGGCTGATGACCCCTACAATGACCGCACAGATCTTGAGGCATCCTACGACCGCAGGTACTTTGAGCCAATTCAGTGGAAGCACCTCTCCCATGTGTGCACTGCTCCTGTTGAGTCTGATGATGACCTCTCCATTGTCACTGGGGCCCAGCTTTATGTCGGAAGTTACGGCTTTAGGTAATTGATATAGATTTGCTAGTAGTATACTAAAAGATGCAAATGATGTTTGGCAATAGCTTCCTTACAAGATGGGAAAAGGGGGTGAAAGATTGCTTGCTTCCTAATTAATAAAAAGCATGCAAAATTAACTTCATTTAACAACACGAAGGAGTGAAAAATTATAATATCAAACAAAAAGAACTCAACGTACAAAAGATGTCCTTTTACTTTCTGTCATCTAGCAGCTGCAAGTACTATGGTGAATCATTGAATAAGATGTTAAAAAATGGCATGTGCAGGAAAGTGCTTTTCCTACGACTCCGGTTTGCAAAGGTGACCAATGCAGCATTAGTCAAAAACCCAGAATGGGAGGGTTCACCAAACCTAGTGCAGAAATCAGGTCTGATCTCAACCTTGATCAGCACTCATTTCTCTATTGCTGCCACAGCTGCTGCACAGAGGCCGCCGCCTCGACCGAACGACGTCAACATTAACTCTGCAGTTTATCCTGGTGGGCCACCGGTCCCTGTCCAGGCGCCAAAATTGTTAAAGTATGTTGACACAACAGAGATGGTGCGGGGCCCACAGGACATGCCGGGATATTGGGTAGTTTCTGGTGCCAAGTTGCATTTGGAGAGAGGTAAGATCTCTCTTAGAGTGAAGTATTCCCTGTTGACTGCTATGCTGCCTGATGAGGAGGATTTGTTCGACGAGTGAGGTGATTTGTAATTTTGTTGTAATATAGAATTCATTGTGGTTTATTCAAAAGTTTTTAATCTTTTGCCGTGGGTGTATAATTGTTGTTTGGGGATGAGAATTCGTTACCAACCGCTCATAATGATTTTATTGATTCAAGAAAAGAAATATTAGTGTTGTTTAATCAGGAAGAGAAATGAGATTAAGTGGGCTGCTTGCGTCGATTGTTATGTCCAGTCCATTGGAGAAAAAAGTAACAATAAAAGGAATGAAGGAAAAAGAGAGTAAATAACATAAAGAAAAACGGTGTTTTATGGGAAAAATGTTGAAAGCAGTAATGCAGATCGGAGTCGGGAATGGTGCTTGTTTTCTTTATTATTATTTATCAACTCAAAAAGGGTGAAAAAAAAAATGTTGTCTAGTTTCAGAAAGGTACAGTAATATTGAAAAAGGAAGCGAAAGGGGAACGCCATTTGATATGTTATTGTTGTTATTAATGAGGTGATAGACAAAATATGAAGATGCAGTCTAGAACCCTTTGTATGGATAAAGGTTAAGATTCATCTGTCTACAGCTTGAGCTGATGCATCATTCACTTTCAAGATCTCAATTGACAAGCCAAGGTTTCATAAACATTTAAAACATCACCATAGAAAATTTTAATAAGATGCTCTTGAGTCTTGATGTTTATAATGTGGAGGGCTCTAATGACTTGGTACGAACCTATGAGTGATTCAAATTAGAGAACTATTGTCCAGGGTTTAGACAGAAATTTCGATTGCCCCATTCTGATTCTACCATGATGCTAAAATGATCAACACAAATCTTTGACCAATTGATATACTCAAATGACAAAACTCATGACCAGCCAATGCAATTTAGTTGATATTATACTATTATTTACAAATTGGTTTCCTTCCATTGCCCTATTCCAGATCTACCAGAAACCAACTCAAAGCCATGATCCTCCCTTCCATCTTCCTCAGTATCTGTGTAGTCACTATTTGACTCAAATTCTGATATGCTTTCAGAGTCTGAAACTGCACTTGAATCAGTTTCAGAATTCACTCCATCTTGTTCTTCTCTTTCTTGAACTGTAGATGACAGATTTTCCGTCTCCATGTCAGACTTTCTGGCTTGTGGGTCCCTATAAAGGGCCACATGCCGGTGATACAGCTCCAACTCCTTTTCAGATATTTCAATGAAATGCCTAACTGTCTCCAGTGATTGCTCGTATTTTGATTTTTCAAGTGCCTATTAAGATGAGATCAGAATTTATCAATTATCCAATTTACAAAAGCACCAACCAACCAACAAACAAACAGATAAATAAAGAAATAAATAAAATATTCAAGAAACATATTGCCCTATTTGCAAACAACAGTACCTTTTTCTTTGATAACGTGTCAATAGGCGACATAACTTGAGGCTGTACATAGTTCCTGCCTCTATAAAATACAATGGTATCATCTCCTATGACCTGAATGGGGGTCCCACCGCTCAACCTAGCAATCTCTCTGGCATATTCGTGCACTTGACCAGGTTTACAGGGCTTGCAAATAACTGTGACAGTCTCATGTTTTTTCCAATGCAGGTGCATGTTTAAAATTACACCACCAAAGACACCCCTCCTCCCAACCGGTACATAGTTGGACCTTTTTTGAGCCATTTTTTTCAAGAAGAATCTCTCTTCGCCAGTTAAATCTTCAGGCTTGACATCAGGACCATGCATCTGAGGCACATCATACTTCTTTAATTTTTTTATCAGTATTGCTTCTTTCATTTTTGCCTAAGACAAAAAAAAAGGCGAAAGAAACATATAGAAGCAATAAATGTCATTAAAATACAAAATCATCTTTTGGAACAACTGTTCAACCAAGCCCCAACTATAACTTCAGTTATAAAGCTGTGAAATTAAGCTGATGATCTTAATTTAATCCAATCATGCTAAATTCACAATAATGCGCAATAAGAAATAGAAAAAAGAAACAACGAACAAAGACAAGAAGAAAGTTGAAGCTTGATGAATTGCAGATTTGAGTTAAATAGGGTAAAATAAACAGTTAAACAATCAGGGAACCAGTACATACAATTCTGTCAGGACCAGTTAAGGTTGTATGGGGGTTCAAGGATTGGGATTATTTATACCTAAACCAGAATGAATAGTTTTTTGAGCAACATCATCACTAAATCTTTTCCAAAGTTGGGTTTAACAACAATAATCAATCTGCTATGGGAAATACATACATAATCGATTCTCAGAAAAAAAAAACTGGAATTATTTAAATTGCCGCTTGTATATAAAGCATACCTGCCTGGTACAGGTACAACCTTACAGTAGTGGTATGGTGTTTTATAATTGACCTTTAAATCATGCAATTTTGAAGTTTTAGTCCTTCACAAAATCAAACTTTTACTCAAATGTGTCCCGATTAACCCAAGAAAAATACAATTAATACTAAAACTGTGCAACACTAAACCTCTATTGTACATACAAAACCTAAATTGGCTGCAAATTCAGTTTACTCAAAATTGTGCATCTCCAAATAATCAGTAATTTTATTTCACTGTGTAATAAACCACCAAAAGCCCTCACAATGCGCCCCCCCCCCCCACCCCCCCCCACCCCAAAAAAAAAAGGAAAAAGGAAAAAAAGAAAGAATATATAACCGTTGCCAAAAAAAAGAAGATTGTACCTTCTCGATTTTATACTCCAGTCGGGATGCAGCAGTTGGAAATTGCTCTTTCCTCTTCTTGCCTTTGGGTCTAATTCTCCTAGGGTCATTTTTATTGGCTTCTTTTCGCTTTTGCTTCTCTCTCTTTCTTTTCATTTTAAGCCTCTTCTTACTTAGATATTTCTTCTTTGTGGAAGGTTCGACCTCTTCAATCTCAAATCTCGGTGTCCCATCAGAAAGAACCAAACGAACTGATTCATATGTTGAGTACCTTTGAGCGCTTGAAGGCCTAAATGGTTGTGTAGTATTTGAGCTGCAACAAGCTGGAGTGAACCTTGGTACCAGTATATAAACTTCAGTCAGGAAAGTAAAGGGAAATTCACTGTTTCATAAAAACACTAGGAGAGTAAAGTGGCAGTAGTACCAGACCCTGTTGGAGGATGACAAAGAGGAAGAGGCAGAGGTGAGAGCTTGCGACAAAAGAGGAAAGAAAGAGAAAGAAGGAAGACTTCTCAGCCTTGGGCTTTGGCGCAGTAGAAACCAGGTCGCCATTGCTATTGATAGACGGACTCGAGACGAATTGAATTTCGTAGGGGTCTGAGAATGTGCTTGAAGAGGAGCATGACTTATTTGCACTTATACGTGTAAGTCGAAGATCGATATCGAGTGAGCGGGGAGGGAGGGAGTAAAGAGAGCATAGGGAGAGGAAAGTCCTCCGGGAGAGCACTGGAGAGGAGGCGACGAGGGGAGAGGTGGGGGCCGGTGCTGTGTTATAAGGTGTTGGATTACATGCGACAATTGTTTGGTGTGCTGTTCTGCGTTTCAGCCTAAGAAATGCTCCAACGAGCGAAAGAAATAACGTAAAAGAAAAAAAAATGATTGTGGTTGATTAGATAATAAATTATTTTTTTTAAAAAAATTATGAGCAATTAATATTAAAAGAGAAGTAACATATTTTATTAAAAAAATATGATTAATAATTAGGATTGCTATGAACATGACAGTTCATGGACAATATGGACTGAACAATATTTTTAAATTTATGGAATATATTATTTTTTGTCTGGATTGAAGTCCGGTTTAAGTTTAATCGTTAAAGTTTATATAGACATATTATAAATTATATGGACACTTAAAGTGCAAATATGTTCATTTTTAATAGATTTGATTATATATGTATATATATATACACACACGAATATGAATAAACTTAGTTAGATACCTTGACATTGATATATTGATATTAAGATACTATTTGAAAAATTTTATTGTGCACTATAATGTCAAAAATTTTGTCCACGTGATTAATTAATGAACAAATAATGAACTTCATTTGATTCGATTAGAAGATGAACTGGACGTGGATGGAATATTACTATAGATTATGAACTTAATTTGGTCAAGGACTCTAACTCTTCATTATTGGACTGGATTGGACTTGAACTAGAATCCGTCCGATAGCAACCATAGACAACAACCTCCCACCTACCTAATTACTGCTCCCATTTACATTCCCCACCTAACGACGCACTATTTTGAGACCATACCCCATTAAAAACAACAAAAAAAGAAAAAAAAACTATTCACGATTGGGATGTGAACTAAAGTAACTAAAAAAATCGAATAAGTCGAATTAACAATTCGTGTTCTTATTCGCATTCCAACGAAAAGTTGGAATTTGATTTGTGAATAGCTCTTGTGAGCTTGAAAATAGTAAATAAGTAAAGAATGAACAGATTCACTAAATAAGGTTCTAAATAATAAAATAAGTAAAATATAGAAAAAAACGAAGGAGCGGGTTCAATTTCATTCTATAGTAAATCAATAAAGTAATGAATAATTTATTTGTTCACTCGTATTCTTATTTTTAATTCAACCAACCAAACAAACTTGAATTATTTCAGAATATCATATTTATTAATTGCTAATTCTTATTCTTATTTTGTGTTTGGATGGAGGAGAATAAGGTTTGGATAAGAATAAGGATCAAATTCGTTATTTTTGTGCAACCCAAACAACACATCATAAGGAATTTAAGCCCTTATTCTTATACTAACAAAACCATGGTATAAAAATAAGAAATTTGGACAAGCATGTATATCGAAATTTCTTATTCTTATTTCTTATCCAACCCTCATCCAAACATGCTTATTTGTAAACAATCCAAACACACCGCCCCTGTGTTTAGATAGTCAGGAATAAGAACTATTTTGGAGTAAATAGTTATTCTGGATTAATCGACAATCCGAACAATATAGGATTAACAACTTATTCAGAATCAGAGTAAGATTAGTTAATCCGACCAAATATTAGAGTAGAATAAGAAGTGAGATTAAAAATTTGAGAGTAAGAAGTGAGATTAGTTAATCCTTGATCCTTCATCCAAACAAAAAATCTTATTTTGAAAATAAACTTATTCTTAACAATTTAGGATTAAAAATTTTAATCCTGAATAACTAATCATTTTTAGGAACTCAAGTCCTTGTGCAATTTTAATTTTTTTATTAACGATTAATAAGCATTTAACAATTGCAAATAACGGATCTAGTCAAACAAACGATTTAACACTTAAAACAAAAAAGTATAGGAGGTTATCTTTTCCAAAATCGTATCCGGAAGGTTCGAATCCTTTGCCTTGGAGTCGGTGGCGTGTTCGTCTCCACCACCAAGTCACCAACAACCACCTCGAGTCCACCTAGAAGTTTAACAAGTTCTAATAGTATGTGCTAGCATACCTAGAACAAGACTAATCCTCTCTTTATTCTAATTAATCAACTTTTTTAATTAAGTGGAACTGATGCTCAACACATGAGCTCCTATATAATACAAGGAAGAAGAAAAACTATTTTTCTTTTCTGCCTTTAATTTTTTTGGTGGCGGCCACGGAAATCAAAAAGAAAGAAACAAAATAGGGTTTCTTTTGCCGAAATTTTTTCTTCCTTTTTAATGCTCAATTCATTATTGTAACTAATTACAATTATGCCACTTCATGGCCGGCCCTAATGGCCATAAATAGGCTAATTAGTCCAACTGATTATGCTGCCATTTAACATATTAAATCTTATATTTAATGGGCCTTTTAATTGCATTCTATTTGGGCTCAATTAGACTTGATAAATTATGCCTACTTATTTAATATAATTCTCATAACTATATTAAATATTATTGAATAATTATTAACTCATTAATAATTATTTTAGGATTAACATGTACATTAAAATATTTCTATATGATCTCTTTGATTTAATTAATTATAACGGTTCGTAACGGTATATAATTAATTAATCAAACCATCATATTTTCACAATACTTACTGCTGTGAATAAATAAATAATGCACTTTATGGTTAAAAGTTCTATCTGTGTGACCCTTTGAGGATTTATGCTATGTTGGCCATGAAAAATAAATCACTATTTATTTCAATAATCATAAGCGGTATCTAGCAACACGTTATGATTCCCAATTCGCATAAATAAATACTATACCTATACAGTACTTCAATCCTGCATAAGAAAATAATATCTTATTGTTTTGATTCTTATGTCACATGATATCCTTGTATAATCCAAGATAGGAATGTGTCATTCTTGCAGATTATGCGTTTCTTGATCTAGAGATGATTGCATAAGTTGCTAGCAAACAATATATCTCCATCAAGGGGCCCAGTGGATATCATCACTCATTAGGTGAACTAGCGAGGGATATATGGTTATCTTGATGATCAGTTTCTCCCCGCACAATTCAAGAGAGCATAAATAAAGTCCTTATCAGGAATCAACGTTAGACGATATTTATTGAACCTATCGTTATGTGGAGAAACTGAACCATCTCAAACTCAGAATCAAACACGTATTTCCCATGAAATAAATAATGACACATAACACAATCCATATATTTTTTTCATTGGGTCATGTCCTGTGCTATGTTCCACTAACATACACATATACAATTAAGTTAGTTATTCCTTACTTATGATTTGTAGAACTTAATCATCACTTAACTTGTATACTAGTCTTATATGATAATTAATGTCCCTTGTTAATGTTAGAGATATGTCCTAGAAGCCAATCTTATTAGGCTACTTCTATAGTTTATGTTGTTGGTGATTTCAGATCATTTGTTCTTTGATTTACTCGTTGACAGTTCATTCAGGTTGAGGATCTGATTTATAGATCACTGTTATTCATTTAGTAGTAAATGACAACGATAAATCTAAAAGTCCATAATCTTGATAATTAACAAAGAACATTAATTATCAATAAGATTAGTATGCAGATTAAGTGATGATTAAGTTCTATAAATCATAGGTTAAGAGTAACCAACTTAATTGCATATGTATATGTTATAGAACATAGTACAGGACTGGACCCCACGAAATAAATATATGGATTGTGTTACGTGTCATTATTTATTTCGTTATGATTTTGGTTCTAAGTTTGAGATGATTGTCTTTTCCACATGAGGATAGATGCTATAAATCATGTCTACCGCTGATTCCTGATAAAGGCTGCTATACGGACTTGATTTAAGTATTCTTGAATTGTGCGGGGAAAAGCTAATTATCAAGAAAACCGTATGTCCCTCATTAATTCACTTAGTGAGTGACGATATCTGTTTGGGCCCCTTGATGGAGATAGATTGTTTGCTAGCAACTGATACAATTATCTCTAGATCAATAAACGTATAATCTGCAAGAATGACACGTTCCTATCTTGGATTATACGATGATATCGTGTGACATAAGAATCAAAATAGAGAAACATAATTGTTCTCTTATGCAGGATTGAAATTTTGTAGCTGTACACTATTTATGCGAATTGGGAATCATAACGTGTTGCTAGATACCGCTTATGATTATTGGAATTAAATAACGATTTAATTCCATGTCCAACGTAGCATAAATCCTCAAAGGGCCACACAAATAAAGCTTTAACCAAACAGTGCATTATTTATTTATTCGCAACAATGCGTATTGCGAAAATATGATATGTTGATTAATTAATTATATACCGTTGCGGACCGTTATAATTAATTAAGTCAAATAGATCATATAGAAATAAATTAATGCATTTGCTAATCCTGAAATGATTATTAATAAGTTAATAATTATTCGTATTCAACATATTTTATTTGAGCTATTCGGATTTTAATTAAATGTTAATTAAAAGGGCCGAAATTGAGAACTATTGGAAATATCAAATAAATGGAATAAGGTAATGGACCTAGCCAACAAATTGTTGTAGGCCTTCTTGGCCCATGAAGGGTGCGGCAACCTAGGGGCAAATTTGTCCAAAGGAAATGTTGGTAGGTAGATCAAGAGAGCTCTATATAAAGGGGTTCATTTTTGGGGAAACCCTAGCCACCTTTCTATTTTCTCTCTCTCCTTCCTCCATAGCCGAAATTCCAAGAGAGGAGAATAAATTTCAGAATTTATTCCTCTTTGCTCTTTCCATTATTTCATTAGGGCTCATGTGTTGAGATTTAGCTACTTCATTAATATAGATTAATTGGAAGAAAGGCTAGAAACAAGGATTAGCTATCTCTCTTTGTTCTTGCTAGCACAAGAACTTAGAGGTTGGTTAATCCTTTTGGTGGATTCGAGGCCGTCGAAGGAAGAAGAAGGGAGAGCACGCCACCGCCGCCAAACCCGTTGGAACGAGCCTCTTGGTTGCGATACCAAGAGAGGTAGACTTCCATCCTTTCTCTCTTGTGAATGAATAGCTTGTGTACTAGATCTTGTGTGTGCTTAGTTTTGCTTGGTTAATTAATTAGTAATTAGCATAAAATTAAAATTAGCACACTTTCTAACAGTGGTATCAGAGCACATGGTCGTACTTAAGCTATTTTGACACTTAATTAAGAGAAATTGGCTAATTAATGGATTAGTAGAGATGATGCGTTTGTTTGCTGTCTGGAGATGGTATTTTCTGTGTTGTTTCGCATTTTTCTCTGTGATATGTTCTCTGGAAGTTTTTTTCCATCTACATGAAAGTTGTAGATCTGTGGATTGTGATTCTTTTGGCGTTGGATTCACATTTTTCTAAATTAGTATAGATTTACTGTGAATAAAATGGCGACAGTGCGCAGAACCAGTTTCTGCTCGCACTGTCCTGTTTGAATGGCTTGAAAGATTTATATTTTGAATATAAGTACCAGTGTTCTATGGCTAGAAATAAAGAGGACTTGAATCTCTTTCTGAGAATGTAAAATTTGTTGCATGACTAGGATCAATTTGTGGGTTTTCATGTATGAAAAGGAAGATCTTGTCAGATCCAGTTCGTTGAGCAAATCGATTGTTCTAATAAACTGTACCAACTGAGAACTCCTTTAAAAATTCTGTTTAAATGGAGTTGTTCTAATTTGAGTTAGGATTTCAGGAAAATTAATTTTGTAATTTTTCGTGGATGTTTGGACCTTCAACTAGGTTAAAACCTTTCAATTGACAGTCTGTTCCAGTACAGAATTTGTTGATTGTTTAGGCTGTAACTTAATATTATTGAACTGAACTTGGTTGTTTTCTTTTCATGAATGGATAGCCTGTAGTCTAAACAAGTTTTTCTATGTATATTGTATATATAAAAACTGGATAGAAGGTGGTCTAACAGACCAAATGGTTGAGAGGATAAGCTGAAAATCTCATAACGGTGTTTCGTGCACTTGTAAGAGATTTGTCTTTTTTGATTCTCCCAGATGGTTTAAGATCTCTTCTTAAATTTTTTACTGGTAATCACAACTATGATAAGGAGCTTAAGTAATTTATTTGAGAATTTTTGGAGACCGAAAACTGTTGTTTTTGTTGAATTCCATTAGTTACGTTTTTTGGTAAATTACTGTTTTTCTAAGTATTCAAACTAGTTGAAATTAATTAGAAAACTCCTTGTTTGATCTCCTTTCTGTTATGGGATGTTGAAAGAACTTTCTAAATGAATTTAAACAAGTTTGGTTGTTTAAAATTGAGGATTTGTACACGGAATTTACTTATAGCAAACGATACGCAAAGATGCTTGAAAATCGTTAATTGGAAACAAAGTGCTTGTATGTGCTAACTTTGTTTTGTAGGTGGATAGTGGGTTTAGTATGGCTCAAGACTCAATGCCTTGTGGTTGTAAATGAATGCATGTGTGAATGTTTGTAATGCGGCCTTTGGTGCCATTAATTAATTTTTGATTAATTTTTGATGTAACTTGTGAGGCTTGCATGCCCCTAAGGATAGGAAGGGAATAGGATGTTTTCACATGTATTTTGTAGCTTTATTTTATATAGGATTTAGATCCTTATAGAATTTAGTGGGAGGGCATGGAGTAGATTAGTTTTGCTTCATGGAGGATGTGGCGAAACTAATGCAAGCGGGAGCCATACAAACCCACAACTATGAGATGCTTGTATGAATGCTTGTGTTAGGTTAGGTATGGGTGTATGATTACACGACCACCAAACAAAGTGTCATATGAATTGTTTGTCCCAAACTAAAAAGAATTAAGTCTAAACAAAATTCACTCTCCTTCTTTCTATCCCCTTCTTACGTAGTATGATCGGTCATTGATGTATTCTCGCCGACGCGGGACATCGTGATCCATCATCCGTGTCGGGGTGTAAATCGGATTTACTAGGAGCAAATAGAAAGAAGTGACTTAACAATGATTCAAATCGGATTGGTCATTGGAGTGAAGTTCGTTAATCGAACCAAGAATCATAGGAACGTATGATTGGTTGGAGAACCTATTTCACATTTGTTGGTGCAATGTTCTGCCGACGCCGTCGTTGCATTAACAAGTTGTGGGAGTCTTGGAAATTCACTACATTTAGGGACATGATATAATGTAGTGGAAGTTTTACTTAGTTAAAACAAATTTTAAAGCATAAACTAATTGACCTTAAACTTATGTATTGTTGTAGATGTCTTCCTCATCTTTTACGCTACGTTCTCTTCTTGAGAGAGAGAAACTCGCTTTTAACGGTGCCAATTTCTTGGATTGGCATCGCAACCTAAGGCTTGCCTTTAGGTATGAGAAAAGAGAGTATCTCCTCACCACTCCCATGCCATCTGCTCCAAAGGCAACCGCTACCCAAGAGGAAAATGATGCCTTTGCGAAGCATGAAAACGAGGACATGGAGATGTCCGTCGTGATGGTGGCAACAATGGAAGCGGAACTCCAAAAGGAGTTCATGGATAGTGGCTATGGAGTGTTCGCTATGATCACTCGCCTATCCAACATGTTCCAAACTAAGGCCCGCACCGAAAGGGCCCGTCTCATCAAGGCCGTCGCCAACACTCGCTTGGCCGAAGGTCATGATGTCGGGCCACACGTCATGAAGATGGCGGGGTTGTTTCGGCAGCTTGAGAAGCTTGATACGCCCTTCCCTTCGGGGGCGATTCAAGACTTCATTCTCAATTCTCTCCCTCCAAGCTTCACCGGTTTCGTTGTGAACTACCGGATGAACGGCATGGACAAGAGCATGGATGACATCCAAAACATGCTCATTGAGACGGAGGAGAGTTTGAAGAAAGAGAAGGGCCCAAAGGATGTACTTGCGGTGAGTGGAAAGAGCAAGAAGATAAGAAAGCGTGGCCGCAAAGGAAAAGGCAAAGGCCCGGTGACGCCCCAAGGTCCGGCCAAGGGTGCTCCCGTGGGTTCTAAGAAGAAGAAGAACCCGGCCACTTCCGAGGCCGTTTGCTACTACTGTAGCAACAAGGGCCATTGGAAGAGAAACTGCCCAAGGTACCTAGCTGACAAGAAGGCGGGAACTGTCCAACCTTCTACCTCAGGTATATTTGTCATTGAAACCCTTCTCGCTACTTCTCACACAGATTGGGTATTTGATACTGGTTCGTGTGCTCACATTTGTCGAAATGTGCAGGTCCTAAAGAGTAGAAGGCGGCTCGAGAAAGGCGAAGTTCAACTCCGCGTCGGTAACGGCACGTGCGTCTCCGCTATGGCCGTTGGGAGCGTGGAACTAACTTTGCCTAATGGTTTTGTGTTGGAACTCAAGGATGTTTTTGTAGTTCCATGTATCACTCGAAACATTGTATCCGTTTCTTGTTTGGATTTGGATGGTTATGATGTTGTAATAAAGAACAAGTGCTTGACTTTGTTTCGTAATGAAGTTCGTTTTTGTGATGCACATTTATTGAATGGTCTTTATGTGCTCGATTCGAATGGATTTGTTTTGAGTGTTGAAAATGACAAAAGGAAACGTAAGGTTTCACATGAGAATGCGACTTTAATGTGGCATTGCCGCTTAGGTCATATCAACGAGAAACGCATCAAGAGACTACAATCCGTTGGTCTCTTGGATCAATTCGCTTTCGAGCCAATTGACACTTGCGAATCTTGTTTGATGGGTAAAATGACCAAAGCGCCTTTTCCCAACAAAGGGATAAGGGCAAATGGATTGTTAGATCTCATACATACCGATGTATGTGGACCTATGAGCATTTGTGCACGTGGAGGTTTCTCATACTTCGTCACGTTCACTGACGATTATAGTAGATACGGGTATATCTACTTAATGCGTCATAAATCTGAAACCTTTGACAAGTTCAAAGAGTTTAAGAGTGAAGTTGAGAACCAACTTGATCGAAAGATCAAGGCCTTACGATCCGATAGAGGTGGTGAGTACTTGAGCCATGAATTTGGCGATTATCTAAAAGAGTGTGGAATCGTTCCACAACTCACTCCACCAGGAACACCACAATGGAATGGTGTGTCCGAAAGGAGGAATCGAACTTTGCTAGACATGGTTCGATCGATGATGAGCCAAACTGATTTGCCTATGTCTTTTTGGGGTTATGCAATTGAAACCGCAGCTTTTACTTTGAACCGTGTTCCATCAAAGTCCGTTGAGAAAACACCCTATGAGCTATGGTTTGGTTCGAAACCAAGCATGATGTTTCTCAAGATTTGGGGTTGTGAAGCTTATGTGAAAAGGCTAGTGAGCGATAAGCTTGGACCCAAATCGGACAAATGTCATTTCGTAGGTTACCCTAAGGAAACGAAGGGTTACTACTTCTATAACCGTGTCGAGAACAAAATAGTTGTTGCACGACATGCGGAATTCTTGGAAAAGGAGTTTATCTCAACAAGAAGTAGTGGGAGCAACGTGGTCATTGAAGAAATTCAAGAACCACAACAACGAAACATACCTCAAGTAGGTAATGTGATTGTTCCAAATATAGTGCCAAATGAGGTTGCACCGAACGAGATTGTAGCCGAACCCATTCCTCAAGTTGTTGTGGAAGAAGAGGTTCAAGAACAAGCTCCCTCAAATGAATACTCAAACATATCGCGTGTCGATAGTGTTGAGGACGCACCTATACTTGAAGTTCAAGAACAAAGCCCACAAACCGTTGTGGAGCAAGTTCAAGAACCTCAAGCATCCACCCTACGAAGATCGGCAAGGCCAAGTCGTCCACCTATAAGATATTTAGGTTTGCACGACGTTCTCGTCATGGAGAACGATGAGCCTTTGACCATTGATGACATGAAAAGAAAACCAGACTCCAAGGAATGGCTTAAGGCCATGGAATCCGAAATGCAATCCATGTATGACAACAAGGTATGGACCTTGGTTGATCTTCCCAACGGAGTAAAACCCGTTGAGAACAAATGGATCTTTAAAAGAAAGGTCGACATGGATGGCAACTTGACCATTTACAAAGCACGACTCGTAGCGAAAGGTTACAAACAAGTTCATGGTATTGACTATGAAGAAACCTTCTCGCCCGTCGTTATGTTCAAGTCAATTCGGATCATGTTAGCAATTGCCGCATTTTATGATTATGAAATATGGCAAATGGATGTCAAAACCGCCTTCCTAAATGGAAATTTGGAAGAGGATGTGTATATGACACAACCCGAGTGTTTTGTGGATCCAAAGAATACTAACAAGGTATGCAAACTTCAAAGGTCCATTTATGGATTGAAGCAAGCATCAAGGAGTTGGAACAAACGCTTTGATGAAGAAGTCAAGAAATTGAACTTCGTTCAAAGCGAAAAGGAACCTTGTGTTTACAAGAGGATCAGTGGGAGCGTGGTTGTGTTTCTTGTTCTATATGTTGATGATATCCTCTTGATTGGGAATGATATCCCCGAGTTGAATGCAGTTAAGGATTCATTGAAGAAGGTGTTCTCAATGAAAGATTTGGGCGAAGCCGCCTATATCCTAGGAATCAAGATCTATAGAGATAGATCGAGAAGGATATTAGGCTTGAGCCAAGATGCATATATTGACAAAGTGTTGAACAAACACAACATGGCAAATTCCAAAAAGGGATTCTTGCCTATGTCACATGGCATTTTCTTGAGCAAGTCTCAAAGTCCGACCAATGATGCAGATCGTGAATTCATGAAGAAGTTCCAGTATCCATCTGTGGTCGGATCGATTATGTATGCCATGCTATGCACTCGTCCTGATGTGGCACATCCGATTAGCGTGACTAGTCGATTCCAAGCCAATCCTGGCATGACACATTGGACTGCAGTCAAGAATATCCTCAAATATCTCAAGAGAACAAAGGATAGCATTCTCGTATATGGTGGAGACCAAGAGCTCGTTGTAAGTGGTTACACCGATGCTAGTTTCCAAACCGATCGAGATGACTCAAAATCACAGTCCGGCTTCGTATTTCTGCTCAATGGTGGTGCCGTAAGTTGGAAGAGTTCCAAGCAAGATACTACGGCCGATTCCGTCACCGAAGCAGAATACTTAGCGGCTGGTGAAGCAGCGAAAGAAGGTGTATGGATCAAGGAGTTCTTGACCGAGCTAGAGGTGGTTCCAAGCATCTCAGGTCCAGTGGATATTTACTGCGACAACACGGGAGCCATAGCTCAGTCTAAGGAGCCTAGGTCTCACCAAAAGACTAGGCACATTCTACGACGATTCCATCTCATCCGTCAGTTGATCAATGATGGATGGGTCAAGGTCAAGAAGGTGGACGGTGCCGCGAACACAGCGGACCCTCTGACAAAGCCTTTATCTCGAGCCGCACATGAGTTGCATGTTGCATCCATGGGGATTAGGCATATGCCTGAGTGGCTTTGAGTTGTATCTTTTATTACTAGGCTTTAGTATGAGACATGTATATTTTGGATATTACATTGAGTACTATGCACTTGCTAGAAGTCACCATTGATTGACTCTAGGCCAAGTGGGAGATTGTTAGAGATATGTCCTAGAAGCCAATCTTATTAGGCTACTTCTATAGTTTATGTTGTTGGTGATTTCAGATCATTTGTTCTTTGATTTACTCGTTGACAGTTCATTCAGGTTGAGGATCTGATTTATAGATCACTGTTATTCATTTAGTAGTAAATGACAACGATAAATCTAAAAGTCCATAATCTTGATAATTAACAAAGAACATTAATTATCAATAAGATTAGTATGCAGATTAAGTGATGATTAAGTTCTATAAATCATAGGTTAAGAGTAACCAACTTAATTGCATATGTATATGTTATAGAACATAGTACAGGACTGGACCCCACGAAATAAATATATGGATTGTGTTACGTGTCATTATTTATTTCGTTATGATTTTGGTTCTAAGTTTGAGATGATTGTCTTTTCCACATGAGGATAGATGCTATAAATCATGTCTACCGCTGATTCCTGATAAAGGCTGCTATACGGACTTGATTTAAGTATTCTTGAATTGTGCGGGGAAAAACTAATTATCAAGAAAACCGTATGTCCCTCATTAATTCACTTAGTGAGTGACGATATCTGTTTGGGCCCCTTGATGGAGATAGATTGTTTGCTAGCAACTGATACAATTATCTCTAGATCAAGAAACGTATAATCTGCAAGAATGACACGTTCCTATCTTGGATTATACGATGATATCGTGTGACATAAGAATCAAAATAGAGAAACATAATTGTTCTCTTATGCAGGATTGAAATTTTGTAGCTGTACACTATTTATGCGAATTGGGAATCATAACGTGTTGCTAGATACCGCTTATGATTATTGGAATTAAATAACGATTTAATTCCATGTCCAACGTAGCATAAATCCTCAAAGGGTCACACAAATAAAGCTTTAACCAAACAGTGCATTATTTATTTATTCGCAACAATGCGTATTGCGAAAATATGATATGTTGATTAATTAATTATATACCGTTGCGGACCGTTATAATTAATTAAGTCAAATAGATCATATAGAAATAAATTAATGCATTTGCTAATCCTGAAATGATTATTAATAAGTTAATAATTATTCGTATTCAACATATTTTATTTGAGCTATTCGGATTTTAATTAAATGTTAATTAAAAGGGTCGAAATTGAGAACTATTGGAAATATCAAATAAATGGAATAAGGTAATGGACCTAGCCAACAAATTGTTGTAGGCCTTCTTGGCCCATGAAGGGTGCGGCAACCTAGGGGCAAATTTGTCCAAAGGAAATGTTGGTAGGTAGATCAAGAGAGCTCTATATAAAGGGGTTCATTTTTGGGGAAACCCTAGCCACCTTTCTATTTTCTCTCTCTCCTTCCTCCATAGCCGAAATTCCAAGAGAGGAGAATAAATTTCAGAATTTATTCCTCTTTGCTCTTTCCATTATTTCATTAGGGCTCATGTGTTGAGATTTAGCTACTTCATTAATATAGATTAATTGGAAGAAAGGCTAGAAACAAGGATTAGCTATCTCTCTTTGTTCTTGCTAGCACAAGAACTTAGAGGTTGGTTAATCCTTTTGGTGGATTCGAGGCCGTCGAAGGAAGAAGAAGGGAGAGCACGCCACCGCCGCCAAACCCGTTGGAACGAGCCTCTTGGTTGCGATACCAAGAGAGGTAGACTTCCATCCTTTCTCTCTTGTGAATGAATAGCTTGTGTACTAGATCTTGTGTGTGCTTAGTTTTGCTTGGTTAATTAATTAGTAATTAGCATAAAATTAAAATTAGCACACTTTCTAACAGTTAATTATCAAGACTATGGACAGTTTTGATTTATTATTGTCATTTAATCATAAATGAACTACAGTGATCCACAATTAAGATCCTCAACTTGAATGAATTGTCAATAATAAAATCAGGAACAAATGATCAAATATCATCAATAACATAATTAATATAATAGCCACCAACTGATTGGCCTCTAGGACATATCTATAACAATCCTATCCTTAATCTCATATCATCCAAACATAAATAAATATTTGTAATTTACATATAGTTGTTATTCTTTATTATGTAGTAAAAATTTGTGATTCATACAAACGTCATATACTAAATATAAGATAAATATGCTTTATTAAATTAGTTAGTTATTTTTGTATAAAATTATACAGATGCATAATTGTTAGTAAAATTTCGTTTGATGACCGTTTGATTGGTCATAAGGCGGTCAGTTGTTCAGCAGGATTGAAGATTGAAAAAACAATTAATTTTTTTGGATTCACAAATCACCTTATAAATTCCAATAAACGTGGTAAATCGGACGGCTCAAAGATAAGATCCTGGCCACCGAGCACTGCAGTAAGGGTCCACATTCAATGACCTCTGGTTTTCATTCAATGCGGTACATCAAGTCCATCCAATAATCAGAACTCTCGAATATCGTTCCAATTGGAAAGCGAAACAAAAAAAATGAGTAAACAGTTTTTAAGTCCGTCACTCTCGCTTCGAACTCAAAAACCCTAAAAACACCACCAAAAAAGCGCCAAAATTTCCGAGGAAAAACGTAAGAAAATAGCGAACAATGCAGAGGCTATCTGGTTTCTCTGTTTCCAGGTAACAACGGAGAGTCCCAAAACTTCTCCGATTTCTTATTATTTTTGGCGATTCATTAAAAAATATCAATTTGGTCGTTTACTCTCTCTCTCTCTTTTTTTCCCCTTTTGTATAAATGGTACCTAGAAAAGAAATTCATATTTTATGGATTTCTATGGTTTTAGTATTTAGTGACTTTTGTTTTGTTTGTATTTCTCAAAATGATGTCCCTAAAACCCTAAACCCTAAGTAGCCGTAGTATCAAAATTTCTTCCGCTTGTGATTTTGTTTAACTTGTTGTATATAATATAAGGAGTTCAAATCACTTTATTGTGAAACCAAGTGTAATTTTTCAATTTTTGTTTTTCTTGAGAGAAGCTATTTTATTTTAATTTTTCTCTGTATGGAAATAGATATGTTCTACTTTGCTTTATTTGTGTCCATTTGTGTGTTGATAAGCTCAATAAATTTTCCTAAGCTTTCCTGATAGCAGATTCGATTAATATCTTCAATCTCATAAGGACCAGGTGTTCAAAGCGGTTGTTGTATTTACTATTTGTTTGAATTATTCTGTTGGAAATGGACTTGTTTGAACAACAAACTTTACCATTTGATCCTAAGTACTGTACTCATTAAAGTAATTTGTTGGGCATAAATCCATATAATTTTACAATTTGAAACTAATGTCTGGTATTATGCCCCACAATTTTTGTATTGGAGTAATGGATCCAGATTAGTATTTTTTTAGATCCAGGGAAGGAAGGGGTTTAGAAGAATTTTTTTTAATTTAAAGTATCATGGGTGCTTCTTATTGTTAGATAGATAGTATTTTAAGATATTTCAGGAGTCAATTGAGATTATTTCCTATTTATGTGTTTACATTCTTTTCCTTTAATAATTTCTTCTAGGGCAAGAGACGTCAAAAATACCCTATTATTCAACTCGTTTCACACCCAACACACCTTTTCAACTGCTGCTGCAGAATCTACTCAAGGTAAATTTAATTTTCTGAAATGAGGATGACATACCAATTTTGGTATAATTTAAGCCAGGTCAGATAGCTGAACGTATGAGCTGGAAAAGTGAATGGCTTTCTTTTTGTAATTTTTGTGCAACAGATTTGATCTATTGGTCTGCTTATTGTTTTGTATGAGATTTTATACGCTGGTCACTTAAACCTATTCTACTTTTTTTTTTAATTTTATGTTTTGCTTGGTTTGCTTATTGTTTCTATATGCATTCAAGTGTGCTTGAAGAAAATAAGGAGTTTGTTACAGTCTTAACTCTTAAGTCCAAAGAAAAGAAAGATGGTTAATCTAGGTCCTGCTAGATATGTCTTTTTATTCCTTTTACCACAAATTTACAATAATTGGAGTAATTTTAAATCTTGTATTCTCTGTGTTAATCTCTAAAAACAGAAGAACTGATGCGAAGGTGTATTGGTACCTGACTGAGCATTCCCAGTATTTTACGGACTGAACTAAATTTAAACAATTGAATGAACCAAGCTGCTTTTAGGTTTTGAACTTCCAATATGTGTGCTACCATGTACTTTCATTCCATCTTACAGGACTAGCCCTAGGTTTCTAATGAATATATATTTTTTTGTTTTATTACAATTAGAGAGTTCAGTTGGTAGGAAGTTTGCAAGCTATACTTTATTCAAGGGAAAGGCTGCCCTCCAAGCATATCCTATTCTTCCTAAGTTTTGCACAACTAGTGTATGTCTTCTTTTTTTGCCTTAATAATTTGTAAAATCTGAGATTCAGGAATCAGGATGTATCATGTTGTATTGGGTTTTTTTGTGATGGCTTCCATCCTGGTAATGACATTTAAGCCTGTTTAAGCCTTCAAATATGGAGATTTGATATCTAGTCTTGCATAAATATTGGGTTCTGCTATTTGGTTACATTTTCAGAGATTTATGAGTTCTATTACTTTTATTTTCATATAGTTTAGTATGGAGTAATGAAGAAAAAGCCTGCTCTAAAATATTGTAAATATCGGACAAACAATTTATAACTATAAAAAACTTAGTAAGAAACAACACCTTTTTTAATTTTTTTTTTTTAACTTATGGAAAAGGACATTATTTTTCCCCCCTAATTACCTCCCATCTCCTGGCTCACTTTCGTTTTCCCCAAACAGTCTGGATTCTCAAGAATGGAGAAGAATGGTGTGGTTATGTTGGTGTTCTGGCCGGCAATTGGAACCAGGAAGTATGACTGGGAGAAAAAACAGGTTCCTTTAGGGCTATTTTTGTTTTTGTAGTTTGCATAATTACATTCTGAGCCCTCCGTTTTGTTGATATGCCTGGCAGTCCATCAAGTTATGTATATTTTAGTTTCAATACCTCAGGTCAGGCAAAGTGCTAGTGGACCAGCTGGAACTATCTTTGGTAGGGATACCTGCCTTGGCAATTTTAAGAACTTTGAGTTTTGTTATTTCCACTATTGTGCTGAGTTGCAAAATTTTCTCAAATTTAGAACTAAAATTAGGGTACGCAGGCATTGCTTTATTATCTGGCTTGGATTAACCTCAAATGATGCAAAGATGGGTAAAATTGAAACATAGGTAGGTTAAAATTGGGTTGCCAACAATTTTGTGGTGTAGCCATAACAATGCTGCCATTATGTCATAAATGAAAATTTTTCTTTGAAGTAGATGAGAAAACACACAAATAATTAATTAAGTTCTGGTAAAATAAAAATAAATTGCAATCGTTAAATTTAATTAGACCCATACCCAAACTGTAATGGTATGGACATCCGTATTGCAAACTTTGTGTGGGAACTTCTGTATTTGACGTTATATATGGTTCATTTGTCTCTTCTTTCTTTACATTTACTGTTTTTCTTTTTATTAATTTCTGTATCAGTATTTTGCTTTATCTCCTACTGAAGTTGGCAGTCTGGTTAGTCTGGGTCCTTCAGATTCATGCGAGTTCTTCCACAACCCATCTATGAAGTCAAGGTTGAAATTTTAAATTTCAAAAGGATAAGTGACATGAATGGCCCTAGAACATCAAAATATCTTGCATACCTCAAATGAAGCATGCTTGTCTTCTAAGCATATTAGCCCTTTCATTTATATTTGACATTCCATGCTAAGTTCCTTTGTGGTCTGGGAATAATAACCTTAACGGGGAGTGCTTTACCCAAATAGATATAAATTTCTCTCTACATGCTAAGGATAGCGAGCTGTTGCAGTCACAATTAGAAAAACTTGTGTTTTGAATGAATTTACGACCCTTTAACATTGTTACTCCTTTGGAATGTATTTTGTGACTTCTTCATATTATGGGTTTGTTCATTCTACTTGAACTCTATCTAGAATTGACTATTCCAGAATAATACTTTGCATCAGCTCTGATCCAATGATGACTGCAGTTTTATGCACATGTTCCTATTTGTGAAGAGTTAGCCTGATAATTCAACTTTTTCTGTTTGGAGAACAGGGTTCATGGAATAAATATCAACTTTTTATGCATTCTCCAAAAATAAGGAATTTCTTGACTTATAGTTTAATAACAATGTTGGAGTGTTTTGGGTGGGCTTGTTGTCGGGAGAGTCGGCACATATTTGATATTTTCTCTTTTATTTTTTGTGTGCACAATTACTTTGGGATTTTCTTTTGTACATATGAGATTGCTTCTATCTCTGACTCCATACTAAGTTCTATTGTTCCCTTTTGTTGAATATATTGCAGTGCGGAAGGGCAAATTAAGAAATCTCTAACTATTGCTCCAGCCAATGGTCAATCTGGCTATTTTGCCAATCTGAGTACGTCAATTTGTGCCAACAATATTAAATTACTTTATTCACTAGAGTGACAATTTGGTTGTTACCTTCCAGTACTGAACGTCAAATCTTCATTGAACTTCACTACAGTTTTGGCCTATTTTAATATTTACAGGAGGTTACAAAACTTTAGAAATTTTTGACTATTAGCGCCAAATTTATTTTACCGTTCCATAATAAGGACAGGAAAAATAAAAGAAGCTTGTTTCCATGGACTCCTAATCAGGCTGTATGCAAATAGTTAAAAATTTTTATCATTGAATAGCTTGTTGATGATTTCTTATTGAATGCACAGGTGTTATGAATAACTTGACGAAAACAAATGAACGCCTAACTGTTGCTATTACAAAAGCTGAGTTTGCTGTTCTGCGCACTGCTTGCAGTGTAAGCTCCTTGCCCTACAGTTTCTAGGTTTCTTATTTGTTGGGTTTGCTTGTACACAACTCATACTAGTTTCTAGTCCCGTAATGGCTCAGGCAGTTTGGCTGTCTATTAAACTGGTCAAATATGCTGACCGGTTGACTATATGGGCCATTCTTAGCGGACTGACAGGTTGGAATCCCCAAATTGATCAAATATGTCTAATGCGATGTGGGTATTGGATTTACATGCATACAGGATTTTATTATTTTATTTTGTTGTTCTATTGTTAAACTGAATAATAACAATGGGTCAATCAACTAGAGAAACAAACACAACAGAATGTACAGCTAGTACTGGCATCATTAATTTTTGTTTGAAAACTAGGAGGCCTGTGCATAATTGCTTGTTACTTTATTATTTTATCTTGTTATAATTTTACAAATAGTAATTATCACACCGCACTGCGTCAATGTAGTATGTGCTGCCCCACATTATGGGTTGGGACCAGGTTATTGGCCAGGAGAAGCAAACGCAACCAAAACCTGTGGTTGATCGTCTACATCCTGAATTTGAGTGGTCAAGGTGAAGGTGGGAGAATGTGTTCAGTTAAAGCTCTGGATATGTAGGCATTGACAAAATCAAATCTCTATTTCGAGTATGAATGGATCTGTTGTTGGGTTTTATTGTTAAAAATTGTGTATGGCTGTTGAAAGGTAGTATGAAAATAGAGATATTGTGTATGGCTGTTGACAACTTTGGAACAGTTTCGAGTGTCTACTATTTTAAAGGCATTTGCGTTCAATATGCCATTTTTTTTTGTCTTTTTACCGTTTTATTTGGACTATTATCACGGGGGGGGGGGGGGGGTGAGCGTGTATTTCACATAAGAACATTCTTTTTAACGTTCTTTTACTGTTATTAGTGTTAAACTTTATAAAACACCATGTAAAGCACAATAAAAAGTGTACAAGATGCAACAAAGTTGAAGTACAAGTACGACTAGCATTTTAGCAAATAAAACTAACACTGTAACACATCAGGCCCTAATATAATATAAAGCAGTGAGTTCTTGGTACAGAACATAAAACATCAGATAAAAAGTGAGTTTTTGGTACATAACATAGTACATCAGACCCTAATATGATATAAGACAGTGAACTTTTGGTACAGAACACAATTCAATAGATCCAGATGACATGAAGAAGAACCTTCTGCTCATTTCTGACATACTCATCGCACTAGGACCGATTATGGAGGAAGAAGCTAAACACAAACAGAAAAGAGAATATAAGTCAGACAATATAAAGATGTGTCATGAACAAATGAGATACTTAATATCGTGATCTATCTGATAGAAAAGATCTTTAGCAAACTAAGTTTACTTTCATGTGTTTTAGTGACTTACACACAGTTAATTACTTCATTAAATCACTGGAGTGGACCACATCTAAACTTGTTCAGTATAATTTTTAAAGCTATTCATCTCCTAAAAATCTGCCTTTGATCACAAAAATGAAACAGGATAATTTTTGTACTAAACAGTTCCAATCTTCAATAAATAACAATGAATACGAAGTTTCTAAATTTCCATCACTCCAGACTCTTGTTTTGACTAATTCATATTAAGCATGCCAATTAAGTTCTTTCTGGGGATGGTGTCCCTCACGAGGCATTTCTTTTGATATAATTATCTAAACCCATCAAATAACAAACAGGAAATAAAATATCACCAAACTATATGAGCACTGGACCATTATCTAAACAACTCAATTTCACTTGTACGTTCAAGATAAGAGAACATGAAACTATTTACAGATGCATCCCTACCAACTCAAACCCGTTTTTTTTTTGTTCTTTATTTGGTGAAGTCTAAAATTAGGAAAACCAGTAAGATATAAGTGATCGGGAGTAATGAGAGTTCATAGCAATACTATGCTTCTGCCTAAAGTTTCTTGCAAATAGAAAATAGGTGCCACAGAAAATCCCAATTCACATAAATGGGCAAAGCAATTCAAGCTCTTTTCACAAAAAAGCATCCAATGCAGATTGGTGTTGCCATACAACCGAAGGCAGAATCATAGCAATGCCACGGTTCGCAAAAAAACATCCAATGCACTCCAAGACCTAGCATATGGTATTTCTATGTTCTTACTACCCAACATGAAACTATTTATAGCCTTATTGGTTTCCAATTCAGATTATTGGACTGGCCTAATAACGAATAACAGCCCACCCCACCCCAACACAAACATACACAAAAGTAAATAAATAAATATAAATCCAACTAGGCTTCACGAACTTTGAGCTTGATGTCAGCATGGGAAAATATTTGTTTGGTGGGGCTTGAAGGTACAGTGCCAAATCTTTGTGCTAGCAACTTGAAACAAGGGAGGAAAATCATATAAAGTAACACAAGCATGAACGGTGTCGCAATTAGCCAACCTAAAATCTGCACAATGAAAAAAAAAAGCCTTATATTAGCCTCAACTATAAAACAAATTAAAGTCACTAAACAAGAATGAACCAAACACCCTTATTTAGCTGCAGGTCTTAATCGAGAAGTGAATACCATATATAATAGCAGAAAATGATTTGTCAACCAGTAATTTTGTAGGAAGTGCCACGTTAGTACTTGTTAGGAATGGAATACCAAGTAGAGGCCATTAGTTCTGTTTATCAGTCAAGTTCATACTAGAAAGTGATTTGAACCAGATTAACAGGTAACACCGAATGGCAACGTACTTCACTAGGAAAGCAAATTGATAGCACCACATTACCCTTGCATACTCCCTAATGTTAACTAAAATAACCAAGTACTTCCTTTCATTACTTGGGCTGAGAAAGAAAGAGAGGATACTGACCGCATGAAGTATACTGAAAAGCACTTCTTTTGAGGCATGGCCTGTAATAACTTTCTTAAATGCATCAGGAGTCAATGCAAAGTGGGGTCCGCCACATACAAGTTCACCAAGTCGCAGAAATGGTACTATCAAGCTGGAAATGACATAAGACAATATAAATGCATCAGGAATCACGAGTTATTGCAGCAATTTGTTCATATCTTGAGCGGTTGGGCTTGTCTAGTTCCTACAAAAAGATTCCAAATTTGATTGAGGTTTTCTTCGGCAATTAACAGAAAGGTTTGTTGGCTTAATATGAGACTGCACCCGAATTGTAAATCGAAGTTAATTAAAAGCACAAAATATATAGCACCTAAGGTTTTCATGCACTCGAATCATTAGCTTTAGAACTGGTCAATTGAGTTTTAATGTTGATATTCTAGGTTTAATTTTAGCTTAGTGGAGCACGCATGCCAGAGTAGGTGTGGAGCTGAAAACTTTCAGAAAACATATCTTTATCATGAAGCAAAACTAATGGTCAGTGATATTTGGGAAAAAATCTCAAAGAATTTGGCATGTTTGTTGCAAATATGACATTTGAAAACATGATAAAATGGAGCATCTTTTTTACAAAACGACCTAAGTGTATATTCACCTTAATTCAATCGGAGTGGCAACAAAGTTAAATAGCATTGTTGTAGGTGCATTGCATCGGTCCCCCAATATTGCTATAGCAACACCACAAAGGACCACAGTAGTGCCTAAAAATAAAACAACCAATTATATTTTCCCTTCATATAAGCATACCAACACAAAAGAGAGGGAGCACAATGAATTGATAATTTAATCCTCATGCAAACAAAAGACATAACTTGAAAATAATGCACACACAGATAAATATATCAGATCCTGGAATGATTCTAGCAGGATGGCGGCTATTAAGTACAAACAACCTAGTCATCAGATTGTAACGCCAATTTTGGTCACTCATTAGTTTTGTAAATATTGCTTACTTCTGTGTTCTATGTAAATTCGTAAAATGAGGATGGCTAGAGAGATTTAGACCAGTCAGCATATGATGTTAAAAAAAGTCTTTATCTTGGAATAAGTGCACAATTGAATGGCAATCAGGACACCGTATTAGGTTGATGTTCGGCTGATATGATGGATATCAGTACCAGCATGCACAGGCTATAATCCAAATTGGAAAAATGTTATGCAAAGACAGAAAATGCAACAGAAAATTAGGGTTAATGATCTTCTCACCACAAATTGGAAAAACACCAAGAGTCAATCCAACAGCTGTTGAAAGTGCTAGCTGCTTTGGCTCTGCACCTCTGAGGAAAGAAATTATTAAAAAAAAATAATAAAAGATGTCAGAGATCCCCCAGCAGAATTAAACTACCTTCACAAAAGAAACTGTTTTATTATTTTTGCCTATATATGCAGATCTAAGCAACTCATATGGTCATAGATTTATTTTGAATTGAAGTGAGGTAGTTGAAGACGGCACCCATTTTATTAAAATAAAACACAACATGCACAGTTCCAGTATATACTTGCTGTATGGCACTGGCATTTCTCTGACTAGTTCTCTTTTCAGATTTACAAATTTTTGGTGCTAAATTGAAAATTTTTGGGCTCGACTAGCTCTCTATGTACCATTTTTCAGTGAATTAAGGAATCCACTTCCTCTCAATTCGTTAACCCTAACATAAGTGTTCATAAAAGAAAATAGGAATAAAATTGGGAATAAGAAAACCTTCTGACAATTTGCATCAGCGGATCCACAATCTTTGCATTGAGCCATTCCAACAAATTAAACCTAAAAATCGACATCTTGAGGGATTACAAACGACAACAGGATAAAGAGGGAACGAGATGAGGCGCCTTTTCTTTCTGTGATCTTCAACCGAAATTCAATCTCACTGAAAAGCGAGATGAGACCCCCAAAACAAGCGTTTTTCGTTAAACGAGCGTTTTTCGTTTTTCGTTCAATTTGGGATTCAAGTCTGAAGCTTGCGACGAGTTCAAGCAAGACGATATTAAATATCTTCCTTTATTAAATGTAGGGTTATTGTTTTCAATTTTATTTTTTTTCAAGGATTGTTTTATCAGCTAATTCGGATTGGGACCCTTTTCCGCTTCGGATCCGCTTCAATTGTTTAGAACGAAAGGGCGATCACAAAGAGATCAGGACTGTTCATTTGAGATCGGTCGGTGTGTTTTTGTTAAACATTTTGTAGCTTAGGCAGGACATGTTGGTCGCAGGTTGGATCCCAATTGGACTGTCCAATCAACCGACAATTAAGCTGTCCAATTAGTGCTAATTAATGGACTGGAGGGGACGCGTGTTCAGGCATGTAATTACAAATGCCGGTTCTCCTCCGGCGCGATTAAAGTTGTATATACATTATACAATGCATCATGTTTACATGTTTTCCATGAAGCATGTAAAATATGATCCGGAATTTTTTTTAACAAAATAGTCTATTTCATGAAATAAATATATATTGATAATCACAAATTTCTTGTTATAAATATAAATACAACCAATTTAACATGTCGGACAACCTCAATTTCAGATGAAAACATAAAACACTGTCATTTGTTTAAAAAAGTAAATCTAATATATTGTTACAAAATATAAGAGCATATATATATCTGTGGAGAACCTTTATTACGCATACATTTATGCATTTTGTTGTGTGTTATTAATCTTTTAAGTTGTACGCCATTTTCGAATCGAACCCAATTATTTTATACGACCACTGAAACTTGCTGTATATTTTCTTACATGATTGTTACTTGCCAATATAAGTCATATAACCTCCATTGCATTAATGTAGATTTTGAAGTATAATGAATATGTTCTCAGTTAATTCATATGATTGGAAAATGAAAGAAAATAGAGGACATAAAAAAAAATTTACATTTTATTTTTCACTTTAAAAATAATTTTCCTTCTCTGACATGTCCAGAAAAATAGGATGTATATAATTTTCTCTTCAAATTGGAATTCAGGAATAACAAAAGTCATTGGCCATATTTCAGTGTAAAGGAATAAACCTAATTTTATAAGGCTTTTTAATATTGCCCAGATGATCCATTGAAATAAGGTGGATCGTATTTATTTCGAGTGGTCATATTCACAACAATCTTATTTATATAAAAAAATAAACTTTTACACAAATTAACTCAATCAAACCAATCCGAGCATCAATAAGATAGTAGCTAGAGATATTACAATAAAAAAAAAATAAAAGCACACGCATAAAAATACAACCTAGCAGCCAGTTGAAAGCACCAAATGGAAAATAAAAAATATAGTAGCAAACTAAAGAGGAAACTTACAAATAACGGATCCCAATTCCCAAGATCTAAAAATTAATCGCGCCAGTTTTTCAGTTTACGAACAGAGGAGACATGTTGGATTTTGTAATGATTCTCTGGTTGCCCGCTTATTTCATACAGTTGTTCGTCGAGTTCAAGGTTACGAAGCGTTGGCACATTTTGCAGTTCAGGAAGCACTTGCAGCTCATCGAGTTCAAACATTTTGAGGTGACTAAGTCTGGGCATAGCTCCCTTTTCTATGTCCCAATGACTTACATGAGGTAGACGAATGAGCTCCAATTTTTGGAGTCTAGGAAATCCCCCTTCCGAACAGGTTAGCTTTGTCCCCATAAAGGAATATTCCCGTAAGCGTAGTATCGCGAGGCTTTGGAGCCTCTCTAATACGGGCATTGGGTCTTCCCCAAGCAATGATAGCAGGAGTGTGAGTTTGGTGAGGTTTGTGGGGAGCATCTCAAGATTGAGGACACATAGATCTTTTTTCCACTCTCCAAAGAGCGATAGATTTTGTATTGTTTCATGACATGATAAGTTTCGAGTACCCTCACTTATAAGTGGTAAATAATTAGATCTTATAGCGAGAGAGATCAGATGCTCTGTTCGTGTCAGCATAGCCTTAAGATTCTGCCATCTTACTTTATTAGATGATCTCCTCAGAATGTACACTCCCAATTTTAATGTTTGTAAATTTTTTAGGGGATCCCCTTTTGATGGAAAAGACGGAAATAGGTCCTTATGCATAATAATTACGTGTCTCAGGCTTGGAACTTTCCATAAAGAATGACGGCAATAATTGTCTTGCCATGAATGAAGTTCTTCGCAAATTCCATGAGGAGAATAAAATGATGTTTCCTGGAAATCTACAGTTTCTAGATTCTTCAAGTTAATAAAAGAAATGCTCCGAAATTCAAATGGCAGCCAACAATTTCTAAAACCCAAATATCTCAAGTGGATCAAGCCCTCCAACCAGCTTTTATAAATGATTTTGTCCTCCTCAACATCGACTCTCTCGATGGATAATACTTTTAGTAGTCTAAACCCACCATTATTTAATTTATATTCATATGGCCCAAATATGAGCAAAGAACGAGCATTTTTTGAATGGATGCCAAAGTTGGTAGGAGGGCTACATTGTAACATTGCACGACGCACCTTTTGACCAGAAAACTGAATCTCATCATCCTCTTTCGTAAATACGGTGAAAAAGTTCTCTTCCCTGGCTCCGTGGATAGCCATATCCCGTACAAGATCGTGCACACGGCATGTTTTGCATTTACCATCCCAAGATTTTTTTTATAACTTGGACCAAGCTCCTATAATATAATTATTTTGAAAAAATTAGGAATTAATAAAGAAGGACGATATTCCTGTTTGAATTCTTTTTTTTGTAAAAAAATAAAAGCTCTAATTCCCAAGGAGTTAACTAAATGAAGATGGTGTATAAGGAGGTGCTGCTTAGATTTAATGATTTTGCGGTGATTAAATTATATGAAAATTTGAATACTAAGTTCTTAGTTGACCGAATATTTATCAAACTATAATGTTTTTTTTTGCCTATCCATTTATACAGCAAATATTTGTTTTTATTAATGGTGTAAAATTGTTAACAACTTTAAAAATTTTAATTAATCAACGAAAATTCATTGCGACATAATCATGTTAGAAATATTACAAGATGTCATTGAGCTGTCTTGTGTCTTTCACTATGGAGATCAAGGCTGCGGATTAAGCAATATAGTATTAAAAATAATATCGATTTTAAATTTTGGAACTTCGGGAATCCGAACTGTGGGAGACTATGAGGAGTTGAGCCAAAGCACAATTGTTGTCTCTCTCAAAAAACTCGTGCATTTTAAAATGTTCCAAACTTGAAAACAAGTTTTTTATTTGCTGAAAACTTTGTCAGATCATATTTTTATGCAACCAATTATTTTTCCTAGTCATTCTTTTATAAAAAAATTTCAAATAGACATGCCAGTAAGAATAACAAAATTGATATTATATGGACTGCCTATACAACTAACCGTTTTTAGTTTTCAACATCGATCATATATAGATGCTATAATTAATGTATGTAATAGCGCCAACAGACATGATACAAGTCAAATAGAGAGCTCATTATATCAATATATCTTACAAAACATCAGCGACAGAGCCGTATTTAATTATTTTCTACCTTGTTAATTGTTAGTATTAACCATATATTCAACATTCACACATTAAAGTTATTATAATTAGCATGTCCTTCAAACAAATTTAACAAATAAAAAGGATAATTCATATCATTTGACGTATAAGAAAGAAATAATAATAACGGTAAATTTAACCAACATATAATATCATAAATATACCAAATCTTATGTATTACTTAATCATGCTAGGTATATCGAATTGAAATGTTGTATATGATAATGGAAAAAGAAAGGTTCCGCTGTCACAACTTTAGAGTGTCATCAAATATCACAATTATACTTTTCATCAACAATTAAAATATTTTAATTTTAAATCATGAATCCAAACCGTTAATCATGTACAACTTAACAAGCGATGTGTTTCTATATAAGTTTTATTAAATTTATATTTGATTTGATATTTGATCAAAAGATTAAAAAATTAACAGATCTTGTTAATTAAGACAAATTAAATGTAATATGTTCAGGGTTTGATCTCTTGATCAAATATCAAATCAACTTTAAATTTTATAAAATTTATATGGAAACGCATCGCTCGTTAAATTGTACAAGATCAACGGTTAGAATTCAATATTTAATTTTAAAAATTTTAATTATTGATGAAAATTAAAATTGTGGCATTTGGTGACACTCTAAAATTATGATACCGGAAAGTTCCTGTGATGGAAATAATATATCGATCTATTGAAAGTTTCGAAACTTGTAAGATTTCAAAATAAGCCCAGTCATCTTTGTGCTCTCCTTCAAAACTTTTGCATTGAACGAATTTTTGGTGGATAACTGGATATCTGATGGTGTTAGTTTGCTTAGTGTTGTGCTATATATTGTAAGAAATTAAGGAAAAACATTTGAACACAGAGATTTAACGAGGTTCAGCACCAACTTGGTGCCTACGTCCTCACGCACACACGCCTCTCTCCTTTTTTTTTTTATTGATTTTCTAGTTAATTGTTACATGGAGAAGATGAATAATAAATAGGAAAACTATCCTATAGAGGCACACATCCCCTTTTCATAATTCCCCATTATTTCTTTCTTTATTTGTTACATTTGACATTTTATTTACAAGGAAACTATTCCAACATACTAGAACCACACCCCTGGATGTGCCATACACGTATTTCCAACTTTGGTGCAGCCTGGACCTTTCCTTGTATGAAAAACGCGTCTGTTCTGCCAACCATTCGGCTGGACCTGGCCGAACACCTGGCCGAATGGACTATTTTCAGCACTTTCCAACACTCCCCCTCAAGTTGGTATGTACAAATCTGTCATACCTAACTTGCTAATCACATTCTTGAAGGCATTGCTTGTTACCCCCTTAGTCAAAATGTCAGCCAGTTGATTTTCTGATTTCACAAACTTCAACTGGATAATCTTCAAGTCTATGCTTTGCTTGAGGAAATGCCTATTGACTCCAATGTGTTTGGTTCTGTCATGTTGAACAGGGTTGTGAGACATATCAATTGCTGCCTTGTTGTCCACGCATAAGGTCATAGCTCCCCCTGACTCGAACCCGAGTTCTCTCATGAGTTTCCTTATCCATAGCAATTCACACACACCCTTCACAACACCAATGAGTTCTGCTTCTGCGCTTGAAAGAGCCACTACCCCTTGCTTCTTACTTCGCCATGTAACAAGATTCCCTCCTACAAAAGCGAAATATCCAGAAGTTGACTTTCTGTCAGAGATACTACCTGCCCAATCAGCATCTGTGTAACCCATGATGTCAAGGTGTCCATTCCTTTTGAAGTGTATACCTTTTCCTGGTGTACCCTTTAAATATCTAATAATTCTCATTACTGCTTCCATGTGAGCTTCACTTGGGTTGTGCATGAACTGGCTTACCAGACTTACAGCAAAGGCTATATCAGGTCGTGTGTGAGACAAGTAGATTAGCTTACCTACCAATCTTTGATATCCTTCCTTATTGGTTGGTACCTGATCAGGAAACTCTCCCAACTTTTCATTTTGTACCACTGGTGTGTCTGCTGGACGACAGTCTAACATACCCACTTCAGCCAACAAGTCTAGGATGTATTTTCTCTGAGATAGAACTATCCCTCCACTAGATCGAGCCACCTCAATTCCAAGAAAATATTTCAGTCCTCCCAGATTTTTCATTTCAAATTCCTTTGAGAGCTTCTCCTCAAGTCTTTGGATTTCCTCTGAATCATCACCTGTAATTATCATATCATCAACATAGATAATTAAAACTGTTAGTTTTTCATATCTTCTTTTGTAAAACAAAGTGTGATCTGATTCTCCCTGGATAAATCCATATTTCCTCATTGCTTGACAAAATCTTCCAAACCAGGTCCGTGGAGACTGTTTCAACCCATACAGGGCTTTTCTCAATCTGCACACCTTATTTTCTGGACCATTCAGGCTACCATTCGGCCTGTCTCTGGCCGAACAGTCAGCCGAACAGAGGTTATTTTTGTCTTGATTTCTCATGTTGAATGCCCTTAGCTCATCAAATCCTGGTGGTAGCTCCATATAGATTTCTTCTTCCAGATCTCCATGTAAGAATGCATTCTTCACATCAAATTGGTGGAGTGGCCAGTCTAAATTAGCTGCAAGAGACAACAACACTCGAATTGTGTTTAGTTTTGCAACAGGGGAAAACGTCTCCTGATAATCAATCCCATACGTTTGAGTATATCCTTTAGCAACTAACCTAGCCTTGTATCTCTCAATGTTACCATTTACACCATACTTAATTGTGAATACCCACTTACATCCTACTGGTTTCTTACCATTTGGCAATTTTTCTAAAGTCCAAGTTTCATTCTTATAAAGGGCTTTCATCTCTTCATTCATTGCTTCTAACCATTTGGAATCACCAAGAGCTTCATTCACATTTCTAGGTATAGGTACATTCAACATTTGATCACTGAACTTTCTTAGTGGTTCTGGTAGTCCTTTAGTGGTAACAAAATTTGCAATCGGGTATACAACCTCCTTACTTGTCCCATCTTCAGGTACATACCTCTTTGGTGGTTTACCACGATTGTGCCGTGGTGGAAGTACATATCTAGAGTTAGAACCACTTACCTCAGGAGTGTCCTCTGGAGATGCTAAGGGCTGTGGACGGTCAGTCTGTATCACTTCTTCCTCCACTTCTTCTTCCTCTGCATCTAGACCATCATGTGAGTCAAATCCAGCAGTAAATTCAGATTCCCTTAGCTGTTCGGCCCAATCTGTGAGCCGTTCGGTCTCCTGTTCGGCCGAATGACCAGCCGAATGATCATGTTCCTCTGTTTGTTCACCCTGTTCGGTCCGAGTTGGAGCTGTCTCGGTCCGAGTTCTGGCCAAAATACCATCGATTTCTGTCTGTTCGGCCACACGTTCGGCCGAATGACCAGCCGAATGGCCAACCAAGTCAACAAAAAATTTGTGTTCTCTCAGTATTGGGCACCCATACATCTCATATGTCTCTTCCCCTTCCTGACACCATTGATTCCTTTCACTTTCATTCTCCCCCTGAGAGGAATTCTTGGTGTCTTGATAAAAAGGTTCGCTTTCCAAGAATGTGACATCCATGGTGACATACCATCTTTGAGACTTTGGGTCATAACATCTATACCCTTTCTGATTTGTTCCAACTCCTAACGAGACACACTTCACTGCACATGGATCAAGTTTGGTCCTATTGTTCTTCTGGATATGCACATATGCTACACACCCAAAGGTTTTTGGTGGCAAACTCAAGACAGAAGGAACGGAATGAAATGTGCTAAGTTTTTTCAAGGGTGTCTGGTACTTATTAATTATTGAAGGTAACCTATTTATGGTATACACTGCCATCATAATAGCACAGTCCCAAAACTTTTGTGGTACATTATTCTCAAACATTAATGCCCTCGCAGTTTCAAGGATATGCCTATTTTTCCTCTCAGCTACCCCGTTCTGTTGTGGTGTCCCAACACAAGTTGTTTCATGAATAATTCCTTTTTTCTTGAAAAAATCTCCTAGTTTTTTATTCACAAATTCACCCCCGTTATCACTTCTAAACATTTTTATGCAAGTTTCAAATTGAGTTTGTACCATGATATGAAAATTCTCAAAAACCTCCCTTACTTCTTCTTTTTTCTTTAGCAAATAAGACCATGTCATTCTAGTGCAGTCATCAACAAACAACACAAAATACTTGTATCCAAAGGTAGACTCAATCGGAGAAGGTCCCCAAACATCAGAATGAATCAAATCAAAGGGCTTATCACATTTATTCAAACTAATATTATAGGTCACACGATGACTTTTAGCTCTCACACAAGTTTCACAATGAAATTTTGATAAATCCACCCCGCAAAACAAATCCGGTAAAATTTTTCTCATATAACCAAAAGATGGGTGTCCTAACCGCTTATGCCATGTCCAGATTTTTTCTTCCAAGCTTGAACTTCTACTTGCTAAGTTAGTTCTCCCAATCTTGAGATCTTCTAAGTGATACAGACGACCCCTTTTAGTACCACGCCCAATAATCTCCTTCGTGAGGACATCCTGGAAAATACAGAAATCAGGAAACATTAGAACCACACAGTTCAATTCCTCCGTTATTTGCCCAATTGAAATCAATCGATTTGTCAAGGAGGGTACATGCAGAGTGTTATGAAGAATTAAAGAAGGTGAAATCTCTATATTTCCTGCCCCTTTTACTGGGTATTCAAAACCATTTGCATTATAGATGTTTTTCACTCTCGGTTCCCTGGTTTCTTTAAAATCCTTTATGTCAAATGTCATATGGTCTGTAGCCCCAGAATCAATTACCCAATCCAAATGACGACTTGTGAGTAGAGACATACCTTGACCGGACGTGTTACCTATCAAACCTGCATTATGATTAGTGGAGTTGATTTCTCGGGCTGCACACAGCTGCGCCCAACCCGCACTGCTCTCTACCAGGTCATTTGGGCTGACTCCATCCTCTGTTTGGCTGTCTGATGCCACTGTTCTGCCTCCTGTTCGGCTTGCTCCAGCCGAACAATCAGCCGAATGGTCGGTTTTCGCCTCATTGGTTGTGTTGTTCGACACCATACTCGCCTGAGACATTCTCTGCATCTTCCCTTTTTTTCCTTTGAACCATTCTGGATAGCCCACAATATCAAAGCATGTGTCACGCCCATGCCCGCTTATTCCACATTGGGTGCATTTCAGTTTTGTTTTGTCCTGATAGTTAGCACTAGAGGTACCTTTAGTATGCATAACCATGGAATCTTGATGTGTGCCTTTATTGCCTTTGAGTATGACGACTTGCCTAGAGACCTCCATGAGTTGGGTTTGGACTGCCATGAGTTGAGTTATTTGGGCTTGTTGGGCAATCACCAATTCTGTTAATTTCTCAAGGATGATTTTGATTTCGGTTTCGTTGGTCATGGCTGAGTTTTGCACTATTTTTGGGTCTGTTCGGCTATGTGTTCGGCCGCACAGTAGGCCGAATGGTCTGTTTCTGGTTGATTTTTGGTTTAGTTTAGGTCTCGGAACGAACCACGCTCTGATACCATGTAAGAAATTAAGGAAAAACATTTGAACACAGAGATTTAACGAGGTTCAGCACCAACTTGGTGCCTACGTCCTCACGCACACACGCCTCTCTCCTTTTTTTTATTGATTTTCTAGTTAATTGTTACATGGAGAAGATGAATAATAAATAGGAAAACTATCCTATAGAGGCACACATCCCCTTTTCATAATTCCCCATTATTTCTTTCTTTATTTGTTACATTTGACATTTTATTTACAAGGAAACTATTCCAACATACTAGAACCACACCCCTGGATGTGCCATACACGTATTTCCAACTTTGGTGCAGCCTGGACCTTTCCTTGTATGAAAAACGCGTCTGTTCTGCCAACCATTCGGCTGGACCTGGCCGAACACCTGGCCGAATGGACTATTTTCAGCACTTTCCAACATATATGCCATGGTAAATTGAGATATTATTTACTGAAACGGGTGTGTCTAGAAATACAAAGCTAGAAGTTAAAAGATAATGTACCTTCGCAGTAGTTCCTCAAGAAAATTTTGAGCTTTCTCCTCCATCGTGCCATGCCCACCTCTTGGTATAAATCCTTCAGCAATCCACATTCTAATGACATGCATTGCTGAAATCTGGTAATCTTCAGGAAAGCAAGCAAAATAGAGAAAACATGGTTTGAGGTGGTATGGCAACTCCACATAGCTAAGGAGCAGCACTTCGGAACACCGTTTTGTTGCTTCATCGTGCCAGTCGAAAGTTTCATGCACTCTTTGCCAGGCATTTTTTGTGCGTTCCCTCCTTGAGAGAATGCTGCCTAGCACAATTAATGCCAAGGGTAAATAAGCACACATCTTTGTTAGTTGTCTTGCCACATCATTTAGATCAGTACGGAATTGAACTCCGGACTCTCCAATTGGAATATTTGCCTTTTGAAAAAGGAGGGTTAGACTCTCATTCTCATCTAGGTGACGAAGTTCATACGGTGTTGAATCACCATCTGCTGCTCTAGCAACATCTACTATTCTAGTCGTAATTAACACACGACTTGCATTTTTTTCATCAGGTAATGTTGTTCTTAAACTTTCCCATAGACCAATGCTCCACACATCATCTAGGACAATTAAATACCTCTTTTGAGTCAAAGATTCCCTAAGTTTTGTCCTTAAATCCTCTTGTCTGATAGTTGGACTTTCATTTCGCAGATTAGGTTCTACTGAGTAAAGAATTTCTCTCAAAAGATTTTGTACATCAAACTTTTGAGAGATGGACAGCCAGATGCGACAGGTGAAGTGCGTTTCCAATTCATTGCTGCAATTTGAAAAAAAAAATGTATTACATTGAGAATAAAAGGTCTGAAAGAGAATATTTTAGGTGAATTCAATCTAGGGCTGTCAATGGATACAATACGGTACGGTAGAAGGTATTTTCACATCTGGACCCATTAAAAGTTTTCTTTATCCGTACTCTACCGTAACCGTTAAAAATAGCTTTTACCCGTACCTATTAAGAATTAACGGTACACCGAACGGTAGCTGCTTGATAAGGCATAATCTCTTACCTCATTTATTTCATATTTTTACTTCACCACACCGAACGGTTGTCCGCTTTAAGTTTAAAATGGTACTCTTCGTTAATTGTTGCACTCCATATGGAACTACTCACCATGTCCCATTTCCACCTCCAATATGCATGGAAGACCATGTTTTAAAAACCGGACCGGACCGGCCAGTTCAACTGGTTCAACTGCGAACCGGACCCAGCCCGGTCCAAACTGACCCAATAACTTGGGTGTTTTCAAACCACAATAAACTGGCAGATCGAACCAATTTTATGCAGAACTGGTGAACCGGAATTGTTGGTTTATTATTTTGAAATAGGTTTTTAGTGGTTTTTTTGGACCTACGGTTCAAATTCTTTTTTTTTTTTTTTGAGTGAGAGCATGTGGTGGGACCCAACATATATTGTTCCTTTTTCGAATTAATGTATACCTGTATGGTGTATATCAATCGTGGGAATTGAGAGACGTAAATTGAATTCGAAAGATATTTTCGTTTAAAATGGAGTGGATCTCAAAAACCGAAAAATGTAGGAAGCAATTCCCATCCATCCTTTCTTTTCTGTATTATTTGTTTCAAAGTTTATATTTTAAATTGGAATTCCATGTATGACATACCTAGGTCCTAGGATAGCCCAAGTCAGACATTGCTGCCCCCCCCCCCCCCCCAAGTCCTATGCATTCTGGTTGCCATACGGCGTTTTGAATATATATATATATAGTTTTGCTATGGTGAGTCGCGACTCACCAGAGTGTCTGTGAGTCGGGCTCAAAATTCTTAGATCTTGTTTAAAATGATCGATCCAAACCGTCCAATACGATCTTTCTATTGAAATCTTCATGCAGACAAAATTTTACATTTTTTCGAAATTTTTAAGTATTTTTTTGAAATTTTAGAAAACCGTTAATCTAATTAATTCTGAACCGTTAAAAAACAGTAGTTTTTAAAAATCCGAAAAAAATACTTAAAATTTTCAAAAAAAATATAAAATTTGGTCTGCATGGAGATTTCAATAGAGAGATCAAATTGGACGGTTTGAATCGGTCATTTTGAATCAGATTTAAGAGTTTTGAGGCCGACTCACAGACCCTCTGGTGAGTCACGACTCACCATAGCAAAACTCTATGGGTGTGTTTGGATGCAACGGAATAAGCCGGAAATAGGGAATAAGAATAAGAAATATCGGTTTGCGTGCTTATCCTTATTCCTTATTCTTATACCATGGTTTTGTTAGTATAGGAATAAGGACCCTTATTCCTTATTCTCATGTTGTTTGGGTTGCACAAGAATAAGAATAAGCACGCAAATCGAAATTTCTTATTCCTATTCCTTATTCTCGCCCTATCCAAACACACCCATATATATATATATGGTGAGTTGCAACTCACCAAAGCGTCTGTGAGTCGCGCTTAAAATTTCAAAATTTGGTTCAAAATAACCGATCCAAACCGTCTAATACGATCTCCTTATTGAAATCTCCATGTAGACCAAATTTTATATTTTTTTAAAATTTTTAAGTATTTATTTCGGATTTTAAAAAATTGTTATTTTTGAACGGTTCATAACTAATTAGATTAATGATTTTCTACAATTTCAAAAAAATACTTAAAAATTACGAAAAAATATAAAATTTGGTCTGCGTGGAGATTTCAATAGGGAGATCATATTAGACGGTTTGGATCGGTCATTTTGAATTAAATTTTAAAATTTTGAGTATGACTCACGGACCCTTTGGTGAGTTGCAACTCACCATAGCAAAATTCTATATATACATATATAGATAGACTAAAGTGTGCTTTAGCATATAGAGGGTCTATATGCTAGAGTGTTTTGACCGTCGGATCTGAAATCTAACGATCTAGATTCAATCGCTCAGGTTGAGTACTAACTTCCGTTTTCTCTGCGTTTTCCGTCACTTTCTCCTCCGTTAGGCTATTACATAGGAAATAAAAAAAAGAAAAAACAAAGAGACTTTTCGTCTCTCTTTCTCTGACGCAGAGAGAAGAGAGACTAAGTTCTCTCCCCCTCTCTTCTCTAATCGCTCTCTCCTAAAGCTTTTCCGATCAAAATCGCCGAGTCCATCGCCCGACCACCTCCTCTATTCCGATCAAAAAACGAAGAGATCTCTTCGTCTCTCTCTCTCTTTCTCTCTCTCTAGTCCGTCGCTCGGCCGAGCTCGTCTCTCTCTCTCTCTCTCCGCTCCACCTGCATCAAAGAAGAAGAGATAGGTATATGATTTTGTAGTTAATTTTGATTTAATTTTCTCAATTTCATCGATGCACGAATCATCAGTTTATGATCGGTAGATGAAGAATAACCCTAGATTTTTTTTTAAAATTCATGGAATTTGTGAATTGAAATTCAAACAAAGGTGAAGAAGGTTGCATTGTGCTTCCAAGTTCTCTCCTCCTCCGTTTAGTAATATGTTTAGTAAATGTTGTTCCATATATATATGTTTTCCTCTTTATAATAGATGTTAGAGTCAAACGTGTTTTACACTTGAGACCGTCAAACACGATCAAATCTCAATTTTTTATATTATAACGGTAAATATGAAATACCCAAATTTTATATTTTTTTCAAATTTATTTTTTAATTTATTTTGAATTTTAAAAAAACTTCAATCTAATTAATTTTGGACCCTCCAATTTTAAAAAATCGGAAAAAAAATAGTTAGAAATTTTGAAAAAAAATTGTAAAATGTGTTCTTCAAGATAATTTCAATATAGAGATCATATTGAGCGATTTGAAAAAATCATATAAAATTTTAATAGTTGAAACTAGAATCGCGTTTGATGTCAAATGTATTTGACTATTGCATTCCTCCTTATAATTTGCGCAAACTCACCGAAGTCGTAGAAAAATATTAAAAATCATAACAATTTTCTATCGTTACAAAGGGAAAAAATATACAAAGTTATTTGTTAGTTGTATGAACAAAAAGCTTTTTGTATTTGACACGCCGGTTCAGGCCACCGACCGGTTGAACCATCTAACCAGTAGCTTCGCGGATTCACGTCCCTTGCAGCCAAGGCTTTTTTTTAATTTTAAAAGTCAAATGTTAAATATAAACCGTTGATTTTGTTCAATTTTACAGACGATGTATTTTCATATAAATTTATAAAATTTGGAGTTGATTTGATACTAGATCAAGTGATCAACTAATGAACGAATATGGTTAACTATCACTGATTAATTCTAATACGTTCATAGTTTGATCATTTAATCAAGTATCAAATCGACTCTAAATTTTATAAAACTTATATAAAAATATATCGTCCATAAAATTGAACAAGATTAACGGTATAGATTTAACATTTGAATTTTAAAATTTTTAAATATTAAAAAAAATTACCTTGGTTGGACGGTACAGCCGAGAGTCGTGGCTGCGGAGGATGTGAATCCATCCGTAGCTTCGCTGGGTCGATGTCCAGTTCGATTTTCAAAATATAGATCGAAGACGCTAGATATTTCAGTGTATTATGAACCAAAAAAGATGAAAGACATGAGTACCGGCTCACGTGAACATAATCCAAGCAGGAAAAATTATAAAATCTCTTGGAGAATGGATAAAGCACGATGTTCAAAAGAAAAGAAAGAATGTGGGAGTCTAGTACCGATGCTCAGTAATTCCGTCATTATTTTAAAGGTAATAGGTTTAATTTTCGTTGGACAAGGAAGAAAAATATAATCTATTTTTACAAAAAAAAAATAAACAGGAGCCTGTGCAGAAAAAACGCGAATTAAAATTCTCAAAATAGCACAGAACAGTTGTATAGTTAATAATTATGTTCACATTTTTATTTTAAAATAAATATTATAACAATTAAATTTAAAAAAATAATATTGTATCTTCCGAGGTTCAAGGGTTAAAAACTCTGAAGTGACCGGGTGACCCATTTCTGAGTTTGAAACTCTGAAGTCATGAGGTGGCAATTTTATTTCTTTTAATTTTTTAATATTTTTAATTTAATTTATTATTAGATAAATAGAAAATTTATGTCACAATCCAAAATTATATATTAGATAAATAAAAATCTTTTTAAAATTTTTAATATTTAAATTTAATTCGTTATTAGAGAAATAGAAAAAAATAGATAAACTATGACAATAAAAAATCCAGAATAATCCATAATAATATATTAAAATCTAAACACATATATTAAAATTTTATGTATTTTTTTGGGCATAAATTATCAATTTATTTATTTTATCTAATAAATAATTAAATTTAAATTATAAAAAAATTAGAAATTAAAAATATATTAAAAAATTAGTCTAAACATAATGGACATTTTTGGGATGCGTGACTCCACATTTGGATATTTGCATTGCTTTAATTGTTCCGTTGGTTTACCGACTTGAAACCTCCATCGGTGCATGGATATATAGCTATAAGGAAAACAGAAATTTCCTTTAAAAAATACACAAATAGGAGCAATTATAAATTTTTCTTTTTTTGCATTTTACAGAAAGTAAATAAATAATTGGAATTCATTCTATTATTCTGTACCAGAAATTAAAAAGAAACCAGTACAGTTACAAGCAATTGGCAGCAACCACAATCCTTTCCATTAATTCCGGACGCTTGCGGCCATGTAAGCCAATGTGCCCACCAATGGCGCATTGATATATGTGGCAGGTTCAGACTGTGCATAGTTTTTGTCACACCCCGCTGCCCCGGGCATGACAGATCCCGCCGCGACTACACGCGCCGCGTGCAGCCGCAAGGCTTACCATCCTAATTCCAGCACAATTTACCATGTATTTACTATACTTATGGCAGCAACACTGTCCCAGGACCAACAAACACTGCTTGCACATCATGTAAATGAAAATTTCAGCATGCCCTCTCTTGTATTTGTAAACATCCAGCCATAAAGGCACCCATTTCCCAACAGTTTATCAAGTCCTAACCCATGCACATAACAGATTAATCATGGCAAGCAGACAAGTCAAGCATTTACATAATATACAAGCACAACTACATGGCAAAACAATTATACAACAACGCTCAAAAGCATAGCAAAACATGGTCGTTACTTAGGCTTAATCCTTTCCTTGCGCTCCACCCGGCTTCAACCTGGAACCCATGAAAACATGGAAACGTGAGAAAGGGAACCATTTCTCAGTGCGGTATTTAGTTCCAGCCACTCATGAACCCAAAGCTTCATGTTGCGGAACTAAATACGCAACCGAAATACATAAGAAAATAGCTTTACATAATATAAGTTTCAGCCATAAAATCATTTGAAAACATCATGCAATGCATGGCCAGCCAAATAAGGTTAGGAAATCAAATAACATAAGAATACACGAAAGCCAGCCATAATTTGGTTCCTAACCATGCACTCTACAAGTCTGGTTCTATATCAATTCATCTTGCAAGTCATTCCAACACAATAGACCGCGATTTACCCACGCCGGGATTTGCCAACGGCCTTACCAATCGATCCATCAAACTTGTACTAATGCTGAGGACATTTACCCCCTCAATCATGAGTCCCGGAACATAAGCGCTTATCTCACGGCCCTTGGAACAACGGTTCATGACGCCGCTTTCCAAAGATGCAAATGCCATTCATCACACAATAGTACATCCTTACCATTTCCTTTCCATTCCAATTCAGCCATCCAATAAGAAAACCATCCAATATGCATGTCATTTACTTACCAATTCTTTTCCTGTCCATAGTCATGTAATATAGCAATTCATATATGCAAATTACATGCAAATCATGCACAAACAGTCGAACAACATGCATACATATATATACTTTTACTTCCAAAAACATGAGATTTCGGGCTCAGGTGGAATCCGCACCTTTACACCTATTTACCGACCCGCCGTCGCTTAGGTGTTGCCGTTGCCTCACCGCTCGGGTCCCCCGCTTCGTGTCCTGCGAAGTCTGGTTCACATACACAAAACCCGTGGGTTACAACCGTGCATAACCAACACCTAACTCATGTTGTTTCATGAGCAACTCACCAGACTTGACACCGCTACATGGCTGGTTTGCGGTGATTACACCGTTCCTAGCACTGCACGGTCTAACGTTGCTCACGCAACTACACCGTCACTTGGCCATGCTACTGTCCTACCATGCTAATGCTCTCTATACATGCATGTGGCCTGTTAAGACATGATGACAGGACACTAGTTGACACCGCAACATCGCTGGCCTACCATGCAACAACACCGCTAGGGACTGGTTCGGTATGGCAGCCATGAACTCAACTTGGCAGCAGCCCCTGCCACTTTCCTTAACCTGGTTTGAGTGGTTTACATGCTAAACCATGCACTGTACCTTGCTCTCGACTGCCCCAGCTATCCTGCTATAGTCCCGGCTAGTTGTTTCACCGTCAAACACACTCAAACAGCACTATAGATGGTCAGTTTTGGGGCTGGTAATGGCCTATACGAAATTTCCTAAGGTGAGGGGCTTATGGCTGGGGAGGGACAGCTTTTGGAGAGGGGAAATAGGTGTCAACATCCCATACTTTCTCCCTGGTGACTAAGCTACTAGGTGGCTCAATACTAGTGGCTGGTCAAAGACATGTTAGACCATCCCACTGAACATCTCCATTAATCCTATGCACTGGACACGTCCATTACATGCTGCCCAAAATGCTAAGTACACAATACACACTTGGGGAAGCGGCCTAAACACCGTTCTGGCTTACGGTTGCTAACCAGCAGCCAATGCAACACGCTTTGGTCTATCCCACAGCCATACTTTGGGTCCCTGTTACAAGTCATTTTCAATGCCAATTTGCCTATTTACATGATGCATGAGATGCTTTACAACACATGCAAGACTGTTTCGTGGCCAACCGTCAACACTGCGTGACAAGCGCCGCTACTGTCCACGCTTGACATGGCCAAAACACTGTCTGGTCATGGGCCAAAACTGCCGTATCTCACATTCCACCCCCCTTAAAAATTCGTTCAGTCCTCTGAACGAACCGCGTACCTGCACTTTCGTTTGACCCTGCGTACCACTCACGAGTCGTACTCGCAGGTTCAGCCACTTCTTCCTCCGATTCTACAACTTCTTGTTGCACACCCTTACTTTTTCCCCATCCAGTCTTCCTTTTTCCATGCCCTTCCATGCGCTCTGCCCGATCCATAAGGTCATGTACATCCATCTCACCTGCAGCATCCAACTGGATTGCCAAATTCGGGTCCAAACCATTCAAATACTGCCGCCTATACCGGTACTCATCAGCCACCACTTCAGGTGCATAACGGGCAAGTTCCATGAATTCATCATTATACTGACCCACCGTCTTTCCTTGCTGATTGAGTTGTAAAAACTGCAGCCTTAGTTTCTCTTTTTGGTTAGCACCCAAGTACCGTCTAGTGAACATCCTTTCAAACCAACTCCATGGTATCCTTGATTGATCACCGGTAAACCCGCGCTTAACACTTTTCCACCAAAACATCGCTGAATTCTCCAAGTATTGGGTTGCCAACTCAACTTGGTTTGCCTCAGGCACTCGGCACAAACTGAACTTGTGCTGCATATTTTCCAACCATTCCTCGGCTGCCTTGTAGCCTCCCGTTCCATCAAACCTTGGCGGCTTTTGCTGGCCAAAAACATTAAGCAATTCTCTAAATTGCTCAGCTTCACTCAACGGTGCAGCTGATCCTCGTTGCAATTGATGGGCCAAATACCGGCCTTGCTCATAAGCAGCAATGAGCCTAGCATCCATAGCCGCTTGCTGACTCATAACCGGCTCTTGCCGTTCAGTCTCCGCACCACGGGGTTGCTCATGCCCACGTACTCTTTCCCTTGGCTGCCCAGCTCCTTCCATTCTATCACCTTCCATTCTCAACCTGTCCACAGCTCAAGTCGTAAGCGTTAGCAAACACGCAAAAGAAAACAACCCAACCAACAACACCAACCCTTAGACATAGCCCCACTCACACAACCTATTGAGGTCTGGTTGGGGTCTTAACTTTGCTCTGATACCACTTTAGAACCTGTCACACCCCGCTGCCCCGGGCATGACAGATCCCGCCGCGACTACACGCGCCGCGTGCAGCCGCAAGGCTTACCATCCTAATTCCAGCACAATTTACCATGTATTTACTATACTTATGGCAGCAACACTGTCCCAGGACCAACAAACACTGCTTGCACATCATGTAAATGAAAATTTCAGCATGCCCTCTCTTGTATTTGTAAACATCCAGCCATAAAGGCACCCATTTCCCAACAGTTTATCAAGTCCTAACCCATGCACATAACAGATTAATCATGGCAAGCAGACAAGTCAAGCATTTACATAATATACAAGCACAACTACATGGCAAAACAATTATACAACAACGCTCAAAAGCATAGCAAAACATGGTCGTTACTTAGGCTTAATCCTTTCCTTGCGCTCCACCCGGCTTCAACCTGGAACCCATGAAAACATGGAAACGTGAGAAAGGGAACCATTTCTCAGTGCGGTATTTAGTTCCAGCCACTCATGAACCCAAAGCTTCATGTTGCGGAACTAAATACGCAACCGAAATACATAAGAAAATAGCTTTACATAATATAAGTTTCAGCCATAAAATCATTTGAAAACATCATGCAATGCATGGCCAGCCAAATAAGGTTAGGAAATCAAATAACATAAGAATACACGAAAGCCAGCCATAATTTGGTTCCTAACCATGCACTCTACAAGTCTGGTTCTATATCAATTCATCTTGCAAGTCATTCCAACACAATAGACCGCGATTTACCCACGCCGGGGTTTGCCAACGGCCTTACCAATCGATCCATCAAACTTGTACTAATGCTGAGGACATTTACCCCCTCAATCATGAGTCCCGGAACATAAGCGCTTATCTCACGGCCCTTGGAACAACGGTTCATGACGCCGCTTTCCAAAGATGCAAATGCCATTCATCACACAATAGTACATCCTTACCATTTCCTTTCCATTCCAATTCAGCCATCCAATAAGAAAACCATCCAATATGCATGTCATTTACTTACCAATTCTTTTCCTGTCCATAGTCATGTAATATAGCAATTCATATATGCAAATTACATGCAAATCATGCACAAACAGTCGAACAACATGCATACATATATATACTTTTACTTCCAAAAACATGAGATTTCGGGCTCAGGTGGAATCCGCACCTTTACACCTATTTACCGACCCGCCGTCGCTTAGGTGTTGCCGTTGCCTCACCGCTCGGGTCCCCCGCTTCGTGTCCTGCGAAGTCTGGTTCACATACACAAAACCCGTGGGTTACAACCGTGCATAACCAACACCTAACTCATGTTGTTTCATGAGCAACTCACCAGACTTGACACCGCTACATGGCTGGTTTGCGGTGATTACACCGTTCCTAGCACTGCACGGTCTAACGTTGCTCACGCAACTACACCGTCACTTGGCCATGCTACTGTCCTACCATGCTAATGCTCTCTATACATGCATGTGGCCTGTTAAGACATGATGACAGGACACTAGTTGACACCGCAACATCGCTGGCCTACCACGCAACAACACCGCTAGGGACTGGTTCGGTATGGCAGCCATGAACTCAACTTGGCAGCAGCCCCTGCCACTTTCCTTAACCTGGTTTGAGTGGTTTACATGCTAAACCATGCACTGTACCTTGCTCTCGACTGCCCCAGCTATCCTGCTATAGTCCCGGCTAGTTGTTTCACCGTCAAACACACTCAAACAGCACTATAGATGGTCAGTTTTGGGGCTGGTAATGGCCTATACGAAATTTCCTAAGGTGAGGGGCTTATGGCTGGGGAGGGACAGCTTTTGGAGAGGGGAAATAGGTGTCAACATCCCATACTTTCTCCCTGGTGACTAAGCTACTAGGTGGCTCAATACTAGTGGCTGGTCAAAGACATGTTAGACCATCCCACTGAACATCTCCATTAATCCTATGCACTGGACACGTCCATTACATGCTGCCCAAAATGCTAAGTACACAATACACACTTGGGGAAGCGGCCTAAACACCGTTCTGGCTTACGGTTGCTAACCAGCAGCCAATGCAACACGCTTTGGTCTATCCCACAGCCATACTTTGGGTCCCTGTTACAAGTCATTTTCAATGCCAATTTGCCTATTTACATGATGCATGAGATGCTTTACAACACATGCAAGACTGTTTCGTGGCCAACCGTCAACACTGCGTGACAAGCGCCGCTACTGTCCACGCTTGACATGGCCAAAACACTGTCTGGTCATGGGCCAAAACTGCCGTATCTCACAGTTTTCTCGGTCATCGGCAAAGTAATCGTTCTCGTCCGGACCACCTACAACTGCACCAGTTAGAACATTAGGGTTGGGCCCGCTTGAATGGAGATATTGGAAACCGGCGTCGCAGCTTACTGCTCCTGATAAAATGTTAGTGCATGGTATGGACGAGTCGCGATGATGAATCCTCCGCGGGAAGTTGCTGCTGTACCCCACCATATATGACATCCCCTTAGGATTCACTCCTAAGATGTAATCTACCTAAATGAGGAAAAGAAGAACACATTTCAATAAAATGCAGGCGCTAAGACCACTTGTTAGTGCCGTATACAATATCAAAAAAGTTAATTAACTAACTAATGAAACAGTATAACCATTAATTATATCCTTAATTGTATTTAAAAGCCAATTTCTGAGGAACTTAAGTGAGTAAAGACCAATATGTCATTGCACATACTTGCTTCTTGGCAACTTTTCTCAAGAGATGATGGTCAACACTCATGTCGCCACACTTGAAGCTTTGCTTCGAAACCAGGAGATATTTCGAGTACACTAACATTAAGAAACTTGATGTTGTCACATACTGCAAGTTGCTTCCGGTCATCTTGTAAAGAAGGCCACCCGGAGTGTACTTCATACTCATCGAGGGGGACCCCGGTAAGACACTGCACATAAATCTCTCGGCATGGTCACGAAATTCTGAAGCTCCTTGGTTCTTTTCCAAAAGATGCTCCTAAACATCAAATGACAAAAAAATAAATGCATCATCGGTTCTCTATCCATTTGATGTCCGGGTTATTAATTTGTATATTCATTTTTTAGATCCTTAATTTCAAAATTAAGAGCAAACACATTCATGGTCTGATTCATATTCTGAACTTCCAAATGAAAAAATAGACTACAAATTTGGGTTTCTACTCGTGTGATTCATAGGTGTTTTGTGCATGTCAAATATTGTGTACTCTAATTTTCTTATTATTATTTATTTTAGTGTGACATACTTTAGTTAGAAGTACTCGAGCACCAGGATACTTGTTGTCCCAGCTGAAGGAATCCGAGTCTGCATTGCATCCAAGTGATTTTGCGTAGTTTAGGTAAGAAGGGTTTTTTGTTGCCTTATGGAGCCATGCAGCTGCCCATAGCAGCTCATCCTTCAATTTTACAAAAAAATAGTATGTCAAGGGGATTTATATATTCCAAATTCAGGTGACCTAATGAGCTAGTATGCCACACCTCAATATACTCAATTATACATATTTATTTTTAGTTATATACTAAGATATGAATAGAAAAGAGTAAGGGGGGGAAATCAACAGAAAATTAGACGAGGGAATTTTTAACACTGTTAATGGTGTAGAGAGACAATCATTACTTGAAAACCAGAATAAGAGCAATAAAATGGGCAAACAGCAGATGAAAGTGATTCGCTGTAGTTCCCTCTATATTTGTCAGCAAATGTGAAGGCCTTCACAGCTGCATTCTCAAGTTTCTTCGAGTACTGAGCGTCGATGCCCCTAAACACAATTGAGGCTGCTGCCAGGGCAGCTGCAGTTTCGCCAGCCACTTCCGATCCAGGATTTGATGGGGTCACTTTGTATACTGGTGGCGGTGTCTTCACATCTTCTGCACGCATCCAGCATTTATGATCGTCGTTAGGGTTGCCAACCTGATATTTAATTTAAGTTCATATTTATTTTCTTCTCTTTGCAGAATAAATAAATATATATAAAAATCCACTTCATATGTTTGACCTTTGTCATACATTCTACAAATTAGTTCTCGAACTAATACTAAATTAGAAGCATCGGCAGGGCAATATATATGAACAGGAAGTTTTTAATAGTAACAAAGTAGTAAGCCTCAAATTGCAAGTCATTAATCTACCTTTAATTTAGTAAAAAGTTTCATGTGTAGCCAGTAAACTTGTCTTATTTAATTAATTCTTTTAAATTGATTAAGTGGTTTAAGTTGGGGTACTAAATCAAAATCAAAACAGTTTATGTTTTGAATTTAAGGAAATCAAAGGAACCTGGACATAGAGGGCATTAGGGAGGTGGCAGGAGGCCTTTAGGAGATAATCAGATCCCCACTTGACAGCATCCCTTGCATTATGAAGATCATGTCCCATTTTCTTCCCAAACTCAATCACACTCCATGCTAGCATCGTCGTTGTGAATGCCATTGGCAACCCAAACTTCACATTGTCTCCGGCATCATAATATCCACCAGTCAAATCCACCTTATATGAACATAAAAAGTAATTTGAAAAAAGAAATTAATGCATCGATGTCTAAAAAGGGGAACTATTTTGTCATGGTACAACTTCACTTATATATCACCCTGTGCAAATCTTTTTCGCAAGGAAACATTTCTGGCAGTACATACGGTAATGCAATCAATGAATGAATGTGAAGCACTCTTGAATATTACAATTAGGATTATTTCTGACTAATTATAAGTAATTATTTATATTTGATAAACGCATTTGACCCTTTTTTATGCATTATGTTTTCTGAGACATTACAAGATAACAGAATAAAACCAAAATTTCGACAAGTTCTCAAGTTTGAGATAACCTACATTTTCTTGTGAGCCATGATTGAGGCCTGAACTAGCTCGCCAACTCAAGTTCGATGTGTGAGGCAACTTGCCTGACCTCTGGGCCTCAAAAAACACTAGTGATTTTGACAAGGCATCTTCGTAATTGGGGGTCGTAGTAGCGGTCGTACTTCCCACGCCTATTGCTATCAGAATGAACAAACTAATGAACTTCTCCAACCTCAATTTTTTTTCTTTTTTTGAAATAGGAAATGGTTATTGAAATCTTCTTGATTTGCTTGAATGACTTATATTAGTGGAACATATAACAAACTAACAACCAATGTTTTGTGGGCTCTAGGTTTTAATTTACTAAAAATGGAAGAAAAAGAGTGTGATAATTGATGGTTTTAGAAGATTTGGTTCAGCACCAAACTAGAAGCCGCATTAGTTCACGTAGCACAATATTCGCTTTTGAGAACCTTAATTTAGGATTTGAATTACTAATTTTGTGTGCGTTTGCAGTTTTAGTCTTTTAGACGACTATGGTGTCTGCTATTTCCTGAAAAATTTGTGATACTACCGCTAGTAAAGTCAACTTTCATACCTGGAAAACATGCAATTATTTAATTTACGTCTTCATTAAATTAGTATGTGACACTAAAATTTACGCAATTATGTAGAACTATATACAGAATGGATTATTTAATGTAAACTATTATTATTTAACTAATTAAATAGCATCAATCTTTTTTTAAAAAAAAAATGCATAATTGAACTTTCAATAGTTCTACTTAGCATGTTAGAACTTTTTTTTTTATTATTGAAAGCATGTTAGAACTCAGTCTCAGAGGCATGACAGCATGGCTATTTGATGTGGTCCGGGACCAAGGTCTGCTTAAATGGCCCCGGATTGAACCCAGTCAGAGTAAAGGAAATAAATGAAACTAGTAAAGAAATGACGAAAAGAATATTAAGATAATTTTCCATGTTATATTTTGTCGTTTGTACTTTGTTTTGTTGCTTAATTGCATAGTCATCTTTATGTTGTTGCAAAAGTTTTCTGTTGATCTTCTGACTATAGCTTTCGTGCAACTTTTAAAAGACTAGGAGCTCAAAATCCAAATCCGTACCGTAATACAGAGCAATATGTGCCGCTCAAAAATTTAATTACTCTAGCGTAAATTGTTTCAGGATGTTTTACTAACCAGAAGTAAAGTGTTGCAAATTCCTCGGATTTTTTTTCCCCCACATGTTGATGAACTGATGTGGGAACGTCTATTTTGTTTGTTTATATGTTTCGGACAACTTCCACTTCGGTGTGCATCACCATGAAAATTTAAACCAGCGGTAACTAGGCCAAGTTTTAACCGAACCATAAGTTTAATGAATCAAATCCTTTCAAAATTTAATGACAAAATGACAATACCCAAAGTAAATTTGGTTCTATTTTTATTTCAAAAAATTGTCGGGTTTTCAACTTGAACTACTAAAAAAAACACACTAATGAGCATACAGCAAACAATAAGGTTAACAATCAAATAATCAAAAAAAGGCCAATGAGATTTTCCCATGAGAGAAATCAGTCTAATTTTCTTCATCAATGATAATTGTTGCCTCCGTGCCTAGTCCAAGCTCCATTAAAGTAGCCATGTCATCATCCAGTGGAAGTGGAAGAGGCGATCCCTGACATAGGATTTCAATGCAAATCAGGATACTGCTATGTGCTTAATCACACCAAAAGCAGCACATATAAATAGAGACCAATGATTTCTCTTACTGGTTCGTTAACGCAAAATACCCTAATAGGTCATGCAAGTAGGCCCATACTCTTACCCATTTTTCCCTTCTGTTATGACTACCATTTTCAATGAGAATGAAACAATTATACAGACTAAGACTTCCTATACCCTTACAATCTGCAAATATGCCTTAAAGAGTTATATGGAAATTCAAAGGTATGCGAATGATACTCTTACCCAATTGACCTCAAATTATGCATGTTATACATCAGAAAAACATATTGAAAGGTAATTTGAAAAGGTGATGGGTAAAATGCCAATCTGTACAATATCCTTGCTACGTGGCAAGGCGGTCATTAGGCCTTAGCAGTTAATATAAAATTTTTAAATACCTTTTCCTCGAGAAATAATCTCAATTTTATGTCCTTCAGCTTGAAGAAGCTCTCACAAAGTGCTTTCAACTTCGCAACCTGGATAAAATATTAACATTCTTTCTTGGTCAAAATGCAAGGAAAATGAATGAACCACATGAAATTCACTAAAAGACAAAAGTACATACTTTAATTGAATGTCTGAGAGTATTTCTGTTCAGGAAGGTTGCAAATTCTTCAAGGAAGCCCGAATTTGGGTTATTATGTATTCAAGCAGTATATACAAGCTACACAAATAACACTGATCCAACTCAATTTCAATTGTCCTTTTTAACCAAATTTTGGATTGTTTAACCCTCGTAGTGAGGCAATACTTCATCAAAGGCCCAATTTATGCTACTTTGGACGTTGACCTCAATAAAAACTGGTATTCTAGTATCGGATCAACACTTCACTACATGTTGCTGTCTACAAGCATAGAGCAACAAAATGTAGCACACCATCTTATATGTCACAATTACAAATGTGATCAATACTAATATAATTAACAGTCGCAATGACACCACAAAGTATACATCTCTAGAAAGCAAAAAGAAAAGAAAGAGGGAAAAAAGATGTGTACTGTGACAGAAGGCGGTAGTTTCTTTGTAAGAGATTGTTTCTCCCCCATCGAAGGACCAACACACTTCAAAGTTAGATCTGCAAAACAAGGGGCATAACAATAAGGAAATAGAGAAAACAGTAAATGGTAGCTCTGAAAACAAAATTTCAGCTTCCAGGCAAAAAAAAGTACCATAAAAAAAAAAAAAACAGAAGCTTACTAGAGGTAATAAAGAGTGTATTACAGCAAGTCAAAGAATAAAATAATAGAACACACAAATTGGTTGTGAAATCTCCATCGGTGTGGTTATTATAAACCCAAATGATGATGATGATGATGATGATCAATGATAACAATAACAATAATAACTAATATGACAATAGACCTAGAAAATACATAGCATACAACATATTCCTGAAAAAAGAAATCCATGAATGCCTGACTTACTGCCACGAACACAAGAAATATTTCTCATCTCAAAAGACAACCGATTTTACCACCCCTTAAGAGAGGCAGATTTATAACAATTAGTAACACAAGGATAATTTTTTGCGTTGTCTAGGGGTACAACTGAAAGGGTCCGAACAAAACTCATAAGCAAAAATGCAAAATAAAAGGAAGTAAAATGATTTAACTGATAAGAGTAGACGCCAGTGTCTGTGGGCCTGACCCACCCGCTTGCAATTTCTCATCTTCAATTCCATGCAAGGCCTTCAGCTCAACAAACCTAAAATTTTTTAAATATCGTTCTGATATGGTGCTGATGTATTGCAACTTTTGAAGAGAAACAGGGCAATATACCGTGAATGGAAGATAAATGATATGTTTTATTTATCATTATTATTGTCATTGTTATAGTAGCAAATGCAAGGTGTAAGGCCTTTATGTCATAGCAAGGTGTAATGTCATAGCAAGAGGTATCATAATGAACGTTAAGTCTTCTAAGAATGGAGTAAAGAAGGACCTGGGATGAGCCCTGTGTATTTCCTCCAAATTGTTCAGTTGCATCTTGGCCATTATGAGTCGGATATACCTACAACAAAGTTTGAGAGGGAAAACGTATTTTGAATAGGAAACACAATGCACAAGAAAATGAAATGAGAGCATATCAATGATCTTTAGGAATCCCAGTTGTAATAAGTATGCAATGATCAGTTAATTACTGAAACTAAAGGCTGACCTTTTTGGTGTACATCTCTTAATATAATTTGGGTAATTGCTAAACCACAAATGGGTCAATTTCCCAGTTAAGATATCCCTGATGAGTTAACTGGCTGGCTAGATCAGATTGTCCATTCGCAGGCCCCATTGTTTTTCATTTAAAAATTTTGATAAAAAAGGAACATGATCAAGCGCTTAACAAAGAAATACTATCTGCCTAAACAATAGTGTATCAAGATATAATATACCAACCAGTCAGTCAATCAGACCCCCTTTATTAAACTAGTGGCACCCTAATAAATCATTAAGAAACTACAAGAGATATGACTCACCGGATTTCTGATTCTCTCCTTTCACGAGGACTAATCTGCAAAGAAAAAAGAAGTAACTGAAATGCATTTTATGAAGATGTGAACTTAGGAAGACAATAGAAAACACAAAATTTAAATTTCTTAAAAACAACACCCATATTTTCCCATTGCAAACAAGAACCTTTCCACCCACGCCATGCCCATTGCACCCATAATTTTCTGGACATATTTTGAAACATCTCACTCTTTAGAAATTTCAACTCTAATCACCCGAAGTACATTGAGTGTCAATCAAAACTATTGTTGTGTATCCTGCAAAAACACCAATGAAAATAAACAATTTCAACTTTTCAACATAAAAAGAGGCCTACCTCACTTCCATTAAGAATCTTGACCTTAGAGAGACGTGCAATTAAAACAAACCTAGGAACACCTCCTTTAGCAGGATCTGCCACAGGATTCTCAGAAAGCCTTACGTCCTTCATATAAAAAAAAAAGAATAAATATGACAAAACTACAATAAAACAAACTCACATGATGTTGTTCCTCGTTATCTTTTTCCTCATAACAACAAGTTACAAGTCAACAGCATTGCTGCAAAATGCGAATTGAAAAACACTGCAATTCAAGTTTGAATTATTGCCTTATTAGTTCATTCATCAATTTGTTGTAGAACGGAAGGGAAACTGGAAAGAATGGCTGAAAAACTACACTCATTATTCTTCACTAATCAACTAGGGTGCTATCTTTTTTGCTTCAGTATATTACTTTACCTACTAAATTAACCAAAACACAACTTTTAAAGTTCCACCAAAGATAGGCACCAACAATGTCCTAGGTTACTAATCAAAATTCTCGGATCTACTTCAAAATGACTCATCCAAATCGTCCAATATGATCTCCCTATTGAGATCTCATTGCCGACCAAATTTTACATTTTTTTTTATTTTTAAGTATTTTTCGTATTCTTAAAAACTGTTTTTTTTAACGGTTCACAAGAAATTAGATTAATGATTTTCTAAAATTTTAAAAAAAAACCAGTAAAATAATTCCAAAAAATGTAAAATTTGCTCAGCCAGGAGATTATAATAGGAAGACCGTATTGGACGGTTTGGATCGGTCATTTTGAAGCAGATGCAAGAGTTTGAATTAGTATGCACCGGAGCTCTGGTACATTAGTATGCAACTATGCACCATAGATATTCTCTATAAAAATCAATGAATTATCATAAGATAGATCATTAACATCATTAGTATCTTTATAACTGATGCTTATAATAAAACACTATCAGAATATTATATAAATTTTTGGATGAAAATTTTACCCATTACTAACTTCAAAACCTTACCACCAAACTAGGGAAGGAATTCAGTGAATCAACAGATGCAACATCATTAATATCGTTCCGGCCTGAGAAACATATGATACTAGTAAGTCACGGATAATACTCAACCAGATCCCAGCACCAATGTCTATTGTTTGTATGTTGGTACCGGCGCACATTTTAACTATTTTGCCATATTTTATCTCACTACTTTTATAACCTACTTTGGTGGGGATGATGAAGGCCAGATCAAAAAATAAGGTCAACTTCAAGCTTCATTGCCAATAAAAGATCCCTGAAGAACATACCCCTACCAATACCAGTCTGACTATCCTATTTGTGGAGTTCTTTTTCTGCAGTTTCTGTGGTTTTCAATGGCAGAATGGAGGTTAACTGAGCTTTAGTTCCAATACCACGGGATAATGGACAAATTTCTACTAATTTTAACCCCAATCAAGGAATAAAAATGAAATTGGCGTTAATTAATCATTTGGCAGGAATACTGGCATATCAATCAGATCTGAAAACAGAATGACCAAAACAGTATATCAACCGACTGCAGCTGTGAATAGAATAAAAATGTAATGGGACCATAAATTATATTCACCTAGCAGAAGGCATTGTAGGTTCTCAAATGGTACGCAAGATGCATCGCTTGAAGGGTAATATATAGTCTTCAACTTGTTTTTGTTCAAATGTAGCTCTTCTAAACTACAAAACAAAAATTATTAAAAAATAAATAAATAAAAAATCAAAATTGCATGCTATTTTCAGATGGGTCCTTTGGTTGACTAACAAGGTCAAGCAATGATAATTTCTCAATTGAGATTTAAGTGGGAAACTCAGGTTATTCGACATTAATTTAATTGCTCTAAGCATGGGAAAATTAAGAACAAATTCCAGCTATTCAAGCATTCACCAAGCAATAACATCTCCTCCTTTTTGAGATTCTAACAGTCGATCCGAACCGTTTAATGTGTTCTCCATATTGAAATCTCATTGGAGACAAAATTTTACATTTTTCTTAATTTTTTTAGTATTTTTTTGGTATTTTACAAAATTCTCAATCTAAACAATTCTGGACCCTTCAATAACAATGATTTTTAAAAATCTCAAAAAAAAAAAGTAAAAAAATTCAGAAAAATGTAAAATTTTGTCTCCAATAAGATTTCAATATGGAGAACACATTGAACTGTTCGGATTAGCCATTGGAACATCAAAATCAAAAATTGAGATATAATCGCGGCAGACGGGTCCACCCGTCAGTCCTAGCTGATTTTAGTCTACCTCCAAATATACATTTACTCGAATTGAAATTTGAAATACAATATTTTATTGGCTTAAGTTCGAATAAATCCCCAGAAAAAAGACAACCAATTAGTCAAAATAACTGATTTCATCGACCTTATGAGGTGGTATTAGATGTCGAATATGTGAGATGCTTATTTCAGGTGAAGTTAACTGCTCTTTGTTAAGTGGAACAAGTATCAAGAGCAATTTAAGAAGATGCCACAAAAAAGAAGAATAGACCTATGACATACTGAAATCTATATACCTTCTCAAATGTGACAGCTTCAAAATTTCATCCCACGAGTCAATATTGTTAGCTTCTAAATTTAAAAGCCGCAAAGAATTAAATTCTTGAACAAAAGGTCCTGCTGTAGGCTATAGAAAACAATACAAGACTATCTATTGTGAATAATACGCCAGATAGATAAACATAGAAGGAGACATAAAATTATTAATAGTCATATAAATTCGACATTAATATGATAATAAAGAAACACTATCCAGTACAGATCAGTTGATACTTGCACTATCTTTATCAAGTCAATACCAAAATCTGAGACCATCCATCCTTAATTGCACTTAGATTCAAGAATTTTTTTTCTTGAATTGGCAAGTTTTTGTAAAGTTCAATTGGTACAAACTGCTAACCTCTATCATCTTCAGCTCATTTGCCATTAGATGCAGCTCTGCAACCAATGGAACTGAAACCTTAAGCTTCTCAACCTGTTCTCAGTATACAAATTAACTAAAAACATAAATACAATTAAAGAGATCCAAAAATTCAGGTCATTCAAATAAGAAAGCATGAATCCAATTGAAAGAACTCCAGACCAAACCCTAGCCAAGATATGGAAAATCAGATTACAAACGGATTGGTAAATACCAGGATCATTCAGGATTTCTAGTTGTCAAATGCAGACAATGGGCAGCAAAATTTTGCATCCAAATTGGGCTTTTACCTTTAATTTTAATATCTTAAGAGTCAAAAAATATTGGGCTAACCAGGAGGTTGGAATTTTATTTTATACAAATATCAAAATCAAAACAGTAAAACCTGTTAGGCACATAATCAACCCTCCAGGTTAAGTTCAACAATTTTACCCAAAGCTTAAATCACGTACCACATCCCAAGTGATCCCGCAATTGTTCAGAACCAATAGATGAATGTTCTTCAGTGAAGGATATTCTGTTACTTCATGTTCCATCAAATTGCTTGTCAAATCAAGCATTTGAAGGGACAGCAATGCTTCACAAAGGGAGGCAATATCCTACAAAGACAAAGAAGTACAAAATCATATGTTGGACTTGTTGCACAAGTACAACCCATCTTTCTTGTTTGCAGACAAACAACCCTTTTTTTTTTTGGACTGTTGATTTGTAAATGGTGAATCCCTTAGGATGCTGACAACTCAGTCATGCTGATAAACCTCTTCTTTTCCACACATTAAACTAACCTAATAAAGAAGCAACAGGACCTACCAGTTAGGGTTCAATGCATATGACTGATTACAATGCAGTTTGTTTGTTATGAAGCAGAAGTAATTTTATCAACTTGACTTGACTTTTAACTTCCCCAGTTGGTTATTGTTTGTGAAAGCCTGGTATCTAAACACAATGAGATAACATCTTTAACATTCTTTGCAATATTGTAAATTCTCGAGTGCAATTCGATAAAACAAGGCACAAAGACAACTAAATATTGGAACACAGGATAAGAGTACATGTTCAGTACAATCACAATTCACAAAGTACTGTATAAATGAAGTATCAAGCCTTCTCTTTTTTTATTAATTTGTTAATTATCAGAGTCTATTGAAGGTTTTAAATGTGATACACTAAGGGAACTGCTTTTAATAATGTTGTGGTCATTCCCAACACAATTCTTAGTTTCATAATAACTAAAAAAAGTCCATAATTTCACAACCCACTAAAAGTATATGCTTTGTTGGTTTGTAAAGTACTAAAGTATTTCCACCAAACATCGATAAGAAGTGTATAAAAATAAGCACAAGAGAACAGACAACATACTTGCCAATTTGAAAGCAAGTTTCCACTTAAATCAAGCTCCTTCAGTTCTGATGCAAAACAAAAGGATTCATCAATCTAATATATCTCATGTAACTACATTCCCAATGATTGAGACCATCCAAATACCAAAGCTTGAAATCTTTCTACACAGAAACATAAGGGAAATACAAACAAGCAAAAATAAAGGAGAGAAACCAAAGGGTATTTTGCAACACCAATCAATTTATCTCTTTTCAATAACTCTTTGGTAATTTACACTAGAAAGCTAGTAGGTTCTTTTTTACTTCATCCCAAATTGCACTAGATTTGAGCTACACAAATTAAAATGGGCCTCAAGTTTGTAAGGTAGAGACAAATTTAAGAGCAGCAGACTCATTTTTTAGTGAAATTATACACAGAGAGAGAGAGAGAGAGAGATTACTAGGAAGCAGAGTGCTGATCTGGCCTAAAGGCTCAACAGAGCTAACTCCCATGAAAGAAACAGATATACCCAAAAGCTCCTCAAATTTCTTAAGCTTCTCCTCAACTTTATTCTTCCCCACAAGTTCTACAGAAACTCGTCTCTGACTTGTAGAAAACACGTACATTTCATCTGTGTAGTTAATCCAGCACAAAACTTACAATGTGCAAATCAATAATGTCCTCAATTTAACTTGAGCAAACAAAAGACAAGTTGATCAACAACACGATCAGAGACATTCTGAAAGGTTCATTGATTGACACTCCGTACCTTCTTCTTCTTTGGTCGACTCCCCTCTGTACCTCCTATAGACCGCGTCTAGGAAAGAGATCCCAGCGGAGAGCGCCTTCGCGCGCACGAACGAGCCAGACGAACTGGTGCGCGCCGAGAAATACCTCGCACCATTGACCGTGCCGTCGTGCTTCCCGCCTGAGTCAGCGTCCCAGTCGACGCCGATCCACTCGCCATCGGGGCCCGAAATGGGACCGATGTACCGAATCGTACCAGTGCGGCGGGGATCTCCGGCGGCGTGAACTCTCTGTCCAATCCGAAATGCGGCGACGGTTTCGCCGGACTGATCGGCCATGAAAGAGCACAAAGGGGAATGGAATGGTAGAAGTGTAGAATAGAAGAAAGAGAACTGTTTAGTTCAGTTTAGTTGTAGTGTGATTGATTAGTCGGGCATAGTGTCGATGTCTCGGGAGTCGGGACAGGCTAATGTTTTTAGCTTTCAGGATTTATTTTTCGTTAAAAAAAGAATTTCGGGGGCATTTGGATAGCTTAGGAATTGGGGGAATTGGAAGAATTTGCTATTTCTATGCATAAATTTATTGAAAAGTATGTAACTTTGTGAAGAGTTTGAATTGTTTATATTAAAATTTATGCTGGGAATTGCTTATTCCCGAAATTTGGGACGCATCCAAACGACCCCTTCAGGATTTTCTTTCGGTGTATATTCCGTAATTTGTTTGTTGGAAAGATGAGGAAATCCGGACCGTCCAGTTTTAGATTATTTTGGATCTGATTTGGCGTTTAGATTGAATTTCGACGACATTTAATTGAATTTTGACAAATAATTTGGCGTTTAGATTCTAATAATATATATAAGGAAAATTCTCAAGTCAGATAAAATTAAGTTGTTGATATAAAATCAGCCTTTTTCGTCTCATTGGGAATGGCCTTAATGCAGGAGACATCAGGTTCAACTTTGTGAACTTTCACTTGCAACTGTTATTTACTTATTTTCAATTGAAATGTCTTACGCTCTTACGATATGTAAAATTTATATATAAAAATAATATTAGTATTAAATGTCTTACAATATTAGTATTAAAATCTACAATAGTTACATTTGTAATAAAACGGTGCAAATTACATTATTAAATAATTTTCCAATGAGGTGCCTAATTAGAGTCATGAAAAATGATATCGAGTATAAAGGACCATGCATTGAGCCACGTGTGCCATAAAGGTGTTTAAGCGGAATTGATAATTTGTGTTAGACAAATTAGTTTTGGCACCTTATGTGCACGATATAATTATATTATATCGGTTGTACAATTTTGGAGTCGGAAAAAGGAATTTTTTCGAGCAGATCGTTTATAAACGATTCGGGTTTCGTTTAAACTCAGTTAAGTCGGCAAATTTAATTAAGCAGATTGTTTAATTAATTTGGTAAGATGCATGAATCTATTTGCATCTTTTGGCCATGTTTGGGAGGAACTTAATTCATATAATAAGTTAAGAATTTGTAATTAGTTAAGTCACCTTACTCCATTAAAGTTAAGTTGTGTTTGGTAAAAAATTTAAAATTAGTAAAGCATAAGATAATTATTTTTTATTAGTATATAAAGTTGTCAATTGTGAAAAGACCAAAATATCCATTGAAATTCCATAATCAATAAGAGTATCGGACTAGGTATGAAGTATTTATCCAGGATCGTGAAATTAAAAATGGAACATATCATCCTCTTATAAAAATGAGATATTGATTGCAAAAATTACGAATTTATTAATTAATTAATTCAATCTCCTTTTGAGATCAAATCGTATATTAAAATGCATGGAAAGCAAATTGAAGTAATTGAAAAATACATAACAACCTTACCCAGCGAAGAGAGGAATATTTGCAAATTGCTTATGACAATATACAATATTAGGTGTTTAACTTCTTCGTATAATTAGGAGAGGCACAATGAACGGTTGCGTCTGATGGTGATGGATATATCGTATCATATACGGGGAAGAAGGGTAGCAACGTAAATTGGATAACAGAGTTCATGTTTCTTAATTTAAGACACCAATAGAGGAGTAGTAATTTAAGACGTCACATCAGTAACTTAAGATGCCACATCAACATTTGGTTTCTTAAATTTAAATCCTAGTCACCATTTAAGTAACTTTACTAATGTTATTTTAAGACGTGTTTGGTGACTTAACTGCTTCTTAACCTAGTTAAGAAGGAGTTAAGTTCCTGCCAAACAGGGCTATGATCTCAGCATTAATTATGGACCTTATATTAGCATCTATCAAGTTATTGAGACTTTTTTATATATCTTATCATTCTGATAGAGAATGATTGGAGTATCATTTCTCTTTATCTCATACTAAATACACAATTAAGAGGAACAAAGAGACAAAAAAAAAAAAGGGAGATGAGGTCAATACCGATATCCCGGAGTTCACCATCAAAGCAAGGGAAACAGTTTCGGTTCTGTAGTTCTCTTCTCGATGTTGTTCTCTATGAGAATTTTATTCTACCATTCACAAGTGAAAAGTATGGCTGGAGATGATCAATTGATCTTGGTTTATTCCGCATTCAAAATCGTTAAATTGCTAACAATATTTAGCATCAAATTTAACGGGCAGTAACACTTGTATTTATATGGTCAAATCCAGTGGCGAAGCTAGGATTTCGTGTTAGCAGGGTCCGTTATATGTACGATATAACGTCTAATATAGATATATTATAATAATAATTTTTAAATAAATAACTCTAAAACATAAACATAAAATTCATGAGAAAATCAAATATATATTATAATAACAATAAAAAATTCTAAAATAATATATTTAATATACAAAATAATAATTTAAAAATCAAGACAATAAAAAAGTACAATAATTTTCTCTGAATATTTATTTTTCTCATAATTTTGCATAATAGGTTAATTAGAAATCTCATTGAACACTTATTTTTTCTATATTATAAATATAAAAAAGATAGGAGGTATACGAAGAAGTTCAGCCACTGTTAAGACCACAATATTTCTGATCTTTTGTGGCGTTTGGCATTTTTTTACTGGAACAATATTTATAATTTTTAGTGGCAGATTTTATATAATATCCGAATTGTATTTTTTATCTTTTATGCTATATTTTGTTTATTATGTTATAAATTTCATAAAATATTATATAAGCGAATCATACAATGCGCGAGATCCACACTAGTATATAGATGCTGCAAATAATTATTCATTTAAATATTCCATTTTATTATAAGTTTTGTCTTAATAAGATTCATTGGAGAAAAAAAAAAGACAATTAGTCATAAACAAATACTATATGGGTCCTTATGTGATTTTTAGGCGTCGTTATGCAATTCAAATCAAACATGATATGCTTAGCTGGGTCCTTCAAATTTTTGAGATGGATCTCTAATCTCTTATGATTTTCTTTTAATTACAAACAAATAGAATATTAATTATTAAGTAATTTTTTTTTGAGGTGGCACGGGACCCACCAAACCATATACATGGCTTCGGCCCTGGTCAAAATCTATTGAAAAATGTTGTCAATTATTAATTCAATATGTTGTCAACATATCAATATCAATTCAATTCAATACATATATTAATCCTGAGTATAGGATCCGGATCCGAACACTCTAGCTAAGAACTGTTCACCAACAGTCTGGCTGACAGATGGGGCCACTGGCACTTATCGGATGCGGATCCACTGGCGACTGGCGTTCTCTTCCCTCAAATCGTGCAGCTACAGTCAGTAAATTGTTTAAATAATTTTTCTGTCAGACGTCAGACCGCGTGTCGAATGCTGAATTGTTGAGAAATAAATGGAAAGCAAAATCCCAGTGCACATGGGTTTAAGTGAGCAACATAGAAAGTGAATAGACTAAAAATTCATTAAATATGTACACCAATGATAGAATGATGAGAAGGGCAAGATATTGTAGCTCGCATTTAATATAATGACACGTGAGCACGTGTGACATTTTTTAGAGAATCTAGCCCCTACAAAGACTGCAGACAAAGCATGATGGATACAAAGGCCGATATCTCCATTCCTGACAATAGAGGGCTCCATTTTTTAATTTTAGAAAAAATATAATTCTGTTTCAAACCGACCAACCGATCCCAATGGAAATACCACCCGTACCCGTGGATTGGACCCTCTCCTCTTCCAACGCTTACCTCTTCAAAGACTCGGCCTCTTTCATGCATTTTTGCCAATACCGTGATGTCAATCGCGAGTGTTCCGAGTGCTTTTTCTTTGAGCACCCGTTTGGTGTCTACCATTTGAATCCAAGGGAATTGAATTGGATCAAAGAAAGGATTGAATATTGGAACATGGCGGGTCTTCTCGCGCATTCTCAACCGTACAACCCGTCATTAATCAAGCTCTTCTATGCAAATCTCACCATGACGTGGACCGATGGCCATCCAACCGCCAACTCTTATGTCCTCGGTCGCCACATCTCCATCACCGAGGAAAGCTTGGCCAATCTTCTCGGCCTCGACAATGATAATTTGGAGATATACATTCATGCCAATTGGCCCCGCGAATTACCTCCTTATGACGAATACCACCGCTTCTTCTATTGTTGGCGCAACTATAACGTTCGCCAATTCACCGCCACCGAGCTACCGGCCTTGCATCGCCTTCTTTTTCTCTTCATCAACAACATCATCACTCCCAAGGCCACCATCAAAACCAATGTGGAGCAATTCGCCGTGTTTCTCCTTCGCTCCCTCCTTGAGATGAATCAAAAGGTCAATCTCCCTTTCATCATGCTTGCTCATATGGCACGGGCCGATACCTCTCCTCGCTTCTCTTTTCCATATGCCCACATCATGCAATCCTTTCTCATTGAAGGCGGCATCCCTCATGACACACCTCTTTGGGGCGAACCCGTGCCCGAGAATGCCATTGCTCATCCCGAAAACCTTATGGCACATCTAAACGGTACCGGATGGACGGCCCAAGACGATGACTCCATTGTGCCCGGTGCATTCCACCGCAATAACTATATCTTCCGACCAAATGCCACCGTCAATCAATACGAGGAGATAGGAAATGAACCCTTGCATGTGCCCGGCGGACGGATGGAGGGTCAAGGCGCACCTCAAGACTTCCATGCCTACCTTGATGCCAAATTTGTCGCCTTGACAACTCACATTGATACGCGGTTCAACACAATTGAAGAGAATTTGACCGCTTACCAAGCCAAGACCGATGCCTCGATCACTCATCTCAAGGATGAGATGATCAACCTTTGGGGAAAGATGGAGCTCCATCTCAAGAGGGGATCCGGTAGCGGCGAGGGTGATGATGATGAGGAGTAATCATAGCCGAAATCGTCTCCAAGCCTTAGCCCTCTATTTTCTCTTTATTTTGATTTTCGTAGTTTCTTTGCCTTTCGTATCTCTTTTGTGTTTTTTCGTTGTTTTGAATGACTAAGTGGTGCTAAATGGCTTTGTTTTGTTATATGGATGTTGCATGAATTATGTTAAGTTTTAATGAATTATGGTTGTGCTAAATGGCTTCGTTTTTTTTTAATTAGCTCTTTTTCTTTTAATATGCATGCATGGTCTATAATTGTTAGTTTATGTCTTCGTTAAACCTTGTTAGATACCCCTAATCAAATGAACTTAGTGGCCAAATTCTTTTCGAAAGGGGGAGGATCTTTATGGTTTATAATCAAGGGCGTTTTGGGTATTCTTTTCCCTATTTGCAAAAAGGGGGAGAATTAGGTAATTTGTGGTATTCCGCCTTGTTGTATCAAGTCCCAAATTTACCTTAGGTGTTGTTTTGCAACTCGGCAAAAAGGGGGAGATTGTTGGTTAAACATTTTCTCTCGATTTGCCGATTTGCAAAACAACACCGAAACCCTTAAACTAACATCTCTTTTTAGTGCTTTATAGCTAGATTTATTGAAGAATGGATTAAAGCAAGTGTGGCGCTTAGTTTGGAGCTTCAAGAGATTGCTTTGGTCTAGTTAGAATCATTAGTTAAGGTTTAATTAAACTCTAAACTAATCTCAATCAATTTGCTGGTAAAATGCTCAGTTTTCTGTCCAGCGTCATACAATGCCAGTTGCCGTTACACAACGCAGAGTTAATTCGCTCTTAAATTGCAAAATCTCTGACAAGGTTGGAACAGCGTTACACAACGCTCCGTAGCGTTACACAACGCTCCGTAGCGTTGTGCAACGTTAGTTCATTTGCTTTTAAACCAGTTAAATCTATTATTTTCCCGTGTCAGAACGTTGTGCAACGCTAAGTAACGTTACACAACATTTCCGCTCCTATGTTGTGTAACGCTATTCAGCGTTGTACAACGTAGTCTGAAGCAGGCAACTCTGCATTGCTCAGACATCGATCAACATCGATGCTGCATGCGTGCTGCCATGTTCCATGCATCGTAGCGTTGTGTGAAGCTCTAAACTTCGCTCAGACATCGCTCAGTCGCTCTGTCCGCGTTGGCCAACGCTGAAAAGCGTTGTGCAACGGCGACGTTGTGTGACGCCAGTCAGCGTCGTATGACGTTCTGACAATATTGTTTGAGTTTGTCAGTTCTGCCTTGATTCTTTTCTTGACTTCGTTGTGCAACGCTACCAAGCGTTACACAACACTCTGACAAGTTCCAACAGAACTGTCGAGCTTCTGCTTTGGATTTTTGCTAAAGCGTTGTGCAACGCTATACAACGTTACACAACGCTCTGACAACTCACAACGTTATTGTCTGTGACCGTTTGATTTTTCAACGGCTATTTCGGCGTTGTACAACGGCATATAGCGTTGTATAACGGTAGAGTCTGTTTTGACTGGTTTTTGGAGCTGTTGGCGCCCTCTATATATATGGGGCCTCTTGGAACTGTTGAGACACTTTTGAAACCTTTGAAATTCCTCCCTTTTGAGCTCCAACCAGTTAGACATTACTCTCTCTTGTGTTTGAGCATTAACTTAGCAAAATCATTGAGATTAGAGTGTGCAAACCAATCCATTAGTGTTAATTGCTGTGACATACGACTGTTTTGGCCCATGACCAGACCATGTTTCGGTCATGTAGAGCGTGGGCAGCAGCGATGCTTGTCACGCAATGTTGTTGGTTGGCCACGAACCTGCCTTGCATGTGTTGTGCATCATCTAAGGCAGCATGAAAATATGTTAATTGTGGGTGAAAATGACTTGTAGGGGTGACCCAAAGCAGGGCTGTTGGATAGGCCAAAGTGTATTGTATTGGCTGCCGGTTGTAAACCGTAAGTCGGAACGGTGTTTATGCCGCTTCTCCAAGCGTGTGTTGGGTACTTAGCAACCTGGACAGCAAGTACTGGAGGTGTCCAGTGGTTAGCACCAATGGAGGTGACCAATTGAACAGACCAAATTGCTTTTGACCAGCCCCTAGAATAGGGACACCTAGCAGCTTAGTCATCAAGGAGAGAGAAGGGCTTGTTGACACATGTCCAGCACCTCTTAAGCATGGTTTCTCCCCAGCCCAAGCCCTCTAACTTGGGAAAATTCGTACTGCTATGTCCAGCCCCAAAAACAGACCCAAATAGCAAAGTTTGAGAGTCTCTAGTGCATGAAATAGCTAGCCTGGACCATAACGGTATAGCTGGGGCAGTCGGGAGCGATGTACGGTGCATGATTGACCATGTAAACCACTCAAACCAGGCCAAGGAAGTGGTAGGGGCTGCTGCCAAGTATGATTCATGGCTGCCACACCCAAACCAGACCCGCAGCGGTGTAAAGCGTGGGACTCGTGCGGTGAGACAGCGGCAATGACAGCGCCATAGTGATGGTCGGCTGGGTAAAGGTTAAGGTGCGGGTTTCCGTATGAACTTGTTAAGTTTCAGTTTATGATTTAACTGCATAATTGCATGTTGAACTTGACTTGGCATGGCATGGTAATTGTATGTGCTGAATTTATATGCATGGTAACTCTAATTTTTATAGTATGGTAGCTATGTAAATTGTTATGGAAATGCATGGCATGTGACTGTCATGTTGAATGGTTAATCTATTGGTAAGTGATGGAATGGCTTATGGTATGGATTGGAAGTACTAAATGTGCGATGAATGACATTTGCATCTTTGGTAGTCGGAGTCGCGACCGACTGTCCAAGGGCCGTGAGGTAAGCGCTTATGTTCCGGGACTCAATTATTGAGGGGGTAAATGTCCTCGGCATTTGTACTATTTGACTGGATCGTATTGGATTGGATCGTATTGGATTGGATTGGAAATGGAATCGCCCGGCGTGGGATTCCAATGGAATTGTTGGATTTGGATTGACGATAAACCAGCCTAGATTGTGCATGGTTAGGTGTCCAAAACATGGCTGTTTTTGTATGACTTATGTTATTTGATTGTCTAATCTCAATCGGCTGGCCTATGCATTGCATGATGTTTTAAATGATTTCATGACTGATGCTTATGTTTATTGAAAAGGTTATTTTCTAAAGTTGAACGTGTGTGTTTTTAGTTGCCGCAATGTGAAACTTAGGAGTTCATGTGGCTGGAACTAAAAACCGCACTGAGATAAATTATGTTTATCTCACCGCTCCACTGTTTTGTGGGTTCCAGGTACGGCAAGGATCGGAGTAAGGAATCGTGCGATGGGAAGTAAATCAGCGGCAGTGCTTGGGTTGGGAAATTTGTGTGTAATTGACCACTTGATTATATTGAATTGCAAATGTGATTCCTGGAATTTTTATGCACTGTTTGTATTATGCTATTGACCTGCATATCATGGTTGGGACTGCCTTGTGTACATGCGCGGCGCGTTGTGCACGGCAGGCTGTGGCACCGACATGGCTGCGGGGTGTCACAATTGCTAGATTTGTTGAGTGATTTGGTTAGAGCCTCAATCTCTTGAGTGTTTGAGCTTGTTTATTTGAGTTAGGCCAATCCACCTTGAGAGTGATTGTAACAAGGTGATTTGGTTCGAATTTGTAGTCCCGTTCGTTGTGGAATTGAACGGAGCGCGCCCATTTCAAGGTTGCGGAACTCCCAGAGACGTACGACTAAGGCTAGCACTTCCTAGCGGGTCGGAACTCCGTAATATATCGCGTGTCACTTCTTTTCTTCTCTCTTTACTTTCCTTGCATTGTGAATTGCTTGTGTGTTGATTGTTTTTGTTAGACCAAGTTTGAATTGAACCAAATATTGACCATACCGGTTTAGAACTTTGCTTTTGTGCCTATTCACCCCCCTCTAGGCCTTTAAATTAGGGACAACAAAATTGATTGTACAATTGCTTTCGCACTATTAATCTTATCATATCAAATATTTTTCTATATCCAATATTATTATTGTAAATATTTTCCAAACAAACAATCAATAAAAAAATATAGATCGCGCAACGCGCGAGATCCGCTAGTAAAAAATTTAAAGTATTTGGATTATGTCCATTGGCCGCTGCGCGCCAAGCTGTGCTTAGGGTTCATGTACCGGCACCCAGCACAACTGACGATCCGAACATGCCAAGGACGCAAGTTTATTAATACTTTCGACATTTTTTTTAAATCGTTAATATAAAATCTTATTATCTTATAAAAATGGGAGAAATAGCGAAAAATTCTGCGACGATAATCGCGGAGAAATAACATTTTACGATTTCTTTTGTACTTTTTAATATTTCCTTGTTTTATTATTAAAAATTTTGAAAAGGAAAGATCATATGGTAATTCTTGTTACATCTTATACACAACTTTTAGTGGGGAAATATTACGCAAATGACGTGTTGTGTTCACTCAAATTGATTTATACTTGTGCATAGTTGAATACTTGAATTTGTTTTTATCTTTACTTTTTTAAATGAATAATTTATTTGTAATAATATCAACTATAGTGTTGTCGAACGAACGATGTTTTAAACGTTATAGTTAGATATATATATATATATATATAATATCAATTTTAGATTCTTACCATGGACCTCATCTATTTGTTAATTATGGTTTTTTTTTCTCAATGAAAAGATTATATTTTATTTATTCGGTTATGTGTAGGGCTTTTCAGCATTTTCAAAGCTTTTAGGGCCGTTTGGATCGCTTAGGAATTTAGAGAATTTTCTATTTCTAGACATAAATTTATTGAGAAGTGTGTAACTTTGTGAAGAGTTTGAATTGTTTATAATAAATTTATGTCTAGAATATGAAATTCTCCAAATTCGGGTGGAATACAAACAGCCCCTTACTCTTTTCCAAATTTACTGTTTCCAGTGCATCTCCCGTTAGGGCCTGCTCCAGAAAGAGTAAACCTGGACTAAGGTAAGAAAGATTAAGTCCACTACCTTGCTTCCATTTTAATTTCTGGGTGAACCAAAGAACATAGAAGGAAATCAAATTTCCTTATAACCTTATTTAGGCTCCGCTCCAAAAGGAGAGACTCGGAGCGAAGGGAAGGGAGCTCGCTACTCTCCGATTTTGGGAGTAACCGATCTCTCCCTCTGTCTGTCTCTCCGCTCTCCTTAATTTCCGTCCATTCTCTCCCTCTGGAGCAGGGCTATCCGAACTCTCCTCCCTTCGCTTCTCTCCGATTCTCTCCTTCTGGAGCGGAGCCTTAAGGAAAAGGATGGTTACCCCAAAATCGAGGTGTAACCAAGAGAACCTACAATCAAATTTTTTCTATCGAAAATGTTCTTGTCTTTTAATTTACAAAATTCAATCTCAATTAAAACAGAAAGACAATATTATCCATCTCTAAATTAGATAGGAGATTACAACCATTAACCCTACACATGCATTTTGAAATCTATTTTCCTACGCTTACTTCATCTTCTTCTCCGTACTCTTACTTTTCTTAGCCCAAGTTTACTCCTGGAGCACGCCCTTAAACCCTGGCTAAATCTCTCTCTCTCTCTCTCTCTCCCTCCCTCCCCCCTTCGCTTCCCTTTTCCTCATCAATCCCTCGAAAATTTTCTTTTCTTTATTCTATCAAGACTCTCGCGTCGACTAAATTCAGTTATAGATCGCAACTTGGTACGAATTATTTTATTTTCTTTTCACATTGCCAGATGGTCCCAAATTGATTCAATGTTATGCTTGTCACACTTCAGTGTACGGTTTTGCACGCAATCTCGTCGAGCATTTATTGGTTATTACCTTTTAGTCCACATAATTGGCACTTGATCAAACTGCTAAGTGGTGAATGGTTGTACAGGTATTTAATACCAGTATACTTGTACTCGATATGTATTCAGCAAGTACCATAACATCTCTACGTCTACTTATTTCTTGGTTAAATAAAAAGAGAAACAAATTTCTTCCTTGGGCCTTTTTATTTTATATCAGTTGGACTGTTAAAATGGCTTTTTACATGAGAGTCTGAGACTATTACTTGTATATTAAGTTTGTAGTTTTAAGTGGAAAAAAAAAAGAATAGACAGTCGAGCAAAGTTCTTGTGCTGCTAACCTAGATAGCCACTACCTAGATTTTCTAAAAAAAAACAAAAAGAAGTTCCTGTTTTTATTTGATAAGAGCCATGGATAATAAGCTCATAAAAATTTGTGATGTTTATTTAGCTTACAAAATTACTTGATAGTAAGTTTATGAAAATTTTGAGAACCAAAATCAAAGTTGCATTTAGCTGGATTTTACCTTAATTTTAGCTTAATAGAAGAAAGAACCAATAGCATGTTAACAATAAGCAGATTTTATGTAAATTTAATGGAAAATATTTGTCATTTGTTTCTTACAAAAGTATACTGGTATGCATTTTTCAGGATGGTGACAGAGAAGGATCTAACTCTCTGCTGACTTCAGAAGAAGAAAGAAGCACTGATACTAACAAAAGGTTAGAATGAGGCTTGTAGATCCTAATATAAATCCAGAAGTGGTGGCTGTGTTTGCTGAAACAAGCCTAGGCACGCATTTTTCCGTTGCAATACACCCTGATGTCACCACTCCACAACTCATCTGTAAGCTAGCACTCATTTTTCCTTGGCATACCGACCTCTTCATTATGCAATAGTCAATGCTGATATTATGTCATCACTGTAATGTAGCTAAGCTCGAAATGGAGCACTACTCTTGCTTTTATAAGGTTGGTCAAATCAAAATCACAGCTTTGCAGGTATTTTCTTGTCCGAGCTTTGCAATACCTGGTAACTTATACTGGTATTGGTCTTGGTTAAGCTGAAATTTGGCTCATTCAGCCTTGAATTTAGTAATCATTGGAACATTTCTTGAATCACCCTTCAAGTCAACAGTTTTCTTTCAAGTGTGTTATTGTGTTTCAATTGTAATAGACTCTGCAATTCTAAGTCCAATTAAAATGTCATAGAAGTTAAATGTAAATTGAGAATCACTGTTGCATATTGCATGTACATTGAGATATCGATAACACTATGCTTTGCAAAAGACCCTTGTGTTCGTCTCTCATTACTAATTTTATTATTATGGGATTGCAATAAATTGGTTTGAATCAATAGAAACCTCAATCATACTGCGCCTTGAGGACAAATTGAATTGTAATGGCAAGTAAAGGCAACTTTGATCTTCTACTATTCCCTCTCTATTTAACAATTGTAGGTCAAAAGGGGTTGTCACTTGTACCACCTTTCACATTCCGTTCCTCTAAGGCTTTTATTCAAGAACTGCAACACATGGTCTCTTCATGTAGTTGCTTTCCAAATTTCTAAAGGAGAACCTCGCAACAAGCCAGAGACACCATGGCATAGCACCGCTAAAAAACAGGAGCAAGAGGAAACACCTCATTTTAAGTCTCATAAATGTGATATAGGAAATAGAGTAGTCAGAGCAGCAGAGAGTCTTCACCCAGTTTCTAAGAGGCTTAAACTGTCGAAATTACTACTAGCTTCTGACAGCAGGTACAGGACTGTCATGGCCAATGCCTTCTCATTTGAATGAGACAGAATCACAGAAAGTTTATTTTGTTTTCATATTCTATTTTTGTTTGCTTTTCTATTATGAGTTCTTTTTATCCTTATATGATCTAGGCAAGAGTTCATGTCTATTTCACAATTTTTGAGAATGCTTGATTCTGCGACATACATAGTGACTCTCAGAATGTAAGGTCATCAATATTAAAAAACTGAAATGATTTTGACGGACAATAAATCGATTGAATGATTGATTTGGAGTTGAAACATCACATTTACTTTTATTTTATACGGATGGCAGTCAGCAGATTGCAATTCTCAATGACTAATTGGTTGAAAGACTGATTAATTCGTCACGTTTCATTTAAATCCTTATAATCGTTAAAACTATATTTTGAATATGCCAAATCAATTACCGAGATGTATACATATTAATCGACTAAATGACCTGTATAATCACTAAATTTTTGGTTCAAATATGAAATAAACTATGCTATCAATGCATATCTTCTATGAATACTTTACATGCTTTAATAAGAACATTATATTGTTCACAAAAGTTAGATTAATCAATAGCATAGTCATTGATTGCTTTGCAGTATTATACCCATCTATTATGAAAAGTTTCCTTATTTACAACATTCTTTTTGACTAGTGGGCATTCAAAATCTAAATTTGACAAAAACCTTTTTGATCCGTTGTCACATCACAAAAATGCAGATACTTTTTACTTTCGGGGTAGCAAATAGCTACCAGCATACTTCAGCGTTTAAGAGCGCTGAATGATTAAGCACATCCTTTTCCCTTCGATTTATTATAGGTTTTAGGGTTCAATCCGCTTTATGATGTCCACCACCAACAAGGTCCGTTAAACAGCAAACTAATGAGCATGTGCCAACATGTGTAAGAGAATTTCCTCCTAACTTTGCTACGGTTTTCACTATTAGAACTCATTATTAAATCTAACTATAGCTATCAATTAACTACTAGTCACAGTACAGCTACTCATTTTTGCTCTTAGTCTGTAGGCAACAAGAACCCAGCCAGCTAAAGAAAAAAATATAATACATAATGATAACTAATACACTAAAATGACAACAAAGCTCCGCACTAACACTAACTATGCAACAAATCTGTTCTACAATTGTCAACTATTACCTTACAAAAACAAATAAATAGTACAAACTTGCCACAATCCCAACATCCATAGGTTCCGTCCAATATATTAAGCCAAAAACGGATCATATTCAGGTCAAGTGCCACAAAATTACCTTTGAAGAGGATTTTTTTTTTTTCACTACAGTACAGTACCTCCTTACTTACCTTCTTCTTTTATCTCTATCACGGTCCCTGTCCCTGCGGTCGTCTCTCTCTCTACTCCCACTCTTCTCACGTGACCTTCCCCTATCTCTGTCCCTTTCCCTGTCTCTGTGGTAGTCCCGGTCCCGACCTCTGTCTCTCTCTAAAGACCTGTGATGTGGGCTTCTACTCCTGCTGTGTGGCCTTTTTCTAGAAGATTCTTCAGCTTTCTCACCTGACCTTCTCTCTTTTGAATCTGTTCTCTCTACACACACAAAGATATTGAGTTTTGTATTCCTGAATGAAATGAAAATTCCCTTCCCTTCGCTAATATTGCACCATTTACATGGGTTTGCCAGTCCAGTCCTTGCCAAATGCTGATATAGCAGCATTGGCATGGTCATTGTTTTCAGTGGTCCATTCTCAAGGTTTTTTGACTCGTGCAGGACAAAAGAAATAGCCTTGTTTGTATTTATGCTACCAAAGATACCACTATTGACCTAGACTCAGGTCAACTCAAACCCAATATAGACCAATTCACCAGGTAAGCAGGGTAGGCACAGACAAGCAACATCTGGTCAAATCATACAAAATAGAGCCCGACCTTTTAGATTCAACGCTTACCTGACAAGCGGTCGTGTCTCTTTACATCATTTGATGGGAACAATCCAAATTCAGATTCAAGACGCTGACGGTGAGCTGCCACCTTCTTTTCAATGTCATCACTGTTTCTCATTCCTCTCTCTTCAAGAGATTCACGGTACTCCAACACAGCCACTTCAAGGCGCCTCAACTTTTGTCTGTCAATCAAAACAATGGTCAAAGTTAACTTATGTGCTAATTTATCCATAGAAGGGTGAAAATTAATGAATTGGAAAAAGAACACATACAAACTCTAGTAAACATAGAAGATTGAAATCTCATTTTTTGTTACTAAAAATAATCACAGACGGGTTTTCTTCTGCGTCAATGAATACCCACAAGGGCATACCAGCTGTGTCGTCGTTCCTCTACTTGTAATTTTCTCAGATTCCTACTTGTAGGCAACAACTAGGTCATGGTTGTGGGCTTACTTATGCTAAATCTATTACAATTTACATGTATGTCTTGAGCAGTTGAGCTTATTTATAGATCCATGTAATACAGTACTCTACGGTAACAAAACATTGACAAGAAAATAACCTCTGTTCCTCATTAATAGTACTCTCCTGTTGCATCTGAACCGAGCTCTCCTTGGCCACTTCCACCTCACCAATCTCCTTTCCACCTGCAACTTCACTTCCTGAAGAATATTCTAAAATACCCAAACTACCCTCCGCCTTTCTCTCCTCCCCCGCATCTACATACTCACCATCATCATTGTCGTCATCCCGAGCCCACTTTGACACAGTCAATACAGGTATGTCATCCACAATATCTCTCTTACCTGTTACCACCTCCTCAACCTCCTGGTCATATTCAGCCTCTGGAGTAACACCTTTCACAGTTTTACCGAATTCATACTTCATCTCAGCAGCATTGTTTTCTCTCTCAGCTTCCTCTAGGTTAAGGAGTCGAGCAACCATCATCTCTCTTCCGCCAGCCAAAGAGAGACCATTATGGCGACATCGCCTCTCCAGCTCGGCCAATGGAAGGTCAAGAAGTTCTCTCCGTGCTGCAGCCTGCCCCATGGCCAAGGCACCATCTTGGGAGAACTTAGAGTCATCAGATTGATCGTCAGGGCCAGCTTTCTTATCTATCTCTGGTGCATCTCCACATAAAGAGTGATACAGTGCGACGCCTGAGTTGCTTGACCTGAGGAATGTGGCCCGTAGCCCAGTTAGAAATGCATCAGAGAAGAGGAACCAGTCGCCCCATACTTGTAATACTTTTATCACTCTCTCCTGCAGTAGCAATTGAAATAAAAACAAGACATCAATATAATTATTTCATTCAGATATTTAAAGCTAGTTAGAATTTAATAAACTGTAGTACTAGTAAAATCCAATGAAAAACTTATGATTATAGTACTGCTAGGTTTGCTGCAGCAGAAGTTGAGTTTTAATTTATAAATATCACAAAAGTTTGTAGCTCTGTCAGCCGGGACATTTCTCATGAAATTAAGCAGGTTCAAATCCCAAAAGCTGTCATCATGCCTTAAGAGGCCGGAGGCAGAAATTGTCTCTGGGGCTCAATACTACAAGTCCTGTATTGCATGCTATAACCATCGTAATCACATCATTTAGACGACTATGGGATTCGATAGCAAACTCTTTTGGATATAGTTTTCAGGTCAACAATAGGAGCATCTACCAATTTTTCTACAAAAATATTATTAATTGAATGAATTGTATATTTTTCTTAAAAGGAATGGGCGTTCATTGACCCTCCCATTCCTTATACTTACCTCCGAATTTGTGCCACAGATATGATGGCCATCCATAGCCCATAAATAAAACTATTACTGGATTATGCACAAATATGACAACGAATCCAAATTCACAAAAAATAGACCACCTTGGTTTAAAACAACAGAGAGAGATATTACCTTGAGTGCTTCAGCAGTGATCCGGCCAGTGACACTACGGTAGAGATCGTTGAAACTCTCCATAATATCAGGGAGGGTTGCCTCAAATTTTGTTCGGAATGCAGAGGCATTCTTCACAGGAGCGCTGCTGTTGTGCAGAATATCTGATACCAGCATCAGTCTTGCCACCTTTGTTGGAATCGGGGTCTCCTTGAGTGTAAGTGATTCCGTCAAAACCTCCACTATCTGGCATTCATAGAAAAATTAAAATTAAAAGAAAGGCCATAATAGCTTTGTGGCAATCCCTCACTCTTTCATTTAGGTGAATTTGGTAAAATGATAAAGATAGCTCAGGTGGTAAGAGCACTGGGCTCTCTTCTAAGAGGTCCAGGGTACAAGCCCGCATGCTTGCGATAGGCTTGGCGAGCCAACGTAAAAACTCAGTCATATATACAAGAAATGACCAGGGTCGGGGTGTCATTTCTAGCCTACCCCAACTTGTTTGGGACAAAAGGCTCTGTCTGACTGACTGAATGACTGATAAAGATAGCTCAGATTACCATTTTTCCTAGTTTAGTCATTACTTTCAGAGTGCAACTTTTTAGCAGAACAGCCACCAGAAAAATTCACAAGATGCAGGGGTTTCTTCATGTAGGTGTAAGTTGTTCATTAACAGTACAGTTTTTTCATTTTCCAAATAGTACAGGAACTTTTTGTGATTATAAAAAAAAATTTAGGTAAATCCTTATATCATTACATATGACAAAAGGGCTCAATATTGTATTGAAGAACAAGTTTTCTGACTTTTTCTGAACCAAAGAAAACTGTACCTCTCCAGCTGCATCAGCATTGTCTAACGCAAAACCCATGGCTTCTTTTATTTGCCTCCTTTCGAGTGTCAATGAACGAAGCATGTCCTCAAATTCATCTCGCTGAGAATCTGTCAATGTACGCTCTAATTCAACACGCTAAACAGATAGACAAACAGTCAATTTTAAGATCAATTTCTTCCCATATTTAAATATCTTTTCAATACAAAAGATAGACAACTCCAACATCAGAAGGCCCAAAGTAAGAATCTTAATCATTAATTGTAGTTACAATCTTGCAAACTGACATGCCTAATTCATCAACATGGGTCATTCAGTCAATTTAGATTTATTTTTTGTTTACGAGATCAGATAAGCAATGGATTCTATTTCTACAAAAAGTTGCATCATAAATTCATAATCCAAAGTCAAAACAACTCCCCAATAAACAAATAAGAGGTAGATATTATCATAGTCTGGATGCTCACCCTGCTTCTACTGGCTGAAGTCGCCGTACTGATTTCTTTTGCATGCTCAGGGCTCTTAGTAGACGTAAGAGCTGGCGGGACCCACCTATTGATTAACGGACAACAGATTTTGCAATAGTCAATAAGTTATTTCATCCAACTAATTTGAGCTTAAACTTAATAGAATACATAAGATTGGGGTGCATGTAAAAGGCACCTTCCACTCCCAGTAATCATAATAAAAGGCTCCGTTCTCCACCTTTGCAGAGTATCACCCTACAGAGAGGCTGCCCAGGTTAACTAAAACGAAACTTGGAATTCAATATAAATTATATTTGAAAAGATTAAAAGTCTGTGTAGCATGAAGTAAAATCAAGTGCATGCTTATACTGCATATGCATACGACCACCATACTCTTGGTATGTTAAACCAGCACCTTAGGGTTGATCTAAGCAGTTCTCCACCAAATCTTACAAAAAACTTGGCTAAATACCAGCGACCAACAGATAATATTAACAAAAAGTCAAAAACAGATATTGCATGTGCCCTTAAGACAATCCTAAAGCACCAGCAATGAGAAAAGAATATTAACCTGTGCAAAAGAATATAACCGCCAGACATAGTAAGTGTGTTCTTTTGACTTGAGGTCGAACAGAAAGCTGAAGAGGGGGTTACCACGGCCTCTCTCCATCACAGCTTGCTCAAATGCACAACCACCATCAAGTACATATAAAGCCATCGTGTCAATGATGTGGCGAAGCCTGTCGTCTTCTGGTGGAGCCACCAATATGTCAGGAATGTTCGGCGTGAGCACCTACATTCAGATCAAAAAGAAGAAGAAGTTCCTAACTTGACATAAAAGCTCATTTGTTTCTTATTGCCTAAATTGCAGGCTTTACGGAGCCGCAGAATATATGCAACTCCAAATAAATCTCTCAAACAACAGTGATTTACAATATGAACTATTTGCTTAATAGGGCAATTTTGGAATGTATTGCACCATTCAGTCTTCCCAGAAGTAAAGACCATGTAAGTCAACAATAATCCGGATGAAAGAATAAATTATAAAGGCTGATCATCTCTATGTACGACCCTTAAGATATCAGCAAAAATGTTAAAGTAGAAGTAAATTTTTTTATCTAGTTGAGTTGACTATTAACATCAATTTATTTGTAGAAATATAAGTGAAGATCGTTACTCTAAAAAAAGAAATACTATTGTTTTACAGGTAAAATATCAAAATAATTTGAAACGGTTTCAAAATTGCTGTAAATAATGGTCTTAAAATCTTTTTTATGAAAGATTGTCAGCAGTATGCCATGGATGTACTAACAAATCCATTGCTTGATAAGACCAAATTTCACATCAAAGAACCGTGCAAGGCATCTAAGAACATGATAGCATTGTATTATTTCAGAGGGCCGCAACCCCCCCCCCCCCCAAACAGCTTTTATCCCTTTATTCTCATTTTCTACCTTTTTCTTCCCTCCTCCCCCCCCCCCAACCCTTTCTTCCGTCATGTGCTAATCGCTTCATCTCCCCACTCCCCCCAATTTTTAATATCATTCAAAATTATTTTGCTTTTCTTTTCAGACCAATAAACTCAATAATGTTAGAATTGCCCGGGCTTGAATATTAATAGGAAAGAAATCGTGTGGCTGGCCCTCTGAATGCCAGCTAGGGTTCTCATGGGTTCAACAGTTGTTTCTGTTCATAAAAACTCCATCAATGAAGGGTTTAGAAGGGAGTGAAACTCAAAAGGTTTGTGGCCCACTCACGTCTGGTGAATCATATGATGTGACAGGCGTCTATTCAGAAAGTGTAGAGAGGTATTTATATTTATCTTGTAGGAGCTTAGAACGATAGCTAAGAATCTTCAGCTTTAGCAGCAAGCATAGACAGTAGAGTTCTTCAAAAAGTGTCTATACAAATGAAAAAAGAAAAGTAAATATGTACTTACCAACTCTGAGTTTTGAGTTGCGACTGGTGCAATAACAATAGGTGGACCTCCAGAACCAGATAAAACCACAGTATTACCCTGCAATGAAATATTAAAACGGTTTAACTGATGCAATCAATAGTTATGAAGGATAATATGTTTGCAGTTGTTGTACCTCTTTGTTTCTAATCGCCATGTGTCCAGGCGGAGGTGCAGGGAGTGCTTGAGAGGGTAGAGCCACAGATTTTCCCCACCCAATTTTCAATTCATAATCATACACTATTACACCTGAGGGATTAAAAATAGTTGGATAATGAATTAACTGTACATTCAAGATATGAAAACAAGATCTCCAAAGATATTGTGGCCTGACAAAAATTAAAAATTTACCACAAAACCAACAATTAAATTGGCATTTGCTAATACCTTAGGTAAATCTTAATTTTGTATACGGGACGAGAAAAACAGACCTTGCATTTCATCTTTGGCAGCCTGGCCATCGGCTCTGTTCATAAAGGCAACGAAGCCACAGTTCCTCTGCCTTCTCCTTTCCTCTTCAGTGCGGGGCCACATGATCTTGACACTAGCTATAGGCCCAAACCGGCCAAACGTTCTTAACAGAAAATTCTCATCTACCTGAAAAATACAAACAAACAATTGAGTATGACATGGTACAAAAAATAATTGGAAATTAGTCTTATAGCTCCTTGCTTCTACCAAAGGCAAAATTTTCAGCAGTCATGAGAATTAATTGTTGTTATGATATATAGTACAATTAAGTAACAAGTGTGATTGAGAACTCTTATTCCAATATTAATCATTCCCTTCAAAAGATAATAAATTAGAGAGTATAAACTGCAATAATAGCAAAAAATTAAAGGATAATTGAAAACCTTTGGTGAAAGGTTCCCCACATATAAATTCGTAGTTTGAGGATCTCCGTCATCAAATGACCCATACTTCAGGTCAAAATAGTCTGGTGGCTCATCAAAATGACTAGATGGCTGCAAAAAAAAAAATTCCAAATTGAAGCTAGAGAAAAATTAAGCCAATTTCGTCATGTTTTTTCACAACTGATACTTCATTAATCATTCTCAACTGACATCGAAAATGATTATTAAAAGTAAACACCTTACCCATTATCAATATTCAATAGCACCAATAGATGGAAAATTTATTCTAATAAAAGCAAACTTAACCAAATCACACGAACTTGTTGCATGCCTCAGTTTGGACTTCCTTTTTGTTTGATTTAATGGTCTGCTTTACGACTACTCTGATTCATATATTTCTCTGCATGGATTATAAATGCTTCAAGAACCTTAAATCCTCTTCCTCCACCCAAAAAGGAAAAAAAACAAAAAGGGAAAAAGAGAACCCGTGAAGAACAAAGATCATTTTTTATGAAGTGAGCAAGAACTTACAGCAGAGGACATGGAGTTGCTGTTGCGAGCTTCTCGCTCCTGGTTGCGTTTTTCTCTCATCTCTTGCTCGTATTTGAGCTCCTCCAGAAACTTGTCTATGGCTCTCGTCTTTCCTTTTTCCTTCTCTTTAGGCTTCTCCTCATCCCTCTGCTATTATTAAAATCTTCCCATTACAATATGATGAGGAAGCAACCACAAATGCATACCATGCAGTTGTTCCGCTTGATTTTAATGATTTAATACTCTATTAATATGCAAGTTGCATTTACATGGAAAAGTAATTCTGTATGATCGTTCATTTAATAGACCTTATCAGCTAAGAACTTATGTTTAAAGCATATATATGCTGAGAGAAACTTTTACAATAACGAGGATACAATTATACTATACATTAGAGTCAAGGATGACAATTTCAGAATCCAAAACAAAGCATATAGGGTGAAGAGTCCGACCTGTATTGAATTTACATTGCTTTTTTTTTTTTTACAATTATGCTCAAGACCATATTTTTTGGAATGTGCTGAATTAACACTTTATCCTGCTACCAATTTAAAAAGAATTTTTCCAGAAAATTTTAACAAAAGACTTTGTATACAAATGGAACATGCAAAGGTATCTATGATGAATCAAGATTAAAATCCTTCATGAGTGTAATTGATAACTTGCGCTTACCTTTCTCTCTGGTTCTTTTGGTTGTGATGATGGCGGCAAGAAGGATGGAACATACCTGAATATCAGAAATATACACATGATAACACCAGATGCACATGGATCTTATTAGAAAAATTGATGTAAAATTCTGTTCAAAATAATGATGTAGAACCTTAACCAGAACTACAAAGCATACTACTCTATTAGTGAATAACTCTTAACTCTCTTAGTGCACATGAATGGTATACAAAACCTTGCATATATTATAAGTCAAGTGAAGGGAAAAACTTTCAACTGTTCTAAAAATAATCTTCTGAGACAAAAAGTTCAAAATAAATTATCTGCTCATTACCAGCATTTTGAAAACAATAACATAAAAAGCTATGAATGACACACTAATACTTACTTGCAATTTATATTTAGTACAAGGAAAAAAAGAAAGAAAGTTTTAATAGTTAAACAAGAAGATTTTATAAGAGAAAATCACAACTACATATCTGTAAACCAAAGTACCTCAGTACCACAACATATAACTTAATATCTAACAGTAGCATGAAGAGTGGTGCCATCTGTTTGCTACTAGTGATAAATTGTACAGGTTAAACCAAAACCACTACAGGCACGTTTATTTCAATTAAACTACATTTCCATTTACCTACTTCCCTTCTTTGAAAGAGACATCCCTTCTTTGGATTGTGAACCTGCCATTGGCCCATTCTTAATTTGAATTAATGTGCACAAAAGAAATCAAATAAACAGACAATGCATTGTATACGACATGAAACAGAAAGCATACAATAAATTTAAGGTTAAGTAGTAGCTGGATTATGGCACTTCAAAGTTCCAAAAGAGTTGCCATCTTGTAACCTCAATTTTTTTTAAAAAAAAAAAACAGTTTGAATATCTTTTTGGCGATGATGGTGCAAACACAAGTATAATTTTATGCAACTTGATGTCCTCAATTTTTTATAAAGGAATTTTTGAGCGGTCATTGGATAAAACCTATAAAAAAAGTCATACTTTTGATCTATTTAAATAGACATTGACAAATGACAAGTAACCAAATGACGAGCTCTAGATATTGAAGAAACCAAAATATAATTGTTTGAAATGTGAAAGATCATTTCTGCAATTCACTTAAAGAAACTAAGTCACTAAGTCCGAATTTAACCTTGTGAATCATTCTCATGCTTCTTATTCGGGTCGATAAAACCTCCTCTGACAAAGGCCTTTGATCCAGGTGTGCTCTCACTCTTGAACGACTCGACAAACTCAGCATAGACACGAGCAGCTTCATCCTCTTCCCTCTTTGCAAAAATTCAACAAATTTGCATCAGAAAAAAGCTTAAAATACAGGACCTTAGCACCATGTATCCCTATTATACAGAGTGGGTCAGGTTCTTTCTATAACAGAATGTACCAAATTGTACTCCGGCTTTGTTATTGGTGAGCCATTTTTTTTTATCAGATTAACTTTGTGAATGAATAGACCAGGACTCAAATTTGGAATCAACATTAGGGTCTAGCAAAAAAAAGTCAAGTATCGACATGCACAGTCAACATTTCAACCCTTACCAGGTGGGCAATAGTACCAAACATGCCCAACAGAAGTACTCAATTGACCCACTCACTTTTTCTTAAGTCAATTTTGTGGTGGGTTTTCTATTGAAGTCAATGTTTTCAAAACCGTACTGGATACCGGAAATTTCCGGTAATACCGGGAACCGGAATGGTGACCGAAACGGTGGTATCCGGTATTTTGAGAGGAAAAACCGGAAAATTTCGGAAAATATCAGGAAATACCGAATTTCCATCATCTGGCCGGTAAGGGTGCCGGTACGGTTTTGAAAACATTGATTGAAGTTTGTGCCTGTTCTTGTTTGAGCCTCCTTTTACAAATTTCAATGCTGGGATCATAGAAATGAAACCCAATAAGCATCTACCTACTTGTGCACAGCTGATATCTTCCTAGGACCACAGGAATTCTTACACAAAAAGGCACAACAACAAATAGAGAAAGGAAAGAGGAGAGATGGAGAGAGTTTGAGAGTTGATACCTTCTTTCTAGCCTCCTCGGCTTCCCTGTGTCTGAGAAAGGACTTTTTTGCACTCATCTCATCAGATATATCCAATAGACTTCTGAAGAAACAAAAATTATGGAAGAATCAACATTACAAATCAAAATAATGAGCGTTCATAACTTTTACATCCAGCTAACAAGTTAATTCTTTGAAGTTTTTATTTTACCAATATGTATGAACGCAGTGGTTCTAAAAAGCAATCTGAACAAATTCTCCTCGTTCACCTTCCCCTCTAGCCTTCTTTTGAATCAGAATTTCATTCCAATAGCGATTCAAGCGAGAGGGAGGGAGAGAGAGAGAGAGAGAGGGTGCGTGCTAGTTGTACACGAATTTAATCAGGGGAGAGGAAGAGAAGGTACCAGATCAGATTCGAAGAGGAGTAGAAGTGGTGACTAGGTGAGGCCTGAGGCGTCGGAGCTCTGAACTCGGAACTCGGAAGCGGAGGGAAAGAAAGCGTAGCCGCCGTAAGAGGAATCCGAATCCGAATCCTCTGCACCGCTTTATCTGGGTGCAGAGTGGACCGCTCTTAATTTTATGCGTCCGATCAAAATGGACGGTTTGATTCTTCGTTCGCTTGAGGAGAAAAAAAAACGGAAGGGAACAGGTCTCTAAAAGATCACAGAGGATTGTCGGAGGAAGATGAGTTTTTTTTTTTACAAAAACAAATGTTATTGCTAGTACCTTTAATTCGGATCCGGTGGAACGGAGGGAAATCAAACCCGATAAAGGCACGTGAGTGGGAGCGGAGAGGAAAGGATTTGAGGCCGTTGGATTTGACGAACGGTCCAGATCCTGTGCGTTGGACGATCCCGCGCGGCACAGATCTGGATTGCCGGACTCGTATCCTCAGGACGGTTGTATTAAACGAAATGAAATCCAATCCCGCGCGGGATCGTGCAGCGCAGAAATCAGAGCCGTCTGATTTAATTTCAATGGCAAAAGGAGCCCCGTGTATGTAACTAGATTGATAGGTCCGAACCGTCCAGATCAGATCGGACGGTTCGTAGGCTGCGCTGGACGGTTCCGCGCGGGAGCGGATAGGGATCCTAGTCGACGTTTTCTAATCCGAACTGTCTGATTTGATCTTAACGGTTATATTTTTTCGAGTCTATCAATCATGTTATCATGCACGGAGAATCCATATTTATTGAGATTAAATCGGACGGCTGAGATTGAAATCACAACTGGCTGGAATCTGGATGGATGCGGAGTCTTGGATCGCCTGGCTTGTTCTTCCGCTCGACGGTCAACTGAACAAGTAATCACTCGCCATTTTGAAAAAGAAAACGCAAAAGAAAAGAGTCGAAGAAGATGCTTTGTTCCCTCTCTATTTCATCACCAGGAACAGTTCTCCAGTTCCTTCCTTCCCTCTCTCGACCCTTTCCGATTCCAATTCCAACCGCACAGACTCTCCCATGTAGTCTCACTAATACAAGCACTTGTACTTCCCTTTCTCCCAGTTCACTCGTCACTGGAAGCTCCGTTAGAATTAAGGCGACTTCGTCGGAGTCGACAGCAGAAGCCGTTTCTGGTGCGGACCAACGGATTGCATCCTCATCGAATGTTGTCAGAGATTTTTACGAGGGGATTAATCGGAGAGACCTTGATTTTGTCGAGGGTCTGATTGCTGAGAACTGTGTTTATGAGGATCTTGTCTTTTCTAGTCCCTTTGTTGGTCGAAAAGTACTCTCTCTCACACACACACATAAAAGTTTGTAGCATTGACTGATGTAACTCTTGGTTTATATTCTTATGTCATCCTTTGTCAGTAATATTTCATTCTTGTTTCCTTACATTATAAAATTCTTCATCCATCATTACTTTTATATGTTTCTACCTGACTTGATGTAATTAAAATATTGAATTAATTTCTTTTTAGGCAATTATTGATTTTTTCAAGAAGTTTACGCAATCTATCAGCTCAGATCTTCAATTTGTTATAGATGACATATCTACTGAAGACACAGCTGCTATTGGTGTTACGTGGCACTTAGGTATGGTTCACCATATCTTGTTAATTTACTTTACTGTTGGAGTAATAAATCCAAGTTTTTATTTATTAGCACATCTTTCCTGTTTGGCTCTTACATAAAACTATTAAAATGGGAAAAAAATGTTATAGACCAGACATTATTTGGCGCATTCACTAAAGAGTAAGCTAGGGCTAAAATGGTACTTTGAAATTTGCAAAAGTTCTGGGTTGAATCTAAGTTTCTTCGTTGTTGCACAAATTGTGGATTACCTGAAGTTTTATTCAAATATGCTCATTTGATGTGCTAATTCGAACCCTGCCTAGAGAATTATTCCTGAACATTAATATTGCTATGCTGCCTAGCACCCAATCAGTATGACAGAAGCGTACAATGTGCATGCTGTATAATACCATGGTGTTTGCAAATTCTAGGTTTTGATAGGGGTACAATGAAGTTCAGATTAAAATTGTAATTTAGGTTATGTTTTAAATAACAATATACAGATTGGAAAGGGAAGCCTTTCCCATTTAGCAAAGGTTGCAGCTTCTACCGGTTGGAGGTGTTGGACGGCAAGAAACAAATAGTGTAAGTATAACTTTCAGCATAAATATTATATTAACATTTTTGTGTACATCCAAAATGTGAATCAAGGTAGGTTGTTTCTAGGATTTCTTTACTTTGTTTTTTCTTGGTGCTGATCTTTAGGGCAGTTTGATATTGTTGGTAAGTTTAGTTTGAGTTTTTTGTCTGTTCCAATAAAACAACAAAGTGTGGAGTTTGAACTAAAAGAAAAGATTTTACACTAGTGTTTCCAATAAGTACTGTACTGTACTGCTCTCGTCTATAAAGAAAAAACCAGGTTGTACTTCGTGCCTTTTGTTTTTATTTTAAGATAGATTAATATGTTGAACAAAATTTTGATCATGGTGAACAATTTGCATTGATTCTCTCAATTGTATTGCAGATATGGAAGAGATTGTGTAGAACCTGCTGCAAAACCAGGAGAGTTTGCCTTGGTATGTAGATATCTCCTCTATTGATAACAAAATCATCATTGAGACTCATGAATGTAATGTCAAAACAAATACTTTCATTAAGGAACATTGTTGATAGCCTTTAAAAAATTTGGTGTCCTCCCAAGTAACTGTTTAATATATGGGAAACTACCTACACCATTTCCTTTTTTTCTATGTTTTATTTAAATTGTGCTCTTACCGTAAGTGTTCTTTCGATCTTTACCCGTTGAGAACAAGTTAAAAAAGATGACAGCTTTGGCAATTTTGTTTAATTGAAGTTTAGAGCAGTTTGATGTATTATGCCATTTTAATAGGCGTATACGCGATCCTTTTCTTGTAGGGACATTTGGTTTATTTACACTTTCTGTTGGGTTATGCATGAAAAATACTACCTTTGTGCCAGAAAGAAAGGGTGTATAGTTAAATTTCAGAGGCAGTCGTACCAGCTTTGGGGGTACAGCATGCCTCTTTGGGAATCAGATGAAAGCCCAAGAAAAATGTTACCAGCATATAAAAAATCGAGTTAGAATTGAATGAGCAAAATTGAAGGTAGGAAACAAATATGTAATATAATTTTCATCAATGGATGATATGATCAGTTCTAGGGTTGGCTGTAGGGACAGTAATTGATGGGTACCTTAACAACTTAACCAATTGACATTTTTTTTTTGTTAGATGAGAAACTTTTGGTTCTTATATGTTTCCATATCTTCTGTACAGATCTATATTAATTTCAGATTAAATTGATGATAATATGCAGATTATTATTCGAGGTGTGACTTCCTTATTACAGCAATTCCCATGGCTTGCTGATCGGTTGTAAAGAAGTCCTAAATTTCTCAATTTATACACAGGTACATAAATTAGTTAGCCTGTATAAGCATTCTTATGTGCCATTCAATATGAAAAACTGAGGAAATGATGCTGCATGATGAGATATATATATATATCTATTGCATGTGTACAATTCTTGTCTATTTGAAGTAGTTTGTAGTAAACATTCTTCACTGATATTCAATACAATAGAAGGAAAGAAATAATTATACTGTATGATGCAAGAAGTGCGTGCGTGCAAATAACCTCTCTTTACCTTTGCCTTTTTTTTTAATTAACCACTCTTTGTCATTACCATGATAATGATGCTTTATTATGGGCTGACATCATTGTAGATATACCTTTTTGGCTACTTGTGTTAATGCTACGTAGATAAGGTCCTAGCTTGTTTTGGAGTTGTGTTTTTCTTTTTTCTATTTGACTTCAGTTTTTGCTCCAATATTTGAAACCAGAGTTTATTGTCGAATGAATTCTCACTCTTGAATATTGTTGTGTATCTGTTGAGGTTATTGATTCAACTATGGTATTAGTTCTCCAGAATTTCTCTTGGTTGAGTTAACCGAGAAAAAGTTAGTATGAGCTTTCAAGCTTACTGAAGTTTTGGACATGCGCCTAACTGTAAATTGATCCTTGCCGGCTTCATGAGACAAGGGTGTTAGCAACTTTGCATACAAGTTTTTCTTTTCATTGTATTTTGTATAAGATGAAAAACCTGTTGAGCTATAAATTTACCAAAATGCAATGTTTTGACTTTTAAAATCAATTAGATAAATAATTTGAATTCCTCATTTCATAGCTTATCTTACAATTTGTTATATCAAGCTCACAAACACTTTCAGTAATCAATCTCATTTAAATTTTCTCTTATTGCTGTTTTAGTCATAAAATATATTATAAAATATATTATTTTTGCTAGTTTTTCTTTGGTTTATATACCACTTGGTATAAAAAAAAAAACCCAAGGATTGGCTGGATTGCATAGTTATGGGTTTCAGCAAATTCAGGTCCGCAGGAATACCAACCTATGGACGAGTTTAGCATTGAATGCTTCTGAAACTATCAATGTTGAAGTGGTGACACACTGATGGAAAAGAAAATAGAAATAAATAAAAGGAAATATGCTTGAAAAATTGCACTGTTGTTGTTATTACTTATTATGCCCCTCCAAAATAGAAGTTGCCGACATTTCGTGCGGTCTATTAGACGAGGCATATTGTGCCATTTTTGTTATCATTCCAGTCCCCATTTTGAAAAAGAATAAATTATTTGGTTGGTATAGTGTTTCGTATTGGAGGTTTGGAACTAACTAGTTCTGTCATTGTCTACGAGTTGAAAAAAAATGTAGATTGCTGCCCCAAAAGAAAAAAAAAATGAAAAGGTTGATGCATATCCGGGCCACTTGCTAAAGAGTACTTGAGAGTTAAGATGATGTGGAACGATATAATCATAACTCCGAAGCTACTTTCATGCCAACTCTTTTCTTTTTTTTTTTTATTATTACAAATATTGTTTTCAGAAACTCTGTAACTTCTAGAAAGTTTCTGGTCGTAACATTTAGGTCTGAAATTGTAATATCTTAAAAAAAATTAGGGCTGAAATTGAGGGATGCATAAAGTATTAAAAACTATTTTTGTGTGATTGTAAAATAAGTACTAATTTTCTGTAAAATGCATTTTCATTATCCTCTCACCTGGTGGAAACTGGTGTGCTTCTTTTCTTTTTCATTTTTTCTTTTACATTTCGAATTAATATATAAAGGTACGATCGTTTAGTACAGAGTAAAATACAGAGGGCAATTATAATTTAAACACCGAGGACAAAATCAAAGACAGCGACTGATCTTTTGCAATCATTCATCTTGACTTGTACAGTTCTAAATTACACAGAATCAATTAGCAATACTAACTATCACCAAAAACGATTTCCCAACTGTACTAAAGTTAATACATAGTATCAAAGGGTGGCATACAAAACATTAGATTACGAGTAGAGGTATATTATATACTTATACTTGAGTTAATAAATAACTTATAAGACTGAAGAAACCAAATATCATACATGTATTAAAAATGAAATAATTCGAAGAAACCAAATGAACCGGAATTTTAGTGTCAGTAATTATTATGCAAGTACCGTAATATTAGATGCATTAATACATAGCTTATCAATTCAATATGACAATATATTTACTTGTGATTATAAATTAATATTTCATACTAGTTTTGTATAATCGAATTAACCAAATTATAATTCAATTTATTTGGTCTGGTTTGGGTTGTAACTTGGTCGGTTTTGTTTATTTCAGGTTAACAAACGACTGAATAAAAATTTTGCCGATGTCAATCCTAGATAAGTTTCGAGACAAGTGTACAAATCATGTGAACATACAGCGTTTATTTATTTAGGGGGGGGGGGGGGGGGGGGGGGGGATATGGTACAGTGTATATTGGCGTGAAAGAAATCATTCTGTACCAGTGGACCAACCATTGTATATTATTCTTCATTTTTTACAAATGATGTTCCTAGCGTGTGATCAAGAGAGATGAAAATTCTCATTCCATTATTATTCGGCTTCTGCATGCATGAAACGGGCTAATGATTCTGATTCGTACAACTGCGCGCTTGATGTGCGGTGAATTCTATACTTATTTAGTTATTTTAATGGACAGTAATTAATGCCATTTTGTTTCCAATTTTATTGTTTAAGGATTAATAGCCCAAATGTAAAGAGTATTGTTTAAAATGTTTCAAACGTCCCAAAATAATAGATAGTCAATAAAACATATACACTTAGACAAAATTAATGATTGTAAATAGGATGGAAAACGACCAAAATGGAGCCGATTACAAATGATAACTAGGCTATGCTCTCTACATATAACCTAAATAATATTATATTGGATTTAAAATACATATGAAAAACAAAAAAAATTCTTGTAGATTATATTAGATACGTTCTATCAAAATTAGTATAGTTTAAAAATTGAATGATCATCCATCAAACAAATTTCAAATTGCATCGAACGTAATATGCGACCTATCCGTGGTGTGGGAATAAAAAGAATAAGGAAAGAAGTGAGAAGAAGTATTGAGAAGTGTGTAATTTTGTAAAGAGTTTGGATTGTTTATAATAAATTTATTCTTTTATTTCCTTATTCCCACACCTCATCCAAACGGAGCCTTAACTACGGGGACATTTAGATATGCTCTTTTATTTTGATAATTATTTTGGCAGTTGCCGCAGCCATACTAGAAGTTGCTTAGTTATTTTGTTTAATATTTTTACAAAACCGTATAAACATAACAAAGTAAAAATTGAAAATCAAAATAAATTTTATTCACTTGTGGTCTATATAACATTTATTTGTAGTTTTGTACCGAAACACCGATATAAAGTTACGGCTTCGTTTTTATGACTACGTTTGGATGAGAGAAGAAGAAGGAGGAAGAAGGAAGAAGGGAAGAAAAAAATTATAAACAATCTAAACTCTTTACAAAGTTACACACTTCCCAATACTTCTTCCCACTTCTTCCCTTCTTCCCACACCTATCCAAACGGTGCCTATGGGAATCAAAACTAAGACAAAAACATATTTCACTATCTATATCAGTAGTCTTTTATTCAACAGAATAAAATTGATATATCAAAATAACATAAAATTAGATTTAATATCTTTTTTATGTTAGATTTTTTTTAGGTACTAATAAGAGAAAATCATGGCATGAGAACAAAAAACGGAGGCGTTTGGACCTTTTTTTTTTCTACGCCGGTTTTGGGAGCCCAAATATTCGCATATAAAAATCTGTTATCCATTTTTCGTACTTTCGGTATTCAGTCAAGGTATAGCCGATTTCCTCGAGACTGTCCTCTCGATTTCGGCAAACTGGAGGCTCCATTCTTCGAGGCGAAGGCAAATCCAGATTCCAGAGTCCAGACTTCCAGTGGCACGCTTACGTGGCGATGGTACTTGCCTGTGCTTTTCCAGACAAATGATAGATGTATTGTAGAGTAGTCCAAATCTGCTCAGTTATTTTTTGCATTTTATTTTTAATATGTTTCTAGAACTTTGAAAATTTTCTCTTTTCTAAATTGTTACTTCATAATAAGATAAAAATACATTTTGTATAACAAACCCTTAGATATACGTGCTTTTCTGTAACAAACTCCCATTCCTTTTCAATTTAAGTAATGGAAGAAAAAGATTGGACTATGTAAAGTTTCTTTTCTAAATTAAAACTAGTAAATTTAAATTGCTACTCCATAATAGGATTAATTAAAATACAGGTCGCATAACAAATTCTTAGATATACGAACATTTCTGTAACAAACTGCCATATACCAAATAAAATAATGGAAGCAAAATAATACATCTATTTCCAAACTCATTGGTAACAAACATGATACAGTAGGAATTTCACAATTCCAAATGAATGGATGGAGAGAGATGATGCATGCAAAATAGCAATCATAACTTTTAGACCCATGTCACCAGCTAAACTTTGACAATGGCCAGGATAGTATCATCTGGAAATGGACTTCTAATGGTGTCTACTCAGCATCATCAATTTATCACGCACTGATCATGGCTGGAAAACAGCTTTTTCCCCTAAATTTCATTTGGAAGTTAAAGGTGACACCTTCAATAAAGTGCTTTCTCATCTTACTGGCGCATGGTAGAGTGTTGACACAAGAGCAACTACAGAAGAGACATATTCCTTTCGATGAAGGGTGAGTACTGTGTCATCAAAATATCTTGGAAACTACAGCTCACCTTTTCTTTAATTGTCCAGTTACCACTGACCTTTGGACTGCCGTAACCAGAGCAACAGGTTTTCAGCTAGTTTACTGTGACAATAGTCCCTGCAAAGCAATGGAACAACTGTTCCACTTAACAAATCAAAATAGTTTTCTGAGAACAGTTTTTGCTGTCACCCTATGGGCAATATGGCTGGAATGTAATAACAGAACTTTTAGAAATGAACAGAGGAATGTTCATGCCATCCATGATTGGATTGTGAGTGAGGCAACACTTTTTTGGAAATTCTGCTGATAATTGGCAAAGGTTTTTCAGAGTAGAAGCCTCACAGGGATGCACTTCTGCTTTTTCGTTTTCATTCCTTTTTTCCTTTTTTTTCTTTTTTCTTTTTCCTTTTTTCTTGGGTTACTTTTTTCCTTTTCACTTGACAGCCTCTGTCTAGTTTATCCAAAAAAACTTTTAGACCCATGTACCATATGACAACACTTTTTTTTAACCTAATTATCTAACAGGATGATAACATGACAAACACCGACGAGCCATATATACATTTAGCTTAATCTTATAATTGGATGACTAAACATGTGTCTGAAAAATATGATAATTCTAATAGCATCAAAGTTGCTTACCATTATCAGGGGAAAAAAATATCAATTATAATAACCCTTCGTTGCTGCAAGATGTTTGGAACATTATTTTTTATTTATTGAAATGATACATTAAATATATGTTTGTTTGATTTGATATAAGTCGATAAATATTTGACAATTTAATTTTTATTTTTGATTTTTTTTATTTTGCTCATGGTAAGTTGCATAGTTTTCTTCAATGAGAAATTGACTTCATGCTTGCAATAAAACATTTATTCGATAAATAGAAGTAATAATATAAATCAAGATATGACTACATGATTGTGTGTATGCAAAAAATGCTCATGAGTTATGCAAAAGTGTCTTTCTTTGTTTTAATAATACGGAAAAACTATATATTCGAAGAAAAACATAAAATTAAGTATTGAGAAATAAAATCGTAAAAAATAGAAAAAATGAAAGTTGGACATAGAAAACAAAGCCCTTATGTTAAAAGTTCAGCATAATACTCGATTGAGAACTGGATAATATGCTTGACTTATTCCAATCTAAGTTTTTCATGTGGCACATGTATTTTGTGGTATGAAAAATAATACTTTATTTCCTCAAGTCACGTATTTGTCTAATTTTGTACATTAAAGTTGTGTTTGGTTGCACAAAAATAAGAAAGATGAGAGAAGAAAGAAGTAAGAAAAATGCTTATTGTTTATACCACCTATTTGTAGGAAGAAGGAAAAAGAAATAAATTGGCTTATTTCATGATTTATCTTTTTTTTTTATTGTGCACTCTTTCATTTTTCTCTTCTTTCTTATAATCTTATTCTTGGACAACTAAACACACCCTACATTTATAAAATCTACTTTTATTGACCGCATGAGTATGCATCAGGTGAGTGTTATTTTTTTTTTATTATTTCGTATGTAAACAAATCTAAAAAAATGTAAAGTTGTTATAATAACGTTTTTTTTCGTACTTACATAAAGTCGTACTTAACGTCATAATGCTCAACTCTAACTTTTTAGTCCTGTATTAAAAGTTTTAGTCCTTAATTTATTTATATCAAATCAGAGTTGCATATTTAAAATCTTTGCAGTCTCAATATCTTACAATTTACTTATAAAATGCCACTCTCCTAAAATTTTCCAACATATAATTTTTCTTACTATTGCCTTAAATGACTACACATTAGTGATATTGTAATGCATGCTTAAACTTAATAAAATTATTTATATTAAGTCTATATACTTACGAGATAATCATGCCATCGACAAAGTATCTTATTTTTGGCTCCGTTTGGATGGCTTCTTCCCGGAATAAGAAATAAGGAATAAGGAATAACCACTTTTTACTATTGCCTTAAATGACTACACATTAGTGATATTGTAATGCATGCTTAAACTTAATAAAATTATTTATATTAAGTCTATATACTTACGAGATAATCATGCCATCGACAAAGTATCTTATTTTACATACTTACATACATAATACGGCATACGCTCACCTTAGTTCCACCAATCCCCAAGCAACAAATCCCTGTATTTCAGACGAAGAATTCTAGAGAAGTTAATCCTGAAACCAGTTATAAAAGTGTGCTCGTAAGGGACGCGTCCATTCTCCGTTTGATCTGGAGACCACAAAACCCAGGGTTTTCTTTTCTTTTCTTTTCTTTGTCCAAAATTCAGCGCTGTATTATTTCTTCCTCACCTCTCTGCCTCTTCTCTCTCTCTTCGCTTCTAGGTTTTCTTCGCCATGTCTTCAGGTATCTAGTCAATCTCGCGCTTCTGTTTTTCTTCTCTCTCCGACCAATCCTAAGACGCGTTTCAATTCTATTCTATATCCTTATCCTTTCCTTTGCTTGCGTGTTAGATCTGGAAGTTGATTTAGGTTCAACTTTAGTTATTTCAATTTTTGCTTTGAATAAGCTAATTGGTATGTCCTTTTAGGATCGAATTGGGATTGTCAACTTTTCTATATTTTTGTTAGGTTTTAGTAGCCCGAATTGCTAAATCAGCGAAAGCGTTTAGTTAACATAGACTCTGGATGAATGTAAAAACATCAAATATGTTAGTTGTAATTCCTGTTCATAATCAATTTTGGCAGATATGAAAACATGTTGTTACCTTTAGGTGCAGATTCCAATTAATTTTTTGAGTAACATTTCTTTTTCCTTTTTTTTTTTTTGTCTTTTTAGAGGAGAACAAGAGCTCCAAATCCGAGGGATCTTCAGCAGGGCGTAGTGGTACGCCACCAATTGGAGGGATGCCGCAGATTCCTGGGAACCCTTTTGATTTTTCTGCCATGACTGATTTGCTTAATGTATTCTCTTCGAACATTTATTATATATATCTTCTTCTGTTCAACGTCCTGTTAGGCAGGGAAACTGGGTTCCATGTTTTGTTGACACATGTTGTTTTGACAGTGTTACAGATGAAAATTTTCCAACAATAAAGTGCACGTTGTCTGTTACCATTGGATAGTTATTCATTATAATTTTAATCCTAGCTTTTTTGTTTATCTTTTATTTATGTCCGTTACTGTTGTTTCGAGTTTTTGTTTTTTTGTATGCTCGCGTAACTAAACACTCTTTTTCGCGGTAGCTGTCCATTTATGATAATGACTAATGAGATGCTTCCATATTAACTGTAAGTGCTGCTTTTATTTGAATTTAAAGGACCCGTCAATAAAGGAGATGGCAGAACAGATAGCAAAGGACCCAGTGTTTAATCAGATGGCAGAGCAGCTAACAAAGAGTGTACAGGTTGCTGGAAACGAGGGGGCCCCAGAACTGGATCCTCAGAAGTACATCTCCACCATGCAACAGGTCATGCAAAACCCTAGTTTCATCACCATGGCTGAACGCCTTGGCAATGCACTCATGCAGGTAAAATATGTTTTTTAAATAAAAATGAGAAATAAAATGGCCAATTAGAGATTGTTGTAGTGATCTACTGATATGCCCTCCTCCCGTATCAATTAACTCTGTGTTTATATATTACTATCAGGATCCACAAATGTCAACAATGTTGGAGAGTCTGACAAATCCCAACCAGAAAGAACAAATAGAAGAACGCATGGCTCAGATTAAATCAGACCCTTCCCTAAAGCCCATCCTTGATGAGATTGAGAGTGGTGGTCCCCAAGCAATGATGAAGTATTTCTTCCCCTAATGCATTATCAATATGATTAGTATTTTTATAAGACGAGCGGTGATGATGAGAAGTGCTAAAAGGAAACACCTAAATACTGCCTGAAGTTTTGAAAATTTGAAAGCAACTATTTAAAATAGAATAAAATGCCCTTTTTGGTAATGACTATCCTTGTCAGGGAGTAATTGATAATTTATCAGAGTATTTGGAAATCAATGTACAGGTATTGGAATGATCCAGAGGCGCTACAGAAAATTGGACAGGCAATGGGGATAAGTGTGCCTGGGGAGGCTTCTACTGCCACGGCAGCTGCTGGGGCTTCGAGGGAGGTTGCAGCACCCGAAGAGGATGCCAATGATGATGAAGAAGAAGAATCACTTGTCCATCATGCCGCCAGTATTGGTGATGCTGAGGTAAAGTCGTCTGTTTTCCTTCACCCTACATTATGCTTCAGGGAATTCACAGCTAATTTTATCTGGACAGCATTGAGTATTTTCGACGCATCATTTAAATTACTCTCTTATTTTTTGAGGAGTTTTAGGTAGTGGTTGAAAGCAGGTGTTGATTTGTTTAAATGCCTATCGATCTGTTTACTATATAAATATGTGGTATATAAGACCTTACTTGAAAAATCTCAACCTTGATGTGTAATTTTGGTTTACGATATAAATGCCTGTGGATCTGTTTTATTTATTTTTGTTGTTTAGGCCGGTGATTCCCCAACTTGCTTGGGACAAAAGGCTTAGTGGTTGTTGTTAGGCGGGTGATTGAAACACTGTTTGGTCTTTAGAGATTGGGGCATGGGTAAATGACTTTTTTGGAATACCAAACTATAGTTATTGTGTTGCCTTCTTGCCACCATTCTGTCTTGGTGTTTTTTTATTCAGTGAAATTTCCCTGTCGACTGTTTTAGTGATGCCGTGTTAAATTCTCTAGTTAATCTTTCTGTCATTTCCCGTTCCTACATACAAGTGTAGTATTGCGTGTATTTTCTGTCCAATGTGGCGATGATTTCTTGTTTTAGAACTCTTATGTTAAGTAGAAAAACCAGAAATGAATTAAGATAAAGAGAAAATACCTTGTCTTCGAAAGTAGGTTATTCTGAGTTGGATTGGCCGAGTCTTGCTTGATCTTCCTGAGAGAAGGCGATATTGTTCTGGGTTTCTCAGACAAGTGGGTTTATGCACAAAAACTTGAATGCGGTTGCTGATTTGCCAAAAAAATAGTTGTCGAGACAGACAAAGCAGTTGAATTGTGTTAATTCTATTTTCATAAATGAAGAAGAGAAGTCTGGTCAAAGCTTTCTAACTCTAGAGATTGATACAATCGATGCATTTTGGGAGGTAGGGTTGAACAAATGAGCATCTGGGAGGCAGAAGAACAATTGGAATTGGCATTAGCTGGAAACTGTTTTTATTTTAGCTAGATTTGAACCCATGCCATTATGCTCAGAGTTAATTAGTAGCATTAACTCCTTATTTTGTTTGATTTCCTGACTGTTGCAACATGGATGGTTTTGATCAGGCCTTGAAAAAAGCACTGGAAGGAGGAGCAGACAAGGATGAAGAAGATGCTGAGGGTCGCCGTGCTTTGCATTTTGCATGTGGCTATGGCGAGGTAAAATTTTCAATTCTTTTTTGTTATGTTTGTGCTTTTTATTTACCCTGAGCCTGAGAAGTATTTACTCTGCAAAATGTAATTTAAATGTGGTTCAGAAATATTACATTTCTACCCCCACTACCCTTTGATTGCTGGTGCATCATATATAATGATTCTATAAATTAATGTTACTTTTTCTGCTTTTATTAGAGTGTAACCTTGAACTGTGATAACTTCATCACCTTACAGATGCAGGAAGATTTCAAACTAACTGGAAGTGTGTTTGTACTGTAGGTGAAGTGCGTGCAGATACTACTGGAGGCTGGTGCAGCTGTGGATGCACTGGACAGGAACAAGAACACCCCCTTGCACTATGCTGCTGGCTATGGTCGCAAGGAATGTGTTGCTCTTCTTTTGGAAAATGGTGCTGCTGTGTATGTTTTTTTTCCCCTCTTGCTTCCTATCAGATTCTACATTTAACTATCCCTGAAGATATAATGGATTAGACCCATTGTATTTTCAACTCTTCAACAGAAGATGGATAAAAAGTTTCTTCTAGAAAAAAAGGGTAAATATTAGACTGGAGCGCACTGGATATAAAAGTATCTCTGGGCATGCCAAAAGAAGGTTCTCTTTTGTAACTGTGTTTGTTTTTCCATGTAGTACACTGACAAATATGGATGGAAAGACGCCACTTGATGTGGCCAAGCTGAACAGCCAAGAAGAAGTGCTCAAGCTGCTTGAGAAGGATGCCTTCTTGTAAACCCAACACCATAATTTGAAGGGGTTGTTTTCGTCATCCTGTCACTTCTATGTATTTTTGGAGTTTTTGGTTTTAGGTGTCGGATGACATATGTATGGCATGTGATGTGCCTGTCTGTATAAACCTTTTTATGTTTGATGGTTACTTGCATTTTATCTGGTATTTTTAATTTATTTTGGGGGTCTATGTACCGTAGATTTTGTTTGGAAAAGAAGCAAATAATTTGTTTTAGTCTTATCATGGCATGCTTTATGTCAGTCAGTCTATAATTAATTTATATTTTGTTTCCTGTTTTCCCTGTTGAGCTGTCTCACTCATATAGTTGGCATCACTAGCAGCTGTCAACTGAAATGTATGTATACCTATATTCCTCATGCTTATCCCTTTCTCAGCGCCAGGCTAAATAATCTTTTGATTCTTTTCCCTTTTAAATACATCAAGGCTTCTCGTCAGACTGATTCGATCATATAAGCCTGTTTTCTTTACCAGCAGTTCCGTTTTTCAATTTTTTTTATCCAGCAGAAACAGTCACGACCATAGATTAATTCCCGATTTTTAAGCAAAAATGCAAAATACTACTAAATAATATTGAATGGTCAATGCTCGAAGGTTTCAAAGAAAAATAAAATTTATTAGCTCACGACCATAGATGACAAATTCTGTTGATAAAAACATACAATCTCAGTTCACTAGATAGTCGCTATCTAATTTATCCAAAAAAAACATACAATCTCAGTCGCTTGCATTATCAGCTCTGCTCTCTTAACACTTTATATCAAAAAATTGATTATGATTTTTTTTTTATATGGAAACATTTTTTATAGAGTAAATAAATATTTTTTACCAATTTAAATGCCAGTACGCAATTTCGAAAGAGGTCTCTCATACAGGCTTTGCGTTTAATAAATGTTAAGTCAACAAATTAAGATGCCCCACGTCAAGAAAGTCTCTCTCAAATTACATTATTTTACAACACATCACCCCACAAGCATCTCCCCAAAATTCTAATACCTCCACATAAATGCATCCACAAAGGCGATAAGAAACGAACATAGAGCAGTTGCAAAATTGGCCAATCATGGCACCTTAATCGAGATATTAAAAAACACTTAAAAAAACAAAACACAATTGATCATGGGTCAAAAATCAATACATTAAATCCTCTGCGAAAAAAAATTGCAAGCCTAAAATCTAAACACTAAACTACTAGAATAATGATGAGAATTTAAAGACGTGCATAATGATGAGACTTAAGTACAAGAATATTCATTTGTCAAGAGTATGGCACGGCTTCCATCAAGTGGACACGTCTAGACTCCATGAATCTCTCGCGAAACAATTCAAACTTTTCTTGCTTCAGTGCTCGTCTTATCGACCGAAAGAAACCCAAATAGTGATGCGTGTTATGTCTGCAATTAAAAAGGTTATAAACTTCTACATCAGTAAAAATCAATAAAGTACATTTAACCAGCCCTCTAGTATCCAATTCCAGAGCATTTGGATCTTCATTGCTCAATCAAGGGCATAGGTCTTGTGGTTTAATGGAATTGTAATTACACAACAATGAATAATTAATAGATTAATTTAGCTCACCAAATTAATAACACAACACAATTTAGCTTCACACTATGTTGTTTGGACCAGGTATGCACTGAAATTCTCCTTGCTCTAATTATAAATACCAGATGCAACAGATCATAAAAGTGAAATGGGAATTTACATTTCCAATAAGATTTGAGCCAGCATTTCATGGACGTTAAGAAGGTGATTGAGGTATGCACGGGTGTGATTCTGACAGGTGTAGCAACTGCACTTGTCCACTATTGGGGACGTGTCCTTCCTAAAATAATAATCGTTAAAAAGAAATTGTCATCAGTGCTCCAATATCTGATCATTTATAAGGGGGAAAAAAGCCCTGCATGTATAATCATCAGTGTTCCAATATCTGTTCACTTACAAGAGTCAGCATTTTGCAACTAATGTCAACACGATGAAGCAGCTTTTCATTTGAAACTTCCTCACCAAAAGGTAAGAAAGAAACAGAATTAAAATTGGAATGAACTAAGCAAGCAATCTGCTAATATGCTAGTGCAGCTCGAAACACCTTTATTACCCTGGAACTAAGCTAATAAGAAAATGTTGGATTGATACTCACCTATAAATAGTTGCATGCAAGTTAATCTTTGTGTAATCATTACTGCTGTTCCTTAACAGTGCTTCTGGGGCTTCTCCTAGAATGTCAAGAGGGAACACGAGTGCAAATCCTCCGAGGGTAAGATGATAGATATAACTGCGGTTGATTAATTATGAGGAACATAGTTATATCAGACAATATATTAGAAAAAGCAGTTAGAAGCACAATTTGGGCAAAACAAGGATTATCCTTCCTTCAACACAATCAAGGAATAAATGAGCCACTCATTTGGATGTGCCTTACCAGAAGGAAAATCAGTCCCCTAAATGCAATTACTACCTAATGCACAAAAACTATACTAGGATATTTAAAGATGAACAGCAATAGGGCTAAGACAGATGTAAAAATCACAACTAAATACTTTAAAGAAAACACAAGAAAGAAAAAGCTAAAAATAAATAAATAAATACAGGGTTATAAGATTTATTATACGTGGAGTCAAAAAGGTCGATGCCAGCAGCTACTCCTTGCAAGACTTCCTCTGCATGAGAGCAACACTCCATTTTATGCATTTCAGAATTTCAATAATACTAAAAATAACAACACCTTATTTCTACTTTTATTTAAAACTTGCCCTAATAGTTAATCAGTCTAAGTAACACCCATACAAATATAAAAAAAAATCTCTAAAAGCTATTGTATCACTATTTGTCCTCTATATATCCTTCTTTTTATTCAGTATGGAACAAACTTATTCCAATTTCTATAAGGAATATGCACAATAAGAACTTTATTTTGCCCATAATTCCAAATGAGATTGCAAAAACATAGGATAAATAATGTACCTGGCAGACCAAGTCTAGACACGAAGCGGATCTTCTCCTCTGGTAATATATTCTAAAACAACAGATGAACATAACATAAACCAAGGGCTCAAGTAGAGCATTTTTTTATAAGTACTTACAAAGAATTAAAACTGAGTATCAAGTTTAGGCTATATTTGGATCAACAGAGCAGCAAAGGGAACTAGTACTGGAACTTTACACAAGGTCCATAACTGTCAGAAATGGTGCCGGTATGTAAACTGAAAATTTTACAAAGAACTAATTGAAAAGGGAAGTGATTCTCACAGTGACAGCATTAAGCAAAGCTGACCTTTCTTCAATGCTTTCGCCAAGGCCAAAACCTCCTAAATAAAATCCTGCAACAACAACAACAACAAAAACTAAGCCTTTTGTCCCAAGAAGTAAAATCCTGCACAATGCATTTATAATTTATATAGATTAAGAAGGTGGTGAACATATCCTTATGTTCAATATGTTGGTTTTAAATATAAGAAAGAACAGTATGTTAAGGGGGAAGTAGCTGAGAACTCATATCAATTATTTCAGATGCATGTTCAAGTTTAAGACCCGGTATTTTACAATAATGATATTTTTCTTAATTATGTCAAAATACCCCCAACTACTAGAACGAAAGTCCAGTCAATTAAATAATGACTAATTCTTACTTAAATCTTAATTTTAACTTAACAAACCAGAGAAACATGGAACTCATAATTCAAATGCACATGGATCAAATTATTTTAATTTGCCTCAGGAAGAATGTGGCACATTAATATAAGGGGAAGCGATTTAAAATTAATTAAACAAACAGTTACTATCATCCCAAACCAGTTGAGGATATTTCTTTGTGAAAAGCTTGGTAAATTAGATTCTAATGATAATAAATATTCTTAAAGGTTATCTGCAAAACTAAAGAAGTATCAAGTGTGAATTTGGAAAAAGAACCTAAGATTGTATACAGCAAAAAGCCAAAAAGTGCTTGCACAGGTAATTAACCTGATACATTGCGCATTGACACCTCAGTTGCACATTTTTTTCTGTGCTCAATGTTAGGCCCTCCTACGACTGCTCCTAAGGTACTAGCACCTTTCTCCTAAAATAAGAACCAAGATATACCATTAAAAAGTTACAGAATGGCAACTCAATTTTCTTTTTTAAAGTTCAATTCATGAATTGAGGCTTAATTAAGTCAAGGCTTTAGATTTACATAAAACTGAACATTGGTACCATGATAGTTAGTATGGTACCAGCGTATACTGCAGGTGTGTACAACCACAATTAGATATGATCATCATTGATCTTGAATTAAGTTACATAGGAAAAAGGAAAAGATAATATATAACATTGATGAAGGCCTGTGAATGTTAGGAATTCTAAACCAACTACACTTAGCAAAGTGCTGATGTATTTCATTTATTTACCCATAGATATATCTATTTTCTGAGACCTGGTCAAGAGAAAGGCAATCATCTAGCCACTTGAGAGTTCTATCAATAGAGAGTCTATTTCTCTTTTCTGTGACCCATGCAGGCACCTCATCAGCTAGACTGGCCCATAAGTTAGGTCTTGTTGAAGAAATAATATCCATATAGTCCTTCGGATTTATCTATGATTAGAAACATATAATAAGCAAAAATAATTTCAAAATGGCAGAATATAGACAAAAAGTTCTATGTTGAGAGGTGTTGTAAACCATATTTCGGTGGCTGATCAAAACCATTCCTGATTAAATTAATGTTCTCTACAAATTGGCATCATATTTTACAACACAAGAAGAACTGAACATTTCTCATGCTGAAAAGTGAAAACTAAGTGTCAATGATTTTAATGGGTCATGGCTCAGATTGGTAGAGGGATAAGTGTAGGAATAAGGGGATAATTTATCCCATGTGGAGCGGCGATAAGAGTTATCTCACTCCAGAAATAACCCGGGGGGGGGGGGGGGGTTATTTGTTGATAACATCTATACCTTAAAACAAAGGCATCAAATAAATATGACCGAATTATCTTATCTATATTAATAACTATCTTATATGAAATTCACATAAAATAGGATCATCAAAAAACTTGCTTGGTTGATTTTACAATTTTTGCTCCAAATAGAGGTAGAGAAGAACGAAGCTCATTAACAATGACCAATTTGTCCAAATTTAATTGATGTGTTGTTTGCTGAGTTATATTTGGCTATCAAATGACTCAGTTTCTTTACAAATATAAATCGGGTTAATACTAACCAGTCGGCGGCCGGAAGGAGTTTCAAAAGCAGCACCAATTTTGTTAGTGCCGCCATGCTCTGGCAAACTTTCCACTGAATCGCCAGGTGAAGCTATGAAGAAATGATCCTGCAATCCGACCATTTCATGGACTCCACCAATATTTTTAATAGTTCTTGTGGATGGGCACTCTATGCTGAAAGACATTATAAAAAATTCCTTGTAAGTAGAAATAATGTTTCTTAGGAATGGCCTTCATGAACCATAAAAATATGATAATAGCAGTCCAATACTTGCAAGTTCCGTGTTGATAGTGCGGTATCGGTTATTCCAATTTCCAAATAAGCAATTGAGCCCCAACTAAACCTCTATTTTTAAACTACACAACTAGCCATCAATCAATTTTGTCTTATTATTTGTGGTTCTAATTTCTTCAGTATAATTAATTTTCTTCAGATTGTTAATAAGGATGCTAATTTACCTAATATAATCTTAATTTGCATGATGAAAGGCCAACCAAACCAGGAATAAACAACGCAACAAAAAAATCAATATTACAAACAAAAGGGGAAAAAAAAAACAAAACCAACAGGTGCATAACTGCATATACACTAGTAAACAACTGTAATGTTTTACTGTAAGCACAAACAAAACCCAGTATTGGTAACTAAAGAGAGTAAGAGACCTCAATATTATTGATAAATATTATTATGCTAAAGGGGTACATTTTTCATGAATTTTCAAACACCTTGCACAAGCACAACAAAGAAAACCTCAGAAGCAAATACAAAAAGTAGGTTGAGAGAGAGTACAAGTGAATGGGGCAGAGGTGCAGGAGCAGAGAATCCGGATAAGGCAAACGATCTAGTAAGTCCCTAGATATGAAAGAAGGGAGACCACGGCGTGTGGGGACCACAAGCGCCGGAGTCTCGATCGGCGGCGCGGCGCCGCCTCCGCCGAGGTAGAGCGCGCCGAGACGAGCCTTCCCTGCTGCTCCGGCTCCAGCCGATGGTTTTGTCACCACGAACCTCATCAGGCGAACTTGGATTGAAACTTTGCTTTTGGTTTTGTTTGTGTTTGGTTCTCTGGTCTTAATTGGGGCTGACGCCAGCCGGAAAGAAAGAGTAGGGGTTTTGGGAGGTGTAAGGAAAGGAAGTAGGGTTTTTGGCGGGTAGCTCCGTGGATATGAGTTCTCTGATTGTCTACAATTGTGGAGTATGTGGGACACAGTTTTGGCGGCTTGAACGTGCATATGAAGCGTTAGATTAGAAATTTATTATTTTGGATAAGTAGATCCGACGGTTTTGGAAATTTAGGTTTTGAAACAACATCGTTAGGGAAAAGAAGAAATGTTGAGTACCACCGACTATAAGTCTATAACTCAACAACAAAAGGAAGACAATTTCCATGCATTCCTAGCGTTCAAATTACAATTTTGAGAGCTGAATTTGTTAAATGAGAGTAGCAGACAAGGTATAGATGTTTAAAAAAAATGAAGGTGCAGCCTCAAATATCAAAAAGAAAAAAAGAAAATAACCACAGAAGTGGTCCCGGCGGGGCTCGAACCCGCGACCTTCGGCTCATAAGACCAACGCTCTAACCAACTGAGCTACGGGACCGAAGGCGCTAACATTTCTGACATAACTTATTATAGGGTGTGTTTGGCAAACCCCATACCAAACACACCCATAGTATGCTCTAGTTATTGTGGGTCTGGCATACAGAATACAAAGCACTTTTTGGAAACCCTTTTATTACCCACCATCATTCTCATTGTATATCACGGGTTAGAAAGTATGTCGGACCTTTTTGTGCCGCATACTAGTTGTTATTTGTATATGTTGTTTTGCCCTTGAATTCTTAATATTTTGATCCATTGGGACTTTTAATCCTTTCTTTTTTTAAAAAAAAATCTAAACTTGCAATGAGATTTTTTAGCAGAAATTATAACCACCATCGCTCAAAATACCATCGCTACCATCGCTGAACTAAAAATTAGATTTTCGCTCTCTCCTTTCACGCGCGCTCTCGTTCTGCTCTTTCCTCTCACTCGGACTCTCTTTTCCTCCTCTCCTCTCTCCTTTCCTGGTGCATTCATCCTCTCCGCCTCCTCTCTTCCCTCCTCTGCCACACTCCCCTCCGTCCCTCTTCACTCTCCTTCTACCTTCACGCCTTCCTTTCTCTTTTCTGTTCTCTTCCCTATGTCTCCTTCATCAATGATTATTTTCCCATCAAATAGTGAGAATGTAAAACAAACTGAACACATAAAAATAACAAATTGAACATATGAATAAACAAAGTAAACATATACACCAACAAAGTGAGACATATAAAATAAACACAGAAGTCTGATGCACAACAAAACAAATTGAACACAGAAAAGTAACAAATTGAACATATGAATGAACAAAGTGAACATATACACCAACAAAATGAGACAAAATAAACACAGAAGTCTGACGCACAACAAAACAAATTGAACACATTTAAAGTAACAAATTGAACATATGAATGAACAAAGTGAACATATACACCAACAAAGTGAGACATAAAATAAACACACAAGTCTGACGCGCAGCAAAACAAATTGAACACATAAAAGTAACAAACTGAACATATGAATGAACAAAGTGAACATCTACACCAATAAAGTGAGACGTATAAAATAAACACAGAAGTCTCACGCACAGCAAAACAAATTGAACACATAAAAGTAACAAATTGAACATATGAATGAACAAAGTGAACATCTACACCAACAAAGTGAGACGTATAAAATAAACACAAAAATCTGATAAACAGCAAAACAAAATGAACACTTAAAATAACAAATTGAACAAATGCAATAAACAAAGTGAACAAAGTCTGACGCACAGAAATAATGGAGGAGGAAGGGAGAGAGATGCACAGAAAGAAGGGATAAAGATGAAAGAGTGCATAGAAGGGAGAGGGAGCGTACCTGGGTGAGGAGAGGGGAGCGCTTTGCTGGGTGAGGAGAGGGATCACTTCGCTAGGGAGAGGGATTTGCTTCGCTTCACTGGGTGAGGAGAGGGAAGCGCTTCGCACGATGGCGGCGATGATAAAAATAGAGATGGTAGTAATCAATTTCCATTTTTTAGCAATCCGAGGATTACTGGATTACTTTACCATTGCTAGATTTCATAAAATTTATTAAACTCAAACATTGTTACGTTCCCCGAATGTTTTTTTTATCATACTTTTTTCAGTCAATCCATCATTTTTTTTATTTATAGACTTTGGAAACAGGGCATTAGTATTATTAGATTACGTTTGCTCAAATTTTGAATTTGAAGTTTTAAACAATTTTAGATAAAGTATTATTGGCTAAAAATTACATAAAATTTCTAAATGACGTACTTCTTGACAAAAAAAAGTTGTTTATTTAGTGTGGTATAGCCTACTGACTATTTTCTAACATAGAATATTATTGTACGTACAAAGTGTAATTATATTTATATATATGTAATTCGGAAAATTATAGAATTAGAAGGCGCATATTTGTTATTTAACTTATTTTTGTCGATTATCTGTATTTAAGAAGATCTACTTACTTTTAGGAAATAAAATTAGAAACTACATAAATTGATAGTGAAACAATAATCATAATTTTTTCGTATTGTTTAAGATTAATACCACAAATAGTCGTTTATATGAAAAATCTTTTTCATATTGATTGCAATATTATAATTTGTAACCAGAAAATTGTTCAGGGTTCAATGTGCATACCTCCAACGTCCCTACTCTAGGGCTGTATACGAGCCGAGTTCGAGCGAGTTAGCCTCAACTCGAACTCGAACTCGTCACAACTCGAGTCAACTCGTGACTCGACAGCAAAGCAGTTCCGAGTTATTCGAGCTAACTCGAACTCGGCTCATTTTAACTCGAGCCAACTCGTGACTCGGCAACGAACTCGTGAGAAAGTGTTGAGGTACTAATCACCTTAAAATTTTGCTAGAAAATAGAAAAGAGGAGCAGTCATGAGGGTGTAAGGGAGGAAAAAAGGTCTGGAGACTTGGAGAGTAGGGGTTAGCGAACAAGTTATTGGACTGCAAATCAATAAAATTATTGGACTGTATATTAATATGATAATATTTTATTTTTCCAGCCTGCATATTCTGACTCGAGTTGTACCGAGTCGAGTTGGGTCCAACTCGAACTCGGCTCGTAAAATTAACGAGTTGGCATAACTCGAGTTGTTATAACTCGAGTTCTTCTAACTCGAGTTTTCATCGAGCTTTTTTCGAGTCGAGTTCGAGTAACTCACGAGTTACGAGTTTTTTTGCTCACCCCTACCCTACTCCCTAGTCCCTAGTTCCCTACCATAAAAACGCGTTAAACTAAACTAAATTATAAAAAATTTCATATTTGCAGGGGCGAAAGTGCAAAAAAAGCCCTGTGAAGTAAAGTAGTGGAGAAAGACGAGGAAGTTGAACAAGCAAAGAAAGCTATATCTTTCTCTTTTTCTCCTTTGAGCATTTTACCCCCAAATCATTTCCCAAACGAACAACCAACTTCAAGCCATGAGCAACGAGTAGTGAGTATCCGAAATAGTTCTCTGTTTCTTCGTCCTATTTTGCGCAATTATTTTCTAATTTCTCAGCCTTGATTGATTTCTCCTCCATGTTTGGTCACTTCATTGCGTTCTTCTTTTCAGCGATTACCTTTTCAAGCTGCTCTTGATCGGTGATTCTTCCGTTGGGAAATCATGCCTCCTACTGAGATTTGCGGTCAGTAATATAGGTTTAGATTTTTCTCTATTGGCTATAGTGCGATTTTAGTTTCATGAACTGATTTGATGCCATATTGTTTTGTGAGTTTATCATTTGTGAAATTTTCTGCGCAACTTGAAAATTAGGACTTCATTTAGGATAAGTTGAAATGTTTGAAAACAAAGGGGTGCGTTTTCCCGGTTATTTTTATGGTTAGAGAAAATGGATGTGAAATCTTTCTGTAGAATTTATAATAGAGAATTTTTATTTGGCTTTTTTTTTAAAAAAAAAAGGGTGTTGACTTGTGTATTTGAAACTGAAAGGTTTATGCAATCAAAGTATTAGGCTATTTAGATTCAATATACATCTGCATTCTAGGGAAACTAATCTTATGCTGTCTTTTTATCTGCACTCATTTTGTTTTTTTCAGGATGATTCTTATGTGGACAGTTATATCAGTACGATTGGTGTGGATTTTGTAAGTCAATTTATGGTAGCCTTTTCCAATTTTGGTTTGACATAACCTGATGTTAATTTGTAAATTGATTAATAAGTATTACTTTCATTTTGTGTTTTTAGAAAATCCGCACTGTTGATCTAGATGGAAAGACTGTCAAGTTGCAAATTGTAAGAAAATTTTTGCATTTTTAAAACAAAGTATGTGTTTAGTTCTATATCAAGGATCAATAACTTTTAGCCCTTTTTTTAAGGAACAAGGTTCAATATAATGAACTTGTAATTTTTTGTTTTGCATTTAAAAAAACTAAGTGGCCTACTGACCACTTGTTTTATTAACTGGGGTACCATACATTTACAATAAACTAGAATAGTAACTTACTGGTTCTAATGTATACATCCTGGTACCGAAACAACAGGTATTTGAATATACCTTAAAGCAATATTTTGTATTCCTAAAAAAGGGTTATAGATAACTTAATGTTCAGACTTCAGAAACATAGTGCATGCTCCCACAAAAGGGAACTGTTGAATTGCTTTTTAAATGTACAAGTTTGCTAGGATAGGGTTCGACGTTGATAATAACTTCAGTTATTCTTATTCTACAAGGTTATATCTGAATTGGTGTTTTGAAGGGGTAAATGAGATGATTCCTTTTAACTTGAAATTTTTCAATCAAAATTCAGAATTCTTTTGGTTTACCCTTTTTGTCTCTTTCCTTCTTTCATTTTCCTTTGGAAAGTTAGAATTCAGCTTATGCAACAATTGGAGCATCATTTGTGTGGGTCCCTCAGAAGGTCAAGGGGTCATATTTCCAAAATAAGAAATATCTTGCATACATCTTATATAAACTATGCAAGTCCATTGCACCAACCTTTGGATGATATGTTCAAATTAAAATTATGTGCCAACTTATTATTTTCTTGGAAGGAAATTAACAACTTGGCACGTTTGCTGGGGCCATGAGAAAAGAATAGAACAAAGCTTTCTGGTCCTTGGTAGTTTTAACATTAGTTAGCTGAGTGCAATAAAATTGCAATCATTAGTTGACTTTAAGAGGTCCAGGGTTCAAGCCCGCATGCTTGCGATAGGCTTGGCGAGCCAGCGTAAAAACTCAGCCATATATACAAGAAATGACCAGGGTCGGGGTGTCATTTCTAGCCTACCCCAACTTGTTTGGGATAAAAAGGCTTAGACTTTTTTTTTTTTAGTTGACTTTAATTTTTTTTATCCACACATTCTTTTATATGTCTTTCTATATGTTTTGTAGTGGGATACAGCAGGACAGGAGAGGTTTAGAACCATCACAAGCAGCTACTACCGTGGTGCTCATGGAATAATAGTATGGTTTCTACATTGACAAATTTGCATTTTGCGCCTTCTTTTTGTTTATTTTATAAAAAACCCATTTTATTACGGGAAGTTGTGTCGGAGTCCTGACAGAAGAGAATGAAATAGGAGAAAAGCACTTTGTTGGCAAATCTCCTTTACTTATGTTAAACCTTGCTACCAGCATGTTCACATTTCATGAATCATCGCCTTTGGAATATCACTGTATTAAAATGTCGTCAGAACATGTTCCTGGCTACAAAAGCATGATCAACTTTGCTCTTTATAATTCATTATCTTAAAATATATTTTGTATGTGTGTCTATGTGCGCTGTTGCGCTATTGCACAGATAGTGTATGATGTGACGGAAATGGAGAGCTACAATAATGTGAAACAGTGGCTGAATGAAATTGATCGGTATGCTAGTGATAACGTCTGCAAGCTTCTTGTTGGCAACAAATGTGATCTGGTGGACAGCAAGGTTGTTGCAACTGAAACTGCTGAGGTATTTTCTGAAACTGCTCTAAGTCTCTTTTTCTTAATTGCTACCATCGGTGCCAATTAGTTATTTTCTTTTCTTTTGTAATGTGGGTGTGTGTCTTAGGGACGGGGATGAGGGGTCTAGAGATTTGGTGGGAAAGTGTATGTTATGCAAATGCAAGAATTTTCAATGGTTTGATTGCCAAAATTTCTGAATTTTTTTTCTGTTATTTTTTGTCTCTGTATGGTAATGATAGGGCTGGCAATGTGTTGGACATTTTTTTTTTTATATTAGAAGGTTCTTTTTGGGTTGACCTGATCCAACCCTCTACTAGGTCCAAAAACTCTAATTTAATGTAGCATCTTAAACCAAATTGTACTGTCAGGCCAACCCCATAAGTGCATTGCACATTGTCAGATCTCAATTGTGATTTTTGAGTATCTTATTTTACAACCTTTGTACTTTTTTAATTTTTATATTATATCTAAATGCAAGACATGAACAATAAGTGCCTTTGTTGAAGCAAAGCTAAGGGGGATTAAAAATCATGATCCAGTAATATTCCTAATTAAACCCACCAGAGGGTCTACTTTAGGAAATAACATAAGATAAAATACCTGAGGATTAATAAATCTAGATACAGACCTAACAAGTGCAGATCAAAACCAGGTCATGTGGGTCTGATTTGCTTGATTTGTCAGGTTGGTGTGAGCATTATTACCGGACATGATGTCTGTTAATTCATCCTTGCAAATCAGCATGCAAGCTTATAAAGTTATTTTTGTATAGAACTGTTTCAAATATTGTGAGCTAAAGCAATTTTGTTAAAATATAGGCATTTGCTGATTCACTGGGTATACCTTTTCTCGAAACAAGTGCAAAGGAATCTATAAATGTGGAGAAAGCTTTCTTAACCATGTCTGCTGAGATTAAGAGAAGGTATATTTAGTACCAAATTTCTTACATATACATAGATGCTGGTATTTATGTTACTGTGTATGCCACCAGTTACATTAAGACACCGACACTAAGTTGATATAACTGAGGTTCAAACTGCATCTTGGGCCTGCAAATATGGTTTATGTATTATTGGCAAACAAGCCAGGATTAGTCCCAAGGCAAACTAGTGCTGGACTAAGCTTTTGTATTGAAGAGTTGAAAAGCTTATAGTCAGGTTTGAGTCTCCTACTTTGATCATTCATTTCTTCATCCTTCCATGGTATAAGTTTATTTGGGTACTATAATAGCTGAGTTGAGGATTTAAAATGGTAAAACTGACTGAGTCACTGAGGTTTTACCTGCCGCCTTTTGTTATTGTACAGATTGTTGAGCTGATTTCCTACTATATAATCAACAAATAACTATATCAATCTACCCAAATTTACCTTTTTATCTGGCCAATTTTGTCATTCAAAATTAGTAATGCCAAGTAGAAGCTTGGTTGGGTAATATTTAGTATGTGAGTAGTTTATTATGTTTTGTTGAGATATGTAATATTACTCACGTTGAAGAGATGTATGTGGTATTGCTAGAGTTTCTGTGGAAGTCTTACATTGTAATAGCTCCTTAATGTTAATCTTTTCAGGTTTGCGAGCCAACCAACTGGAGACAAGAAGCCAACAACAACTGTTCAGATAAAGGGGCAACCTCTTCAGCAAAAGAGCAGCTCCTGCTGCTCCTCTTAGTTTACCTATGTTACCAGACAATTTACTACAGTGCCCTCATACTTTCGAGTACTTCCATAGAACTTGTAAATTCTTCAGTCAAAACATCCAAGCTTGAATCTATAATATGCATCATGAAAAAGAAAAACATAAGTTTGGGCGGCTAATGCAGGGTTTAAACGAACATGAAAGTTTTTGTGGGTCACTTGTTATTGTCTCTGATGTCTCTTCCAATTTCATGTGTATCTTTCTCTCTTTATTTTATGTCAAGTTGAGAAAGAATTGGTGCATTAAACTAAAATGTTGTATGACACTATGACTTGTGTTCTAATGGAGTTAGTAATGCTGATCAATATTGTAAAAACATTGGAAATTACTGTTTTTTTTTAAACCTCTTTTTCCTTTTGATAAATGTCTTTAGATTTCCTAGTTGTTTCAAGTAATATAGCACATTTTTTGTGTCCTCGAGAAAGTTATTTCATATTTCCTTTTTCGTTTACTCAATAATGCTGATCATTTGCAGAGGAGCACAACTTTTGGAAATGCCTGATTTTATAGGATGAGTAGGAAATGAAACACAATTACATTTGCTCACTGACATTTACACAAAATCACACGAAAGCTTGGCGGAGCCAGAAAAATATTTAGTGGGGTTCAAGTATTATGTTAACTTTTAATGTTGATATATTATTATGATATTCACCAACAAAATTTAATTATGGGGGTCAACAATAATTATTATCATATTAAATGGGGTTCAAATGTTACTTTTATTGGGTGGGTTTGAATCGTTGGAAGAAAGAAGAAGAGGAAGGAAGAAAAAAAAAAATATAAACAATCCAAACTCTTCACAAAGTTACACACTTTCCAATACTTCTTCCCTTCTTTCCACACCTATCCAAACGCACCCATTAAGATAATTCTTGATATGTAACTAAAAATACAATACAAATATGTGTAGTTAGCAAATTGAATGGGGGACATTGCACCCCATTCCATCCATTTAAATCCTTGACTTTGGATTCTATAGCACCATTACACCAAGCCACCTTTAATATCTTATTATAATTAAACAAAATGGGCATGCAAAAGTAAGAAGAAAAATATATGTAGATTCTCACCATTTTGCCAATGTTCTTAAAAGAAGAAACACACAAATAAACAAAATTATACGAGTTCTAGCACAAAAACAGAACCAAAATAGGAACATTTTTATCCAATGATAATATGAAAAACAATAACTACAAAATATAACAATTTGCTACACAACTCCAACCTCCCTTCTCTGCAACTAAAATTACTCTGGACATCCATCTCTCTCAACTCATACATGAATGGTGTTTCCTTTTCTTGGTAGTTGGCACCATTGTATCAGCAGCCTCCTCCAACCTAAAACAGGCCTTTCACAGCTTGCTGCTTCTGTACAGACACACTCCTTACAGTAGCCGTAACTTTAACTATACTCTTGGTAAAAGAATATTATCTATCAAAATTCCCAAGAAGAATCACACAAAAAGACATACACGTTTTCAAACATACACAAACCACAAAATCAAATAGCACACACTTCTATTCATAAATTATAAATCAATAAAACCAAAAACCAAAGAAAAGAACATTTTGCTACACAAATTCACACCGCTCACCCCTATTCCCAACTAAAGCTAAGTAGAACAGCACGACTTCTTGGCACCGTCTCCCTCGGCTACTGACACATCAATAGTCTTCCCTTCCTTGACTCCATTGGCCTTCCCGTTTGTCTCTTCTGGACCAGCTATTGGTTTTTTGCTAATTGTCCTATAAATATCCCCCAAAATCATTTGAAATGCAGCCTCAACATTAGTGGCATCAAGAGCTGATGTCTCTATGTAAGAAAGACTCTCCTTCTCGGCATATCCCTGCGCGTCCTCAGTGGCAACAGCACGCAGGTGCTTGAGGTCGGTCTTGTTCCCGACAAGCATGATTCGAATGTTGGGGTCGGCATGGTCTCGCAGCTCCTTGAGCCATCTGGCAATGTTCTCAAATGTGGATGGCTTGCTAACATCATAGACTAGGACAGCACCAAGGGCCCCACGGTAGTATGCGCTTGTAATTGCACGGTATCTCTCTTGTCCCGCAGTGTCCCAAATTTGTGCCTTTATTACCCTTCCTTCCACCTGGTTTGAGTACAGTGTTTTAATAATAGATGGCAATGAGAATAAAAGTAGGCAAAAATGACTATATTGCAACCCTACTATTTTCATCAAATCACAAGACAAACATTTGTAAATACTTGTGTATTTTCAATTATGCAAGGGAAATGCTAGTGCTGGTGTTGTAGCAATGCAAGAATTGACAGATATTTGTTAGTATCTTTGTTTTCCTATTGTCAATCTTGGTGTTCTGAGGAAATATTATGCTTGAAATGAGCATGAAGCTATCAACTAAAAACAGAAAATTAAGTGTTAGCGCCAAACTGGACATTTGGATGTATTCTATTGAGAACATCACCGGTTCTTAGGCCCAAATTGGTCCACAAATGCACAAATTAGGTGAAAGCTGAAATATGATGTAGGTCTACAGTATATCTCCTACAAGTATTGTTTCTGTTGGTAATTTATGTCTCAATGATGATTAATGCTGTTGAGTTGGTGAATCCCCCCCCCCCCCCCCTACTTCAATGGTTTGCATGCGTGGTGGTCGGTAGTTTGGGTTCACTAAAGTTCTATGCACTGGCTCTTTGTGTGTGACAAGGTGTTCAACAAATGACCGTACAAGAAGCCTGTGTGAAGCTTCTCCTCATCCCCATCTCAGGCATAGATGACACACAAATTCAAACAATATTTGTTTTTCCAACCTTTTTGTCAGATTGCCATTTGAAAATTGGCATCTAAATATTTGACCACTGAGCAGTAAGAGGAACCTTGTTCACATCTAGATATTTGAAAATTGAAAGTTCTGTCACTCACGATAGACCAAATGAATAGAACATAAGTGCTCTAATTACTTTCTGTCAGGGCTCTCAAGCTAAATGGGGATAAACAAGACAACATATATTATGTTGTTCATGTTCTAAAGCAGTACAAATTGGTTGATAGTGAATCCTTGGAAACAGACTGATAAGAGACGAGCTAAGATAGCATTTACACAAACAGGAACTTCTCTTAATTTTTGAGATATCAGTGGAAATTTTCTTGATTCTGGATGGAGGATGACTCCTGTAGCTGTAAGCAGTTGAGATGATCTTAGTGTGACTAACAGAACTAATTAAGATCAGTACTTAGGAGCTTATGACTAATAAATGCACTTCAGTATATTATTTTAATTTGTATGCCCTGGAGTATTGAGTTCAAAATACCAATATCAACATTTAAAAAGAGGTTAAGTTCAAGGCAAAAGTTGTTTTCCAAACTTTATCTACCAAATTTTCTAATTGAAGTACAGTAACGGGGGAGGTGAAATTTGTAAAAAATGGAAATTGCCTACATCAGTATATCCAACGAGCAGTTTGCATGGGTTTAGAATAAGGAGCAACAAAATTGCTTACTTAATTAGATCCAAATCAGAAATAGAAATCTGATCAAGTTTTCTTACTGGGAAAATTTGACAGATCTACTATGAAAACACCTATAAAGGAGGAATACGCTATTCTGACGATATCATCTCAAACTAAACAGATCCGTTATACAGCTACAGATCTAAGCACGTGCGAACATAAACTGACAATTAACTAACGAACTAAGCAATTACTTCAGCAATTAATCCAATGCCAATGCACTACCATACAAATACACCAACAAAATCAACAAAAACACATCAACAATCAAAATTCGCAATGAATTAAGCATCTCAGAGCAAAGAACAAGCCATATATATACCTGTAATGTACGGGTAGCGAATTCAACTCCGATAGTGGATTTCGACTCCAAACAGAACTCATTACGAGTGAATCTGGAGAGAAGGTTGGATTTACCCACACCAGAATCTCCGATCAACACCACCTTGAAGAGGTAGTCGTACTCATCCTCAGGTCTCCTCCTCGCACCCGCCATTTTTAGAAACCCGATCCGATAAGGTCGTACAGATCAGGCCAGATCGGATTCGATCTGGCGCTCGTTTCTTCTTCTAGATCTTTTTTCTTTTTCTTTTCCTCTGTTTGAAGTTGGTTTTGTGTACTTATAAGAGAGAAGAGAAAGTTACGTTCGTTGGTTGATCGATATGGACACACTTCTCTCTCTCTCTCTCTCTCTCCGTCTTTGGCTTGGATGGAAACTGCGGAACGGTACTTCAACTATTTACACGTGGGGTATTTACGAATATTGATACAGATAAGAGAAAGGTAGATTTGTTTATTGAATGATTGGTGAGTTTACGGGTTTGTAGATCGTCGTAGAAAATTGATGTGTGCAGAATGGAGTTGAAACAGCGCAGCTGTTGCCTGGTAGTGATTTAGCTTAGCTGCAATGAATCCAAGCTGCTGCCTGCTGCTGGATAGTAGATCTGTCAAACAAGTTTGTGGATTATAAGCGGGCCGTTTGGATCGCTTAGGAATTTGGAGAATTTCATATTTCTAGGTATAAATTTATTGGAAGTGTGTAATTTTGTGAAGAGTTTAGATTGTTTATAATAAATTTATGCTTAGAAATATGAAATTTTCCAAATTCCTCAAATTCCAACTTCTATCCAAACGGGCTATGAGTTTACGATTCAGTTAGAAAATAATTTTCGATTTTAGTTTTGAGTTAATTCGTTCAGCTTAAAATTATTTTGATTTAATGATATGTAATTATGTTATCTCATTAATAATATTCATTATTTAATTTGATATGTCATATATTTTTTCAAGTAGAAATACTATGGCCCTGATCAGAATGATATTTTTTAACATAAGATTTTATTTCATTTAATTAGAATTTTTTAATCAAAATGGATGGATTTGATGTCATCTGAAAGGTTTAGTGTTTAGAATGAGAAGAATATTGCTATTGATCCTGATGGAAAAAAAAATGGAGGTAATAATAAGAAATCATTTTCATGATATTACAAATTGTGAGGAGCAACAAGGTGATAAACTGATGCTCAATACAATTACAGGCGCATTTGTTTATTTTCCCACTATTCAAGATAAGTAATGCAAAAGTATCTTGATTATATCTGCAAGTCACAAGCAACATTAGTGCCATGATTATATCTGCTGTTTTCTTTTCTGCATTTCTTAGTTTTGTTCTTTTTGTCGCAGTTTTCTTTCTTTCTTTTCTTTTTCTTTTCTCTAGGTAGTCACTACCTAGCTTGTCAAAAAAAAAAAAAAAAACATTAGTGCCATGCTAGTATTCCGTTCTTCAGTAACTAGCGAGAAAATTCGAGCTCTGTAACATTTCGTTTCATTTCATCATACCATATTACCATTCATTGGTTCTCAAAAAAAAAAAAAAAAAATATTACCATTCATTACACTTTGGGCTGCTTTGGGTTTTATCTTCTTCCAAACGTTGAACTAATTGGGCTTCGGAAACATTCGGACTCGGTCATAGCCTTTTTCTTTTATCGAAATTAATAAACCTTTAATCAAAATGATTTTCGCCCGGAGCATAATAATTATATACGTTTCTTCTTTAAAATTGATTTTTGGAAATTTCGTTGAATCTAATAACATAAAAATTCTAATAAAATGAAATGAAATCCAATTAATTTGATAAAGAAATTGAAATAAAATGAAATCTCGCGTGAAAGAAGTGATTTTAACTCGGAGCTGATAACTGCAATCAAGCAGTCAGACAATCAAACAATCATATGCTAAAAATAGAAAGAGACGCTTCCGAAAATAGCAATCACGCTAGCGCTCCCACACGCCTCCCTTCCGCTCACCTCCCCTCCGTTCCCACCCGCTTCCCCTCTGTTCTCACGCGCCTCCCTTCCACTCACCCTTCCTATGTTCTCGCGCGCCTCCTGCATCTCGCGCACCTCGCGCCTCCTGCACCTCGCCTCTCTGTCCCGTCGCGATACGAGCTCACCCCTCCCCTCTCGCCTCTCTGTCCCCTCGCGCCTCCCTACTCTAGCGTCTCCTCGCGTCTCTCTCTAGCCGCGCACCTTTCCCTAACACCTCTGACCCTAGCGCCTCCCTACTCTAGCGCCTTTGTCTATACATATTTGATCTTGTATTAGTTACTCCATTCGCATTATTTAGTTACTCCCTTATGCTTGATAATTTACTCCCTTACATGTAATTGAATCAGATCTGAATATTATTTACTCCCTTACATGTATTAGATACTCCCTTATAGTCATTTAGTTACTTCCAAACAATAGCAGAATCAGATCTGAATATTATTTACTCCGTTATACTCATTATTTACTCCCTGATAGTTATTTAGTTACTCCCAAACAATAGCAGAATTAGATTTGAATATTATTTACTCCCTTATATGTATTAGATACTCTCTTATACTCATTATTTTACTTCCTTATAGTCATTTAGTTACTCCCCAGTACTTTTTTATTTTCTCCCATCATTGTGTTTAATTACTCCCTAATAAAAAATACACAAAGATTTATTACTTACTCCCTCGTATCATTTTAGTTACTTCCCTGTACTTTTTTATTTACTTCTTGATAGTTATGTAGTTACTCCCAAACAATAGCAGAATTAGATTCGAATATTATTTTACTCCCTTATACTCATTATTTTACTTCCTTATAGTCATTTAGTTACTCCCAAGTACTTTTTATTTTCTCCCTTCATAGTGTTTAATTACTCCCTAATAAAAGTACACAAAGATTATTACTTACTCTCTCGTATTATTTTAGTTACTTCCCTGTACTTTTCTATTTACTCCCGTGTAGTAAGAGAACCAGATCTTTTCTCTTCTCACCCAGAAAAGGGATGGAGAGATAGGGAGAGATGAAGAGGAAGAGAGAAGAGATGGGGAGATAGGGAGAGATCTCAATGGTGACGGAGAGGAGGCGCGTGAGGGGAGGAGCGGAGGAGAGTAAGGCGTGAAGGGAGACGCATGAGAGGAGGCGCGGAGGAGAGGGAGGCGGGAAGGGAGGCGCGTGAGAGGAGGCGCGGAGAGGTGCTCCTCAGGGGATCGCGTGAGACGAGGGAAATGTGAGGAGAGGCGCGCGTCAGAAGATCGCGTAAGGTGAGAGAGAGGTGAGGGGGAGCGTGCGTCAGTGGGATCGGGTGAGGGTGAGGGTGAGGGGAGCGAGCGTGAGTCTGATTGTTTGATTGCGTTAAGTCTGATTGTTGTAAGTAATTTCCATTTTTAACTGGGGCCTAAATTAGTCACTCAAACTTTCCTTCGCTCCTCTTCAATCGTACGATCTGGTTTGTTCAATTGTGCTTGGGTCCGGCGACTTGGGTTTCATCTGTGGAAAAAAATAAATAATAAATAAATAAGTTTCACTACATGCGTTTAATTTTTCGGTGACTCGTCCGTCACCCATTCAGAGTGGGGTAAATGTAGATATAATTTTATCAAGTAGAAATTTAGTGTAATTTTCTATTTATTACTTTAAGTTTATATAATATTTTATACTTATAAATGCAAACATGAGGTGACATAATGTGTTGGATTGATAAATGAATCCGGAAAAAAATTTATCAAAAAACTATTAGGACCCATTCCATGAGAAATTTTTATATATAATTAATTAATTAGACACCGTTTTTCGGCCTGGCGATGTCAAAATTTTAGGATATTCTCGTAACTACGGCCCAATTGGTTCGAACTTTGCATCAGTATTAAACAATCATCCGGCCCAAACTGGATCCCACTGAGCGGCATGAATCATGATGACTACCGAACAATTAATTAGTTTCAACGAATCTGGACCGTTTATTCCACAGATAGTTATCAAATTTCATCTCAGGTCGTCGGATGACTAATCGGCCGATATAGAATTAAAGGTCCAGATGTCAGAAATCCATCTAATAAACTGAATCAATTAGAGAGAGAGAGAGAGAGAGAGAGAGGTTGGTAAGCAACTAATTACGATTCTACGAAACTCGCTTTGAATTCTACACACATAAACATTACTTGGTCGCCATGGTTTGGTTCCAGATCGCCTCTCCTCCGATCTCACGCCATGGAGACGTTTCCAACCTCTCCCATCAAATCCCTCCGCCTCGCCCATCTCGCCAAGCAGCTCCGCTTGTACGAGGCTCCTATTTGCCCTCTCGATTTCCCGAATGAGGAATCGGAGGTCGATGATTGTCGAAGGAGGTGGCGCCGCCTTCTCTCTCCCGTTCTGGTCGGACCCCTTTTAAGACAGCAGCTGTTCGGATCTGCGCGTCATTCTCACCAAGCGCTCTTCAAACCTCCACACTTCCCCTGGTAAGAACTAAGAAGAGAATAGAAGAAAACATAAACGAATTGGTGTAAATCTCATGAGCTATTTATAACTCATAAGCAGTAACTATACCTTAAATTGGTGGTATTTTTTTTACATGTTCTAACCCAGTTAATTACCTCTGATGCTCTTAATCTTTGTAATTTCTGAAAAGCAAGTTAAACATTGTAACTATGCAGAATTGCAATTTAATGACAATGTCTTATGAAAGTTATAATCAATTTGTCATGTGTCTGATATTTAGAAGTTAGAACATAATTTGGTGCATCTCTTAATCAAAATTAGCTATATTATTGTAATAACCTCTGAACAAACCAATTGGTGTGATATAATCAGGCAGTGTCTGATACCAGCTGTGCAATGGATAAATCTTTATTATGATTTGCATAAACTAAGCAATGCCTGTGTTATACTTTCATCTTAAAAAACAGGTGAGGTGAGTGTTCACCTCATTTTAAATAAAAAAAGATATGCCTTTTAAATTTGTTCGTAATGTAGGTATGTGGTTAATTCATATTTTTCCGAGAGCATGATAGTATTTTTCATATCCTCTATTCCTATGATTTAACAAGGTCTTGTTAATTTAGGTGAGGTGTCGTTGCCAGGAGGAAAAACCGAAGAAGGGGATAAAGATGAGATGGAAACAACAATAAGAGAGGCTAAAGAGGAGATTGGACTTCAGCCTAATCTCGTTTCTGTGGTTACTGTTCTTGAACCCATCTTTACTAAGGTAGTACTTTCTTAGTACACTGGCTCTTAATACTTTCAATTTAGTATTTCATTTAAAAAAAAACTATGTACAACTTTTGTATGCCTTTTCCTACATTGTTAAGTATTATTCTTATGCTTGACTAAGTACCGATAACCTTAGTGAGTCAAATGGTGATTGGATTTGATATTTGATCTTTTTATATTGTTCTATGAGAAATTAAGAAGGTATATTAACTTTATGTTTAATTCCTTTTGATAGAGTCTTCTTAGAGTGGTACCTGTAGTTTGCATTTTCAATGATAAGGATGCATTCAAGCCTGTTTTTGAACCCAGATGAAGTTGAAGAAATATTCGATGTGCCCTTGGAGATGTTTTTAAAGGTACATACAATAAAATAGTCAACATTGTTTTAGCTTCCTCTGGATCCAATATTTTCTAGTTTTATTTTATTTACTTAATTTTATAAAAGGAAGAACCAATGTGGAGCTCAAAAGAACTACTTCTGCATTTGACATGATGTTATGCTTCTTCTAATTCTCATAATTATTTTAGGATGACAACAGGAGAGCTGAAGATCGGGAATGGCAGGGAATTAAGTACCTCCTGCATTTTTTTTATTACACAAAAGCTGACACAAAGTACTTGATTTGGGGATTAACTGCTGGTATCTTGATCCGTGCTGCATCAGTTGTTTACCAAAAGGCACCTTCCTTTCAAGAGCAGCATCCAGGCTATTGGAATTCAATCTTCCAGAAAATAGAGAAAGTAACCGAATTACAGAATTAACATTCTAAACATAAGATGCAATTTTTATGTCATGTACTGACATGGGAGCTGTACTGATTGGTGGCGCCAGTTTGCCAGAGAAAGGGACGGAGGAGCTTCAGGGTTTAAAGAAATATCAACTGGGCCAACTGAGGAAGAAAGGCCCAGAGAGGCCCACAACAAGTGACAGAATCGGGCTGATGTCGCTAAGTTGGTTTGACGTTTACGAATGATGCTGATGTAGCTTCAGTTAACCCATTCTTACTGTTTACTTTATGTTAAAATGTAATTTCTTTTAGAGCAAGCGTATAGCTATATAAAGGGTACACTTTGTAATAATCAGTAGCGAAGTTTAATCAAGAAACTGTTTCAATTCTCTTCTCTCTACTCTCGTTCTTCTCTCCCAATCTGACCTCTCCTTCTCCCTCTAATTCTCTCATTCTATCCAAATTAACCTAAATTCACAAGTCAGACCATGACAATTGGTATCAGAGACAGGTTGCTTACTGGGGTGCAGCGAATTTCAACTTTTGAGCTCCAATTTCAAATATCGCTAGGGTTTCAAGCAGCTGGTCTGACAGACAATTTTTTCAAGATTGATTCAACCTCATGGCTTTCTGATCTGTTTCAACAGGAATGGAGATGCGATCTCAAGCAAACCAATGGCAATCTAAGGGAGAAAGTGTAACTCAATTCAAAGAACGGTTGAGGGAGCAAAATGAATACTGGAGTCGAAGATGGGATGCAAGAATGGCAAGAATTGAGGCGATGTTTGAGCAGCTTATGGAGAGGCAATCATTGGAGCAACTTCATCCTGCACCAAGCCAGCCAATTGAAGAAGGCACTGGTTCATCTTTTGGTGCATCTTTCTCGCAAGCTTCAAATCAAGAAATGGTGATATTGAGCGTGCTAGATTCTTCTAGGTAGCCAGATTGCAAATTGGACGAAGGAGGAAGCAAGAACACCGATCCTTTACACTTGGATGATGATATTAGTGTTCATGAAGACTCAAGCAAGGAGAAGAAGAATCTACCTCTGTTTTCTTGTCAAGCAAAGGTTGAATTATTAGTTGCTCAATCTACCTCTGTTGAAGTGGAAATCACACACAAATGAGGTGCCCATATCTGATCCTTTTGCAACAAGAGAAGGTATTATGAATGATGTAGATGCTGAAAATGTCGTGGTTGATGAATCTAAGTCAAAGGAAGGGTATATAAGTCAATCTAAATTTTTTTCAGAAAATCAGTACTTTTCAGATTACCAGTACATGATGGTTAAGATTGCTACAAAACCCTTGATACTTACCAATACTCAGGAAGCAATTAGAATGAGTGAAGGAGCTGTAATGCTTCATAATAAAAACCAAGATAATTGGCAGCAAGATGGAGGTGGTAAAATCATACAAACTAAACACAAGGATGCTCAAGTCTTATGCCATAAGTTCAGCCACAAATGGTACCGTAGACATAGATACAAACACAAGGGAGTAGATGTATTGAATGTCATTGAGGGATTACTTAAGGAGAAAGATAATGAAATCAATGAGAAGTACGAAGGGGTTGGTAAAGAAGTGGTAGAAGGAAAGGTGTTAACAGTTTATGAATTGGTGCCAAAGAAGTCTGAAGGATTTATGTTTTGTCATGACAACACTGATTGGGTTGTCAGATTAAGGGAAATACAAAGATGGGACAAGATGAACAGAAACAAGTATACCACTTATTTACTCTTGTCGAGTTACAAAACCAGAAATTGTACGTGCATGAATAATCACTGGAGCAACAAACTGAGAATTGAGGTGTCTGATCTAAATATGGATACACATTTTGATTTTCTAAGCACCTAGCAATGGCTAAAAGGAATGTTTATTTGGCTACAACATGATGATGGGAAACGATACCATGTGTACCAGTTGAATAGAAGAGAACATATGAACTTCCCTAGATTGTTGATTCATTAAAAAAACCAGTAAAAACCAGATGATGACCCGGTCGTAGTCTAAGCTCAACACGTATGTGTTCCAAATATCATACAGAGTATTGTGATTTTTCTTTTTGGGTTCATAAACAACAATGTTTTTTCTATCTTTCTAAAATTTGGGTCACACATAAATAATTCTATCTATTTTGGTACAAAATGAAAAGGGAGTATCAAAAAATTATAAAAATTCTCCTCGTACAAAATTGTGCTTTGCAGAAGAATTTTTCTTTTTTTTTTTTTTTTGGTGGACAACAAGCAGACCCCCACTTCGATGAAAAATAGAGGCAAGCTGTTTTAACAGATTACAAGCAAGATTATAATCTAATCACAGCTATATCAACAATACAACAAACATTGGCACTGGTGACGCCGAGCTGACATCACCACTTCACCAGTGCTCCATTATTATATACAACTACAAAGTCCATATACCAAAAGCGAATGTAAATGTTCCAAAAATATTGCTGATTAATTTCTTCATACAATACAACTACAGCTTGTCATAGGATGTCTTCTATAAACGTCCAACAAATCAGGTTCCCTTCCAGGCTTCCTGCATCGGAGGCTCTCCATGTGAGATGCAGGGGTAATTCTGTCAGTGGTGGTATTATCATCTCACTGCTTCCTTCAGCTTATCATTCCAAAATATAAACCAATAAGATAATAAGGTTCCCCCTTCTTTCAGCATCTTGCAGAAGATCTGTATTTTTCTCATCATCATACATATTAATATTAAAGGCCAAATGAGTATTTATTATTAATCTACAAATTTATATATAATAATAGAGGCAAACTTTTTGAATTTTGTGTCATGTAATAATCATGTTGGTTTGATATATTGTATAATGTTACTCATTTTACACGAACAGTTACAAACAATATCACATAAAATCACGTGGCATCTCCATTGGCTTTCTGCAAAACGCCCGTCAGCTCTTTTCTTCTTTTTCTTTTATTTATTATTATTATTTTTTTTTGAGTTTGAATTTTAAGTTTACCTCTCTCTATTATACTGGAAAATTTATTTTGATCCTAATTTCCCAAAACAAAATAAGCGGCTATGCGCTGGTTTCAACATGTTATAATAGAAAAACGTTTTTTCACATAATGCTATGGTGGGAAATCAGAGTGTAACTCCCATTCTTAATTCCAAAATTTCAACATAGCATCTGTTACTATGCTTATTTTCTTAAACAGTGTAATGGGATGTTAATGCAGACATATACAAAGAATTCTGCATGTGCGCACAAACTTTTGAATGGTCCCTTTGTGCATCTGGTAAGAGATGACCCGGCCGTAGTCTAGCTCAACAGATCATGATGTTTTCTCTTTCTTTATTTTTCTTATTATATTTTTCTATCTTCTCTCAGTCGAATGGAATTTTTAAAATAGCGAGTCTTATATACTTCAACATACCGTGAGGTTTACTTTAAACATGGATCCCTATGGTACTCCTGCACCAGTACTGACTATTGTACCGGTACGTTCTTCCAGAACTGAGTATGGTACAGATATGTTATTCACTTGAGCTGATGAACGAGCCACTCTTTGCATTACTGTATTGGAGCAATGAAAAATGTCTGAAACTTTTCTACAAGCATGAAGATCTTATATGAACTCAATTTGAAGTGCATGAAGATCATCAAAAACAAATTCAATTCATGAGGAATATTCAAAAACTTTATTTATGAAAGTTTCATCATACCTATAGAGATGTAAGCGAAAAGATAACAATTTAGTTGACGGGACATGCAAGTTGGCCTGCAGGTACACATCCTTCCCCTGACTCCAGGCACAAGATTCATCAGGTGACTTACTCCATCTCCTAATCTGCACAATTTCACAAGTCTTAGAGCCTCTAATTATAATATTATTATTATAAACTCAGGATGACATTGATTTGTAATAATTGTTAATTGTCATGAGAAGAGAGTAATTTTAATATTAATTACCAAGAGGCTCAATAGAATGCATGTGGCACCAAGCCTTTTAACCTAGGGCATCCCGAATAACCACACAGTCAACCACAATAGACAACAACTCAAGGTGAAGTCATTGGATAATTACTAAAGTATCTAGTTCAATCAGGTTACAGAGGCCTTTATGAAACACCAGACTTTATTCTATAGACTTCTCTATCAAGAAGATGCTCAAGCAAAAATATTCCCGACCCCCATATATAAGAATTTTGGTTATTCAAAAAGTAATCAACTGTTGATAATAAAGATTCCTTATACAAACAAGCATTTTCTTTAAAACATTTTTATAGTTGCACTACATCCAAAAAATACTGGTATCTAAGAAGATGCTATCTCAAATCACACTTGAAACTAGATGCATCCAAGAAATACTAACTAGATAAACTGTATCTCTAACGCACAATCAGACTACGGCAATATATGCTACTAGGACTAGAAACTTACTTAAATTCTTCAACTACAATAACAATTACAAATTTACAATTCTAATTTTAACAGACATAATATATGCTACTATTTTGATATCCTACTTAAATTCTTCAACTTCTATCTAAATTAATCAGACCATAAAGAGTACAATAATACATAAAAGGTTAATGAGATCTTACAATTAAATTGGGAGGGGCGGATCAGTTAGTGCATTGGTTACCTTTTCAGATTGGAGACTTTACAAAACTGTTTATCTGAAACAAGACAAGTAAATTAAATGGTTATTGATTTCAACAAACAGAAAAATACATCCAAGCTATCAGAAATTTACTCTGAAACAAGACAAGTAAATTATATGGTTACTGATTCACTATAATTGAATATTACTAACACAAGATCAGAAGCTACAAGGACACAATTAATTACCGATAATAAACTTCCTTTGACATGAACAATTTTGGAAAATATGAATTGTTCAGACAAGAATTGATGCAGATAATAATTCAGATAAATTTGAGAGAAAATTTGGAGATTTTCTGGTAAAAGGTGAATAAGAGCACTTGGCTCTCTTCTAAGAGGTCCAGGGTTCAAGCCCGCATGCTTGCGATAGGCTTGGCGAGCCAGCGTAAAAACTTAGCCATATATACAAGAAATGGCCAGGGTCGGGGTGTCATTCCTAGCCTACCCTAACTTGTTTGGGATAAAAGGCTTAGACTATTTATTCTGGTAAAGGTGAATAAAGGTAAAGATAGGGGGTAAATGGTAAGACTACAGAACAGAGAGGATGAAGCTGAAATTCCGAAAGGTCAGCAAGAAAAGACTTGCAAGGGATGCATCAAATTTCGAGAGAAGATTTTGCACAAGGAAATTAATGAAAGGAAGACGCTGACACTCAAAAAAGAACAACGAAATTTAAAAATTAAAGATATAGTCAACAAATCATCAACAAATAAGAAAATATGAAATTGTTCAGACAAGAATTGGTGCAGATAATTCAGATAAATTTGAGAGAAAATTTGGAGATTTTCTGGTAAAAGGTGAATAAAGGTCAGAGGTGATAGGGGGTAAATGGTAAGACTACAGCCCTCATCAGGAACAGAGAGGATAAAGCTAAAATTCCGAAAGGTCAGCAAGAAACGGAGAATAAAGCAAGAAAAGATTTGCAAGGGATGCATCAAATTTCGAGAGAAGATTTTGCACAAGGAAATTAATGAAAGGAAGACGCCGACACTTAAAAAAGAACAACGAAATTTAAAAATTAAAGATATAGTCAAGTCAACAAATCAACAAATAATAAGAGAAAAAAAAAGCAGAAAAGAAATCAAGGTACATTCAACAAACCTAGGAGGTAACCATGTCTTCTCAGGCCACAAGTGCCACCGCCAAAACTAATAGAGTTTCAGACAGTGACAATAGAGACCAGTAAAAGTGCCATTCCTTTTCCATTCCACCTTTCAACCTAAAAATTTATAATATCATAAACAGAAAAAGATAAATAAAAGATCAGAATATTAACACTTAAAGTCAAAACTATGGATCTCTAATCTCTAAAAGAAAAAAAAAAGTAAAGTTTCTACCAAACTATTTCACATGCCAAAATTTGTACTCTACAAAATCATCATATTCTTCTTGACAAAATTAATAAGCCCTTCAATGCAGTCACGTACTTATCATACTGTGGTCAAAGGGCATAGAAATGACTATTATAATCTAACAACATTCAGTTATAAAGTACCTTCAAATTATGGCGCTATGCTTAAACAGAAGACCCACGGGAAGATACGTTCTCGATGGTAACAGGAAGAAAGAAATTTAAATAGACAACAAATTGTTCATAAAATTAGCAATTAGGAAGTTGGAAAATAGAACTCTTTCTCTCTCTACCTGAAGTCTCAATGCCCATGAAGGGCTTAAATACTTCCAGACTTGAGAAAAGCATGCAAAAAAACTATTAAATGGAGATGTATCTTGAATCACCTCTCAGGTGACAGCATTGAAGCTTAAGCTCACATAAAAACAAATTAATCGGGGACACAGTTCAGTGGCACGTAAAGATCTATCAATTGGGAAAAAATAATAAAAAAAATAATATTAAATTTACATAGATAAATAACTAGAGCTGCCCATCAGCATTTTCTTCTCTGGTTTCCAATCCAAACCAAATATGGCATTATGCTATAAAATACAACAACATATTTTTCCTAAAACTAATGACTTTTTGCCAGAGCTAAATGGATTATTTTTTTTTTGCAAAGCAGAGAAGATTGATGTAAATACAGTCTTAGGCATTAAATAAAAAAATATAAGGAGACATTTCTTACATACCTGATAAATCTGTCGAACAACAAAAAGAAGATTGCAATTCAAACCTATAAATATGCAGAGAAACACCAAAATAAAATTGAGTAAAATCAGAGGGGAGAAGATATATTTGGCCAGGCATTAAATAAAAATAAAAAAATATATAAGAAAGGACACATTTCTTACATACCTGATAAAGATCTGTCGAACAACAAAGATAAGAATGCAATGCAAACCTGAAAATTTGCAGAGAAATACAAAAAAAATTGAGTAAAATCAGAGGGGAGAAGATATATTAGGCAAAAGAAGAATCTTCTTCAGATATCTAAATTTAACATAATCACAAATACACAATATAAAGGAGCAGAAATCCAAGAAGGTAAAAAAATAAAGTAAAATAATCCTACTTATGAAATCATTTGAAATTTTTGCCTGAATACATAATCAATTACCCTTGTTTCTGTGCGCACATAGAGAAAAAGGAGGGGGGGGGGGTGGCGTTACCTGAGAAAATAACCAACCTATCGACTATTCTGTAAGTCAGAGAGTGATTACCGCATCTGATTAGGTTTTCCTTGTCAATCAAACGACTATTCTGTAAGTCAGAGAGTGATTACCGCATCTGATTAGGTTTTCCTTGTCAATCAAAAAATTATGATCTGTATCCAGTTCCCAAAACTTGCAATACATCACATAAAAGTGCTCATACGAGAAGTACCTGTAACAGAGTTCATAAAAATGAGAAACAAATTCCATGAAATAATGTTATCGTTTTAGTGCTGAAATACAGAAGGACAAAATGCCAAAACCAGCCATCGATAACACTAACCAGACGACAAAGCAAAAGGAAATAAGACAAATAACACATATTGCTATTTTTATTAAACCATGAGAATGGCTTTGAATCATGTTGTTTATCTTGCTATTGGATAAACCATGTGAAGACACAATTTTCAAATATAGAATTACCTTTACACTTTGTTAATATCCTCCCCTTCATCTAGTCGTTGTATGGCAGCAACCAAATTTCCATGCTTGAGGTCTCTCAGAGTCATACGACCATTCCCAGATTTATCTATAAAGTAATACATCCTGTATATTACTGTCAACGCTGCAGTAAATTTAACATCACAAATATCAGAATTGCATACTAAGATATCAGTACCTCTCTTTGTATAACAGATCATGAACTTCTAAAATATATTGTGAGCATACCGAAGCCGTTTTTTAACAGTTTCACGGCTACATACCTGCTTCCAATAGCCTTCATAACATCATCTTTATTACGTCAGTAGCCACTAAGAAAGAGAGAGACTAATCTCCTTAAAGATTAAGATGGATATATCGAAGCAAAGTAAACAATACGATAATAAAATCATTACCTTCCGTCATGGAAAATTAAGGGTCCTCGCAGCATTTTGACCTGAAAATGGTTACCAATTTCAATGAGTATCACAAAAATGAGTAGAAAAAACATTCGACTCTTTCGAGAGAAAGCATGATCTGATGTTAGATTAATCGTAAGGTCTATATTGGTATATACTTTTTGGATATTGCCGCACTGAAATTGAAGGGAAAGGTTTTCTTAAATATCTCCATTTTATATAAAACTTACTTTTCTGTTTGGAAATAAATTCTGGGGTCATAAACGGCTGCAATTTTCATAGCTTTGGCAATTAAATCTGGGTCCAAAAAGTTAACAGTACATGTTGGTACCATACAATAGTGTTTTTAATCCAAACCTTGTCTGGTTTTGCAGCTGTCACTTACCCATAGCTTTAGCAATTAAATTTGGGGTCAAAAAAGTTGTAGTACCAGTTGGTACTATACATTAGTGTTTTTTAACCCAAAGTTATGCGAGTTGCATCTGTATACGAGCCCAGGTTTAATTGCCAAAGCAATGTGAGTATTACCAGATTTGCCATAGCTATGTGCTCGTTGCCTGATTTGCGATAGCTATGTGATTGTAACCTGATCAGCAAGGACGTAATGTAGTATAGTCGTAATTGTTTGCTCAAAAGTCCAGGTGCATCAGAGTACCTGTTGATCCTCTCTTTACAGGAACATTTTTTTTTTGTCAGAGAAACACTAATAGTATTACTGTACAGTGTTTTAGGAAGCCCTACTTAACTTGACAAATCACTATAACATCATGATTGTTAAGGTCCATGCAAGTATGATAATTTATGGATATAACTTGTAGATATTACCTTATCTATATCAGTTGCTTGTGAGTTCAAAGAATTCAATCAACTTTTATTTGACGGTGTAAATGCAAAAACTCCAGAATAGATTTTACTCATTTTAGATTTCGAAAAAGAAGTTTTTGGTTACTTAATACCGTAGATTGTTTTATGTTCCTTCATTAATATATACATAGTGCAGCAAAAAGAGGGGTATTTTGGGAAGAAATTAAATCTATTGATTCTTTTATTGAAAATTCAGAATTAGTAGATGAATGCAGACATTAAATCGGTGGTTAAAGAATTACACTGATTTTGAGGCTTCTCTTCACTTGAACCGTTAGCAGGAATGTGAAAGAACATCTCACTTTCAATTGCACAGAAAGGACATAGCAAACAGCTTGTGCATGGCATCAATAGCAATTTTTCACTAATCCAAAATTAAGACCTGACAAATTGGCAGCATAACATCAGTAATCTAACATGCAACTTACATGGACCACTATTGGAGGAAGAGGGGGAGCCTCAAAATCTGATAAGTAAAAAGGTTTTATTATTGGTACTTGATTCATAATTAAAAGAGGGAAACATGAGGTAAGAAAACTTGACATAATATTGATTGCCCAATTAAAGAGGTGTCAAGCATGAGTTGAACCAAAGATTTCCAAATTGAATATAAACAATACAAAAAAAATAGAGAAAAACAAAATCAGTTGTGAAATACCATTCTGTTGAGTAGACGGGCCTTGAATTTAAGCATTTCAGTTTCTAGCCCTTCTGAGCTCTTCACTCGAACTGCCGTGACCTCTGAAAGGTCTGTAACTCAGGCTCCTTGGGCCTTGTCAGAACAAGCCCTGGTCTCTGAATTGTCTGGGAAGAATAATCTTGAACTGCAAATTCAACAATCAACAGTCTACTAAACTAAATTCAGACTAAAATGAAACTAACCAATTATTAATGACAGGTTACTGGCATATATCGGAACTACCTTGATTTCATTCATATTATTAAATTAAGACAATTATTATTCTTCCGAGCTTTCTGGCTAGATATCATCAACAATAACTATAACAAAACATGAAAATTTAAAATACTTTGATGGCCGGGCAAGAATTGAAGTTTCAAGTTGAGGTGGTCTACGCTCAGTTAGAGAAAAAATAGAGAAAAAATAAGTTGTGAAATACCTTTCTGTAGAGTGGACGGGCCTTGAATTTAGGCATTTCCGCTTCCAGCTCTTCTGAGCTCTTCACTCGAACTGACATGACCTCTGAGAGGTCTGTAGCTCAGGCTCCTTGGGCCTTGTCAGAACAAGCCTTGGTCTCTGAATTGTCTGGGAAGAACAAACTTGAAGAGCAAATTCAACAATCAAAAGTCTACTAAACTAAATTCAGATCAAAATGAGACTAACCAATTATTAATAACTGGTTACTGGCATAAGTCGGAACATCCTTGGTTGCTTTCATATTCTTAAATACAGTAGCACATCAATCTCAAGCTTTGTCACAGCACTTGTTTCACTGTATTTCACTTTAGGTCATATTTTCAATTTCGTCTCTTGAACATTTGTTAAATGTTAGCTGAAGAAAACAAAAAAAGTACTTGAGAATTTGATTCTTCCCAGAAGCCACGATGCTCATTTATATCGCTTCAAACATAATATTTGATTCAGACCAATTATCCTCTTTGTAGTGATTAAAATAAAATATAATATAATTGTAACAAAAATATATAAATTCTTAACCCACATACATTTCACTAAAAAACAACAAATTGAATGTGAGAACCCATAAAATTCTAAATATAAAAGTATGTGGCAGAAATTCGAAGTAAACAAATTCACAAAAAAAAGGAGTATCTATAAGGAATTCTTTGACTGGTAGGCAGCAATTACTGAACCAATATCTTACAATTTGATATTGTCTTTTTCTTTGTTGGATGTTGACAAGCATGTAAACTCCAAAAAGTAATTGAGGACATTTTATAATAGTCAATCAGCGTTATAAAAATTTGAAAACTGTGGTGATATTACCAGCTTTATCGGTATGAACATCCTGCCGACCACACCGTAGCCGTTTTTTAACAGTTTCACGGCTACATACCTGCTTCCAATAGCCTTCATAACATCATCTTTATTACGTCGGTAGCCACTGAAAAAGAGAAAGACTCATATCCTGAAAAGATTAAGATGGATATATCGAAGCAAAGTAAACAAAAAGATAATAAAATCATTACCTTCCGCCATGGAAAATTAAGGGTCCTCGCAGCATTTTGACCTGAAAATGGTTACCAATTTCAATGAATATCACAAAAATGAGTAGAAAAAAAAATTCGACTCTTTCGAGAGAAAGCATGATCTGATGTAAGATTAATTGTAAGGTCTATATTGGTATATTACTTTTTGGATATTGCCACACTGAAATTGAAGGGAAAGGTTTTCTTAAATATCTCCATTTTGTACAAAACTTGCTTTTCTGTTTGGAAATAAATTCTGGTGTCATAAACGGCTGCAATTCGCATAGCTTTGGCAATTAAATCTGGGTTCAAAAAGATAACAGTACATGATGGAACCATACAATAGTGTTTTTAATCCAAACCTAGTCTGGTTTTCCAGCTGTCACCTACCCATAGCTTTAGCAATTAAATTTGGGGTCAAAAAAGTTGTAGTACCAGTTGGTACTATACATTAGTGTTTTTTTATCCAAAGTTATGCGAGTTGCATCTGTATACGAGCCCAGGTTTGATTGCCAAAGCTATGTGAGTGTTACCAGAGTATTACCTGATTTCCCATAGCTATGTGCTCGTTACCTGATTTCCGATAGCTATGTGATTGTAACCTGATCAGCAAGGACGTAATGTAGTACAGTCGCAAAAAAAAAAATAATTGTTTGCTCAAAAGTCCAGGTGCATCAGATTACCTGTTGATCCTCACTTTACAGGAACATTTTTTTTTGTCAGAGATAGACACTAATAGTATTACTGTATAATGTTTCAGGAAGCCCTACTTAACTTGACAAATCACTATAACATCATGATTGTTAAGGTTCATGCAGGTATGATAATTTACATATATAACTTCTTGATATTACTTTATCTACATCAGTTGCTTGTGAGTTCAAAGAATTCAATCAACTTTTATTGGACGGCTTTATTCTTTTGAACCTGCAGGCTGTGGTAATATGTGCTAGTATTTTGATATCCTACTCAAGTACTTATTCTTCAATCTTCAGTCTAACCAATTAATCAGACCAAAAAGGTAAAACAATATATAAAAGTTAAAGAGATCTTACTATTAAAATGGGAGGGGCAGATCAGTCAGTGCATTGATTACCTTTTCCGAATTGAGTCTTTACAAAACTGTTCGTCTGAAACAACACAAATAAAATAGATTATTATTGATTTCCAAGAACAGACTATGGAATTCTTTTGGTGTAGTCAAAGGAGGTTTGGACAGAGAAGTTGAAATTGTTTCCAACTATTTTATGAAGAATCTGCAGTTATTATAAAAAAGCTCAAAAAGGAATGAGTTCTTGTTTTTTTTTTGAAGGGCTTCAGATTGTCAGAGGACTAGCCTTAAACTTGGGTGCCTTTTTTGTTCTTCCAACTCCAAAGTCATGAGAACTCTTTACCCTATGGGACATTCCATGACATTACAAAAATAAGACCATTATTATTCTTTCGAGCTCTGGACAGATATCATCAACAATAAATATAACAAAACATGAAAATTTAAATTACTTTGGTGGCCGGGCTTGAAGTGATGTTTCAAGTTGAGGTGGTCTAGGCTCAGTTAGGTTTAGGGGCTTGCTTTGACTCTGTCAAAAATAGAACTATTCGTTTTATATAATTTTATTACAATGGTTTGAACAACCTAGGAAAAAGTAAGTAAATTTTGTTGTACTAAACGTCTCTAGGTTTGTCGATTGCAAAACAATATCATTTGGCATTTAACAATCTTCTTTGAGTTTTATAGGAAGAAGATTCAATTTATGAGGACTTGGATAAAAGCTTTGAGAAAGATCAAGATCAAGTCATTAGAGAGCTTATAGGCTAGTTTAGACTAGGATAGAAGGTATACTTTAGTCCTTGTTTATCCTCAAAATAGTCTAGATAGCGAAAAGCTCAATAAACCAGCAAAATCCTGTTTTCTGTGACCTAGCGTCGTACAACGCTATATAGAGTTACACAACGCCCGAACAGCTAAATTCTTACTTTTGTGAATCAACGTTGCACAACGCTATATAGAGTTAGGCAACGCTGATTCACAACGTTGTACAACGCTAATCAGAGTTGTACAACGCTGCAGTTAAGAAACTTGGAAATTTTCCTGAGTACCATCGTGCAACGCCATATAGCGTTGCACAACGCCACAAAAATCCCAAGTTAGCTGTGCAAAGTCTCTGGAGACGTTAGCCAACGTCTTTCAGCGTTGGGTAACGCTAGCGTTGTGTGACGGCATATAGAGTTGTACAACGCTCTGTTGAATCTGTCAGAGTTGTTCCTTTTGTCTCCCTTTAGCGTTGTGTAACGCCATTCAGTGGCAAGCAACGCTCTGACAATTTCCAACGGAATTGTCGGAGCTTTCCTTTGGTTTTACACTCCTGCGTTGTGCGACGGCATATAGCGTTGCACAACGCTCTGACAGACCAACGGCTATATTAAAGAGCCGTTAGAATTTACAACGGTCATATTCCAGCGTTGTATAACGCTATTCAGCGTTGTACAACGCTGGGGCCTGTTTTTGCTGGGGAACTGCTCATTTCGAGCCCTATATATATCCACCCCTTGTTCTCTCTCCAAAGAGAGTCTTGCTTGCAAAATTAGACCAGAATTGAGCCTTTGAGCACAGGGATACTCTCCCACTTGAGCTTTTCATAGCTAGACCATCTTGAGAGATTTAGTAGCCTCAAACACCACCGCCCCGACATTGTCGCTAGGTGTAGGTTGGAATAGGTTGAGAGCTCTTCTCCTTTGAGGCCGTTGTGCCATTCGAGTTAGGCCGATCCGCCTCGAGTGTCCTTGTGACGAGGTGATTCGGTTCGAAGTTGTAGTCCCGTTCTTGTGTGGAATTGAACGGAGCGCGCCCTTTCGTGGTAGCGGAACTCCCGGAGACGTACGACTAAGGCTAGCTTCTTCTAGCGGGTCGGAACTCCGTAATCACATCGCGTGTTCAATTTCTCTCTCTCTTTCTCTCTTTATTATCTTGCATTGTGAATTGCTTGTGTGCTTGCTTGTAATCGGTACCAATTGAATTGTGTTAGGGTAGTTCATACCAAACCGGTCCAAAACCTTAAATCGCTTCCGCTAAATCTTGTTTAAGCCGCCCCCATTAGGGACAACAAATTTCATACCTGAAAAGTGAAGCCCGCCACAAAGGAAGTCTCAGAGCATGCATCTGCAAGCCGTGTTGCCCTTTCAGAAGTTCCATAATTGAATTTCTAAATCCAGTAAAAGAGAAATTTTATGTCCACTTGCTGAACATTGTAATCTTATATAAATTTGATTTGGTACGAGAAGGGAAGAATATTCAAAACCTTACATTCTAGTGGCTGAAGAGTGGTCTTGTTCACTACTGGAGGAAGAGGGGGAGTCATGAGGTGTCAAAACTTGACATAATATTGATTGCTCAGTTCATGAGGCGTCAAGCCTCATGAGGTGTCAAAAATTGACATAATATTGATTGGTCATTTCATGAGGTGTCAAGCCTGAGTTGAATGAAAAATTTCCAAATTGAATATAAACAATACAAAAAAGAATAGAGAAAAACAAAATCAGTTGTGAAATACCCTTCTGTTGAGTGGCCGGGCCTTTAATTTAGGCATTTCAGCTTCTAGCTCTTCTGAGCTCTTCACTCGAACTGCCGAGACCTCTGAGAGGTCTGTAGCTCAGGCTCCTTGGGCCTTGTCAGAACAAGCCTTGGTCTCTGAATTGCCTGGGAACAAGAAACTTGAAGTGCAAATTCAACAATCAAAAGTCTACTGAACTAAATTCAGATCAAAATGATACTAACCAATTATTAATAACCGGTTACTGACATATATTGGAACTTCCTTGGTTCCTTTCATATTCTTAATCTTAAATACAGTAGCACATCAATCTCAAGCTTTGTCACAGCATTTGTTTCACAGTATTTCACTTTAAATCATATTTTCAATTTTGTCTCTTGAACATTTGTTCAATGTAAACTGAAGAAAACAAAAAAAGTACTTGAGAATTTGATTCTTCGCAGAAGCCACAATTCTCATTTATATCACTTCAAACATATTATTTGATTCAGACCAATTTTCCTCTTTGTAGTGATTAAAATAAAATATAATATAATTGTAATAAAAATATATAAATTCTTAACCCACATACATTTCACTAAAAAACATCAAATTGAATGTGAGAACCCATAAAATTCTAAATATAAAAGTATGTGGCAGAAATTCGAAGTAAACAAATTCACACAAAAAAAAGGAGTACCTATAAGGAATTCTTTGACTGGTAGGCAGCAATTACTGAACCAATATCTGACAATTTGATATTGTCATTTTCTTTGTTGGATGTTGACAAGCATGTAAACTCCAAAAAGTTATTGAGGACATTTTATAATAGTCAATCAGCATTATAAAAAATTGAAAACTGTGGTGATATTACCAGCTTTATCGGTATGAACATCCTGCCGACCACACCGTAGCCGTTTTTTAACAGTTTCACGGCTACATACCTGCTTCCAATAGCCTTCATAACATCATCTTTATTACGTCGGTAGCCACTGAAAAAGAGAAAGACTCATATCCTGAAAAGATTAAGATGGATATATCGAAGCAAAGTAAACAAAAAGATAATAAAATCATTACCTTCCGCCATGGAAAATTAAGGGTCCTCGCAGCATTTTGACCTGAAAATGGTTACCAATTTTAATGAATATCACAAAAATGAGTAGAAAAAACATTCGACTCTTTCGAGAGAAAGCATGATCTGATGTTAGATTAATTGTAAGGTCTATATTGGTATATACTTTTTGGATATTGCCGCACTGAAATTGAAGGGAAAGGTTTTCTTAAATATCTCCATTTTATACAAAACTTGCTTTTCTGTTTGGAAATAAATTCTGGGGTCATAAACGGCTGCAATTTGCATAGCTTTGGCAATTAAATCTGGGTTCAAAAAGATAATAGTACACGATGGAACCATACAATAGTGTTTTTAATCCAAACCTAGTCTGGTTTTGCAGCTGTCACCTACCCATAGCTTTAGCAATTAAATTTGGGGTCAAAAAAGATGTAGTACCAGTTGGTACTATACATTAGTGTTTTTTTATCCAAAGTTATGCGAGTTGCATCTGTATACGAGCCCAGGTTTGATTGCCAAAGCTATGTGAGTGTTACCTGAGTATTACCTGATTTCCCATAGCTATGTGCTCGTTACCTGATTTCTGATAGCTATGTGATTGTAACCTGATCAGCAAGGACGTAATGTAGTAGAGTCGTAATTGTTTGCTCAAAAGTCCAGGTGCATCAGAGTACCTGTTGATCCTCTCTTTACAACAACAACAACAACTAAGCCTTTTGTCCCAAACACTAATAGTATTACTGTATAGTGTTTTTTTTGTCAGAGATAAACACTAATAGTATTACTGTATAGTGTTTCGGGAAGCCCTACTTAACTTGACAAATCACTATAACATCATGATTGTTAAGGTTCAAGCAGGTATGACAATTTACATATATAACTTCTTGATATTACCTTATCTATATCAGTTGCTAGTGAGTTCAAAGAATTCAATCAACTTTTATTTGACAGCTTTATTCTTTTGAACCTGCAGGCTATGGTAATATGTGCTAGTATTTTTAAAGTGAAAATCAGTCGAATACCCCCTCAAATCTTATCTAATTGGAAATATCACCCTCTAATCTTTTATTTTGGAAATATCCCACTCTAATTATAACTTATATGGATATTTACCCTTTTGACTATTTCTACTGGTATTTTAATTCTGAAAAATATAATTTAAAAATTTAGGACAAAATTGCCCTTGTCCCCTGACGATTCATCTTCCGTTGAACATTTTGAACTTCCGATTCTTATTCTCATGGGGGTTTTGTTCTTTTAATCATCCCAACTTAGATACTGAGCTACCTGAAATTTGAATTAATTTGGTTATCTCAATTTGAAAAGATAAGCGCAGCACTTCTGTATTTACTCATATAAATAAGTTACATTCTTTTCAACCTTCTACGCTAAATTATTATTTTTTTTAGTAACGATTTGATTTTTCTTAAAAAGCATTATTCCTAGTTAGAGATTGAGTTAACCCCAACCACTACCATGTTTGACCTTAAATACGACTTTACCATTCCTAATTTTGTTAGGAGATGTTACTTAAATTCCTTTTGGTGTTCGTAGGTAACCGAATCCCAGGAAAGTTTGATTCCAATTGGTAACATGCGACACTCAAGTTCAATGCATGGATGATTTCTTCATTGGACGACAAAATTTTAACCCACAAAAAAATTTCTTTTGAAGTTTAGCATTTAAACTAAGCCCAAAGGTTTCGAATTTATTCTGATATCGATTGCAAAAAGGCACAGAGAAGAATGGCCTAAAGGAATTGAGGGCATTCTTGTCCTAAATATCAACTGTTAGATTTCAGAATTAAAATATTAAGAAAAGGGTAAATATATATACAAATCATGATTAGAGGGGGATATTTCCAAAATAAAAGATTAGAGGGTGATATTTCCAATTAGATAAGATTTGAGGGGTATAGGGCTGATTTTCCCTTTGATATCATACTCAAGTACTTATTCTTCACTCTTCAGTCTAACCAATTAATCAGACCACAAAAAGTAAAACAATTATATAAAAGTTAAAGAGATCTTACTATTAAAATGGGAGGGGCAGATCAGTCAGTGCATAGATTACCTTTTCCGAATTGAGACTTTACAAAACTGTTCGTCTGAAACAACACAAATAAAATAGATGGTTATTGATTTTCCAAGAACAGACTATGGAACTCTTTTGGTGTAGTCAAAGGAGGTTTGGACACAGAAGCTGAAATGGTTTCCAACTATTTTATGAATAATCTGCAGTTATTATAAAAAACCTCAAAAAGGAATAAGTTCTTTTTTTTTTTTTTGAAGGGTTTCAGATAGTCAGAGGACCCGCCTTAAACTTTGGGTACCTTTTTTCTTCTTCCAACTCCAAACTCCTGAGAACTCTTTACCCTATGGGACTTTCCATGACATTACAAAATAAGACCATTATTATTCTTCCGAGCTTTCTGGACAAATATCATCAACAATAAATATAACAAAACATGAAAATTTAAATTACTTTGGTGGCCAGGCTTGAAGTGATGTTTCAAGTTGAGGTGGTCTAGGCTCAGTTAGGTTTAGGGGCTTGCTTTGACTCTGTCAAAAATAGAACTATTCATTTTATATAATTTTATTAAAATGATTTGAACAACCTAGGAAAAAGTAAGTAAATTTCATACCTGAAAAGTGAAGCCCGCCACAAAGGAAGTCTCAGAGCATGCATCTGCAAGCCGTGTTGCCCTTTCAGAAGTTCCATAATTGAATTTCTAAATCCAGTAAAAGAGAAATTTTATGTCCACTTGCTGAACATTGTAATCTTATATAAATTTGATTTGGTACGACAAGGGAAGAATATTCAAAACCTTACATTCTAGTGGCTGAAGAGTGGTCTTGTTCACTACTGGAGGAAGAGGGGGAGTCATGAGGTGTCAAAACTTGACATAATATTGATTGCTCAGTTCATGAGGCGTCAAGCCTCATGAGGTGTCAAAAATTGACATAATATTGATTGCTCATTTCATGAGGTGTTAAGCCTGAGTTGAATGAAAAATTTCCAAATTGAATATAAACAATACAAAAAAGAATAGAGAAAAACAAAATCAGTTGTGAAATACCCTTCTGTTGAGTGGCCGGGCCTTTAATTTAGGCATTTCAGCTTCTAGCTCTTCTGAGCTCTTCACTCGAACTGCCGAGACCTCTGAGAGGTCTGTAGCTCAGGCTCCTTGGGCCTTGTCAGAACAAGCCTTGGTCTCTGAATTGCCTGGGAACAAGAAACTTGAAGTGCAAATTCAACAATCAAAAGTCTACTGAACTAAATTCAGATCAAAATGAGACTAACCAATTATTAATAACCGGTTACTGACATATATTGGAACTTCCTTGGTTCCTTTCATATTCTTAATCTTAAATACAGTAGCACATCAATCTCAAGCTTTGTCACAGCATTTGTTTCACAGTATTTCACTTTAAATCATATTTTCAATTTTGTCTCTTGAACATTTGTTCAATGTAAACTGAAGAAAACAAAAAAAGTACTTGAGAATTTGATTCTTCGCAGAAGCCACAATTCTCATTTATATCCCTTCAAACATATTATTTGATTCAGACCAATTTTCCTCTTTGTAGTGATTAAAATAAAATATAATATAATTGTAATAAAAATATATAAATTCTTAACCCACATACATTTCACTAAAAAACATCAAATTGAATGTGAGAACCCATAAAATTCTAAATATAAAAGTATGTGGCAGAAATTCGAAGTAAACAAATTCACACAAAAAAAAGGAGTACCTATAAGGAATTCTTTGACTGGTAGGCAGCAATTACTGAACCAATATCTGACAATTTGATATTGTCATTTTCTTTGTTGGATGTTGACAAGCATGTAAACTCCAAAAAGTAATTGAGGACATTTTATAATAGTCAATCAGCATTATAAAAATTTGAAAACTGTGGTGATATTACCAGCTTTATCGGTATGAACATCCTGCCGACCACACCGTAGCCGTTTTTTAACAGTTTCACGGCTACATACCTGCTTCCAATAGCCTTCATAACATCATCTTTATTACGTCGGTAGCCACTGAAAAAGAGAAAGACTCATATCCTGAAAAGATTAAGATGGATATATCGAAGCAAAGTAAACAAAAAGATAATAAAATCATTACCTTCCGCCATGGAAAATTAAGGGTCCTCGCAGCATTTTGACCTGAAAATGGTTACCAATTTTAATGAATATCACAAAAATGAGTAGAAAAAACATTCGACTCTTTCGAGAGAAAGCATGATCTGATGTTAGATTAATTGTAAGGTCTATATTGGTATATACTTTTTGGATATTGCCGCACTGAAATTGAAGGGAAAGGTTTTCTTAAATATCTCCATTTTATACAAAACTTGCTTTTCTGTTTGGAAATAAATTCTGGGGTCATAAATGGCAGCAATTTGCATAGCTTTGGCAATTAAATCTGGGTGCAAAAAGTTAACAGTACACTATGGAACCATACAATAGTGTTTTTAATCCAAACCTAGTCTGGTTTTGCAGCTGTCAACTACCCAATAGCTTTAAAAATTAAATTTGGGGTCAAGAAAAATGTAGTACCAGTTGGTACTATACATTAGTGTTTTTTTATCCAAAGTAATGCGAGTTGCATCTGTATACGAGCCAAGGTTTAATTGCCAAAGATATGTGAGTGTTACGTGAGCATTACCTGATTTCCCATAGCTATGTGCTACCTGATTTCCGATAGCTATGTGATTGTAACCTGATCAGCAAGGACGTAATGTAGTACAGTCGTAATTGTTTGCTCAAAAGTCCAGGTGCATTAGAGTACCAGTTGATCCTCACTTTACAGGAACATTTTTTTTTGTCAGAGATAAACACTAATAGTATTACTGTATAGCGTTTCAGGACGCCCTACTTAACTTGACAAATCACTATAACGTCATGATTGTTAAGGTTCATGCAGGTATGATAATTTACATATATAACTTGTTTATATTACCTTATCTATATCAGTTGCTTGTGAGTTCAAAGAATTCAATCAACTTTTATTTGACGGCTTTATTCTTTTGAACCTGCAGGCTGTGGTAATATGTGCTAGTATTTTGATATCCTACTCAAGTACTTATTCTTCAATCTTCAGTCTAACCAATTAATCAGACCACAAAAAGTAAAACAATATATAAAAGTTAAAGAGATCTTACTATTAAAATGGGAGGTGCAGATCAGTCAGTGCATTGATTACCTTTTCCGAATGGAGCCTTTACAAAACTGTTCGTCTGAAACAACACAAATAAAATAGATAATTATTGATTTCCAAGAACAGACTATGGAACTCTTTTGGTTTAGTCAAAGGAGGTTTGGACAGAGAAGTTGAAATTGTTTCCAACTATTTTATGAAGAATCTGCAGTTATTATAAAAAAGCTCAAAAAGGAATGAGTTCTTTTTTTTTTTTGAAGGGTTTCAGATAGTCAGAGGACTCGCCTTAAACTTGGGTGCCTTTTTTGTTCTTCCAACTCCAAAGTCCTGAGAACTCTTTACCTATGGGACTTTCCATGACATTACAAAATAAGACCATTATTATTCTTTCGAGCTTTCTGGACAGATGTCATCAACAATAAATATAACAAAACATGAAAATTTAAATTACTTTGGTGGCCAGGCTTGAAGTGATGTTTCAAGTTGAGGTGGTCTAGGCTCAGTTAGGTTTAGGGGCTTGCTTTGACTCTGTCAAAAATAGAACTATTCGTTTTATATAATTTTATTACAATGGTTTGAACAACCTAGGAAAGTAAGTAAATTTCATACCTGAAAAGTGAAGCCCGCCACAGAGGAAGTCTCAGAGCATGCATCTGCAAGCCGGGTTGCCTTTTCAGAAGTTCCATAATTGAATTTCTAAATCCAGTAAAAAAGAAATTTTATGTCTACTTGCTGAACATTGTAATCTTATATAAATTTGATTTGGTACGAGAAGGGAAGAATATTCAAAACCTTACATTCTAGTGGCTGAAGAGTGGTCTTGTTCACTACTGGAGGAAGAGGGGGAGTCATGAGGTGTCAAAACTTGACATAATATTGATTGCTCAGTTCATGAAGCGTCAAGCCTGAGTTGAATGAAAATTTCCAAATTGAATATAAACAATACAAAAAAGAATAGAGAAAAACAAAATCAGTTGTGAAAAACCTTTCTGTTGAGTGGACGGGCCTCGAATTTAGGCATTTCAACTTCTAGTTCTTCTGAGCTCTTCACTCGAACGGCCGTGACCTCTGAGAGGTCTGCAGCACAGGCTCCTTGGGCCTTGTCAGAACAAGCCTTGGTCTCTGAATTGTCTGGGAAGAACAAACTTGAAGAGCAAATTCAACAATCAAAAGTCTACTAAACTAAATTCAGATCAAAATGAGACAAACCAATTATTAATAACTGGTTACTGGCATAAGTCGGAACATCCTTGGTTGCTTTCATATTCTTAAATACAGTAGCACATCAATCTCAAGCTTTGTCACAGCACTTGTTTCACAGTATTTCACTTTAGGTCATATTTTCAATTTCGTCTCTTCAACATTTGTTAAATGTTAGCTGAAGAAAACAAAAAAAGTACTTGAGAATTTGATTCTTCCCAGAAGCCACGATGCTCATTTATATCGCTTCAAACATAATATTTGATTCAGACCAATTTTCCTCTTTGTAGTGATTAAAAGCTCTTCATCGGAGGAGACTTCAATGGACATGTAGGTGAAACTAGTGGAGGGTTTGAGAGGGTGCATGGGGGTTTTGGGTATGGCGATAGGAACCAAGAAGGTGAGGACTTCTTGAACTTGGCCATAGCTTACGACCTCATGATAGCTAACACCTTCTTTAGAAAAAGACAATCCCACTTAGTTACCTTTAGTAGTGCCCAACACTTTTCTCAGATTGATTTTGTTCTTGCTAGGAGAGAGGACAGACGAGCCTGCATGGATTGCAAGGTTATACCTGGGGAATGTGTCGTCTCACAACACAAACTTGTGGTGGCTGATTTTCGCTTTTCGCTGCGTTCTAGAGTAGGTAGAGGTGCTCGAGTTGTGAAGACGAAGTGGTGGAAGCTCAAAGGAGACGTGTCTCATACTTTTAGGGGCAGAATGATTGAAGAAGGTCCGTGGAAAGCAGATGAAGAAGCAAACAAGATGTGGGAAGATATGTCAGCTAGCATTCAAAAGGTAGCTACGGAAGTGCTTGGAGTTACTAGAGGAAGCAACCGCGAACCCAAAGATACGTGGTGGTGGAACGACGAAGTGCAGAAAGCTATTAAAGAAAAGAAAGAATGCTACAAACGCTTGCACCATGACAAGACCGACGACAATGCGCAGAAGTACAAATTGGCCAAGAAGAATGCAAAGAAAGCTGTGAGCGAAGCAAGAGGTCGGGCTTATGAGGATCTATACCAGAAGCTGAGTACGAAGGAGGGTGAGAAGGACGTGTATAAGATAGCCAAGCTTCGAGATAGGAAGACGAGAGACTTAAACCAAGTGAAGTGCATCAAGGACGAGACTGATAGGCTTTTAGTGAGGGACGACGAGATCAATAATAGGTGGAGGGATTACTTCAACAAGTTATTCAATGGAGAGGATGACGACTTACGAATTGTGTTGAACGACTCCTTTGATGACTCCAATAGACGTTTTGTTAGGAGAATTCAAGAGTCCGAGGTGAAAGAAGCCTTAAAACGAATGAAAGTAGGTAAGGCTCTAGGACCTGATAACATACCAATCGAAGTATGGAGGTGCCTCGGAGATGTGGCTGTAGTTTGGTTAACCAAACTATTCAATAGCATTTTCCGATCAAATAGGATGCCAGATGCGTGGAGGAGAAGCACTCTAGTACCAATCTTCAAGAATAAAGGGGATGCTCAAAGCTGTACAAACTATAGAGGAATTAAGCTTATGAGTCATACAATGAAGCTTTGGGAGAGAGTGATAGAACATCGTTTGAGACGGATGACAAACGTTTCGAAAAACCAATTTGGTTTTATGCCTGGGAGGTCAACCATGGAGGCCATCTTCCTAATAAGGCAATTGATGGAGAGATATCGGGAGCGAAAGAAGGATCTACATATGGTTTTCATTGATTTGGAGAAAGCATACGACAAAGTGCCAAGGAAAGTTATGTGGTGGGCACTAGAAAAGAAGAAAGTCCCCACAAAGTATGTTACCCTCATCCAAGACATGTATGATGGTGCCGTTACTTGCATCAGGACATGTGATAGTGTAACTAGTGACTTTCCTATTAAAATAGGACTACATCAGGGATCAGCTTTGAGCCCGTATATTTTTGCCTTAGTGATGGATGAGATCACGAAGGATATACAGGGAGAGATTCCTTGGTGTATGCTCTTTGCGGACGATGTGGTGTTAGTCGATGAGAGTAGGACGGAGGTCGATAGGAAATTGGAATTGTGGAGACGAACTCTAGAGTCCAAAGGGTTTAGGCTTAGTAGAACTAAGACGGAGTATATGGGGTGCGAGTTTAGTGGGATACGACCAGTGGACGGAGATGTCTGTCTAGACGGGCAGGTAGTACCTACGAAAGATACTTTTCGATATTTAGGGTCGATGCTGCAGAGCGATGGCGAGATAGATGAAGATGTTAGTCACAGGATAAGAGCGGGGTGGGTGAAATGGCGACAAGCATCAGGCGTCCTATGCGATAAGAAAGTCCCGCAGAAGCTAAAAGGCAAGTTCTACAGGACAGCGATTAGACCTGCGATGTTGTATGGCGCAGAATGTTGGGCTACTAAAAGACGACATGTCCAGAAGATGAGTGTAGCTGAGATGCGTATGTTGAGGTGGATCTGCGGTCACACGAGGAAAGATCGGATTAGAAATGATGACATACGAGATATGGTTGGGGTCGCACCAATAGAGGAGAAGTTGATCCAACATCGTTTGAGATGGTTTGGACATATCCAACGCAGACCTCCAGAGGCACCGGTACGTATCGGAATTCTTAATCATTTCGAGAACACCCGGAGGGGGAGAGGGAGACCAAGATTGACATGGGAAGAAGCGGTGAAAAGAGACCTTAAAGAATGGAACGTCTCCAAGGAGTTGGCGATCGATAGGAGCGCTTGGAAGTTAGCAATTCATGTACCGGAGCCATGACGTAGGAACTTAGGGGTAGGAGCGATGTCATAGGTTTGTAGGTCCCTCTATTAGGTCACGGTCGAGGTCTAGGTTTCTACTATTACTATTATTATTAGAGGTATTATTATTAGTATGGCTAGTCTTACTATTAGTATTTTTTATTATTTTTTTTTTTATTTTTATTTTTATTTTATTTTATATTTTATTTTATTTATTTTTTTATTTATTTATTTTTTTTTTTTTTTTTTTTTTTTTTATTTTTTATTTTTTTTTTTTTCGATGTGTTCTCTTATTGGGTTTCTTTCTAGCCTACCCCAACTTGTTTGGGACAAAAGGCTTAGTTGTTGTTGTTGTTTGTTGTTGTTGTAGTGATTAAAATAAAATATAATATAATTGTAATAAAAATATATAAATTCTTAACCCACATACATTTCACTAAAAAACATCAAATTGAATGTGAGAACCCATAAAATTCTAAATATAAAAGTATGTGGCAGAAATTCGAAGTAAACAAATTCACAAAAAAAAAAAGGAGTATCTATAAGGGATTCTTTGACTGGTAGGCAGCAATTACTGAACCAATATCTGACAATTTGATATTGTCTTTTTCTTTGTTGGATGTTGACAAGCATGTAAACTCCAAAAAGTAATTTAGGACATTTTATAATAGTCAATCAGCATTATAAAAATTTGAAAACTGTGGTGATATTACCAGCTTTATCGGTATGAACATCCTGCCGACCACACCGTAGCCGTTTTTTAACAGTTTCACGGCTACGTACCTGCTTCCAATAGCCTTCATAACATCATCTTTATTACGTCGGTAGCCACAGAAAAAGAGAAAGACTCATATCCTGAAAAGATTAAGATGGACATATCGAACCGAAGTAAACAAAAAGATAATAAAATCATTACCTTCCGCCATGGAAAATTAAGGGTCCTCGCAGCATTTTGACCTGCAAATAGTTACCAATTTCAATGAATATCACAAAAATGAGTAGAAAAAACATTCAACTCTTTCGAGAGAAATCATGATCTGATGTTAGATTAATCGTAAGGTCTATATTGGTATATTACTTTTTGGATATTGCCACACTGAAATTGAAAGGAAAGGTTTTCTTAAATATCTCCATTTTGTACAAAACTTGCTTTTCTGTTTGGAAATAAATTCTGGGGTCATAAATGGCTGCAATTTGCATAGCTTTGGCAATTAAATCTGGGTTCAAAAAGATAATAGTACACGATGGAACAATACAATAGTGTTTTTAATCCAAACCTAGTCTAACCTAGTCTGGTTTTGCAGCTGTCACCTACCCATAGCTTTAGCAATTAAATTTGGGGTCAAAAAAGTTGTAGTACCAGTTGGTACTATACATTAGTGTTTTTTTATCCAAAGTTATGCGAGTTGCATCTGTATACGAGCCCAGGTTTGATTGCCAAAGCTATGTGAGTGTTACCTGAGTATTACCTGATTTCCCATAGCTATGTGCCCGTTACCTGATTTCCGATAGCTATGTGATTGTAACCTGATCAGCAAGGACGTAATGTAGTACAGTCGTAATTGTTTGCTCAAAAGTCCAGGTGCATCAGAGTACCTGTTGATCCTCTCTTTACAAGAACATTTTTTTTGTCAGAGATAAACACTAATAGTATTACTGTATAGTGTTTCGGGAAGCCCTACTTAACTTGACAAATCACTATAACATCATGATTGTTAAGGTTCATGCAGGTATGACAATTTACATATATAACTTCTTGATATTACCTTTATCTATATCAGTTGCTAGTGAGTTCAAAGAATTCAATCAACTTTTATTTGACAGCTTTATTCTTTTGAACCTGCAGGCTATGGTAATATGTGCTAGTATTTTTAAAGTGAAAATCAGTCGAATACCCCCTCAAATCTTATCTAATTGGAAATATCACCCTCTAATCTTTTATTTTGGAAATATCCCCCTCTAATTATAACTTATATGGATATTTACCCTTTTGACTATTTCTACTGGTATTTTAATTCTGAAAAATATAATTTAAAAAAATTATAGGGCTCAGCCCTCAAATCTTAAACTATTCGCTTTATATAATTTTATTACAATGGTTTGAACAACCTAGGAAAAAGTAAGTAAATTTCATACCTGAAAAGTGAAGCCCGCCACAGAGGAAGTCTCAGAGCATGCATCTGCAAACCGTGTTTCTTTTTCAGAAGTTCCATAATTGAATTTCTAAATCCAGTAAAAAAGAAATTTTATGTCTACTTGCTGAACATTGTAATCTTATATAAATTTGATTTGGTACGAGAAGGGAAGAATATTCAAAACCTTACATTCTAGTGGCTGAAGAGTGGTCTTGTTCACTACTGGAGGAAGAGGGGGAGTCATGAGGTGTCAAAACTTGACATAATATTGATTGCTCAGTTCATGAGGCGTCAAGCCTCATGAGGTGTCAAAACTTGACATAATATTGATTGCTCAGTTCATGAGGTGTCAAGCCTGAGTTGAATGAAAAATTTCCAAATTGAATATAAACAATACAAAAAAGAATAGAGAAAAACAAAATCAGTTGTGAAATACCCTTCTGTTGAGTGGCCGGGCCTTTAATTTAGGCATTTCAGCTTCTAGCTCTTCTGAGCTCTTCACTCGAACTGCCGTGACCTCTGAGAGGTCTGTAGCTCAGGCTCCTTGGGCCTTGTCAGAACAAGCCTTGGTCTCTGAATTGCCTGGGAAGAAGAAACTTGAAGTGCAAATTCAACAATCAAAAGTCTACTAAACTAAATTCAGATCAAAATGAGACTAACCAATTATTAATAACCTGTTACTGGCATATATTGGAACTTCCTTGGTTCCTTTCATATTCTTAAATACAGTAGCACATCAATCTCAAGCTTTGCCACAGCATTTGTTTCACAGTATTTCACTTTAGGTCATATTTTCAATTTTGTCTTTTGAACATTTGTTCAATGTTTACTGAAGAAAACAAAAAAAAGTACTTCAGAATTTGATTCTTCCCAGAAGCCACAATGCTCATTTATATCGCTTCAAACATATTATTTGATTCAGACCAATTTTCCTCTTTGTAGTGATTAAAATAAAATATAATATAATTGTAATAAAAATATATAATTCTTAACCCACATACATTTCACTAAAAAACATCAAATTGAATGTGAGAACCCATAAAATTCTAAATATAAAAGTATGTGGCAGAAATTCGAAGTAAACAAATTCACAAAAAGAAAGGAGTATCTATAAGGAATTCTTTGACTGGTAGGCAGCAATTACTGAACCAATATCTGACAATTTGATATTGTCTTTTTCTTTGTTGGATGTTGACAAGCGTGTAAACTCCAAAATAATGACACCATAGATGATTAAAAGACACAAGTAATTGAGGACATTTTATAATAGTCAATCAGCTTTATAAAAATTTGAAAACTGTGGTGATATTACCTGCTTTATCGGTATGAACATCCTGCCGCCCACACCATAGCCGTTTCTTACTGTACCAGCAACACATACTGGCATGGAACCCGAACCTAGTCAGATTTTTATAGTAGGTCAAAGATTCTTACTGTCTCGTGAGATGGAGCTTCCATCCACAATAAAACCATCAGGTCTAACTGGATCACTGACAACTCTGTTTAACTGCACATTAAAACAGATTGAACAAAAGCAATATTACTATGGGAGAAAAAATCAAATTAAAAAAAATGCAACAATTTTTTCCTTAAAAGAAAAGAGAAATTTACTCCGAAAAGGCAAACGCTAACTCAAAAAAGAACTACGAAATTGAAAACAAAAAAACAAAAAGAAAAAATCTGACTAGGTTCGGGTTGTACTTGATTAGAGAATTTGAGTGGCGCGACTTGCACTTCACGGTGAAGAGAGACAGAAACCCTAGAATAGAGAATTTGAGCGGTGGCGACTTGTACGAGAAGAAGAGAGGCAATGGAAATGGAAAAAATAGAAATGGAGCGGTATTTACTCTTTAGAAATAGAAATAGAAATCGTGTGTGGTTTCTAGTGTCAGTCTAATTGGAGCGGAGGAGGAAGAGAAATGGAGAAGGTGTTAAAAGATCGGATTGAAGTCTGAACGCGGTGCACAACGGTCATATATGGAATAAAACCGGGAATCAACGGTTGTTCAAGGTTTGGGAACTCGGTATCGCCGGTTGCTGGATTTGGAAATTGGGAGATAGCAGATATGAGAATCTCCGAATCAAATCTGATATCGCGCAAGCGTGTAGCGCACGCATCAAATCATTCCAACTCTGTATTCAGATGCAGTTTTAACTTTTAACCCAGGTTAAAAATGTCCCAAAAATACTGCCTACTATAACCATAGTTGAAATTGGGACTTGGGAGAGCGGATACGAGAATCTCGAATCCAAATCTAATATGGCGCAAGCGTGTAGCGCAAGCTTCAAATCATTCCAAGTTTCCAACTCTGGATTCTGTATTCACATGCAATTTTAACCCAGGTTAAAAATGTCCCAAAAAACTGCCTACTATAGTTAAGTGGGATTCAAAGTAAAATATGATATTTCACTATCTCTGAGACTCTGACATGTGATACACCTCATATTTTCATTTTCTTTTTCCCGTGTAACTCTTTATAAATGCAAAACAACAATAATTTAAAAAGTTTAGCTCTCTTTTTTTTCTACTGCTAGAATCCGGGTTTAATATATCCCTAGGACTGGGTTCGATTGGGGTTGACTGGTTCAAATCGGGTTGGGTGCGATTGGGGTAAAATGGTCAGCAAATTATTCTTTTTATTATTTTAATGTTAGATATATTATATATATATATATTATAAAAAAGAAGAATGTGGCAAAAACGGGAAAAAAAATTGAACTTTAGGGCGGCAAAAACAAAAGTTTACAGTTTTGGACGGCAATTTTTCAATTTTCTTAATTTTGGGTGGTATAGAAAAAATGTTCTCTTATTAATACGTTTCTTCTTTAGAATTGATTTTTGGAAATTTCGTTGAATCTAATAACATAAAAATTCTAATAAAATGAAATAAAATCCAAATTAATTTGATAAAGAAATTGAAATAAAATGAAATCTCGCGTGAAAGAAGTGATTTTAATTGGGGCCTAAATTAGTCACTCAAATTTTTCTTCGTTCCTCTTCAATCGTACGGTCTGGTTTGTTCAATTGTGCTTGGGCCCGGCGACTGGGGTTTCATCTGTGGAAAAAATAAATAACAAATCAATTTCACTGCACGTGTTTAATTTTTCGGTGACTCGTCAGAGTGGGGTAAATGTAGATATAATTTTATCAAGTAGAAATTTAGTGTAATTTTTATTTATTACTTTAAGTTTATATAATATTTTATACTTATAAATGCAAACATGAGGTGACATAATGTGTTGGATTGATAAATGAATTCGGAAAAAAATTATCAAAAAACTATTAGCACCCATTCCACGGTAAATTTTTATATAATTAATTAGACACCGTTTTTCGGCCTGCGATGTCAAAATTTTAGGATATTCTTGTACATGTGAAGTTTGCTGGTTTTCAGTTTTTAGCTGTGTGTTTATTGAATTGATTAAACTTACAGCTAGCTTTAATAAAGCTATAATTGTTTATCAGACTTAACTCAAAAAATATATATTCTATCATAGAGCAAAAATGTTAAAATAAGACAATTTTTTATAAAAATTTCCTAAGTTCAACAATTTTTTTCTTAAACTTCTAAATATCTATTATACAACGGAAAAACACTACTAGTCATACGAAAATTTATGTGGAAGAATATAAAAAAGTTGCATTAATGGAAAGTTTAATATGTTATTATTATAATTAATATGATTAATTATAATTAATGTGGTAAATATTTATTTAATATGCATGAACCAAGTTTATTTATTAATTTTAATTAAAGAGGTGTGTTGATTTTGATGGAAAATCAATGCACCAGATTCACTCATTTTTTTATCCCTTTAATAGCCTTAGTCTTATAAACTTAATTCTGTCATTAAAAAACACCATTTCACTAAATATTCTGCCATTAAGAAAAATGATAGAATGAGTAAAAATGCCCTCAAGAATCCATCGTAATATTTAATAATTTACAGTTCGAAATCATGTATTTCATATAAAAAATAATGAATCATAATAGAAACTTACAACTTTTGAAGGGCAGATATGGCGTTGGGTGGAAATTTCTTACCTTATTTAATATTCCTTAGTCCAAAATGATGATTTCTTGAGGACGTTTTACTCATTCTATCACTTTTCTTAATATGAATCTGGTCCATTGATTTTCCATCAAAATCAATGCACACTTCAATTAAAATTAATAAATAAACTTAGTTCATATTAAATAATATAAGCCACATTAATTATTATTAATCATATTAATTAATATTCTCACACTTGACCTATAAAATATCGTAATTGAACACAAATTCAAAATTGACCAATAAAACTTAATTAAACCTCGTTCATTTAGAAATACCAAACTAAACTAATATAATCAAAATAACTATAACTATTATTTGATCCCTATTAATTATAGCATTGGAATTCTTTCTAACAAATGGTTAATACGATTCATTCGATCCACTTAAGGAAATTTGCTTAAATTGAACATAATGCGCAACATAAGAAATAAATAAGCAAAATTTCATAAATTCAAAATCAAAGTCATAATTTGAAGCTTCACATCATAACTTAATACATAATTCAACACAACAAAATCATAATTAGCAACCAGACCCGTATTGGCAAAAAATGAGTGGTTATACTTTAGTGAGAAAATTAGTTAACATAATTCTCAAATTAATATGTTGTTTACTATAGTCATATCTTTGATTTTGTATTTAACAACAAATATTTAATGTGATACATTACACGCTTGATTTGTTGTCCTTTAAAAATAAAATAGCAATTGTATTATTACATAATACAATAATTGACCTTGCAATATGTCACAAAAATTATACTTGCATATTGGAAGATGCCTTATGCACTACTTATCACTCTTCCATTAAATTAATTATCATGCAAGCATTAATAAATACTTGACGTAAATTTCTTATTGACTAATAAAATATCATTCATGTACAAAATGAAAAAACTAAATTTACTCCCACTAACCCTGAGATAGACGCATGGATTTATAATATTTTCTTTAAATCCAAACTTGATTCATGAAAATTGAGATACAATTTAGAAAAATTAGTCTTTCATCATTGTTGTCTTTATTAATAATTGTAGTGTGTGTATATTCATAATGTCTGGTCCAATTCCTAATAACGAAGACAAATGTCAATTTATTCTTTTTCAAGTTGGAAAATTTGTTTTATTCAATGCCACAGACATAAAAAAAATTAAAGTGGTTACTATAATCAACTAAAATCTACATAGCATAATCAAAGAACTAATAATTAATTAAACTGTAATAATTAATAAAACTCCAATTAAATTTCAGTTTTAACATAATAGTTCTTCACATTCAAGTTACATCACATATATTTAGTATTAAACTATAATGTCAATTAAAATTGTTCAAATTGAAGATAATGAGATAATTCTATTTAATAAACTATAATGTCAATTAAAATTGTTCAAATTGACATCCTTAATATTTAGTATTAAAATAGTGATATGTACACTAAAATATCACAACTTATATAATAGAATTGAACAACTATAAAAGGAATAATAATTCGTCAGTATGAAATCAATAATAAAACATAAAAAAAAATTCAGTTTTGACATGATAGTTGTCCCATAAAATCAATTTGCATCACCGTTGGGTAGAAACAAATTGAACCATAAACAAAAATTTCATGTAATAAACTAAAATGACAATTAAAGTAGTTCAAATTGCAATCATAATTTATTTAGTGTAAAATTTTATTGTGATATATAAACTTGATATATCACATACTTTCTTTCAATAAAACGGTAATTGCAATTAAAGTTGTTAACATTGATAATGATCAAAATATTAAAAGTACCTTAATATGGATTAAATTATTCATATGCAAAATTTATAACAAACTTTCGATTGGGTAGTTTGTATATATTAGTGCATATGAAACCATCTTTCTATTATATTGTAAATATCATATACAATAGATAAATGGGATAGATGAACTAAAAGTAACTAATAATCATCATATAAATAAATCCCCATTCAGAATAAATGAATGAAATAATATAATAACTTTATTAATCTCATCTACTCACGTAAAAGTTAAACCAAATAAATAGGATAATTACTTTAATAGGATAATTATTAATCGGTCAGAAAAGTAAAACCAAATAAATAGGATAATTACTTTAATAGGATCATTGTCACGTCCCGCACCGACGGGTCGCGGGGCGCGAGCTGAGAACGGTATCTTCTGCACACATCCGACGGCCGTCAACCTACGTCGCAACAGAAAAACAAACAGAGTCAGGTACAAACCTCAGTAACCGGTTATTTAACGACGCAGCTTCTCTACATTTAATTAATATAACAAAATTCAATCAGATCGGATTAATCCACATAACAAATAATATATTTTACGGAGATAATCGGGTCCAGCCAATCAATCAGTCAGTCAGAGTGGTCCCTCCCCGATGCCAGGAGGATCAGAACCGGCCCCTCCCCGAACTCAGGAGGATCAGGGCTCAAAATTCAGATTCCAATTCCATATCCAAATTCACATCTAATTCCAAACTCCGATATCCCGTAAAATATACCAATCACAAAACAATAAACATATTCAATCAAAATCAAACGATAATCAGATCAATCAATCAACACGAAATTAAATACAGAGAAGTCCGGTTACCTGACATGACGGTTTAGAAATCACATGCAAATCAGAATAACTTTTCAAACGACTGCGACATAGAACTTGAAATTCCAATCAAATTGCAATTGTTCTCGAGAAACATATAAGATCAGAGATTTATTTGGTGAAGCATTATTTTGTAACTGGTTTTGAGTTTGTGCATAACCGTGGGAAAAGGTTCAGAGAGAGATGGAATTTAGCAATTGCTAAAAGAAAGAAAGCAAATAAATTAATATATAAATGATTTAGGGAAATGAAGGTATAACACGCAATGGACACGCAATGGGGGCATGGACAGATGTCACTTTGCATGGAATAAAAATGAGTTGCGTGGCAATTATGTGTGATTTTTTTTTTACATTCGGTGGTCAACTAGAGATCAAACAATTGTACGGGTCAAAAGTCAAAATATTGGTCAAAATCAGTCAAAACAGTTGGGTGTTACATTCTCCCTTCCATCAAAAGAATTTCGTCCGCGAAATTCAAAAGTCAAATCAATCAAAAAGAAATCAAATTTCAAATGAAACGACAGGGACCCAAACACAGTCCGAGGAACGAATGCTCTGATACCATCTGTCACGTCCCGCACCGACGGGTCGCGGGGCGCGAGCTGAGAACGGTATCTTCTGCACCCATCCGACGGCCGTCAACCTACGTCGCAACAGAAAAACAAACAGAGTCAGGTACAAACCTCAGTAACCGGTTATTTAACGACGCAGCTTCTCTACATTTAATTAATATAACAAAATTCAATCAGATCGGATTAATCCACATAACAAATAATATATTTTACGGAGATAATCGGGTCCAGCCAATCAATCAGTCAGTCAGAGTGGTCCCTCCCCGATGCCAGGAGGATCAGAACCGGCCCCTCCCCGAACTCAGGAGGATCAGGGCTCAAAATTCAGATTCCAATTCCATATCCAAATTCACATCTAATTCCAAACTCCGATATCCCGTAAAATATACCAATCACAAAACAATAAACATATTCAATCAAAATCAAACGATAATCAGATCAATCAATCAACACGAAATTAAATACAGAGAAGTCCGGTTACCTGACATGACGGTTTAGAAATCACATGCAAATCAGAATAACTTTTCAAACGACTGCGACATAGAACTTGAAATTCCAATCAAATTGCAATTGTTCTCGAGAAACATATAAGATCAGAGATTTATTTGGTGAAGCATTATTTTGTAACTGGTTTTGAGTTTGTGCATAACCGTGGGAAAAGGTTCAGAGAGAGATGGAATTTAGCAATTGCTAAAAGAAAGAAAGCAAATAAATTAATATATAAATGATTTAGGGAAATGAAGGTATAACACGCAATGGACACGCAATGGGGGCATGGACAGATGTCACTTTGCATGGAATAAAAATGAGTTGCGTGGCAATTATGTGTGATTTTTTTTTTACATTCGGTGGTCAACTAGAGATCAAACAATTGTACGGGTCAAAAGTCAAAATATTGGTCAAAATCAGTCAAAACAGTTGGGTGTTACATTCTCCCTTCCATCAAAAGAATTTCGTCCGCGAAATTCAAAAGTCAAATCAATCAAAAAGAAATCAAATTTCAAATGAAACGACAGGGACCCAAACACAGTCCGAGGAACGAATGCTCTGATACCATCTGTCACGTCCCGCACCGACGGGTCGCGGGGCGCGAGCTGAGAACGGTATCTTCTGCACCCATCCGACGGCCGTCAACCTACGTCGCAACAGAAAAACAAACAGAGTCAGGTACAAACCTCAGTAACCGGTTATTTAACGACGCAGCTTCTCTACATTTAATTAATATAACAAAATTCAATCAGATCGGATTAATCCACATAACAAATAATATATTTTACGGAGATAATCGGGTCCAGCCAATCAATCAGTCAGTCAGAGTGGTCCCTCCCCGATGCCAGGAGGATCAGAACCGGCCCCTCCCCGAACTCAGGAGGATCAGGGCTCAAAATTCAGATTCCAATTCCATATCCAAATTCACATCTAATTCCAAACTCCGATATCCCGTAAAATATACCAATCACAAAACAATAAACATATTCAATCAAAATCAAACGATAAATCGAATCATTTAATCAATACGAAATTAAATACAGAGAAGTCCGGTTACATCGATTCAATCAATCAATACGAAAATAAATATAAAGAAGTCCGGTTACATCGATTCAATCAATCAATACGAAAATAAATATAAAGAAGTCCGGTTACATCGATGCAATCAAAATCAAACGATAATCAAATCAATCAATCAATACGAAATTAAATATAGAGAAGTCCGGTTACATCGATTCAATCAAAATCAAACGATAATCAGATCAATCAATCAACACGAAATTAAATACAGAGAAGTCCGGTTACATCGATTCAATCAAAATCAAACGATAATCAGATCAATCAATCAACACGAAATTAAATACAGAGAAGTCCGGTTACCTGACATGACGGTTTAGAAATCACATGCAAATCAGAATAACTTTTCAAACGACTGCGACATAGAACTTGAAATTCCAATCAAATTGCAATTGTTCTCGAGAAACATATAAGATCAGAGATTTATTTGGTGAAGCATTATTTTGTAACTGGTTTTGAGTTTGTGCATAACCGTGGGAAAAGGTTCAGAGAGAGATGGAATTTAGCAATTGCTAAAAGAAAGAAAGCAAATAAATTAATATATAAATGATTTAGGGAAATGAAGGTATAACACGCAATGGACACGCAATGGGGGCATGGACAGATGTCACTTTGCATGGAATAAAAATGAGTTGCGTGGCAATTATGTGTGATTTTTTTTTTACATTCGGTGGTCAACTAGAGATCAAACAATTGTACGGGTCAAAAGTCAAAATATTGGTCAAAATCAGTCAAAACAGTTGGGTGTTACAATCATTCTCTGCTAGTAAATTCTTTGAATAGCAAAAGAATGATATAAATGAATATTTCCTAAAAGAATAAATAAAGAAATAAATTTCATTAAATCCAACACGAACGGTTTAAAGTAGAAAAATCTATAATCAACTAAGGATGTTATTAAGGAATTTTGCCTAATCATAGCACCATTAAATTATGGGATCAAATATAGTGCGCACGGACAGGAAAATCAACTCCAAATAACAAGGCGTTATGAAATTCTATACTGCCATAACTCATAAGAAACAAATCTTTTGTCCTAAACAATCGTACACCGATACACGGCAATTGTTACATTGGACCAAAGATTTGTACATAAGAGTTGTATCCAATCAAATCTAGGGGAATACACGTGACTGCATTTCTCTTCTCTTCGTTCTCTCTCTTCTTTTGTGTGCACATGACATGGAGACAAAATAATAGAATAAGAAAAAAAATAATTCATATCTCTGACAATATGCACACAGAGTAATATACATATGAAAATAAATTAAGAAAAATTACGAAAATAATTCTGTAAATTCTAGAAAAATTCTAGTAAAATACAAAAATACTGTATATTGTATTTTATATGAAAATAAATACCGCTATGATGTAAGTTTCTATTATGATTTATTATTTTTTATAAGAAATATATAATTTTGGAATGTTAATTATTAAATATTATGATGAATTAATATTTTAATTTCTAACAGTTAATGCTTAAAACACATAGCAAACATCTCATTTAAATGAAGACAGAAGCTGATTGAGCAGCAGAATACATGTAATGTGGCATGATTAAAATAAGTTTGAAAACTTAACTTTCTTTGTATATTTATAATGATCATATAAATATATTTATCACATATTTTATTCCGATTTTCATTATCTCGAATCACTAATATCAAACTGTACCTCAAAATAAATAAAAGAACCTTGCATTCATTTCAGTGCCATAAAAGTAAATTGACTTTATATAGTTTAGGTTTTTCTAGGGAAAGAGAAAATGTTGGACTTTAGTTGCATTAACTAATTAAATATCACCACTAGAGTCTAGAAATCTCATGATAGCACCCATTGCCTTTCGTTTTTTTTACCTGACAACTCCTATCCGACTCTCACGAGCCAGTTGCCTAAATACAGCTATCTCTACCAGCTTTATTTCTCTCCTACTCGCTTTTGAGAGTTCCAAGTCCCAACCAACCTCCATCAATGGAGAATACATAGGCATACTCGCTATATTGGGTTCGGGTCTGGTTAAATTAATTACCCGGATCCATCTTAGTCAGTAGTCATGTGGCCTAGCTAGTAAGCAGTGAGTAGTGGCTAAAGCAATGCCATCTTAAAGCCTAAAAAGGAAAATAAATTACTAATATGGATGTATACACTACTAAAGGTTCAATTTGTGGAATATTTCCATATCAGATCCGGGTTTTGACTGTTGACAACTAACCCAACTAAGACCAGTAATATCGGCCTGTGGTGCTTCTATAAATGTGCACCTTACAACTTGACTCGCTCAACCAAGTTAAATCAAACATACACTTCTAACATCAAAACATTCAAAATGGATGGTATTGGTATTAATGCTCTTGCATTGATCTTGACATTGGGTTTATTGAATTGCGTCTCGCTCGGCGAATGTGTCCCAAATGCACAACCCCAAGTGCCGTGTTTTTTTATCTTCGGCGACTCTCTAGTCGACAATGGAAACAACAATGGCATATTGACTCTGGCAAGGGCTAACTATAGACCTTACGGCATCGACTTCCCTGAAGGAGCATCAGGTCGCTTTACCAATGGCAAAACTATAGTCGATGTGCTCGGTAAAATTCACTTTTTGAGTGAAAATGTTTTGTGCTTTTATGTTTACTATTTAAACTTTGTGCTCTTTTATTGTTTCTGAAGAAATGAAACAGGTGATATATAAGTATCATTCTGTTTTCAGGGAAAAAAAAAAGACAGAGTTCAAACTTGCAACTTGATCTTTTGGTACATGTTATGTACATATACTGCTTCTGTGCCAGTGTAACCTTGCTGTTGCTTATGTAAAATTCATTTTCTTCAATTTTACTAAGAGGTCTGCCACTGAATAAAATTTTGAAGGTTTTTTTTTTTGTCTGCAAATCTCAGAAGATGAATAAGGAAAGAGACACAAATATATTAATATTACTTTTGTTTTGTGCTGAAATTGTAGCCCAATTGCTGGGTTTTAGAGGCCTCATTCCTCCATATGCAACGGCCCAGACTAATGCCATTTTGCGTGGCGTCAATTTTGCATCTGGGGCTTCTGGACTTAGACGAGAGACCGGAAGAAACTTGGTAAGCATTTCATATTCCACAAATTAAATTGATTAATTCAAGTTGATCTGTACCTCTTTTATTTAGTTGAGAATGGTAATAGCATGGAGTTCATGCAGATTGATTGAAAAAGAAAAACATTATAACTACTATATTGAGTATAAGACATTGTTGTCATACCAAAACTTGAAAATTACAACAGAGAATTCAAGTTCCTACCATTTTAGTTAAAAATTAAAGATTGATGCCAATTGATAGGGTTAAGACTTATTCTATAGTGACTTGTTGAGTTTTTGTTGAATCAGTTTACCACTCTAATAAAGTAAACATTCCACATTTGATTTATTTAACAGTACATGACACAAAAAGTTGAGAATATTTGCATTTTTAGATAGACGCATAAATAAATATTTTACTATATGGGATCATTTTAGCAAATAATATTCTTTTCCCAACTTCCTTACAATGTAAATAGACAATAATTCCAACACAAATTGGCAGGGAGACCATTACCATTTTGCTGAGCAAGTGGAGCATTTCAGATCTGCCATCCAAACAATGAAGAGAAATTTCAAAGGGAATGATACAATGCTTACTGATTACCTAGGCAAGTGTATATTTTATGTTGGCATGGGCAGTAATGATTACTTGAACAATTATTTCATGCCAAATTTATACACAACGAGTTACCAGTACTCGCAGAAGGCTTATTCTACAATTCTGCTTCAAGAATACTCACAGCAACTCTCGGTACATCATCTATTTCTTGTTAAATTATTATTGTTTATGGACTTAGTGGTTGATTATGCAGTATTGGTCTAATGCTATACGATCAATTTTATAATTTCTGATTACACACGGAGTACTTCATACCTCTTCAGCTGCAGATTATTAAATTTAATTCTCAGAATTTTCACTGCATAATCTAATCTTTCCTCATAAATCAAGTCTTTGTTTTTTTTTTAGAAGAAGAAGTACTAAAAGCTGCTTTTAAATTAAAGAGAGATAATAATTACTACAAAAAAATCATTAAAAAATAAACGGTTAATCATGCCAAAAAGTGATCTATCAGGTTGAAATAATATTTAGAGAAGGTGACCTAGGATTTCAATTAATTTTTTTAATAGATGACTGTCAAATGTTATCCTTCTTCTAATTAAAATAGTTATTAGTTACTGACATATATAGAATAATTATATTTCCAGCAATTGTATGACTTGGGTGTGAGGAAGGCGGCAATAGTCGGGTTGGGGCAGATCGGGTGCATACCCTATGAGCTTGCACGGTTGAACAATAACACAAACAACAACAGGACATGCAACGACAACATAAACAAGGCTATTGCCATTTATAACGCAGGACTCCTTCAAATGGTGAAACAATTCAACACCAAACCAGGCGCAAAGTTTGTCTATGTGAATACTTTTGAGAGCTCCAAAGATCTTGTTTCAAATGCTGACACCTATGGTAAATTTACAGAAATAAAAAAAAACCACCACCAAAGACAACAAATGCTGCCAGTGAATCCTTTTTTAACTAAGCTTTCTTTGTAATAAAATCCAGGTTTTTCTGTGATTGACAAGGGTTGTTGCGGGGTTGGCCGGAATAATGGGCAAATCACATGCCTACCGTATCAAACGCCTTGCCAAGACCGTACCAAGTACCTATTCTGGGATGCATTTCATCCAACCGAGGCCGCTAACCTGATTTATGCCAAAAAAGCATATAGTTCACCCTCAACTTCTGATGTTTACCCTATGAACATACAACAGCTTGCAATTGCCTAGAGAAGAGTTAGGGAATTATGAAGCGATCTCTGATTTGAGCTAATTATTCCTAATGACTTGTACTCTCATACTATCAATCTGAAATATTGAGAAAAACTTCTTCCTATACCTACTTGTTTTCTTTAATTTTTCTCTCTACTTTTTTTGAGCAAAATGCTGGGACAGATATGCTAGAATTTATTGATTTGATCATTTCTGTTAGAAAGAGATGGAGACTAATATCCTTCCAACTGATCCAACGGTAGGAGAATATCTCAATATGCCATCACTATTTACTTTGCGGGACTGATAAGGATCATCTCCAGATCTCATCATCTCCATCATCCTCATTCCGAAAAAGAAAAGAGGGATGAGGATCAAGGATGACGCGTTTTTTTTTTGGATGAGGGGATGAAGGGAGGGAGGGTGAATCAGAGAAGGGAGGGGGAGGGAGAGTATAGAGAAGATGAGCGCCAGTGGATAAAACAAATCAAAGAGAGAGTGAATCAGAGGGGAGAGAGGGGGATGGGGGGAGGGGGGAGGGAGTGGATATCGTAACTGTTCTAGTTAATATCGTAAGTGTTCTGGTTAATAATATAAATGTTCTAGTTGTAAAAATAAATGTTCTAGTTAATATAATAACAGGTTAGTTAATATATATAAAGTTTCTAGTTAATATAATAACAGTTTTGGTTAATATATATAAAGGTTCTAGTTAATATAATAACAGTTCTAGTTAATATATATAAAGGTTCTAGCTAATAGTGTTCTAGTTAATAAATTTAACAGTTCTAGTAAATATAGCAATAGTTCTACTTAATATGTATAATTGTTCTGTTTCACTCCCTCTCTCTTCTCCATCCCCTTCCCGTCTGGTTCGTTCTCTCTCTCTGATGCGCTCTGTCCTCATTAATTTCCTTCCCCTCTGGTTCGCTTTCTCCTCATCTCTCATCCTCTCGTTCTCTCCCTCTAACGCGTTATGGGGTTGATTAAGACGGATGATGACGGAGAGGAGACAATTATTAACGCGTTTTATTGGAGATGATGGAGATGATAGAGAAAAGCGGATGACGAAAAGCAATTATGATTTACTTTGTCTTAGACATCACCTGATTCCTTTCTCATTATATAACCTTGAGCCTTACCTTAATTGGAAGCTGCTCTCTACATCTTAATTTGTGAACTATGGTAGGAATGTAATATAAAAATGAATATATGACTTTAAGCTTACGTCATGATGCTCTGCTTATTTTTCTAGCTTTTATGATATTTAAGTCATATTTTGTTTCAAAAATACGAGTTCTAGCCCTGAGTATCAGAGTATCAAGGCAAAGATATATTTTTTAAAAATTTTAAGGCGTGAGGTATAATCGTAGATCTTGTCCACAACATCGATGGTTAATTTTTCATCAATTTCGCAATATATTTTTCTGGTGAATATTTGTTCAACTCTTTATTGGTGCATTGCATCTTTAAGTAAGAATAGTAGAATACCATTGCCTAAATATATTAAGCAAGTGTGAGGAATATATTATGGGGATCTTTTGACAATCCTAACAATCATAAAAAATATATATATATTTTTAAACTTAAAATTCATATCTAAAACACAATTAATAGAATTCGATGCAAGTTTAATCTTTCGGAAGAACACTTGTATTTTAGAACAGTACAAAATTATTTGATAATACCAAATGTCATTTAAAAATCTGAAATTTGAAACATAATAAATTTATAAACCCAATTTATGTCTATAAGTCTTTTCCATTTTAAAATTTTTCAATGCTATAAGATAAAAATAAGATCATCAATGTATCCACTCTTTAATTTTTGTAAATACAAGAATAAGATAACCTTCTTCATGTTTAAAATCTTGATGTAAGGTATATTGATATTAGGTTTTTCTGAATTTTGGACTTGTTCGAGTCAGCACGGACTATTTTTTTATGCGCTTTTCAAGAATACAAAAGAAAAAACAAAAATCACAAAAAAGAAATGTGTGTTTTATTTGTCAGTGACTCATTAAATCTCGTGCGATATTAATTGTCCAAGCAGCATTGATGGATTTTATATGTCAGAGGCTCATTAAGCCTTGCTACACACTTTACTGGACGCATTAAATTAAAGGATTTAGAGCAGTCTTGTTATTCACGCGGAAAGTTCAAATGGGGGCGCAATTTCTCATTTTATTACTATTTTACCTTCTTATTCGATTTTTTTTTTACCTTTTTTTTTCATGTTTGGAAGATGCTTTAAATAATTTTCTGTAGATGGGACAGTCATTGATTTATATAACAGGATGAATTTAGCTATGGAAAAGATAAAATAGGGATTTCTGGCAAATCTCAAATAGATGCTGTCTATAAATTGCAGAGGAATCTGGGAGGCACCAGTTTAGAGATTGCTCTTACTTCATCAATTTAAAAAATCATAGGGGGCGTTTGGATGGGTTGGAAATTGGGGGAATAGCCAATTCTAGACATAAATTTATTGGAAAGTGTGTAACTTTGTGAAGAGTTTGGATTGTTTATAATAAATTAAATTCCGGAATTTGCTATTCTTGCAAATTCCGGGTTCATCCAAACGGCCCCATACAGTCTTCCATGATATGGACACAGATCATATCAAAGCCTTAATTCTTTCTCCTACAACAAGTTTTCAGAAATTCTGTCCATCATTTGCTTCATTACATGGAGAGAGAGATGCTCTAGGATATTCAGAGTTGAAGTGCAAGAAAATCTTACATTTCCTCGGTTGACTTTGGGGACCCTTTCCTGTTTTGTATAGCAGCACAGCTTCTGTTTACTTTTACTTTTACATTTTCTGGCTTGGACCATTTTAATTTAGCTGTACTTTGATCTTTTTATTTTTAATAAAGATAGGAGCCAGACTCCTATTTTAATTAAAAAAAAATTCTGTCCCCGCATTTTACAATGTGTTGCCCCAGAACATATATATAGCATTTCAAATCCAGTTGTGATCTTGAAAGACTACATGAAATTTCTAATTACGCTTCCAAATTAATATTCAAGTTATAACAGATATGACGATTGTGGAGTTATATTAGTTATTTGTGGTATTTATGTTATTTATGTTATTTGTAGAAGTCTAGGGTCCTATTTGTAAAAGTACGATTCTGGATTAATATAAAAGGGGAGCCTCTGTACAGAGGCCATTATCCCTAGTTTTAACCTAAAATCTCTTTCTCAAACCACATGGTATCAGAGCCCCGTTGACGGCGGCGGCGCTAAAACTTTTCCCCTCTCTTCTCTCTTCCGTACACTGCCTGTTTTCCCCTCCTTTCTTCTCTCTGCTTCGCGGCCAACTCCCGTCGCTTCTCTGTGGACCACGTGTGCACCGAGTGTGGGTCGCGTGGAGTGGCCCTGTACATCGCGATAGTGGACCGAAGGCAGAAGCTCTCACGCCGCACCGTGAGCCGCGATTGTGGACCACCAGGAGCTGTGTTGTGGACCGCGCATAGACTAGCCCTCAGATCTCTTGGATGAGCCGCGTGTGGACCAAGGATCTCCTGTCGCCTGTGTTTTGTGTTGCTCTCGGCATGTCTTCCATTATCTCAGGTGTTATCTCTCCTTCTTCTATACAAGATCTGTTTTGAGTAGATGTTGAGACCGTGATCGTGTGCGTCCGCACGGTTTGTGATTGATCTCGTCCTCTAGTTGTGTTTTTCAGTTTGGAATCAAAATTGTTGTTGTCGATTTGATTGTGAAGATGGGTGAACATGTGACTACGAAGGATTTGCAGGCTGTTATGACTGAAATGGCCAGATTGTTGAATGTGAAGTTTGAGGAGTCCGGTAAGATATCCGGACCTGTGTTAGACCAGTCACATGTGTTACAGAAAATAGAGTTGTTGCCTAATGATATCAAACTCGAGGGGACGAGAAATTATCTAAGTTGGTCTAGAAGGGCATTGCTAAACCTTCACATGAAAGGACTCGAAGGATACGTGAATGGAAAGAGTATTGAACCTATTGACAAATCGGGTGCTGAGTGGACAAGATGGAGTCACATGAATTCTTTGGTGGTTTCTTGGTTGTTGACATCTGTGTCTCCAGCCATAGCTGGAATGGTGGAGTCGATTAGAAGTGCAACAGATATCTGGAACACTCTGGCTAAGATGTACTCAGGAGCTGGGAGTGTGATGATGATGCTTGATGTGGAAGAAAGGATCGATGCCACTGTCCAGGGGGAGAAATCAGTTCTCGAGTATGCAGCAGAGTTGCGTAGTTTGTGGGCTGATTTGGATCACTATGACCCCTTGTCACTGAAAGATCCAGCAGATGTTCTTTGTGGGATGCAGTATCTTGAACGGAGGCGTGTGGCTCGCTTCCTGAAAGGTCTGAACTCAAAATTTGAGACAAGACGAGCGGCAATATGTCATTTGCCGTCACTTCCATCATTGAATGAGGTTATTGCTTCGATGGAGGAAGAAGAGGTCAGACAGAAGGTGATGACATCTCAAGCCTTGCCCGTTGTTCGCTCAGCAATGGCGGTGCCTGGAACCCAAGTCAGGGATGACAGGGACTGCTTTAATTGTGGACTGAAAGGTCATCTTAGCTTCAATTGTCCTGCGCCTCGCAAGTCTATTGGTGGCCGAGGGGGTGGAGGACAGAGAGGTGGATATGGTGGTCGTGGACGTGGAAATAGTTATAGAGGGCGAGGAACTCGAGGACGTGGAGGTCGAGGTGTTGCTCATTTTGCCACGACAGAGGAATCCCAGACTGCAACAGAAACAACTGGAGGAGAACTAACAGAGCTGGAAGAGCTGCGACTGTTCAAATCCCAAGTTGAGAGCTCTAGAGGCAAGGGTAAGGTCTCGGAGGAATGTGATGAGAATGCCTACTTTGGTAATGTTGGTTACTATGCACATGTGACTAAAGGTATTCAGGCACAGGCTTTTGCATCCACTAAATCTCATGTCGATTGGATTATAGATTCAGGTGCATCTAGTCATATAACAGGATCATCTAATGAGTTTGTGGAATATTGTCCTAGTCAACAAATACAACCAGATACAGTCCAAACAGCTGATGGTACATCCCAACCTGTCAAGGGTATTGGTTCAGTCTATTGTAATTCTTCCATTACCCTACCATCAGTGTTGCATGTCCCTTCTTTTCCTGTTAATTTACTATCTGTTAGCTCACTGATTGATCAATTGAATTGCACCGTTCTCTTTGATCAAAATACTTGTTTGATTCAGGAAAAGGAAACGGGGAGGAGACTTGGGAATGGCAACAGGCGTGATGGACTTTGGTATCTGGATAAGGAGGCTGCTATGCTCGTTGCTGCTATTGAAAAAGGAGCAGAAGCAGAGGCTATGTTGCAACATAATAGACTAGGGCACTTATCTTTTGATAGTATGAATAAATTGGATCCTGGTTTAATGAATAAAGTAGATAGGAATAAACTTTTTTGTGATGCTTGTGAACTTGGAAAACATACTCGTTCTAGTTATAAAATGATTGGTTTAAGAAGTTTGGAGCCTTTTGCACTTGTTCATTCTGATGTTTGGGGACCATGTCCTATTACTTCTGTGAGTGGATTTAGATGGTTTGTTACTTTTATTGATTGTTACTCACGCATGACTTGGGTATACATGATGAAACAGAAATCTGAAGTTCTCAAATGTTTTAAGGATTTCTGTGCTTGTGTAAAAACTCAATTTGGAATACAGGTGAAGGTTCTTCGAACAGATAATGGAACTGAGTATGTCAACAAGGAATTTGCCAATTTTGTGTCCGAGCAAGGGATCCTTCATCAAACTACTTGTCCTGATACTCCAGCACAAAATGGAGTGGCTGAGCGCAAGAACAGGCATTTATTGGAGGTAACACGTTCATTAATGCTAAGGATGAACGTACCGAAATTTTTGTGGAGTGAGGCGGTTTTGACAGCAACCTATCTGATCAATAGGATGCCATCAAGGGTGTTAGGAATGAAGACACCACGTGAGGTACTATTTGGCTCTAATGATTTTGTTGTTCCGCCCATGGTGTTCGGGTGTGTGTGCTATGTGAGAGATCACAGATTGACAGTAGGAAAGTTAGACCCGCGGGCGGTTAAATGTATTTTCATAGGTTATCCTTCAAATCAGAAAGGATACAGGTGTTGGTGCCCTACTGAAAGAAGGGTCTTTGTTAGTATGGATGTGACTTTTCGAGAATCTGAACCATACTATGGAGAAAAGACAGAGTTGGGCTCATTGTTCGAAGATGACTCTACCAGTGCTGGCAGAGAGGGGGAGAAGGAGAATAGAATTATGGTTGGTGATTATCCATGTCCTTTGTCGGGACTGAGTGGTGATAACAATCTAAATAATGATGGAGATGATGGTGATGCTAACAGTAATGATGGAGATGATGGTGATGCTAACAGTCTGAGTGGTGAAAATAACCAACAGGGGGAGCTGATAGTGTATAAGAGGAGGTCAAAACAACCTGAACAGCATGAGCAGCCTGCGCAGCCTGAATCGATTGTTCCCTTAAATGCCAATGTCCCAAGTAGCTCCTTCCCAAGTCCTTCCCCAAGTCCTCCCTCAGATTCTCACTCAGAGTTGATAGGTAACAATTCTCCTCAAATTTCCCTTCGTAGAACATCTAGGGTTAATGCTGGGAAACCTCCTGTTAAGTATGGTAATTGGGGAAATGATATTGCAAATTATGTTTCATATGCATCTGTTCCACCTGCATATAAGTCCTTCCTTGCATCTTTAGATTATGTGCCTGTACCTAACACATGGCAGGTAGCTAAGCAAGATCCTAGATGGTTTGGTGCCATGCAGGAAGAACTTCAGGCGTTGAAGAAGAATGACACATGGGAGTTGGTACCTTTACCAGCTGGAAAACGCGCTGTTGGATGCAAATGGGTGTACACTGTCAAGCAAACTCCGGATGGCAAGGTTGATAGGTACAAAGCTCGATTGGTTGCAAAAGGATATAGTCAGACTTATGGTATCGACTATGATGAGACCTTTGCCCCTGTTGCGAAAATGAGCACTGTGAGGATGTTGGTGTCATGTGCTGCCAACTTCAATTGGCCATTACACCAGATGGATGTCAAGAATGCCTTCTTGCATGGAGATCTCCAAGAAGAGGTATACATGGAGATTCCACCTGGATTTGCCACTCCACAATCAGCTGGGAAAGTATGCAAACTCAAGAAGTCGTTGTATGGCCTAAAACAGTCTCCAAGAGCATGGTTCGATAGATTCAGACTTGCAGTCTGTGGCATGGGATACAAGCAGTGTAATGGGGATCATACTGTATTCTACAGACACTTGAAAGGTCGTATCACCATTCTGGCTGTGTATGTTGATGATATTGTGATTACTGGAGACGATGCTGAGGAGATTATGCGGCTAAAAGAAAATCTTGGAAAAGAATTTGAGGTCAAGGATTTGGGACAATTGAAATATTTTCTGGGGATTGAAATTGCCAGGTCGAAGACGGGTATAGTGCTTTCTCAGCGAAAGTATGCATTAGACCTTCTTTCAGAAACAGGGATGCTAGGTTGTAGGGTTGCCCCTACTCCTATTGAGCCGAATCAGAAGCTGTGTGCTGAGGGAGGTGACTCAGTGGACAAGGAGCAGTACCAAAGGCTAGTTGGTAAGCTCATTTATCTATGCCATACTAGACCTGATATTTCTCATGCAGTGAGTGTGGTGAGTAGATACATGCATGATCCAAGAGAACAACATTTGGATGCTGTTCACAGGATCCTTAGATATATCAAGGGGAGTCCTGGAAAAGGACTGTGGTTCAGAAGCCATGGGCATCTGAGAGTTGAAGGCTATTGTGATGCTGACTGGGCAGGTTGCGTGGATGATCGTAGATCCACTACAGGATATTGTGTGTTTGTTGGAGGCAATCTTGTGGCTTGGCGGAGCAAGAAGCAAGATGTGGTGGCCAGATCTACAGCTGAGGCTGAGTATAGGGCTATGGCACTTAGCCTATGTGAGTTGATGTGGGTGAGGAATCTCCTGTCTGAGTTGCGCGTGTTTCGACGAGAACCTTTACAACTTCGATGTGATAACAAGTCAGCAATCAACATTGCAAACAATCCAGTTCAGCATGATCGTACCAAACATGTGGAGATTGATCGTTTCTTCATCAAAGAACAATTGAATAATGGAGTGTTGATGTTGAACTATGTGAAATCAGAGGACCAGTTGGCTGATTGTCTAACTAAGGGTTTGGGTTGTAAACAGTTTGAGAGTTCTTGTAACAAGATGAGGATGATTGATATCTATCGCCCATCTTGAGGGGGAGTGTGGAGTTATATTAGTTATTTGTGGTATTTATGTTATTTATGTTATTTGTAGAAGTCTAGGGTCCTATTTGTAAAAGTACGATTCTGGATTAATATAAAAGAGGAGCCTCTGTACAGAGGCCATTATCCCTAGTTTTAACCTATAATCTCTTTCTCAAACCACAACGATACATATTCACGCCTAGTAGATAAATTTAAATGTCAACCAAGCTGGTCCAATTTCCATTGTCGACTGCAAATATTTCAATGCTTACAATCAACTAAATGCACATGTACCAGCGGAATTAATAATACCGGCCCACGTTTGTACCTATAAATACACATGTACTAGTATTATCTCTCTCCGGCCCCCTAATATTTCAATGCTAAAAAACATTCAAAATGGAGGGAAGTGGCAGTAGAATAGCTGCAATACTGGTCTTGACATTGTCATTCCTTACCTGCATTGTGCTCAGCGAAGATGCCTCAGATGCACAGCCCCAAGTGCCGTGTTTCTTCGTCTTCGGCGACTCTCTCGTCGACAATGGAAATAACAACGACTTACCAACCCTGGCAAGGTCTAACTACAGGCCCTATGGCATTGACTTTCCCGAAGGACCATCCGGTCGTTTCACCAATGGCCGCACCGTAGCCGATATCATTGGTACATGCTATATACTGACCGTTTTATTGACTTACTAAAAAGTAAAAAATATTACACAAAACATTCAAGATTTACTCATCTTAAACAATCGGTTATGAAGAATATTATTAGAGCCAAATGTATTCATGGATGTGCTCATCAAACACGACCAGATCTCAAATTTGGAACTTCAAATGATCAATCCAAACCAGTCATTGCGATCTTCACATTGGAATCTTTTTTTTAGTTTTGAGATTTTTAATGAATTGATAAAAGCATTTTGAGTTATACAATAATAGCGTTTTCCTAAAAATCCAAAAAAAAAATAGTAAAAATTTTAAAAGAATATGTAAAACAATTGATTTTCAATGAGATTATAATATAAAATATACAATGAATGATTTGCATCGGTCTTTTGAAATTTCAAATTTGGAATCCAATCACATTTGACGAGCACAATTGTCCAATGCGTTTGACTATATTATTTTTTCATGCCATAATGCCAATAGTCAAAGCATATAACCATATATACATAGGGGTGTCAAACGTTGAAATGGAAGACGGAACAGACCTGTTCCGCTTTCGTTCTGTTTCAATCGACGGAACAGAAATTGATTCCGTTTAACGTTCTGTTTCGTCAAACGTAACAAAATTCCATTCCGTTTAACGTTCCGTCCTTTATTTACCATTGATTTCAGCGGAATTCCGTTTTTCGTTTCAAAAACGTTTATAAATTTCAGTTCCGTTTCCGTTCTGTTTTCAGAAACAAAACTGAAATCTCTTTCATTTAACGTTCCGTTTGGACGGAACGGAACGGAACACCCATGCGGAACGGAATTTTGACAGCTCTATATATACATGATAGGACGCGCCATCATCCTAATTATTAATTAGTTGTAAACACGTGGGTATGAATTACTTTCTGGCGTCAAACGTCTCGGAATATATGATATAATAAACTGTGGTGTCCATTCAGCTTCATCACACAACCACATTGGAGGTTCTGGCGCTTACTTCACTCTAAAAAATAAAAATAAAAAATAATTTCCTCTCCAGTGGCCTCTCCACAAGAACCGTTACACGCTGTCTCGTGGGCGTGGTCTCGCGTTTGTCAGTTGTACTCCTTTCACATTTTGCCATATGCCTTGTGTGTAAGTCTCCTGACAAAGCGGGCCTCCTTGTTATTGCTGCTTCTTAAGTGTCTTGGGACCACCACGTAAACATGACACTGGGCCCACACAGCCCAAAACATCTTTTTTTTTTTTCCCTATTTTGACATTTAAAACCTGCTCAAATAAGAAGCAAATTTTTACATATTTTTTGAAAATTTTTACTATTTTTTTTGTATTTTAGAAAATTCATAATATAAAAATTATGAATCGTTCAATAACAACGATTTTCTCATATACCAAAAAAATAGTAAACAAATTAAAAAAATGTAAAAAGTAATTTTTTGTAAGTTTCAATATGGTGAACATATATATTGAACGGTTCGGGTCGATCATTTGAAACTTAAAATATGAGAAAGATTGTGTTGGACAGACCACATCCGTCCCAAATATTAGACTAGTATTTCTCAAATAAGAGAGCCTAACATTTTTAAATTATAATTATTATTTTTCCTTATGTCATCTTTTGTTTTTCCGTTCCCCTGTTGCTTTCTTTCTATAATGACCAAAATGAGATGGAGTGATTCATTGGAGATTTTTTTTGAGATAAGTGATTCATTGGAGATTAAATTGAATCGGTAAATAAAGAAAAATATAAGGCCATTTTTGCTGTACCACAAAAGACATAAAAAACCATAGAATATAAGCAAGAAAGATTTTTCTTGATAGCTTACAACAGGCTAATAATTTGAACCCTAATGGTGTGCTAAATTTTTTTACCTGGTTCATTATTCATACATGTTGATAGCATACTCAGATGTTCTCAACGTTGAAATTGTAGGTCAATTTCTCGGGTCAAAAGGTTTCATTCCTTCATATGCATCGGCTCGAAGGAGTAACACTCTTGGCGTTCTTTTTTCCACACCTGGAGCTGCTGGAACAAGTGGCCTCAATTTTGCATCTGCTGCAGCTGGAATCAGACAGGAGACAGGGAAACATTTGGTGAGCCATTTGAACTAATATATATCTTTACACCGATATAAATCTTGCAAAAGGAACTACGGTTTCGAGATCAATTAGTTGGCTGTTTGTGGAGGATTCCATGTTAAATCCTTTTTTCTTAATTTAAAACCTCCACAAACTCTTCAGATTGATTAGTTCGTCATGTAATACCGAGAATAAGTTGTGACTGAACTTCAAGTTATATGGGTATCATTCAAGTTGGTCTTCTCAGAATAAGAGCCTCCTAAAGAGAACTGATTTTATTAATTAATTTACTTAATTTTGGTAGTGAACCTATTTCTTGACCAATCATGAGCAGAGGACATTCATATATATTTTGCTGTAGCACCAAGTAAAAAAAAATTTGCAACTCCAAATCATTAAAGTTTAGGTCAAATATTGATAGTAAAAGAAGCTGAGGAATACTCTGAAGTTGAACTGTATAATTTTGCTAATAACTAAAAAAAATAAAATAAATTCAACAGGGAGCTAATTACTATTTGGCTGATCAAGTGAGGCAATTCAACTCTACGGTTCAAAGCTTGAGGGGATCCTTTGGAAATGATACGGAACTTAACATATACCTCAGCAAGTGCTTATACGGCTTTTCCATTGGCAGTAATGATTATTTGAACAATTATTTCTTGCCAGATATATATCGGACGAGTCACCAGTATACACCGAGCGCCTTTGCTGAAGTTCTGGCTCAAGAATTCTCAGGGCAACTCTTGGTATACTTTTTTCTCCTTTTTTTGTGGGGGCAATTTATTTTATGAGTGAGGAACATGAGGATGATTGTATCGAGATCTTATGGCATAATAAGGCACAAGCCAATTAAGGACGTTTGGAGATATATACTCTTATATAATCTCTAACAATTCTGTCCTTATTTTTGCTAAAACAAAACTGTGATTCAAATATAAACTGTAGTTTTGGAGATGCAATGATCTATATAAATATTACTGTTGCGAATGAGGAAAGAAATGTTCTATCAAAAAAATACTGTGTTAATATTTCTGTTATGATAAAAAAAAAAAAATCACTTGGTTGCTACTTTCTAAAGATGCAAAATTGAGAGTTAAATCACTGCCTGCTAAAATGGGAAACAAAGGAAATAATTACAGAAAAGAATGTGAAAAAGTGCAATTAGACCTAAGTTCTTTAAATTTCTACAACAAAAGACAAGAGTTCTCTTTAGTACTCAGTTAAATGTCACCACAAATCTTCATATTTCAGAAATTATACGACTTGGGGGCGAGAAAATTTGCAGTTTTTGGGTTGGGTCTGATTGGATGCATACCGTTTGAGCTCGCACGGATGAATAACACGAACAATAGCACTTGCAACGAGGACCAAAACAAGGCCATTGAGTTGTTTAACATTAAGATTCTGCAACTGGTGAAACGTTTCAATACTGATCTACCAGGCGCAAGGTTTGTCTATGGGAACATCTACGATCGCTTTAGAGATCTCCTTTCAAATGCCGCAGCTTATGGTAATGTTTAATAATTTGTGAATATTTCGGTCAGCAAATAGGTTAAATATCGTTGGTGATCAAAACATTGTTGGCATGCCATTTTTTAACAAACCTAATAGTTGTTTTTGTGAAGTCATTATAAGCCCCAATCATGAGCTTTATTTATTGTAAAACACCTTAGTCAACTATTACTAATTAGGAAATTGTATCATGCTTGTATCAGACCACTTCTTTGTTATTTATTATTGGCTAACATCGTAATTTAAACTGCTTTGACAATTTGAGATCTCAATAAAGGAACAGAGCTTCCTTTATTAATTTCCATAGAAAAAGTACAGTACGTAACCTTGAATTAATGCGACCAAATAACTTCTCTAATCTTAGTTCCTGAAAACTTTTTTTTTTAATGAAATTTAGGTTTTACTGTGACCAACAAGAGTTGTTGCGGCGTTGGCCCAAATAATGGGCTAATTACATGCTTGCCGAACCAAACGCCATGCCAAAACCGTACAACTTATCTATTTTGGGATTCATTTCATCCCACAGAGGCTTTAAATATGTTTTTTGCCATAAAGTCGTATAATTCAACATCTCCTTCTGATATCTACCCGGAGAACATACAACAACTCGCAACAGCCTAGAGATGACCGAACGAGAATAAAATATCTCATATTTTGATTTGATTAATTATGCTTTGCTAGAGACTTTACTTTGTACTATCCTTTAATTAATTCCAATAATGGAACAGAATAATCCCCATGTTAATTCACTGCTCTGACTTGCATCGCTTAATGTAATCTTATCCTTAATTATTTTTTATTATCTTGTTGCACAGAAATAAAATCGGCATAATTTTAGTCTTTTGTTGGCCAAGACACTAATATAGTGTGTCATATATAGATGCCGCTTCAGAAGAATTTGTTAAGAAAAATGCCACAGTAATGCACATAAAAGAATCAGGAAATTTCAAAATTCTCCTAAGTTTTCAAATAGTTCTTTTGAAATTGACAAGCTTCAAATCAACCTTCAAAAATAAAAATAAAAAATGGAAAGCGTGTGCCTACCATCAGGCAATTCATTAATATAGGTATAAAAAGGTTTACAGAGATGTGAAGAGAGTAAAAAGAAAATTTAAAAAAATAAGTACAGAGATAGACTAAAATCAGTTACGATTGACAAATGGATCCGTCAGTCACGATTAATTTTCATTTTTTGAAGTTTTAATGGCTAATTCGAACCGTTCAATTTGTTCTTCATATTGAAATCTCATTAGAGACCAAATTTTATATTTTATATTTTTTTACTTTTTTTTTAGATTTTAAAAATTGTTGTTATTGAAGGATCTAGAATTGTTTAGATTAAGAATTTTATAAAATACAAAAAAATACTAAAAATAAAAAAAAATGTCAAATTTGATCTCCAATGAGATTTCAATGTGTGAAAAACACATTGAATGGTTCGGATCTACTGTTAGAATACTAGTAATTGAGATATCATTGCAACTGACGAATAGTTAGAAAATTCGGCAGTTAATTTTCCACTCCAGATTGAAGTTATTTGTTTCATTTTTTTTTAATTAAGCTTATTTGAGCCTCCAGCTTCAGATAGTTCAAGTAGTTAGAAAAATTAGTGATTCATTTCTGTCAGAATTCGATCATTCCAGAGGTGATTTTCAAATAACTCGCAAATTCATAAAAGTTGAGCTTATTTGAGTATATATTCGACTTTAGATAGATCGATTAGTATTTAGTAATCCATCAATAATTTCAAACTTGAGTGGTTCTTTTGTGTCAGAATTTGTTTCATTATGAGGCGATTTCCAGATTACTCGCAAATTTAAATACAATTTTTTTTAAATATGGTGTAAATTTTAAGTATAGTTTTTTACTTTTTTTTGATAAGATAAATTAAGGGTCAAGTCTCCCAACTTATTTTTAAATTAAATGTCTATAAAAATCCCATTTGAGTTTGGAACCTGCGACTTTTCACTTAAGATGCATTGTTTTTTGTCATTAGATCAAAAAACTGGTTGTAGTTTTATAGTTGAGTACCAATATATTCGAAGGATGGGAATGTTCGTATCACTACAACAAAAAAGGCATATGGCAACACATGATAGTCTTCCCATACATCCATATACGTCTTGCCAAATTATTTAGCAAGAGTGATTTTCATGTTGTCTTTGCCAGTGTAGCGAGGTGTTGTGGCAAGGTGCTTTGCCTGTGTTGGTAAAGAACCAAGCGGTCTTGCCACTTAGCAACATCCACTTTGCAAGACCCCCATTGTCTAGTCAATGTATCTTTTATATATGCCCCAAAAGAATATTCTCATTATCATTGCAAGACCAAATAGCAAGACCAAATAGTCTGGACATATTACCGACAACACTAAATGGGACAATTAGAAAACATTTAAAATTTTATATTCATCCACATTAACACAATTAAATTGATGCTACGACAAAATAAAATTATAAGAAATGATATTATTATTTATAAAACAGAAATGATTACACAATATTACAAAGAAAACGCTACAAAAATATTTAATCTAAAATCAATTTAAATTAACATCAAAATACGACTATTCTATTTGACATTACAAACAAACAAAAGGCAGTAGTAATGACAAGATTTCAATGCTTTCTTCCTTCTATGATTTAAGCTTTCAATACTTTCTTCCTTCTTTGATTTAAGCACCTGTACAGTGAAAGAGAATGAATTAGACATTAAAAACTACTTCATATTGATATTTTTGTTGATTGCTAATACAGATGTTGATCAATGAATCAATAGTACTAAAATTGTATTGCGTTGAATTAACTTCTAGAAGAAAGCTTCCAGTAGCAAATAATTCATTACAAACAATACATAAAAATAATGCTAGCATAGTGGCCCTGCATGACTCCTACAGTTAAATAAGACATTTGTTAATGTTTAATTGGATCACTAAATTCTCATGTTTATTCAACTAAAAGGTAATTGAAATTAAAAACTTACAGCCCTCTTAATTTCAGTAGTATGTTCTCTACAAAAAAAAAAAGACAAAATATAACTCATCAAAAGTGAGAAAAGGCAAAAAAAAAAAAGGTTGGATAACTCTCTCATTGTTTAAAATTCCAAACAAATCAATCCCAAACTTCTATAAAGCAATTCATAAAGAAAAAGCATGTTGAGCATTATCGCTATTTCTTCAAGAGCTGATTGAGTTTTTCTGTCAAAACTAAATATATATCTAAAGCAATTCATAAAGAATCCAAATTTTTATAACTCCAAATCAATCAATCAATGAAGAAAGAGCATACTGATACACCAACGATGGCGTGGCCTGAGCAACACTTACTTAGCGCTATATTTACAATTGCCATCCAATGAATGATGCTGCTGATTTTGAATGGTCTATCAATTTGTCTCAATGGATTGCACAGATAAACCTAACAATTTCAGATAAATTTCCAGACCAGAGAAAAAGAGAAATTATTTACCAGCTCAGCAATAGGAAAGAGCCGAGGGAGATGAGGACACCAACCACAGTCGTTCGCCTCACTCACAGCCACCGCTAGACCAGCACCCTCTCGTGACCTTTCTTAACCTGTTCTTAGCAAAAGAAAATGAAATAGAGTAAGGAGATAAGGGATCACAATTGACAAATGGCACAAAAAGGTAAAAGAGAGAGTATCGGGGGAGGGTTTGAAGAGGCAAAAATAGCAAACAGGGCCAAACCTTAGAAACGAACTCAGCCAATGGGGGTCTGTGACTTGGTGTCGCTAGGGTTGGCTTCAATCGCCGGGCAGCGCTCATGAGAGGGGAATCAAAACTAGAGTTACGTCTGATTTCGTTCATTCGACGGAGAGAAATAGCGAGAGGTCCGAGAGAGAATGTTGTCGCGATAAAGCTAGATCGTCGTTGGAGAGAACTAAGCCGCTGCAATAGTGGGTTGAGTTATCGATAGATAGATCAGATCTAGGTTTTGAAGAGGAGAGAAATATGCGGCGCTGTTTTTTTTTTTTTTTTTTGGCTACGGTGGAGACGAGGATATATCTTTTTTTTCCTTATGGTTTCTCTTATGCAGACTATGCTACATCAGATTTATTATTTTTTCCTTCAAATCTTATGACAAAATAAAATGTAATAAAATGAATGATATATCTATAATAATGGTGCATTATTATTATTCTATAAATTTTATTATTTTCGTCAAACTGAATAATATCAACTGAGATGTGAAATATTTGGAATCATTAAATATGCTTTATATTGCTTTATTTATTGAGTAGTGCTAAAATCAAACATATAGGACGTCAAATACGATCCAAATATTGACCATTAAAATTTCAAATGGTTGATCCAAACTGCTCATTATGATCTCTATATTAAAATATTTTTAAAAATTAAATTTTATATTTTTCAAATTTTCTAACTATTTTTTTTTAGAATTTTCAAAAGTGGAGGGTTCATAAATTTTTAGATTGAGCATATTCAAAAATTTCAAAAAATTAGTAAAAAAAATTGAAAAAAATATAAAATTTGGTCTCCAAGAAAATTTTATAACGTAAAACAATTTGAGCGGTTTGGATCGGTCATTCAAGTCTTAAAAATTAAAATTTTATCTTGTTGAACAATATGTTTGACACTAGCCACTACCACAAAATTTCACAAAAAAAATTCTTTGAAATTAATAACTTGAATAGCGTTCAAAATCAGGTTCTGACAAAAAAAAAACCACAAATCCTACTTTAAATCAAAACAAAATAAAAGAGAAAAGGTGCAAAGGATATTACCGTAAATAAAGGTGAGGCTCAAGGATAAAAGGGGTAGTACCGTAAATGAAGGTGAGGCGAGAGACCGGCGGTTGGGAGGCGAGGTTGAGCCAAGGCAAGAGAGCGGCGCTGGGAGGCGAGGTTAAGCCGAGGCGATTAGAGGAGGCGATAGAAATGAGGAAAGGCAGAAATTTGGGACAGTGGGTGAGGAGGGGTTATTAGAGAAGCACAAATTGGAGATGGGTTGCTCGCTACAGGATTTTATTTTTCCTGTAATTAAAATTTTAGAATATTTCACTTATATTTTGGACAACATAACTACAGAAGCGAGGGAAAATTTTTGGAGGAACCCCGCGCGCGCGAATGATTCGCGCCATATAATTTGCGTATCTTATTTTTCTTTTGATGAATAAAAAAATTATAAATATCAATATCAAAATTTTCTCTTGCCACATCAAATTTTATCTTGTCAATTGGTCTTGCGAATTTTCAATTTGCCAACATAGCAATGGATCTTGTTAAAAGATCTTGTGACAGCATATAATTGACAAGAGGATGAAAACGTCTTGCGACCTTCGTCTTGCCGTATCCCCTTTTTGGTGTAGTGTATTATTATGTAATAATAACAGCACTTGTTTTCTTTCTCATTGAGTCCATCTTTAAATTCAATTTAACAGACCAGCTAATGTAACGTAGATACACACGTGAAATTATATTCAATTTAATAAACTAAAAAAATGTTCAAGAGATTATTTTGTATATTGTTAAGGTGCAATTTAACAAAATAACATATATCAAGACTGAACAAATAACAAATGGTTTTTCCTAGGCAGAACAATACATGTTATGAACTAAAGATTAACAAAATATAAAGATATTATATAAGTTTTCAATGTAAAATAAAGTTTTAAGCATACCTTACAGTTTTTTTTTTCAAATATTATACAAAATCTTAAGGTTAAGTAAATCTATTAAAATTTTTCAGATATAATTTGAGGACAATATAAAATATGGAATTTGATCCACTTATCACGTAATATATAAATTTTGTGAAAATACTTGATAATAAACTTTTTTATGTAGAGATATTCCAACCCCATTAAACCAAATTAGATATTTTATGATTCAATACTAAGCATCGCATTGAATGTATTTGAATTCCTCCAGTGCCTTATTTTGGTACAATTCTACACGTTGCCTCCGTTTGAATGAGAGAAGGAGGAAGAAGAAAGAAGGAAGAAAAAAAATTATAAACAATCCAAACTCTTCACAGAGTTACACACTTTCCAATACTTTTTTTCACTTCTTCCCACACCTATCCAAACGAGATTGATGCATAATAATAAAATTAATCTTTGATTAAATTAAATGCACAATTTTTACTTATTCTGTTACAGATCGATTGTCATACTTGGATCCATATGATTTATAATAGCATCCATGCATTTCTTATTACCGACATCTCTCTCATGCACTTTTTATGTTATATCATGTTTTTTTTATTTTTAATAGCGTTTGTTCGGCTTCAACAGAAAATTGGAAGAAACATCAAACATAATACGTTTTCCTTGTGAAAAAGTTGGAAGCTAACATAACAAACATATAGGCCTACTTTAGTCACTATTTTTTGGGAAAATGGATCCACGCGTGTTGTTGGAAAAAAAGATTGGGAAAAGAAAGCCCAGACAAAACATCCACTGCCATGGCTAGCAGAGAATGAGAGAAATATCAAATATGGGCTAACTGCCAAAAGCAATTTAACCAAAATTTCCTTCAAACATAGTAATTTTCAAGTTATAGTAATGTAAAGTACAAAATTTTCGATTAATACATTTTGAAGAAGTAAATACAAAAAAAAATCTTGAACTGAAAATAATTTTATCATGCTGAAAATATCAACAGTGGAACTGTCAAAGATGTAGATCCAATCGCCAATAATAGCTATCAAGAAATACTCCAATTCCAGGGAGCTTTTCTACAGTACACTTTCATATTTATGCAGAGATTTATCCAGGCCGTTGATTTTAGTTGGTGATCATGTCCGTCAGATCGATATTCGATCTCTGTCTATCGCTCTTCGATATGTCCGTCACTTTTCTCTCTTTCCCAACCTCTCTCCCTCCTCCTCCTTTTTCCCTCTCTCTTCTCCGTAATAGTTTATTAGATTGAGTCCCAATCTTCTGGCTGGCCCTTTAGATCTTTGCTCCTTTCCTCTTTCATCTTCAAACCTAGCTGCAAGTATCCCTCATTTCTTCCTCCACCAAAACAAAAACTAAACACAAAGGTGATTGAAGAGGGAGAAAGAGCGATTGATTGACAGAGATGGTGGAGAGAGAAAGGCGAGTCACTTCGCATCCCATCTCCTCCTTTTCGCCACTACCCAGTCAACGATAACCTCTTTCTCCTTTCGCTTCTATTCTCATCATCTCTCTCTTTTTTTACTCTCTCTCTCTCCACGCTGCCCTAGGCGAGAGAAACTCGCCGTCAAATCGCGGCTGCCTCTAATCTTAGCTGAAAACTTCAACTAAGGAAATGAGAATATCGTCTGTTCCTCTTTCAGACGAGTTCACTTTGAGCACCAATCAGGTACGAGAACTCGCTTCAGGTACGAGCCAATTGGATCAGAAATTAATATAGTAATAGTTTTAAGTTCACTGTCAAGTGATTATCCAGTACAAAGACATATTGCAGTTTTTGGTTATTTTTTGTGGCATTTTTTATTATTAGATGCCTTTGTTTTTGTTTACTCTCAATCTGTTGCTTATTTTGTTTAAATGTTCTCTTTTTTTTTTGTTCAGTGAGGTGTCTATCTTGCTGCCAGTACCAAGAAGCTGAGATTGCTCTGTGTGGATTCTTCTTTGTGCAGGTCAAAATCTCTTTTTTACGGTTTATTGTGGTCATTATTGGACAGCATCTCTTTGTTGTCTTAGCTGATGAGCTGTTGGAACAACGTGTCGTACTTCATTGTTTGTGTTGTTGGTGTTTCTAGGCACGTAATAGAGAAGATTTAATTAGTATTTGCATCTTGGTACCAATTCCAAAATCTAACTAATTTTGTTTCTGCTGTTGAGTCTCTCTGTATTAAGTTTGCTCCATTTTCTAACTAATCACTTTTTACTTCACCCTAGGAGAGAGAAGGAAGCGTCAGGAAAGAGCTTGAGGATTGCGAGCAGGTCCAATCTTCTCCCCTTATTCTTGCAAATATGCTCCTTACAGTCGTGATGAGAGATTGTCGATTTTTGAATTTTATGTTTTTTCTTTCTTTTAATCGCAGAACTTCAGGCACCTAGAGAACGAGTACTCCAAGCAATTGTAGGAATTAAGACCTGAGTTGGATTCCACAGATGAAGTGCAAGGAAGCTCGAATCAAAAGTACTCATTGTGTGTTAATTTTTCTATTTTATTGATTTTTTGATTTACTGCTTGACATGTGTATTGGTTTATAGTATCGCTATATTTAAGTATCTAGAGAATGAGAATGAGACAAGGCTATGCGAAAAAAATATTTGGTATCTGGTATTTTCGAGGGTGGTTGTTATTTCTACACTTATTTGTGTTGCGTTACCAAATCATAGTATGTTATAATTAAGCTCCTTACCAAATCATAGTATGTTATTTCTACACTTCTTTGATGTCATGAAAATAATTTATATACAAAACTTTGCTTTGCTTTTATGGTTCTTCAATGGTCAAGTTTTAAGAATGCCTATCCTTGGCTAAATGACCTGATATAAAAAATTGAAACATACCTCTCCTTTCTTACAATATTTTATAGCTCGAAAAATTGTGTGTCAAATTTAATACATTTTAATATTTGTTTGCATATAGAGATTTTTTTGTGCATGGGTGTAAATGTAATAAACAAATAAGTGGAAAAAACTAATCCAATAGGATACCAGTACCGTCAGCACCTCTAAGTGAATCCAAAACAAAAATTGATGTAGCTATACAGTTCAGCGGGTCATTTATTATCAGAGAAGCCTGGATTTTAAAACCAATGTTGTTCAGTTTTTAATTGGTTCCTTGATTGTATAATAAGGAACAAGTAAAAATAAGATGTTAGTATGGCAAAGATTTTCGTCATGTTTCAATGAATGCCTATGACAGATTTTCATCATTTTCAGCCTGACAAAGCTAAATTCTCTACACTCACACTAAAATAGTGAATTTAGCATTTTGTTCTGCAAATCAGATGATTACTCCTATGAGCTGAATTTCATTTTATGTTAGGTTGTGAACTCTCGATTTTGGGTCTTTACATCTATTAGTCCACCATAGATTAATTAATGTATCTTAGGCTGTTAATCAAATGTCTATTTGGTCCTCAACAGGTGTCGAGGATATGACCTGAGGCCAAAGACTAAAACTACCATGATGAAGGGATTAAGCTACAAGCTGATTGTTCAAAGAAATTGGTTGTGGCAGGCTGCTCCTCTTCATTCCTAACTACTACCAATAAGGAATGACGAACTCTCTAGGTTTCATTTTCAACTCATGAAGCAGCAGGGAAGTTGCATTTGTATAACATCTTTAAATAACAAAGGTGAATTGGGAATAAAATAGACGATGCTGTGAGAATACAATATAAATGCTTAGGACACAATATGCTCATATAGTCTGATGCTCCAGTCAAAGTGCTTTCATTTTGTAGGAGCTGCCTGAGGATAAGGAGTCCTATTTTTGAGATTCAATCTCGATATGCGCCGACCAAGTCTCATACTGGTATTATGTTCTATATGTTTTGATTGTTTCACAAAATTCAATTTTGACAACCACTTGAGCTTATGGATCATTCATGGTCTGATGGATTAAAAAATTACTATCTTTGGACATTGCAGGAGTTGGGGACTTGATGGATATAGTGATTGTTTCATCAGACAAAATAACAATCAACCGTGTTGTTAAACCAAATTCAAGATGACTTGAATGAGAGAGGACAAAACCAAAAATTGAGGATAGAACTGAGACGATAAAAGGTAGTATTGTTTGATTATGCACATTGAATTTCTTTTATACAACAGTTTCTTTTCTTCATGCAAGTTCCATTCAGTTTGTTGTTTCTTCTGTAGATGATTAAAGAGCTTCAGAATTGGCTTAGGAAGAGAATCTTGGTGATAATTAGTAGTATATCAATTCCTTATGCAAAGAATAACCTGATGCCATAATAATATATTTAGTAGTATATCCATTTGTTTCTCACTATACAGGAGATGAACCATGAGAGACCACCTCTTTGAAGTTTTTATGTACATTGCCTTCATAAGATTTCAGTTTACAATAGTAAATAGTAAATACTTATACTACTCAGGGTGGATACAACAACAAAACTATCAGAACACAATTAAAGCTACATTGAATTGCATTCAGCATGGCCTCTGCTCAATTATTTTGAGATATTTATAAAATTGAGGAAAGGTCTTTCATTTCTGTTATAGGATTATTAAAGAAAAAATTATCATTATATCAATCGCGCAACGCGCGATAATAGCACTAGTTATATATCATATTTGTGACATACATAAATTGGAGACGGAAAAAAAATTTCAATGTTTTTTCTTTATTTTCTTCCCCTTTTTTGGAAGTTCTTCTAACATGTGCACTTGGGGCCTTTAAACTGTTTGAGACATGATCCCATTCATCGACGTGATAGGCACCGAAGAAACAAAACAAAAAGAAATGCCAAATCAACAATTGGCAACGTAAGGGGCCGGTTCGTTATTTTGAAGATATCTTTTAAAATATTAAATATATTATAGAAGCAGGACGAGGAGAGCCACACAAATACCGAGTTCTTTCAAAATATACCTAGAAAAAGCTTATACAATGTTTGTTATTTTGAAGATATCTTTTAAAATATTAAATAAGGAGAATTGCTTAATTAGACTCTTATACAATCAAGCAATTAGCAAAACATCCTTTCTTTTCTGGCACGTGGTTTTATTCTCATTCCCGTCATCATGTACCGCTCATGTGTAGTTTCAAAATTAAATCGGAAAACCTCCGTATAAATTTCCTTCTCTCCGGAAAAAATTTCATTGCTCTCTTTCACTCTCTACGAAAAATCTTAATTATGCTATCTCTCTATCTCAGGCACGCTTTCTCTCTTAATTAGCAAATCTGATCTCTCTCTCTCTCTTGTTCCAAATCGTACTTCATCTTTATCTCTCATGATCACAATTTTTCTTTAGTTCTGAATCGGCGATTTTGTGCAATTTTGCAGCATTCTGGCTATCTCACGTCAATTTCTGGCGATCAATTCTACCGTGCGGCTCGTGATTCATCTTTTGTTGAAGTTTAGGTAATTATGTTTCATTTCTTCTTTTGTTTTTTATATTTTTATGTGTAATTGATTTTGGAACAATCGATTTGGATCTAGATTGATATTTTCATGTCTCTTAATTGATCAATTATTGCTGCAGATCTGGATTATTAGTATCAATTAATGCTTTAGATCTGAATTGATTGATCAAACGTTTGCTTTAGACCTGGATTGATTGATCAAATGCTTTTATTGTGAAAATCAATGAATGTTTGAATTATTCATATATTCCTTTCATTTTTGTGATAGTCTGATAGCATTAATTTATAATTCATGAATATTTTGAACAATGAATGAATTATTGCTCTAGGTCATTGATATATGATGTCTTGTAAAAACTTATTGAGATAAACGAGCATGTTGGACTTTTCGTTATTGGTAATATCAATGCAGTAATTTAAATGGGTGGATGTGAAGAGTTTTGCGACTTTTCAGATAGGGATGCAAGGAACATATTGGTAAAATAAGGAGGTATAGCTTGAAAAAAGGTGATGGGGATACAATAATGAGTTATTTTCGTGAAAAACAAATCGTGGATTTCAATTTTTTTTACCAGTGTAAATTTGATGAGGACAACCACATTAAGTTACTAAATCAGATCTTTTATGACTCAATACTAAGCATCGCATTGAATGTATTTGGGTTCCTCCAGTGCCTTATAATTTAGATACAATTCTACACAACGAAACTAATGCATAATAAAATTCATCTTTAATTAAATTAAATACACAATTTTTACTTATTCTGTTTTAGATCGATTGTCATACTTAGATCCAGATGATTTATAATATTATCCATGCATTTCTTATTACCGACAGTTCTCTCATGCACTTTTTATGTCATGTCATGTTTTCCTAAGCGTTTGTTCGGCTTCAACAGAAAATTGGAAGAAAAATAATAAGTTTTCCATATGAAAAAGTTGGAAGCTAACATAACAAACACATGGGCCTACTTTAGCCGGTAAGAGTATTTTTTGGGGGAAAATGAATGCACGCATATTGTTGGAAGAAAATATTGGGAAAAGAAAGCCCAGACAAAATATCCACCGCTATGGTTAGCAGAGAAATATGGGCTAACTGCTCATTTGCTCAAAGGCAATTTAACCAAATTTTCCTTTAAACATAGTAATCTCAAGTTTTCGTAATTTAAAGCACAAAATTTTCGATTAATAAATTTTGAAGAAGTAATTACAGAAAAAAAAAGACTTGAACTGAAAATATCATCAGTCGCATTGTTACAGATGTAGATTCAATCGCCAATATATAATAGCTATTATTTATCATAATTGTGACATACATAAATTGGAGACGGAAAAGAATTTAGAATGTTTTTGTTTAATTTTCTTCCCCGTTTTTTGGAAGTTCTCCTAACTTGTGCACGTGGGGCCTTTAAACTGTTTGAGACATGATCGCATTTTTATTTATATATATTTTTTTATTAAACATGATCCATTCATCGACGATTCGACGTGATGGGCACCGGAAGAAACAAAACAAGAAAGAAATGCCAAATCAACAATTGGCAATGTAAGGTAAGGGGCCGGTTCGTTATTGAAGATATCTTTTAAAATATTAAATAAGTACCTCTTGAAATACCTACGTAGTTGAGAGGGAAAACAATTTCATGAAACGAGCTTGGAAAGGAAACAAATTCTCACTAAGCCTTAAAAGCCTATTAATTCTTATATTGGTTCCGTTTGAATGGTGTGGGAATAAGAGAAGAAGTATTGAAAAGTGTGTAACTTTGTAAAAAGTTTAAATTGTTTGTAATAAATTTATTCCCTTATTCTCTTATTCCCTAATTCCTAGAGCTCATCCAAACGGAGTCATTAGGGAGGATAAATCTCCGACGATTACCTCAGGTTCTTTTGATCTTTCGTGATAATTTATATTTCAATATTTATACTATTTACACTGTCAATGCAAATTGTACAGTAGTTACTTTTTTATATGTGCTCGTTTCAGCAAAAAATTCTCAAAATCATCTAGAAAAATTAAAACTATACAAAAAGTTAACTTGTTGGCTCCGTTTGGATAGGTATGGGAAGAAAGGAAGAAATGGAAAGAAGTATAGGGAAGTGTGTAACTTTGTGAAGAGTTTGAATTGTTTATAATTTTTTTTCTTCTTCTTCCTTCTTCTTCTTCTTCTTCTTTCTTCCAACGATCCAAACGCACCCGTTAATAAAAAAATTCAGATTTCGCCTTGAATGATTAAAGAATTAATTGTCATAAAACTAAATTTAATATTAGATGATAGATCTCAATAATTGATTTTTTTTAGATTTAATCTCAACAATTGATAGATCTGAACGATTTTAAAGTGCAAAATATTTATTCTTTTTTTGGGTTTGAAAGGGGAAAAAAAATGGGGCTACCCTACAGGCCTACACCAACCGACACTTCCTTTCTAGAGGAAACCGACAGATTCTATTTTAAATCGGAGCGGACTCAGCGGAGGTGGGTGTGTTGTCTCTTTTGCAGAACAGTACTTGACATTTTTTCTTCTTTGCAATAAAAAAGGAAGAAACGGTTTAATTATGTTTGGTTCTTAGGTTCGACGTTGCTGCAATTTAAAATTACAAACAAGTACAGAATGAGGCATAATAACTCGACCAACTTATTATCGCGAAACAAAAATTCTATATATATTTTTTTTATTGAAAGGTCATTTTCTTTTCGTTTAGAGAATATGACCTTAGGCCCATTTAAATGAGAAAACTCGATTATATCTAGGATAATGAATTGATTATAATAATTTAAAATTATAGCCCTCCGCAAAATTTCCCCGCCCTAAGAATAATTTTGAAATTATAGTTCAATTATACAATATTTTTTTTTTGAAAATAAATTGGAGGTCTAAACCACCTAACTTATTTTTAAATTAAATGTCTATGAAAGACTCCCAGTCGAATTTCGAACCTGGAATCTTTCACTCAATATACATTGTTCTTTGCCACTAGACCAACAGCTGGTTATTTTACAATATTTTTTTGTTGTAGTTAGTAAATGTTTAATTTACTTTCACCTATGAACTAGCAATTCAGTATTCCACATTTCCGCAGATATAAGCTGTCTTTTGGTTCGAGTTTTGTTAGTGTAGGTTGATTGATAAAGCAAATCAATATTTTTAAATCGTTCATCACATAACTTTAGACGATGGAAAAGATGCAGGTTGACCGTATTATTCGTTCAAACATCAGATATCGACATATCTTAGACGATGGAGAGACGTTGCAGGTTGTATATGGATCTTCGATCTGAACCGTTTGATTTGATTTCGACGAACAAATTTTTACGGACCGTATGAATTTCAATAGATCGGATATTAATCACGGTACATTTTTTTATCAGAATAGTTCGAATCAAAAATCTGCAGAGCATGTGAATTCAGTTGTATATATACCGGACCCAAGCGTGACTACTATTTTATATAAAACAATAAGAAATATTATATGGCTGAATACACCCAATCTAAGAAGGTGAAAACGATTGGGCCAATTATTTACAATAAAAATTAAATATATGGAAAGAAATATTGGAAGCAGCGACAGGTTAAACTTTTAGCAGTCCCTTCTGAAATCTTCGACTCTTCGTTATGCGGACGGAGTGAACACGCACGGTTGAGCAAAAAATTCGTAACTCGTGAGTTACTCGAACTCGACTCGAAAAAAATTCGAGTTATGCCAACTCGTTAATTTTACGAGCCGAGTTCGAGTTGGACCCAACTCAACTCGGTACAACTCGAGTCGGAATATACAGGCTGCAAAAAATAAAATGTTATCATATTAATATATAATCCAACAATTTTATTGATTTGCAATTCAATAATTTGTGCACTAACCCTAGTCTCCAAGTCTCCAGACCTTTTTCCCTCACTTACACCCTCATGAGTGCTCCTCTTTTTCTATTTTCGAGCAAAATTTTAAGGTGACTAGTACCTCAACACTTTCTCACGAGTTCGTTGCCGAGTCACGAGTTGGCTCGAGTTAAAATAAGCCGAGTTCGAGTTAGCTCGAATAGCTCGGAACTGCTTTGATGTCGAGTCACGAGTTGACTCGAGTTGTGACGAGTTCGAGTTGAGGCTAACTCGCTCGAACTCGGCTCGTATACAGCCCTACACTGGACATTCATTGTTCAATTATCCTCAAATGATTTTTTGGTAGAATTACCTCCTGATTGATTGATTTTTTTTTCCCCAACAAGGAAAAACATTTCACTATTTTTGTCGATGAAGCGGCTAGGAGGTAATGAAGTAGACTCCTAATGACATATTTTTTACTTTTTCATGTTATTTTATTTGTTTACATCATTGGTAATGTAATCTTGCAAATTAATTTTGTATCTGGTGAAAGTTCGTTGGTTGCCAATTGCCAACTGACCTTTGAAGAAAAACATAAATGAGCACTAGTGACATCTTTAATGACGAAAATTTTAATCTGTCCAACATAATATATGGCTTGCCTACTAGAAAGAGGGTAAAATATAAAAATATTTGCAACTTGATTCATTAAAAACAACACAGATCCCAACAAACAATGTCTCAAATGACGTGTGAATTTTTTTAAAAATTTCCTTATAGCAACTAAAATATTTGATTTCCATTGATTTAATTTGATCTAGAAATTTGTTGAGTGAAACAGGAGATGAATGGAAAACAGAAAGTTTTTTTTTCTCTCTCTCTACAGAGATATGTAGCAGACAGGAAAATATCGTGGACAAAAAAATAGTTGTTATGATCTTATAGTAGTAAATTTAATGATAATCGCATGTCAAGTTTCTATTTATCTAACAATAGACCTTTCAATAATAAAATATACTCTTTAGTTTTACAAAATGTTGGCACATATCTACCATGAATCAGAAATTCAAATTCAAACGTACTATTATTCAAAAAAAAGTATTAAAAATAAAACAAAAAAAATTTCATCGTTTTAATCGTAGAGGAATCAGGAGAAGATGAGTGGAACCACTTGGAAGAAGCCAATCATTTATGGGTCTAGCCGTCTAGGATTGTGCGTAGTGGGGTTGGTCGAAATGAGATCTAGTCCCGCGCGGGACCGTCCGACGCATAAATCACAGCCGTGTGATTTAATTTTAATGGCAAAGGGAGTCCCGTGCATGTAACCTGATCGATAGGCCCGAACCGTCCAAATTAGATCGGACGGTTCGTAGGCTGCGCTGAACGGTCCCGCGCGGGAGCAAATTCGGATTGGGGTTGGTCGGTGCAGCGACAAAATCAAAACTGTTGTGACTTGTGAGTAAGGCTGTCAACGGAAACTGTTGGACCGTTTCGCCGTGACGTGAAACGGTAACGAAACGGTAAGTGGCATAGCAAAATGTTTCGTTTTCTTAACGAAACGGCAAACGGCACAGGAAATGGAACGGTTTACTGTGATTTCACGTGTTTTTGTACATGCCGTTTAGCGAAATCATTTCGTTTATTAAGTGGCACGGTAAACGGCAACGAAATCCATTTCGTTTTCTTAACGAAATGGCAAACGGAACACCTCGTTCCGTGCCATTTATCAACGTTAGACAGCTCTACTTGTGAGATAGAAAGTGTAGCAGTGGCCCAGCAAATTGCTATTGGCCCATTTGGCTTCATCATCCCAGCGTTATTTGACTCATTTCCCAGAAAGGAAAAAAATAATAAATGATGAGGTGACAAAGAAACTAAAAGCAAAAAGATAAAAGATAATATATTATGTTATAACAGTTTTTTTTTGGGGGGGGGGGGGGGGGCGTTACTTATTTTCTCTCTTTTCCTTCTGAACTTGTTTGTATATCACAATTCACAGCTACATGAATATTATTTCTACTTCTGGGTATACAATAAGTATAGTGCTCAATATTAATTTTACTTCAAAATATCTATGAATTCTACTATATTTCTCAATTTTTATTTTAAACCATTAATAATTTTTCTATAATTAGATAAATAATATTTTCGATAAGTAAATGTGAAATTTACGTTTAGAAGGTTATTGTTTTGGAGTAAGGGTTCAGAAGAATGATTGTCGAAATTAAAATTTCAGAAGCAACTTGTCGCAAATAAAAAAAAAAACTTTCGACAGATTACCAAGCATTACCAGAAAAAAAAAGTTTCGGACCGTCATGCTATGAATACCAATTTTTAAGATGTGACATGACGGTTTAGATATGATCCACTCTATAACAATGGCGATTTCTAGTACGGACTAATAAAAGTTGACGTTAGGCTTCATCCCGATTGAATACAATTTATTGAAAGAGTTTACATCGATTCGTCACATCCGACTAAGATTTGAAGTTTCAAATCATCAAATAGCTATCTAGACCTTTACCAAATATGTCCAATTTGATAATAGTAGTTGGCACAATCTGAGTCATCCGATTTTTAAAATTATAATTCGTATTTGGTTAGACCATCTAATAAATTTACGGACCAGGCCGACATATCAAACCTACCATGCTAAATTATGAAAAGTAATTATTATACTATTAGTTTTCAAATATATATTAGGTGCCTGGCGTACTAATTTTTATAATTTTTTAACGAAAGACGACAAAAAAAAACTATACGGTCCAAATAATAAGAGGCAAATTTTATATACTTTAATCATACACCTCCATCCTTAAAACAAGTTAGTATGTTGTCACATTTAAAACACAGATTCATTTCTTGAAACTTGAAAGCAATTGCCTACGGGCTTTTAATAAAAAAAAAAAAAAACTTGAAAGCAACCCGCACCGACGCGGTAAATACAATCCGACTCTGCTGTTGCGCGACACAGCGTGTAGCGCACTACGAGCCGTCTGATCTTGATCGGATGGTTCACTTTTTACGGGCCTATCAATCTAGGTTACATACACGGAGCTCCCTTGTCCATTGGATCTTAATCAGACGGCCAGCATACCGCGCGACACCGGCAGCAGATCTCATTTCCGGTAAATAACTGTGCTAGTGTGCTGGGAGCAAGATTGTGAAAGCCCCCCTACATTCTGCATTTTTAGCATATCTCATTACATTACATATAACTTAATGGTAATCTTCCAAAAAAAAGTTAAAATTCAAAATCTAATATTACAAATACGATCGATATAGTGCATATATCATGGCCATGTAATTTAATAAGATTTCTTATATGTTATATCATTTATTATCAAACCGACTTGAATTTTTAAATAGTATACAGATAACGATAATTGATGCGTCGTCAAACAATATTCAAATCTCATGAAAAGCTTTTTGTTTATTTTATCTTAATTGGTTGCTAACTTTTTTAATTTGCCGATGGTATCAAGTCTCTACCAAAAATATATATATATATAGTTAATTTGTTGGATCAAACAAATTTTTTTTTTTTTTGTTATAGACTTAGCGCCCCCCCCCCCCCCTTTATGAACTTATTAAGTTTTTTTTCCCCTCTATTTGTCATCTACTATTGAGGTGCACATAAGGTGCAATGTGTGTAGCAAATTATTGTAACTATCGTTGGGAAAAAAAAAAAGTAATTGCAACTTTTGTGCAAAAATTTACAAAATCGAGATGAAAGTAGGACCAGGAAATTAAATATTTAGCGTATGATTTACATTTTACCATCCAAAATGTTTGCGGGGTTTTTCGTTTTAACCTATAATCTATAATATTAATTGAGTCATGATATTTTCTTTTTCTATTTTTGACCTCTATTTTGTATAATCAAAAGTAATTTTTTATTTTTTTAATTTTATTTTTTTTCTATAATTAAAATATTTTCTTGTTAAATATATTAAAAATAGTCATACCAATAATCATTTAATTCAAAAATTAAATATATTTGGAAATTTAAGATAGTTCATGCTCTATTATTGTCATCTAAAAAAATATAACGTAGCAAAATCGTCGACTACCATATCTAGTATAAATTAAATTATGTTACTGGTTATGTCAACTCTTATATCGGAAATTTAAAACGCGAGTTTTGCTAAATTAATGCATAGTATTTTGTGACAATTATTTTTGTATTTTCTGGAAACAAGCCAGCGCGCATAAACTTATGTTCAATTGAAATATATATGTTATAATATCGAATATTTAAGATCGGGTATTCCAAAGAAATATGTTTCTTTTTGTACACTAATCCAAAATAACTTTTAACTTAACCTGCATAATTACTTGTAAAAATTAATTTCGATAAATTAGTCCAAAACAATAATGTATACAGGTCTCCCCATTCATAGTGATGAGAGAAAAAGTTTATTAGGACGAGACATATTGTTCCTATAAAAATGTACAAAGTAGATAACACTTTTTCCCCGTTTGCAGAAAGTTGAAAGTTAGCCAATAATTTATGAATAAAGTTTGCAAAGATTAATTGATTTGCAACGTTATTAATATTAGCATTGTTTTTCAGACTTTGCTCAACAAAATTTATTGAGTTTAAAAACATTTTAAGATAAAAAATTTGTAAAAATTTCATATTCAGCAAACTTTGGACATAAAAATGTTAACAGAGTATACATATTCAAATAATTTGATAATTTGTACAAAATTATATAAAGTAAATTTGTATCACTATAAAATTTTGTTGTACTTTAACCTGAACAAATATTTTAAATGAGAACCCAATTGTAAAATACGTGAACAGTATAATTAATCATAATTAAATGATTTTTTTAAGGAACAGTGTTAAATGATTGAGAATATAAATTATATCGCACAACAAAAAAAAACTGACTATTGTAGTCCATAAAATAATTTTCCTGAGAAAGAGTCAGGTCGATGAGTCACACAGAACCACAAAATTCTATTAAAGTGCAAAATCTACCATTTATCCTGATCAGGAATGCTTAATACCAAAATCATAATATTTGTTTTAAATCATGGAACTTTTGTGTCTTTTGTCTGACTTGTCCTTTTGGTTCAAAGCAAATCAAACAAATATGTCTGTGAAGTGTTAACCAAAGAATAAAGATCCCACTAGTGGTCCCCATATCATAATTAATCCCACTTTAGGTGACGCTGTTGCTTTCTCTCCCTTTCAGCAATCCGTATCCGCTCCCGCACGGGACTGTTCAGCGCAGTCTTAGAACCGTCCGATTTGATCTGGACGGTTCGGACCTATCAATCTGGTTACATGCACGGAACTTTTCTTTGCCATTGAGATTAAATCACACAGCTGTGATCTATGCGCTGGACGGTCCCGCGCGGGACTAGATTCCATTTGCCCTTTCAGCCTCTCTTGTTTTGTAATCTATAATCTATAATCTATAATTTATAATGTATATATATATATATATTAATTAAGTCGTGATATTTTTTTCTTCTCTATTTTTGACCGCTATTTTGTATGATAAAAAATAATTTTTATTTTTTATTTTCTATAATTAAAATAGTTTTTTTTGTTAAATATATTAAAAATAATCATACCAATCATCAATTTTCAAAGACAGTTCACGCAGAATTATTATCATTAAAAAAACATATCTAAAAAAAACATAGTTGCCATTTCTAGTTTGTATTATGTATTGGCAATAGGCATACACTTTAAAAATTGTTTTTCCTCAGCCATCAATATAATAACATTTTTTTAGCGCCGAAATTAGCACCTTCTTAACCCCTTATATAAACTGACTTCTTGACTTGTCGTCTATCTCTCTCTCATTCATCAAAAAAAAAAAAAACTTCTCTCTTTCTTCTACTCTATACTCTATTTCTCTGAACATTGCAAGAAACAATGGAAACTGAGATGGATAAGTTTCTAGAAGAGTGTTCGATCTCAGGCGATGCGGCGTACGGAGCGATCAAGGGATTGCTTGAGAGGTTGGAGAAGGAGAGAACTAGATCGGAGGCGCGCGTGTTCCTCGCCGAAATTCAGCGGCGATTCGCCGATTCTTCGATCGAGTGCTTCAAGAAGTATCACTTCCGTATCCACGACGTGTGGCTCAACGATTTCGAAGGTATCTTTTTTTATTTTATTTTTTTGTGTGATTTGCATCTTTGTCCCTGTAAAAAGTTGAAAAGATAGAATTCTATTGATCGGAGGATCTGTTGTTCTGTACTGAGCGCTGGCGCAGCAGATTTTGAGTTGCTTGCCTACTGGCACTATCGGTAGCTGTTTAAAAATTTGCTTTTGACTGAATTTTTTTATTTGGTCCCTATAATGTACAAATTGTCTGAGTGGATGGTTAGGTGATTAGATGCTTTTGTTTTTCTCGGGGAACATTGCAGTTTCTTCCCCGTACTTCTGACAAATTGCATACCAATTGCTTGATAGTTTGCAAAGTAGTCCTCAGTATTGATGATATTCATGTGCCCTTTAATCCTGTACATGCTATTACATTAAATAAATTTTTGTCTCAGATAAGCTGTTTGCTATGTATGTTTTTACATTTAGTTGAAAAAAAAAATGAGCTTGTGTTGGGTGACTATCAAATTAAAAATTGATACACTAAAAAATTCTTCTGGTGGTAAGTTAGGTAGGTAGTCATGGCCATGAGCATTGACCTGAGCAGTCAATGTTTGCAATTATTCAATATGACTATCTGACCATTTAATTATCATAGGACATTTCCTTGAGAATCATTGACTTCAGAAATAATTATTCATTATGTGCTTGCAAGATTGTCCATGAATATGTATATCTTGATTTCTTTAAAATTCTAAAAATCCAACAATTATAAAATGGGTTAGAATCCATCGGCCTTCAGTAATGCGTCAAGTAATTATGTTTGACGGTCTTACTATGGCATATGGGCACATTTACGCTCAAACAGGTCATGTTATCTGTATTTAATGAAATATAGTATTTATATTTTACAATGGGGAAGTTCAATATAATATGTTTTATCCAAAAATATGAACTCAGTGATTCTGGTGCAAAAATTATGTATGCTTCTCTCACTTGCTGTCTCTCTATAAAATCGGATCATATATTATTCCGTCGTGAAAGAAACCATAGTGATATGACATATGTTGGAGATGCAGATTATGCTGCACTGCACTGATGAGCATCCATACTAGTTGTCATTCTGCTTTAGTTGAGATGCACATGAAACCTTTCTTATCACATGCTTTAATTGCAAAATTTTTAATAATCTGGCAGGATACCAGAAGAGAAAAAAGCTGACAATGATGGAAATTCCAAGCATATTCATTCCAGAAGACTGGTCTTTCACATTTTACGAGGGTATCAACCGACACCCTGACTCCTTTTTCAGGGAGAAAACTGTCGCCGAGCTAGGGTGTGGCAATGGTTGGATCTCTATTGCTCTGGCTGAGAAGTGGGGCCCACTCAAGGTTGATTACAAAGACATACTTTTTTGTTTGGGTCCAAATAAATTGGCTAGGTTAGCAATATTGCATGTGGTTTTTGAACAATGATCACATTTTCTGATGATACATGTGATATACCGGTCCGTTCACCTATGGCTAGAACAGTATAAGACTGGTTTCCAAAGTTCCAATAAGTCACAATTGACTGAGCTATGACCAATTTAATTCAGTTATCTTGATTGGCTCCTGACTTGTTAAGTTTGAGCCATAATTTCTCTATCATGAAAAAGATGATACTAGTGCCATAGTGCAAAGTAGAGAAAGAGTGTTCAACTCAGGATAAATTGATGCTAAATTTAGTTCGTGAGGATCAATTGACACTTATTTTTGGATCAACAGGGAGCAGACATACACTCAATTCTCTCTTTCTCTGTTTGTTTGTTTGTTTGTTTTTTTTTTTTTTTTTTTGACGGGAGCAATTCTCTCTTTCTTTCCTTGCCTTATTTTTGTTCTTTTTATCTTATGTGTGCTGCAGGTCTACGGGCTGGATATTAACCCAAGGGCTGTTAAAATAGCATGGATAAATCTTTACCTAAATGCATTGGATGAGAAGGGGCAGCCTATCTTTGACCCTGATGGAAAAATTTTGCTTGATCGGGTTGAATTTCATGAATCAGATCTATTAGCCTATTGCAGGGTTAACAAGATTGAACTGGAACGCATTGTCGGGTGCATTCCTCAGGTAGTCTTCTATACATGAGTGATTGCCTATCAATCACTAATAATCACAAGTTGATTGTTGAAAAAATAATCATAAATTCCAAATTTGAGATATCAAAATACTAGCTCACTATTTTTAATTGGTTGTTTTCCCTTTGTAGATTCTAAACCCAAACCCGGAGGCTATGTCCAAGGTTATCACTGAAAATTCAAGTGAGGAGTTCTTGTATGACTTGAGCAATTATTGTGCTCTTCAGGTAAACCCCCCCTTTGTCTCTCTCTCTCTCTCTCTGTGGATATATTGAGTTGAATTTAGACCAGAATTTGTTGTACCAATCAACCCTAGTTTTTCTTAGGTCTGTCTCTTTACAATTTACTCTGGCATTTATTCCTTTAAAGGGTTTTGTGGAGGATCAATTCGGCCTAGGGTTGATTGCACGTGCAGTAGAAGAGGGTATTGCTGTGATAAAACCAATGGGATTTATGGTATTTAACATGGGAGGCCGTCCAGGGCAGGGTGTGTGCAGACGATTGTTTGAAAGGCGTGGCCTTCAAATCAGCAAAATCTGGGAAACGAAAGTCATGCAGGTACTGTGTTTATATCTTAAATACTTGTGGATATATCTGGTTTCTTTTAGATTTAAAGCAACAATACTTGCACAAATGACACATCTAAATAAAGGATTATCATTTCCTGAAATGATTTATCGTAGGCAGCTGACACAGATATATCAGCCTTAGTTGAAATCGAGAAAAACAGCCCACACAGATTCGAGTTCTTCATGGGTCTAGTTGCTGACCAACCCATTTGTGCCCGCACTGCATCTGCCTACATGAAATCTGGTGGCCGCATCTCTCATTCCTTGTCTGTCTACAGCTGTCAGCTTCGCCAGCCTAATCAGGTCCTCTAAAGGAGTTAAATATTTTACTTACTGCACATTTTGTTCCATTCCTTTGCGATTGTGTATGGGTTGACTAAAATTCTGTTGTTTGTTTGCACCATTTTACATTATATCTGAAATGCAAAATCTTTAATTTGATTAATGGTTTCCAACCTAGACCAAATTGTAACTGAAACAACCTCTCACTGTTGTAGGCCGTGGTTGTAAAAGGCTGATATTTTTCTTCTTTTAATTTCTTTTCTGTAGGTCAAGAAAATATTTGAGTTCCTAAAAGATGGTTTCCAGGAAGTGAGCAGCTCTTTGGATCTATTTTTTGAAGATGAATCAGTTGCTGATGAAAAGATTCCCTTTTTGGCCGACCTGGCAACATTCTTCAAGAAACAATCATTTCTTCCATACGATTCCCCTGCAGGGTGGTTGAATTTTCGCAGTTGGATTGCTGGCTTTATGAAGAATTACCATCGTATTCCACTGACGGCCGATGTAAGCATCTTAAGCAACATTTAGATCAACTGAGGTTAAATTGGTTTAAATTGAGCCTGAAATGGTGTAGCCTAGGCAAAAATTGGATTAAATTGAGGCTTAGTTGCTGTAAAATAGATGCTTCCTTATTAACTTTTAGTTAATTGAGGATGAAAAATAGGTTAAACTGCGAGTCATTTTGGATTAGTTGTTGATAAAATAAAAAAAACTAGCTGAACTTCTGACCAATCTTTTCCTTTTTCTTGTTTGATCTTTTTTGGTTGTGAAGAACGTGGTGGTGTTCCCAACAAGGACAGTGGCAATAGAAAATGTGCTTCGGTTGTTTTCTCCAAGGCTTGCAATTATCGATGACCATCTTACTAAACACCTTCCCAAGCAATGGCTTACTTCTTTAGCACTTGAGGTACTCTCTCAATTCTTATCTAGCTTTCTAAACTATGCTTCTGTTGAAAGCATCTTTGATTTTGTTGAAAGGTGAGATTGAAAGAAAATTTATTCTTCATCAAACTATCATCAATATAAAAATGAGTTTTTACTTCAGAGCCCAGACTCTGAAATTTTTCTGTTGTAAGCTTTGACCTTTGTTCCTGGAGAGACGCAGGACAGGCCAAAGCCCTGAAATAAAATTTGTACCACACTGATAATATACCTTTAGTATATCAAGCTCATATGGATTTGGACTTTGTGGGCTTACTAGACCACCATTTATCTTCCTTGGTTAAATTTACAACTGTTCAAATACACAAATCCTGTGATTTATTTACTAATTAATGTTCTATAGAATTGGAAAGGAAAAGCACCCCATACTCCAAACTGGAGCTATACCTAGACTTTTTGGAGGCAGATATCTTACAGTTTATCACCATAAAAGAGAAATCAGTAAGATGTTCAGCATGTGGCAATCTATGTAAGTATGTATTATAATTCATTGTTTTGCTAGGGCTCGGGTGAAAGTGAAGCAGAAGAAATCACTGTCATAGAGGCACCACATCGGTCAGATCTCCTAATCGAGCTTATAAAAAAACTCAAACCGCAAATAGTTATTACTGGCATGGCACACTTTGAGGCAATAACCAGCTCTGCATTTGAGAACCTCCTGAGCACCACCAGAGATATTGGGTCTCGGCTCTTTCTTGACATCTCTGACCACCTCGAGCTTTCTAGTTTGCCAGGCTCCAATGGGGTCCTGAAGTACCTCGCCAGCCACACTTTGCCTTCTCATGCCGCAATCCTTTGTGGCCTAGTGAAAAATCAGGTTTAAGCTTTGAAAATTTGTGTCCTGTGCAAGCTTTCTTATCATTCAAACAGTTGAATTAGGCTTAAAAAGTTAATGAGGACATGCACATAGCCATAGGTTAATTGCTGTAATTCTCATACAATCATGCTCGTTATATCTAATTGGAAATAATACTTATTTCATCTGACATCTCAATTTGAAGGTTTATTCGGATTTGGAGGTGGCATTTATAATATCAGAGAATGCAGCTATGCAAGAGGCGTTGTCAAAGACAGTGGAGCTATTGGAAGGCCATACTGCTCTCTTCAGCCAGCATTACTATGGCTGTCTTTTCCATGAATTATTGGCATTTCAGATCAATGACCGACACCCCATTCTAGAGGTCTTTCTCTCTCTCTTTGGAAGTAAAAAGGATTTCTAATTTTCTATTCCTGTTTTTAATTAATTGGATTTTCTGTCAATACACTAATGGCTAGTATGGTATAGGTTATTAATTTTCAATATCATGGAAGTCCTTTTTATAAGTAACTTCTAAAATGTAATTTTGTCTAATATAATTTTTCTGAAATGGGCCAAACGGAAAGAAGCCAACTTGACAACATAACTGCTTCCCTAACCCCAAAAGTGTAGTTATTTAGCAGTTGTATATTTTTAAAATTATTTTAGCAACTGCACTTATCAATAAAAATTTTAAAGCACCATTTTAAATATATCTTTGTGTGGTGAATACCAGAGAGAATGCACCGGCAATGGCTCTACCACAATGATAGACTTCTGTCCTTCAGCAATCTCCACATTTGATGGATCTGAGTTCTTCATTCACGCCCCACAATCCACTAACCCATCTACAATAATCCATATGGACCTTGACCAGAACATCCTTCCAATCCCTTCAGTAGTGAAAGCCTCCATTTTTGAGAGTTTCGCAAGACAGAACATGGTTGAGTCAGAAACTGATGTGGGATCTGGCATCAAGCAACTTCTCAGGAGCCAATATGGATATCCAATTGATACCTTGTCAGAGGTCATATGTGGAAATTCATGTCTTGCCCTTTTCAATAAGCTGGTTTTGAGTTGCATCAATGAAAAAGGAACCTTTCTGTTTCCCATGGGCACAAATGGCCATTATCTATCAGCTGCTCAATTTATGAAATGCAATGTTAGCACTATCCCAACAAAGCCTGAAACAGGTTTTAAACTTTCACCTGAAGCTCTCAAGGATGCCTTAATGACAATAGAACGGCCATGGGTCTACATCTCAGGCCCCACAGTCAACCCAACTGGGTCAGTTTATAGTGATTCAGAGATCAATAGCCTGTTAGCTATTTGTGCTGAATTTGGGGCCAGAGTTGTCATAGACACCTCTTTCTCAGGCTTAGAATTTGAAGCTGGTAGTGGATCGAATATTTGGAACTTAAAGCAGGGTATCTGCAATCCGGCTGGCTCACAAAACTTCTGTCTAATTTTGCTTGGGGGTTTGTCCTTTGAGTTGCTTGCTGGTGGTTTCGACTTCGGTTTTCTAGTTTTAAATGAACCTGATCCTGATTTGGCCGAGAGTGTTGGTAATTTCTTTAGGGGCCTGAGTCGACCACATGGTATCTCAAAATATGCAGTGAGGAAATTATTGGGGCTTAAAAATGGTGCAGATGAGAGGCTTCTTGAGGCTATTAAGGAACAAAAGGAGAGTCTAAAGAATCGTGCTGAAGTTCTAACCAAGGTTTGTCTTTTAGTTTGTTTGATGCAATGCTTATTATGTGGTTACCTGGAATTTATAGCACCTCCAATTAAATCCATTTCAGTTGTAACATTCTAATAAAGTACAAATACCACAAAAAAAAATGATTCTAACATTTAACATTTTTTTTTTTTTTTAAAAAAAGTCTTGCTGTTTGGGACAAAAGGCTTAGTTGTTGTTGTTGTTAAAAAAAAGTCTTGCTCTAAAAACATTTAACATTTTTTTTTCCTTTTCTTTTTTTGAGATATCAACTGTAATTATACTAAGTTGATCATTTTGTTTCAATGTTTCAAAATGATAATGATATTGTAGTCATCCATCTGAATTAAATGTATTGATGCTCTGTCATGGGAATCACCTATGCGCTTCACTCTTGCCAAAAATTTTAACCATTTGGATTGTTAATATTCTCAGTTATGCTTCTACTTTAATGCAGACTCTGACTAGTTGTGGCTGGGATGTGATTGGTTGCCATGGTGGTGTTTCGTTGGTGGCAGAGCCTAGAGAATATCTTGGCAAAACTGTCAAAATTGACACCTCCAATGCTACTCTTGATGGGTCCAATATCAGGGAGGCCTTGCTCCAATCAACTGGGTTGTGTATTAATGGCGCATCGTGGACCCGTTTACCCAACTATTGCCGGTTCAGTTTCAGTGTTGAACAAGCCAAATTTGACCAATCACTGGATCAGATCATTCAATTCAAGAAAACGGTGCTTGGCGTTTGAGTGCTTAGCTTTTATGTTTTCAAATTTTGTGTTTCTTTGCTCGGCCCCTCACTTTTTTGTTGATATGATTTTTGCTTCTGTAAAATAAATGGAGCCCATCTGATCTAGATTCATTCTGAAAGAAGCCAACACGCTGCTTGTATAACATCATAGTTTATATCCGATTTTCCCGTTATTTATCTGTCAGTTGTTCAGTCTTACAATTCACACCTTGAAAAGACACCCGAGTTTGCATATAATAGACCTGTGTGTGTGTGTGTGTGTGTTGGGGGCGGAAGTTGGGGTGTTGTATGTGTGTGCGTTTGGGGGTAGAATTTCAAGCTTGTATTACATGATTGTGACATCTCTACCTGTGGGATGCTATTGGTAAACCCGAGTTGCATAATAGACCTCTGTTCGTGTACTACTTTTGTCACTTACGCTACCGATTGTTGGAAGTTGGAACATAAGCTGGTGTGAACTGGTTCGAAAGTAACACATTTTTAAGTAAGCTGGATTTTCAGTTTGGTACGCTCGAGAGTTGAAACATCGTTTGCACCAAGAATTACATGTTCAATTTTGAATGAATGGTTGCACATGATGCGACTCACAGGAGCGCTAAGACCTCGCTAAAAGAGTTAATTAATAGTAAAGTTTGATCTTATTTCTGTTATCAGTGTTTAAAATTCCTACCGGATCGGCCGGTTCAACCGGATAAATCGGGAACCGGACCCTGGGCCGGTAGGGTTAGGATTGAACACCGGGTAGCTGGAGAACCGGCAAAAACTTAATAATATCGGCTAAACTGGGTAAAACGTTTACCGGACCGACCGGTTCACCTTGGTTCGTCTGGTTTAAAATTTGAGCTCTTCAATGGATCATCCATCGGTAGAGAAGGAAACCATGGTGTACAATTCCCTAAATTGTGCCTCCAATCACGTGGTCCCTTGGAAATTTAGATAATCATTATAGGGAATACGATTCACGTGAACTTCCTTTCTTACTTTGGTTTATTAGTTTAAATTAATGTAATTTAGGACCGCACCAGATTTTGCAATTGAGCCTATTGAGGTAGCTGTTCTCAAGAAACGTATTGAAAGTCTAAAACTCATGCTTCTTAGAAGTTCTTACTAATGTAGGCTATAGGGCGCTTAAGAATATAATAATAATAATAATAATAATAATAATAATAATAATAAGAATAATAATAATAAGAATAATAAGAATAAAAATAAAAAAAAAATAATAATAATAATAATAATAATAATAATAAAATAAGAAGAATAATAATAATAATAATAATAATCATCATAATCATAATAATAATAATAATAACAACAACAACAACAACAACAACAACAATAATAATAATAATAATAATAATAATAATAATAATAATAATAATAATAATAATAATAATAATAATAAGAAAAAGAAGAAGAAGAAGAAGAAGAAGAAGAAGAAGAAGAAGAAGAAGAAGAATAACAATAATAACAAGAATAATAACAATAATAACAACAAAAATAATAATAACAACAATAATAACAATAACAATAACAATAACAATAACAATAACAATAACAATAATAACAATAACAATAACAATAACAATAACAACAATAACAACAATAACAATAACAATAACAATAACAAAAAAGAAATAAGAACAATAATAATAACAACAACAACAACAACAACAACAACAACAATAATAATAATAATATGCAAATGTTGTATATTGCTGATTAACTATTAGTTTTCTTGTTTTTTTTAGCCAATTTTAGTGAACAATTTAGTGCACAGGAGTACTGGACTATTGGGATTTTAAATGTTTTTTATGGTTTTAAAATAATGTATACTTTTGCTGATTATATTATTTTTATTTTTATAGATATAGCATGATGTCGTCCGGTTTTCGTAACCAGTTTAACCGATTAAACCGGTAAACGTCATACCTATAACTCGACCAGTTTGACCTCCGATACGGTATTTAAAATATTGTCTGTAATTGATGAGTTGCATTAAAGGAGGAGCATGAAGAGGCGTTATGTTGTTTAGCACTATGCTGAGTGTTGACGCTAGAGATTTCATAATTAATTCTAGAATAAATTCGTTTTTTAATACATGTAATTCCAAATTTCTTTACCTAATTTTTTAACAAATTTCTATTTTGTTTATTAAATATTTGATGATGATCATTCCGTCGATTCTAGGAATAAATTTATCTTATTTATAAGTATATAAGTACTAATTTTGGTTCATGCTAAAAGCTTATATCAAGGGTGAGTAAGTTCTTAAACATACACAATTAAAGTTTATGAAAATCAAATAAATGTGCTTTTAAATTGCAAAAAAAATTAGAAATATTTGATACTCTTCAATTTACGTTCCGTTTCATTCTAACTGAATGGATTTTTTTTTTAAAAAAAAAACTTCATTACACTCTTGACAATAGGAAAAGTATTTTTTTTTTTTTTGGTGCACGTTATTGTGCATATGCACTTGTAATCTGATTTTAAGAGATATTTCACTAGTCTTAGGTGAAAATTGCATCAAGTAAAATTTTGCATGCGGAAAGAGACTGAGAGGTTTGCATGACATATCATGCATGTTTTACTTGTTCTTTTTATTATTCTTTAATAATATGAGTGATAATATTTTTTATGATTGTAAAAAAATATAGATAGTAACTGTCATGAAAACTTGCCTTCACATTCTAATAGAAATTTTCATAAAACATAAATTAGTTATTCTTATTTTTTTTCCCACATTGCTAAATCGTGTAACGGGAGATTATAGAAAATCAAATAAACAATTGAAAACAAAATAGAAAATTTTCCTCGATTATTAGTTCATCCATTGATTTCTCAAATTTATTTGTATTGTTGAACAAAAGTAAAAACAAGCTTAAAAATGAAATAAATAAGAGTTGAAAATTATTCAAATGAAACATTGAAATAAAATGATCAACTTGATTAGTATAATTACAATTGATATCTCAAAAAAAGAGAAGGAAAAAAAGGTTAATGTTAGGATCATCTTTTTTTTCGAGTATTTGTATTTTGTTAGAATGTTACAACTGAAATGGCTTAATTGGGGTGCGTATAAGTTTCAGGTAATCACATCATAAGCATTGTATCTGTATCTCACCATAAATATTATGGTTTCTTACAAATTCAATCCATCCCGTGTTGAAAAATGTAGCTAAAAAATAATACAGAAACAAACTAAAAGACAAACCTCGGTTAGAGCTTCAGCACAATTCTTTAGACTCTCCTTTTGTTCCTTAATAGCCTCAAGAAGCCGAAAAAATTAATAATGACGTTACTGTTCATTATAATTTTGATAATAACAAAAAAAATTCTAAATTTTAATAGTAACTTTGTTGGGTCGTCGTTTGGAACGAAGAAAGCCAAGAACCACTGGATCGTCATCCAGAATGACGATCCAAGATCGTCATCCCAAACGACGATCCAAGATCGTCATCCCAAACGACGATCCAAATATATTCTGCAAAAGTATAAATATTAAAATATTAAAAATTATTAAAATATTAAATAATAATAAAAAAATATTTTGGTTTGCTTGGATCGTCAATTGGATTGACGATCCAAACAAAAAAGCAGCACAAATTTTAATATTTTTTAATTTACAATTTTGCTTTTTAGTCCTCAAAATTTTTGTTATTACGGAATATATATAATTTGTGATTACAATTTAAATATAATTTAAGCATCTATTATAAAAATATAAGTATATAATTAAATTATGCATGTTAAATATATAATATTGTATATGTGTATAATACTTATTTTATACATATATATAATAATATATGTATCATATATTTTATGAGAAAGTTTAATATGCACCATAGTCCGCGGTGCACGGAATGTCCTATGCACTATAGTGCATATTAAAGTTTCTCTATATTTTATATATTAAATATATATTGTTGTTGTATATGATTAAAATAAATGATACATAATATATACGTATAAAATTATTCATCATGCATAATTTAAGATATACATATACATATGATTTTTTATATACATATGGTGCATACTAATGTACGGAAGCTTCGGTGCATACTAATGTACGGAAGCTTCGGTGCATACTGATCCAAACTCTTGGATCGGTCATTTTGAAACAAATCCAAGAGTTTAGATCAGTATGCACCGAAACTTCCGTACATTAGTATGCACCATATGTTTTCTCTGCAAATATATATAATTATAAATATAATATATGCATAAAATTAAATATAATTTATAGTATGACATGTTTAATATTTTTATTTGTATTTAATCAAATATGTATATAAAAAATCTTATATATATATATATGTATATCTTAAATTATGCATGTTGAATAGCTTTATACATATATATTATTAGTGATTTAAATAGCGCCGCTATGAATCGCAATAGCCCCACTATAGCGGTACGACTTGATAGACCGCTATGGTGCTAAATTAAAAGTACCGCTATAGAGGTCTTCATTGTATTTAACATGCATAATTTAATTATATACATATATTTTTATAATAGATGTTTAAATTATATTTAAATTGTAATAAAAAATTATATATATCTTGTAATAACAAAAAGTTTGAGGAGTAAAAAGCAAAATTGTAAATTAAAAAATATTAAAATTTGTGCTGCCATTTTTGTTTGGATCGTCAATCCAATTGACGATCCAAGCAAATCAAAATGTTTTTTAATATTATTTAATATTTTAATAATTTTTAATATTTTAATATTTATACTTTTGCAGAATATATTTGGATCGTCGTTTGGGACGACGATCCAAGCTTGGTTCGTCGTTTGGGATGACGATCCAAGCTTGGATCGTCGTTCTGGATAACGATCCAGCGGTTCTGGGCTTTCGTCGTTCCAAACGACGATCTAGCAACGTTACTATTAAAACTTAGAATTTTTTTCTGTTATTATCAAAATTATAATGAACAGTAACGTCATTATTAATTTTTTCAGCTCAAGAAGCCTCTCATCTGCAGCATTTGTAAGCCCCAACAATTTCCTCACTGCATATTATGAGATACCATATGGTTGACTCAGGCCCCTGAAAAAAATTACCAACACTCTCGGCCAAATCAGTATTATGTTCATTTAAAACCAGAAAACCGAAGTCGAAACCACTAGCAAGCAACTCAAAGGACAAACCCCCAAGCAAAATTAGACAGAAGTTGTTATGTGAGCCAGCCGAATTGTAGATACCTTGCTTTAAGTTCCAAATGGTCGACCCACTGCCAGCTTCAAATTCTAAGCCTGAAAAAGAGGTGTCTATGACAATGCTGGCCCCAAATTTAGCACAAATAGCTAACATGTTATTGATCTCTGAATCACTATAAACTGACCCAGTTGGGTTGACTATGGGGCCTTGGATGTAGACCCACAACAGTTCTATTGTCATTAAGACATCCTTGTTTGTAAGAAAATCTGGTTTGGTTGGAGTGGCGGGGTTGCCAATTAAAAGATGGGGGTTTTAAATTGTAGTAGCTTTATTGTCTACTTTTGGTTGATTCTATGGGTTCTTTATTTTAGGATCCGTTAATAGAGGTATACTGGTACCGTTGCTTGGTACCGGTGAGGTATTCTAGATTCTTTTCTTTCAAGTTTGTAACTCTTTGCTTCTGTTAAATGGAAGTGGTAGGGTTTTATACCCTTCTTGTTTCAAAAAAAAATTAAGACATCCTTGAGAGCTTTAGGAGTAGGCCTGTCAAACGTGTGAAACGGAGACGGAACAGGCCGTTTCATTTGCCGTTCCGTTTCTGTGACGGTACATGCCGAAATTTTCGTTAATCGTTCCGTTTCGACGGAACGTAACGGAACTTCGAAATTTGAACTGTATTACTTTGGAACGTATCAGTAAATCCATTCCGTTTAACTGTTCCGTTTTGTAAACGAAATAAATTTCTGTTTCGTTAACTGTTTCATTTCGACGGAACGGAACGGAAAACGTCGAAACGGTATATCGTTGACAGGTATATTCAGGAGAGAGTTTAAAACCTGTTTCAGGCTTTGATGGGATCGTGCCAACATTGCATTTCAAAAATTGAGCAGCTGATAGATAATGGCCATTTATGCCCATGAGAAACAGAAAGGTTCCTTTTTCATTGATGCAACTCAAAACTAGATTATTGAAAATGGCAAGACAGGAATATCCACATGTAACCTCTGACAAGGTATCAATTGGATATCCATATTGGCTCCTGAGAAGTTGCTTGATGTCAGATCCCACATCAGTTTCTGACTCGACCATGTTTTGACTTGCGAAACTCTCAAAAAATGAAGGCTTTCACTATTGAAGGGATTGGAAGGATGTTCTGGTCAAGATCCATATGGATTATTGTAGATGGGTTAGTGGATTGTGGGGTGTGAATGAAGAACTCAGATCCATTAAATGTAGAGATTGCCGAAGGACAGGAGGCTATCATTGTGGTAGAGCCTTTGGCGGTGCATTCTCTCTGATATTCACCACACAAAAATATACTTAAAATGGTGCTTTAAAAATTAGAAATATTTGATACTCTTCAATTTACGTTATGGTTCATTCTAACTGAATGGATTTTTTTTTAAAAAAAAAAAAAACTTCTTTACACTCTCGACAATATGAAAATTTTTTTTTTTGGTGCGTGATATTGTGCATATAAACTTGTAATCTGATTTTAAGAGATATTTCACAGGTCTTAGATGAAAATTGCATCAAGTGAAATTTTGCATGTTTTATTTGTTTTTTTTATTATTTTTTAATAATGTGAGTGATGATATTTCTTATGATTGTAAAAAATATCGATAGTAGCTGTCATGAAAACTTGCCTTCACATTCTAATAGAAATTTTCATAAAAAATAAATTAGTTATTCTTAATCTTTTGCACATTGCTAAATCTTGTATGGGAGATTAGAGAAAATCAAATTAACAATTGAAAGGCAATACCAAAATATCAAATTAGGATCTTAATATATATTTTTTGAAATAAAAGCATTTTAAGTAGAGATGTCAAACTATATAAAAATCTAGAATTGAAGTCTTACAATAAACTTAAAAATTAGAAATATAATGATAAGTATATATACCATCTACTATAACTTCTAATACCAAGAATACCAAAACTAACACAAAAATGAACAAATAACAAGAGACACCACCACATAACAACATAATTTGACCTTAAAAAACTAAGAATTAGGCACTTCCCCAAATGGAGCTCGAGCTTGCGTTTGTAAAGCAGTCACCCCTTGCATCAAAGTCGACACCATCATTCATTGTGGAATCCTCATTAGCCCTAATCATTAAATTCATTATATATTTGACATGTTACATGTCCACGCATTATAGATGAGTCAATAGACAATATATATTAGTGGATGTATATTGTAGATATCAAATTAAGATATCATGTTAAAATATATAGCTTGACCATCAGCTGAGCTGCATTTATCAATAAAGTCCATAAATAACTAATATGGATTTTTTTTTTATAAGGCGTTTCAACACTCATCAAATATTTCCCAACATGCCAATGAATTAGAATCCTTTTGAAAAGAAATTTGAGGATAGTGGTCTACTCATGCCACGAGTATCACTTGATAAATCATATCAACAACAAGAGTCATAACTCATAAGTATTTCAATTTTTATAAGTTATCTTATTTTCTAATTATTTGTATTAACAACTATTTTTATTTTCTTGTAGTTTGTAATTCTTTTATTTTCTTTATTATTGTAGACGGAACAAGGCCTTTTAATAGAGTTGGATGTATTTTTTTTTAGAAGAATTCATAAGTTCTTAAATATAAAAAAATTAATTGTGTCTTTACGTGTTACTTTTATGATGAGAGAATTTTATAATGCTACTCGTATTATCTACTGAGGTTCCTCATATTAAAACACATCCACAAACCATTGCCAGCTACCGAGGTATAAATTTCTAGCGGTCTACCCATAATTAAGTTCCTCATATCAAAACTGATTAACTAACCATTTCCCAAGTACTCACGTAATATATAATACTAGGGTTGGACATCGAGCTTCGCTCGATACAATATTCTTTTACATAATTTAAAGTTTAGTTTTTATTATATTATTTTTTATATATGTTAATAATAATGTGAATATCTAACTAACATATCAATATCATCATGTTTTAGTAAGATCACATACATATTTTAGACTATATAAACAACATAAATATAGATTATTGTGATCAAATTACTTAAAATGAATGTAAAATCGCTTGAAATACTCAAATATACTCAGAATCTATAAAATATACACATTATGAGAATAATTACAATGTATAATCCAATCATTTTGAATAAATGAGTCCATAAACATATTCTAAACTATATCAAGAGCTTAATATAGATTACTGTGATCAAATGACATAAAATGAATGCAAAATCGCTTGAAATGCTCAAATATACTCATAATCTCTAAAATCTGCACATTATGTGAATAATTACAATGTATAATCCAATCGTTTTGAATAATTAAGCTCATAAACATATTCTAGACTATATAAAAAGCTTAAATATAGATTATTGTGATAAAATAACTTAAAGTGAATGCAAAATTGTTTGAATTGTTCAAATATACAAAGAATCTGTAAAATATGCACATCATGTGCATAATTAAAATGCAAAATCCAATTGTTTTGAAAAAGTGAGTTCATAAACATATTCTAGACTATATAAAGAGTTTAAATATATATTATTATGATATAATGACTTAAAATAAATACAAAATCGATTGAAATACTCAAAGTACTCAGAATCAGTAAAATATGCACATTATGAGCGTAATTACAATGTATAATCCAATCGTTTGAAATAAGTGAGTTCATAAACATATTCTAAACCATATAAAGAGCTTAAATATAGATTATTGTGATCAAATGAATTAAAAATGAATGCAAAATCGCTTGAAATGCTCAAATATACTCAGAATCTTTCAAATCTGCATATTATGTGCATAATTACAATGTATAATCCAATCGTTTTGAATAAGTTATATCATAAACATATTCTAGATAAAATAAAGAGTTTAAATATATATTATTGTGATCAAATCACTTAAAATGAATGTAAAATAGCTTGAAATTCTCAAATATTCTCAAAAAGTGAGTTCATAAACATATTCTAGACCATATAAAGAGCATCAATATAGATTATTGTGATCAAATGACTTAAAATGAATTCAAAATCGCTTGAAATGCTCAAATATCTCAGAATCTTTAAAATCTGCAAATTATGTGAATAGTTATAATGTATAACCCAATCGTTTCGAATAAATGAGCTAATAAACATATTATAAACAATAGAAAGAGCATAAATATAGATTACTGTCATCAAATGACTTAAAAGTGAATGCAAAATTGCTTGAAATGCTTAAATATATACAGAATCTGTAAAATCTGGATCTTATGTGAATAATTACAATGTATAATCCAATCGTATTGAATATGTGAGCTCATACACATATTCTAGACTATATAAAGAGCATAAATATAGAATATTGTCATCACATAACTTAAAATGAATTCAAAATCAATTGAAATGCTCAAATATACTCAGAATCTGTAAAATCTGCACAATATGTGAATAATTACAATGTATAATCCAATCGTTTTGAATAACTTAAAAAAAATATAAAATCTGTTGAAATGCTCAAATATACTCAGAAATTATAAAATTCATATATTATGTGAATAATTATATATAATCCAATCGTTTGGAATAAGTGAGTTCATAAAAATATTTTAAATTATATAAAGACTTAAATATAGATTATTGTGATCAAATGACTTAAAATAAATGCAAAATCTCTTAAAATGCTCAAATATACTTAGAATTCGTCAATTCTGCACACTATGTGAATAATTACAATGTATAAAAAATCTTTTTTAATAATTGACATCATAAAAATATTCTAGACTATATAAAGAGCGTAAATATAGATTATTCTGATCAAATGACTAAAAATGAATGCAAAATCACTTCAAATGCTCAAATATACTCAAAATCTGTAAAATCTTCACAATATGTGAATAATTACAATGTATAATCCAATTGTTTTGAATAATTGAGCTCATAAACATATTTCAGACAATATAAAGAGCGTAGATATAGATTATTGTGATCAAATAACTTAAAATGAATGCAAATCGCTTGAAATGCTCCAATATACTCAGAATCTTTAAAATCTGTACATTATGTGTGCAATTAAAATGTATAATCCAATCGTTTTAAATAACTTATTTTTCAGAAATATACTCTAAACTATATAAAGATTATAAATATAGATTACTGTGGTCAAATGACTTAAAATGAATAAAAAATCGTTTGAAATATTCAAATATACTCAGAAATTGTAAAATCCGTATATTATGTGAATAATTATAATGTATAATCCAATCAATTGGAATAAGTGAGTTCATAAACATATTCTAAACTACATAAAGAGCTTAAATATAGATTATTGCGACCAAATGACTTAAAATGAATGCAAAATTTCTTCAAATATTCAAATATACTTAGAATCTGTAAAATCTGCACAATATGTGAATAATTACAATGTATAATCCAATCGTTTTGAATAATTGAGCTAATAAACATATTCTACACAATATAAAATGCTTAAATATAGATTATTGTGATCAAAGGACTTAAAATTAATGCAAAATCGCTTGAAATGCTCAAATATACTCAGAATCATTAAAATCTAAAAACTATTTGCATAATTACAATATATAATCCAATCGTTTTGAATAAGTGAAATCATAAACATATTCTAGACTATATAAAAAGCTCAAATATACATTACTGTGATCAAATGACTTAAAATGAATGCAAAATCTCTTAAAATACTCAAATATACTCAGAATCTGTAAAAGCTGTATATTATGTGAATAATTTTTTTAGAAGATATATATTATGTGAATAATTACAATGTACAATCCAATCGTTTTGAAAAAATGAACTCATAAACATATTCTAGACTTTATAAAGAGCTTAATTATAGAGTATTGTGATCAAATAACTTAAATAAATGCAAAATCGCTTGAAATGCTCAAATATACTCAAAATCATAAAAATCTACATATTATGTGCGTAATTACAATGTATAATGCAATCGTTTAGAATAAGTGAGTTCATAAACATATTCTTGAAAAAATAAAGATCTTAAATATAGATGATTGTGATCAAATGATTTAAAATGAATGCTAAATTCCTTGAAATGCTTAAATATACTAAGAATTGGTAAAATCTGCACATTATGTGAATAATTACAATGTATAATCCAATCATTTTGCATATGTGAGCTCATAAACATATTCTAGACTATATGAAGAGCTTAAATATCGATTATTGTGATCGGATGACTTAAAATGAATGGAAAATCGATTGAAATGTTCAAAGAAACTTAGAATCTGTAAAATATGCACATTATGTGAATAATTACAATGTATAATCCAATCGTTTCGAATAATTAATCTCATAAACATATTATAGACTATAAAGAGCTTAAATAGAGATTATTTTGATCAAATAACTTAAAATAAATGCAAAATCGCTTGAAATACTCCAATATACTCAGAATTTTTTAAATCTGCACATTATGTGATTACAATGTATAATCCAATCGTTTTGAATAACTTAGTTTATAAACATATTCTAAACAATATAAAGATCATAAATATAGATTATTATGGTCAAATGACTTATAATGGATACAAAATTGTTTGAAATGCTCAAATATACTCAAAAATTGTAAACTCCGTATATTATGAGAATAATTAGAATGTATAATTCAATTGTTAAGAATAAGTGAGTTCATAAACATATTCTAAACTATATAAAGAGCTTAAATATAGATTATTGTGATCAAATAACTTAAAATGAACGCAAATCGCTTAAAATGCTCAAATATACTTAGAATTTGTGAAATCTGCACATTATGTGAATAATTACAATGTATAATTCAATATTTTTTTAATATTTGACCTCATAAACATATTCTAGACTATATAAAGGGCATAAATATAGATTATTGTGATCAAATGACTTAAAATGAATGCAAAATCGCTTCAAATGCTCAAATATACTCAGAATCTGTAAAATCTGCACAATATGTGAATAATTACTATGTATAATCCAATCGTTTTGAATAATTGAGCTCATAAACATATTCTACACAATATAAAGAGTTTAAATATAGATTATTGTGATCAAATGACTTAGAATTAAAGCAAAGTCGCTTGAAATGCTCAAATATACTCAGAATCTTTCAAATCTGAACATTATGTGCATAATTACAATGTATAATCCAATTGTTTTGAATAAGTGATATCATAAACATATTCTAGACTATATAAAGAACTGAAATATATATCATGGTGATCAAATGAATTAAAATGGATGCAAAATCGCTTGAAATGCTCAAATATATTCCCAATCTGTATAATCTGCATATTATGTGAATAATTACAATGTACAATCCAATCGTTTTGAATAATTGAGCTCATAAACATATTTGAGACTTTACAAAGAGCTTTATTATAGATTATTGTTATCAAATGACTTAAAATGAATGCAAAATCGCTTGAAATACCAATATATACACATAATATGTAAAAATCTGCACATTATGCGTGTAATTACAATGAATAATCCATTCATTTTGAATGAGTGTGTTCTTAAACTTATTCTAGACTTTGTTAAGGGCTTAAATATAAATTATCATGAACAAATGTCTTAAATTGAATGCAAAAATCGTTTGAAATGCTCAAATATACTCAGAATTTTTAAAATCTGAACATTTTGTGCATAATTACAATGTATAATCCAATCTTTTTCAATATGTGAGTTCATAAACATATTCGAGACTTTATAAAGAGAGCTTAAATATAGATTATTGTGAACAGATGACTTAAAATGAATGTAAAATCGCTTGAAATATTCAAATATTCTCAGAATCTGTAAAATCTGCAAATTATGTGCCTATTTACAATGTATAATCCAATAGTTTTGAATAATTGAGTTCATAAACATATTCTAGACTATATAAAGAGGTTTAATGTAGATTATTGTGATCAAATGACTTAAATAAATGCAAAATCGCTTGAAATGCTCAAATATACTCAGAATCTTTCTAATCTGAACATTATGTGCATAATTACAATGTATAATCCTATCGTTTTGAATAAGTGATATCATAAACATATTCTAGACTATATAAAGAGCTTAAATATACATTATGGTTATCAAATGACTTAAAATAAATGCAAAATCGCTTGAAATGCTCAAATATATTCAGAATCTGTATAATCTGTATATTATGTGAATAATTACAATGTACTATCCAATTGTTTTGAATAATTGAGCTCATAAACATATTCGAGACTTTACAAAGAGCTTTATTATAGATTATTGTTATCGAATTACTTATAATGAATGCAAAATCGCTTGAAATACCCAAATATACACAGAATATGTAAAATCTGCACATTATGTGTGTAATTACAATGAATAATCCATTCGTTTTGAATGAGTGTGTTCTTAAACATATTCCTGACTTTGTTAAGAGCTTAAATATAGATTATCATGAATAAATATTGAATGCAAAAATCGCTTGAAGATATACTCAGAATCTTTAAAATCTGAACATTTTTTTCATAATTACAATGTATAATACAATATTTTTAAATAAGTGAGTTCATAAACATATTCAAGACTTTATAAAGAGAGCTTAAATATAGATTATTGTGAACAGTTGACTTAAAAATGAATGTAAAATCGCTTTATATATTCAAATATTTTCATAATCTGTAAAATCTGCAAATTATGTGCGTAATTACAATGTATAATCCAATCAGTTTGAATAATTGAGTTCATAAACATATTCTAGACTATCTAAAGAGGACCAATATAGATTATTGACATCAAATGAATTAAAATGAATGCAAAATCGCTTGACATTCTCAAATATACTTAGAATCTTTCAAATCTGCACATTATGTTCATAATTACAATGTATAATCCAATAGTTTTGAGTAAGTTATATCATAAACATATTCTAGAAAAAATAAAGAGCTTAAATATATATTATTGTGATCAAATCACTCAAAATAATGCAAAATAGTTTGAAATGCTCAAATATACTCAGAATCTAATAAATCTGCACATTATGTGATAAATTACAATGTATAATCCAATTCTTATGAATAAGTGAGTTCGTAAACATATTCGAGACCATATAAAGAGCATCAATATAGATTATTATGATCAAATGACTTAAAATGAATTCAAAATCGCTTGAATGCTCAAATATATTCAGAATCTGCAAATTATGTGAATAATTATAATGTATAATCCAGTATTTTCGAACAAATGAGTTCATAAACATATTATAAACAATATAAGATCATAAATATAGATTGTTGTTATCAAATGACTTAAAGTGAATGCAAAATCGCATGAAATGCTTAAATATACTCAGAATCTGTAAAATCTGCATATTATGTGAATAATTACAATGTATAATCCAATCGTATTGAATATGTGACCTCATAAATATATTCTAGAGTATATAAAGAGTTTAAATATTGAATATTGTCATCACATAACTTAAAGTGAAAGCAAAATTAATTGAAATGCTCATATAAACTTGGAATCTGTATAATATGCACATTATGTGAATAATTACAATGTATAATCCAATCGTTTTGAATAATTGAGCTCATAAACATATTTAGACTATATAAAGAGCTTAAATTTAGATTATTGTGATCAAATAACTTAAAGTGAATGCAAAATCGCTTGAAATGCTCCAATATACTCAGAATCTTTAAAATCTGCACATTATGTGCGCAATTACAATGTATAATCCAATCGTTTTGAATAACTTAGTTCAGAAACATATTCTTAACTATATAATGATCATAAATATAGATTACTATGGTCAAATGACATAAAAAGAATACAAAATCTTTTGAAATGCTCAAATATACTCAGAATTGTAAAATGCGTATATTATGTGAATAATTACATTATATAATCCAATCGTTTGGAATAAGTAAAGTTCATAAATATATTCTAAACTATATAAGGAGCTTAAATATAGATCATTGTGATCAAATGACTTAAAATAATGGCAAAATGGCTATATAATTAGAATTTTTCCAATCTGCATATTATGTGAATAATTACAATGTATAAACCAATCTTTTTTAGTAATTAACCTCATAAACATATTCTAGACTATATAAAGAGCATAAATATAGATTATTTTGATCAAATGACTTAAAATGAATGTAAAATCGCTTCAAATGCTCAAAATACTCAGAATCTATAAAATCTGCACATTATGTGATAAATTACAATGTATAATCCAATCGTTTTGACTAATTGAGCTCATAAACATATTTTAGACTATATAAAGAGCTTAATTATAGATTATTGTGATCAAATGACTTAAATAAATTCAAAATCGATTGAAATGCTCAATTATACTCAGAATATTTAAAATCTACACATTATGTGCGTAATTACAATGTATAATGCAATCGTTTAGAATAAGTGAGTTCGTAAACATATTCTTGACAATATAAAGGTCTTAAATATAGATGATTGTGATCAAATAATTTAAAATGAATGCAAAATTGCTTGCAATGCTTAAATATACTAAGAATCGGTAAAATCTGCACAATATGTGAATAATTACAATGTATAATCCAATCGTTTTGAATATGTGAGCTCATAAACATATTCTAGACTATATGATGAGCTTAAACATAGATTATTGTGATCAGATGACTTAAAATGAATGGAAAATCGATTGAAATGTTCAAAGAAACTTATAATCTGTAAAATATGCACATTATGTGAATAATGACAATGTATAATCCAATCATTTTGAATAATTAAGCTCATAAACATATTCTAGACTATATAAAGAGCATAAATATAGATTATTGTAATCAAATGACATAAAATGAATGCAAGATCGCTTGAAATACTCCAATATACTCAGAATCTTTAAAATCTGCACATTATGTGCGTGGTTACACTGTATAATCCAATCGTTTTGAATAACTTAGTTTAGAAACTTATTATAAACGATATAAAGATCATAAATATAGATTACTGTGGTCAAATGACTTAAAATGAATACAAAATCGATTGAAATGCTCAAATGTACTCAGAAATTGTAAAATCCGTATATTATGTGAATAATTACAATGTGTAATCCAATCATTTAGAATAAGTGAGTTTATAAACATATTCTAAACTATATAAAGAGCTTAAATATAGATTATTGTAATCAAATGACTTAAAATGAATACAAAATCGCTTAAAATGCTCAAATATACTAAGAATTTGTCAAATCTGCACATTATGTGAATAATTACAATATATAAACAATTATTTCTTAATAATTGACCTCATGAACTTATTCAAGACTATATAAAGAGCATAAATATATATTGTTGTGATCAAATTACTTAAAATGAATGAAAAATCACTTCAAATCCTCAAATATCCTCAGAATCTGTAAAATCTGGACAATATGTGAATAATTACAATGTACAATCCAATCGTTTTGAATAATTCAGCTCATAAACATTTTATACACAATATAAAGAGCTTAATTATGGATTATTGAGATCAAATGACTTAAAGTTAATGCAAAATCGTTTGAAATGCTCAAATATACTCAGAATCTTTAAAATCTGAACATTTTTTGCATAATTACAATTTACAATCCAATCGTTTTGAATAAGTGATATAATAAACATATTCTAGACTATATAAAGAGCTTTAATATACATTATTGTGATCAAATAACTTAAAATGAATGCAAAAGCGTTTGAAATGCTCAAATAAACTCAGAAATTATAAAATCCGTATATTATGTTAATAATTACAATGTCTAATCCAATCGTTTTAAATATGTGAGCTCATAAACATATTCTAGATTATATAAAGAGCTTAAATATAGAATATGTCATCAAATAACATAAAATGAATGCAAAATCGCTTGAAATGCCAAAATATACACAGAATCTGTAAAATCAGCAAATTATGTGTTTAATTACAATGTATAATCCAATCATTTTGAATAAGTGTGCTCGTAAATAAATTCTAAACTATATAGATCATAAATATAGATGATTTTGATCAAATGATTTAAAATGAATGGAAAATCGTTTGAAATGCTCAAATATACACAAAATCTTTCAAATCTGCACATTATGTGCATAATTAGAATGTATAATCCAATCGTTTTGAATAAATGAGCCCGTAAACATACTTTAGACTTTATAAAGAGCATCAATATAGATTATTGTAATGAAATGACTTAAAATGAATTCAAAATCGCTTGAAATGCTCAAATATACTCAGAATCTGTAAAATCTGCAAATTATGTGAATAATTACAATTTATGATCCAATCGTTTTGAATAATTGAGTTCATAAATATATTCTAGACTATATAGAAGCATAAATATAGATTATTGTCAAAAAATGACTTAAAGTGAATACAAAATCGCTTGAAATACCCAAATATACACAGAGTCTTTAAAATTTGCACATTATTTGTGTAATTACAATAAATATCCAACTGTTTTAAATGAGTATGCTCGTAAACAAATTCTTTCCTATGTAAAGAGCTTAAATATATACATTATCGTGAACAAATGTCTCAAATTGAATGCAAAAATCGCTTGAAATGCTCAAATATACTCAGAATCTATAAAATTTGCACATATCGTGCATAATTACAGTTTATAATCCAATATTTTTGAATAAGCGAGTTCATAAACATATTATAGACTATATCAAGAGGTTAAATTTAGATTATTGTGATCAGATGACTCAAAATGAGTGTAAAATCGTTTGAAATGTTAAAATATTCTCAGAATCTGTAAAATCTGCACATTTGTTCATAATTACAATGTATAATCCAATCGTTTTGAATAATTGAGTCCATAAACATATTCTAGACTATATAAAGAGGCAAAATGTAGATTAATTAGATCAAATGAATTAAAATGAATGCAAAATAGCCTTAAATGCTCAAATATACTCAGAATCTTTCAAATCTGCACATTATGTGCATAATTACAATGTATAATCCAATCGTTTTGAGTAATTTATATCCTAAACATATTCTAGATAAAATAGAGCTTAATTATATATTATTGTGATCAAATCACTTAAAACGGATGCAAAATCGCTTGAAATGCTCAAATAAACTTAGAATCTGTAAAATATGTACATTATGTGAATAATTAAAATGTATAAACCAATTGTTTTGAATAATTTAGCTCATAAACATATTCTAAACTATATAAAGAGCTTAAATATAGAATATTGTCATCAAATAACTTAAAATGAATGCAAAATCAATAGAAATGCTCAAATAAACTTAGAATCTGTATAATAAGCACATTATGTGAATAATTACAATGTATAATCCAATCGTTTTGAATAATTGAGCTCGTAAACATATTTTAGACTATATAAATAGCTTAAATATAGATTATTGTGATAAAATAACCTAAAATGAATGCAAAATCACTTGCAATGCTTCAATATACTCAGAATCTTTAAAATCTTCAGATCATTTGCGCAATTACAATGTATAATCCAATCGTTTTGAAACTTAGTTTAGAAACACATTCTAAACTATACAAAGATCATAAATATAGATTACTGTGGTCAAATGACTTATAAAGAATACAGAATTGTTTGAAATGCTCAAATTTACTCAGAAATTGTAAAATCCGTATATTAAGTGAATAATTACAATGTATAATCCAATCGTTTTGAATAATTGATCTCATAAACATATTCTAGACTATATAAAAAGCTTAAATATAGATTATTGTGATCAAATTACTTAAAGTAAATGCAAAATCACTTGAGATGCTCAAATACACTCAGAATCTTTCAAATCTGAGTATTATATGCATAATTACAATGTATAATCCAATTGTTTGAATAAGTGATATCATAAACATATTTTAGAATATATAAAGAGATTAAATATACATTATTGTGATGAAATGACTTAAAATGAATGCAAAATCGCTTGAAATGCTAAAATATACTCAAAATCTGTAAGTACTCAGCCCACATGTTATTTGTGGAGCAGGTTCAGGTTTGATAGTTTTTGAAGACGGTGTTTTATGTGAAGATCAAACCAAGCTGGATTAGTCACAGTTATTTTGATGTATTTTGTTTACACTTCTGGCTGAACAATTTTGACTTGTACATTTGTGTAAATATTCTTTCAGCCATGTTTTGTATGAACAAACCAACTTATCTTTTTGGTTATGTGACATTTATTTTTGTGATTGCTTGAGATGATATAACTGTACTTAGCCTTTCGTCTGCACAACTAATGTGTACACGTGGCGGGGGTTGTCCTCCCTGAAACGGATTTGGTTCGGGGTGTGACATCCAACAATTTACAATCCAATCGTTTTGAATAATTGAGCTCATAAACATATTCTAGACTTTATAAAGAGCTTAATTATAGATTATTGTGATCAAATGACTTAAAATTAATGCAAAATCGCTTCAAATGCTCCAATATACTTAGAATCTTTAAATCTTCACATCATGTGCGCAATTACAATGTATAATCCAATCGTTTTGAATAACTTAGTTCAAAAAAATATTCTAAACTATATAAAGATCATAAATATAGATTATTCTGATCAAATGACTTAAAATAAATACAAAATCGTTTGAAAAGCTCAAATATACTCAGAAATTGTAAAATCCGTATATTAAGTGAATAATTACAATGTATAATCCAATCTTTTTTAATATGTGAGCTCATAAACATATTCTGGACTATATAAAGAGCTTAAATATAGATTATTGTCATCAAATAACTTAAAATATATGCAAAATCGCTTCAAATGCCAAATATACACAGAATTTGTAAAATCTGCAAATTATGTGTGTATACAATGTATATTCCAATCATTTTGAATAAGTGTGTTCATAAATAAATTCTATACAATATAAAGAACATAAATTCTATACTATATTATCAAATGATTTAAATTGAATGGAAAATCGTTTGAAAAGATCAAATATACTCAGAATCTGTATATTATGCACCATTATGTGAATAATTATAATGTATAACCCAATCATTTGAATTATGAGCTCACAAACATATTCTAGACTACATAAAGAGCTTAAATATAGATTGTTGTGATCAAATGACTTAAAATGAGAGAAAAATCGCTTAAAATGCTAAAATATACTCAGAATCTGTAAAATCTGCACATTATGTGAATACTTACAATGTATAAAACCAATCTTTTTGAATAATTGACCGCATAAATATAATCTAGACTATACAAAGAATATATATAAATTGTTGTGATCAAATGACTTAAAATAAATGCAAAATCGCTTAAAATGCTCAAATATACTTAGAACCTGTAAAATCTGCACATAATGTAAATAATTACAATTTATAAACCAATCTTTTTGAATGACTGGCCGCATAAACATATTCTAGACTATATAAAGAGTATAAATATAGATTATTGTGATTAAATGAGTTAAAATGAATGCAAGATCGATTGAAATGCTCAAATATGCTCAAAATCTTTAAAATCTGCATATTATATTCGTAATAATAACGTATAATCCAATTGTTTCATAAAAACATAGCTTGAAATGTGATCAAATGACTTAAAATGAATACAAAATAGCTTGAAATGCTCAAATATACTCAGAATCTTTCAAATATGCACATTATGTGCATAATTACAAAGTATAATCCAATTTTTTTGAATAAGTTATATCATAAACATATTCTAGACAAAACAAAGAGCTAATATATATATTATTGTATTCAAATCACTTGAAATGCTCAAATAACCTCATAATCTTTAAAATCTGCACATTATGTCAAAAATTACAATGTATAATACAATTCTTTTTAATAAGTGAGTTCGTAAACATATTCTAGACTATATAAAGAGCATCAATATAGATTATTGTGATCAAATAACTAAAAATGAATTTAAAATCGCTTGAAATGCTCAAATATACTTAAAATCTGTAAAATCTGCAAATTATGTGAATAATTATAATTTATAATCCAATCATTTTGAATATATGAGTTCATAAACATATTATAAACTATATAAAGAGCATAAATATAGATTATTGCCATCAAATAACTTAAAATGAATGCAAAATCACATGAAATTCTTAAATATACTCAGAATCTGTAAAATCTGCAAATTATGTGAATAATTATAATGTACAATCCAATTATTTTGAATGAATGGTTCATAAACATATTATAAAATATATAAAGAGCTTAAAATTAGATTATTGTGATCAAAAGACTTAATATTAATGCAAAATGGGTTGAAATACTCAAATATACTCAGAATCTGTAAAATCTGCACATTATGTTTCTTAATTACAATGTATAATATAATCATTTTGAATAAGTAAGTTTATAAATATATTATAGTCTATATAAAGAGATTAATCATAGATTATTGTGTTCAAATGACTTAAATGAAAGTAGAATAATTTCAAATGCTCAATTATACTCAGAATCAGTAAAATCTGCACATCATGTGCATAATTACAATGTATAATCCAATCGTTTTGAATAAGTGAGTTCATAAACATATTCTAAACTATATAAAAAGCATAAATATAGCTTATTGTGATCAAATGACTTAAAATGAATGCAACATCGCTTGAAATGCTCAAATATACATAGAATCTTTCAAATCTGCATATTATGTGCATAATTACAATGTATAATCCAAACGTTTTGAATAAGTAATATCATAAACATATTCTAGACAAAATAAAGAGCTTAAATATATATTATTGTGATCAAATCACTTAAAACGAATGCAAAATCGCTTGAAATACTCAAATATACTCAAAATCTCTAAAGTCTGCACATTATGTTTATTAATTACAAAGTATAATATAATCATTTTGAATAAGTAAGTTCATAAGTATATTATAGTCTATTTAAAGAGATTATATATAGATTATTGTGTTCAGATGACTTAAAATGAAAGTAGAATCGTTTCAAATGCTCAAATATACTCAAAATCAGTAAATCTGCACATCATGTGCATAATTACAATGTATAATCCAATCATTTTGAATAAATGAGTTCATAAACATATTATAAACTATATAAAGAGCATAAATATAGATTATTGTCATCAAATAACTTAAAATAAATGCAAAATCGCTTGAAATACTTAAATATACTCAGAATCTGTAAAATCTGCACATTATGTGAATAATTACAATGTGTAATCCAATCGTTTTGAATATGTGAGCTCATAAACATATTCTAGAATATAAAAAGAGGTTAAATATAGATCATTGTCATCAAATAACTTAAAATGAATGCAACATCAATTGAAATGCTCAAATAAACTTAGAATCTGTAAAATATGCACATTATGTGAATAATTGCAATGTATAATCCAATCGTTTTGAATAATTGAGCTCATAAACATATTCTAGACAATATAAAGAGCTTAAATATAGATTATTGTCATCAAATAATTTAAAATGAATGTAACATCAATTGAAATGCTCAAATAAACTTAGAATCTGCAAAATTTGCACATTATGTGAATAATTACAATGTATAATGCAGTTGTTTTGAATAATTTAGCTCATAAACATATTCTAAACTATATAAAGAGCTTCAATGTAGATTGTTAAGATCAAAAGACTTAAAATGATATGAAAATCGCTTACAATGCTCAAATATATTCAGAATCTGTAAAATGAGATGACAACAATTGTAGTGTCACTAACATGAAGTCCATGATCTTGAACACCCACCTCTAAGTCAAAATATGTAAAATTATAAAAAAAATCACTGAACATAAGAAGAATAAATAACATTTGAAAATAGGAAGTTTAATTTTGTAGAAAATGCATCACGACAGTCATCAAGGTCTACCATGATTACTTGTTAAATCTGGTATAATCACTAAATCAGTTTCTGAAACCTTTGGTTCCTTATGCTCACAACACTTGTTAAATATCCAGCAATTCACCATTGTAAACTAAAGCATGCACGTGCTAAGAAGGATTTCAACATGCAACAATGAAATCATTATTTTTAATTCAAACTGATTAAAGAGTTCTCAGATATATATAACTGTATTAATTCAAGTTAAATTGTAAGTGTTGATAACTAAACTGAGCACAATATCACGACTAATGCTAAAAATAGTTAACGACTCAAAAAATCTATTTTTCTGAATCTACAGACTTAGTAATCAGCAACAATTTGTATACCTCTCCCCTGCAATTTCACAAATATTGGTTCATATTGATTGTTTCTCAAAATTAATATAAGAATAGAGCGATAGAGAGAGAAGGAAAGAGAGAGAAAGAAAGAGTATTGGAGTTTGGGATTGGAACGTGATTGGCGGAGTTGCAGACGGAGAGGTGACCGCTGTTGGGATTGGGAAGTGGATGGCTAAGGCGTGAAATTAGAGATGGGTAAGCAGCGGTTGAGTAAGATTTGATCGACAGTGGACATGGAATAGAGAGGAGAGGGGATCCTTGACGTCAGCCTTGATGATGGGCTGGATGGCGGTGAGGTCGACACCGGAGCAAAAGGCTCGGAGAAACAATTGCTAAGGAACCGTAGTCGGGTCTACTGGAGGCATGCCTTCCTCCGTGCCCCTTCCTTCCGCTTCTGCAATTGCTAGTTCTCTCACTCTATGACTATATCCCACTGCTCTTCCTGTCTCCACGAGAAACAAAATGAGGAAATAAAGAATTAAGAAGAAAAATTGAGAATTAAAAGAAAGAAACTGAAGAGGCGCCGAGGCAGTAAATGAGGAGTAAATGAGAAAGTTAAACACATGGAAGAAATCGAAACTACGCAACGAATAGGATAAACGGCTTGGATTAAAAATTTTTAAAAAAATAACGGATAGGATCTATTTTCGGTGCTTGAGCGTGTGTTTTGCTTTAAAATCCGCGTAAAAAATTCACGCAGATTATATTATACTATAGATGTGCACTTAATAATGCACAATCCCATCTGACTATATTATTTGTATGCGTTATTTCCTAAGTTTGGACTAATATTTCCTTTCTATAACTTCAGCTATATATATCTATATATTAAATCCCGTTCCACTACGGCACTGTAGAACACTGTTTTTAGAACTGTTCATGATTTTCTTTTCATCTGGATCGTTGATTTTTTCTGATTTATCTTGGCCGTTCAAATTCAGCTGGCCTCTATTGTTCTAAGAGGCGTCTCCCATGTGAGCTATGTACGGTTCTGTCTCCTTCTTCTCGAGAGTTCTGAGCTCCTTATTTTTTCCTCTTCTCTTTCTCCGAATAAGAAAACCTAGATCTGAATTGGTAGATCACCAACTCATTTTCAACTGGTGAGCGAACGTTAGGATTGCTTTATTACTCTCATCTTTTTTATTTCGCGCATGTGGCAGCGTACGGTGGCTGTTATCTTCTCCTCGGTCGTTGTTGTTCCCTGCTCTTTTCTTCTTTTTTATTCATTGCTCTTTTAGCTTTTTCCTGTTGCTAAGTCTTTTAATTTGGCTTTGATTTTCTTCTGATCATTTTGTTTCCTTCTCGATTGCACTTTTCCTCATCTCCGTGCCTTGCTATTATTCATCTGACGATTATCTAGGTAAATTTCTTTTTAAATACTGACTATCTTATATTGGCCTAAACGATTGATCCTAAGTAATTTATGGATAGTTGAATCGTATTTTCAATAATGAGTTATGGATGGTTGGGAATATGATTATACCTTTGTTTTTACTTCCAGCCTTTTCTTTATTGATGTTCCTGCCACAAAATATTTTCAATATTCAATTTTATTGGTGCTTAGGTAAACAATATCAGTTATAAAAAGCGATTTCAGAAAAAAAAGGAGCGTATGTTGTTTGTGTGCGTTGCCTGCTAGGAGCTGTTGGTACTTTTTAACACAAAAAGGAAAAAAAAAAAGATTCAGCATGTATACTTTAGTGATACCATATTTAAAATTCCCACTTTATTTGTATTGATTTATTCTTTGCTTTTAACTTGGCCTTTTGCATGAAGAGTTTCATGGCTATTTTTCTTTCTATTTACAGAGAGATGCACAGTTTGCTGGGAGGAATTAGATGGAAGAAATTTCATATATTATTCATACGGTATTATTTCATCTCAACTTTTCTTTTGTATGAATTAATTATATGTGAATGTTTGTTTCGCTGATGGATTTTGCTAATATACCTAAAAATAAATGCACTCCTTATTTCTGCGTTCTGCAAGTGTAAAAAAAAAAAAAAATTCTGAATCAAAGAGCTAAAATTTTGTTTGTTGATTATGAAAATTATTACTTATTTGTTCAAGCAAATCACTTGGCATTGTTTTTGCAGGGCTATGGATAATTTGCTATCTGATCTGAATATACAAAAGAAAATCTTTTTTCCTGCAAGCACGCTGAATCATACGATTGAAGGATATTGTGAGATGGTAAGGAGTAACTTTCTCATTATATTTGAGAAATTCTTTCGTATATCTTAATAAATTATCGTCCTGGTGATATAATATGGTGAGTAAATCTGATTTGATAATCACAGTATCAATATAGCATCAACAAAATATTTTCTAAGATTTTCCTTGAAATTTGAATTATTTATTGATTGTGTTTTTGTTGTTTCTCTATGTGTTTTTTTTTTCTCTTTTAAAGTCAGGTTGCACATAAAAATTAGGCCAGTAGATTTTTCAGGGCCAGTAGATTTAGAAACACAAAGTCTTTTGCCAAAATGACTGATTTTGCTCATAAGGTCATAATACATGCATAAATGAAGTCAGCATAGACAACATAAACGATTGGTATAGACATGAGGGGTTGGTGCATATTTCCATGTGAGCTAAATGTCTTATGTAACTGCATTTTTATGACATAACATACAACATTTTTAAAAGAATAAAATTACAATGATATTTTTTTTCTTTTTAAGGAAATTAATTCTTGCATAGTTGATGAATTTTGCAGACGTTGCATGTGATTTCAACTGATTGCATGTAAGTTGTTAATTATATTGATTGTTTGTTAACCTTTTATCATTTACATTCTTTGGTCATGTCTTGGTTTACAACGAAAGCACTGTTGATGTATAAAGCTTTGCAAGTTAGTTGAGAATGATTAGATCTGCATGTAGAAATCTACATTTGTAATTCTGGCAAAAAATGCTTAATTGGAATTGATTTCATACAAGATCAAGATTAGGTAAAATTCCAGTACAAGAAAATTTACTGTTTTTGTTCTGGCCTTTAATTTGTCTCTTTGTTACTTATTTTTCTTTCTCAAATTATGTTCCTTCAATGCCCTTTCTTTATGTACGAACTACAAATTGAAAAAGCTGCTATGATGTTCTTTAATTTAATTTTGGTCAAATGACATTGTTCTTATGTTCCACTGTATGTGTTGTTGGATCCTCTTCAAATTTTATGCAGTTTTTATGGTGTGCGAAATTTTCCAAGATGCTCTGACATCTCTGCAGGTCAGGCTATTTTACAACACATTTGGCACACTCAAATTTATTTAAGGAGAATGACTGTTAAAGGTTACTTATCTAATTTAATTGCATCTTTAATTTTATGTGTATAACCAAAGTCATGACAAATTAATATTCTTTAGTTATTGATCATGTTTTTTGCATAATTTCCCTCTCTTTGCCATGCTTCTTGGATATACAATCATAATTGTGGTTTTGTAAATAATGGTGGATGTTTAGACTTAGGTGTCCAATAGCTCTGAATTTTGCAAACTTATTGCTAATTCTGAATGAATTAATTTGGTTTGTCAATCTACCAAACTAATTAGTTTTCTCACTATGATTGGTCACTTAAAATAGATAATTATTTTCATAAGAAGACAATTTTAGTGTACTTTAACTGCTTTACTGTTAACTTCCTTTTCCCTACCAAGTAATATTGTATTAGAAATTTTCTGTTTTACATGAATCATTATGACTGAATCTCTGCTACCAATTGATAGCTTCTCAATTAACTTCCTTTTCCCCGCAGTCATACCTTTATTGATAGCTTTTCAATTAATTTGTGTTGCTTTCATTGCTTCAGTGATTTACAACAAAGACTAACAATTAATGAAAGCCACACAGCTGATTAAAGTCAAGAATAAAAGGAGATGGAGTTTTTGCTGAATCAAGAACAAACCATGACGATTGTGCTAAATTTGTAAGTACAACCTCAACTAAGACCTAAAATTTTTTGTTATATGGACATTATATCAATTTAGAACATAATTTGTCTATAATGATTTGAGTGCGACCTCAACTAAGACCAATTATTTTAAAATTTGCCATTTTGTTATTATTAAAAAACATATCAGGGAATATGTTTGGAATCAGACCTATATATCCTAGATGTGGTGGGCGTGGTTAGTCTCTGTCAATTCCACAATTTTTGTAAATGAATGGTTGCAATTGTTGCACATTTAAACTATTTGGAGTAGTACCATGTTCATGCTATCATGTTTAGCAAGATAATAAATAGCCTTAATCGATGAAACAATCATTTTCTCTATTTTAGATCGATCATGTATTGTGTAATTTACAGGTACTGTCATTTTGTACGCTTATTATTTTATTTTTCTGTCTATTACAGCTGAGCTATGTATTTTTTTTTTTCATTTTTCTAGCTCTTCATTACACTTATATGAATGTTTGGAAATGAATGTATCATGAAATTATACAATTTTTGCTGAAAGTTCATCTTTTTTTTCTCCTGTGATGTTTAGAAAAGCATATATCATATAAAATCAAATAAATTAAAAATTGTCACATAACACAAACTGATTGATATATTTAGTGAAGAAAATCTAACTAAAAATTATTGGCAGTACAAATAAATCGCGCAACGCGCGAATGCCCACTAGTAATATTCTCAAATGTCAGCTAACATTTTTTGAATGTTCATTTATTTAATTAAAGTAAGGATGTATCATAAGATGCCTGTAATTATGAGATCAATTACTTATCACATAAAGGCTAATAGACATGAAGATATCTCTATATACTTCTAACATGAATCATATGTTTTGTCTTTTTGCAAGTTGATGCTGGTAATGAAGGCCTGGTTCTGGCATATTGATATTATTTGGTAATTGGTAATGAAACACAACAATGCAGTCAAAGTTCTTTTACTCTAGTTTGAACCTGGATCAATGGTTAATGGTTTAATTAATGCCCGTTAATATTCCAAACAGAAGTAAAGCAAAAGTCAAAGGTCCCGACTCATTTGAAAGCAACTCGTGCTCCGCGTGCTCTCAAAGTCTCAATTTCTTATTTTGTATAGATAATAAAAAACCACGAGATCCACATCCACGACATGCATTTTCCTATTTTCTTGCCTCATGTTGTGATATTAACATACCCAAATTTAAGGCTAACAAGTTCAAAAATTAACTGATTCGCCACTGTTGTTACTCTGCTTCGCACGCGACCACATTGGCAGCCAAATTCACTTTGAGCAAAATTGTAAATAATCTTTGATCGGATGGCAAAGACAAAAATTTGCAACCAATCATCTCCTTTTGCGTCTACTTTTACAACAGAAGCTACCCGCGAGTGGGCCCCACCTATTGAGTACGTGCAAAGGCTAAATAATTGGACACTCGACCCCACCTTCAGCGACACAACTAACAATCTTATCTTTAACAACGATATGAGAACCAGATACTACATCTGTTTACAAACACTTCCTTCACAGATTTCTCTCTGACTGACAATGAGCCCCACATTTTCATTTAATGGAGTTTATACGATCAACCAGTGCTCCACGTGCAGCCATACTATTCCATCAACCACTTTCTCTGTCTCTCACTTTAGTCCATTACGACTTTTTTGTTATCATTTCATTTCATTTAATTTTAAACTAAACATTGTATAAAAGACGAACACCTTTATTCTAAAAAGGGAAGCGCAGAAGAAGAATCTCTTCTTCAGTGAAGCTTTTAGCAATGGCGATTCAGTATCTCTTTTCCCTTCTTATCCTCTGCCTTCTAACCATTTCCGCATCTAGCCAATCCGAAACCCGATCCACCTACATCATCCACCTCGCTCCTTCTCTCTCCCAAACCCGAACCCGATCTCATCCTCCTCTCCATTCTCTCCTTCCATCTCGCCTCCGCCATCCCTCTCCACGCCATCTCTACACCTACACTCTCTCCGCTTATGGCTATGCGGCTCTACTCACGCCATCTCAAGCTCGGTACCTCGAATCGCACCGTTCAGTTCTCTCCATTCAACCCGATCAAGTGCGCCATCCACACACCACGCACACACCATCGTTTCTCAAGCTCTCTCTGTCTGGTGGTCTCTGGCCTCAGTCAAATCTAGCTGAAGAGACAATTGTTGCTGTTTTGGATACTGGTATTTGGCCAGAAAGGCCCTGCTTTGCGTGCGACGATTCGTTTCCATCGCCTCCTTCGAAATGGAAAGGCGAGTGCGTGTCCACTGGATCGTTTAATGCGTCACAGTTTTGTAGCAATAAGTTGATTGGAGCTAAGTTCTTCGCCAAGGGGTATGAGGCTGCTATGGGACACCCCATTGATGAATCAAGTGAATCCAGGTTGTCAATTTAGTACCTATTAGTTTTGTAATTATCTTATTCTAAATGATATCTTGGTTAGTTTTGGTATTAGATAAGGTAAATATGAGGTGAATGAGTTCAGTCCAATTGTAGTCATCAAACCAGTCTTGTAATTTGTATAAACAGGATTGTTTGTCACATTCACCTCTTTTATGTACTACAATCAGGCCAATGTGTATCCAGAAACAAGTTTATATAAATTGTCTTGTTCAATAATTAATAGAAAAAAGAAAATTACTAGTTCAAAATCATGATTTATGGGCATGATTGTTTGTCCAGATTGTATAAACGGCTGGCGCCACACTGATATAGTAATTATATGAACAGGATTGTTTGTTAGATTCAAGTATTCAACCTCTTTTATGTACTATAATCAGGCCAACCTGCACCTAAAAACAGGACTAGAAATTGTCTTGTTCAACTAACTAAAAAAAGAGAAACAATAGTTCAGAATCTTAATTTAGCTCAAGAAAGTAAACATTCATAAGTTTGACCTAATAAGTCTCTGATTGGAACCAGGTCACCCCTTGATACTGAAGGCCACGGGACCCATACAGCCTCTACGGCTGCTGGCACCATTTCACCTGATGCAGGTTTCTACGAATACGCACGCGGGGAGGCCCGTGGCATTGCCACACAAGCACGCATTGCTGCCTACAAAATCTGTTGGCTATCTGGTTGCTACGACTCAGATATACTGGCTGCAATGGATGAGGCCGTTTCTGATGGTGCTGACGTTATATCGCTGTCAGTTGGTTCCAGCGGCTATGCGCCGCAATTTTACCGTGACTCGATCGCAATTGGTGCATTTGGTGCGGTTAGGCACGGATTGGTAGTTTCTTGCTCAGCTGGTAACTCTGGTCCTGGTCGTTATACCGCAGTAAATATAGCACCATGGATACTTACAGTTGGTGCATCAACAGTGGATCGGGATTTCCCAGCTGATGTTATCCTCGGAGATGGAACTAGTTATACTGGTGTATCTCTCTATGCCGGCGACCCATTGAATTCAACTGAACTTCCATTAGTCTATGCTGCAGATGCTGGGTCCCGACTGTGCATTACAGGGTATCTCAATTCGAGCATGGTTAAAGATAAAATTGTGGTTTGTGACCGCGGTGGCAATGCAAGAGTAGCAAAGGGCAGTGCAGTTAAACAGGCTGGTGGGATAGGGATGATTTTGGCAAATACTGAAGACAGTGGGGAGGAATTAATTGCTGATTCGCACCTTGTACCGGCCACAATGGTCGGTCAAACTGCCGGAGACAAAATTAAAAAATATATCAAATCAGTAACCTCACCTACTGCCACAATTGTTTTTCGTGGCACTGTGATTGGGTCATCACCATCGGCCCCAAGAGTGGCTGCTTTCTCCAGTCGTGGACCCAACTACCGAGCCCCTGAGATCTTAAAACCTGATGTAATTGCCCCCGGGGTCAACATCTTAGCTGGTTGGACTGGGGCAAGTAGTCCAACCGATTTAGATATCGACCCGAGAAGAGTTGAGTTCAACATTATTTCTGGTACTTCAATGTCATGTCCCCATGTAAGTGGGATTGCAGCATTGTTGAAAAGTGCCAGGCCAGATTGGAGCCCTGCAGCCATAAAGTCGGCCCTCATGACCACTGCTTACAATTTGGATAATTCTGGTGAAATCATTAAAGATTTGGCAACTGGTGAAGAGTCTACACCATTTGTTCGTGGTGCCGGTCATGTGGATCCCAACAAGGCGCTTGATCCAGGTCTAGTTTATGATTCTGGTATTGAGGATTATATAGCGTTTTTGTGCTCAATTGGATATGCTTCCTTTCAAATTTCGGTATTTACTAGAGATGGCAGTACCACAAACTGTTCGGCTGTTGCATTGGCTACACCTGGCAATTTGAACTATCCAGCCTTTTCAGTGGTTTTGTCCTCTTACACAGATGTTGTCACATACCATAGAACAGTAACAAATGTCGGTAGCTCTGGCTCAGCAGTTTATGAGGCGACTGTGTCGAGCCCAGATGGTGTGAAGGTGACAGTGGTACCAAGTAAGCTGGAGTTCAGTACAGTAGGTGAGAGCTTGAGTTATGAGATAACATTTTCCGGGATTGCAGATCCAGTTATCATAACTGAGAGCAATTCGTTTGGTTCAATTACATGGAGTGATGGCATACACAATGTGAGCAGCCCTATTGCTGTGAGCTGGCAGAAGAGTTTCGTATCATCCATGTAATAACTGGTTCTTGTTTATGAATTGGTTCTGAAATTTCAATTGAGCAGAAGGAATCTGTTTCTCCCTGCATTTTTTGAGCAGTGGTGTTAAGGACTTCAGGTTTAGAATTGTAAAGTCACCTCTAGAATCTGATGAACAGCTGGGGGAGACTGGAATGTGTGACTAGGTATTTATGTTTCACGTGTTGTTTATGTTGTATATTTATTTATGCACTCTTTATTTTCCGATTCCTGAATAAAAGAAACTTTTACTCTGGATCTAAAATTCTTTATACAGCTCGTTCTTTTTTTCTTTTGTTCTATTCGAAGAGAAACAAGTAATGGCGGAATAGATTACCTTAAGTCCTTAACTAAGTGGGTTAGGCACGCAAAAAAAAGAGGAAAAGGAAATCTACTTATTTTGAATGCACAAAAATTTCGAACTATATACAATAGAAAAATGAATTATATACAAGATACTGAGATGCATACAAAAAACTATGTCAGTGTGAACCATCCTCTCCCCTTCCTAGCCTTTGCAAAAAGAGGGGAAATGTCTTAACCCGTTTATCCTTGTTGGCCTTAGTTAAACAATGATTATGGAGGCCAAGAGGCCCAGGACCGCTTATTATGAAATTATACTTTGGTTAGACAAGTTTGGACCTCACTGCCTTTTCATTCAATTTGCACACAGACACAGTTAGGGCGGAGTCGGATCCTCTGATCGTTTTTTACAAACGACCATCGGTCGTTTTTCGATCTGGACCGTCCGATTTAATCTTAATGGTTAACATTTTTTCGGGCCTATCAATCGTGGTACTAGCACGGGACATCCATAGCCATTAAGATTAAATCAGACGGTTCAGATCTAAAAACGACCAGAGGATTTCTCTGGTCGGCATACCAGAGGATCTGGTTCCCAGCTAGGGCTGCAAAATGATAGAGACGATGTCGCAAATGAACTGTTGTGTCGATCGTTTCGTCCGTCCTATGCAACGAAACAGATTTTTTATTTCGTTGATCGTTTCGACTATCGAAATTGACGAAATTTTCGTGATTTACACATGGACGAAATCGTTTCATTGTTTCGTCAATCTTTTCGTCCCACCAAACGAAATCATTTTAATGTTTCGTTAACCGTTTCGTCCGGACGAAACGAAACGAAAAACGACTTCCGTTTTCAGCCCTGGACACAGCACACTACACTTTCCTTTCTCAGAAAAAAAGTTGTATACTACGCCGTCTACGCGTCCACTTGAGGGTTGAGAGTGCAGATCAAGATTGATAGAGTAATAAATAACTTATTAGATGTAAAGTCGGATGACATTTAATCAACAGGAAAATAATAATACTAATAAATAACTTAAAAGATGTGGAGTCTTTACAAAAGATAACTTAGCATATCGAGGATGGATAGGGATACTTCATGTGTTTATTGTCCGAGTTTGGTGACAATAGATCATTTTTTTTTCAGATGACCTAATAATAGATTGATATAGTTTTGGTTCCTGAAACAGTTTGATTGTAACGTTGAACCTTATTTTCTTGACGATTTATTACAATATAATAACTCTTTACATATATCTCTCTTAGATGCTTTCCAAATTTGTCGTGGTGCAATATTTTGGATTATGTGGAATAATAGAAATAAGATATGCTTTAAGTCATATAAGCACCATACTTATAGATATACTGCTTCTCTAATCAAATCATTGCTTAATCATTGGTCAGTTCTGTGAAAACCTGCATTGAAGGAGCAAGTTTTTGGGATAATTCCTGATGTCAATGAGCTTCCTCTTCAATTGGATCAAGCTTGATAAAAGGTGGATGGGAGGCGACATCTATGCAAGAAGGGGTGTCGAAAAATAAAAAAATATTGCTAATATTTGGCCTATTTATGTTGTTATTTATCTTAAGACTCTATTTGTGTTATATGCTTATTTTTTATGACTGTATGAGGTTGTTGGGTCAAGTGCTAAGGGTAGGGAATAATAAAAAAGGGGACATTGGTACCATATGCTAGTATCGTGCAATTTAGGGTAGAGTTATTCTATTAAACTCTACCGTATTTTACAGTAAGACTTTATATGTTTTTTAACTTTCTTTAATGAAAGTATAGAGCACTAAAAACTCTACTTGTTTAAAAAAATAAAAAAAAAAACTTAAAAGATATAGAGTCGGATGACACACTTTCTCTACGAGCGCACAACAATCATTGTAAGTGTTGTTTCTTGACTTAAAACATAATTAGAGAAACATTTCACTGAGAAAAAAGAATTATCACATTCTATTGGTGTAGTTTCAATTATATCCTGCACATGAAAGTTTCAATACAATAATCAACAATTTCGTATTGCATTGAGATTTCTATTGTGTACACGTAAACAACTTCCAAAATTTATAGTGTTAAGGAAACACAATTTGCCGAATCTACGGTTTAAGAACAAGCCACGATGTTAAAAAAATAGAAATACATTTATGAACGATCAAAAGACAAAATGGAAAATGGAAGTCAAGGTTCACGGTGTAATATAAATTCGGACGTTCTGTTAGGGACCAATTGTTTCAGCTTGGTTTGAGTCTTGAGCAATTAGAGTCGTTTATAGTTACAAAGATCATTTTATTCTTTTTAGTTTTTATATTTTAAAAAAAAATGATCCACTACAAAATGTCTATAAATATCCTTACATTTTTATTTGAAAAAAAAATCAATCATGTTATAAGTTTGCACTATTTTTGTACCTGGAAAACCATACAGGCAAGATTGGAATATCAACCAGACAACAACAAAATGTTAAAACATCTAATCATGAGGTAAAAAGAGGAAAAATGAATTCATCACCAAGGCTAGGGGTGTCAACGGCTGTCGTTTCAACGGTTTGCCGTTCCGTATAAACGAAACGGAACGGTAAACGAAATATCAAACTCTACCGTTTCGACTGTTTCAGTCTCATTTCAAACTGTTTTATGTGTTATTTATGAAACAGAACGGTTTATAAAACGGAATTTTGTGCCGTTTCATTAACGAAACGGTTTACGAAATAGGTTGGTGTTCCGTTTCATTATACGAAACGAAAACGGTATGGACCATTTCCGTGCCATTGGGCCACGGTTGACAGGCCTAACCAAGGCGTGCTCATATCATTTCCTTTCCTTTCCCTTCGCAACAATCCTACTCTGCTGTTGCGCGACACAGCGTGTAGCGCACTACGAGCCGTCTGATCTTGATCGGAAGGTTCACTTTTTACGGGCCTATCAATCTAGGTTACATGCACGGGGCTCCCTTGTCCGTTGGATCTTAATCAAACGTCCAGCGTACCGCGCGACACGCTGTGTCGCGCGGCAGCGGATCTGAATTTCCTTCGCAAGATTCATTCAGCACCCAAAGCCGAAAGGTATGTCGTCACGTGTTCCTTTTTTACCTTTATTTTACTCTCACGTGCCCTCTCATTCCCTTCGTGATTCTATCTTATCAGTTATCACATACTTTCAGAGTTTCAGTAGTGCTGCTGCAATACTTAAGACTTATCTTAATTTATTTTTAATTTTATAATAATATTTTTAAACAATAGTTTTGATCTTAATATCAGAGCTTGATTTAAAAAATATATATATTTTTATTTATGAGTCATTGCTTAGGAAAATATTTGAGTAATTATCAATACCTTAGTCTTAAAATCACCATAATAAAAAAAATTCCCCTTCAAATATTGTCAAATAATTAGAAAAATAAATTATTTACGCTAATTGTAAAGAACAGATAAATTTATGAGCGGGAATATGCATACTGCTAGTGCTGGAATGTATAATGTTGCAATATTTGTTCGAAAAGGATAAAATTGTAACGAGTCATATCTAGTGGATTGCCTACTCTTTTCGTTTTCTTTTGACACGTTGGATGAGAGAGACGGGGATGGTGGAAGAAAGAAAGGAGAGGCGAAAGATAATTTTCTTTTATTATAAAACTAAGAAAAAGGTTATTGGTGGTTTGGAGGGGGAATACCGAAAATGTAAGATCATATATTTAGAAAAATAAATATATGGTTGTTATTATAGGATTAACTTTATAGAGATAAACTTACGAAATTTATTCTCGTCCCTGAAATTTAAATTATCCATTTTTAGTCGTAGAACTCCGACAGTTATCCAATTCGGTCACTCTTAAGTTTTTCATCCAAAAAATTATTATTTCCATCCAAATTTTGTGTATTTTTCTGTTAGTATAATGAAAAGGTTCTACAATATAACCAGGTTTGAATTATTATTGAAGTTCAGTGATTGAAATATGAGTAGTTGAATGTTGTGATTAAAATAGATTTTATGTCAAGTTCAATAACTTATGACGAACTTAATCTTTTTATTTATTTATTTATTTTTAGAAAGAAAATTATAGTTTTTTATATTTCTATAAGAATAAATATAATACTAAGGATTTTGTAAAATCTGAAAAATATATTAAATTTTTTTTAAAAAATGTAAAAATTAATTTTAAGGAGATTTTAATATGAAAAACATATTGTACAATTTGAATCGGCCATTTGAATTTCGAATCTTAAAAAACAACTCTAAAGTGTCATTTGATCTGTATTTTAGAGTGTACCGTAGTCATTCTCATAATATTGAATATAATACATCATTTTATAAGTCATAGAATGATAGAAAACTATAGACAATAATTTTATCACTTTGTCCATCATTCTTTCAAGGAAGAAGTATTTACAAATTTGACAATTGACGGGGTCATAGAGACAAAGTCAGCCCGTTGTCACAAAAATCAACTCCGCGCTCTACTCTACTAATCCAAAACCATTCAAAACCACTTCCCACATCACAAAAGAAACGAAGTAATAAATATTCACATATCGCTCTTCTTTCCTCCGTTTCGCCTCTTGCTTCATTCTTATACATCTCTTCCTTCCTTCCTTGCTTTTCTCATGCTAAAGAGTAACGACGTCGGCGTTGCCACAAAGGCAAAGAGGGAAAAGGAGAGATAGATCGATTCTCTCTCTCACAAAGGGAATCAATCAAATCAAATCAAATCAAGCGCGCAGTAGAGAAATGGTGAAATCGGAGATGGAGAGACAGGCGCAGATGAGGAAGGAAGTTGGCAATGCGTGCTTTCGAAAGGATAAACTTGGCGCAGCTATCGATTCCTACACCGAGGTTCTCTCTCTCTCTCTCTCTTTCCAAACTAGGTTTTATTTCTAGTATTATATGGCTCTTTAAGAGTTCTTCATTTAATCTGTATCTCTTCTCAACTTGCGTTTGGTTAATGTCAGACCCGATTCTTTGAATGTTTAATTTTAGCTTTTGTTGCAAGTAAGAAAGGCTGAAACTCCAGGTTTTTAATTAGAAATATTTATAGAAAAATATAATGTCCAATGGGTCAAGCTAGCATATTAATACTCAAGATTTATGCACAAGCTAGCAGGTCATGCCAGAACACATCTATATTAATTTTTTATTTGGAAAAACGGTGACATACATTTCTGTATTAATATAATGCCATAGACCATATTGTATTAATGTTATCTCAACCAGGACATCTTTCTGGTTAGAAAGGGGAGGAAAAAAAAGAAAATTGAGAGTACGAACTGGAAGTTTGGTACATCTGTGCTATATGGCAAGCAGATTCTGAATGTAATACCTAGTTCTAAAGGCCTAGCTGGACAAAAGTAAAGTACAGAGAAGAAAGAATAATGCATTTGCATACTAAAAGTTGTGTTTCTATCAGGCGATTGCTCTTCAGCCTAATGTTGCTGTCTACTGGACAAACCGAGCTTTGTGCTTCAGAAAGAGAAAGTATGTACTGTTTTCCTATTGAATCTCTCCTTTAGTCCTACTTTCTTATAATTTTCGTACTGATTGAGTTGAAGAAAAATTGTTGGAAGTGAAACCTCATCATATCCTATGATTTATGCATATTTGTATATGTATTCTTTCTTTTTTTATTGTTATTAAAAATCCTATTAGAAGAACATACATAACTCAAATTATGCTGCTGTTAAGTGGACAATTGCAAATTCCATTTTGGGCTTGATGAATAGCAGGACTTTATACACAAAATTATAAATGTTGAATTTTACATATAGAGAAGGGCTCTCAGGTGCCACAAGTTTCCCTACCTCAATTGTTTAACACCCGAATTTCAGATGAGCAATTTGAATCATTGGTCTTGTACTTTTTGACTATTAATGCGTTGTCAGTTATGCGTCCATGTAAAGTTTAATAAAAAATTCGAGTTTGTCTCGTACAAAGTAGAGAGGGCAAAATCTGAATGCACCAAAACATATCTAGTAGAATGCCCAAAGCTTTTGGATTTTTACATTTTTGTGCAATAGAGTGGTTGTGGCAACTTTTGGTACCCAAAGATTGTGCACCAGAACCCTCCTCTTAAGTACGTTAAATTGCCATTTAGTGTGGAGGCAAATACCTACTACCCTTGGTTTTGTTAGGTTTAGCCCGATTGTTAAGGAAACTTTAATAGGTAAAAGAGAAATTGTTTTTAATTTTGCAGGGAATGGACTAGAGTAGAGGAGGATTGCAAAAGGGCACTCCAACTTGACCGTAATTCTCACAAGGCATGTGTAAAGTTTAATTTGAAGTTTGTTAATCATTTTATGTGGATATAAATTAAATTGAGAAGTCCTTGATCTTGTAAATGTGCAAGCAATGTATGTATTGCTTTGACCAAGGAATCTAAAGTTAGCTTCTTCTATCTAGACTGGTAGTAACGGGCGCCTATTGGACACATGTAGTACCATTTGTCTGACTTGGTTTTGCTTTTCAACCTATTAATACCATAATGTTATGTACAAGTACAAAATGTTAAGCTGCATCAAGTTTACATTGGCACTGAAATGTTTTCTCCTTTTATCTATCAAATTAAGCTCATCTAGTTTTATTAATTTGATCAACGTATTTGTTCTAGGCACACTACATGTTGGGTCTGGCATTGCTTGAGAAGGAAGATTATGTTGGGGCTATCTCTGAGTTAGGAAAAGTCTCTCTCTCTCTCTCTTCCTCCTCTCCACAGTGTGCTTGTGTGGCTTAGCAAAAATAAACAAATAAATAAATAAAGGGACCTAATATGTTTGAATTTTATTGTCCATATAATGTTTTCCCTTTTAAGGCATGGGATATTTTGAGGAGTATATACCCACATAATGAGAAGGCAGATGAGATATGGAGAGTTCTTGCAAAAGCTAAATTCTTGGAATGGGAGCTCACATCTAGTGAGCATCAATGGAGGCTCCAAAACTTGAAGTACTCCACACTTTCAATCTCTCTTCATTTCCTTTATCTTGTCCCCTTTTTTTTCTTTGTTCTTTTTAGCACAATGAATTGCTAGTCCTAGTCTCTCACAGTTGTAAATCTAAGAATGGAACCTTATTTTTGAGCACCTATTCAGCTTAAAATTTGAGGACAAAGTAAAATAAAGTCAGCTTGTTGTCATTAATTATAGACAATATAGACAAATTTTTCACCGAGAAAGACAAAATGTCAAATGCAGCCATTTTCATGGAAATGGAACCCCAATCTGGTTGGGTTTCATTTCTAGCCTACTGGATTTCTTTGGGACTAGCTTTGTTTATAAAGGCAATATGTTAAATATTGGTCATGATATGTTCTATGTAGGGAGTTGTGTGAGAATGCCATCAGAGAGTACAATTTCCTTCATGAAGAGTCAGGTGACACTGCCCCAAATCATTTGGCAGAGCAACTCCAACTCTTGAATGAGGTTTTTGAGAAGGCCTCTGAGGCTGATGTGTCAACTGATGTAAGTGTACCTGTCTATCTTTACAGTTTATTTATTTTTTGGGATCAGATGTATCGTCTGGTACTGCTATACAATCTTAGTCGTTAAGAGTTGGAAATTATGGCAAGTACCGGATAGCTGTGGTTATGGATTAGTATGATGCATGACCTGGCAGGTATGGTATCATACCAGTTCTTCCTTATTGTGCTTGAATCTCAACAAACTTATTTTTGCCCTTAGTTCTGCAACTAAACATCAGTCCAAACTATTGAAGTGAGAACTAAGCTTCATTGTGCGATGCACTTGTTACTGACATTGTGGTATGCAAATATGTTTTTCTTTTCTTTGATGAAATTTATAGGTCCCGGATTATCTCTGTTGCAAGATAACATTTGACATATTCACTGATCCAGTACTGACTCCAAGTGGTATCACGTATGAAAGATCTGCTCTACTGGAGCACTTAAGAACAGTACTTTTCTTATTCCCATTTTTACTCCTGTTCCATACATTTCATTCTCCGTGCTGCAAGTTTAAAGTCTGAAGTATGGCTTGTGGAAAATGTTAGTTTGTAGTAAGAGTTTAGAAGTTCCCATCGTTGTAGGAGTCAATATTTTTAGAAAACCACCTTTGGATTTGATAAAACTACCTCAAACTACAGAAAATTCTTTTTACAAAAAATCATTGTTTACCATCTAAAAGATATTGTCATGACTGAGTTACTCTTGCCAACCTGTTTTGATATTGAACTTAATCCAAATCTTGATACTGGAGTTAAGAGATTCATATTGCACATTGATTTATTAAGATATTGCATTGATGTCCACATAAACCAGTTTCAAGCCCATAACTGATTCATTTGATATGCCTTGTTACTTGGTATAGGTGGGTGATTTCGACCCAATAACAAGAAAGCCTCTCAAAGAATCACAATTGATACCGAATCTGGCAATTAAGGGAGCAGTGCAGGCATACCTCAAAGAGCATGGTTGGGCTTACAATATGGGTTAGAGCTTCTCCTAATAGCCAATTATAAGTAATCTCTATTGGTGATGTCAAAGTTTTGTTTTGCTGATTATAGATGGCAGTCAAATGTACATAGAATTTGAAATTCCTCTATTGAGTTGGATGTTTGGTAGATCCTGAACTCAGTGTTGTCATGTGTGTTTCTAAGTCAGTGATGGAAAGGGCCAACATGCCTGAAAATTTAGCTGTTAACGACATGAAAATGATTTAACTTATTGGTATAACGATCAACCAGAATACAATTAATTAACGTTGGTAAGATACCAAAAACTGAAATAAGGGGGAAAAAAAGATCCATTTCAATCTCTAAGGTAATATAGAAGGCAAAGGGGAGTTTTGGTGGACTTGAAGTAGTAAGAAAGAGCCATGGCTTTAACGTTTGATTTTTGTGAAGTAAAAGATGCGCTGCACTTGTAAAAGACCAATCCTTTAATCTGGATAAACTAAGTGAACTTGTTGGCGAAAAAAAAAAAAAGGATTGTGAAACAATTTAAACTATTGCAAAATCACTTGTAACTTGACTATTTACATGTTCTTCACTACAATTGATGGAGGTCAAAGTAACCTATAAGCGAGATAAGATTTTCCCATTTATATAGAGTTACGAGAAAGATTGTTCCCATTACTCAGCGCACTCCCTTTGTCGTTTCTGATTTCTCAACAAACAGTGGACTCAAGAAGGCTTGCTTACTAAAAGGTGACTGTATAAGATATTGCCATCATTAATTCTTAATCAAAAGTACCACCTCATTTTCTAAATTTTTTATGTAGTTTTTATTAAGTGCTAGGTAGGTTCTATTAAGTCTTAAATATTCCCTTGTTTGAGTCAACTTTGGGCCACGCTTGTTGGAACTCCGGCATTCAGTCACAGTCAGCTTTTCTGTCCCAATCAGGAATTACTAGGATGGGAGTCACTTGATTCTCAAAAAAAAAAAAAAAAAAAAAAAAGATGGGACTCACTTTTCATGCCGGTCAACATTGCACTCAGCTTGTATATTATTAGTTCGATTTTATATTTTTTGGTACTGAACTACTGATAACTGATAAGCTAAGAAACTTGGTCAAGATTTTTGGCGTCGGAGCAGATTGACCAAGTTCTTTGAATTTCAGATTAGTCGGCCGAAATTTGTCTAGTTCGATTTGCACTTCATTGGTGCCTTAAAAGTTGAAAACTTTGCTGATGCCTTGACGAAGGGCAATCCAAGCCCACAAATACAAATTCTCCCTTTTTCTCCTTTTCCTTGTGTGTGTGTGTTTTTTATAACGTTTACTACAAGAAGCAACCATGGAAGGGGTAATTTTTTATAAAAATAAAAAATCAATTTTCTTATTCAAATTCTATTTCCAATGTCTTTCATTTATTTAGTATCTGTTGTTTGTTCTTACCTTTATACTTTTATCTTGGTGGCCAATGCCAGTCTGCCAAGTAGCTCTATAAAAACTGTTTTTCATTTTTTTTTTGTTCTGTTTGAGTATCATCCAAGAATCTTTATTCCAAAATAATCTAAATTAAACAAAGAAAAAGAAGCAAGAAAATACACCTGAAAGTTAAATCAATCCAGCCATAATACATTGAGGAGAATAGTAATACTTGGCACATCAAATCAAGTCGACTCTTCAAGGAAAGGGTAGTCAGTGTAACCCTCAACCGGATCAGATGTATAAAACGTCAATCTGTTGTACTTATTGAGAGGTGCATTGAGCTCGAATCGTCGAGGCAAATCAGGGTTAGCCAGAAAGATTCTGCCGTACACTACAAGATCAGTATACCCCTTGGCCACCACTTTGTTTCCTTCTTCTCTGTCGTAGCCTCCGACAGCCAAAAATGTACCGTTGAAAGCTTTTCTCATAGGGGAAAGCCTATGAGGGATCTGGTGCCGGCCTTCTACAATTGCCATCCTAGGCTCAACCATGTGGCAATAAAGGATGTTGAACTTGTTTAGTGATTGCACCATGTACATGCCTAAGGTTTCTGGATCAGAGTCGAAGCATTCCATGTAGTCTGTGAAAGGGAGAGAGCCTGATCCCGACACGGTCGGGTCCGATCTCGTTAGATATGGCTTCCACAACTTCTAGAGCAAATCGGCATCGGTTTTCTAGACTGCCGCCATACTTGTCAGTTCGGCTGTTTGAGCTGTCTTTCATAAATTGTTCAATCAAGAAACCATGTGCGCCGTGGATCTCCACTCCATCAAATCCTATGATTGAAAAAATATTTTGTCATTAATAATATTGTTTGAAAATGAAAATAACGAATTAAGTAAATTAATTGATGGGAATCCCATTAATTGCGTGTAAACCATCAGTATTTTCTATTGTTCTTCAAATGACAATCAAAATAAAACAATAAACAAAAGAATCTGCTTTTTCTTGACAGTGACTTAAATGGCATGTCTTAATTTAAAATGGAGTTGGTGCTGATTTCAAGAACTGAATAGTCCTTTCGAATAAGAAAGAATTGATAGTATTGCAATCTTAATTATTACTAGTGCATTTAAAATATGCATAACTATTTAATTTCTACAATTCGTAGAACTTTTCTGTGTGTTTAAAATAAGTTTATAATATAATAAACGGTTATGTAATTAAGTGTTGGTAGTTGATACTGCTTTCCCAACAATTGTGGTCAACAGTAAAATGTACATTCCGAACCCTTGTTGCTCTGATTTAAATTAAGTAGTTTTCAAACTGGGGCTAAGTAAAAATTACCAGCTTCTATTGCATTCCTAGCTGCAAGCCTGAAGTCATTAACAATATCTGGAATTTCATCTGTTGTCAGCGCATGAGGCGGTGAGTATTCTGAAACTGTACCATCAGGCTGAGTCTGAGGTGGTATTTGCTTGTCTGTGCTTGAGATCGGAGCTTGCCCATTTGGCTGGAAATCTAAAAATTAGGAAAAAATTAAGCAGGTCTACTAACTGGAAGAGAAACAAAAGATAAGAATGGCAACCACCGAGTACAGAGGCTAAGATAGTTTCTGGCTCTAAAATTATGTGGCGCTGGAGAAAATTTTAGTGAAAGTTTGACAAATATTATCACTTAACTGCTCAATAGTCAAAACTTGATAGATATTCCAAATTGCAAATTGATTAGTGTGCTAAATTATCAAACTATCAGAAACATCACACATTGAAATAAAAGAGTACTAGACAAAGACATACCATAATGGGAAACTCTCCCAACATGCGCTATCTGACAAAAGAAGATCCCGCCTTTCTTGTGTACAGCATCGACAATAGGCTTCCATGCCTCGACATGCTCCTTGGTCCATATGCCTGGGGAGTCTGTAAAGCCCTGAGCTGTATCAGATACCCCTGTGCCCTCGGCTATCAGGAGGCCTCCTTTGGTCGCTCGCTGAGAGTAGTATAGTATTGCGTGTGGCTGTGGCACATAGCCGTATGACCTTTGTCTCGTCATAGGCGCAAGAACAACCCTAAAACATGCATGATCAATGAGAAATTTTGATCAGACCCGTTCTCAAAAAATGAACTAAAATTGATGGTAAGTTGATTGGGTTCAAGTGCCTTTCCATGTAGTCATAGACTCATATTGGAGATGGTTAGTAATTCTGCACGGTAGACTAATTCGACCTCCTGCCAGCCATGCAATTTGGGTTGGGAAAGAGAGAAAGAGAGAAAGAGAGCGCAAAATTAGTTGATTACCTGTGAGAAAGGTCAAATTTGCCCATTTTATAAGGGGTCATCAAAGGAATTGGCGCCATTTCTTCAACGATTACAAGCAAGAAACAATATCACCACGCCTTCTCTTCTCTTCTTCTGGTTTCTTTTAGTGTTGAAACTTGAGAGGTTTAGATTTCAGCGTCTATGGAGAGGAGATTAAAATGCAGTCTTTATATATAAAAGTTTCCATTGCTGGGACCAAGAGGTCACCAGTGACGGAATTTGTTCCCGCTGCTTTTAAAATTGACACGAGTGCTTATGTCATGAACGCTGCTAATAAATTATTGTTTCTTATGTCTAGCCGCCAGTCAAAATTTTAGTCCCTTTACTGTTTTTTAAATTTTCTCTGATATATAAATTTTGTTATATAATTTGATAATTTATTCGTCTTATCAAAATTGCTCGATTTTTTTTAATTATTTAGTCTTATCACTTGAATATTATATGTTCAAAATAAAACGAAGTGTCCGTATGAATTAAACAATGTTACGTGACCTATGTTACATATTGACCAGGTACAAGGATTTAAAAGAAACTAGCTTTAGATTCGCGGTTCGCGCGATGAGGGGAATTTTAAGGCTAACTTATAATTTTTATAAATGCTAGAATTATGATTGTAAATATTTGAATAAATACCAAATTATCTTACAATTGATCTTTTGATTGTAATTAATTGCATAGTTTTGTATCTGTGCCATTTATAATATATTTATCATTTATATTGGAACTATTGTTTATGGAGATTTTTTATTTCAAGAGACCTTAATTGTCTCTATCATTTTTAATATATAAAAAGTGAAGGGTGACATGTAATCAATAAATATTTTTGTTAAAAAGTGTTAGAATTATGAGAACAAAACCGACTGTGTTCATCTTGGACAAAACCAACTATCTTAAAATTTTTCTAAGTTTTACCAATTTGATCAACTTTTATTTTTTTTATTATCGATAATCAATAATTGAATACCAATAAAATTAAATACTATCTTACAAATAATTTAAATTACTTAGCAACAATGGATTTCTATATTTACTATTCATATAAAATTTGATGAAAAAATTAATTTTAAAAAATCGCCAAATATTTTAAAAGTTATACATTTCTATAGAATTTGTAAATTTTTAAAAAGATGAAAATTGCTAAAAATATCGAAAAAATTCAATATCATTGGATCAACATAATTTTATATGCATACATGTAAAATTTAATAAAAAAAATCAATCTAGGACTATATGTCAGCAATCCAACATATAAAATACTATTATGAAAATTTACAGAAATGAAAAATTATATAAAATATTGCAAAAGTATAAAATCTAAAAGGTTCATATCATTAGATTTTTGTATAATTTTTTTATGATGTATAGAAAATTTATACATCAACATATTTTGAAAATATTTGGAAACAATTAAAAGTAGAATTATATTTTGTGAAATAATATAATTTAGTAATCACATTTAAAAAATTTTAAAAATATTTAGAACTCTATAATTATTAAATTTATATTTTTGTGATGAAAGATATAAATTTTTTTGCAGCCAATTGAATTAATAATTAATCTCAACAAAATTTAAACATACCGTATATTTTATATTGCACAAAATTATATGGTTATATTAAAAATAGCTCTATAGCATGAATAAATTTTTCATAATTTTGAAAAATATTTATATAAAAATTTATGCATAAATAAAGTCATAAATTCCTTTAAATAATTAAAAACCTATTGAAAACTTATGAAATTATGGGGATTCAATTTTATGAGATTGAAAAAATTATTTAAAATATTTATAAGTCTATAATTAATTAATTAATTATAAAATTTCATGTCACTAAATTCTTCATATATCTTTGAGTAAGCACATAAATTTTCATAGCCTAATGATTTTTCCAAATCCTTGAAACAATTAGAAAACATAACTATAATAGAAAAAAAATTTATGAGATTAAGAAAATTATTTAAAATATTTTCTAATTCTATAGTTAAAAATATATATAATTAAATTCAACATATTTTTGTGAGCTTGTATATAAATTTTTATCACCAAATGATTTTTTGAAGGGATCATAAAAATTTAAAAATACAACTATATTTGATCTGAAATTTTAGAAATGGAGGTTGCAATTTCAGGAAAATGGAGATGATGATAGTTGGAGACATGATGATGACATCATCAATGGTATTGTAGAAAAGCTCTCTAGAATTGGAGTATTTATAGATTATAGATATAGATTTACCCCGTAATTTAGAAGTTGACGTGCAGATCGACCGTTTGTGGCTTGTCTATTTTATAAACAGTAATAAAATAATAAGATTCACTTTTGAATATCCAATACATCGTTATAGCGTAAGCAGCGAGGAATTCATTAACAATATAAAAAATTTAATTAATGATGTACCATACAAATTCTACTCAAAAGTTTCAAATCAGTACTTTTTTTTTTCCTCTAATCATCTGGATCACCAAAGCAACCTTTGTCAATGAACTTACCCAGAATTATAGACGGATTCACCTCTTTGTCAATTCTTTGATAAAAAAAAATGAAAAAAAAATCTGAAAATTTAATAATTACATTAAATTATTATTATATTTTTTGTAAATACAGAAAATAATAGTTCTTAACCCATGCTAATTGGCACGATCCAGGTTCGTGGATCCTTCCTATATAAATAATAGCAACCATTCAACAAAAGAAGCTCTAATGCGACCATTTAACAAAAGATGCTCAATCGCAATTCGCAACACTAGGCCCAGTAGGGACCCACAAGGCAAGCATGTGGTATTATATATGATACTTTATTGAGACTTGAGAATATTATTCCTGAGTCCTGACTGTAACTAAATTTATTCCACATTTGGTGCTGATTAATATCATATATATATCACACGGCATTAGATTTCTTCAGAAAATTTTGACCGATTTCTTACATCATCAATTTTTTCAATTAATATTGCCTAATTGTTCGGGTGATGGAAGCAATTCTTTGCTGAAAGGGTTGATGTTTCTCTGTTTAATGAAGTGTACAGACATTAGCATTAACCGATTAGTATATTTTCCCACGGAATACTGCATAAGTGGAATCCTGGGGAACTAATTTGAGAAGCAATTTGTGTCGAATTGAGACATCACCAATTTTACATTTTTGGCATCATCTAAGCATCTTTATTCCAAAATAATGAAAATTGAACACAGAGAAAGAAGCAAGAAAATATATTTAAAAACTAAAAAGATCATCTTATCAAGCCAGTTCATAATACATTGAGGTAAATAGTAATACCAATCTGCACATCAAATCAAGTTGACTCTTCAAGGAAAGGGTAGTCAGTGTAACCCTCAACAGGATCTGATGTATAAAACGTCAATCTGTTGTACTTATTGAGAGGTGCATTGAGCTCGAATCGTCGAGGCAAATCAGGATTGGCAAGAAAGAGTCGGCCATACACTACAAGATCAGTGTACCCGTCTGCCACTACTTTATTTCCTTCTTCTCTGTCGTAACCTCCGGCAGCCAAAAATGTACCGTTGAAGGCTTTTCTCATTGGGGAAAGCCTATGTGGAATCTGGTACCGGCCCTCTACAATTGCCATCCTAGGCTCAATCATGTGGCAATATAGGATGTTGAACTTGTTTAGTGATTGCACCATGTACATGCCTAAGGTTTCTGGATCAGAGTCGAAGCATTCCATGTAGTCTGTGAAGGGAGAGAGCCTAATCCCAACACGATCGGGTCCTATCTCGTTAGATATGGCTTCCACAATTTCTAGAGCAAATCGGCATCGGTTTTCTAGACTGCCGCCATACTTGTCAGTTCGGCTGTTTGAGCTGTCTTTCATAAATTGTTCGATCAAGTAACCATGTGCCCCGTGGATCTCCACTCCATCAAATCCTACAATTAAACAATATTTTGTCATTAATAATATTGTTTGAACATGTATACAACGATTAAGTAATTTAATTGCTGGAATCCCATCAGTTGAGTATAATTAAATATGTACCAAAAGACAATGAAATTAAAACAATTTAAAATAATATAAAGTAAGGGATCTGCTTTTTCTTGACAGTCACCTAAATAGCATCTCTTAATTTAAAATGGAGTTAGTGCAGAAGTCAAGAAATGAATTACTCCTTTCGAATAAGAAAGAACTGATATTAGTGAACTCTTAATTATTACTAGTGCATTTCAAATATGCATAACTATTTAACAATTTAATTTCTACAATTTGTAGAACTTTTATGTGTGTTTTAAATAAGTTCAAAAGATAACAAAAGGTTATGTAAGTTTTGGTAATTGATACTGTTTTCCCAACAATTATGACCACCAGTAAAAAAATACATTCAGCACTCTTGTTGCTCTGATTTAAATTTAGTTTCTCTAATTGGGGCTAAGTCAATTACCAGCTTCTATAGCATTCCTAGCTGCAAGGCTGAAGTCATTCACAATATCTGGAATTTCATCTGTTGTCAACATACGAGGCTGTGAGTATACTGAAACTGTACCATCATGCTTAGTCTGAGGTGGTATTTGTTTGTCAGTGCTTGAGATCGGAGCTTGCCCATTCGGCTGGTAATCTAAAAATGAGAAAAAAAAAGCCGGATTACTAATTGGCCGAGAAACAAAAGATAGCGATGACATCACCGAGTACAGAGGCTATGGTAGTTTCAGGCTCTGAAATTTAAGTGACCATGGAGAAAATGTTAGTAAAGGTTTCATAAATATTCATTTTACTGATTAAATAGTCAAAACTTGAAAGAGATTTCAAAATTGCAAATTGGCTAAGTGTCTTATATTGCCAAACTATCATTTATTTATATCACACGTTGATATATATAAAAAAAAAGAGTACTAGAAAAGAGACCTACCATAATGGGAGACTCTCCCAACATGCCATATCTGACAAAAGAAGATCCCGCCTTTCTTGTGCACAGCATCGACAATAGGCTTCCAAGCCTCGATATGCTCCTTGGTCCATATGCCAGGGGTGTCCGTGTAGCCCTGTGCTGTGTCAGATACCACCGTGGCCTCGGCTATCAAAAGACCTCCTTTGGTTGCTCGCTGAGAATAGTACAATATTGCATGCGGCTGTGGCACGTTGCCATATGACCTATGCCTCGTCAAAGGCGCAAGAACAACCCTAAAATAAGGATGATCAGTTTAATTTGAACAGACCCGTTTTTCCATAATAACTAAAACTAATCTTAAGTTAATAGGGTTCAAGTGCTTTTACAAGTTGCCATTATGGAGATGGTTAGCAATTCTGCACGGGAGACTAATTTGACCTCATACCAGCCATGTAATTTGGGCATGTAGACGTGTGTAGGGTAAACACCTTAGCTTTTTGTTTTCTTTAATTTTGTACCCTTTTTGTTTACAAGTAGTAGTTGATACCTCTTGTGTCTTCTAAAGTCTAATAAGTCACTTTCTCTGATTAGTGATATGCCCGTGCGTGTTTTGGGAAAACCATTTTGGCTTGCACTGCATCTTGCTTTTTTTTCTTTTTTTTTTATTACAATGTCAATAGTAATTGAGTTGTAGTCTATGATGACTTTAGTGTTTTAAGCAATTTGGGCTTTTCTTTTAAGAAAAAACCGGGAAAGAAAGCTCATAATTTGTTGATTACCTGTGAGAAAGATCAAATTTTCCCATTTTATAAGGGGTCATCAAAGGAATTGGCTCCATTTCTTCAAGGATTACAAGCAAGAAACAATATCACCACGGCTTCTCTTCTCTTCTCTTCTTCTCGGTTTCTTTTAGTTTGAGAGGTTTAGACTTCAGTGTCTATGGAGAAGAGATTGAAATGGTGTCTAATTGTCAGTATTTTCAATATCCTACCGCTTACCGAAAAATTCCGATAATACCGAATACCGGAACAGCGGCCGAAATGGCGGTATCCTATATTTAGATAGGAAATACCAGGAAATTTCGGAAAAATACTGGATTTCGGTCACTGACCGGTATAAATGCCGGTAGGGTATTGAAAACCATGCTAATTGTCTATATATATAGAATTACAGAAGTCTCTATTGCTGGGACCAAGTGGTCACCACTCGTCCACTCACCAGTGACGGAATTTGTTCCCGCATATTTAAATTGCCATGAGTGCTTACGTCATCAAGGATGCTAATAAATTATTCTTTTTTTGTGTCTAGCCGCCAGTCAAAATTTTAGTCCCTTTATTGTCTGTCTCAATTTTCTTTGACATATAAATTTTGTTTTAGATAATTTAATAATTAATTTGTCTTATCATGATTGCTGGATTTTTAAAATTATTTAGTCACATCACTTGTATATTATAAAATAAAACGAAGTGTCAACAAGATATATACTACAGGAAAATATATAGAGTGACTTGACTAAATTTAAATAAAAAATATTTGCAAGCATATGAAAAATATAAATTAAACAATATTATGTGATCTATGTTAGATATTGACCAGGTTCAAGGATCTAATAGAAATTTCCCCCTTAATTTAAAAGTTGACTTGCAGCTAGGCCGTTTGTGGCTTGTATTATTTTATGAACTGTAACAAAGCAATAAGATTCACTTCTTTAGAAAAGTATCCAATACATCGTTATAGTGAAAGCAGAGATAAATTCATTAATTAACAATATAAAATTGTGATTACTAATGTACCATACAAAATTCTACTAAAAAGTCTCAAATCAGTACATGATTTTTCTCCAATCATCTGGATTACCAAACCTTCCCAGAATGCTAGACGCATTCACCACCGACCACGGTGTCAATTCTTTGATAAAAACAATAAAAGAATTTCATCTTGAGTAAAAAGTGGCAGTTCGAAATCCGACCAGAGGTCTTTCATAAATATTTAATTTAAAAATAAATTAGGTGACTTGATCCCAATTTATCTTAAAAAACAATAAAAAATTTCAGAAAATTTAATAATAACATTATTTTTTTTAAATAATCAATAAATAGCCAATTAACCGGAAATTGATTTGGACACCCTCTAATTTAGTCCGAACACCCCCTTAATTTCAAAATGACAGAAATAACCTTTAGATGTAATTTAGTCCGAACACCCCCTAATTGAATAAACCTCTTCTATAACAACTCTTAGGCTCCGTTTGGATAGGTGTGGGAAGAAGAGAAGAAGGGAAGAAATGGGAAGAAGTATTGGGAAGTGTGTAACTTTGTGAAGAGTATTGATTGTTTATAATTTTTTTTCTTCCCTTCTTCCTTCTTCCTACTTCTTCTCAACACATCCAAACAGAGGCTTAGTTAAAAAAAAAACGTGTTTAATGGAGAAAATCGTGAAGATTGTACTCTTGCAATGCACTTGGACTGTGAAGAATTAAAAATTTAGAAAGATTCTTTTTTTCCCACTAAGAATTGACGACGTTTTTATTTTTTTCCCTTGTTCATTGGTTTTGAATTAATTAATGCTGGGTTTCACTTATGGTATCTTTATTACGTAATTATTTTTAGAGCATAGTGGTAATTTTGTCTTTAAAAATATTTTAGGGGTGATCGGACCAAAGCAGGAGTGTGCAAATCAATTTCCCAATTAACCCTTGCTAATTGGCAAGATCCAGTTCCTGGAAGGCTGGAACTTTCGGATATAATCGGAATCATTCAACACTAATAGCTTTCTCCGAAATTGCAGTAACGGAAAGCTACAAAAACTACAGTCGTACTCAAGAATGCGATATTGGGGCATTGGGCTGTGTCATTTTCGCAATCTACAATTGGGATGTGCGTTTGTTATTTTAAAAAATTAAAATAATTTTATGTTCTCATTACTATATCTGATCTTTATATTGTCTTTTATGAAATATATTTTGTACGTTACACTAATTTCCACCAACTTATGTATAAAGCTCCAGAGTACCAAATATGTCAGTACTCTTTCTACGCACAGAAGATATTCTGTTTTCAATTTGTTTCTAGGTTTTAATTGTACGAGGGACATTGCAATTTAAATCAACATGCATGTCCTGCTTTGTTTTTTTTTTAAATCTTTTCCAGCTTGTAGTCCGACAAAGGGAGAAAAAACTTGCTTACTAGAGCATCAATTATTCAAGGGAAAATTAGATATTTGCCACCTTAAAATAAAAAAATTAGAAATTTGTCACTCCAAAGTAAAGTTTTTGAAAATTGCCACCACAAATTCAATTTACTTAGAAAATTGCCACTTTTCAATTCCAACTTTTCATATTGACAAATATATCCTCTCTTGTTGATATAACCCTGCCTTAGGGTTCTACCGATTAGCCAAAAGAAAAAACATCACCACATGCTTATCTCTACTACTATTAGTTTACACTTATTTAGACCCAAATTAGAGTCGAACAACAGTTTCATAATAATTTAGAAAAAAAAAAAACGAAATTAATATTTTGAGTTACTTGGCCACATGACTTGGTTGCTTGCTTCACATATTTAACCTCTTTCCCAGTCCCAGTTATTTGCAATAAGTTAGGAATACACATGCAATTTTTACACCGACCGATATAAAAGGGTTGAAAGTTCACTCTTTCGTGCGCAATTTGCCCATCTTTATTTCACACGGACGTGCTTCGCAAAATGCAGATAAAAAATCCCTAATAATTACCAATTACCTGTTTTCACTTCTAAAATTAATATTCAAATTCACTTTTCTGTAATCTGTAAACTCCCTAGGCATAGGTGATTTCAACAATATTTTTTCAAATCTAAGGTGAAACATATTGGTTTATATTCACTTTTTTAAATCGGTAGAATAGGCATAGATGATTTTCAGCATGAGGGAGACAAAGAATAGGGTATTTTGGTCAATATGAAAAATTAGAAATTAAAAGTGGCAATTTTCTATGTAAATTTAATTTAAGGTGGCAATTTTCAGAAGTTAAATTTTAGAGTGGCAAATTTCTAATTTTTTAACTTTGAGGTGGCAAATATCTAATTTTCCCATTATTCAATCATAATAAAAAGCTAAAGACTGGTACGTACAAAGGAAATTAAAAATTTTTCAACCTGACACCTCAGTACGGTTCTATTATTCAGGCTACGAACTGATAAAAAAATATTACAAGGGGAAAAAAAATGATCCGTAATGTATGTTGCAACACAACATAAGCTAAGTACCTTAACAAATTTACTTTAAAAGGCAATTCTATTTTAGCTGACCGGTACCGTCTAGGGCTGTCAATGGATACGGTTCGATACGGTAGAGATATTTTTCATACTCGTACCCATTAAAATTTTCTTTACCCATACCCTATCCTTACCCCTAAAAAATTGACTTTACTCATACCCTACCCTTATCCGTTAAGAATTTACAATAAGGATAGGATAACGATAGAAAATGGATAATAATGTTAATAACTTAATTAAAAAATTATACAATAGAGATAAATAAAAATATCAGATAAATATATTAATAAAATGCAACATTGAATAATACTTTAAATATAATAAAATTTTACAATATCTTCTTATGTTAACTATCACAAAAAAAATTACATAACTAATTACTAATTATATAATATTTTCTCAAATGACAACGGAGAATAATGAATCTTCTGAAAAAGTTTAGTATTTTTTTATGTAGTCCATGAATGAACGATATAGCGCATGAATGAAAATCAAACAAAAATAATTAACATATCAATTGAATCTTCCCGTTATATCTTTCCGATTTAATATAGTATTATCTCAATCAAATCTTACAATTTAATTGCGTAGTTTAATTATTAACATATCAATTGAATCTTACAATTATATATCTTTATTATGATAAAGGTTATAAACTATATATATAACGGTACATGTAATTAACAAATACAAAATAACCTTATCCATACCTTTATCCAATAAATTAATGAATTTTTTTTTATCCATATCCATACCTGATAACTTAACGAAAATAAAACCTTATCCATACCCGTCTTATCTAATACGATACAGATAGGGTAAACGGTTAAAAGGGTACCATTGACAGCCATAGAATATTTATGCAACCAAACACTGATATCTATACAAACTAGATCTGTAAGTCGAGCTCCGCTCGACGATATTGAAATTTTATTGTAAACAATATATGAAAAATTGTATCATTAATATTTTTTAAGCTAATTAGATGATTTTGAATAAATAATTTTAATGGAAAGGATCTTATTTTTAAAGTATATTTGCTATATAAGACAAGACATTTGATAAACTGATATTTTCATCACCAAATAAAAGTAATAATTATAAAATTATAAATTCAATAATGAAAAGTGAATCAGTAAAATAGAAATAATATTACATTGAATGGTAGTCCATTATATATTTTACACATTATATTGTTTATTTTTTTTAAACAATTTAAAAAATTCTTTAAATGTAAAAATAAAATTCATAAAAAAATATTGTATTGTATAATAGAAGAAAAATAGAAAATTCATGCCTCATGTATTTTCCGGCTTCAAATCTATTGTAGGCCAAAATTTCATCACCTGCACAAGTATTACGCCTAAATTCTATTTGAGAGTGATGCGGTATCTATTATGTTTGATATTTCGAAAAAAAAAATGATTGATGAAAAATTGAATATGGGAGATACTATATATAGATAATATGTTGGCACCCTATGAAATATATGTTAAAACTATATATTTTTTTATCGCACCTTTGTGGCATCTACTCGATTGCATTCTTTTGCAAGACATCTTTTAAATGGAACCCCTATGGAATATATGTTAAAATAAACACCTTTTCAATTGTACCCTTTGAGTCCATCCACATTTTTTTATTATATGTAATGTAATTATAAAATTGTCAAATCTAATTGATTGAAATGAAAAGTAAATTAGTAAAATAGAAACAATAATACATTTAATAGTAGTTCCATTGCATATTTTACACACTATATTGTTCATTTTTTGCTACAATTTTATAATTTTTTAAATGTAAACTTAAAATAAAATTCATACAAGATCTGCCTTACTATGTAATAGAATAAAATTCATGCTCCATATATTTTCCGTCTTTGAATTTGTTGTAGGACAAATTTTTGTGACCTACGCTCATATCACGTCTAAATTTCTATATAACAATGATGTGATATCTATTATATTTTTCATTTCGTAAATGAAAAATGATTGATGAAAATTCATTAAAAATGTACTATTTATAGATAATATGTTGGCATGCACCTTTTGGTGGAGGAGGCATCCACTCCATGCACCTTTTTGGCGAGACATCTATTAAATGACATCATATGAAATATGTATTAAAATAGACACCATTTTAATCACACCTTTTGAGGCATCTATCAAATTCCATCTTTTAGCGACGCATCTCTTAAATAATATCCTATAGAATATATGTTAAAATAAGCACCTTTTCAATCGCATCTTTTGGGTCCATCCACAAATCTTTATTAGTTCGTATATGAAAAATGATTGTTGAAAAATTAAATAAGGAAGGTACTATTTATAGATAATATGTTGACATCTTTTGATAAAGTAGGCATCCAGTTAATGCACCTTTTGACGAGACATCTTTTAATTGCATTCTTTAAGACATCTCTTTGATAGGCACATTTCCATTCGCATCTTCTAAATGTTAGAAAATTGCCCAATTTTAATTTTGTGACTAATTACTAACTAATTAATCCAATTAAACAAAGAGCAAGAGATCTAGTACAAAGCTATTCGACACAAAGAGAGAAAGGGGTGGAATTTTGTACCTCCCGCGAAATCGTATTCGCGGGGCTCGATCCTACGGCATGAGAATCGATGGGGTGCTCTCCTTCTTCTCCAAATCGCCTCGAGTCCACCTAGAGATTAACCAAGGTCTAAATCGATTCGTGCTAGCGATTCGATTAGAACAAAGCTAATCCAAGGTATTCTCTCTTCTTCTTTAATTAACAATTTAATTAGTGGAGAGAATATTGCTCAACTCATGAGCTAATGGAGAGAGAGAGGAGATGAGGGGCGTCGGCCAAGAGAGGGAGAAAGAGGGGGCGGCTAGGGTTAGGGAAGAAAGCTAGTCCAATTTTGCATCTATACATCTCTATATATAGTGCACAATCTCTACCTACCACCAACCATCTATTTACAAGAATGCCACTCTTACCTACCACTAGGGCCGGCCACATTATGGGCTCATATGGGCCTCTCATCTCATTTAATTAGGCCTCTAATTCATATAATTAGAAGCTACTCCAAATGCTCTTCAATTGGGCTATACATTTAATACATAAATATTGGCCCAATAAATTAATATAACTATTTATATTAAATTGAGTTGAACTTAAATAATTATTAACCAATTAATAATTATTCTAGGATTAGCTAATACATTAATTTATTTCAATATGATCCATTTGACTTAATTAATTATAACGGTATATAATTAATTAATCATCTTATCATATTTCCGCAATACGAACTATTGCGAATAAATAAATAATGTACTGTCTTGGTCAAAACTCTATTTTGTGTGACCCTTTGAGGATTTATGCTAAGTTGGACATGGAATTAAATCGTTATTTAATTCCAATAATCATAAGCGGTATCTAGCAACACGTTATGATTCCCAATTCGCATAAATAGTGTACTGCTACAGTATTTAAATCCTGCATAAGAGAATAAATGTATTTCCCTATTTTGATTCTTATGTCACACGATATCATCGTATAATCCAAGATAGGAATGTGTCATTCTTGCAGATTATATGTTTCTTGATCTAGAGATAATTGTATAAAGTTGCATGCAAACAATCTATCTCCATCAAGGGGCCCAAACAGATATCGTCACTCACTAAGTGAATTAATGAGGGACATACGGATTTCTTGATGATTAGCTTTTCCCCGCACAATTCAAGAGAACATAAATAAAGTCCGTATAGCAGCCCTTATCGGGAATCAGCGGTAGACGATATTTATTGAACCTATCCTCATGTGGAAAAGATAAACATCTCAAACTTAGAACCAAAATCATAACGAAATAAACAATGACACATAACACAATCCATATGTTTATTTCGATGGGTCAAGTCCTGTGCTATGTTCCATAACATACACATATGCAATTAAGTTGGTAACTTTTTACCTATGATTTGTAGAACTTAATCATCACTTAACTTGCATACTAATTTTATAAGATAATTAATGTTCCTTGTTAATTATCAAGATTATGGACCGTTTAGATTTATTATTGTCATTCTAAGGAATGATCCACAGAGATCTACAATTCAGATCATCAACCTGAATAATCTGTCAATAATAAATCTAGGAACAGATGATAAATTATCATCCAAAACATAAACTAATAATTAAGTCATTAAATTATTGACTTCTAGGACATAACTCCAACACTAAAGTCATCCACGTATCTTTATTATATGTAAGATTAATTACATGCTTCATCAAAGCTTACGTCTTCATTAATGCCAAGAATTTTTCTTAAATACTCCAATTGCTCGTATTCACCCTTAAGCGTTTCCCACTGCACACATAAGATTATAATTAAGACATTTAAGTTCATTAGTGAAATCAAAACTGAGGAAACTAGAAGAGATATATGAACGCAAAAGACTGCCAAATAGTGTTATCAAAAGCTAGTTAGAAAATGACAGAAAATGTGCCTTCAGTGGCTTAAAACAAGTATTCCACATGCCGTGATACTAGAAAAAGGATTTAGAATATGAGTTCACAATCATTTCTTTTTTCGAAAAACTAAGAAGCATGGACATAATTCTCATGTATTCGACAGGTATTGTTCTATTTCAGATTTTGAATGTGCAAATGAAACATTAAATCAAAATGATATTTATGATTTACATTAACTATCCACCAATTTAGATGCACATCTCATACCTTCTGTATAAGGCATATTATTATCTGATGGACAAATTAAATTTTTTGGAGAAAACTTATTGTATTTCAAAATTGACAGAATTGAGACTGTACTGGAAATCTACTTCTTCATTGGCATTCCCATTTCCCCTCTATTTTCTTTTCTTTTTTATTATGCAAAATTGTGGTTATAATGAAACCATAATTAACGATAAGCAACCCAACCCGAGCAAAAGCAATATTTTTAAGTTCTACTTCATGCGTGTACCTTTTAAGAGTTATCTACTGTAATTTGTCTTTTTGTATGAATGATGGTGATCATGCATGTATGTATGTTTGATTTGATAAAAAAAATTGGGAACAGGTACTTGGTACCGCTGAGAAGTGAAAGGACCAAGGTGGGGGGGGGGGGGTTCCAGTGGCGGGTCGTTTGATTGGACTGGAGAAGGAATAGAGAGATATAGCTGGCGCATCTCTTTCTAGGCCTTGGCCTTGAACTTGGCCATCAGAGGGTGGCTGCTTAAGGCACTTCCGAGGAGAGGGGTTTCTGTTTCTCTGTGTCGAGCGGGAAAGGAAGAAGGGGGTGACCGAGGGGTTTTGTGGGGGTCGAGATGGTGGTCGAGTGAAGGAGGGGAGAGAGATGATGAGGTCTTTTAGCAATTAAACGACCTTGATGTAGAATAAATTAAGATCAATCGTTATTTTCAGTCATGCTTGCACTTGTGAATGGTTGAATAGAAAATTCTGCAGAGAACAACACCAAAAAGAGCACTACAGAACCGAACTGCTTTCATTACTTTGATGGTGAACTCCGGAATATCGATCCTGACCTTGTCTCTCTTCTCCTCTCTTTATTCCTCTCAAATGGTACTTTTATCTTTGAGACAGAGAGAAATGATACTCCTACCATTCTCCATCAGAATTATAAAATATAAAAGAGTCCTCAATCACTCAACTAAAGGGTGCATAGTTAACCTGCTGTTCATTTTTCAAACTCAGCCCAACTGCAATTATCTCGTCCTGAGTTACTTTCAAAATTCTCCTCTTTCTACGCTACCATCCCCAGACCTTGCAACTTGGACACCAGCCAGCACAGGACGCTTCTCAACAAAATCCTTCTACCACTTTATAAAAACGTTCCCAAAGCATACCTCAAACCTGCAAAGAATTTGGAGGCTTAAAATCCCACCAAGAATGAGAATTTTCATCTGGAGAATGCTGCAAGATGGAATTGCAACAATGGATAACCTCAAAAGAAGAGGTTGGTTCATGCCAACCATTTGCTACCTCTGCAGGTCGCAGGAGGAATCGGTACACCACATCTTTAATGAATGCTCTTTTACCTTACAAGCAAAATCCAAACTCCTCTTATCAAACTTTCCCCACAACCTTACTGCTGTTACACTGAAGACAACCTCCCTGTTACTGGAATTTTTCACTGAAAGAAAAACACAAGAGCTGCTGGCCATATTGTGCTTTACAATCTAGCGAGAAAGATGCAGACTGTTGGAGCAGGTTTCATCTGAGTGGTGCATTTTTAATTTGGATAAAAAAATTAGTTTTACTTTTTTTTCCGTTCAGATAGCCTCTCTTCTACCTGTCAATAGTTTTAGACAGACCCTCTCTTTTCTTTTTATTTTCTTTTCGCCTTCTCACACTCTTTTCTTCAATTGTAACTTAACTTTTCAGTTTAGCTTCCTGCTAAATTGTATTTGTAAAACCTTTATATTTAATAAAAAGATAAGGGCTGGACCCTTATTTTTGTGTCAAAAAAAAAGGGTGCATAGTTAATGGCAAAGATCATATCTAAAGAGGTGCATAATTAGGTTGATACATCTGGTTTTTTGCGACTCAATACAAGTTATGTCCGAATCGTATAAACGAAATTTAATCGTTTAACAGACGATCCGCTCGTAAATGTATATGTTAATACAAGTACGATATAATCCAAAATCCGATCCCATTGACCAATCAAGTTGATTTCAATTGAAATGAATCAACTTTTTCTCGGCCCAATGAATGGCTACATTTAAACATTTAATATTCATTTGAATATTTGCTTAAAAAAACCCATAAAACCTAATTAATATAACAAGGTCGACATCCTTCATATCGGAAATTGATTATTGTCATGTGGAGTTTTGTCATCCCAGCCATCACTAAATATAAAGTGAACATATACAGCAAACAAAGTGAACATATAGATGATCTAAGTGAACACATACGAACAAATAAGTTCAATGGAAATAAGTTGAATATGGATGTAAACTTCTGAACAAGTGATGACAACACTTATTTGTTTGTAAGTGTTCACTTAGATCACCTATATGTTCACTTTGTATTTAGCGATGGTTGGGATGGTATATTTGTCGATGGCACTTATAATTCCTGCTTCATTTCTGCAGATCCGTCGAGGGGAAAAGGAAGAGGAGATCGACTGGGTTTTAACGAGGGTAAAATCATCACAAATTTTGGTTTTGTATTGTTTTCTATTAAAAACGCTGTTTAAAAGGAGAAAATGACAATAACGGAAGGAGCCGCTGTTCTAGGGGCAAAATCAGAAAATTTTATTTTCGTAGGCATATCCTCTATTTCTCGATTCTGAGGGTACAGACAAAATTTTCTTCATTAGATTTCTTCAAAAAATTTTGACCAATTTCTCACACCATCAATCTTTCAATATTGCCTAATTGTTTGGGTGATGGAAGCATTTCTTTGTTGAAAGGCTTGATGTTTCTCTGTTGAATGAAGTAATTGTAGACACTAGCATTAACCGATTAGTATATTTTCCCACGGAATACTGCATAAGTGGAATCCTGGGGAACTAATTTGAGGAGCAATTTGTGTCGAATTGAGACATCACCAATTTTACATTTTTGGCATCATCTAAGCATCTTTATTCCAAAATAATGTAAATTGAACATAGAGAAAGAGGCAAGAAAATATATTTGAAAATTAGAAAGAGCATCTGATCAAGCCAATCCTTAATACATTGAGGAAAATAGTAATACAAATTTGAACATCAAATCAAGTTGACTCTTCAAGGAAAGGGTAGTCAGTGTAACCCTCAACAGGATCTGATGTATAAAACGTCAATCTGTTGTACTTATTGAGAGGTGCATTGAGCTCGAATCGTCGAGGCAAATCAGGATTGGCAAGAAAGAGTCGGCCATACACTACAAGATCAGTGTACCCGTCTGCCACTACTTTATTTCCTTCTTCTCTGTCGTAACCTCCGGCAGCCAAAAATGTACCGTTGAAGGCTTTTCTCATTGGGGAAAGCCTATGTGGAATCTGGTACCGGCCCTCTACAATTGCCATCCTAGGCTCAATCATGTGGCAATATAGGATGTTGAACTTGTTTAGTGATTGCACCATGTACAAGCCTAAGGTTTCTGGATCAGAGTCGAAGCATTCCATGTAGTCTGTGAAGGGAGAGAGCCTAATCCCAACACGATCGGGTCCTATCTCGTTAGATATGGCTTCCACAATATCTAGAGCAAATCGGCATCGGTTTTCTAGACTGCCGCCATACTTGTCAGTTCGGCTGTTTGAGCTGTCTTTCATAAATTGTTCAATCAAGTAACCATGTGCCCCGTGGATCTCCACTCCATCAAATCCTACAATTAAACAATATTTTGTCATTAATAATATTGTTTGAACATGTATACAACGATTAAGTAATTTAATTGCTGGAATCCCATCAGTTGAGTATAAACTATCAATAAATATGTACCAAAAGACAATGAAATTAAAACAATTTAAAATAATATAAAGTAAGGGATCTGCTTTTTCTTGACAGTCACCTAAATAGCATCTCTTAATTTAAAATGGAGTTGGTGCAGAAGTCAAGAAATGAATTACTCCTTTCGAATAAGAAAGAACTGATATTAGTGAACTCTTAATTATTACTAGTGCATTTCAAATATGCATAACTATTTAACAATTTAATTTCTACAATTTGTAGAACTTTTATGTGTGTTTTAAATAAGTTCAAAAGATAACAAAAGGTTATGTAAGTTTTGGTAATTGATACTGTTTTCCCAACAATTATGACCACCAGTAAAAAAATACATTCAGCACTCTTGTTGCTCTGATTTAAATTTAGTTTCTCTAATTGGGGCTAAGTCAATTACCAGCTTCTATGGCATTCCTAGCTGCAAGCCTGAAGTCATTCACAATATCTGGAATTTCATCTGTTGTCAACATACGAGGCTGTGAGTATACTGAAACTGTGCCATCATGCTGCGTCTGAGGAGGTATTTGCTTGTCAGTGCTTGAGATCGGAGCTTGCCCATTCGGCTGGTAATCTAAAAATGAGAATAAATAAGCAGGGTTACTAATTGGCCGAGAAACAAAAGGTAACGATGACAGTCACCGAGTACATAGGCTAAGGTAGTTTCAGGCTCTGAAAATTTTAGTAAAGGTTTCATAAATATTCACTTTACTGATTAAATACTCAAAACTTGAAGAGATTCCAAAATTGCAAATTGGTTAAGTGTGTTATATTGCCAAATTATCATTAACATCACACATTTAAATAAAAAGAGTACTAGAAAAGAGACCTACCATAATGAGAGACTCTCCCAACATGCCATATCTGACAAAAGAAGATCCCGCCTTTCTTGTGGACAGCATCGACAATAGGCTTCCAAGCCTCGACATGCTCCTTGGTCCATATGCCAGGGGTGTCCGTGTAGCCTTGCGCTGTGTCAGACACCCCAGTTGCCTCTGCTACCAAAAGACCTCCTTTGGTTGCTCGCTGAGAATAGTACAGTATTGCATGCGGCTGTGGCACGTTGCTGTATGACCTTTGCCTCGTCAAAGGCGCAAGAACAACCCTAAAATAAGCATGATCAGTTTAATTTGAACAGACCCGTTTTTCCATTATAACTAAAATTAATCTTAAGTTAATAGGGTTCAAGTGCTTTTACAAGGTGCCATTATGGAGATGGTTAGCAATTCTGCACGGGAGACTAATTTGACCTCTTACCAGCCATGTAATTTGGGCATGTAGACGTGTGTAGGGTAAACACCTTAGCTTTTTCTTTTCTTTAATTTTGTACCTTTTTATTTAAAAAAAAATGTAGCAGTTGATTCCTCTTGTCTTCTAAAGTCTAATAAGTCACTTTCTCTGATTAGTGATATGCCCGTGTGTTTTGGGAAAACCATTTTTGCTTGCAATGTCTTGCTTTTTTTTTTTATTATTACAATGTCAATAGTAATTGAGTTGTAGTTTATGATGATTTTAGTGTTCTAAGCAATTTGGGCTTTTCTTTTAAGAAAAAACCGGGAAAGAAAGCGCATAATTAGTTGATTACCTGTGAGAGAGATCAAATTTGCCCATTTTATAAGGGGTCATCAAAGGAATTGGCTCCATTTCTTCAACGATTACAAGCAAGAAACAATATCACCACGCCTTCTCTTCTTCTCTCGGTTTCTTTTAGTTTGAGAGGTTTAGAATTCAGTGTCTACGGAGAAGATATTGAAATGGTGTCTTTATATATAGAATTACAGAAGTCTCTATTTCTGGGACCAAGTGGTCACCAGTGACGGAATTTGTTCCCGCTGATTTAAATTGACATGAGTGCAAACGTCATCAAGGCTGCTAATAAATTATTCTTTTTTTTTGTGTCTAGACGCCTGTCAAAATTTTAGTCCCTTTATTGTCTGTCTCAATTTTCTCTGATATATAAATCTTGTTAGATAATTTAATAATTAATTTGTCTTATCATGATTGCTGGATTTTTAAAATTATTTAGTCACATCACTTGAATATTATAAAATAAAACGGAGTGTCTATAAGATATATACTACAGGGAAACATATAAAGTGACTTGATTAAATTTAAATAAAATATATTAGCAAGTATATGAAAAATATAAATTAAACAATATTATGTGATCTATGTTAGATATTGACCAGGTTCAAGGATCTAAAAGAAATTTCCCCCTTAATTTAAAAGTTGACTTGCAGCTAGGCCGTTTGTGGCTTGTATTATTTTATGAACTGTAACAAAGCAATAAGATTCACTTCTTTAGAAAAGTATCCAATACATCGTTATCGTTATAGCGTAAGCAGGGAGATATTCATTAATTAACAATATAAAATCAATGTTTTAAAAACCGGACCGGTCATCGAACCAGTGGATCTACGGTTCGATGGTTAAACCGGTCGAACCGGTTCCAAAAACTGGATGCCGTTATAATTATTACTAATGTTCCTGAGTTAATTTTTTATTTAGTTGTGAATAAACTGATTAAATTTGATAATTGTAACATTAATTTTAATTTTTATGCATTAATTAAAGATATAGATAAACATTATTATATAGTATAATCAAATCATGATCTTTAGTGCACAAACTATGGAAATAAATTTGTGGCCCAAGAAGATGAGCGCCATATAAAGGAAGTTATACAGAGAACGCCACCAAAGATCGAATAACTTCAGCTGAAAAAGGTAGAAAACAGTCACGCGGCTTCTGTCAGGGGGGATAAAATTAACTAATGTTTTAACCGGAGCGGGTCTGTCTAAAACCGGACCAGACCGGCCTGGTTTTTATGGTTCAGAAACATACGGCCTGGACAGGCGGTTGAAGCGGTTGAACCGGCCGGTCGGGTTTTCAAAAGATCGTTTTAATAAAATTATGTACCATACAAAATTCTACTAAAAAGTCTCAGGGGCTGTTTGGATTGATGGGGGATTTTGGAGAATTTCATCTTCCTATCATAAATTTATTATAAACAATCCAAACTCTTCACAAAGTTACACACTTCTCAATAAATTTATTTCTAGAAATTGCAACTTTCCCAAATTCCTAAGCGATCCAAACGCCCCTCAAATCGGTACATATTTTTTCTCCAATCATTTGGATTACCAAAGCAACCTCTGTCAAATGAACCTTCCCAGAATGCCAGACGCATTCACCTCCTACCACTGTGTAAATTCTTTGATAAAAACAATAAACTTCATGATAACATTAATTTTTTTTAAAATACAGACAATAATAAATAGCCAATTAACCCTTGCTAATTGGCAAGATCCAGGTTCCTGGATCCTTCCTTCGGATATAATCGCAATCATCATTCAACAAAAAAAGTTCTAATGAGACAATAATAACTTCCTCCTTCGAAATTGCATTAATGGAAAGCGACAAAAGCTAAGCACTCAGGAATGCGATACTGCCATATTGGGCTGTGTCATTTTTGCAATCTACAAGTGGGATGTCATTTTTTTAAATATATAAAAAAAAAGTTAAAATGATTTAATGTTATTATTAATATATCTGAACTTTTTATACTTTTTTATGAAAAATATTTTGTACGTTACGCTAATGTCCACCAGTTTATGCATAAAGCTCCAGAGTACCAAAGGTGTCAGTATTATTTCTACGTACAGAAGAGTCTTTTTTCCATTTATTTCTAGGTTTTTATTGTACGAGGAATAATACAATTTAAATCAACATGTCCTGACTTGTTTTGTTGTTGTTTTTTTTTTTTGTAAATCTTTTCCAGCTTGTAGTCCGACAAAGGAAGAAAAAAATTGCTTACTAGAGCATCAATTATTCAATCATAATAAAAAGCTAAAGACTGGTACGTACAAAGGAAATTAAAAATTGTTCAACCTGACACCTCATTACGGTTCTATTATTCTGGCTACGAACTGATTCAAAAAAAAAAAAAGAATTTTATAAGGGAAAAAAATGCTCCCTAATGTATGTTGCAACACAATATAAGCTAAGTACCAAAGGTCTTGCAATTTAATAACAAATTTCCTTTAAAAGGCACTTCTATTTTAGCTGACCGGTACCGCCGTAGAATACTTATGCAACCAAACACTGATATCTATACATTTTAATTGCTCCTTTCTATGCTTCATCAAAGCTTACATCTTCATTAATGCCAAGGATTTTTCTTAAATACTCCAATTGCTCAAATTCACCCTTAAGTGTTGCCCACTGCACACATAAGATTATAATTAAGACGTTTAAGTCCATTAGTGAAATCAAAACTGTGGAAACTAGAAGAGATATATGAATGCAACAGAATGCAAATAGTGTTATCAAAAACTAGTTAGAAAATGACAGAAAAGTGTGCCTTCAGTGGCTTAAAACAAGTATTCCACATGCCATGATACTAGAAAAAGGATTTAAAATAGAGTTCACAATCATTTCTTTTTTCAAAAAACTAAGAAGCATGGACATAATTCTCATGTATTGGACAGTGCTATTTCAGATTTTGAATATGCAAATGAAACAGTTAAATCAAAATGATATTTATGATTTACATTAACTATCCACCAATCTAGATGCACATCTCATACCTTCTGTATAAGGCATACATTAAAATTATTATTTGATGGACAAATTAAATTTTTTGGAGAACTTTCTGTATTTAAAAATTGACAGATTTGAGACTGTACTGGAAATCTACTTCTTTATTGGCATTCCCATTTCCCCTCTATTTTTTTTCTTTTTTATTATGCAAAATTGTGGTTCTTTTTTTTTGCTCTTGTAATTTGGATTTTTCCTGTAGGACTCCTGAAAATATCCGCAGCATAATATATCACTACTAACCTAACCCAAAGATCTCAAGTGATACCTTAAGAATGGAGATCAGGTAAGCATTAATTAAGCATACCTCATTATACGACAAGCTAACCAGCTTCCAACCAGCAGCTGTGATGTACCGACGTTTCATCATGGTATGGCCTAGTGGAGTAGCTGCAATGCAAGAGAGACAAAACAAAATTCCAATTATTACTGAGCTAAATTTGATACCTATCTAGTCACTATCAGTATGTCAGCCAGTATGAAGTACAATGAAAAGAAATTGAACTCTCTGTCATTTGCTACTTGCATAATTAGGCACAATTTGAAATTAAGTGTTCTATCTTTCTCTACCATTTCTACATACCAACCTGTGAGTATATATGGTAAAATGAACATTTACCATCTCACAATATGAAAAAAAAGGCAAAATACCTAACTTATACCAACCCAACCAACAATACTAAAGTAATTCAATGTTTGGATTGTTCTTTTGTTAGATTGACGGAGCTATAAGCAGATATAAAAATGGTTAAGATGGCTTTCCAGTAAATAACTATTGAGAACATACCTAAATTTCTGGAAAAATGAGATGGCCCATCTATCTCAAATGCAACCTTCCCATCAACCAAGACTGCATCCACTGTGTAACCATCAACAGAGTACTCTCTCATCCAATTTAAGCCCGTAGCAACCAAAAGCCGACCAACTTCCTTCTGAAATAAAGATGTACTCTTGATGTTAAACCTCTTGGTTTGCCCGACACTATAAATCTTCTCCTCCAATTCACCCTCTAAAGCCAGCCCTGAATTAGAATTCTCAATTTTGAGGCACTGGTTAGCGATGTAAACTTGGGAGGCAAATAGCACATCCCCTCTGAATTGGTCTGAAACTCCTTTCTGCACCAACTGGGTCAAAATGCTCCAAATGTTTGAAAATAATGGCCGACCAGTCTGACCCAAAACAGCATAGGACCATGCTAAGTTACCAATTTGGTCTCTTGTGAAATTCAAGGCATATGTTACATGGGGTTCATCATAACTTGAAACACTTGCCAAGAAATTATCGAAACTGTCCCAATCTTCTGTGTCTTCCAGACTTTCAGAGGTCTCATCTTCAATTTCTTTCAAAACTTCCAGGTCTTCCAAACTTTCAGCTGAAAACTCGTTATCAATTTCATCTTCAATTTCTTTCAAATCTTCTGTGTCTTCCAAACTTTCAGACGAAACTTCATTTTCAATTTCCCCTTCAATTTCTTTATCATTTTCACTGTCACTTACAAGGCCAACCTGCTTATCAAAAACCGTGTCTAGTACATCAAGGAAAGGATCCGTGTACACATTCAATGTGGCACAAGCCCATAGGAATTGGGTCAACTCTTGTTCATTGAAAGTTTCAACAAGTTCAGTAGCTCTGCATACCAATTTTGCAAAAAGGTCAGGTGAAGAATGCCGCATTGTTGCATATGCCAGTGCTACATTTGCAACATTTTGCGCATTGAATTCATCAATTTTTGTAATTGCAATGTCTGCAATTCTATCCATCTCAGACTGGTACAACAAATCACCCCCAATTTTGGACAAAGCCCATGCTATGTTGGACACGCCTTGAGCACTACAATTGGGTAAAGCAGTCATGGCGATTCCAACCAATAAAGACATCTCTCTTTGCCTCGCAAACCCTAGTCTCCGGGTCTGGATCATTTGTACCTTCTCCATGTTCTTTGCAATCCTATGCAATGCAGTTGCAACATTTAATGGGCTAACTGGTGAGGGGCTAAGTCCCTTTGCCACAGACGTGATGACATCTGAAATTACCTCTAGTACCTCCTCAGCTGTACGAGCTTTTACAATGCATTTGTTTAGTGAAATCTCCATCTTAACATTAGATGGACCCGAGAACTGTGACAGTCTCTGGACAAATGCCTCCTTTGCCTTTGCACGCTTTTCTTCAAAATACCCATCTGCAAATTGCTCTATGCTTGTCTTGAGGGTATTTTGGTCACTTTTACTGCTAACTTCCTCTTCTCCTTCCTCGTCATCGTCCAGGTCTATTGTAAACAATTCGGCATCATCATCATCTTCTTCTTCTTCTTGTCTGTCCCTAGAATCGAGTTTATCAAGAATACGGCCTACTCCGGCCAAATCCATTTTCCCAAATTTACCCCTTGTGCTCTTTCTCTTCTTCTTTTTCTTTTTTGGGGTCACCATTCTCTGCAGCCTGTAGCTAAAGCCTCTTTCCTCGATAGATTTCAGTGCATATTTTCTCGCACGGACACACCAATCCATGCTACCCGGTTCATCAACATAAACTGACTTACCTTTAACCTTCTTTTTATCCAATTGAGCTGAGTTTGTAGCAATTGAGGTTTCCCCCAAAAATACTGATCTCCAGTCCAAGGTCTTGGCTTTCTTTTTGTTAACCTCTTTCTCGGTGCCTTCTTCCTCCTGTTGATCAGGATGAGAATCCTCTAGTTGGGAAGAGGTACACTTTATGGGGAAGTTTGCAAACCTGAGACTCGAATTTGAAAACCCGAGTCTTGGTTGGGAGATGATAGAGACATGAGTTGGGTTTTTTGAGGGAAAATTTAGCACTGAGAAGGAGTTCCTTGTGGGTAGAACAGTGGAGATATGCAGCTCCATTGTTGCACAAAAGAAAATAGATGTGTTTTGTTGGTATTACTGAAATCTAAGTGATGAACTGAAGCAAGTGCATACCGAAAAACGGAAAAAGGAATGGATATATGAGCTGTATCGTATCTCTCTTCCTTGCTTTCGTTTGTAACTAAAATTGTAGAGATTTTGGAGTTTGGACTTGGCTTCGACGAAGAAAGAAAAGGATAAGCCCGCTTCCCGCATTTCAGGCCAAGGGTTTATGATGCTGAATTTGCGGATATACCCCTGGAAAAGTGAAACTACTGTTCTTCGTATAGTGAGTAGTGACGGGAGGGCATAAACGGGAATTATTATTTTTTTCTTTTATATTTTTAACAATGTTTTTAAATTGATTTAAAAACAAACTCATATGATATCATGAGTGATGAAAAAAAGAGTCGGACAATTAATAACGGAACATTCTTTCAAATTTTTAATAACATTTTAAAATTTATTTAAGAAATTTTTATTCAAAAGAATAAATTTGTGAGTTCTATCCTCTGCACTGCAATTCATAGCATGCCTTACCACCATCTGATATTTAGGACGGATTTTGTTCAAATCTTCATATGATATTAGTGAAGGAACAACTTTTTTTTAAAAAAAAAATAAAACCTCAATAAAAATTAATTAGTTTATTAAACACTTGAAATACCGTAAGTATACACACTCCATACAAATAAAAAATTATGAAATTTGATGAAAAGTTATTATTTAATTAAATGAGTAAAAAATTGTAATGGACTAATTTTATGTAATATCAAAGGAACTCAACTATATGGAAATTGATACACAATTAATTAATAAACTAACAATGTCCATATCATTTGTATGTTGTACTGTATATAGTTATTTCATATAAATCACATCTTCGACAATTGTATTGCAAGCGGCACATGTTGGTTGTCAATTCATTTTTCTTATTTGATGAATCAATACCATTGTACGATTTCTTCCGAAAAAGTGTCCGATTCCGATGGGACAGCTATTTGTTCGGAGATAATAGGCCCCAGGCCTAGGGATGAAAACGGAGCGGATAAAATCCGCTCCGATCCGTATTCGAATTCGAAAAATAAGCGTAATATCCGAACCGTATCCGTATCCGAACATATCCGTATCCGTCAAAAAAATATAGATACGGATATGGGAAGACCAATATCCGCTCTTTATTCGTATCCGACATGGATATTATCCGTATCCGATAAATATTAATCCGTTTATCCGTATCTTTAACATCATAAGATAATTAATATAATATAATTACTTCTCTATATTAGAGAATACTTTTAATTAGATAATACTTAATTTTTATTAAATAAATTTTCTTATAATAAATATTTTTATTTGGACTAGTAACATAAAATTATTTTTACTTTCTATTAATTGAGACGATTATAAATGATAACAACACTAAAATTAATTTTTTCTCTAATATTGACAAAGTACTAACATAGACATGAGTATATTGAATATCATTATATTTATAGAAACTACTATTATAAATAAATAATAAAGATTAAAATGCAATTACAAAATATATTCGTATTCGACTCCGTATCCGATAATATCCGAACCGTATTCGTATCCGTTTAATATCCGAACCGTATCCGTATCCGAATGCATTCGTATTCGTATCCGTATCCGGAGAAAAAATACGGATGCGGATATGAGAAGACCAACATCCGCTTCGTATTCGATCCGTTTTGCCTTATCATGTGGAGGCTCATGTTCACGAATCATTTAAACTTCTTCTCCTCTGTGGCACGTATAGTATTACAAAGCACGTGGCGGGTCATTGTATTTGCTTACAGTAGATCGCTACAGGAGATTAGCGACACGAGATTAACGAGGGACATATACTATATTATAATATGTCGATAGAGATAGTATTATAATGATAAGGATAGTGCATATATTATAATGATTAAATGGAGATTATAATAATGATATAGAGAGATAGTAACCAAACTATAACCAAGCTGTTTATTCTGCTAATCCAATTCTGTGTCGTCTTCTAGACTTCTTCTCGCTTTCTATCTCGCTTGCTCCTTCCTTCCTCTCTCTCTCTCTCTGAACAAACAAACAATGGGAGAAGCTGGGAAGAAAAAGGTTATCATCGACACTGATCCTGGAATCGGTATGTCACTCAAGTACCCGAGCTTTTCTTTCAGATTAGTAAATGTAGCTCTGAATTTGCTAATTTTGCTGAACCACTTCGCAAACTCGTCTCATTTTAACTGATCTGGATTTTTTTTATTTGTTTGTGGAATTGACTTGATAATGACATCCTTTGGTCGTTGATTTATAACTTGGGAGTACTTTTGCGTATTATCAGAGAAATTTTGAGGAGTATTGAGTGAATTTCAAGATTTTGAAGGAATTTTTTTTTTTTAAGAATTGGTTTTGATTGAAGTTAAGGAAAAGGAAATAAAGGGTAAATTCTAGTTAATAATCCAACATGTTTTCTAGTCCCCATGATGTGACTACAGGTTGCCTCTTTGGGCTTAACGAAGAAAGTGATAGGAAAATGGAGATTCCCCTTTCAAGTACAATTGAGGATTAAATCATGAATCTATTCAATTTTGATACTGCCCTCTGCCCCTGGTCCCAACCAATACCAACTTTTTTACAAGACAAATATCGATTGATGTTGGTTCTTTTTGCTGAATATGAGAGAAACAATCCTATTTCTTTTTCAGTGACAACTAATATGACATTGCCAGTTTGCTTGATTATTCATCTGAAAAAAACTGTCAAAAGAAAAACGTTCAGCAACATGAAGCAAAACTCGATCAACTGGTGTGAGATGAAGATTTTTAGGCAATCTTTGTTACTTAATTTTGATAAAACAAATTATTTACATTTAACTGTTATTAGATGATGCCATGGCAATCTTTGTTGCACTGAATTCGCCAGAAATTGAGGTGATTGGGCTGACAACCATCTACGGGAATGTATACACTACCCTCGCAACAAGAAATGCATTGCATTTGGTATAATTGTATATTTCAGTATGAAGCTATCAAGTTGTATTGTTTTTAAAAAATAATTGATTCTTTAATTAGTTTTTGTATTCACTTTATATCAGGAAAATATTTTTCTTAATTAGAGGTCTAAAAAAATCTTAAATCTCTAAATCTAATCCTGAGCCATAGTGGTTATACTACATAAAATTTTTTTAAATTAATTTCATTCTGCTGTTCAACTAGCCAACAAGCCTTCAAAAAAAAATAACATCACCAGAATAAGTGCCATTTTCTCAGACTTTATACCACTCCTATAGATATTGGAGTATCATACTAATTATGCCTGAAATGTTAATCTGAAATTCAAAATTGAAATCCTGCAGACAAATGGATCAGTATAGAATCTTTTGGGGTCAGTTTAATTATGGTTTAATTTTTTTTTCCCTTATTTGCCCTTTGTTATCAAACATAGCTGGAGGTTGCTGGAAGATGTGATGTTCCGGTGGCAGAGGGATCTCACGTGACACTTATGGTATGCATTTATCTGAAAGAATAAAATTTCATTTTGTTGATCTGAACCAAAGCTTTTTGGATAAAATAAGGTCGCCTCATGTCAATTTGATATCCAAAAATTACTAATCTACATACCAAGTTCATCACTTGACACTTCTGCAGATAGTTCAGCAGATTAGATTTTGTGTTATTTTAAAAGATATGTGAGTCGCTTATCCATCATAGCATTCTGATAAGTATATATTTTTTCCGCAACATTTTATAATAGAAAACTACTAAGCTACGCATCGCCAGCTTTGTACACGGCACTGATGGGCTGGGGAACCAAAATTTTCCACCACCAAATGGGCAACCCATCGGCCAATCAGCTCCTTCTTTCCTGGTAGAGCAAGCTAATCTCTATCCTGGAGAAGTCACTGTTGTCGCACTAGGCCCCCTCACCAATCTTGCCTTGGTTGTTATCTTTCTTCCAATCTATTTTTGTTTAATAGATTTTTTTTCCCCTATGCTAAATCATTTGAATGGGTTCCAGTTAGCCAGATCTGATTCTGATCTGACCTGACCCACTTTTGGTGAAAATGCTAATTCAAATTCGACCTGTTAATGCTTTGGGTCTTAAACAGTTTGACTTGACTTAGTCCAATGGCATTTTTTTGGCTTTTGAGCACGGAAGGGGGGTTTGGTAAATTAATAATAGAGGTCTCTTATATCTTTGGTTATTGTTTTCAGGCTATAGAAGAAGACCCTGATTTTCCTAAAAAGGTTGGCCAGATCGTAATTCTTGGTGGTGCATTCTGGGTTAATGGAAATGTTAATCCTGCAACTGAGGCAAATGTATGTGCTTTAATCTTCTTAATTGCTATACTTTAGCTGTTAAAAAACTTCTACAGTGCAGTGGAAACTTTATGTTGGATAACCTGCTTTCTTCCTTTCAGGGGTTTTCGTAAGGGTGCTCAACTTTTTACTTTTTCCTTTCTTTTCTTGTTACTTTTTACTGATTAAGAAGAGTGTACATAGTCAAATATAAAGAATACATTTAATAATTATTATTACGCTGGTTCTATGGAGTATGGATACTGAATACTCAAATAACACTATAGATATCTTTCGGAACATTTTTCCGTAAGTTCTCTGAAATTATATCGACAAGACACTTTGAAGGATCAGATCCTTCCATCTGTCCTTCAAAACTATTTCAGAAAATGTAATCATTTTTTTTCCTTTTGCACATGTTCTAACAGATATTTGGAGATCCTGAGGCAGCTGACGTAGTATTTACTTGTGGAGCTGATATCTTAGCTATTGGAATAAATATAACGCATCAAGTTATTTTAAAAGGTACGCACTGGGCAGTACTGGACAAACTTGGGCTGATCAGTTTCTATTATCAAGAAAAATTATCTTGTTTGAAAAGAGTAATTGTAATTTTTCATTATTGTTGCAGATGCTGATCTGGAAAAGATTGAAAAGTCAAATTCTAAATTTGCTCAATACTTATGCAAGATCCTAGGTCTTTATTTTTCTTATCACCGTGAGGCTTACCACATTAACGGTATGTAATGAATTTTGACACGTGTAGTGAATTTGGAATAATTTTGTGCAAATTTTGAAATGAGGTCTGGCCTAATTATGCGAATTTGATACACAGGTGTTTATCTCCATGATCCTACAACAGTCATAGCAGCAATAAATCCATCTCTGTTGACTTACACGGAAGGAGTTGTTCGGGTTCAAACTAGTGGCATTACAAGGGGACTCACTGTTTTTGATAATACCAAGAAAAGGTCAGTTGTTGCATAGCTGGTGTTCTTTCTTTCTTATTTTCTTTTATATACTGTATGCCTTACAGGTTTTACAATAGTTTACCTCAAAAGTTCTTGTAGCACAAGACAAAAAGGATGCTTACCAGTGTAGTGGCAGGTTCGCTGGAGCATCTCTATTACCAAAATTGGGCCAAAAACACATGCATTCTTGTAGCACGGTGCACGCTAGGAAATACTGCAGTTGGCAAAGTATTACTGTATCAGGCTATTGGCAAGATATACCATTAGGCACTAAGGAAATAATCATGTATTATGTTCTTCAGGGTTGGTAAATAATTTGACTTTATTGTTTATATTAGGTACGCTGAGATGACACCGTGGACTGGCAAGCCTAAAATCAAAGTTGCAGTCACAGTTGATTCTCCTGCAGTCGTACAATTGGTGATGGATCGGCTCATCAACACTTAATCTCTCTCTCTCTCTCTCTCTCTCTCTCTCTCAATAACAAGTCTGCTGTATCAAGTTGTCATGAATAAGTTTGTTCTTTAATGACATTGTCTTAAAAGTGTTATCTGGCATTGCTCTTGAGAGGGTAAAATGAGATATAATGTAGCTTATAGACTTTAAAAAGAGTAAGAGCAGGGAAATAAGCGATTTTAAGTCATTTCATCACAATAAGTCATTTTGCATTCATTTTTAAGTTATTTGATCGCAATAATTTAGATTTAAGTCCTTTGTATAGTCAACAATATGGTCCTTATCTTATTCAAAATGATTTGATTGTATAGAGTAATTACTCATATAATATGTAAATAATGCAAATTATGATTATCATTTGAGCATTTCAAGTGATTTTGCATTTATTTTAAGTTGTTTTATCACAATAATCTAGGTTTAAACTCTTTATAAAGTCCATAATATATTTCTGATTTTACTTATTCAAAATGATTGGATTATACAAAGTAATTACACATATGATGTGCAAATAATGCAAATTCTGACTATCATTGAGCATTTCAAGTGATTTTGCATTCATTTTAAGTCATTTGATCATAATAATATAGATTTAACCTTTTTATATAGTCTAGAATATGTTTCTAATCTTACTTATTCAAAATTATTTGATTAAACGTAGTAATTATACATATAATGCGTAAATAATGCAAATTTTTATTATCATTTGAGCATTTCAAGCAATTTTGGATTCATTTTAAGTCATTTAATCGCAACAATCTAGATTTGAGCTCTTCATATAGTATAAAATATGTTTTTGATCTTACTTATTCAAAATTATTTGAGCATATAATGCATATAACGTGAAAATAATTCAAATTATGATTATCATTTGAGCATTTCAAATAATTTTGTATTCATTTCAAATCATTTGATCACAATAATCTAGATATAAGTTCATATATTTCTGATCTTACTTATTCAAAATGATTGGATTATACAGAGTAATTACGTATATAATGTGCAAATAATGCAAATTATGATTATCATTTGAACATTTCAAGCAATTTTACATTCATTTTAAGTCATTTGATCACAATAATTTAGATTTAAACTCTTTGTATAGTCTAGAATATGTTCTTTATCTTACTTATTCAAAATTATTGAATTGTATATAGTAATTACGCATATAATATGCAAATAATGCAACTTTGATTCTGACTGGTCACAAATTTCTATTCGAACGACCCGCAGACCTAGCAAGCGATCTGTCTGACAGCAGTTTCCAGCGGCCCGCTGGTACTGACATGCTGAAACTCTTAATTTTAGTATCCCTGCAACTGAGATGCGTCAGAGATTTTCTATGTCCAGTAGACTTACACTTTTCTTATTAGATCTTTTATTGTGTATTGTTACGAACTCCTACCGAGATTTAGCATTAAAACACATAAAATTCAAATCTAGGTTTTTGTCGAGTAAAACCGTTTCAACTAAGTTTAGATCTACCCTAACCATGGTGTCCAAAGGTTTAAACATAACCAAAACTTAAAAAAAAAACTTGTGGCTCTGATACCAATGAAAGTTTAGCTTGGTATAAATCTATATGCAAATCTATTCCTATATATGTAAATCAAAGAAAATAAATATACCGCAGTGGAAGTTGACCGAACAACTAGACCCTCTTGTCAGAGTTCGATTATGCAACAACTTGTCTCTCTCCATACACGGTCGATACACCTCCGCCTCAAGTTAGGGCTTTACGTCACCTTCCACGATTCCAAGTGCCAGTGTCAACTCGTGTGTGGTCAGATTGCTTTAAGGGGTATATAGAGGAGCCTGTCTGAACAGACAACGTCTGTTTATCCCCCGATCCCAACTGTCCGCTGGCCTTGCCAGCGACCCATTAGGTCATCCAGTGGCATCCGCTTAGAACGGCTCCATACACTTTTTTCTAACATGTATAATCTTTGATCTAAATTAAATCGTACAAACTAGCTTGCAAATTGCATGCTAGGATATTAAAATTAAGTTTAAAATGTTAATATGAAATCACATAACAACTCAATTCAAACTCCTGTCAGTGCCATATATACCGGTGAGTACATGTAAATCAAAATCATTCACTCTTTGATTTAACAATTGATGTGTAGCTGTCAGCCTGTCACTAAAGGAATTTGATTGATCTAAGCTTCATCTATAATTTCTAATTTTGCGATTTGTTAATACAAATTGGCACTAATTTGGATCCAAATCCTCAAACAAATAAATAAAGATCAGCATCACATGGTGCAATTCGAAGAACAATTGAACATTAGGAAACAGAAATAACGCAAATCCCCATTTGATGTAAAAGAAATGAAGACTTGTGTACAGAAACCAAAAACACTTGAATCGTTAGTGCTAGATTAGACTAAGACTAGTGGGATAAAGACTCACCTCAGAGAAAAAGAGAGAGAGAGAGAGGATGGAAGAGGAAGAGAACTTTCCGAAGATGGAAGAGACTCTAGCTCACACTTGTAAATGGTAGACAAAATAGGTTGCAGTTGTCAGGGACTCTAGCTCACACTTGTAAATTTATTCCACAATGCAACGAAATTGGATCAAGAAAAATGAAAATAGAACAAAGAACAATATGTATTTTCATGATGAAATTTACTAAGGTAAAGAACAGACAAACACCCTGAATTTTGACATTAATAAATTATATTTAAAACAATAAATGAGACTTGAGCAGAATGAATATATAATAATAAATATATGATTGAAAGAACTTGAACAAAAAAAAAAACAAAGAGAAAATGCGTTAGACCTAACAAGGTTTCTCCCAATCAATTATAATTAATCCTAACTTTTCAATCTAAAAAAATTTGTCAAAGAAAACCATATTTACTAGTCAGAGAAAAACTTATCATGAGATAAACAAAAATTGAATATAGCAAATAGTCATAATACTCACACATATATCCTTGAGAAACTAACAGGATGTTACAAAATCACTAATGCTGTATGGAAGCCATTAGGTTATACAAGGAAACAACATAATACTTAAAAATGAGTGCAAGACTAATCCCAAAACACATCATCAGCACTAACACCTTTGTAGTTTCATCTCCAAAATTAAAATAACCAATTATTCTCTCCCACCAAAAATATAGCTAACAATAAAAGACACAATTGTTACAACTGCCAACGATATCATTTCTTTGCTGTTGACCTGATGTCTTGTTGCAAATTCTTGCTTTTTTGCTTCATCTCGTTGTCAGATTCAACTGTCTCATAATTTTCTTTGTGACCAACACTCGAATAGACTTGTAGTACAAAATAGGCAGTGAGACCAAGGAAACAAATTGTTTTCAAACCCTCTATGATCAGAAGCACCCATTCTTTATTATTCTGCAAATATATATATTTTATGGTAAGCTTGCAGCACTAAGAAATACCACTTGTAAAATCAACACAAAAATAGAGGACTTACTGTCAGATATTCGATATTTAAAGAACTTAGTGTAAGGTGCAAATTTAGGAACTTTTGTAGTTTCTTTATTTACCATTTTGGTCAGCAAATTTTTTGGTAATTTTATACAACAGACCTTAGAGTTTTTATTTTACTACAAGTCAAACACCTAATCTTAGAGAACTTCTAGTATTGATTCCAGATCATTGGAGCATTCGTGCCTCTGAGTGGAGAGTATAGTTTGGAAGCGGTCTTGTACCAGAATGACTCTGTATTTGAGTACAATCTCCAAAGCCATCGTAGCAATAGAGCCTGATTATGTAACCTAAGGTTCGTCAGACCGATTTAGGCAAGCATATTTTTTTGCCAAGAAATTAAGGGTATTTTTCTGCTTGCCGCTTGATTGGTTCCCCATATAAAATGCCTCCTTAACTTATCAATGTCATTAATTAACCAAGCAGGCATCAAGAAGACCGACATGAAATAAGATGGGATAGCTGTAAGGACAGCTGAGGCTAAGGCTGTCCTACCAGCTCGAGAAAGCAAACTGTTTTTCCACCCCTGAAGTTTATGATCTATTTTCTCAATTAAAGGCATATAGCAGGCTCTGTTAGGCTTTCCTAAGGTGAGAGGCAAGCTGAGATAGACAATTGGTAAGTGTTCTCTAGCGAAACCAAAATGCTCAACCTGATTTGTGACTGTTTGAGACAGATTAAAAGGAACGAAAGCAGATTTGCTTCTGTTTACTGCTAAACCCGAAGCTTTTTCAAAGAGAAGAAGGGCAAGCTGTAAGACATTCAAAGCTTGGCTTGTAACAGTAGAGAAGATGAGAGTGTTGTCGGCGTATTGCAAGATTATGAAAGGAGATGGAAACTGAGGAGAGAGCTGGCACTGTAAAGAGGTGGAGGCCTCTTGAAGCATGCAAGACAACACATCAGAAGAGAATGAACAAAAACGGAGACAAAGGGTCTCCCTGCCTGACTCAAGAATGAACAAAAACGGGGACAAAGGGTCTTTGCAATGAAGATGTTCGGTTTATAAAGATGCAAAGAAACCTTTTTAAATAAAATGGGGACAACCTCAGTTTTCATCCTTCTCAAAAATCTTTCCGGGTTCTGTTGGTTCTCCAGGATCTCTTTAGCAGAAACAGCCAGAGTTTTCACCTCTCTCGAGATTTTTTCATCCAAGGATTTTATCACCTGTTCCATCTGATTCAAAATAAAGGAAGAATTTACATTTCGTGCATTTAACATTAGATGACAAATTTTATTTCTTTGAAATCTTCATTCAGGAAAGAGAAAGGTTGCTGCAAGTCAGCAGACAACCCCACTATTTGGAAGGGTTTATTTGAACAACATGCTAATATACAATTAGTTACAACAGTTTTGTAAGTACATCCATTAAAAAAATGCTTGATTTAGGAAAAAAACTTTTTTTTTCTTTCACTATTAAATTGGTTCATGTACCTTTTCCAAATTCTGCAGTCTAGCAGCATACGACTCGAGTTGTCCTACCAGATCATCGACCTGAGTTCAAAGTTAGAACAGTAATTTGGTTATAACTACTGTTGGATTTGAGCTTTTTATGTTTTTGTTAAAAAAAATTGAAGGGATTTTGAGACCCTGCAACTATGTCGGTTCAGTGGTACCAAGTTCAACTTGAATGAGGCTATATAGAGATTAGACTATTTTCTTATAAATTCCTTAATATTTTGTAAATTGTTGATTTTTGTTTTCTAATATCAAATATTAGCTAAATGAAGTGTGCATTTTTGGTGTGTTGCCTCCTGGCTTGACACGGCTGTAACATGGACTGGTACTGTGACTGTTTTAAAAGTTTTACAGGAGGATGGTATGGGTCATAGTGAAAAGAAGAAGGTTCACTAATAGGATTGTCAAGGAAAGAGTCTCATTAGGTGGGGTCGCCAAGGTCTTCTTGGGATTGGTTAGGTACAGGGAGATAAAAGAACTGGTACCAGTGAGTATTATAGAGGTTTCTCTTGACTTCACAATTGGACACAACAAGCAGTGAATTGGTTAGGTGTAAATACCAGTGAGTATTTACGCTAGACTCAACAAGCACTGCACTAAAACAACAGTTCATGTGTATCCTATTCAATTGGACACCAGATGTAATGTAACAATCAAGGTCACAATCTATTCACTGAACCCAGCCACAATTCACTGGGAATGGAAGAATTAATCTATTAATTAAAAAAAGTAATACCTGGACCGAACTGGGAATGGAAAAATTAATTCCTCCTGGAGCCGACGAACACTCGGTCTTATATCTGAGAACTCCAATGCCAAACCGGTGTCTCACATCAAATCCACTCGGCCTTGACGGCGCAACAGGGAAAAGGACCCCAACTCTCGATTGCGGCGGCGGCGGCGAGAGGTGAACCAGCGAGGACACGACTCTCCCCCGTACGACGGCTCTCAGCATCGACATCGATTTTGGATTTAGGGAATAGCAATCGGGAGTATGGATTTTGGGGAGAATCGACGAAAGTTTTGTTTTTTTTTTTTTTGAATCGGATTAGGCCTAGGTATATTATTTTAGAATAATTGCATAACCCCTCTAATCTTATACATATTCACATAATAACCCCTGTTCTTGTAACCCTTTTTAAAATAAAATAATTTTTATTCTCTCCCCCTTCGTTTGATCAAATTTCAATCTTATTTGACCACACACTTTTCTTTCAATGTTCTAATGAAATTCATTGCAAAATTTTAATTATACATTCTTTGTACAGACTTTAGATTATGTGCGGTTCAATTTCAAGTAACATGAACTTAATTTCAAATGAAATTGTAGCATGGTTCTAAATTGATGTTCTACGACTAATCCATGCAACTGTTTGGATTGACGATCTTCTGTTATAGTATTTTTTTATTTAAATTATCATGATAAATAGTAAAAAAAATTTAAAAATATTTTAAATTAAGTTCAGATCTGCGAGGTTCAAAAAAAATTTAAAATTAAGTTCAGATCTGCAAGCTACTTTAAATCCAAACAACGCAGATCTCACGTTAAAAAACCTCGCTTGTTTTTAGAAATTCGCTTTCAAGGAGCGTTGCATCTCTCGACCCAATTTCTCTGACTATCCCACTTAGATCATCTCCAACAAACACGTGGCCTTTGAATGCACCAGAGCACCTTAAAAAGCCTCCGTTTGGATGAGTCCTAGGAATTAGGGAATAAGAGAATAAGAAAATAAATTTATTATAAACAATTCAAACTCTTCACAAAGTTACACACTTCCCAATACTTTTTCCTACTTCTTCCCTTATTCCTCTTATTCCCACACCATCCAAACGGAGCCAAAGATACACTTTCCCCCTCTCAGACTAAGTTTTCTATGTTTGTGAGACGGATCATGGACATAAGCCAAACAACCCTGAATGAAGATTACTTAAATTCGGTTTCGTCCATTCCATAACTTACAAAGGGTGGCTGCCACGAACTTGTTTGTGGCTGCCACGGATAGTCGTCAACAGCTCATCTCCCCAATACGAAATTGGTCGACTTGCTTGTGCCATCATAGATCTAACCATTTTTAATAAGATCCTATTACATCTTTCAGCAACGCCATTTTGTTGAGGCGTGTAGGGAGTATTCTCGACCTCGATCTGTCCTAAGAGCTTTTACAAGTCTATTACTTTGATTCTCAACCATCACCGAGTTTGGACAAACTAGATTTATTTGTTTCATGTTTGGCGACAAGTTCAAATTTACCTCAACCTGACTAGTTGCTGGGAATACAACGTTATTGCTCAAAAAATGAAGGCGTCTCCTTTGGATCCATGTTCTTTTTATCTAATAAAATTACTCTTAAGGTAACTAAAATAGAAGTTTACAGTAGTTAAAAGATATAAAAAACACACCAGCAACCTGCTTCTTATGACTACATAGATTTTTTGAGATTTAAAGTAGCTTGCAATTGTATTTATGTAAAATGCCAGGGCCGAAAAGGCATTTGATTCTTTCCCCGAGTGAGGGAAAATGATAGATTGCAAATAGAAGGACAGGCACAAGAGATGAAAAAAATATAGGTCCAATGACACACGGCTTATTGTGGCCTGCCAGGACAATGAAGAACACGGATCCAAAGGTCACCATCATGGAAATGGTTGAAAAGAAAAGTGTCATAAGGCCTATTGCAAGCTTTCTAGGCAGAGCTGTCAGGAAGTCTTGTTCTTCATAGCGCGCCGTGAAGAAAGAGAAGAACATCATTGTTGAGGCTATTGAGAGAAACAATGTGATTGCATCAGAGATGGCAAAGATGGCAAAAGCAATTGTGTCAGAGAAGATCGGGTAGCCACTGCAGTTATTGCCACCTGGCACAGCAGTTGCAGCGGCGAATGCCATTGTTGTAAAGAGTGTAGCTACTGTAGTGCCTGAGTATGCCATGTTGTTCATGGAATCTTTTGCGTGCTTGAGCATTTCTCTGTGCTCTTCAGTGAACACTGCTGCAGGGGTCAGTTTCTCCTTGTTTTCTGAGTGGCTTACATATGGAGGTGTGATAATCTCTACTGCCTGTTTTACACAGAAAGAATAATAATTAATACAATAAAAATCTAAATTGGTTGTTTTATTAAGGGTAAGAATGGACCAGTAAAGAAAAAAAATGGGTGAGAGAGAGAGAGAGAGAGAGAGAGTATGAAACCTTGAACCACTGCAGTTCACGCTGCATGGTAAGAGCTGGACAAGGATGAAGATTTAGACCACTTTGAGGTGGTAATTTGGCGGTGAGATGCAAGACGTTGTTTCCATGGTCGTCTAAAACCAATCCACTTAATTTCTTTCGATGGTTCATTTGAAACAATAGATTAAAGACATTTGCATGGCGGTTTTGTATCGCTCGGTGGAAAATATGGAGAAGTGTTTCTTCCCGAGCGAGAATAGCAGGGAATGAAGAGAAAAGTTGTTCCAAAACCTCTGGGATTCCTAATTCGGCAGCTGATAGAGCAGCTTTGCAAACAGTTTCAAGAGCTTCCTTGGAATTGATGTGCGAAATTTCTAAGCAAAAACATTTGAGAAGTTCAAGTGTATGCTTTTTGGTCTTTTTTGCATCCATTTTGTCCTTCATCTGTGTTCCTGTAAATAGATAATTGACCATTTCTTATTTGAATGTACAATTACAGTTGAGTATGGTTTAAGGGGGAGAATGTGATTGGTTAAGACTGTTCCCCTTCCTGTTTCGGATTACTGAGATATTGAAATTCCTTTCTGAGACTTTCATACAATGTCCCAACGACTTGTAACAATGTTATTATTTGACTTGTAGTAAAGTGTAGATTATGATGTCATAAAGAGGCAAGGTTCGAATATATGTATGGTATACCGCAAAAGGGAAAAATCGAAGAAACTAAAATGATAATAAAAAAGTTTTGCAAGAATTTAAGTGTCCTACTCTGAAACAACTGAGGCATTGTCGACAATACAACCATAGGAGAAGGAACTTGAGACTTTCCAGTGAAATCAAAACTTTGACATCTCTCAGGCTGAAACTTCAAAGGTCTGGAATCCTCATATTGAAGGTTGAATAGTTTTACAGCTTCGTCTTCAACATTAAACAGAAATATACAGATAGTGATATAATTGGCATACAGAAGCACAGAAAATAGACTATAGCTAAGGATTTATTAATTACTTATTTTTGCAAACCATACTATATTCATATAATATCATGTTCACAAATACCACCCAATGCTTCTCATATATGCAGTTGAAACCACAAATGCTCTTTCAATATTTGCTTGATCTAAACTTGTTTTCTATTTGGTGCTAATTTGACAGTTAAATAAATCCTTGGATTTATTTCAAAGAAAAATTTATGTAAAAATAATAATAACTTCGATGTTGATGCAAATGCGAAAAATCTGTTGTGTAAACAAATATTTAATGATTTAGATCTCTAAAAAATCCTATATGTGTGTTCTCACCACAGAGATTTGATTGAATCAAATAATTTAGAAGCAGTGCTTTCGGTTCATATTTCAGTCTTGATAACCCAGGAGTCATATCCATCAAGTAAGAAACGAGTTCTCTGTGACCATTTTTGGCAGCATGATGAATCGGATATTGGAAGTGGTTATCCAACAAATTGGGCAACTCATGGCACTTTTGTACAAGCAACTGTGCTGCCTCCAAATTTCCATGTGCTGCCGCATAATGAAGTGGTGTCTCTCCCCCATTATTCACACTAAACAATGCTTCTTGAGGTATGTGTGCCAGCAACTTCTCAATAAATGCTGGATTGTTCTTCGGTACGGAAATAGCTATGTGAAGCACAGTTTCTTTTCTATCTGTTATCTTGGTATGAGCTGCCTCCAGAGAGCTTTCTAAGAAACCCAAAATGACATTCAGGTTGCCATCAATTATAGCATCATGCAATGTATTGTAGTAGTAATAGTACCCTTGTTCATCTTCTTTATCCCCCTGTTTAAAGTGAAATAGTTAAAGCTTGTTTGAGTGTCACCCAGATGGAAGAGCACACTGAGTGTTGATTAACTATATTTATGGAAATAAAGAAGTGAAAAAAAAAATTGATTAGCCTGTTCCATCTCATTGAGATTTAGTACCAATTATGCCCGTATATGCATAATTACTGCCACTATAAATTATACTATATAAACCGTACTTTTTGTAATTGTTATTCATGCCTTTTGCTGTCCCTGGAATTAAAGAGGTATTTATGTTTGTGGAGTTGATGACTTGCTAGTTTAAGTAATGCATACCTGAGAGAGAGGTTGACCTTCAAAATGCACCCGCCTTTTCACAGTTAAATCTGGCTGTAGTGCCCATTTGCCCTCATTATGCTCCTCTATAGACTCTCTTCTATGTTCTTTTACCTCATGATTACAGTGTATGGGATGTTCTTTCTTTTGATCCTCGTTCCATCTAGGCGATTTGCTCGTATTCTTGTAATTTGCTCCATGACTTTACCAAGACAAAAAAAAAAAAATCAAGTATGCTTCCATTGTAACTCCCGAGAGAAATCATAGAAAAAATAGAGTACAAATAGGCCTTGATGAAGTTGAGACAAACCTAACAAGTGAACAAGCAATAGTTTCCCTTCGACGAGTTGGAAAGTGAAAGAGAATATGGCACTGAACCTCACTGCATGGTACTACGTTTCTTTTGTGTGTACCGGTGGACAGTTTGGAGGGGAAATGAGATGTTGGAAATAAGAGATTCTTAGAGGAAATGGACATGAATTGTGTAGTATTGCAATCAAGAGATTAAGAATGGAGAGTGCCAAATGAACGAATATTGGTGTTGTCTATGTTCTTAAATTACTGGGGCATAATAAGGTGTAATCTCTAAACTTTATTCGCCGATCTTCTTACAATTTATAAATAAGGGGTCAGGGGTGAGGACTACAGCTTAGACTGCAACCTATATTATTGATTTCTTCTAAGAGATCCAAAATCTTTATATTAATAGATTTGATCTTGCAGAGTAATAATCAATATACTTAAATATGATAATGAACTTCATCGCCGAAACGGACTACATATTGGCATATTCTACCTCCATTTTATTTATTTATTCATTTGTTTGTAGTGAGCAAGTGTTCTACCCCTTTTCGTAACACGCACCACGATATTTATTTTTTTTTTCCCTCTATACTTCAACATTTTTTCCCATCACACTGCCCTGCAATTTTATGATCGAGCACATAGTTTTGATGTTTAAATTCATCTAGAATCTTGTTGAACTCGGGGCGTTTGCTTCATAGATCCTGAGAATATTGCTGTGTTTGGATGAGTCAGGAAATAAGAGAATAGGTTCTTCCTACTTCTAAATAAATTTATAAACAATCCAAACTCTTCACAAAGTTACACACTTTCCAATACTTCTTCTTTTATTTCTCTTATTCCCACACCATCCAAACGAAACCATTAGAACCAGGATATGTTATGCCGCTTAGCATGTAACAATTGAGAAGACAATCAACTAGTACGGTGACAAGGGGGAAAAAAAATTATGTCGTTGAGAGTGAAGCAAGATAATGAATAATAAATAAAATATTCTAAAGCCTATCAACTAATACGACGATCAAGAAAAAAAATCATGTTGTTCAGAGTGGAGCAAGACAATGAATAAGCAGAAGAGTGGTTATGGATTGAACAAAATAAAACGAAATATCAAATTTGATAACACCAAAGCAAAACTTTCTAGATAGAATCTCTGATGAAACATTCTTCATCTAGACTACAACAGCTGATAATAATATGGCAACTAAAAGGACTATTCTCAGGGATTAATTTTCTAATAAATCAAGTAACACATTATTTAAAAATTAAAACCATGCTTTACATTTGAAGGGAAAGAAAGCTTAAGACACACATAGGTCCATACTTGCATTTTTGGGTCAAGGACCAAGACCGGGTTTGAATTTAGTCACTGAACATGCTGGATTCAAATTATGAGACATCAGACCATGCACAGACTTCATACGTACCTGGCTCAAGAGAGGCCCGTCATCATCTCTACACTCGAGGAACTTCGGTTCCACCAGCTATAATAATTGGTCCAAAAATATATAACCAACATTTACACCATCAGGGTGCATACCGTCCACTACTATACCCCATCTAAGAGAGAATGTAATCTTATGAATGTTTTCAATTGTCCAAAAGATCTTCACCTACCCACAAATCTAATAGAATAATAGATCATCTTCCCATTCTTATAATTCACAATGTTCAATATTTTTAAGAAAGCAATTTGGTATAAAGAGAACCAACAAACCTAGCTGAAACACTGTAAAATATCATTGCTATCAAGTGTACAAGAACTGTTCAGAGAATACACAACTAGTGACAAAATTTCTTTCCTTCCTTTCCTCAATCTCTACCTTCTCCTACCAATAAAATGAGCTGAAAATTGTCTAAGGATGGATTAAAAGGAAGACCCGCATTGACCTTAAATAAGAGTCAAAACCATAAGCTTAAGCACCTGAAAAATCAAGTTCCTTTTTTTTTTTTATCTTGTCACAAGCCAGCCTGGTCTGAAACTGACATTTTTCTTGACAAACTGGCCATTTGTTGAAGGTGATTCACCTTGGTTTCGATAACACTGCTCCAAAAAGTAAAAAAATATTAAAATAAGGCATACTACTTGTTATTGGCAAGAGTTCAAAGAAAATTGGGTCTGCAACTGTCTCCTATTGGGGAAGAATAAATTATTATGTTGATGTTAGCATATTACCCGGTAACAGACAACTGAATTGTCAGGATACATGACAAACAGCTTGGTGCCGAGTCAGGCATGGCATGAATCACACATGCTCTCATCATTTAACTGTACATGTCGAGATCTCTCCTCCATTCTTGTCAGCTTAGCATCCAGGTTTATTGCCCTTGACATACTATGCACAATCTAACCATATACACAGTAAGTAAAAAACTTGCCCCAAAGCTTTAGCCATCCTCAATTGAAATTTACTTGACCTCAATTTACCCACAATTCTTCAGTTGATACTATAAGCCAAAAGAGAAGCTAAGGGCACTGTTGTGTATGGTAACCCATGTAACTTCATGCCTAAGGCTAAATACATCTGCTTTTACATTGAAGAACCTTTTTATGCAAGCTCATTTTTCAAACAACTCGTGAAACAGTAAATGGGATTCTTACCTGGCCTTGGCGATGATGATGCACCCTAGCTCTCAGCATTCTCAAAATGGTATCTGCAGCAAGCTGAAGGGGCATCTCAGGTGACAGTTTCTACAACAGGCAAAAGAAAAGGCATTAAACTAATATAGAAAATAAAAGAAAGCAAAGAAAAAGAGGGAGAAGAAGACGAAAAACAATCTTAACAATAAGGTGGGTAGAAAAAAAAATTAGAAGCCTTAATGGAATTGTTCTTTACTACCAATGATCCCTTTTCTGTTACTAGGTCATTTTTTCCCGTATAGTTTTTGAGTTTTGACCAGCTTGTTACATTTTATACGTACATGTACTGGGGTAATACAAAATAATACAATATAATAAGACAATGAAAAGAAAGATACCTCCAAAACTTGCAATGGATCTAGAGACCCGCCATGATTATGTAGAAGCCGCACAGCAGCTGTAAACATTGGTTCTCTTCCATTTTGAGGGTCCAAATACAAATCTAATAACCTAACAAGCACAAAGATCAATTGTTGAGGAAACAAATCTTGGATTTTATTTTCAAGGAAAGAATGGCTGCATTTTACATTGGCTGAAAGAAAAGTACTCTTCCCTAAAAATTGAATTTGAAAGAGCTATAAACTAAGGAGATGTCTAGTGGTACATGTGGTCACATAACAAGTGTTGGTTGAATTTTTGCCAATACAATAATGACGAAGTACCACAGATACTGATTAGAATATCCAAATCTTTTAAATTACCTAGGGCTTAATCATGGTTCAATGATTAAGGAATGAAAAAAAAAAAGTTGATATAGAACTCTGTCCTGTTTATTCTATTATTCTATTTAGGTGAAAGCAAAAGGACCCATAACAAAAACTCACTGAATATAGGCATCATCTCGTCCAATCTCAGCACAGTACTGTTCTGCAGCTTCACTGTCCTCAAGCTTCCTTCCAAATGAAAAAAAAAGAAAAAAACAAAAGGAGTGGAATTTTTTAACCAAATGGACAAGTGATCAGATGGTGGGGAAAGAGAGTTTTACTGCTCTTACAATGCCAGAATCTGAAGAACAATGTTCTCTTGCCCCATCTTCCTGTACAATATTGCCTGTACAAGCAACAATAATTTGAAAATTATGAATTTAAAACATTAAAACTGACAATGCTGAGACCCTAAGATGTCAAAATAAAAATATAAATGGACATACAAAGTATTATAATACCAGAATCCACCCTGGACTTGTATATACAGATAAATGTTAAAATTACAATTTCATTTTTTTTAATTAGCCATTGAGCTAACTACGTATTGTATACATTCATTTCTTTTATATTTCAAACAGCTGAAAAACAACCAGGAAAGAGCAAAAGATTAATGATGAAATAGTTAAGGTACAGTTAGGCTGACTTCTGCCTAATTAAGTCAATAATTGAGCTGAGCCAAGAAATAGTATCATATACTCAGAATTAGTTAATATGAACCTTTTCAAGCCATAACTCAGAATCATTTACTACTTCAAGCAGCTCCTCAGGATTGTACAAGTCAGAAGCCTGCAAAAATAATTGGAGCCTCTCTCGTACTGAATACCTGTCATTTGCAACCTCATCAATACAATCCTCCGACAAGCTCCCATTGCTTCTCTCAGCCCTTTCTGTAACGTCAGATCCCATTGCAACTTCCTCTAGTGCTGACCTGGCAAGAGAGAGTGCATAGAGAGTGTGGTATTCAGGGTCGTCGCACTCTTGGTCCTCAATTAACCATTGCAAATAACTGTCAGGAGAAGTTCACAGTTTTAGTCCACAATTAACCCAAATTTGCTTTCTTATAATGAGCTCCACTCAATATAGCCATTAATAGCCACATCAAAATTTGGCAAAAATTAACTAACTACACCAAATAATGAGATAAAATATTCTCAGCTTTTACAACAAACATGTTTTGACTAAACTACCTTAGTTAATTGACTTTTAGTCCTATTACAAAGCATAAAATCTTGCCTTGAAAATCAGGTTTTGGCAACATTTCCTTTTCCTTTATTTGTTCTCTCTTAGCATTGACTAGGCTTGTGCAGCAACTAGTTACATGCTTCAGAACAGAAAGCAATTAAAAATCAAGGTTTCCTTGCAGAATCTTGGGTTGATCGGGTTAATTACCAATTAAGAATCCATTCCAACAAAAATTGCAAGCACCTAACAACCAGGATCCAATCATTTACGATACTTATTTGACATCAGTAAAGATACGGAATTTTTTGCATTGTGATAGGAACAAAGATACGAATTTTTTTCCCTTCCTGTATTTAGTTAGTAAGTTGATTGGAAAAAAATTGTTTTAGGAATTAGGTTTATAGATTTTTCAGAAAAATATGTTTATCTTAGGAAATGACAATACCTTTGGCGAATTGCAACCTTCCTAGAATCAATAGCTTCCAGTACATTCTCTGTTCAAGGAATACTAGTTAACGACAAGGCGTATGCTGTATTAGCTTAAATACCATTGTAATCAGGTTAGCACCAGTGTAAATAGGTATTTCCCAGCAAGTTCAATACCGGTACCAGATCAGCCAATTCTTCAGACAGTATTCTTTAGATTGTGGTTCCTATCACTAAATTAGGGCTTACTCGTATCGTACTGACTCTTTTCAGATGCTTCTTTGAACCAAGAATTACTACTGATGCAAACAGTTTACCTGGTGAAAGCTGCTTGGTCCTCTTTTCAGATATTAGAATTGTTACAGCAAGATCTTCATCAATATCTGAAATCTGTAAAGGAAAATGATAAAAAAGTGTTCGGCAAAGAACTTTGCACTAAAATATCAATAATATCAAAATTTGGTGACGGTAAGACCGCATTCATCCAATTTTCTTTCTTAGTTGCAAAGTTTGGTTAATTTCACACCCCAATGTTAAAGGATCTCTCAAGTTCTGACAGGCTTGCCAGTATCGACCAGACATTTTCTTTAGATAACTAAAGTATGCTTCTTCACATACCCAGATTGCTTCTTCAAATTTATCCCTTTTTCTTCCTTCTGAGTTTCCAATGTTTGTTTAATTTGACATTCCAATCTAAATTGATCTCAAGTTCTGCCAGGTTCTACCAGCATTGTAAGCTCATTTACAAAGCCATTGGGTTTTCCTTTTCAGTTATCTAAGACCCACTTTAATGGATATTTTCTAACATAAGATTAGAATATATAAACAAAAAAAAAGTAAACAAACAGAATAAAATAAGCTAAGTAAAGAAACAAACCCAAGTAAGGTGCTCTAGAACAAGGTCTTCATCTGATGAAAACTGAAGTATCTTTGAAGCTTCTTCAGCTGCTTTTCGCTCATTAGAAGTGCCATGATCAGCAGTTTCTCTCCGCAGAGTGGCTGCATAATTTCTAGCCAAATGACGCCATATGGAAACAGATTTAGAGTCCATCCCTTTGCTTCCATATAAAAACGCAAGTGTCCTTAAGTGTCCAGAGTTGTTTAAAAGCACCTCCAATTCCTCCTGTAGTTTTAGTAGCATAAAGAACTTCCTTCACGGATTTGAACCATGACACAAAAATAGTTCTATACTTTTATCAATGTTGGTTCTACCCTGTGTCACTAATACTAATAAACTTGATAACATTGTGATACCACAAAATTAGCTTCTGAAGACAGAACTGGAATTTATTAAAAATTTAAAATAGATCATTGCTACGGTAGATGGGATTCAGATGAGGTTTAAAAAAGGCTCTTGGGTCTGCATCCAGGAAAATATGCTACAGATTCACTTTTAACTTCTTAGTTCAGGTCAAATTTCACAAGCTATGGTTCAAGAGAATGTCATTATATATTTAAAATATGTACCACAACACAATTGTTGTCTGATGAGGCAAGATTTTCCATTTCAGGCACAAGATCAAGTGCACGATAAAGGTACATGAGAAGAGTATCAACTCCTTCCTTCACTTCAGGAGACAACTCCTTGTTTCTCGAGGCAACTAGGTACCTATATAAATAAGTCAAATTTGAAATCATGCATCACAAAACATAATATTTCAAACAGTACTTGATGCAGACTAGAAAATATTTGGGACTGCTACAACCAACCAAGCTTACACAAGCAACATAGGACAAATATTTTCTTTTCTTTTCTCTTCCATCAACAGCTTTTTGTATTAAATAGCCTAAAACTCAAGGTTTAGTCCTGGTTTAATAGCAAAATAGAGGTTAATTAACATTTGCCAGGCATATTAGCACAATGATGATCAATGCGCATAATATTAAGATGAATCGAGGTTTATGCCCTAAGTCATTGGGATGGTAAACTGACGCAATTAGGTTAAATTTTCTCTAGTCAATTGCAGAACAAAAATAAAACATGCCTCATATGACAAGAACCTGATAATGTTTCTTATAGCCAGCTCCAACAAATCAGCTCGACTTGGAAGGTTTAAGAGGAATCCCTCGTCCAAGTTTGCATCTAGCCCAGCTCTTTTGAGGAAAACCATATTTTGAATTCGTGCCAACGCTGCATCGATCACTTCTTCAAGTGGTGCTGGAGGAGGGTGCAAGGCCCAGTAACGGTTAGGGGATACCTACAAATATTGAGTTCTCTTGGGTTATTAAACAAGAGCTACTATAAAAGAGATGGGAGAATCTATATCTATAAAAGAAGAAACAAATTATATTAACAAGGAGAAGAGCAGTAATAATACCAATCTTGACCACCGGTTTTCCTGCATAATAAAGGGGAAAACTTCTGATGGATCCATTTCTTCTGATAACAAAAAGTGATCCACAGCTTCCTCAAACCGCAAGTCAAAAAACAAAAGAAATCCCACTTGAGCATGCACAAAGGAGAGGGTCCTTTTGGTGATTTCACCATCCAACTCAAGACTTACTGACAAGGAGATGGCTTCTCTGTATCTGCTCTTCTTCAACAGAGCTTTTATCTGTTCATCCACTGAAGCTTTTCTATAGCATATAACCTGATTGAAAAGGAAAAATTGTGAGCCATAGTTAAATTTCCTTTCTTTTATGATTATTTCTAATAACAATAATTATAGACACAGGAATAAACTGCCGGAAATTGTTACAGAATAAAATTTACTTCAGTTCTCAGTGTAGGATATCACAAAAGGCCGTTTGCTTTAAACGGATCATCTATTATCCCTTATTAAGAAAACACTATGATTTCTGATAAAACAGCCAAAGAAAATCTCATAACTAGCTTGAACACAAACTAATTTAAAGTACTAGGATTCACAACTGCCCTTAATTCCAAAATAATTAACCTAAGTTTAATTATTTTAGACCATAAAAAGCAAATCATAAAATATAATATCCTTCATTCAAACTATAATTTTAACAAAACTATTTTCTAATCTCTTTTCTTCTTGCTCTTTCCAAAATGTCTTAACTTTTTGACACAAGCGCCTTTGTGCAGAGATAGAGAAAGTAAATCTATCAAGAAATAACCAGCCTGAAATCAGATGAAAAATTCCACCAGAAGTAGGTGTTTGCAAGCACCAACATTATAATAGTGCATTGCCACTGCCACTAGATTGCAGATAACTGAAAAAGAAACAATTTGCAACAAAACTTTTGCCTTTCTTAAAAATAATACTTACCTACCTTACTGGTAGTTGCCACTGCCACCATTTCCCCTTTTCCTGTTTCATCTCCCCCCAGAATCAAACCACTTGACCCAAACTTCCCCACATCAACTGACTGAACACACTCACCATTTCTCCTATATATCTCCAACTTTCTATCCCCAGAAACAACCAAGTATGAGCCCAGCTGGCAAACAGCATCAGGCATGCACTTGAAAACCAAGCTCCCACCTTTTGGCTGCCCTTGTGGATCAATAACCACCCCCAAATTGTCCACTAAAAGAAGCACCTCTTCCCCTTTTGATAAGGGCTTCAACTTGGGATTTCTAGATGATTCTGGAAGCGTGAAAATATCATTGCTTTTTCCTGTTTCACTGGAGACTAAGAAATAACCATTTGAATTACCAATAAGTATCGACTCATTAACCCATCCCACTGCCTTTATACCATCAAATGCAGGCATTTCTTTCAAATGTACATTTACATTGTTATCAGACAATATCATCTCTATGACAACCAATTTCTTTCCCATGACTGCTATAGCAAATGAACTACTGATACAATGAGTGTCTGACGAAGAGGGCTCTGCACTTTCTTCTGTAATCTCAGAGCTAGAATTCCCATTTTCTCTAATTTCTGAGCTAATATTAGCACTCTCGGAACGAAATCTCCTAGCAATGGCCGTCACTTCCTTGAGAAACCCTAATTTCTTCACAGGGAGCGACAATTGCCAATCAATCAAGTACAAAAACCCATCTGACAGAACCAAAACCCTCTCAATCTCAGGAAGAACCAAAATCACCTCGATCAAACGAGAACTGATAGAAATCAGCTGTACAAACTGCACCGAATCTGGTAATGACGGATTAACTGAGAGAAGGATCAACTTTCCTCCACCTGTACCAACATAAATCAGGGTTTCAGATTCAGACCTGGAGAAGATTGCAACGGATCTGATCGTAATTGGAGTGGATTGGGGCAAGTTAGCAACGCGCGCCGGATCAAGGTCGGTGAGTTGTTCCAGTACAGTGAAGGAGGAATCCATTTGGAGAAGAAGAGGTTTAGGATTTGCGATCGTTTAGAGGAGAAACCATCGGAAATAGCTGAGCGAGATTTCTCGAAATGGACTAAAAAATGAAGTTTCTCCAAATAGCAAGAAAGATTGCGCAAATTTTGTTTGTTCCTTCGTGGCAAAGCAAACCGGTTCGTCCGGTTCCATCGGTCGCAAAAACCGGCTGAAACATCGACCCTGATTTACCTTAATTCTTCAGGCTTTCTATAATTTATTGGAAATTGATTATTGCACTCTGCATTTTTGTCATCTCCGTCATCGTTAAATATAAAGTGAACATACACAATAAACAAAGTGAACATATAGACGATTTATGTAAACACATACAAACAAATAAGTTTAATGAAAATAAGTTGAATATGTATGTAAACTTCTGAACAAGTGATGACAACACTTATTTGTTTGTAAGTGTTCACTTAGATCGTCTATATGTTCACTTTATTTATTGTATATGTTCACTTTATATTTAACGATGGCTGAAATAGTATATTTGTCGATGGCGCTTATAATTCCTGATAATTTATTAATTTTTGAGAATTAAGCAAGCAAAACGGCCCAATGGCCCAATTCGTATCTTGCATGGCCTTCAATCCTTCGTACATCAGTACATGTAGTCGGGTGTTTAATATTTTTCTTCAGTAAATTGCAGCACAATTGACACCGTATTAGTATTAGACACTGAGATCCGGTGGCGGAGCCAAGTAATGCAAATGGGGTGCAATTGACTCCCATTTGTTTATTAATTTAACCCAAAAATATATAATTTTATATGTTATTTAAGTAAATTGTTAGAAAATATCTATTTTTGAACCCCATAAATATGTAAAAATTATTGTATTATGACCCCATAATTGAATTTTTATGTTTGTAATAAGATTATTAAACTAATTTTAGTTTTTAATATTAATTTTGAACCCGATACCGAAATTTTCTAGCTACGCCACTCCTGAGATCACATAATTTTTTAATTCGTGTCATATATTTATTGAGATTTATTTAGTCAAATCATTTTTTCCTTTTTTAGATATCTTACTTTCTGAGTTAGCACTTAGCAGTCGCTCTCGAAGTAAACGAAAAAAAAAGAAAGATAGTTAGCATGCCAAGTAGTCATTATTAGTTATATGCGTTGTTTCTGAGTTCAGTACTTCAGTTATAATTTCTGACGTGTGCACTTATTTAGTTATTTCAACATTTGACGGGCTTCACCTGGGGTGGGTAGGCACTAGACAGGTTTGACTAAAACTACTTTTCGGAATAATTTACATGATTATACACGAATTTGATATAATTTGCAAAACAAATCCTTTTCATGTTCTAATCACAAGATCATATTTTAAATCTTAATTGCAAAATTAGAAGCAACCAAAAAGGTCATCAAATTACATGCAGACATACATTGTATATTGGAACGAGTACTGTCATATATCTCGATGCACAAATTAATTGCTGAGAAGATTTCAATGCTCAAATGTCCCAAAAAAAATTGTTTCTTTGTTACTTTTTAAAAATATAAAATTCAAAACATTGAATCTAAACTATTGATTTTGTTTATTTTTACAACCATGTGTTTCCATATAAGTTTTATAAAATTTGAAATTTATTTGATACTTAATTAAGAGGCCAAAATATGAATATATTAAAATTAATCTATTATATTTAACTATACGTTCATTATGCAATGTCTTGATTGAGAATCAAATAATTAAATTTCAAAATTTACGAAATTTATATGAAAATGCATCGCTCGTTAAATTTGAACAAAGAATTATGTGTGATGTTTGAATTTAACTAGACGATTAATATGTGATGTTTGAATTTTATATTTTAGAAAGATAACAAAAGAATTAGTTTGGAACATTAGGTCACCCAACAGCGGACACCGAACGCTTTCTAATTGCTTATCAAGTTATCATTGTTTCGCATTTCTTTTAAAATTAGGTAAAATAGAGTCAAATGTTTGCAATTCTTTTGAAAAGAAATGTCAGTAAGAGAAAAACAAAAATGTTCTGCTTCACTTCGTTATAGGAGAATTAGTGGTGTTGATATACATTTTGACAGAAGTACTTAGAGTTGAAATAAATCGGTTAAAAATAATTAATGAGAAGAACGATTTTCATCGTTAAAAAATTGTAAAATCTATAATTTTTGTTTAATATATCTTGATAACACTCAAAGTCCGACAAATGTAATTATGAATGATCTAAAAATCCAGGATAAACAGGATTGCTGAACAAAGAAAAAAAACACAAAGCCAATACAGAGATGAACATTTTTTTCTTCCTGCTTTGACTTTTTGTGTGAATCCCGGGCACCTTACCCAAGCGGTCCAATCCGCAGTCGTTGTCCTTGACTAGAAAAAAAGAAAGCATAAATAACATAGTCACCTCTTTTATGTTTAGTTACATTTTGATAAAGTATTCTTGAGTTTTTAAGAATCGGTCTAGAAGCTTAAATTTTTTTGCATATCACGTTCTTTTTTTCTTTTCGAGTTCACTTGCAGCAGTATATATAGACCACTAGTGTTAAAGGCTCCGTTTGGATAGATGTGGGAAGAAAGAAAGAAGGGAAGAAGTGGAAAGAAATATTAAGAAATGTGTAACTTTGTGAAGAGTTTGGATTGTTTATAATTATTTTTTGGTCTTCTTCCTTCTTTCTTCTTACTTCTTTCAACCCCATCCAAACAAGACCATTGATCTTTTAATTTTATAGGCAATTATTGATTGTGATAATCAAAATCAAAGATATATTTGAATTTTTTTAATTTCAATTGTCAATTGAGAAAAAAAATTCGTCATAAGAAATTAGCGCACAGAAATTATGTGTCAACATTTGCATACCTTTAATTGTTTGTTCTTTACCTCCACGAACAGTTAGATGTTGTTATTTTATTTGATTGGTTCTTCTTCTACGCTTGAATGGTGAATACATGTATAGGTATGGCTGTCAAACGTTAATAACGGAAGCGGAACAAGGTGTTTCGTTTTCCGTTCCATTCCGGCACACAGAAATGAAATTCATTCCGTTTCCGTTCCATTTCATAAAACGGAACAAAAAATTGTTCCGTTAGCCGTTTCGTTCCTCAATTTCCACTGATTTCAGTCTATTTTCCATTGATTTCAATCATTTTTCGGTAAAACGGAACATTAACGTGCAATACCGTCTGTTCCGTTTCCGTTCCGTTTTCTGCAATGTAACCAATTTTCCTTCCGTTTTCGAAACGGTACCAAATTGACACCCCTATGTATAGGGTATAATACTCCGTCATGGTAGCCTTTTTCACTGTAGGGTATAATACTTTTTCCAACCCTTTCTGGGATTTGCGTAATTGAGTGGATCCCATTTATAAGCACAAATTTTCTTTTTCAAAGAATAACATTCGTTTCCTAGTGAGAGTGATTAAAGAATATTAGCCACATCATATCGTAAGAGATCAAATCATATCAAATAAAATATTCCTACAATGCAATTTAGCTTTTCCTACAAACAAATTTAACTTTGTACCATAGACCACAGTCGACCTGTACGTTCAACAAGCAATGGTTGCTCGTTGCTGCTACATTTTGTTAAAAAAAATGTTGTATTTATTACTTCAAATTTTAAAAGAATTATACATTTTACATGATAAAATAATTAGAAACCCTAAATGCCTTTTCGTATTCTAAATTTCTAATTTGACCGTGTTGTGTGTTTGGATGAGCCGGGAATAGAGAATAGGAATAAGGAATTTCGGTTTGCGTGCTTATTCTTATTCTTGTGCAACCCAAACAACACAAGAATAAGAAATTTGGGCCCTTATTCCTATACTAACAAAATCATGGTACAAGAATAAGAAATAAGAATAAGCACGCAAACAGAAATTCCTTATTCCTATTCCCCATTCCCTGCTCATCCAAACACACCCAATAAGTTATTATGACCAAGTAATAAGATATTATAAGTTTGTAAGAAATTTTAGTCCAATTTTTTTTTAAAAATAATACGATTAAATTATAGGTGATATCTGTAACTAAAAATAAATATATAAATGAATGAAAGCTGTCATTATTGTGTTAGATAGATATCCTACCGATGCAAATGACCTTCCCTTTTCATGAAGACAAATTTAAGGGGTTGTTTGGAAACTTCAATTCCAACTGGACTAGTGGGATATCTTTTATTTCGATCTTAAAGCCGTGTTAAATATAGAATAGAATTTTTGACAAATTGCAAATTTGCAACTTTGTAAGTATAACATCTTATATTTTAGTAAATTTACGGAATACTATGTTACTATTTTAAATAGTGCAAGAATAATATTATTCTTTGTGTTATTTCAGTAGCAATATTTTAATATTATTTTATTTATGTGCTTTTAAAATGATATATACACAAGAATTTGATTGAGCATAATAATGCGAAAATTCGAATCAAACGAAATCAAATCCATTCCGAGCAAAGAATTTCAATAATATAGAAATTTCATAGATTATTTTTTTTAAAAAAGAAACGGAGGACCCACACAATAAGAAATGAGAGCACAACAACATTAAAGAAATATCAAGGGGGAAAAGACAAAAGAGCAAAATTGATTGGATCCTCAGTACTCTTTCTCTGACTAGGAAGTAAGAAACACAGAAGAGAGAACTCAGAGAAGAGAAGACTTGGGGTCGTCTCTCCTTTGCTTTGCTTTCATAACGGGGTCGAAAGTGAGCTAAGAAAAACAAAAAAAGGCAGGACCACACCTTTAACCTTTTCCAGTCAATCTTCCCACTCTTCCCTTCGTTGAACAATTCAACCTTCAATCCGCGTTCTCACTCTTCACAATCTCTTTCCGAATTCTACGATCTCTTGGGTTCCTCTCCGATTCACTCTCGCACCTATGTCGAGACGACTTGTAAGTCATCCATGGTGTTTTGTTGGGTTTTTCTTTCTTGTTTAGTATTTGAGTGAACAAGTGCTTTGCTTCTTTTTCTGTTTCTATTTCTGTATATTTCAGCCTTTTAAACTATTATTGTTCAGCTGTTTGACCAGAGTATTTTAAGGAGTAGTAAAAGTAGTGTTCTTTCCTTCATATTTCTTGCAATTGATGGATATTTTTATTATTTATGTGTGATTACATGCATCTCCTTGCTTCACTGTTTACTTGGCACTTACAAAATTGTCATAATTTTTTCAAATACAATATTCCAGTGTGAAAAATCCCCCGAATTATAGTAGAAATTGAAATGTTTAAATTTCTCCAGTACTTATGTTGTGCCAGCTGGTATTAAGCGTTAGAATACAAAACAATATCTGAACAAAAGAAATCTCAATTACATGAACAAATAAGTGATCTAGCACCGGTAACGCACCGGCTGTTTTAGGTGGCATGTAAGATGATAATTACGGAGTGCTTTTCTTTTCCTTTACTCAGGATAGAACTTTGGTTGCCTAGCTACTGAGTTGTTTGATAAAATAATCCAATTTTGCGATGTGATAGCTTTATTTTGAGATAGGTCATGTTAAATCCCCAAAGAGATACTCCTTATTAGGGAAAAAAAAATTGTGAGGGTTTTGTACTTCTCTAATTGATGTTCCAATTTTCTTGCAGGGTCAGTAATCCCAAAATTTGAGGGTCCAAATTTGAAATACCTCCAATATAGCATCTATCTTCTTTCAGAGACCCCTGATGAAGCAACCTTCTCTCTCAACCCTTCTCAAACCTTTCCTGTTCCTTCTAATTATAAGGTTAACACATGGTGCGAATATAGCTAATGATACCCTTTGCCTTGAGACATTAAAGGGCTCAATCTCCGACCCAAATGGCTATTTGACTTCATGGACTTTCAACAATTCCACTCAAGGATTTATTTGTAAGTTCACCGGTATTGACTGTTGGAATGAGAATGAGAATAGAGTTTTGAATATACGGCTTGCCAACATGGGGCTTAAGGGACATTTTCCCTCCGGGCTTGAGTATTGTGAAAGCTTGACTGGTTTGGATCTTTCTGGCAACAGCTTTTCAGGGTCAATACCAGAGAACATCTCTAATAGGGTACACATTTAGTTAACTTATTTGAAAGTTTTAATTTTGGTTATGGTATGTCTTGTCCTTTACACTGGAGTAGGACCAATACCAATATTCAGCAGTATGTTTGCTTTTAGAGCTGGACCATACCAAAACCAGTACCCTCCAGTTTTATGTGCTGAGCGATTGGTTTGATTATCATTATGGATCAGTTCTAGCCCCAGAAAGGGCTGGATCTCTCCATTACTGATGCATGCTTTGCCAGTTTGCTAATAAGACAGGTTTTGAAGTGTCAGTATTCAGTATGTACCAGATAGGTCTTCTAACATGACTGAATGCTGTACTTTGAGTCGGGCCTTTCTTACAGGACCCAGTCATTTCAGTTCTGTTTCGTTTTGACAGGACACAATCTTTTCAGTGACACACTTTTTCTTTTTTCCCCCTCTTTACAAACAGGTACCGTTCGTGACTTCCTTTGATCTCTCCTCCAACTCATTCACAGGCAATATCCCAGTGAACTTATCACTCTGTCAGTACCTGAACACCATAAATCTTCAACACAACTCCCTCACAGGTCAGATTCCTGGGCAACTAGCCAGGCTGGACCGCCTCACCACCTTTAATGTGGCCAACAACATGCTTTCAGGCCAGATTCCTCAATTCAATACCAAGTTCTCAGCCGACAATTTTGCCAACAACCCGGGACTCTGTGGGTCTCCTTTGAATGTGGAATGTTCAGGGTCATCAAAGAAGGGCAATCTCGGGGTGATAATAGGATCAGCGGTCGGAGGTATAATCGTGGTGATTTTGGTTGTCGGAGTGGTGGTTTTTGTGCTGTTGAGAAAAGTGCCGAAGAGGAAGAAGGAGGAGGATCCAAAGGGAAACAAGTGGGCAAAGGTTCTCAAGGGCGCCAAAGCAACCAAGGTACTCTTATAGGGAGATGTTGCAATATTACCCTTTTGTTTGCTTATTGCAAAAAATCCATTAGTTGTAATTTGTAAATTATGAAAATTGAAAAGTGATTAGGTATGAGTCCAACCAGCATGCATCCAATGAAGATTCACAACTACAACTAGTGAAATATGTGCTGTGACAGTCGCACGTGTGGCTGGGGCACGAGACGTGCCATGCCGTGCCAGGACCACACCTGACTGAATGTATCGCATGATTTGTCACGGCATGCCATTTTTTAATTCTCTTAGTGCAACTGTTGCTAAATATGAGAGATGATTTTTTTTAAGAAAAAAAATTGGTTTTGCTCTGCATTTAGTTGTACCTAATTATTCACAAGTTCTTTTTTGTTTTTCCTATCTTGTCCTTTTTATTACATAGGTGTCTATGTTCGAGAATTCAGTCTCAAAGATGAAGCTGGCAGATTTAATGAAAGCTACTGACGACTTCAGCAATGAAAATATAATTCAAACTGGCAGGACAGGGTCCATATACAAAGCGGTGCTCCAAGATGGCTCTTTCCTCTCAATAAAGCGGTTGCAAGATTCAAGTCATTCTGAGAGTCAGTTCAAGGCTGAGATGGAAACACTAGGAAAAATCAAGCACCGAAACCTCTTGCCGTTGATTGGCTATTGCATTGCGAAAAAGGAGAAGTTTTTGGTGTATCACTACATGCCAAATGGGATGCTCTATGACCAAATTATGCGGCTCAATTGGTCGGAGCGACTCAAGGTAGCCATTGGCTCAGCCCGTGGATTTGCATGGCTTCACCACACCTGTAACCCTAGAATTCTACATCGTAACATAAGCTCAAAATGTATTCTACTTGATCAGAATTTTGAGCCAAAGATATCAGATTTTGGGCTTGCAAGGCTGATGAACCCAATAGATACTCACTTGAGCACATTTGTTAATGGTGAGTTTGGCGAGTTTGGATATGTAGCTCCAGAGTACACACGAACTCTTGTTGCGACACCAAAAGGTGATGTGTATAGTTTTGGGGTTGTGTTGCTTGAATTGGTTACTGGAGAGAAGCCTACTGAAGTCTCTAAGGCACCTGAGGGATTCAAGGGAAACCTCGTCGAGTGGGTGAAACACCTTTCAGAGAGTAATGCGCTTGCCGTGGCAATAGATAGGGACATGATTGAAAATGATAATAATTTGGAAAGTGAGATTATGCAATTTTTTAAGGTGGCTTGTAGGTGTGTGTTGTCAGGCCCGAAAGAGAGGCCGACCATGTTTGAGGTGTACCAGCTGTTGAACGCCATTGGGCAGAAATACCATTTTAGCAGTACTGGGGGCGATGATATAATTCTGACAGATAATAACACTGGAGAACATGATGGCTTTGAAGAGCTCATTGTGGCCAAGTAATTTCTAAAGCAGATGCTATTTGGAGAAAAAACTTCAAAAAGGTTTAATCTAGGTACAATTGGTTTCAGGTTTGAAGGGGTGGGGAGGGTTCTATAGCTTGAAGTATTATAATTTAATGTTATCATTATGTATATATATAAAAAACTAGCATAAGTGGGATCCACGTACAAGGGGCTAGGGGCAGTTTCTCTAAGTAGTCTTTATTTGCCAATCACTTGAGATCTTTATTAAGGCGCATACATGTTTACCTTAGTTTTTTTTTTAAATTTCAAATTTTGATGTAAAATAAATAAAATTCTCGCTTGTGCTAGTAATGTGTTTAATAATTTGTTCTATATATGGACAAACCTTCTGAATCTGTAACTTTGTGCATGATATTCTAGTTGATACTGCATGACTTGAATGACGAAGAGAGTCCGAGAGAGCGAGAATTTCATGACTCCGAAAAAGTAAACTTTAGTTTGAGAAAGGCACTAATCTAAGCCGGATCAGAATTTTAGATAGCATCTACTTGACTGCTTCTACGCTTACCTTCAAATTTTGTTTTGTTCACTGGTCACATATGTACACGTGTCATCCTAATGAGTAATGATGGCTAGTTAATTAATAGCTTTAACTAGATCACTATATTATTTTTTTTTTTGGTCATACAAGATCACCATATCATTAATTTCTTAGAAACGGATAAGTACACCGGCGCTCGAGTCAGCAATTTTGACTACAAAAGGGAAATTGATTACTGCTGCAGTTTTACGTGGCTTAAACAAAGTGAATACATAAAATAGATAAAGTAATTAATTAAATGATCAAAGTGAAGACATACAAATAAATATGTTCAATAAAAATAAGTTGAATATGCATATAAAAATTTGAACAATGGATGACAAAACTTATTTTTTGTGTGTGTTCACTTTGATCATCTTTTAAGTTCACCTCGTCTATTTTATGACAAGCGATGATAATTGATAAAACTTGAGATAACAGTTATTATTTCTCATGCAAAACTAGGGAAATTGATTACTGCCATCTGCAGTTTTGTCATTCCTGCCATCGCTAAATATAAAGTGAACATATACAGCAAATAAGGTGAACATATAGTTGATCTAAGTGAACACATACAAACAAATAAGTTCAATGAAAATTAGTTGAATATGCATGTAAACTTCTGAACAAGTGATGACAACACTTATTTATTTGTAAGTGTTCACTTAGATCGTCTATATGTTCACCTTATTTGCTGTATATATTCACTTTGTATTTAGCGATGGCTGGAATGATATATTTACCGATGACACTTATAATTCCTGCAAAACTAGAGGCTACAAGCCTACAAAGTACAAACCAGCCACATGTTGATTTTGGGCCAGGCCTCTAACAGGCTTGTTTTTAAAATCGATTCTAGTATTTCAGGCCCAATAAGTCCAATGAAATCAAAAACCTTGATTTTGTTGCATGTTCTTGTTTTTTCGATCGACAGCACTGTCCGAGTTCTGACCTTGTCTCGTGTCCTCGATTGTCGCGCCTCACCCAGGCATCTCCATTACTGTACCCCTCCGGCGCTCTACATCCACGCTCTTCGGATCTCCATTCGTACTGATTCAAGTATCCTCTCTCTCTTTCTCTCGTTAAAGAATTCTTCCGAACCGATTGTTATGTTTTTAGGGTTTAGATTGGAAGATACTTAGGACGATAATATAGAACCTAATTTAAATATTTGGCGCGTTGTTCCTTATAATTAGCTTATCTGGAACTAATCATGATTATGGATTGATGAGAAGAGTTTGTTAAGTTCTTAGAAATATTATTTCGTAAGAAAAAGGATGTTTTGAGATATGAAAATCTTTGATTATAGATTTGAGGGTTGTCTATTCCTTTATCTTTAAACATTAGAAAGTGTTTTGAAGTGTAAGCAAATTATGCATTCCAATTAGCAGTAAGGTGGAATGAGGATTCTGTTTTCCACATTGAATAATGGAATTGTTTTATACATGTTCTGTTGTTTGAATGAAATGAAAAATTTGTTCTCTACAGAAGAAAAGGCACCAACTACAAACTTTATTAATTCCTTGTGAATGCTGGGTAAAAAAATTTTACTGGAATCCTGAAATTTAATTTTGATACAACACATAGTAGAGCTAGCTCCTATTTGTTTTGCTTAATTAAGAACAGGTTTGAGAGTTGCCTATTCATATCTTAGTAGCTTATATAGGTATCTATATTGCAACTCCTCTTGTTCTATTTCGATAAAGTAAGATGCTCTTGCTGATTGAAACAGCAAAGGATTTTTTTTTAGTAGCAATTGACAAGGGAACTTTTGCGTTAAGCCATTAACAGAAATTGATAACAGAAACTTTTAATACTTTTTTTAGCGTTTGCTGTTTGAAATTTAGGATTGGTTGAGGCTAAATTAGTGAGATGAAAAATGATAACTTAAGAAGACTTAAGTAAAGTATTTGATGAGCACAATTGCATAACTGAGGGTTGAATGGTGAAACTCTGAACAGAATTAAGTTGTACTTACAAAAGTGCAGCTTAACTCGGTGTGTATTTTGGGTTAATCGCAATTCTGAAGCAGCAGTACTTGCTATAGTAGTTTCGATTTGTTCACCATCGAAACCTATGAGTAATGGTCAAAATTTATGTGCAATCTGAAATTGTGAATAAATCATTTATATTGCTATATTTTTATACTTTTACTGACTGAAATGCTACTTTTCTCCCTAGTCCATATTTTTAATTGAACTTGTTGAAGCGTGGATACTTGATGTTTTTTCATATTTGTGCTGAGTTCTATTTCCTTCAGAGATGTGAAATTTGCAATTTCCTTTGCATGGGTTGATTCCATCTCAATTGATGATTGACAGATAATGTTTTGTAGAGCACAATTTTACTTGTTACACAAGTTGTTGAGGAAAGCAAATAAAATTTATTCACTACCACAATGTTACAAAAATTGACTAAGAAAGAAAGACAATGATTTGTTTACTGTACTAGCAGTGATTTTGGCCTAATATACCAACACTGATTTGACCATATCTCCTTTTGTATCATTGTACTGCATCTTTCTTTTTAAGAGCTCAAGTGCAAAAAATTGATGCTAATATTGGTTAGGACTTAGGCTCAGGACAGTTCAAGCTCGATTGCACAATTGAGGGTTAATTTTGCTGTCTTGACTGACTTGGCTGGAAGCGTACTTCAGCTTGATCTGGTTTTTGATACAGTAAGGGGGTTAATCTGATTAAGTCGGACTTGCATTTGAGTGCTTAATTCATTGTATTTGTTACCACTTACCAGACTTTATTTTATTTGTGCAATTATGGGCTCAATTGGTTTATACTGGGGCTAATTAATCTGTAGCAATCTAATATTACGATATTACTGGTACATACCTGTTGAGTCAGTTGGCATGGCTGACAGAAATCTTAAATATGTTTAATTCATTTACTTCTATCCTGCTAAACTTTCACAATTTAACCAAACTAATATACATTATTTCTTTTCTCATCTCATTAGGTATTTCTCCAAAAAAATGTCTTCAATTGGTGGGTTCGCTGGCCTGGCACCAAAGACCAAAAACCTAATAGTGGCTGGTGGGTTGTCAGCTTTTGTATTTGGTGTTTATTTCTACACCATGAAAGCTGTTGGTGGTTCTGATGAGTTACAAACAGCAATTGACAAGTTTGAGAGCTTGAAGGACAAAGCTAATAGTGAAAAGACCTCGTCATAGATGATGAGACAGAACCTCATTGGTCCCTTTTGTTAATTTTCTTTACTAGACAAACCTTTTTAGTCGGCAGTAATAAAATGTGTGAAGTTGGTATAGAACTATAAATTTTGCTCTTTTAAATGACTTGCAAGGTTTGCTATTTTGTCTCATGTTGGGATTTGTCCTGTGGGTCTTTGTAAATTTGTTTCAGGGGGTATTGTGATACTGTGAGAATCAGTATTATGTACTTTTCACATTATCAGTTTTAAGTCCCTGAAGATAAAATTATTTTTGAAAGAGCATGAAGGGTAAACTAATACTGGAAAATTATAGGTTACATGGTATAACCTGATTGGTCTTTTTCTAAACTTCCTTACAGAAAAATAGAAATGTGTCAGATTTTTTTGTTGTGTTCAATGCAATCAGTGATATAAATTTGTGGTTTTGTTTACAGAATTTATTTGGTTTTATGGTAACTTTACATAGTTTTATTTTTATTTTTTTATGTGCATTTGTGCTTCCTGACTTGCCTTCTGGTTGTGCGGAAATGACATTGAATTGTCCTTATGGACAAATTGACACTTCTGGTATGCAGCAGCTTTACAAATTCGCAATGTCCTGTGATATTATAATCCTGAGAATAGTAAGGTTGAAATTATGCGCTTCCAAGGCAGCGTTATTATAATTGCTTTATGCAATCAATAAAACAACTTTCTGCAAATAGTAATTATAAAAAGGAAAACACATGGAAATAAATTGTGTAGGACCAATATTGACCAACTGCTCCAATCCTCCTCACCAGAAGAATTCCTTTGGAGGGAACAGTGCAGTAGCAAAAAATTGTAGGTATTTTAATTTATAGGTAGGTGCTGAAAACAACCACAACTGACCTTCTTGATTGCTTTTTATATTACACTCACGCGGAACATCGATTGGGAATTTTGGATACCGAAAATGTCAAAAAACAATTTAGAAATAGAAAATGTCTACTTGTCATATGAGATTACGCAAGAAGTCATATTGAAAAAAATAATGAAATTGAAGGCTTGGACCATCTTTCTCTACCTCTCAAAAAAGGGGGAAAAAAGAAGAAGAAGAGGAGAGAGAATAATATTATACTAATAATTTAATAAAAGAATATCCCATGGTCCACTTAAAGTACAGTATTTTCCAACAAAGGTAACTATTGTATGTTGTTGATGCTGCAGAATATTCAGCATGGAATATAAAATTTACATTATTAGAGGATATATACCCAATAATGCATAACAACATACATTATGCAATTGGATTACATATCATATCAGTTCCTGCAGCGGTTCGATGCCTTTTAGTTGAGTTCTGGTTGATGAATGATCATTCTTAATGAAAGTACTAAGGCACCAAATCTTATCTCTTAATAATGATACAGATTCTAATGATGAACTTTGCTGTAAATGATCTTTTCCGAAAAGACCCAAATGTGGGGCCATTTTGTGGGCGCAAGCAAGGAATAGCCTGGCAATATTTAAATCTCCTATATATAATATATTCTTTAAGCAATAAAAGATGAGAGTTGCTAGTGTCAAACATATAGGACACGTACACTTGTCCAACGCGATGAAATTTTAGTTTTTAAAATTGGAATGGCCGATCCAAACCGCTCAAATTGTTCTGTGTTATAAAATCTTCATGGAGACCAAATTTTATATTTTTTCAAATTTTTTTACTATTTTTTTAGAATTTTTCAATATGCTCAATCTAAAAAGTTCTGAACCCTTCAATTTTGAAAATTCGAAAAAAATAGTTAGAAAATATGAAAAAATATAAAATTTGATTATCAAAGATATTTTAATATAGAGATCATATTGAGCGGTTTGGATCGACCGTTTGAAATTTTAATGTGCTACGTTTGGATCGTGTTTGACGTCCTATATGTTTGATTCTAGCATTACTCATAAAAGATATAAGGATTATTCACATAATAGCCCCTTCATTTTTCAATACAAAATTTCTTATAGATCCAACTAGACTGGGTAGCGTAGCTGTAGGAGTTGAAAAATGATCGCATATATCGAATATATACAGATCTTAGTTTGTCTATGCTTGACCCATGAACAGAGAGCTCCTCGCAAAATTAGTTCGATTATATACAGTTAGGTTGCCTATGTTCTATGCCTTAACTCAAATCCTACAAGTATCAAAATAAATTTGGTTGCATGATCTAAATCATTTATGAGGAGGGTCCTAGTGCCACAAATGTCACAATTTTTCTATTTCATTAATATTTTAAAAAAATTAAAATTCAAAATTTAAATCTAAACCATTGATCTTTTTTAATTTAACGACTGATGAAATTTTTATATAAATTTTGGAGTTCATTTGGTACTTGATCAAGAGATCAAAAAATGAATGAATATTGTTAACTATACCATATTAATTCTAATACATTCATGTGTTGATATATTGATCGAGTATCAAATAAAATCTAATATTTTCAGAAAATTATATATAAAATGTATTACTCGTTAAATTGAACAAGATTAAAGGTTTGGATTTAAAAATTAAATTTTGATATTTTGAAATATTAATAAAACTTATGGCACAAAACTGTTCTCATAATTTATTTATTACACACATGTAAAATTTACAATGCATATATGTACCCACCCATTGGGTGGGGTAAATTACATGAGAAAATTTTACATAAGTGATTTATTCCCAAAATAAAAAATAATTATTATTTTAAGTAACTTTTTCCATATGTGATGTGCTATTTTTCTGAACATAGTGCATAATGAATTCACGGGGTGATAAGGATCATTCCCGATATTCATCATCCCCATCATTCCCACGCGTTTTCTCTATTTTTGACTCTACGCGTTTTCTATTTCTGAAAATTGCTCTGTTTCCCTCCCTGCCGTGTACGCTCGTCCCCCCTCCCAGCCCTCCCACGTACGCTCCCCCTGCAGCGTACGCTCGCCCCCCTCCCATCCTCCCGCGTACGCTCCCCAACCCCCACCCTTCCGCGTACGCCCCCTCCCCCTCCCCCCCCACCCTCTGGTAATATCATACTCTCACACACACAATATATATTGATTATAAATGTTGAGGTTAACATATTTAACTGTTGAAGTTAATATATATGCCAACTTCAACAATTTAAATATGCTCACTTCAAATATTACATTCAACATTTAAATATGCCAAGTTCAACAATTATATATATTAACTTCAACAGTTATATATATTAACTTCAACAGTTACATATATAACATATTACTTACATATATAACTTCAATAACTATATATAACTTCAGCAGTTACACATATTAACTTCAATACTTATATATATTAACTTCAACAGTTACATATATAACATATTACTTGCATATATAACTACATATATAACTTCAGCAGTTACACATATTAACTTCAACAGTTATATATATTAATTTCAACAGTTATATATATTAACTTCAACGGTTACATATATAACATATTACTTACATATCTAACTTCAATAACTACATATATAACTTCAGCAGTTACACATATTAACTTCAACAGTTATATATATTAATTTCAACAGTTATATATATTAACTTCAACTGTTACATATATAACATATTACTTACATATCTAACTTCAATAACTACATATATAACTTCAGCAGTTACACATATTAACTTCAACAGTTATATATATTAATTTCAACAGTTATATATATTAACTTCAACAGTTACATATATAACATATTACTTACATATATAACTTCAATAACTACATATATAACTTCAACAGTTACACATATTAACTTCAACAGTTATATATATTAACTTCAAAGAAATATAGGACAGAACTGGGAAAGTAGGGAAGCTGTCAAGTCAGATGCTAGTGGTGGGGAGAAGAGGAATGGGAGGGCGTCGATACTGGAGGAGAGGCCATGGGCCCATGGATGAAGGAGAGGCGTAGGTGAAGCGAGAACGGATGGGATGGGAGATAGTGTACGGAGGAGGGGGAAGAGGCGGGAGATAACGTACGCGTGAGAAGGGAAGAGTTAGTTACATCGTACACGTGGGGATGATGGGAATGATAGAATCTTAGGGATGGTCCTAATCAATTCCGATGAATTCAACGATGAATTTATTTAGATTTTGATGAATGCACAACCAATCCGGTGATAAATTTCTTTCTATTAAAAGTGGAGAGCCAGTAAACTTATATCCATCACTAACATCTAGCCATTTATTTAAATAATCAATAATTAAAAATGCATAGTGTAAACATCTTCTTCTCATTATTTTAGCTCTTGTATAGGTGCGGATTGGTAAACTCTTGATTAGCATCAAGAGTTTCTATAAACGCACTGATGTGTACAATTTAAGTATGTTAATATCTTTATAAAGTTTAATAAAAAATCAAAATCTACAATTTTCCACGTAATATAGATCATTCAAAGTGACTTATTTTGTCGTTTTAAGTTTTAGAATTTTATTGTTACGGATTAAAATTTTGGAAGCATGATGGATGCACAAAAATGAAAGCATTTTAAATTTTTTTTAGCTCATATTCTAAGATACTCTAATTAGACAACTACAAAGCAACTTGTTTTCCACGTTTTGGTCATCAAGGATGGTCGCCTTAGATAGACTAGACTTATGATAGCGCAAAATTTTTGCAGTTGTTATATGTTCTTGTCAGTCGTTTCTTGACTCTTTTTGTTGGCCAGTATAATTTTGAAATAGATCCTTCTTCTACAAATTAAAGAAGAAAAATAAACAAACTTTATCAATAAAAATTCTCTAGCTTACTCTGCCAATTCACCCAGGAAATTTGACTATTTCCATACTATTTTAATAGAGGAGCGTTCCGCTACCAACCAAATTAGTTGCCCCCGATTGCCACAAATCATCGTCCGTTGGATTGAGTCTTGATCAACGGCTCCGATTGAATTTACGAATTACACTGTTTCTCTTCTTTCTTCTTCATTTTCACCGGGGTTCCTTTCATCAGGAGATCTGAAACAACTTCCTAGCGCTCACTAAATCTCCTCTCTTGCGCTTGCCTCTCACTTAAGCTTCACCTCTCGCTAGCAATTGTGCCCTCGAACAGTTGCGATTGTCTCGGATTGTCTCTCCGCTGTCCTGACGCAACCTGTCGCACCTCTCTAACCCTAGACGTGTCCTAGTGCTCTCCAACCGTCTCTCTCTCGCATACATCTACCCTTTTTTCTGTTTTGAGCGTCTCTTTGTTGGATTTAGTGAAAAATTTCGAATTTGGAGTCTTCTCCTTTCCGTTCATGAGGTACAGTACTTTTTTCTTTTATTTCTCTCATTTAAATCTGATTAGCTAATGTTATGTGAGAAATAATAGTTGCTTCTAGAAATTACCTTTATTGTTCTTGCTTGTAAAGAGTGATTTAATAAAAAACACTCTCTCTCTTTACATCTTCCTAATCTCTTTACTGGTTCAAACTTACCAGTATCACAGTAACAAAATTTCATTCTAATATATGACGCACTTTTTTTTTGTTTGAATTTATTCACCCTCAACCGAGGTTACATGCATCATGATCCTTGGGCAAAAAAAATGCACTTTCTAATCTACTAATAATAAGGATAAAATCTAATATCGGTACCACAATTTTCTTCCTCTTTAATTATACCGCACAATTTTTTCCCTTTTTAATTGGTTTATTTACTTATTTGTTGACAGAATGACGATGGTACCAAGTCTCTTAGGTGGCATGCAGGCAATGGTTGGAGTTGATACAGTGAGAGGGTGATAGCAACAAAGGCATAAAGAGGATACATAGATAGTTAGAGATGATAGGATAAATAGCAACAATGGCATGTAGGCAATGATAGTACCAGGTCTTTAGTTAGATGTTTTTCTTGTGTTTTTTTGTTATGGTTATAGTTTACAAAAGTGAATGATAGCAGCTACAAAGAGTTAGGCTTGTGTGAATGAACCTCTACGAGTAAATAGAAATATAGAGAGATAGATGTGAGAATGTATTTTTTTTTTTCATTTATACATCTGCACTTTTTACAATGAACCAGATGGCTTTGACCATTATTTTTTCAAGAATACAAATTGAGAATCAGCATTAAATCATGCTCTTGTAGTGTTCAATTTTTTTATAACGTATTGCATCAATATAATCTGAATTGTAACCGAACTTGATGTTTTTCCTTTGAACACATCTTTGTAGTTTGTATTAACAACTTAATAGAGACATGATCCTTAATTACCAGAAATATATACCAAAGAAACATCTTTTTTTTTTATACTGCTTAATATATATGTTACGCTTCCATTAATATTACCTCTCTAAAAACAAAAGAATAGCATATACCAGTACCGTAACTAACCTCTGTGTTTATAACGTATTGCATCAATATATACATCCAGAGAAGAGCACAATTAGATGATATTAAAAAAGTCAGATTCCTTTAACAAATCAGCTTACAATCAATATTCAGAGAAGAGCAGAATTTGATTTTTTTTGCACAAAAGCCCATGAATAACACAAAAATAAACTAAATAGATCCTTATAAGTTGCATGGCAGTATTCACTGCTTCATTATCAAAATTTAACCCAAAGTGAATAGCAAATATAACCTAACTAAAGTGATTCAAACGAAAATTAAATTGCTCTTTACGACCATGACCCATAAAGGTAATTTCTAGAAGCAACTATTATTTTTGAACTAACGTTAGCTAATCGGATTTAAATGAGAGAAATAAAAAAGTGATGTACCTCATGAACAGAAATGAGGAGACTCTAAATTCAAAAAATTTCGCTAAATCCAACAAAGAGGCGCTCCAAAGAGACAAAAGGGTAGATGTGTGCGAGAGAGAGAGAGCCGGGTGGAGAGCACTACGAAACGTCTAGGGTTAGGGAGGTGCGGCAGGTTGCATCAGGGCAGCAAAGAGACAATCGAAGACAGTCGCAACAGTTCGAGGGCACAATTGCTAGAGAGAGGTGAAGCGTGGGCTATCTTAGAGTGAGAGGCAAGCGTAAGAGAGAGGAGATTGCGTGGTGAGAGAAAGCGCTAGCCGCTAAAGAGTTGTTACAGATTCGCTGGCGAATGAAGAAGAAAGAAGAGCAAAAGTGTAATTAGTAGATTAAATCAAAACCGTTGATCAAGACTAAATCCAACGGACGGTGATTTGTGGCAATCGGGGGCAACTAATTTGGTTGGTAGCGGAACGCTCCTCATTTTAATATATATTTTTTAAGAAGTGAGCCACCACTTTTCCTTAACCAAAAAGTATTTACAAACATATTATAAAATTATTTTTTTGTAAAAAATTGCAAACTAATAAATAGGAATGTAGGATCAGCGATAAGATAGAAATATAAATTGGAAGTGCAAAATTTTATTCCAATTTATATGTAGCAAGAATACTTTTGGAATCATAATTCTTTTCCGGCAAAGCACCGACACTTATATTGATATAAAAATTGAGAATATAAAATGATGTATCTGTACGATATTTGTCCTCACGTCTATGCTATATAGAATACAGTATATTGTTAATAAAAAAGCAGTAGCAATTTATTGAGAAAAATTCGTCCCTCTTTGAAAAGCCTCTCGAAAGTCGAGCTTCATTTCTTTTTTTATTTTTTTTGGAAGATTTAGTCGACCTTCATTTCATTTTCACAAGTTCCAAGGTTGGAAGTGGAAATTTCATGGACTTTTTTTGGATCCAAAAAGTGCAATGCAGAAAAACTAAACAACAAAAAGGAAAAAAAAGAAAAAAATCGGAATTAGTTCACACACCCAGTTGCTTACACCAGAGATAATCTCAGCCCAACCCCAAACTCAAAGCGAAACCCCAGACCTCGACTTGTTTCGCCATGGCGCGATCTCTTTCTCTCCATTTCCTCTCCTTCTCTGACTAGTCTCTACTTATTGGGTAATTTGCACTTCTCTAGATGCATTTAATTCAATTCATTACTTTGCTTTCTCCGTCTCTCAAGTCTCTATGAGTACGAGATCAGATTTGGTCAGTGACTTCAAGAATTCTCTCCCTCTTTGCTTTACTCGGGCATCATGTCTCTTTCGTTTTAATTAGGATGTTTATGTGTGACTTAATTTCCTCTTAATTGTAAGTCCTTGGCGTGGTTGGGATTGGGATGATGGAATATCTAGTTGAAGTTTCGTTGTCACAATTTTTGAAGAAAATATTGTAGAGGACGAGGGCAGATTGAGCCATTTGTTCTCCTTTTTAATGAATTATTGTACGCCTGAAATCTCACATTTTCCTTAGTTTTTGCCTAAAAACTATTGCTTCACTCATCCACTCATGCCATGGAAGGCAACCATGAAAGCAAACAAAATGTCTCGTGAGTCGTGATTGGCTTCTGTAAATTATTTGGCATTTTTCTGCAAAGTGGTTACTGCTCTCTTTTCAAACTTGCTGTTCAGATACTGTCTGATGATTGCCTTTCTTGGAAAGTTTCCCTTTTTTGGCTATTGGTATAGATTTGTCTCTAGTTTTAGTTCAGATGAACTCATTAATCTTATCATGTATTAGGCTTTTTTTTTTGCTAAAAGAAGGTTATTATTTTTAGCTCGTCTTAATATTTGGTAAATTTAACTCATTCCTCCTGACATTTCATATTATGTTGCAAACTGGTCATTGAACTTTACACAGTAAAACACATCTTCAACTATTCGATGATCTGATGCTGTCATGCTGACCATACTATGAATTAAGAAGCCTACGAGGGCTTAAAGCCAGCTTCTTTAGTTTACACGGCATTGATGAAATGCTCTTGAATCCCTGTGGTTAACAGTTCTGTTAACCAAACTGTTTTTCATTTCTTTCAGGATGCCTAATTCTTATTTGGTCATTATATAGAGAGGAGGGAGAGGGTGAAAAAGGGTGCTGGTGAGGAGAGAGAAATGTCAGAAGATGAAGTGGAGTATGCAAGGTGGATGTGTGGGAGGGGAAGCATGGTCAATTTGCACCGTGTCAGCGCTATTGTCCGCGACATGCGCGACCCCTGTCTCAATCACTCTCCTTCAAAGGTAGTTCTTTCTTGTTTTCAAATTCCTATGACCCGACCAAAACATCAAACTGTCAGACTTGCCCCTTTTGAAGAAAGCAAAGCATTTCTATTGCCGCTTTTAAAATATAGAATGCATCATATGAAGCCTCCCTCGGTCTCTCCCATAGTATCTTTGGACATTACCCATCTTAGCTCTCTTTTATTGACTGATGCAAAGATTGATAGTGCAAGGTGTAGAGGGTATTTTGTACATTGTCTAAAATAAAGGGAAAAAGGGTATGGCTTAGGAACTATATGTTCCGACTTTCATAGGGAGGTCATAGGATATATATATCCCTGTTAGGTTCTGTAATCATTTTTGATATTGACCTTTTGTATGCCTGTACGTAACTTATTGGGGAATCATAATTCATAATTCATATATCATAATTCATTTTTGATATTGACCTTCTGTAATCATTCAGGTTTATACGAGAAATTGCAAGAGAATCATAATTCATATATGATGTTTAACCAAGTTGTTTAACTTATAGGCGTACAGCTTATTGACACATGACTAAATTAGAATAAGTGAAGGCATACTGAAATCTAGCTGCAGCTTCGCATTATTTCATTGGGGATAGATTATTTCCCATCTTCCAATAATAACTCTATATCATTCCATTACTCTACTTCGTTTTCTTTTTGATCGCATAGGGGCACAAAATGCTGAAGCCAGAGAAGTGGCAAGCAGTCTTCGACAGTGATGGCAAGGTTATAGGTTTCCAGAAGGCACTCAAATTAATTATCTTAGGGGTATGTGTTCCTTCTTTCTATCCTTTATGCATGAGGGAAAGATTACATCCATAAATCTGCTTTTCTTTCCTGTTGTACTTTGGAACTGTTTTGACTCAATTTTTTGCATGGAATTAAACCCCACAACTTTTGGTATAATATGTGTCAGTTTCATTTCATATAGACCTACATCAGGTCCACACTGGTACATAATTATGGGCTGCTTATAAGTGTACTACACATACCTTCAAATCAGAGATGAAGCTTAGGCTATTTCCATTAAGTCTGAATTTCTATAAATAAGCCTCCAGTTAATTCAAGCGCTTTTCTGTTCACCCTTAAGTATGTAAACACACTCACTGTATCATAACTTTTGGCATTTTCTGTCAAGAGAAACCAGAATTAAGTTATGGTAAGTTATTATTCCTGCTAATAATTAGCATTTCCCTAAGGCCACTGAATTTTACAACAAACATTCTGTGAAATGTACAATTTAAGACATGAACCTAGTGATGATGTGCAAGTGTTATGTTAATTTTGGTGTAAAAGCTGTTTAAATTGACTTAGAATGAACATTGCATTGTATCTATAGGGAGTGGATCCATCTATAAGGGGAGAGGTTTGGGAGTTTCTTCTTGGTTGCTATGCATTGAATAGCACATCTGAGTATAGAAGCCAACTAAGGATGGCCAGAAGGTATAAGTTCCTTTTTATTTGTTGTACTGTCGTCCAGATATTTGCAAATGACTGTGGAGCATTCATAGATGACTGTTCAGGTCGTTTGCAAGTATTCTTGTGTTTTGTAAAGAATTTTTTCAATTCCTTAACAAGAGCAGGGGGGCTCTTTCCTTGACCATTCTAAAAAGCTGAGTGTAAGTCATGGACAATTGATTTATTTATCTCCTTAAATTAATTTCTAGAGGTGTTATTTGCAAATTAGAGATCTATTGCATATTAATATATAAAGTATTTTCCAATAAGTTTTCTTAGCCGAAGCGTATGCTACATTCCAGTTTCCATGCATATAACTTTGCTTATCAAGAAAGTAGAATACATATTGGAATGCTACTACATTTCTTGTTGAAGAAAACCTGATACTTGAATTTTGATATTTAAGAAACCAGGAATTATAAGTGCCATCGGCAAATATACCATCCCAGCCATCGCGAAATACAAAGTGAACATATATAGCAAATAAGGTGAACATATAGACGATCTAAGTGAACACTTACAAACAAATAAGTATTGTCATCACTTGTTCAGAAGTTTACATGCATATTCAACTAATTTTCATTGAACTTATTTATTTGTATGTGTTCACTTAGATCGTCTATATGTTCACTTTGTTTGTTGTATATGTTCACTTTATATTTAGCGATGGCAGGGATGGCAAAACTGCCATAATCAATTTCCTTAAGAAACCATAAAGGAAATAATGTCAAAGAACTGATCCTAACTGTGAACATTGAAATTCAATTTTTTTTTATTGTGCTTATTTAAGCATAATCTCTGTTTTCTATGATTTTATTACTGCTATTTTAGTATTTGCATCACTTAATTGGTTTCATTGTTTCTTTTTTATTGCTTAGAGCGCAAATTGTCTTATTTAAGTTGTGATGAAACATAAACACAGGGAACGCTACCAAACTTTAGTCAAGCAATGTCAATCAATTCACTCTAGTATCGGTACTGGTGAATTGGCCTATGTGGTGGGATCTCGAGTTATGGACATGCGTACTAACTCCAAGGAACAGTCTCCAAGCCCTAAACCGGGCTCCTTAAACATAACTAGATCACCTTACCGCACCAGCACCAGCCACAACAATAATTCTTACACTGCTACCTCACGAGCACACAAGAGGAAAAGCTACGGAACTTCCTCCGAACTCCCCTACAACGACTTCCCAAATTCAAACTTTAACCCATATTTTGATAATGATGAGCCCAGATATGATGAACCAAAATACGATGAGCCAAGATATGATAAGGATGATTTATATGGATTTGACTCTCTACCAGCAGCAAATTTATTTTGGGACAATCACGAAGGCGATGAAGAAAAGATGCATAGTTTTGAGATTAATAATAATATAGACCTTGTTATGGAGGCAGATAGCAAGATAGAGAATGAAAGATGGGTTGATAAAGTTGCTGCCGGGTATAATAGTGGGAAAGTTGGGGATGTGTTTGGGGAACCCATATCCAATGACTTTGGTTCAGATGGTGATCGAGTTTCTGAGTGGCTGTGGACTCTACACCGAATAGGTTTGTTTCTTTCAGAGCTTTTATTTAAGAAAAGTTTGCTTAATGATTTTACATTTGACCTTCACTCATGAAAGCTTGAAATATGTGGTAAAACTTTTGGATAGAGAGTATGCTGCATGTGCAAGTTAACATTCAGTAAATCTGATAAACAAGTTTACAATAGATAAACTATTGGCTGATTTTGCTGTTGGTTGTTTTTTCCCCTTAAATTAATATTTGTACGTTATTTTCTGAATCAATTGTATAAAACCCAAGAAAAATTACAAAGTGCAGAAAACCAAGAATTCAAGGGGAAAAAAATGAACCTAGAGTGAAATCCTTAAAATGTATGGTATAGTAGTAGCACCATGAGATATTTCCCTCTTTTGTTAACAGATTGAACCTTTACTGTGTTCTCTCCCATTTTTGTCCTTGCACTAGTCAACTCCATGGATTAATTGTTATTTTAGTTTTTGTTATAAAGAACTTCTCCATATTTTTCTAATCTTTTTGTCAAAAAAAATGTTTTTGTAGTTGTTGATGTGGTAAGAACAGACAACCATCTTCAGTTTTATGAAGATTCAAGAAATATGGCCCGCATGTCAGATATTCTAGCAGTGTATGCATGGGTTGATCCTTCGACTGGATACTGCCAAGGTAAGTGAAGAATGTACTTGGAAATTTGCTATATTGATCAGAGAAACCTTACAAATGGAGAAGTAGAGTTACTTGAGGACTGTGCTTGGAAAAGAATGTTTCAAGGTCAAGCCCTATACAAGTACATTTCTGATGTATAAACTGGGCTCTTACAATGTCAAGCTAATTCTTTTGTAGGTATGAGTGATTTGTTGTCTCCTTTTGTTGTTCTATATGAAGATAATGCAGATGCATTTTGGTGCTTCGAGATGCTCTTGCGAAGATTGGTATATCTAAATCTTAGCCGACAGTCTTGATAATTAGTTTACTTACATGGTCAAGCCCTTATATTTAGATCAGTTTTCAAAATAGTATAATATGATATATGGTTTCATCAAAGATTGGTAGCTTTGCTACAATCTTATTTTAAACGTCTTTTTGTTACATTCAGAAACTTTCTTATGCCAACGATACCTGCAACTATGCAGCAGACAATATTTGGTCAGGTCATGTCTGGTTTAGGTGAAAAAAATTCTGGTCTTTTTGTAAGGTGATTCCTGTTCAGTTAATCTGTATCTTGGTTCATTTGTTTTAAGTCAGTTCGGGGTAGAAATTAGATTACAGTCAATTTCTGAACTTATGTCATTTACTTCTGGTCAGGTCAGTTCTGTTTGTGAAGTTGGCTGGAATTGTGTTATGAATTTATGATATATAATAAGTAACGCAAATCTCTCAAGGAAATATGGTTATACAGTTATTTATTAAATATTTTTTCTTAAAATTAAGGTCTTATATCAGTAGTTTTATTATTATTATTTTCTTAATTAGCTATTCTGGCTAGCACTACCTGTTGCCGCTTCTAGTTGCATCACAATTATTATTGCCTGACTTATTTCACATCTCTTTTACAGAGGGAAAATTTTCAGATGGAAGGTCCCACTGGTGTGATGAGGCAGCTGCAAGCACTGTGGAGAATAACTGAGTTGACAGATATTGAATTATTTGAGCATTTGTCAGTGATTGGTGCTGAGAACCTCCATTTTGCATTTCGTATGTTGTTGGTGCTTTTTCGCCGAGAGTTATCCTTTGATGAGGCCCTCTGCATGTGGGAGGTTTAAATTTTTAGTATTTCTGCACTTTTCTTGTTCAACACCATACATCTCCCTCAAAGATTGCATGTTGTTCGCCTTCTTGTTGAGGCTTGAAATCTGGTCAATAATGTTTTCTGTGAAAGGTTTCAGATTTTGAATTAGCAAAATGCCTCGGTTTCTATTCTGTTTCTCTTTTCAACCTAACCGTCCTTATATATCACTTTTATGTGGCATATACTGTGGTTGGTACAAGTGTTACTGCATTCTAGCCAGGTTGGGGTAATTGGGAGTTTCTGGTGTATGTCGGTTCTAACATTTCTTGGTCCATATCTGGCCTGGCTCGGTTAAGTCTTAATTGCAGCTTGTTGGTATTTGGGCCGGTTGATTTTTGATATACATTGTTTTAGGTTCAGTATGGGTTCTGGAGTGTCATTGGGCTTGGGTCAAATTTTACCAGTTCCAACTTAACAAGGACTATAATATCAACATATCTGGCTTGATATAAGGATTCTGTTGTGACCGCTTTCTGTACAGGAAACATAAAACCTGTTTAAAGACTTGTTTTGTGTTGGTCCTATGGTGTAGAGGACGATTGATACCCCCTTCCAATAACACAACCCTTGCGGATGCAGTCTGATGGTGATTATCTATTTTGCCATTTTTCTCTATTTCAGATGATGTGGGCTGCAGATTTTGATGAAGAATTAACCCGTGATTTAGACAAGAATTGCCTAGAAGCATTAACCATTGACCTCTCTACCCCCAATATGACCCCAACAGAGACAATAATTAGAAAACCAAAGCACAGGCGAAGGCCCCTTAATAAAAATGGAGAAAACTCAAGGTCTATGAACAAGAGTGGTATTATGACCTACAGTGCAAAAAATCCTCTTTGTGGGCTATCTAGAGCTAGTAGAAATTTCTGGATCTCAAAGCATGAGCAGGAGTTGGATACAATGGAAAAGGCCGGAGACGATGAGCTGGCCGTGTTTTGTGTTGCAGCTATTTTGATTACCAATAGGCACAAGATCATGAGAGAGACTAAATCCATTGATGATGTCATTAAGGCAGGCTTTTCTGTTTTAGTTGTTATTTTTGTCTGTTTGCCCCTGAAATATCAAATCTTCAAAATTATTTTGTTTTAACCAATAAAAACATCTTGGCCGTGTAAGATCTCTGATAGTAATAGGATCAGTTCTATTCTTTTGTGGATAAGCCCCAAATTAAGTAATTCAGGTCTTCAAATATGCAAATAATTCAATTCTTTTTTTAATGGACAATTTAACCTACATGGTACTTCTATAAATTTAACCTCAATTCAGCTTCCCATTTTCCAAGGCAAAGTGGCCACAGATTATCCTCAATCACACAATTGGACAACATACTATATGAGAATACAAGAAATATATTTGGAGGAAAAAATAAAGGTTGTTATTGGTTATAATCTTTCTGGAGCAGATATTAATCCTGGAGATCTGCATTTGCTAGAAGAGACCTTCAATACTACATATATGCACCAAACATTGTTGTTATTTCTTTGTCTTATTTCCAAAATAATTATGGGATGTCATTTAATAGTTAGGAAATTTATTTGTATGAAATTTTATCAGTATAATTTTTCTTTTTTTGTTCAGCAGATGTTTAATGATAATGTGCTGAAGATAAATGTGAAAAGATGCATACACATGGCAATGAAGCTTAGGAAGAAATATTTATACAAGGTAATTGAAATGACCATTCTTTCTCTTTTTTTTTTTAATTTTATTTTATAATTAAACACCTCTCATCATTTTGTCAGATGTTTTGAAAATCTGGTTACCTGTTAATTTTTGTATACCTTCCAAAATTTAAAGCATGTTTTGATGCAAAGTGTCTAACCATGGACAATGATTCCTTTCTTACTCCCCACATATCGAGTTACATACTATTGTCCACTGGATGATACTGGAACCTTTCCCACTAGGCACCAGACACATCTGTACTTCAATAATCAATACTTACGGTCCATGACCCCTGGTATCTCCTTGTACGTTCCTCATTTTTAATGGTTTTTTTGTTAGTACTAGTTTCTTCGCTATGTCACAAAAAAGTTGATGCAAGTAGCCCATACAGATTCAACGTTACACCATTTTTCAAAGTGCAAGGATACTTAATTTAATATTATTTTTATACATTATACTTAATTTTATTTGAATAAATGGTTCTAGTTTCTCAACAAATAAGAATATAAAAATGAAACAAATGTAAACAAGGGAAGACTCATATTGCTCATTAGAAAATTGCCCACTGTGAGGGTCATATGTGGGTAACATAGGAACTAACAAAAACATAAGGCCATTACCACAATGTTGTGCTGTCGTGTAATGGTAAATAGTTCATCCTGGGTTTTCAAGATAACAAATTGGAGAGTGGTTTCTGTATCCATTTCCCTTCCACTCTGCATCGCCGGATATACCCAAGATGGAAAATACATTTTTATTAATGGTTTTTTTTAATTAACAAAGAATCTTCTCTCAGTTAATGAAGCAGACCAACGCAGGAAGCTACTCAGATCAATGACAAGGGTAGAAGCTGATGTGAATAATATCTACACATAAATTTAGAACCAAATTTCTTAGGCTTTAGAATTTCACTGGAAGTCGAAGAGTGCTTCCCTTGGATCTGGCATCTTACAGAGTTTCTCTAGTACAGCTGTTTAAGGTACCTTTTTTTTGGGAGTATTTGCACACAGTTTGCTGCCTTTTAGTAGTTTGTGTAAGGTATTATGACCTTCAGGTTTTGTGTGCATAGAGTTTGGGTATGTACTAGCTGTCCGGTATGATATCAATTTATTTATTTTCAGATTTTACTTTTGTGTTTCTCAGGGTTTCTTTCCCCCCCTAATATACATGAATTGCCAGCTTGAGGGGCCATCAAAACCTAAAATGGTATATGTGTTATTAGTAGATAAGAGTTAGGCAAGTGTTTGGGTAAGTTCATTTTGGAGTCAGGCAGTCATAATTATACTTAGAGCAAGGATTTGGTGCTGCTACTCTGCCAGTACTTTTCACCTTTTGTGGTAGTTTTGAAATTGGCTTACTTTTTTTTGGTCCTGATGTTAACTGTTGTATTTTTGTTTTCCTCTATTCAGGAAAGATGTAAATAATATACCTCGGAACTAGTCCGGTGGTGTCTCAGAAACTTAAGAGGATTGAGAGGTTTAATTGTGTCTCCTGTGGCAACTGAACTTGGTGCATCTGTGTTTATTCTGATCTGAGGTGAAAGGAAAAAGGCAAGATTCAATTTACTTGTAGGTGCAATTTGTACAAATGAATTATATAATTTTGCTCTCTTTCTTTCCCTCTCGGCATAAAATTGTTCAGTTGTCAATAGTCTCTTCTCTATTGGGTTGTTCTCTGGCTACTATTCGGATAAATAATTTTTCCAAAAAAAAGTTAAATTATACGTTTTTTTTAATACGATCAAATTTGTATTCAGTAAATTGTTGACACAAACTAATATCTTTTACAAAATAGTAAAGAAGCATATATCGGTAAATAATTTGTGGTAACATATATAAAGAAAATTCACGAGTTGTATTACGTTGAGTTTAGTTGCATGACCTCATAAATAACTTACATGTAACTTTTTCGAAAAAATATATGAGGCATGAGCTAACTGATTAATGTAAACAAGAAGAAAAATAAAATTGAATAATAAAAGCATAGATTAAATAATATGATTGAAAATTAAAAAATTTAATCATATCTATATGGTATAGATTGCTCTCAAAATCCAGACAGCCACGTCTATCCAGCCTGTTGCTTGTACTGACTCTCTATTGGCCTGAGAACAGTCGAACGTCTCTGCGGAACTGAAAGTATTCCCATCTCTTGCAATTTTTTTTGTCCCCCGCTGAACTAGTGAACTAAGTTTATTTCACATAAAGAAAACCTTTTTTTCGAATTGTTTTATATAATATAATAACTTATTTTTAAAAAAACTTAAACTTTAGAAGTGGAATTTTGAAACAAAAAATTGTATATAATAAATAAGCTTTGTCTCTACCAATCTATATATTTCTTAATTAAAGGGGGCGTTTGTTTGTGTAGTAAGGAGTTACATAAGTTAAGGATGCCTAAGTATTTATGTAGTGTTATGTAATAGATGTTTGGTTGTGTAGTAAGGATGACTAACTTAATACATGAATATATTCTTGTCAAAAGATTAAAATGCCCTTATATTTATGCCTTTAATTAATTATTATTCTTAAATCATTATTATTAATAATTATTGTTACTTGTTAAATATTATTAATTATAATAATTAATCTTTATTATTAATTATAATTTTTTAATAATTATTGTTGCTTATTAAATATTATTATTTATTAATTATTATTAATTACTTGTTAATTATTAATGATAATAAGAAATCATTATATTATTATGAAATATTATTAATTATTTTATAAAAAATATTATTTATTAATTATTTTTAATTAATTGATTATTATTGAATCATTATTGATAATCTACAATCTAGCTCATAAGTTTCAACAAAGAGATAAGATGGAAAGGAGTAGAAATCTCAGATTTATTTCTTTATAATTGTGTTTAGTACATGGGTTACTTTCGTTTACAAGAGTCTAACCCCCTTTCCTCATGGAGGGGGGTGCCTATTTATAGTCGTCAGATGGCACCGCATCGGATCTTCTGTGGCCTCCCCGTGGCACCATCTTTCTTCTTTGACTGCGATATGAAGGTCGCCGAAACCTCTCCCAACCTCGACCTGCCTTTTCCTAGCTTTCGACCCAGGCATGTTTGTGTGAGGTTGTGTCGAGGTTTCCTTAGCAACCACTCTCGGAAGGTCACAGAGCATCCCAGGGCAGTTATTGAAAACCACTTGTCCTTAGAAACCGTTTTCTCCAGGGGACCCACCAGGGAGAGTCCTTTCTAACGGTTCCTCATCCTGGACCTACCTTAAGCGCAACGGCTCTGGGTCCACCTTAGTCATAGCAGCTTTCGACCTTCTTTCTCTTAGGGGCCCCAAGAAGGATTTCTTCGTGCGATCTTTCTTGGCCTTCCTCTGTATTTGGGCCTTAAACGAGGCTTTACGTAGCCACTGGGCCCGTATTCTGATATGACTGTATCAATTATTATTAATAATTAATATTGCTTGTAAAAGTATTATTAATTATAATAATTAATATTTATTATTATTTATGATTTTTAATAGTTATCTTTAATTATTAAATATTATTATTTATTAATTATTTGTTAATTATTAAATATTATTATTAATTATTTCTAAGGGGTATTGTTGGGGAAAAAAATTAAAGAGGACCATGCATAATTTATGCAATCTATTTAGGTTGCATAAGTTATGTACCCTTGAGACATTTTATGTAAGAGGTGTTTGATGACTAAAGAATGTATAACTTTAAAATTATGTACCCTTTAAGTCACAAACAAACGGGGCCAAAAGGATTAAGAGTATTTATTTGCAGACAGATTATATTATTTATGGCCTCCAAATGTCTAATACCAATTGATGAGATCATGCTGGAATCTTTTATTAGAAAACAAATGCAAATACAAGATGAACACATAATACAAGATAAAAAATGACCTACGGATATATCTCAATGACAGAATTAAATCCGATGGAATGGGTGATCTGATATGAACCAAACCTGGCATCAGCGAATAACTTTTGCCACTCATTCTTATCTCGCTCTGCTGTCATAAATGTAGTCAGCATTATCATATCAGACAACAACTGCGATTCATGGCATGTCTTGGTCGAAGTTGAGCCAATCATATTTTCTTTTACAATCACCTTGCCTCCAGCCTCCGTTGATGGAATTGCATCTTTATCGCCGTAATATCTTGATACAATCTTCATCGCACCAATCATGCAGAATCCACTACTCAAATTAACAAGGAGATGAGAACATAATTAAAATCAGCATATACGCGCTTATTCTGGTAGCTAGAAGGACAAATGCAGTGTGAAAAGAGAAAATAAACTTTGCTAACTTTGAGATGATCATATCTGCCGGGGGAACATAGTTAAACATGTCGCCAGGAACAAACTTGACAGGACCATCATTTGAAATGCCGTGTATCACCTGAGGCAAACCAGAACAGTGCACTCGATGTGAGGGAAATTTTCGACAATTCCTGTGACCAGTGCTCCAGTCCCACCACCAACATCGACTAGAGACTGCACGCCCTTGAAATCATCCTTAATATGCTTGACAAATGCATCAATGAAGAATTTATTGGTACTTTCCATCGCATCGTTGAACATCTTGTTGAAATTAGAGTTTTTGCTTGTCATCTCCCAAAAGGTACAGCCATGTGCCATTTCAAATGGTTTTTGACTTTTTGTTGATCATCTTGCTTGAACCATTCGCTCAAATGTAATGAAGGTTTTACTATAATGAAGTCGAGGTTGAAACAGGATAATGGAAACATAGTGGAAGCACCATTCCTTAGTACAAGAAGCGACATATATAGTAGTAAGGCCATAAACTGCCTCAGTTCTGACACCGGCACCTTGCTCAAAAAGGAAGCCAATGTGTGTCAACAAGGGCAAAACTGCAAAAGACGGTGCAAATGAGGTTTCTTTGCTGAGGGAAGAGACAAAGCCGACTGAATCTGGCTGAGGGTCATGGGTTGGCCATAATTATTGATAGCATCGGGGATGCCAAGGTCTCTAGAGCACATCTGAGTGACATGGATTTTTGAAAACCTACTGTAAGGTTCCATAATTCTGCTTGACCTTGAACCAGCTCAGAGAACTCATCAGATAGGTTGTTCTCCATGGATGCTTGCTCTACAGCTGGTTCTAAATTGCCTTGTTTCTTAATTTTCCTTATAGAAAGCTGTGAGTTTGTTTCTGTTTCACCACTCTCCTACTTGTAGGAAGACGAAGATGAATTTCACAAGAAATAACTCACTACCAGAATTTCGTTTTATTGCGTCTCGTCCCTCAATCAAATAGGGACGCAAAAAGGAAAAAGCAGACTTGAGGACTTCTAAGCTGCGTCACTAGGCTGACGAATATTAGTTAGGACGCAACAACCCTCTAACTAGAGACGCTCTCTAGTTCTCTGTAGGGACGCGAATATGTTGAATGTAATTCGCGTCAATATATCGACACATATCAACAGGGACGCGTATTAGTTAGGTCACATAACTCTTTCGGATAGAGACGCAAATTTTTGTTCTTACAGGCGCGCGTAATTGGAGTCGCTAGTTGACACATATCAACATGGACTCTAATAAACAAATTACTAATTTTTTTAAATTAAAATTATTTGGTGATCTAATGTGTCCGTATACTGATGCATATATGGATCTATATTTGATAAATATTGCTTCGTTTTCTGATGTGTACCAATTTCAGTACCATTCATTCACATCATATATAAACCTAATACCTTAATCCATTAAAACATGAACCATGAATACTTTTATAGTAAAAGGTTAATATTAGATCCATGAATTAAGTAAATATTTCAAAAAATTACATATGAAATTAATAATGACATGTAAAATAATTTTATGATTATGTTATTGGTCAAAATATATAAAAAATTTTTATAACCTTAGTTACTCACGTGCAAGTCATATATATCCTTATTTACAAATAGATAATAATGATATGTAAAATAATATTTATATTGTAATATATATGTGTAATTAAATATATTATATTTTGATTATCGAATTACTAATGATATGTACTATTGATTATCAAATTAAATTTAGAAAGGTCGTACTTACCGATTTAATGAATAGTCTATACACATGTTCCATGTATATACAATCGTTTAATAGTGACATGCCTTTATTTTAACACTAGCGGGATCTCGAGCATTGCACGATCCATTTTCCAAACTAAAAGTTTATGATATATAGTTTTTTTTTATAATTGTTTAAATGTATTGATGACAAGAATATACACATAATATAAAAAGAATTTCCTGATACACCAACTATTTTGTTTATTCAAAGCAGCCCGAGATAGCTGACACACCAACTATATTTATGAAATTACAAATATCTATCTTTTTCGTGTATGAATCTTTTTATAGGAGCAGCACGAACCTGCACCATAGATTTTCAGCAACTTAGATTGATGGCATATGAGCATGAATTATCTATCATGCATGCCCACCACCAAAAATTAATATGCTTTAATAAAAAAGCATATTAATTAGGCCCACCACCCCTGAATTCATATGCTTTAATAAAAAGCTGTCACGCAAAATTTATCAATAATCTGCTCTTTTGAAAAGCTAAATTGGGAAGAAAATTATTTCATGGTTCATGAAAAGTCAACTGGGATTATACTTAACATAATTCAATTACAAATTTTTTTGCTAACAATTACAAACTAATATATTACTGGGCATATAATAAATTAAGTGGCTCTAAAACTATTAGTCCAACAGTGTATTTCCATCATGAACTATGGATTTCTAACTAATTACTAATTAGTTACAACTTACAATTCATATGTATCGAATACCAAAAATAAAAAAAGGTCTCCCATACCTAAAAGAACTTTCCAGTCTCCTATAAAAATCAGATTGTACCTCTGAGCTTGTTTAACCGAACAAAATATTTGAAAGTTAGAAAAAAAAAGAAAACTGAAGAATCGATTTTAAAAGAGTACCAATAATTAATCTGATGGGAAGCTATCCAAACCATACATTGTTCGTAATAAACCACTATTCCTAATAAGCACTCCAAATTAGACCTAACATAATGCCAAGCTATCCAACTGAAATATATCAAAGTGCTTTATTTTTCCAAAACCCTATTCTGAGGACTTGTACCAGCTATCAGGACCTTTTTCTGATTTTCACTCGTCCCTATAATATCTTAAAAATAAACATGAAATGTTAAGTTTTATTCATTCCGACCGATATGAGAAGTTAACATAAGGCATATCTAAAAAATATTTACGTTTTATCATGCGGATTTTTGTCAGAATGACACTTTAGTGCAAGCTCCCTAAATTTGTTTTTTTCCTGATGCACCTTTTGCTACTCATAGGCACAACACTTTCTAATGATTTTTCCTTCATCATATCAAATTCCATTAAACATCTGCAACTCATAGATGGAAATGAATAATTGACAAAAATACAACACCTCCAAATTGAAGCACAGTTCTACAATAAATACAATAATATCTCAGATATAATGAGCAGAGTTGGACACACATATAGAATTTCTTTTGGCTGTAGGTTCTATTGAATCCTATCACCATTACATTCTAAATAATTGTAGATTAATCAAAACTTGACTGTGTTCAACATCACAATACCAGTTGATAATCAAAAGAAATTGATCCGATTATTAAACTAATGACTGAAATTAATTTGCTATTCTTTTTCTTATAGTTTAAAAATTAATTTGAGCAACGGGATGTAAAAGTGCAAAATTCTCTTAGAGTAAGTACTAATTTTGACTATTATCCCCTTTCTTTTGTGAATTTAATTGAATTATATTGAAATTGAAAGAAATTAGAAAGAGAATATAGTTTTAATGTGAACTGATCTTAACTCCCATCAGAGCAATCAAGAGAAAAAAAGGAACAAACCTGTAGAAATCGAACAAGGCGTTGATGCATCGATTCGTCTCCGGTGAAATCACAGATCTAGGGTGAGGCGAGGGTGGCGGAAGAGGAGGAGAACGATTTCTCGTTTGGTGAAGAAAGAAGGGATGGAGGGGCTGCGATTTTTTCCCACGGTAAGAAAGAAGAGAAAGGGAGGAAGAAAAATAATATTGGAAAGAGGAAGAGAGATGGCGCTAACATTTCCACATAAATCTCTTTTTTGGCGCTAATTTTTTTTCTCACAAAATATTTTCACAGATGGCGCTAACATTTTTTCACATAAATCTCTTTGATTTTTCTGGCGCTAATTTTTACCGCCAAAGTTGGTCACCAAAATCTTTCACCATACCAATTATTAAATTTCATTAAAACATAGCTAATGGATAGTACCCACACGGAACCCAAATAATGCCCATTATTTTTCTTAAATATCGTGGTTCATTTGGACAATTGTACGATAATATATTTAATTGAATGCTAACAGATTTTGATGGACACATTTTTTTATTATTTGAGAGTTTTCCTAATTTTAATAACATAAAAATTTATATGCATTCTTAAAATTTTTTTTAAAAAGAGATATTAAATGAATTATGAAGATTGAGATCCAACGAAATTTAATTGAGAGTCCGATCAAATGAATTTGTTTGAGTCCATTCTACTATATATTAAGCTTATTTGAAAATAATTAATCTTTTGTTAGACCTATACCGAAATAATTTGTTAATTCTTTAGCAGTTACAATTTTATTTGCATTGTTTTAGTAGCAACTCAATCAATAGAAGTTAGTTGATAATTTTTTAAATTAATATTTTATTAAAGAACAAGCAATTAAAATTGTTCGAGTATTTTCTTTTAATAAGCACAAGAACTAAGATTATCAGTTAATAGATATTAAAAAAAATCTAAGTACATCTACTCATGAATTAATCGTTATTATATACAACTATTATACAAAATATGATTTTCTTTCACAAACAAATATAATTACTCCTAAAATGGACATTTTTAATATTGTGTGATATACAACCACATGTAGTAGTATATTAAAATTTAATAGCGTTGATTCATAATATCTTTTTATTAATACTAACTTTTATGTTAATATATCTAAGTCCAAATAAATTTTCATATTTTTTATTTTTTATTTTATAAATAATTTTAGAAGTGTTTTAGAAAAAAAAATAAAAATTATAATATAGTTTGGCACGACATGTTTGCCATAAACTTATAAGTTTGTCATTATATACGAATATTACATTATATATATACATGCACAAGCACAAACTTGAAGTAGTATAAGCCATCCGATTTTAATCATGTACTATGTTCCATAACATATATATTTGCAATTAAGTTGGTAATTCTTTACCTATCTGATGAGTGGAATTTATATGCATATTCAGGTACCATTTTGTCTCCAAACTAAACCAATTGCCTTGAGTTTACATAGTTTACATAGTTTAGATGAGTTTAGGTTAGTTTAATTAGAGTTTTATATCAAGAATGAGTTACTACCAATAGTTTCTAATTTTATTTCAGATTATGGACAAGAAATGACTTGGATGAGTCCATAAAGTTGAAGAGCTCGTTCTAAGCATTCCAACGGATCTTGAATCACCTCAAACGGAGTTCGGATGAAGGAGATATGCCCAAAATACTGACATGACGCAGTGCTGACATTTTCCTGCGACCCGCTGATAATCCCAGCGGCCCGCAGACCTGGAACTGCCAGATTTAGCAGAATCGCCCGATTTAGCATTTCTATATTTGGATGGCGGTTTCTACCGACTCCAGGTGCATCCAGAGCACGTCTTCAGTTATTTCCAGCGTTTCTAGACCTTCCCAAGGCCTATTAAAGACCAGTTTGAGGAGAGAACAAGAGGGTGAACAAGGAGGAGACCAATCCAAGGTCAAAGTTAGGGTTAGACATTGAGTTATTTGAGAGTTAGGTCTCAAGTCCAGATCGTGGCAGCGCCAAGCAGGTCATTTGCGACAGCAAGAGACGTGTTTGATAGGAAATTTCGACACACGCAAGAGCAATTGGTTGTAATCTTTCCTTATTCTCATTTTCTCTTGTGTTTGTATGATGTCTTTTAGTTGTTGATTGTTTGTTCTAGGGCTATGGTTGTAAACTCGAATTCTTAGTTGTTGATTGCATATTTATTGATTTTATTTGATATCTTTGTGTTTTATATCTTGCTTGAATTGCTTGAATTGATTATGCCATAAATATTTAAGTAGATTTGTTTACACCCGTTAAGTAGAGCTCGCTTAATTGCTAGGTGGTTAAGTCCAAATAAACTTAGATTATTAGGCATGATTATGATTAACATGAAGGTTGTAAACTGAAAGGTTAAACCAGGACTAGTTAACGAGAGTTAAGTCCTTTCCAAGAGTGAAAACTCAAGGATTTCATAGGTTAGAAAGGTATAAACTTGTAGAAACTAGACCAAGAAACGATAGTTGAAATCTAGATTCTATACGAGGGAAATTGGGTTAATTAATTGATAACCAGACCTAAACGAGAGTTTGATCTAGGAACCTTAATTAAGTCATTATCCCTACACAATTATCAACTGAATTAGATCAATTTGCATTCACATCGCTAATTCTAGCAGGCCGCTGAGTGAATCAGCGAGGTTGTCTATGCCCGCCAAGTAGCCAGCGACCAGTCTAATAGATCAGCGACCTAAGTTCTTTTAGCGGGCCGCTACGAGAGTCAACGGGCCGCTGGAACTGGGACTAAGAAGAAGTGTTAGCAACCAGAAACCCTAGAATTTCGTGACTTGTTGAATCTCTCTCATTAATTCTTGTTTTGACCTTGAACTAGACTTAGGATTTAGACTCACCTGCAACCCTTAATTTACAAAAGAGTTGAAAACTGTCTAACTAATTTAGTAAAATAAAAGACTAATATTCCAACACCGTCCCTGTGGATTCGACCCTCAAGCTGTTCTACAAACGATTAGATCGGCAAACACGAGATTTTTATTTTGAGACTTGGTTTCCCCACCGATCAAAATTGGCACCGTTGCCGGGGACGGTTTGCTCGAATATTGGTATTTTGCTTTAGTAATTTAGTATAGACACCCTTGTATCCTTGTATCTTACTTATTTTGTCTTATCCTAAAAAAAACCAAAAAAAATTCTATCACCATGTTTCCTTCTTTTCAGGTATGTGAGCAAGAGACGGAGGATAATTGGAAGGAAATCAACCACATGAATAGACAATTTGGACTTAATACGAACATGAGTGAATTTGATCGTGCTTTTCACAACGTGCAAAACACGATCAATAATGCATGTGGAGACAACCAGAACTTCAGCAATCTCATCGGATTCGACGAATCTTTTGACTGTCAACCAAACCGTTTGAGATTCATATGGAGGGAACCTGAAGCACAAAACATGACTGCCAGTTTCTGCGGCCCGCTAGGAGATCCTGCGACCCGCTGGAACATCAACAGACAGGCATACGATTCTGGTTTGAATGATTTTCCTTCTTTTGCTTTGAACAATGATGGTTTAGTGTCTCAACCATACCATAGGTCTACTTTTTTTCCTAGTTTTGATAATTTCCGATCATCTACGCAAATGTCAAGTGTTGAATCAAGGTTTGAGGAATTTAAAATGAACCAAATCGAATTTAATGAGAAAATTTTGAAAGAAATGAAATCCATATCATCTTCTCTCAATACTCTCATTACAAATCATCAAAGGATGTTAGAGACTGAAAATTCTTCATATAGACCACACAATGAACAAAACAATGAATTGGCTTTGCATAGTGATTGTGAATTTGAAAACTCTAGTTCCAAGAAAACCCAAATTTGGTTAGATACCAACAAAACTGAAAGCAAACAAGTTGAGAATAGGGAGGTACAAGAGAAATTTGATGAACCAAAGTACATACCACCTTCTCCCTATATCCCTCCAATTCCATTTCCACAAAGATTGTTTAAGACTGAAATTATCAAATCTAATGAGTTGGAATTGAAGCATCCTCCAATTGAGAACATGAATGAAGAGAAGAAAGATGGTGACATTACTCTCAAAGTCGAGGCATCCGATAACATGAATGAGAAGTTCAACCAAATCGACTTGAGCACTCTTAGAAGATGTTTGGAGAAACTTGATGTGATGGAAGATAACAAACCGCAAATCAAGTATCACATCATAATCGAGCCAAGGAAGATGACATCCAAAGAAGAACACTCCAAGCATATTTCAAAGGACCCGCTCAAGCACTTTTGGGAGAACTATGATGCGTGGAGAGGGAGAAAAGTGAAGATAAGATGAGTAAATGCAAGGTGGTCAAGCTAGTGACCTAAAACAAGCGCTTCTTGGGAGGCAACCCAAGGCTCAAAAATTTTCATTTTCTCTCATTTAGATTAATTTAGGTTTAGTTGTTTTAGTTAGTTATAACTTGTCAATTGTTGTTGTTGGTTTTAGGTTTGAAGAAAGGTGACATATCAGCTTTTGGAAGCACCATTACACGAATTGTATGCAAGAACTCAAACTTGGAGGATACACCATGAAGGAGCATACAAGCCGTTTTGCAAGAACTCAAACTTGGGGGATACACCATGAAGGAGCATACAAGCCGTTTTGCAAGTCGCACCAACCCCTATGCGAACTTCATAACCACTACAACAATTTGATGAGTTTCCTTTCCTTTCTCTCTTTTAAGTTATCTTTTCCTTGCATTGAGGACAATGCAAAGTTTTAAACTTGGAGGGAGAGAATAGGAGTTGTATCTAGGTTTGCATCATGCATTTTAGGTGTTAATTTCATATCTGTCCCAGTATCGGCGGCCCACCGAGTGTCTCAGCGGCCCGCTGAAGTTTTCGGTGGGTAGCAGAGATTTTCGGTGGGTAGCAGAAAAGACCGGTGGGTAGCAGAAACTGAAAATGACAGGTATAATTGTGCATTTCATTTAGAAATTGTCTCTATTGCATGATAATTTCATATAGATTGCATTTAGGTAAGTTAGGAGATGCTTAACAAGTTTTGATATCGTGAATTCCATGAATTATTTAGGGAGTTTTAGAAATTTTTTCGATTTGAATTGTGGGTCATCTAATTGATCAACTAGCCCCTGTGACCTTAGAAAATGAGTAGGTATTATATCATAATTTATCTTGATTGAGACTTAAATTTGATGATTTGATAAGTAGTATGAATGACTTGACCAATTAGAAATCGGTAAACCAAGACAACCACCAATTGAATTAATTTCCAAATTTTGTCAAGATCGATTCTACCGACCCAAATGCATGTCAACTAAGGAAATAAACACCAAGTCTAGAGTCAAACAACCGCTGTTTTCAAGTTTATTAAAAGTCGAAGATGTAAATACACACCCTTGTATATGAAAAAAAAAGTAAATAAAAAGGGGAACTAAAAAGCGTGCAATGCCATGGACATTGCGGGAAGCTATAGGTTATGGTGGATAGAAGAACTTCCATAAATCATGAGTAAAAACAAAAAAGGCTCATGACATAAAAAAAAGAAAAAAAAATGAGAAAAATCTCGAAAATGAATCCACCGTAATTTGCCTAACCTCTTCACCGCGAGAAACCCTCCTAGCCCCGGGAGAAAAGTTAAAAAGTCCAACCCAAAAACTTTGGAATAGAATGGGTGAGGAGTTGTACCCTTTTTTTCACCTCACTTTAGTTCGATTTCCAATGCGTTTTCGAAAATCAATATAGCGGTTTAAGTACTCAAAAGACTGGTTGTGAAATAAATTGATATGACATGTTATTTGTGTTGGTAGGGTGTGATCCTGAATCTCTTTGCCAAGTCAATTGTCAAACTTTGAAAAATCAATAAGTTTAGGAATTGAACAAGGTAAGTTATGGGAAATAGTTACAAGTATCCTAAGTGTTTCACCCGTGGGGTAAGCGTGGGTCGTTTGGGACAACTCAATTCAATTTGAAAAAGCTTGTAAAATTGTCTAAATAATTCAATCAAATCATGATATCGGTGCGTGTTAAGAATCTTCATAACTTGTAAGTCTCAAGTCATTGTTTTAGTTTAGAGCCAAACCATCCTTTTAAGATAGACATTTGCTTGGGGACAAGCAAAGGTTAAACTTGGGGGGATTTGATGAGTGGATTTTATATGCATATTCAGGTACCATTTTGTCTCCAAACTAAACCAATTGCCTTGAGTTTACATAGTTTAGATGAGTTTAGGTTAGTTTAATTAGAGTTTTATATCAAGAATGAGTTACTACCAATAGTTTCTAATTTTATTTCAGATTATGGACAAGAAATGACTTGGATGAGTCCATAAAGTTGAAGAGCTCGTTCTAAGCATTCCAACGGATCTTGAATCACCTCAAACGGAGTTCGGATGAAGGAGATATGCCCAAAATACTGACAGGACGCAGTTCTGACATTTTCCTGCGACCCGCTGATAATCCCAGCGGCCCGCAGACCTGGAACTGCCAGATTTAGCAGAATCGCCCGATTTAGCATTTTTATATTTGGATGGCGGTTTCTACCGACTCCAGGTGCATCCAGAGCACGTCTTCAGTTATTTCCAGCGTTTCTAGACCTTCCCAAGGCCTATTAAAGACCAGTTTGAGGAGAGAACAAGAGGGTGAACAAGGAGGAAACCAATCCAAGGTCAAAGTTAGGGTTAGACATTGAGTTATTTGAGAGTTAGGTCTCAAGTCCAGATCGTGGCAGCGCCAAGCAGGTCATTTGCGACAGTAAGAGACGTGTTTGATAGGAAATTTCGACACACGCAAGAGCAATTGGTTGTAATCTTTCCTTATTCTCATTTTCTCTTGTGTTTGTATGATGTCTTTTAGTTGTTGATTGTTTGTTCTAGGGCTATGGTTGTAAACTCGAATTCTTAGTTGTGGATTGCATGTTTATTGATTTTATTTGATATCTTTGTATTTTATATCTTGCTTGAATTGCTTGAATTGATTATGCCATAAATATTTAAGTAGATTTGTTTACACCCGTTAAGTAGAGCTCGCTTAATTGCTAGGTGGTTAAGTCCAAATAAACTTAGATTATTAGGCATGATTATGATTAACATGAAGGTTGTAAACTGAAAGGTTAAACCAGGACTAGTTAACGAGAGTTAAGTCCTTTCCAAGAGTGAAAACTCAAGGATTTCATAGGTTAGAAAGGTATAAACTTGTAGAAACTAGACCAAGAAACGATAGTTGAAATCTAGATTCTATACGAGGGAAATTGGGTTAATTAATTGATAACCAGACCTAAACGAGAGTTTGATCTAGGAACCTTAATTAAGTCATTATCCCTACACAATTATCAACTGAATTAGATCAATTTGCATTCACATCGCTAATTCTAGCAGGCCGCTGAGTGAATCAGCGAGGTTGTCTATGCCCGCCAAGTAGCCAGCGACCAGTCTAATAGATCAGCGACCTAAGTTCTTTTAGCGGGCCGCTACGAGAGTCAGCGGGCCGCTGGAACTGGGACTAAGAAGAAGTGTTAGCAACCAGAAACCCTAGAATTTCGTGACTTGTTGAATATCTCTCATTAATTCTTGTTTTGACCTTGAACTAGACTTAGGATTTAGACTCACCTGCAACCCTTAATTTACAAAAGAGTTGAAAACTGTCTAACTAATTTAGTAAAGTAAAAGACTAATATTCCAACACCGTCCCTGTGGATTCGACCCTCAAGCTGTTCTACAAACGATTAGATCGGCAGACACGAGATTTTAATTTTGAGACTTGGTTTCCCCATCGATCACTATCCATGGACATAATTAATGACACGTGGAAGCAACCATTAAGAAAATGCCACTTGTCATTGAAGAAAAATAGAAAACGTGGTTCATCATTCATGGCGTTGCTCTTTCAATTTTTCTAAAATGTGAATTAAAAAAAAAAATTTCTCAATTTTGTTTTCTAAATTTAAATAATTTTAAAAAAATTAACTATTTTTTAGAGAAAAAAGAAAAATAAATTGACACGTCTACACAATTAATATGACTGTGTTGTGTTGTGTCAATATGGCATGTCAACCTTGTCGTGTCAATTTTCGTATTGTGTCGACATTCTCCTCTACTTAGCATGATATGGGTGTTAAGAACAATGACTTTCCAGTTTCCACGACTTTCAAATTTTATTTTCTTGTAATATTTCAAATAACTTTTTGAAAATCATGCTATATTAATTTGTTAAATGCAATATAAAATTTAAAATAAAGTTAATGTCTTACATAAGTTCAATACAATATAGTTACTAAGAAGGGCAAATGCATGAATACATGGTAATGATATAAAAATATTTCAAATTTAGATATAAAATTGATTAGAAGGATAACGTTGACATGATTGCTAAAAAATTATTCCTTAGATTAGAAGGATAAAATTGATTAGCAAGCTAGATTGAAATATTAAGTGAATTTTACGGATGTTATAAAATTATTAGATTATTTCATCATTAATTGATTCCAACCCTTGATAATTTTATGATATGTACTGTGACATGAATCAACTAATTCCATAGAGATTATACAATATGATATAAACTGTAGTCATATGATATGATATTTTGGATGTTAATTTTTTATTTAATGATAATAGAAAACAATATAATATATAAACATATTTATTGTTCATTCCAGTAGCCACACAATAGATTTTAATATAGTTAAACTTCAGAAAATCATGTGAAATAATTCATGCAAAATTGAAGTGCTTACAGCTGTCACGCGAAACTGTAATGATTGTCAATGGCAGTTTTTTCCTTTTTTCTGTGTGGGAGCTAATTGTACATATTCTTTTAGTTGCAATACCAGTAGCTACATATTATATAATGCAGAAAATCCTCTAACATACCAATTTCGATGTGGTTTTTGATTTGAAAGATCTTCTATGCCGTAATTTTCACTACCATGTTGCCTTCCGTGTAGAGTCAATGTTAAGTATAGACGGTAGAAGTTACCTAAATATGTATAATGCATTAAAGGATGACAACACATTTCACAGACAATCCTTGAAAGGCCACAACCACTTTTGTACTGATAAATGTGATCTCCATGCGCAGATAGGTGGTTTTTATTATTACACTTAATCCAATTTTGACAAGATCCTTAAACATAGACATTATATTCTAATAAACTATTGCGCTTAAACTTAATTCTTGCGCTTATGAAACATATAAAAATTACTTCCATAAAATTATATCCTTAAACATCATCTTTTGACCTCTTGATCAACTTAATTGATAAACTTAATTCTTGCGCTTATGAAAAATAAAAAAATTACTTCCATAATTTTAATCTTTTTTCTTTAATAAATTCCAGTTAAAGTTTTTAACTTGACAAATGCAATATTTACAACTTGAAAAAATATAAATCTTTCTAAAAAAATCAATTAAACTCTATTGTTTGAGTTTACAATTAAACTCTATTGTAAAATAAATATGTATTAATTAAAAAATAATTTTGGAGACATCCTTAATTTTACAATTACTAATGGACATATTTTTGTAAGAACATGATAATTTTGAAAACAAATCACTTGTATATTTTTTTATGCGATGATTTTACAGAGACAAATGTATCATACTTGCACAATTTTTAATCAAAACACTTTAACAATTTTAATCACTTACGTCTTTAAATAAATCCAAATAAAATTTTAGTTTATGCAAAAAAAAATCAATATTACATCAACTCTCAGATACGTTAAAGTATTAATTAAGGATACTTTAAAAATTTTATCAATCTTAAAAAAATATACTTTGAAATCAACATCAAGGAAATAATGTGAAACAACAATCTTTTTGGCGTCAGCTATAAAATTCCCCCTCCTAATATTCTAGAGATACTTTCCATACAATTGTAATTCTGCAAAATTTCAAGATATAAGTGTGGAATATCTAGTGCAAATTGTAGAATTATATTCATTTTTCCTTCATAGAATTATTATAAGATAATCTAAGCCGCTTGTTCTATCCAAATTATTTTGCATTTTTTCATTTTCCCTCCTAGTTCAGAGTCCAATCGACTAGGGTTCTTTCATATCGCCGCCTCTCTTCTCTATCTACCCTAGTCCTTTCCCAATTCGATCGCCGCCAGCACCTCGTGCTCCGCCTCACCTTCGACCTCTCCACCACCTTAGTGTCACCCTCGACCTCTTAACCTCTTCACCACCCTCGACCTCTCTTGTCGCCAAACCCTAGTAAGTTCAGAGAACTCTCGCACTCGGACATGCTTCCTCTACCAGCATCCAGTGGTCGATGGCCGGGCACTCGCCGATGCAAGCGCAGGTGCAGGCTGTTCTCCATTTCGTCAAGTTCATGACTTTGAAAACGACTTCATCATTGTATCATATTTTTGTGCTCTTTATTTTCTTACTTGTAAAAATCTAACTCAATAGCTTTTGCGCTCTCTTACTTCAGAAGAAAATGTCTCTAATTGAACCAAAGGTACTTAATTAGTTAATGGAATTTTCATTTTTGATGATGATGCACGCATAGGTGGATAATCGATACTCCATAAAGCCTAGAATTTCATCGGTGTACATGTGGGAGGATGACAATCATGGATTTGTTGCATGTCGATTAATAAGGAATGGTTATTATCTGAATTTTATAAAGAAAAATTATTTTCTAATCCACTTAATTTATGTATCCAATGTATCTATACTCCAGAACACATAGGTGGATAATCGATACCCTTTTGGTACAATATGTTGCATTTTCTTTACTTCTTGGCTATGAAGAGCCATTGTTAGTACAAGTAAGAACCTTATTTTCATCTTATTTGTGAATTTTGTTCTAATGTTCTTTGCTTCAATTAAATGCCTTCTATTCATTTTAGGTTAAAGTACAATTGCGTGTAATTCCCTCTTTGTTCTATGTCTCTCCAACTCTAGGCTGAGACAAACTCAAAGACCGCTAGATCCAACAAGTCGACTGTTTAATTTCCAATGCATGTTTGTGTTTGGCACAATCAGTAAAATTGCAAATGTATATATGAGGTTCAATTCTCTCTCTCTCTCCTAACTCCAAGTTCCAATCACATAACCTTATCATTTCATTCTTATGCACACAGTTAATTTCAAAATGTCAACATAAGTAATTTTTTTAATCCCATTTTAACTTTAATTTGATAGATTCTAAGAGATGAATCAACAAGACAATAGTAGGACTCTACAATTGCACACTCAGAGGAGATACAATGTTCCTTCTCAATGTTTCTCTATTGGATGAATTTTTCGTGTGCTATTGTTTCTCTACATTTCCTGCAACTTAGTTGAATAATACTTTGGTTCCAAAATCTCTAGATAGTCACTATCTAGTTTATCCAAAAAATACTTTGGTTCCAAACTGAACCAAACAATGGCAAACAATCTGTTGTCACTCATTCTATGTCCATTTAATTTATAAAACTATTTTTAACTCTTTTCTTAACAATTTGTATCATGGAGATTCCCTCTTAGGTCGCCACTCAAATTGCTCACTATCTCCCTGCATGTCAACTGGTATTTACCTTTTTCTTTGTAAATAAATGAATTTGTTAATGCAAAAATTTTCGAGAATCTAAAGAACTATACTGGTTTGTGATTTGCAAACATGGTAGTTTGAGCATCACTTGCATCTATGTTTTAAATTACCATGCAAAACTTGCTATTGACTGGTTTACCATGCAAAACATGCAAAACTTGCTATTAAAGAAGAACATCAGTCATAATGTTGAAAAAGTGTGTGCTACTGAAAAAGTATAATATTGAGTGATACGTCTAGTTTTGGTAGAGGAATCAACAAGTGTCTAGAGGGAACGACCACTTCTCTTCCGCCAACCAACCGCCCCATGCGGAAGGAAAGGGGCCATTCGAGAAAGATGAAGTTCGAGAGAGAGAAGAGTATCCGGAGGCGGCTTCCCCCCCTAGAAGAAGAGGAAGCCCTTTTATATTGATTCATTAGGACAACCCTTTATTGGGCTGGATCCTTATTGGACCTTACTAAGCCTTATCGGGCCAGATTCTTATTGGACCATGTTAGGCCTTATCATAAGCCCTCGAACTTCTAGTAGATGTAGCTCTAGTAGAAGTTAAAATACAATTATGTCGTTGATGAAGCCTCAAATTATATGGTGAAGTAAGCGGCACTTTTAGGCTTTCCAGCGAGATAAATCAGTCCACGAGATAGTCTGTTGACGAGCCCTCGAGCCTCCAGACAAGGTGAACATTTCCTTGACCCTATCAGAGAGATAAATGAGCTCTCAAAATAGTCGAGGTCGATAAATCTTCGAGCGAAGTGTGCGAGCCCTCGAGTCCCAAGCGAGGTGTGCAAGCTTATCGAGAGAGGGCGGCGAGGTGTGTGAACCTTTCGAGCGAGGTGGCGGGGTGTGCGAGCCCTCGAGTCCCAAGCGAAGGTAGTTTTGAACTTCTAGGTTCTGTGTCTTCATTGGGTCTTCGGGCAATTATGTCAACGAGACGCGTAGTGGCACTTTATATCTGAGGCCTTATTTCATTCTTCAGTTATTCTCCATCTTTCGCTGGTTATCATGCCTAGCGATAGAGTGTTTGTTTATAAATCGTTTTTATAAATGGACGAATGAAACTTCCCTTCCACCAACCAACCACCCCGTGTGGAAGGAGAACTTCGACTGCGCTATCGCGACTTATGTCTGGAATGAAAACTTCGACTGCGCTACCGCGACTTACGTCTGGCATGGGAACTTCGACTGTGCTATCACGACTTACGTCTATCTTTAGGCAGACTGCGCCGGATGGGTGCTAACGTCTGTGGGACATGAGACTGTGCCGGATGGCGGCTAACGTCTGTGGGACATGAGACTGCGCCGGATGGCGGCTAACGTCTATGTTTAGGCAGACTGCGCTGGATAGCGGCTAACGTCTGTGGAACATGGTAGACTGCATGAAAACTTCGACTGCGCTATCGCGACTTACGTCTGGCAAGGCATTTTCGACTGCGCTCTGATCGCGGCTTACGTCTGGCAAAGAAACTATTCATGAGCGCCTCATGTTGAGGGCTTACCTCGTTCTTCACTTATCCATCAAGTTAACTTGCTCCAAGCTCCTATATCTCAATCAACTATAGCATGTATAAAATATGTGTACTTATAACAAAAGGTCGGGGAAACATAGGCGAGAGGCGAAAGCCTAATTTGACAGTCCTCATTGCAATCGGTAAGAGCCCGTCGATGTAAACATAAACCCAATGTCACTGCACATCGACCAGCTTACTTCCTCCTGCTCATGCAAAAGCTGCAGTCGGTTTGTTGCGAATGCCCCCGGTCATGAGGGAAGGTAGTACTTTGCTTCATACACATGACTTAGTGCAAACTTGTCAGTTTACAATAATTGTACTTATCATTTTAGTAATGTCAAACATTACTTTGCACACATAATCACATAGCCTGTTTTCACTCAATAATCAAAGAAAATTTGCATATGATGTTGGTCCCTGCATAAACGTGTATAGATATGTCATCTAAATGGCTTAGCGGCCTTTGAGCGAAGATTTCGAGCTAACCAAAGCGGCGATGTATTTACCAGTTACCTTAGCATGGCAGCTACTTCAAACGAAAAATGCCAACGTGCTACTGCTGATGTCTTCTCAGCAGAAAGAAGGTTAATAGCAGCAGATCTCAGGAATCTATGTATCAGACAGGCATGGCACTTATGTTACTTCAAGGTTATCTTATTGTGCCTCCACTACTGCTTCACACACTTTTATTTATTTATTAATTTTTTTTTGAAGAAAAGAAGAAACTTGAAGTATTCCTGAGATTTCAAGTTACAGTTGTTCAAAACAATCGACATAACTGGAAATTCAATTTGAAGACTCCAGATTGCATAAGGCAAAAGAAACATCAATGACAAATCATCAAGGAAGAAATAAGTTTTGTTTTTTTTTTATCAAATGCAATTCACATTGATCACTCAAAATTGAAGTTCCATGACACAAAATGTGCAAGTACTGCTCTTGTAGAAGTTTGACAGAATGCATTGATTTAAGAGAAAACAGATGAACTAGTTTTCAAATTAAACTGACTTATAACCTGGATTGTTAAGGTCAGACAGGCCTTAACCTGGGTTGTGCAAAATGAAAGATTTTAACAGCAAAGAGACCGGTCCACTTGTCTATTGGTACATCAGTTTCGGTTGATTAATAGTTGCAATATGAATGAAGCTGTATGTTTGTGAACGGCCTCTTTTTCCTTTTGACGAAGAAAATGAGTATTCATCTATGCTAACTCATTCTTTTTAATTTACCGGCAATTTGAGGTTACTCGAACCTGAGATGTAGTCAGGAAGCAACGGAAGAGATCGGGCAGCGGAAACGGTGGAATAGGAGGCGTGAGAGAGGAGGGGGTGCCTCCATACGACGGCGGAGGATGATTGGAGCATAATGCGCACTGATCCTTGAGTCGATCGAGCGGTCGAGGTCATGGAGAGACGGGAAAGAAGAGGTAAGAGCCATCTAGGTCGCCGTGGTTTGCTTGAAACATACCCGTGGTGTTAATGGGACGAAGGAGGACAGAAACCTCCGTTTGGATATGAGATTTGCATTAGATATGATGTTTCGCTGGTGCATGGGATTAGATACCATCTCGATCTCGACATCTCCAGTCGCTACGATTGATCGGATGATCCATGGTTTAAGTCACCTCTCCGCTCAAACATTGAACTATGAACTAAAAGGAGGAGAGGGCATAAAAAGAGATCAGACGAGGTTCTCCGACGATCTTTTTATGCATGAAAACTTTGATTGCGCTCTGATGCAGCTTACGTCTGGCATGATAGCTTCGACTGCGCTATCGCGACTTATGTCTGGAATGAAAATTTCGACTGCGCTATCGCGACTTACGTCTGGCATGAAAACTTCGACTGCGCTATCGCGACTTACGTCTAGCATGAAAACTTCGACTGCGCTCTGATGCGACTTACGTCTGGCATGAAAACTTTGACCGCGCTCTGATGCGGATTACGTCTGGCATGAAAACTTCGACTGCGCTATCGCGACTTACGTCTGGCATGAAAACTTCGACTGCGCTCTGATGCGGCTTACGTCTGACATGAAAACTTCGACTGCGCTCTGATGCGGCTTACGTCTGGCATGAAAACTTCGACTGCGCTCTGATGCGGCTTACGTCTGGCATGAAAATTTCGACTGCGCTATCGCGACTTACGTCTGGCATGAAAACTTCGACTGCGCTTTGATGCGGCTTACGTCTGGCATGAAAACTTCGACTGCGCTCTGATGTGGCTTACGTCTGGCATGAAAACTTCGACCGCGCTCTGATGCGGATTACGTCTGGCATGAAAACTTCGACTGCGCTAACGCGACTTACGCCTGACATGATAGCTTCAATAGGGAAGAACTTGATGGAGGTATGAGATAGGTTAATCGACCATCAATATGCCCTCTATTCTGATTGTTCATGTGGGAGTGTCTGATGATCTTTGCAGACGTCTTTAATCACGAGGGGGGCCATTTCTCCTGTTCCCAGGAAAGAGTTTTTCCCTTCAATTCCCTGCAATACTCCCTGTTGTGATTGACTCGTTGATAGAGAAGGATGGGCTCGGTGTCAGGGTCAACGTGGTTGAAGCAGCAGGTGGCGACGGCGTCGACGACTTGAGAGAGGGCGGGGCGGAGGTCAAGAGGCCAGGGGAGAATGAAGATGGCGAAGATAGCGAAGACAGCGACGACGGTGACGGGGACGGTTGTCTGGTCGGAGCGGATGGTGTAGAGGAAGGATAGGGAGGACTGATGGTTATTGTCGTCTTCTTCTTGTTCTTGCGTCTCTTGTTCTTGGATGAGATCGATGGAACAAGCAGAGTAAGTATTTCGTGCAATCGGGGTCGAGCATGGAGGCCAACCCATCTCCTCCTCTGCGACTTGAGACTTATTTGCTTGGACTGAATGAGATGCGCCCCGCCGAGAGGAAATGAGCCTAGAGACCGTGAGAGTGAGGTGAGGACTAGTTTGTTTCTTTACCAAGAGAAATCCCAAGGTCAGGGATGTCGTATGGCTTCAAGAGGTTACTGCATGCCGATCAACAGAGATGTGCAAGTGTGGAGAAAAGGAAAAACTCATCAGAGAAGGTCTTCGATTTTGATGTGGATAGCCTCTCAAAGAGATGAGGTTAGAAAGAAAATTGTGGCAATTTTTTAGTCAACGGCATAAAAAGATGTCGGAGAAGCGATTATCACCGACGATCTTTTTATGCCATTGCATGATATTTACGGTGGGCGCCAGTTGATACGTCTAGTTTTGGTAGAGGAATCAACAAGTGTCTAGAGGGAACGACCACTTCTCTTCCGCCAACCAACCGCCCCATGCGGAAGGAAAGGGGCCATTCGAGAAAGATGAAGTTCGAGAGAGAGAAGAGTATCCGGAGGCGGCTTCCCCCCCCCTAGAAGAAGAGGAAGCCCTTTTATATTGATTCATTAGGACAACCCCTTATTGGGCTGGATCCTTATTGGGCCTTACTAAGCCTTATCGGGCCAGATTCTTATTGGACCATGTTAGGCCTTATCATTGAGATACTTGCCTTTAATGCTACTGGTACTGGTGTTAGTTTAGTTCTCTACAAAATACCATCCATCTAACTATGATCTTATTGGAGTAAATGAAAAAATGAATTTACCAACCAACCTCTAAGAGATTATGCGATTGTTAGAAGTAATCAATGTATCAAACTTAATTAAAAACCAACAGTTTGCATGAAGACGGAGACACGGCAATTAAGTTTGGTGAACCCAGTGATAAATGCACAGTGAAGTTAATACTAAGAGTGCATAATTCCTCATTCTACTTCAAGGTTCATCACTTTACTTCCAATTTTTCACGGAATAATGTAGTTGAACAATGAGATTCATTTATAACTTCATTATTTCTTTTCTTTTTTTGGATAGATTGCAGCAAAAGCAAATATCGGCCTAGCAAATGCATACATGAATGGATATTTTTCCTTTGATGATGAGGAGCAAGGCCTTCTTCATCTTTTATTGGTAATTGCTTATTTTTATTATTTCTGATTTCTAACAATCAAAGGCTTGAACAAAACTCCTTTTTAAAATTGTTTAATTTTTTTTAGGTTCTTATCGCTAACAGGGATTGAGGAATGCTAATCCCAATAAAAGGTTTCTTTTAGTCTTTCGTTTTTAAAACCAGATACACAGTATTTAGTAGTCCAAGGCTGCAATTATGGCTAATAAATGTCAGTGATACTTTTGCTTGGTTTGAAACCAATATTATATTTGATTAAGCTTAGTTCTTGTTGCAAGGCTATTCTAAGAATCAATTGTTGCCTGTTAATAACTGAGACAACAAAAATCAAAGAAGATGATCTAGTTTTTTTGTTAGGCTAATGGCTGATGGCATAACAGACCAAACTGATGTGTAAATCCACCCGTATTTTTCAAAAGGTTTAGTTAAATTTGCTACTTTCTCTTGTGTCACTGAGATATGGATCTTTAAGGGTACACAACAGCACCTAGTCAGAATCTTGTGTCCACCGACCATTTGGTTTGGTCAATTTTTGTATAGTTTTGTTTAACTTTATTGATGGACTTGCTTGGTTTCATGTTTTGATCAATTTTTCAGCAACATAGAAGTTTTGCACCACCACATGTCGGCAACAACAGTTCAATAGGGCCCGTTGCAGCATCGACAAGCACTTTGCACGAGCAAGCTTTTCACGGTTTTACTGCACGAGCAAGTTGATCATGAGTATATGGATGGTTTTCAGAATTTAAGGTAGAAAGATTTCATCGCGTCATAGTTAGATTGTCATGCTCTTATGTATAGAACTCTGATTTGTATCAGAATATTTGTTGGTTATTCCTAATTACTGTATTGGATGTTGTTTTTTTTTAATGAAATGAAATTTATGAATTCAATTAGATTTTGTGCTCGATTGTGTGATCTTTTTTTATACAATGTGAATAATATATGCTTGTGAATTACAAATATCTATGATGGGATTAAAATAATATGAATTAAATAGTGATGGTACATAATTGGTACGGGAAGAATTGAATGGCTGTATAAATGAAATTGATACGGATATTTTGCGTCGTTATAACGACGCCTTGGATTCAAATTAATAGCAACGCACACATATAAGAATATACTATGGTCCCCGCTAAATTTTGACGGTGGGTCCCGCGATATATTATCAGGGTCGGTAATTAACAACGTCACCACACTGACTGTAATCGAATGTGGGACCCACTAAACTCTGACAATATATTATCTGGGTCGCTGAGTGAAGGCGTCGGTCTAACGACATGGTAAACTCTAAGTAGCGACGGTAATTAACCATCGAAATCAGCCATCGAACGAGAATGCTTGCGTCGTTGTAGCGACCCAGAATTAAGGACGTAGTTAATTAATTAGCGACCGCCCGACCCAGATGTTTAGTATTAGGGGCTAGATTATCAAGGGTCCCTTAGGTAGCGTCGCTAAGTGGACGTAAAGGCCCTTTCGTGTCGGAATACGGACGCCTTTTCGCGTTGCAGATAAGTCACATTCTAGTAGTGACTTGTCAAATAGGATTAAAATTTATCTTCCTATATATAGGTTTTTAATGTTTCTTTCGATATATTTTACTTTGTACTTGTATGTTCGTGTATTGTTGTATAAAACTTCAATTTGTCTGAAGGAAAGCGGTTTAAGGCTTTTGAACACATGCTTTTATTGGACCTCGTTCGATCCGTCATTTTTGGTAGGAGGTGATTCTGGTTTATTATTCAAAATACTTATTTATTGGAAATTGATTACAGAGAAGATGGGTGGGTGATGAAAATTGTCTACTGTGATCAAGGAGAGCAGATTGATCATCTTTTTTTTTTTTTTGCTTGTAGTCATAGTAAGGAGGTTTGGAAATGGTTGATCATTTTTTAGTGAACCTCACTTTCGAGGAAGACTAAAATTAGTCACGACTGACATTTGAGTTCGTTAGCTACAATTAAATTTTAATTTTCGTGTTTCTAACAGTCGATCCGAACCATTCAATATGTTCTTCATATTGAAATCTCGTTGGAGATCAAATTTTACATTTTTTCTGAGATTTTTTAGTATTTTTTTGGCATTTTACAAAATTTCTAATCTAAACAATTCTTGGCCATTCAATAACAACGATTTTTAAAATTCTCAAAAGAATAGTAAAAAAATTTAGAAAAATATTAAATTTGGTCTTCAATGAGATTTCAATATGGAGAACACATTGAACGGTTTGAATTAGCCATTAGAACCTTAAAAATTGAGATATAATTGCGACTGATTTTAGTGAACGACCTCAGTTTCACTTTTAATATATCTTAAAAATTTCTCATCTATGCTATCAATTTCATGGAACGAATCTAGATGACTGTTGTATAAATGAAGTGCAGAGATACAAAGCTCCTCTCTCAAATCTGACCGTCTCAATTTGGTATCCAGAAGGCAGAAGGTTTATGTTTGCTACAATGGGAACATCTAAATTACAGTGAGAAAGATGACAAGTTGTTAGAGATATCATTGCATAAAAAAATGGTTAAGTAGGAGACATTGAATGGTGCATAATGTTAGAGCTGAGAACCAACAATTAAAGTAAACATATTTTTTATTTAAATATAAATTGAGAATCAACTCTATCACATCAGTAGTTAGCATATTTTTGGCAACATGTTTTCTTTTACATTATTTTCCGCTTAAGGTTAATTCGGTTAAATTGAAAAAGATTAGGTTAGAATAATATAACGAAGTATTTGGGCCTGTGCTCACTGGGCTATATCTATCTATAGTTATAAACTGTTTATTTTTATGTAAACATAGTCTTCAATTTTGGAAAATGATCTAAAAATGTCTAAAAGTGAGCTTTGCTTTAATGAAATTATTGGTTTCCATGTCGGCCTCTTTGGATTTTAGAAAATTTAAGTGAATTTCTTATAAGGATACAGTTTTCAAAAGAGTAAATTTTTTTAGAAGTCACTGAACTTTATATGTAATTTACTTTTGGTCACTAAACTTTAATTTATCCCTTCACAGCTACTAAATTTTCAATTGGTCCGATTTTAGTCACTCTGTTATGTATCCGTCTAATTACTAACGTCTGGTGAAAATAAAAGTCGTGAATCAATTCCTTAATATTTTTTTTCTCTCTTTCTCCCAACCCAGCGGTTCTCTTTCTTGTAGAGAAAACAGACTTGCCATGCTCCCTCTCTCCCCGCCACAACACCCCGCAGCCCTCCTTTGTTTCTCCCTCCCTCTCCGTCGTATGGCCTCTAGTCACCATGCCCGTATAGATCCCCTCAAAGGCAACCCTTCCTGCCCCAGAATTTTTCAATATTTTGTCATGAAGTGCATTCGATATTTAGTATGCTTGTGTAAGCCCGTTGATTGAAAATGCCAGCAATAATTTCACCTAGGCAATTAATGTCTCTCAGTAAATGTTATAATGATTATTAATCTTTTTTATTCTGGTATATAATTTATTTTTGTATCACCTTATAAATGTTTTTGGTCTTTAAAAAAATTAAAATAACGTATAATGCATGGTTGTACCTTCACATGACTTCAGGAAAATCCAGAAAAATATTCTGGTCCAATTTTATTTTGACAAAAGACCATTTCATATTTGGGAAAAAATAAAAGCCTATTAACTGCTATTGAAGAGTCCAGAGTTTGTTGCTTGATGCAGCTTCCTGATTAAAAAATGACAAGCTAACATCAGAATTTTTCATCTATAGTAGTTGAAAGATTGGGTCTTGTGCCGCCTATATATCAAAAAGAACATTTGGTAAAAGACCCAAAATCAGAACTTCCACTTGCCAAAATAGAAAAACCAGTAACAACAATCATACAGATGAAGATCATAGCGTAAACCAGTTGGTTCCTATCAATGGTTTAAATAGCGGATAGCGGATTGGTAGCGGACAACCTCATGTCATAGCGGATAGCGGGTAGCGGTCATTTAGCGGCCACTATGGGATCATAACGGACATGTACAAATGTACTTATTTATATATTTTTTTAATTAAAAATTAAATATCATATTACATTATATGCATGTTATGATAGTTAAATTTAACACATACACTTTACAATCCATTATTGCAATAGACAAATTTCATTGTACTTAATATTGAATCAAGTCAGTCGGAGTTTATATGTCAAAGATGTGTTCGTAATTCTGATTCTATACTAGCACGTAATAAATCGTGTCGCTATATTTCTCTAAAATACCATTATAATGCATCTATATTTTGATAATTTTTACCATTATAGTCACCATAAGAAATAAAAGACCAAAATAAAATATAATTTTAAGTAATATTACTATATATTAATGAACACCGCTATAGCGGCACTTTTAGTTTAGCAACGTAGCGGTCAACCAAGTCGTACCGCTATTGCGGTTCATAACGACGCTATTTAAATCACTTCCTATAATAGTCTCTTGATTAACTCTCGAGCTTTAAGTACGGATTCATAAGCCTCGGCCCACAAGATGGAGTCGGGACATGATGACCCTTCAGAAAAAGTAGGGATTGAGGCAAACATGGTGACGAACGGTCATAACAGCGGAGAGGGAAGATAAACGGAGGTGGGTGGCAGGGGCCGTCATGGACTCATGGTCACTCTGTTCTCTCCTCCAAAAGAAAAGATGCGCTGGGTTTGGTTGAAGAGAGGGGAATAAAAAATATATAAAAAATGATTGACGTCTCCTAATTTCACCCAGACGTTAGTAATTGGACGGATTTTTAACAGAATGACCAAATTTGGATTACTTGAAAGTTTAGTGGCTGTAGACGGACAAATTAAAATTTAATGATCAAAATTAGATTACATACAAAGTTCAGTGACCTTCCAAAAAATTTACTCTTTTCAAAATTATGTATATAAAATAAGTCTGTGATGGTATTACAATTTGCTGACAAGAATTAATGCTTCGTATAATTGAGCAAGCATCAACAGTTTTGGTACGGATTTTGAAATTTGTATTCGAAATTTGAAACTGTATCCTAATAAGAAATTCTCTTAGGCTCCGTTTGGATACCGTTTGGGAAGAAGGAAAGAACAGAAGAAGGAAATAAATTTATTATAAACAATCCAAACTCTTCACAAAGTTACATACTTCTCAATACGTCTTCCTATTTCTTCTCTTTTTTCATTCTTCCCACACCTCATCCAAACGGAGCCTTAAATTGGTTTCCATTCGAAATTTGCATTATGGGTACAGCTGTTTGGTGCGATTCATAGTCCAGTAGGCTTACTCAATTATTATTATTATTATTACTATTCATTTTATCAACAATTTGATAATAGTAAAGTAATTAAAGAAAGCAAAGAGAAGTACGTGCAGGGCCAAACTAGTCATGCTTTTATATTACTGACATAAGATGTCTTTATATGTGGGCAAATAAAGAAACAAAATAATGTTAGATAATAAAAATATATTTTTTAATTTACAAGCGATACAAATAGATGTGTTATTCAATTTATTTCTATATTAGATGGAAAACCAATTAATAGTGTTGATTTGGCTGGCGATTGATATCCAACCGCAGATCAAACCAATTAAACGGTAGAAATCTCTATTTACACTCTAGACCTAGTGTGTTACATCTCTTCGTATGTGTGTGTTTTAAAGTTGTGTTTGGATGACTAAGGAATAGGGTATAAGAATAATGATTTTCGATTTACGTGCTTATCCAAATTCCTTATTCTTATACCATGGTTTTGTTAGTATAGGAATAAAGACCCTTATTTCTTATTCTTGTGTTGTTTGGGTTGCACAAAAATAAGAATAAGCACGCAAACCGAAAATTCTTATTCTTATATCCTATTCCTTAGTCATCCAAACACACCATTATAGATTAAGAGAGAAAGAGAGAGCTTTTGCGCAACTTCCCACAGTTTGCTGTTAGCCACTTAGCCCACGGAATTCTACTCCAGCATTTCAAACCACAGCTAACGTACAAACTCCTCACCAGTAAACCTTCGCAAGAACAATTTTTATGTGCATCTAAAAAATTAAATACCATTCAAGTCTATATATGTAATTGCTATCATTAATTACGAACATGTGGTGCACTACTATTTTTTTTTTTAATTAGAAAGAACATCATGTTATTAAAAATATGAGGTCTAATACATAGGACCTACAAATGCTGATCTAATATAGTTATTGAAAGAATTAAATTTATTAGGGAATTTAGTTGTTAATTATGAATAACGATAGTGCATCACGAATGCATGCAATGCCCACAATTAAACGGCTCATATAAAACCGAAATGAATTTAACACGATCCCAACTGACATTCATGTGTATTAATTGTTCTTTTTTTTTTAAATTTTTGTGGATCATCTTCATAAATTATCTCTGTAATAATTCTGCTTCAATTACGCAAAATAAATTGATTTTTTATGCCAAAAAATGGTTTCCAGGAGAAATTAGATGTAAAAATGGAGAAGTAAGTTGTTGCAGCAGAAAAATCAATTTTGTTTTAAAGATTTTTGTGCGTATATTTTCATAATTTGATGTTTTATGAAGTATTTACACATTCTCGTCTTATCAAAATTTTTAAAAAACTTCGTTCAAAAGAAAATTGTGATTAAAAATAAAACAAATTCTGTTGTTCCACAACACGAGCCCCCTTAATTAGTAATTGAGCATCTCAATCCAAGTCTTTCGCTTAAATTAAGAAGGAAAATACTTGTACTAAAATTTTTTAAGGTGGATTATGTTTTTACAAATTTTTTAATAAAAAAGTACATAATATATAGAAATTTTTTAACAAAAATTAAGTTCTGAGTATAATTTTTTTCACGCGAAATTTCATTTCATTAGAAATTTTATGATCGAAACAAACGGATTTGATATCATTTGATCAGAATTTCTATGTTATTAGAACCAATAAAATTCTGAGAAATTAATTTTAATCAAATGAAATATATCCCGTGGGAAAATCATTTTGATCAGAGCTTAAGTCTTATTTACAAAGTGTGATATGATGTTTTTGACGCCAAAATTTTCTTTTGCATCCTTCAGAGTTTGAACATGTATTTTTCTATAAAATACCATAGAAATTACTAATGGGAAAAGGGAATTACACGTGCTTAACTCCATTATCATAATAAACATAAAAATGTTTTAAAAAATTTAATCAAAGTAACAAATGTTTCCTCCTTGCCTCATGTTAGAGCTCATCACTAGTAAATCCTTCACATTTAACCAAAGTTTAAACCAAACCCCTTATAAATAATCCAAATACTTCAAAAAATTCACCAATAGTTGCTCTTGCCACCTAACCTTAAAAAAATCACCAAAGTATTCCACACTCCATTATGTGAAATTAGAAATTATGGTAGAATATTTCTAGACTGAAATTTATGTATAATATCCATATATGGAAAATTGGCGATAGAGTAAATTTTTTCGGAGGTCACTGAAGTTTATACATAATCCAATTTTAGTCATTAAACTTTGATTTGTCCTTCTAGAACCACTGAACTTTGATTTTGTCCATTTTTAGTCACTCCGTCACAATTTCATCCGGTTCTATTAACTTCTTAAATTGGGGTACAAAATTTTAGATGCCAATCAAATGTTACTCACTTTTTTTAATCTCCGTATCTGAACCCCACCTCCGACTATCTCCATCTTTCTTAGATGCTCTCTACCTCCTTTGATTCACTCTTCCCTAACTCTCATAGCACCTCGATCTCTAACCAAACCAAACTGAACTCAACCTTTTCAAGCCTCTTCTCTTTTCTCTCCCCCTTCAGCACTCTTAGAGTCTTAGTTCTCTTCCTTTATTGCTTTTTCATAGCCACCGTCTCTTCCCTCTTTCACACTCTATATGTTTTAATTAATACAAACCTTCAAATTTAAGCAATTTTCAACACTAGCATAGCTTGTTGATTTAAAAAGGTACTGTGACAATCTAATAAAAAATGAATTTTTGTGTCCAATTTTAATTTTTGAACAAATGCTTTATTAGAGTTCAAAATAGTACCGTTAGAATTTCAATCGCGTCAATTGAATTTTTTCTTTGATGGGCTGTAATTGGGTACATGAGCCTAGTACAAGAGTACGGCTAATTTGTCACAGTTTACTGGTATAATTTTTTCAATGGCTAGAAGCCTAAACTCTTTCACGTGCGCACACAAAAAAATTTGAAACAAGTTCTTCTACAGCCTGAACTCTTTCCTATCTCAACACTGGTCTTTTTTTTTTTTTGAAGGTTGGCGATTGCCAACAAATCTCAACACTGGTTTTAACTTCCACCACAATAGATAGCGTGAGAATTGAAGGAGCTCGATAGTGCTAACTGAGGTCAGGTTTGAGGGAGTTGAAGGAGCTTGAGAGTGCTTTGGAGAGAGACACATATCTTGAGAATTGAAGGAGGTCGGGTTTGGTCGAAGAAGATCGGTTGTGGGAGGTAGGATTCAAGAATTGGAGGTTAGAAGTGTTTTGAAGAGATAGAGAGAGTTGGCAGAGATATGGATGAAGAGAGAAGAAAGATAACGGTTTTGATTTGCATCTCAAATTTTGTACCCTAATTTAACAAGTTTAACAGAATTGGATGAAATTGTGACGGAGTGACTAAAAATGGACAAAATCGAAGTTTAGTGGCACAAGAAGGACAAATTAAAATTTAGTGACTAAAATCGGATAACGTATAAACTTTAGTGACCTCCGAAAAAATTTACTCTTGGCGATACAAAGAGTAACATAACATGATAACATCATTAGATGTATGAAATTGTCCACCTTTCCAAACAACACATTTGATGTAGGAAAATAAATAAGAATCACCTCCTACCAAAAATTACAAAACAAATGAGGCCTAAAAAAAACTTCGAATATAAACATGTAGTTCAAAAGCCTTAATTGCTCCATTCAAAGTAACAACAGAGTATAATAAAATGAAAGAAACATCAAAAACTTTATTATTTAATTTGAGCAATAAAAAAAAAACTTTATTTGAGACATCATCTTCAACTTCCTACAAATAGAAGAGTGGCGAAATAGAGACAGACCCACAACTTTTCAAAATAAAAGATAAGAACCAAACAATTTTAGTTTCAATCATCCATGGAGAACCGCCAATTAGGTGAGTACTCTGAGATGGTTCATGCTCAGGCAGAGTTATGGAACCTGACAGTAGGTTATCTAAAATCGATGTCACTGAGATGTGCTCTAGACCTCGGTATACCCGATGCCATCAACAATTATGGCCAACCCATGACCCTCAGCCAGATTCAATCAACTTTGTCCCTTCCCTCCACAAAGAAACCTCACTTGCACCGCCTCCTGTGCATGTTGACCCACATTGGCTTCCTTCATGAGCAAGGTGTCAGCATAGGAACTGAGGTGGTATATGGCCTTACTACTATGTCGCATCTTGTACTAAAGAATGAAGGTGCTCCCAGCATGTTTCCATTAGTGCTTTCTCACATTGACTTCATTACCGTGAAACCTTCCCTACATTTGGGTGATTGGTTTAAGCAAGATGACGGGCAAAATACCTTTGAGATGGCACATGATTGCACATTTTGGGAGATGACGAGGAAGAATCCAAATTTTAATAAGATGTTTAATGATGCGATGGAAAGTACAAGCAGCTATATGATCCATGAATTTGTCAAGAATGTTAGCAATATTCTAGGGCATACACACTCTAGTCGACGTGGGTGGTGGGACTGGTGCACTGGCCAAAGCAATCATCCATAATTTCCCACATGTTGAGTGCACTGTTTTGGAGCTGCCTCATGTGATACAAAGCATTTCAAATGATGGACCTGTCAATTTTGCTTCTGGTGACATGTTTAATTTTATTCCTCCAGCAGATGTGGTTATTCTCAAGGTTAGAAAAGTATATTTTTGTTTTCACAGTACATGCATGCATCTTTCTACTAGAATACATGCATATGCTGAATCTAGTTTTGTTCTCATTTTTTGTAGTGGATCCTGCATGATTGGTGCGATGAGGATTGTATTAAGATTTTACGTCGATGCAAAGAGGCCATTTCTTCAAGGGAGACTGGAGGCAGGGTGATTATAATTGAAAACGTGATTGGCTCCACTTTGTCTAAGACATGCCAAGAAGCACAATTGTTGACTGATATGTTGATGCTGACAATGTTTACGGGTGCAGAGCGAGATGAGCATGAGTGGCAAAAGTTATTCACTGATGCTGGGTTTGGTTCCTATCAGATCACCCATACCATTGGATTTAATTCTGTCATTGAGATCTATCCATAAGATTTTATTTCCACAATCTTGTATTACTTGTGTATTAATTCCATCTGCTGTTGGCTGTTTTTGTTTTATTGTTTTATTTTTCGAATAAAGATTCCAGCAGGATTTCAAGGATTGTTAATTGATTCGATGCCATTTAGAATTTTAGTTGGTCCAGAAAAGAATACGATTTTCTAGTCCTTATCATTAAAAATCCCATGAGCTATGTAGTAAAAAAAATTCTTCGTGATAATTTTTGTAATTGGGTATACTAGATGCATAATTGCGGCTCCGCCGCAACTATAACCTAGCTATGACTTACATAATACATGAAAAATGTTAAATTTATTTTTAGACAAAATCAAATATAAACTCTTCTAATCTTTGCTATCCGGAAACAAATCCTGTAATATTTAAAATCGGGTATAACCTCTCTAATTTTGAATCGTTCGGATATAAATTCTTTTCACAGTTTTTAATTTTATTTTAAATAAAAAAATATAAAATTCGAAGTTGTGACTAAAATACTCCAACTAACATGCGCTATTTCCCTACCTGTTTGTATCTCTTCTCTTTCTCTCTCTCTTTTTTTCTTTTTTTTTTCCCCAGCATGTTTGTATCTCTTGATTTAGCATTATCTTGGGATTTAGCATTATCTTCATGAAAGATCTTTAGTGAGCTGGTAAGAAAAGGCAAACTCGCCATGATAAAAGTTTCTTGCCGACTTGGTGACAAAATAGAAAAAAATAAAAAAAAGGAAAGCGTGAAAAAAAAAACATGATTTAAGATTATATATATATACCTATAAATTGCTATAAAAGTTTCTTTCTGACTTGGTAACAAAATAGAAAAAAATAAAAAAAAGGAAAGCGTGAAAAAAAAAAACATGATTTAAGATTATATATATATATATACCTATAAATTGCTATATTATGAAGAGTCAAATTTTTCTTGTTTATTTTTTTTATTGCGGATGGGAAATGCATGAATATTTAACCACACAAATTCCTTATTTATAAGATATTATGGCGGTTGAATAAAAGAAGAAAAATAGATGTCAAATTCTCTAATAGATAATGGACGGCCATTAATTATGGCCAATGCAATAATATGGAAGGCCACCTTTCACCATTTCATTTGTAGTTTTTAATCTACTTAAATATGTTAATAAACACATAGCACGCATATAAGTTGAGAACCATTTCTACTCCTAATTAAAAATATCTGAGAAAATTAATTGGTCCATCATGGACCATTTACAACGAATCCAACCATAATACAGACTTTTTTTTTTTGGATAATGCCATAACACAGACTTCAGCAGTAGGCCCCACCCACCTTCCTTTTGCACATGACTGCCCAGGGAAAAGAAGTAGGATAAGAGCCTGACCGTACTGTACGCTCCATATTGCATGCACAATGAACAATTCCGATCCATAGACCGTATGTCTGTCAGGCCTGCACGACAGGGGAAATCCTCCGTAGGATATTGCATACATAGCTCTAATCTGTAAACCATGTCCACTATCTAAACCGAAGAAGCAAGCACCCTACGGCGCAGACCAAGCGGCACACTATGTGACGAATTATGATAAGCAAAAAAAATGACTAACAGTCATTGGAAAGCCAACATTTCAGTCGGCCACATTAGAACGATGGGCTGCCAAACGAAATAACTAAGGCAGGGCGCACCAATTAAAATTGCGCCTGCACATGAATTGGACCCACATGAACAAAAATTATGAAGAGGCCTTGAGCAAGCGGACTACGCTAAGCCCACGCAAATATTTTACCAATAACTGCCCTGCCCAATCTCGATCACCAAGTACAGCCACAATCTTACCATCCATGCAGTAATCCAATAGAGACTTCATTTCAAGGGAAAGTAACCCACCACATAAAGCACCACACAAATAAAAAACAGTACAACAAAGCTGCGCACTGTTCATCTTTCATTCAGGATATATAGGTTTTTTCAATATGGAGAAATATTTCTCTAAATATATTTTGAGTAGATTGTAACTCCTATGCCTTGTTATATATATATATATATAGATAGATAGATAGGCTAAATTAGACTCCAGCACACACACACACTGGATGTTTGTGCACTCAAGTCTGTTAGCAGTCCGATCCAGGAAGAGATGAAAATCAAACCGTTGAAATATCAAGCGCTGAGGGGCGGGGGCCTGTGCGCTTTATTTTTCTCCGTTTCGGTCTCCTACTGTGTACATTACAGATCGAAAAAAGAACACCTCTCTCACGCGACTCTCTCCGATTTTTTCCTGAATCGAACTCGCTGTGTGCTTTAAAACTCACTCTCTATCCATATCACTCTGTCGAATTTTCTGACTCCCATCCTAAGTTGCAGAATGCACTTGAGTTGCCAGCCCTGTTAAATTTGTGAATGAATAGAACCTGTGTACTCGAGTTGCCAGCCCAGTGGGCTGCCAATAGCCTGTTTCACAGTTTAGTCTATGGGCCGTTTGGATCGTTTAGAAATTTAGAAAATTTAGAAAATTTTTTATTCCTAAGTATAAATTTATTAAAAAATATATAATTTTGTGAAAAATTTGAATTGTTTATAATAAATTTATGTCTAGGAATTGAAAAATTCCCAAACCAAACAGGCCCTATATTATTTTCGTTGATTTTCAGCGTTGGAGAATGCAGTTTGTCAATACTTTAATTATTAATACTGATGGAGAAAGTTTGGAAGTCAGAAATAAGGGTGGCCCAGTCAACAATCCTTACTAATTTTTTCTATGCTACGGAAGCCAAGCCGAAATTAAAGCAAAGCAAAAAAGAAGTAAAGAAGAGCTGAGTCAGCTGACCAGGCGTGCACACAATTGCAGATATTTACCCTTTTAACTATGTTCCAAACTAGAGAACTGGAGGACAAAATTCCAAATGGGAAGATTAGAGGATTAAGTAGTCCATTAATTTTCCCTGTCATGAAGCCGATCTTTTATCTATATAAATGCAAGTGATGTGAAGTATTTTCACATGTATAGGAAAACACCGTTCATTGATGTGATGCACATCATGCACTATTATAAGCAACAAAATATAAACACCGTTCTCAAGCACACAGGATTTAAACCGATCATCGAATAAATATACGTCCAAATCTTTTTTTTGAGGATCAGGTGGCAATCACACACCAACAGAATTATATTAAAAAATTGATATTTACAAACAAAAAGGAAGATAAAACTAAAAACCAAAAAAATAAAAACTAAAGACTAAAGAAGGCCGAAACGGGTCCTAAGCATATCTAGTCCAGGTTTCGATATCCTCGCAGATTTTCTTGAGCAGAATATACGTCCAAATCACCACCTACAAATACTCGTCGACTATACCATTCTCTGTATTATTATTATTATTTTTTTTTTTTGAGTTGTGAAAAGGCCCGTAGTGCTAGACTATTATCTGTGTACTGTCGTGGATTGATAATCTTGAAAAAAAAATTAAAGAACGCATAAGAAATTAGCATGTATAACATTAATTACATGTATACTTAAAAAGATCCGAATGTTCGTAAACATGTAGCTGGGGAATGTTGAAAGAGCATTAAAATATTCAATACTTTAATTACTAGTAGATAAATTTTATCCTAAGTATATTTTTCTAGTTAACAATTATTTTGTTTTTCCCAGACTTCACAGTATATAAGCAGGAATCAAGTAGGGGAACGTGAATCAGAAAAAAAACCACACAACTAACCAGAAGAAAAGAAAAGGGGCAAAAGAACAAGTGTTAGAGGAAGCATCCATGGATAGAAACGTAATAAAGGAGGATAATGAATCACTTGGATACCTTGTCTGTTTTTAAAAAAACCGACCCATTTCTATATGCAGCGCTCCATGCAACGATCACATTGTAAACAAATTTTTTCGATCGTATCAGAATTTTCCCATGATAAGGATCATCCCATGATCCATCATTTCTATCATCCTAAGTGGAAACACGTTTTAATTTTTTCTGTTTATAGAATATTTTGGTCCCCACTATTTCTCTCCTTCCCATTCTTTTCTATTTCGGTCCCCACTATTTCTCTCTCCCATCTTTTTCATTTCTGGTCTACAACAATTAGTATACTAGAATTTTTAATATTCCAACTACAACCACTACTCATATTAATTACAACAGTTAGTACACAAACTACAATAATTATTTATATTAATTACAACAGCTACATATATAACTTTAACGGTTACATATATAATTTCAACAGTTATATATATAATTTCAAAAGTACATATATAACTTCAACAGTTACATATATAACTTCAGCAGTTATATATATATTAACTATTAATATATAACTATTGAAATTATATATACAGAAGGACGGAATAGGGGGACGAAACAGAAGGACGCTGGATAATGTTGGATTTCATCCACGGGAGAATACAAGGAAGTTATGAGGGGATGAGGGATGATGAAAACGAGTTATTAATTGCATTTTTGAAAATGAGAGAGAGATTCACGCGTCATTATTAATGAGGAGATGATGAAGATGATGGAATCCAGAGGATAGTCTTAAGCAATTTCTACGACTAACAAAACGATTGCAAATAAAATCAGTTATAATATCCAGCTTCAACAAAAGTATAATTAAATAAATAAGCGATAGGTCGCGCAACGCTACGGCCAATCTAGTTAGAATTCAACTTATTGTAAATATTTTTTATACCAATATGCTACTCATGAATATTTAAATTAGATGACATTTGACTGATGCATTTAATCCCTATTTCCTTTTGACTATGTATCTCATACTAATTTTACGCGCATGACCGAATAAAGAAAATAGCTTTATTTTAATAAAAATACTGGGTGCTACAGAAGTATATTTACATGTACCTATTAAAACACCGTTCATTGATGTGATGCACTATTATAAACAATATATATATAGAGAGAGAAAGCCTTCAATCAAAGCGCTTTGACCGGAGTCCCGGTTAAACCCCGTCAAATCTCAATTTTGAAAGTTCAAATGACCGATCCAAACCGTCAAATATGATCTCCATATTGAAATCTCCTTACCGACCAAAAATTTTCATTTTTCTGAAATTTTTAAGTATTTTTTTTCGGATTTTAAAAAATCGTTAATCTAATTTGTTCTGAACCTTAAAAAAATTGCTGTTTTTGAAAATCCGAAAAAAAATACTTTACTAATAATAGATAAATTTTATGTTGAATATACGGAAGACGAGAAACCGCAAAAATTCTTTTGATATTTTGTTATTGCATTGAATTACTTTGAATTAAATTTCCATTACTTTGAACGACATAAATACTTTTAATTTTTCTGACCTTTTCTACATTACCAATGAATATGGAAATTGATTACTGCCATCTGCAATTTTGTCATCCCTACCATCGCTAAATATAAAGTGAACATATACAACAAATAAAGTGAACATATAGACGATCTAAGTGAACACATACAAACAAATAAGTTCAATGAAAATAAGTTGAATATGTATGTAAACTTCTGAACAAGTGATGACAACACTTATTTGTTTGTAAGTGTTCACTTTGATCATATATATGTTCACCTTATTTGTCGTATATGTTCACTTTGTATTTAACGATGGCTGGAATAGCATATTTGCCGATGACACTTATAATTCCTGAATGAATATCATTATGAAATTCACAACCGCTCATATCAGTTTCTCATTCCTATTAACCAATTGACCGTTAACAATTTATCACACCAATTTTATTCATATAATTTATGTCCATGATCTATTTAATTAATCAGAAATTTATAATTTATTGTCCTCCTCATTCTCATCGATTCATTTGCTATATAAACTCCGTATATTTCATTAAGTAATGCGACTCATACAGAAAACAAATTATCCATTGTATCATGTTCTAATATCGATCAAATTCTTTTCCAAATTCCATATACTATTCTCAAATACACTAAACATTTCCGCTAGATATTTTTAGAGGCTTTCATCAATCACCTTCATAGTCGTGTCCCTAAAAAGTGACTACTCCGAATTATTTTGGTTGCGGTTCGTGTCGCACGTTGAGATAGAATACGCTTAAGGACAGTGTTTAGCACAATTCGGGTAACTCTATTACTTTTATTCGTTTTCATATTATCCGACTTGTTGCACCAACATTTTATCCTATGTCATGTTTTTCTAGTTAACGATTTTTTTTTTTTACAGACTTCACAGTATAACCAGATATCAAGTAGGGGAACGTGAATCAGGAAAAAACCACACCACTAACCAGAAGAAAAGACAAGGGACAAAAGAACAAGTCCTAGAGGAAGCATCCATGGATAGAAACGTAATAGAGGATAATGAATCGGTTCAAGCTCAAGCAAAGCTCTGGAACCTGACAGTAGGTTATCTGAAATCCATGTCATTGAAATGTGCCTTAGACCTCGGTATCGCTGAGGCAATCGACAATCATGGCGAAGCAATGAGCCTCAGCCAGCTTCAGTCCACATTGTCCATTCCCACCACAAAGAAACCACACTTATACCGCCTTCTGCGTATCTTGACACATGTTGGCTTCCTTGTTGAGCAAGGCACCGGCGTAGGAACTGAGGCCATCAATGACCTTACACCGATGTCGTGTCATGTACTAAGGAAGGAAGAAATCTTTAATATGTTTTCTTTAATATATTCTCAACTTGATTTCATTATGGTAAAACCTTCCCTGCATTTGGGGGCTTGGTTTAAGCAAGATGACCAACAAAAGCCATTTGAAATAGCACATGGTTGCTCCTTTTGGGAGATGACAAGCAAAAATCCTAATTTCAACAAGATATTTAATGATGCGATGGAAAGAACTAACAGGATGTATGTCAATGCATTTGTCAATAATGTTAGCGATGTTTTCAAGGGTGTACACTCTCTAGTCGACGTGGGTGGTGGGACTGGAGCACTGTCCAAAGGAATCACGGAGAATTTCCCGCACGTCGAATGCACGGTTCTGGATTTGCCTCAGGTGATACACAGTATTCCAAATGACGGGCCTGTCAAGTTTGTTTCTGGTGACATGTTTAGTTTTGTTCCTCGTGCAGATGTTGTTGTTCTCAAGGTAAGAAACATATATCCTTTTTCGCCCTACCGTGTATTTTTTTTTTTTCTACTGGATAGTATGTACGCTGAATTTAATTGTAATCACATGTCATATATGGTTCTAGTGGATCCTGCATGACTGGTGCGATGAGGATTGCATAAAGATATTGCAGCAATGTAAGGAGGCAATTCCATCAAAGGAGGCTGGAGGCAAGGTGATTGTAATTGAAAAGGTGATTGGCACAGCTTCGACCGAGGCATGCCACGAAACACACTTGTTGACTGATATGGTAATGCTAACGGCATTTACAGGAGCAGAGCGAGATGAGCTTCAGTGGCAAAAGTTATTCAGTGATGCTGGGTTCAGTTCATACCAGATTATTCTTGCGATGGGAATAGAATCCGTCATTGAGATATATCCATAAGTTTATGTTTCCTTCATCATGTATTAATTACAAATGTGTTCCTTTTCTAGCATGGTTGTTTTTTATTGTACCTTTTTTTTTTTTTTGCCTTTTGAATTAAAAATTCCTGCAGGATTTCATGTGTTGGTACTAGAAATTGAGAATCCAATATGATTGTTTGGGAACAAATCAGATTTTCTTGCCTTTATCATTAGCACACCCTGTGAACATTTCAGTCTAATTCTGTAGATTATTTATATGATATATTGGAACGGAGAAATATTATTTCCCTTTAAATCTTGAGCGGATTATTATTATACCGCTGAATTCTTTCCAAAACACTCAAGTCCATGTGCTTCTAATAGACATTATGTCGAACATTGCAAGTGCACTCTGGTTCCTGGATGGAAACGTGAACCTTTTTGCAAAAAAAATCATTTAACGCAGTACCAAGAACAACAGTGATTAAGCTTTTGCTTCCTTTGCTTTTTGTATGAATCGACTCACTGGCCAGTTTGAGAGCTCACGAGTAGAATCGTAAAGAGATTCCTTGCATCCCATGACCTGAAAATGTCTTGAAAATGTAGCGCTCCAGGAACAACATCTTTACGATGCATTTCAAATTTTCAATAAAATGAATACTTATCTAATCAATTATCAATTTCAACACACCTGCTGTCTGATACGTTGATGCTGACGGCGTTTAGTGAGACGAGCTTCAGTGGCAAAAATTATTCAATTGGTACAATTTCCGTCATTGAGATACATCCATAAGTTTCTGTTTTCCTCATCATGTGTTATTTACAATTTTACATATGTGTTCCTTCTAGCTTGCAGTATTTCACGTATTGATACTAGAAGATGATTAACAAATTTGTAATCTGTTTGGAAACAAATAACATTTGCTTGTACTTGTCATTAATAAACACTCTGTGTGATCTTTGTCGTCGAATTCTGGAGACTGTTTAAATATAATGGGAACGGAAAACATTATTTGCCTCTAAATTTGAAGCCAATTATACATCCTATGCTCAGTTCATTAGAAAAATTAAATAGATATGGAGAGAGATATTTGTTTATCATATTCATATTTATAGAGTTGGGCAGTTGAATACTTCAGCTGTGCTCTTAAGCTAGTTTAAACATCTTGTTAGTTGATACTACGTGCTCTGGTCTTGGCTTTGAAGGACCTTGTTGTTTTTAGATATGCTTATGCTAATCGCACGATGCAGTCATCAAGTATTTTAAAGGATTGGGGAACCTATGACAGAAGATGGTACTGAACCTGCATAAAAGACCCCAATCCCCCTAACCAAAAAATTGCTGTACCCGTGTTGTGATTCTTACCAGAATGCATAATTTGAATACATGCAACTGACAACCCAGATGAAGAAAATAAGGGAAAAACTTAAAATCTCTTTTCCAGCCTACTATTTCTCCTTTTAACGACTTCAGCTGCCCAAGTCTTCCCAATGTCTGTTTGAAATTTGCCTACAATCACACAAAAACATAAACAGCCAAAATTTAATGAAATGTAGATAGCTTATAAATGGTCTAATCTGAGATCATAAAGAGTATCAACCTGCCGTGGAAAGAAAAAATTCATCCAAGACCTTCCCATGCTCTGCTTGAAATTAAAAGCACGATCAAATATATACACAAAGAATTATTTCATAATAACAATATGAAAAAGCTAACAGTAATTTCGGAAAAAACGCATCAATAATTGAGAAATATTGCTGATGTTGACTAGCTTAAGATGTTCAAAATGGAAGGAAAAACAACAAAATGAAAAGCAGTAGAAGTGTACCTGTCTCATATTCCAAAGCCTGAAGAATCATTTCAACCTAATTAAAAAGAAAGGTATTACATAAGGTTATAAGGAAAAAAAAAAATGTCACATAAGAATAGCAATTATACAACAAAACTACAAAAGCAACTTAAAAAAAAGTATATATTAGTATTTAAAAATTCAATTGATTTGGAACCATTTCACACTTTATCAAAGTCCTTCACAATACTAGCTTCAATAGAAGAATTATTCTCGTACTCTGCCCAAAGCTCCTTTATTTCATCCGCTAAAATAAAGAAATGAACGTCAGCACATGCATACAATAAGATTAATGGGTTTATCAACATATAAACTACCTCAATTTTACATTTGTTTTCTTAGATGGACAAAATTACATCATTACGCATTTTTCATTGATGCCAATTTATTTTAAGAATCTGTGCACCTTTCCAATAATGTTTCATTTATTTTTTTCCCTCAAACAAACAAAGTAGTCAAATTTAGACTGCCTTCATCGTTAAAAACTATGACCCCTTCAAAATTCTATAAAACAGGAAGTTCCTGTGAAAAATATATAATATTTGCTTTAACAAAGTTACCTCTTAATCCACCACCAAGAACTCGACACATCTCATCTAATGCTTCCTTCTCAAGACGGCTTTTCTCGGCTTTAGGTACGCCATCTGATGGTGTAATGTCACCCACAATAGCTGCAATAAAGGGTCCATATTAATTACTTTAATCAGAAAAGTAATTGCAGATTAATTAATAGCACATGTGAGAAGGTATCTGATTTTGACTAATGTTTTTACCTTCAGCAATATCATGAACAATTGCAATCTTGATACACCTATGCAACATGAGATTAGATAATAAGACAAAAGAGCAGATACTGTAATAAAATTTTGGCAGGTCTATGTCTTTAGCCTGACAATGTGATATCAATGATCCACAATGTGCAATTAAGCATGAACCTACCTCTTGGGCAGTTCCTCACATGAGGAAAACAATAACAATGAAAAGATTAACCCCTGAAGAACAAAGATACTCCAAGCTTGTCAGACACTAAATTGAGCAATTGATCTAAATTAGCTGAACTCTACAAACTTTCAATTTTGTGCATCTTCAATTGCTATACTCTAACCTAGCCAACAAAAAGAACATATATGAACATGGATTGGTCAGCCAAGTACTCAAGCTGCTTCCAATAAACATGGTTGAATAGCCAAACTAGTTATAAAGATTTGTGCATCTGCTTTTTGGTTCTGGACAGGAGGAAAAGGCTTGCCCCACAGATTATTTTATGGTTAGAAAAATCAGAAATAAAAGCGAACCTTTCTCGGTCAATATTGGAGAGATCAGGAGCAATTAGAGCCATAATTGCCATTCGATACATGTGATCGGCAATAGACTCAGGGCCTTTGATTCCATGGTTAACCCATCCTTTCCTCTTTGTTGTCTGCAAATTACAGAGAAAACAATCAAGTCGACATTCATAAAAGACTAGGGAAGGTGTCACTTGGATACCTTGAGGCGGTGACAGAGGGTGAGAAAATCGATGGCGGAGGAAGCATTAGAGGAGACGGAGGATGCTCCATTGGTGGAATGGAGCGAAGAAGATCCCTTGGAGAGGAAGCCGTCGGAGCTAGGGTTTGCGGCGGTGGAGCAGAAGAGAGCGAAAGAGGTCGTGGGTTCTCGGGATCTGAGACTGAGAGGCGAGGCTGAGGACGGGGAGGGGAGGAAGGATCGAAAGAGGCGAGGGGAGGTGGGAGAGGAGAGAGGTGGTTTCACGGCGGCCATCGCAGATGTGAATTGTCGCCAGAGAAGAGAAGCGAGGGATCAAGGGAACCGGAAGGGAAGTTGGCGAAAGCTTGACCGAGGAATTGAATGGGAAAGGGAATACGTGGCAGCAGCATAATTAATTAAAGGGAAATTCTAATGTGGACACCAAAATTACTGACCGTCAATTATTAGCAGATCCGACGGCTCTAAATCAGTTCCGATGTTATACGCCTCCGTTAAATTAAACCGAAAAGTTTTGGTGAAAGGGTAAAATTGTCCATTACGTCGAACAGCTGGCGATGATTTCGTAGTATCCTCCGACTCTTTTTTATATTTTTTTTTGAAGCTTCCTCTTGCAGTCCGCCTCTTCTCTCTAGAAACCCTTCTTCCTAAAAAAAGCAGCGGTCTCATGTCTCATCTAACCGCTGCCAGAGAAAGGGAGAGATCGAAAGTGAGAGAAAAAATAAATGAGGGTTTCAAAGTCGTGGGAGAACCAGAGGAGATCCTCCAACGATCCAAAATCGCCTTCTTCTACCCTCCGCGTATCCGGTCTTTACGACAGCTCCGGCAGCACCGGACTCAGCCATCCAAAGCCCTTACTTAGATCCATTGCACATAGCAAAGGTGAGGCCTCTCTTCAATTCTGCCTCTTTTTCAGTATTTTGATCTAGTCTCTCTTCAATTCAGTATATCAATCCATCACAATCATGCTTTCAGTATTTCACAAAGCTCTAATATTTTTATATTTTTCTCAATCTGGTTAATTTCTACTGAGCTAATTTGGCCTCAATCTGGTTAATCTTGAGTTAATTTCTTCTTAATTGCTAGAAGCTCTGCACAATTTTTAGTTGATTTGTGGTTAATTTCGGATTAATATTAGATTAATATTTTGTTACTATATTGCTTGGATCGTTATTTTTTTGTTAATTTTAGTCGTTTGAACCATGTAGTTAACTGTGATGTAACAATTGTACCCTTGGATTGTTGATTTTCATGTTATTTTTCGGTGTGGTTTGAACCAAAAAGAAAATTTTCAGGTATAAGAATTTTAATTTATTGGATTTTTTGTCAAATTGAATAACATGATGGAACATTTACTCATGGGAAAGGAATATGTTCGGCCGGCTCGGTACAGAAAAAGTGGACGATGAGCTATAATCCCAATGAAAGTTTCATTTGTATAATAGATGGTTAAGTTGTCATTTAATGGAAATCGGACAAAAGTATGATCAAGTTAACTGATAAAGTCCCAGTAACTTGGTATAGACATGTTGTTCATGTCAGTTACGAGAATGGTTAAAGTTCTTGTTAATAGCCGATTACTATTCCAGGTCAGACTCCAACTTTTTCCTTTTTTTTCCTTTTCTTAGAATTAAAACTCGAGCTCTTGGGTTATCAAGCTCATGGGTCAAGCCAACTTTTGATTAGATGATCGTCAACACCTACACTTTGCAAAATTTGGAGCAGCTACACTGGCTTAGTCACTCGTGATTAATGACAAATATGGCCTCGTTGAGTTGTGCTGTCAGCCACGACATTTGAGGTTTGGTTATCTTTTTTCTGGAATTTCCAAGGTGCTAGTTATAAGTCATATTCAAATTTTCTTTCTGTCTCTGATTGGTGCATATTCGCTTAAGACAACACAACGAAGGATTTGATTTAGGCACTATTTTAAACCGGGCCAAATGTGAATTGCTCCTGTGATGCTTCAATTTACTCCAATTTTGCAACTGGAAGAGGAACAGGGGATGCAAATAGTGTGGTAAATTTTGGATTTTTAAGAGATGCAACTTCTCTCAAATCAAATCAGAAAATGGAATGATTTAGAAGTGAAGTGTGTTAATTGCTAACAACTGGGTTGCTTCTTATGCTGGCTGGTAATTGTGCTAATTTACCAAGTCACTGGCGCATAAAGCTTTAGTTGGTACCAATAGAGATAGGCTGATTCCTTGAAACAAGTTAAATTGATATTGGTTTTGGTTTGAATTGGCTTTTCACAAGTAGCAGAAAAGAGTCTTTTGAACTCATTCTAATATTGATGAAATTTGCAGTCTATAAGTCAAAATTCAATTAGTTATTTGGTCCTTGATAATAGGGAAATTCATGCTGGCTGATATACATGTGGATAACTGATAATCCAATCTCACATATTTGTAGTTTTTAATCATTTACCTTTTCATATCAGAGGTAGATAATGTTAATTTCAATCTTTAGATACGCATTTATAGGGTCTAATACACTGCTACACTTTTATGTTCTACCATATGTCAAGAAATTAATGTTTGTCTCTTGTGTTTTGCATTAAAGATGAAAGACCTAGCCAAGGTTGAAGACCGTGCCTGAAGGTGAAGGCCGTGGGGCGCCGAGGGGGTAAAAGATGCGGCCAAAGGGATGAAAGTAGTGGCCTATGAGATGAAAGTCGTGCAAAGGCTAGTGGATGAGATCTGTGGCCGACGATGAAAGTCGTGGCCGAGGGGAGGAAGTCGTGGCCGTGGTGACAATGGAGAATATTGCATTAAAAAACAACTGTTGTTGAACCAGCTTTTTGCAAACCTGATGGTTGGGCTGGTGCATGTGTTTGTATGTTAGTCTTAATTTGTTAATTGTTGTTGTATAAAAGACAATTTTATCATCTATTAACGTTGACCACTCTTTCCGATCAGATATACGAAAATTGGATACAAATTGGATATGGAAAGATACAAATTGTATGGAATTAAGGCTGATGTTAGTTAATTCCAATGCATGTACGTTTCGACACGAAAATATGTTACCATCTTAAAGCATATGATAATTAATTACCTTTTTTTTTACATGCATAAAAATATGTTACCCTTTTTTTCACTGATACATCGTGCCAGGGAAATAATTAAATGAAAAGATACAAATTGGATATGAAATAATTAAACAACCAGACATAGCGTAATTCAGAATGCCGTATTCAAGCAAAAATTTCAATTTTGGCAACGAATCAGAGCGCCAAATGCTCATTTTTACAAAACTCATGTATAAATTTAAGATAAAACAAACAGAACTTAACAATTTTATCAGTGCAAATAGATAAGTAGAAACGTAAATTGGAATCTTAGTCTCAACACAACAGTAAGCTTTTTATTTCTCCACCGATATGTCACTGATTTTCTTTTTAATGTCTTTGTCACACCCCGAACCAAATCCGTGTCAGGGAAGACAACCCCGCCACGTGTACACACTATGTTATGCACACGAAAGGCTAACTATAGTGTCTCAGATACAATAAATCACAAAATAATTCCATAAAAATAAATAGTCCATATGAATAGTCCATATGAATTCTTGTCATTTTTTATTTAAAAAAAAGAAAAAACAATTTTTTTAAAATTAAAACATTCGACTTTTAAACATGAACGAACAGACTAGCTGAACTCCCTTTGTCATTTTATTTTTTTTATTAAAAGAAATAAATAATCCCATCGAGTAATTCTTTTAATTTTTTATTTAAAAAAACAAAACCCATTTGAAATTAAAGCATTCGACTTTTAAACATGAACAAACAGACTAGCTGAACTCTCTCGGTCATTTCGTAAAAAAAAAAAGAAATGAATAGTCCATAAGAATTCCTTTCATTTTTTATTTAAAAAAAGAAAAAAAACAAAATCTATTTGAAATTAAGCATTCGACTTTTAACATGAACGAACAAACTAGCTGAACTCGCTCGGTCATTTCGTTAAAAAAAAATGAATAGTCCATATGAATTCTTTTCATTTCTTATTTAAAAAAAAAAGAAAAAACAAAATCTTTTTGAAATTAAAGCATTCGACATTTAAACATGAACGAACAAACTAGCTGAACTCGCTTTGTCATTTTATTTTTTTTAAAAATAAATAAATAATCTCATCGAGTAATTCTTTTCATTTTTTATTTAAAAAAAAAAGAAAATCCATTTGAAATGAAAGCATTCGACTTTTAGAAATGAACGAACAAACTAGCTGAACTCGCACGGTCATTTCGTTAAAAAAAAAAGAAATGAATAATCCCATCGAAAAATTCTTTTCATTTTCTATTTAAAAAAAAAAGAAAAAAGAAAAAAGAAAATCCATTTGAAATGAAAGCATTCGACTTTTAAACATGAAAGAACAAACTAGCTGAACTCGCTCTGTCATTTCGTAAAAAAAAAGAAATGAACAGTCCATATGAATTCTTTTCATTTTTTTATTTAAAAAAAAGGAAATCCATTTGAAATGAAAGTACTCGACTTTTAAACATGAACGAACGGACTTGCTGAACTCGCTCGGTCATTTTGTAAAAAAAAATGAATAGTCCATATGAATTCTTTTCATTTTTTATTTAAAAAAAGAAAAAAGAAAACAAAATCCATTTGAAATTAAAGCATTCGACTTTTAAACATGAACGAACAGACTAGCTGAACTCGCTCGGTCATTTCATAAAAAAAAGAAATAAATAGTCCATATGAATTCTTTTTATTTTTTATTTAAAAAAAAGAAAAAAAACAAAATCCTTTTGAAATTAAAACATTCAACTTTTAAACATGAACGAACAGACTAACTCAACTCGCTTTGTCATTTTGTTTTTTTAAAAGAAATGAATAATCCCATCGAATAATTCTTTTCATTTTTGTTTAAAAAAAAGAAAAAAGAAAATCCATTTGAAATGAATGCATTCGACTTTTAAACATGCGAACAGACTAACTGAACTCGCTCGGTCATTTCGTAAAAAAAAAAGAAATGAATAGTCCATATGAATTCTTTTCATTTTTTATTTTAAAAAAAGGAAAAAAAATCCATTTGAAATTAAAGCATTCGACTTTTAAACATGAATGAACAGACTAGCTAAACTCGCTCGGTCATTTCAAAAAAAAAAAGAATAGTCCATATGAATTCTTTTCATTTTTTATTTAAAAAAAGATAAAAAAACAAAATCCTTTTTAAATTAAAGCATTCGACTTTTAAACATGAATGAACAGACTAGCTGAACTCGCTCGGTCATTTCGTAAAAAAGAAAGAAATGAATAGCCCATATGAATTCTTTTCATTTTTTATTTTAAAAAAAAGAAAAAAAACAAAATCCATTTGAAATTAAAGCATTCGATTTTTAAACATGAACGAACAGACTAGCTGAACTCGCTTGGTCATTTCATAAAAAAAAAAGAAATGAATAGTCCATATGAATTCTTTTCATTTTTTATTTAAAAAAAGAAAAAAAAACAAAATCCTTTTGAAATTAAAGCATTCGACTTTTAAACATGAACGAATAGACTAGCTCAACTCGCTTTGTCATTTTGTTTTTTTTAAAAAAATGAATAATTCTTTTCATTTTTTATTTAAAAAAAGAAAAAAAAAAATCCATTTGAAATGAAAACATTCGACTTTTGAACATGAATGAACAAACTAGCTGAACTCTCTCGGTCATTTCGTAAAAAAAAGAAATGAATAGTCCATATGAATTCTTTTCATTTTTAATTTAAAAAAAAATAAAATTCATTTGAAATTAAAGCATTCGACTTTTTATTTACATGGAAATTCTTAATTTTGAAATTTTGATAAAATTCTGAAATTTAATTTTGAAAATTTGTAATTCTGAAAATATTAATTTCGATATTTGCAAATTTTTAATTATGAAAATTGTTAAATTTTGGGTTGGAAAAATTTAGAATTTGAAATTACGAAATTCTAAAATTTTGGATTTTAAATTTTTTTTAGCAATGTTAATTGGATTATAATTATCTAGGAAGGTACTCAAATTATAAAAAAAACGTGGCATATATTTGTCTCCTTTTGCGTCGGTACCTGCATGTACCAGTTTTACACGGAAATTGGATTCTAATTGGATATGGATAGATACAAATTTTATTTACAAAATTCTTTGTTCTTTTCATACTTAGCATTGTTTTAAGGCTAGATTGCAGTGAATTAAATAGCTGATTTTATATTTGAGCTTAATGAAAGATCTGTTGTTTTTATGATCTCAAACTTGAATGAATTTGATAAGGAAACATAAATGCAGTGATTTCATTCCTTCTCAAGTCTTATTGGACGGTGCAAATTAAGGTAAGTTAAATAGTTTGTGCCTTCTTTTATCTATTTGACCCGTCTAAATCAAACTTAGCAATATCATGAAAATGAGGAAAGGTAAAGAAATATGAATAATGATTAAAGGAACGAGCCTACATGAAAATCAATCTCTGTATAGTGGTACCACACAATGTTTAAAGGAATCATTTGTAAATAGTCCTCAGTTGGTTCCAGCATATAAAAAGGAAACAAAAGAGAACCACACAATAGTTAATTTTGATAACATACACAATAGTAATTTAACTTGCAAAAACGAAAAGAACCCCATGGAGACAACCATGCACAAACAACAATTTTCCTGTTTTTAGAAAAAATTAACACGTGGATTAATCTTTTATTCTCTATATAATCTCTGTATAGTGATACCACACAATGTTTAAAGGAATCTCTTCCCAGTTCCTAGGGAGCCAATTCACCAAAGCTTCCTTGATCTCCACTGTCATGTTGCCTGACCAATATTCAATAACAAATATGAATCAGTAAGTTCAGAGTATTAACAGTATCTAAAATGTCATAAAACTTTTCCAATTAACAAACAAATTATCACTTTCCCACATCCAAAACCATACTTTCCTGACATTGTTACAAGTTGCAAACATGTGGTCCCTACTTTCATCCAACTGACAACTGATACCCAGGCAATTTATGGCATCACAAAAGAATGTAGAAAAACTAACCAAAACTAGCTAGCATTGTAATCTCAATCTTCCCAACTAGATACAGAGCCATAGTTTTCATGTTTTCCTTCTTTCCCTTTGAATATGTTGTACCATTATGAATCAAAATTTGAATATCACCATTGTGGTTTTTCTTGCTTATTACAATTCTTGTTACTTGACTGTTTACATTTTTTAATGACAGGTTAGAGTGCTCAAATCCTTATTTCCCACATGGTTACTTGTTCTCTTTAAGATGCTTGTAGCACCAATTGCTGATGGACAAGTGGCGTCCATGATGGTTGGTGAGTGAGTTCTGTTTTTATGTATTTAGATAGGTAGGATTGCACAAGGTTAGTGGTAATCAGACTTGAGGTTCACTAGATCTGACAGATTCAGATGCCCTCACCCACACCAGACCAAACAGGTTGCATTGAATGCAACCTGACCAAATCCATTCAGGATATAAAATTGAACAATCATCATCTATTAGACTATTGTTTGAATTGCTAAATCCATCAGAAATTGACTACGTTGCACCTATTTTCTCCATATGATGCAATAAACAAATATTTCCCCAGTGGGTGTATATCATAGGCGAATATCAGAAATGTTTGGTCTAAGTTACAAAATGCATGATCATATACAAATATATACTTCAACCATTAGCATTACCTGCCAATTCATTTGCCTTCTCGTAGAAAGAGTCTGGATCTGAAATGTGATCAAATACCGTGAAATCAACAGGAACGACCTGCTTAACCTTCTCAGACCTATTTGTTTAAATTGAAGTAGCAAAAAATCAAGTAGTAGAAAATCAAGGGAGAGAGGAGCAGTTGAAATCGAAAACCGGTGAAAATCAAGTGGCTTTAATGGGAAACAAGTGAAAATCGCTAATAAAAAAAAAACTGTCTGTAATCGGAAAATTTGGATTACCTCAAGAGGAAGAGAGGAGCAGGTGGCGAACGAAAGGGAAGGACGAGTTGAAAGAGCAGGCGGCGAGGAGGAAGAAAGAAGCAGGCGGCGAGGGGAAGGGAAGGACGAGTCGACGGAGAAGGCGGGAGGATGAAGATAGAAGCAGGTGCGAATTTTGATTTCTATTTTTGGAAAGAGATTTTGGTTTCGATCTTCTTCGATACATCTTTCATTTTTTTTCAGTGCTTAACGGACAGACGGACATAGACGGAGAAACGGGATATACCGATTTTACCCTTTCAATTTTATACGGCTGTGATTTACCGTTCAAAATTTTGTAAAAATTTTGGTGTCCTTAATTAAATTAGTCGATGCGACGATGCATCATTGATTCATTATTACTGGTCCCCACTCTCCTAGAGTTAGCAGGTTAGCTGCTAACCCGACTAACCTTAGTCCCAAACAAGTAGTTAAACTGTGTTCTACGAATCAAAATTGAAAGGCATCGAAAGGAGAAAAGAAATAACATTTACTTTTCCAGTATGTTTCCTTGCTCCAGAAATCAAAAGGAACCGAATAGAATATACAATATAGAGTATAAGAAATAAAAAGATTTTGTGAAGAGTTTCTAACTGTACCCTCTAATTTCGAAGTACCTCATTCTCTCCTCTTCGGGTAGACTAGAAATGAAACCCAACAAAGTTAACTTCAAATAATAATAATAATAATAATAATATACATCCTCATTCGTGAACTATATAAATTATGACCCAAAATCTAAAACATTACTCTTAAAATTTCATTTACTAGATAATTAAAGAATAACAGTCTATTAGATTCTTTCATTTATTTATTATTATATATAAAAAGGAGGGTTTCGGAAATGGGTCAATCGTCGAATACACCATCATAGACGAATCTTGACCGTCAAATGTAGTACACCGATGAAGATACGAAAGGATGCCCATGTGATACTATATATTGGGGAGTTAAATAAATAATAAAATAATAAATTGACGCCTATCGAGTATGGACCCTTCTGCACATTTCCGAGGTTACTCAATTTTTTTAAGCATCATGGGCAGAAGGAGGAGAGCTATATAACGTAATTTTAAAGGATATACAAGAAAAAAATGCCTTTGAGAATTGAGAGGAATTAACAAATGATGCTAATCTGATAGGTCACAAGCGTACAAAATTAAAAGCAATTGACTCTCTAAAAAGTTGAAACATCAAAATGCGTTCCTAAAAATATCCTTTTATTATTTCATTCGTAGCCTTCAAAATGCGCATGAAAACAAAGAAGAAAGGACCTACTGGCTGAGCTGAAAGAAAGAAAAATGAGGTTCTAATGAAGGAATTTTGGTTGGATCCAGTGTGTACTGAACTACTGCGTACCCACTCATAAAGAGGTTTCTCTCTATAATTTATTCGTCCCCCCCCCCCCCCCCCCCCATATCTGATGTTTATTACAATGCAGTCTAGAAAGTATGTTGTAATTTTATGTAAACTAAAATGTAAGCTTACGGTTTCACCAAAATATACTAACTTTCTTATTTTATTTTCAATATATACAACTAGAAGAATTTTTTTTTTAGAAATTCTTCTAGCACAAATGGCCCAAGTTAATATTTTTATTTCACAATAACGTACATTTTTATTTATAACTCATATAGTCCAATTAAATCGAATATAATAAATAAAAAAATAACAAAGTAACAGCTGGCCCAACAGAGAACTATATTATATAATAACATACGGCCCAAACCAAAATTGGATTTTTACTTTTTACTCCAAAGATTTCTCAATAATTAACAATAGTTCATTCATCTTCTCTCTTTCTCGCTTTAATTATAACAAAAAAACACACTTTCACAGTTCACACTAGCCCCAACCCCAATCTCTCTTCCGATCTCCATTCGCCTCCTCCTCAATCCTTATCCACCTTCACAATCTGTTTAAAACACCTCAAATCTGAACAACCAACTAGTGCCAAACTAACTGGAGCCCAGAATCTGCGCAACTCCCACAGTAAGTCTCTTCCGATTCAACCATTTTTTTTTTCTTTTTTGGCCCAAATCCATGCTAGTGGAGAAATGTGGAGTGCTTGTTGCTTTGGTAGAAGAAAGGTCTTAATTTTTAACTAGGGTTCTTCATAAACAACTCCTTAGCTTTGTCTCTGTGTGTGAGTTATTTGTTGGGCTTTTTATTTACTGAAATGTCTGTTAAATCTCGTTTTTTTATCTTCATTTGTAATTTTATTACAGTATTTGAACAAACCCAGGGTCTTTCCTTTTGAGATTTTGTCGATTTCTTACATACATTTATAGCAATTTAAGAAACTGGTGTTTGCTTCTGGTCTATTTCTCTAATTTTTTAGTTGTACTATTTATTCTTTAACTTTGTTGAGTTACCAAGGCATAATTAAACGTATAGTTGTAATTTTTCACCTTTTAAGACTAAGTGGAGCAAGTGTCGGAAAATGCTTTATAAGAGATTATACTGAGCTGATTTGGTACCTAGCTGGTTATTCTGTTATTGTCTTAGGTTATACCTTACTCATCAAGAAGACCTTTGCAATTTGTTTAAGTTAATTTATCATGTTAAATAAATGCAGGTCTGGTGCTAGCTATCTAATAAATATCAGTTGAACCTGTTATGGTATGAAGGGGTGAACGGGTTTAGTGCCCGTTTGTGCTGCTTAATGTGGGGTCAAAGCGTCTGTTGTAACAAGGCTAGAGAGAGATGGAGTGCCTTATTATTATTTATAACACCCGAAGTAAGTCACCAAAGCAATGTGTTAGTATTAGTAATAAATGTTTTTCATTTGTATATCTATGTCTACCACATACATGATACATGCATAAAATGTGTTGGTTTTCATAGGTTCTGAACTTGGTTTATCAGGGTTTTTTTTTTCCCAATAGATGGCTTTTAATTAATGAATGGGCTATGTAGCAACTGGTAATTTTAAAGGGAACAGTACTTGTACAAGTCATTGAAGGTGGGTACCTTGCTGCATCAATGCTGCACTGATCTGGTCATATCAAACAACTTCTGTCTTAAATTTACTTGGGTACTAAAAATTTTTTGTTTCTTATCTTAATAACAAATTTAGGTACATTTTCTTACCGAGCCCTGCTGCTCTTTATCTACATTTTCAACCTCCAACATGCACTGTCCCGTAAATCAGATCTGGACACGAAAAACAAGTTCATCCTATCTGACCCTCCGATGGGCATCCTTGATCCGATAGAGATCTCCCCTGCTACACTTCCCCGCAATGCATACCCGGCTGAGCCCCTATCTCCTATGGTCCCTACTTTTCCCAGCTCGTACCAGCCAAACCTCACTGGGAGGTGTCCTGTAAACTTTACTCAAATATCTCCAATTATAGAAAAAACTGCATCTGATTGCTCAGTGCCACTCGCAGCTTTTGTTGGGGATGTTATCTGTTGCCCCCAAGTAAATTCCCTCATGCACATTTTCCAGTCTACTTACACTAATGGCACGAATACTGATGCTCTGGTATTGAACAAGGGTCTTGCGAATGATTGCTTTTCTGACATGATGAATATCTTAGCTTCCAAGGGTGCTAGTTCCAACATAACAAATTTATGTACTGTTGCTGGGTCAAACCTGACCTCTATGATGTGTCCTGTGAAGGATGTGAGTTCATTTGAGAAGGCAGTTAATGTGAGCAAGCTATTAGATGCATGTAGCAATGTGGACCCATTAAAAGAATGCTGCCGACCAGCCTGTGGGCCTGCCATAATGGAGGCAGCAATGAAGATCTCAATGCAAGGGGGTGGAAGTGGGTTTCTAGGAAATGACTTTGCAGGAAGTGGGAATGCAGGAATTGATATGATGAGTGATTGTAAAGGGGTGGTTTATGCATGGCTTGCAAGGAAGTTGTCACTTGAGACAGCTAATTCAGCTTTTCGAATGATGACAGGTTGTAAGGTTAATAAAGGTACTAGCTCTCTTTCTTTTTTCACCCTGGCCTACCATTTAAATCCCCCAACAAAAAGGGCCCTGTGTATGCTATGCCAGTATATTAAAATTTATTGTTATTTAATTTGATACATGATGAAATGTGCCAAGTTATTTTGACACATATGATCCAAGGCCAATAAGGCACATTAAAAGTCTTGGTGATGTATCATATAGATGTGGGGCCAAATGGCCACTTTTTGGTGCTCAGTTGTGCGCAACTTTTACTAAAAAATTGTATAATAGCTTGTTCTTAAACATATAGGGAGTAACTTTCTTAATTCTGAATAACTGATTCTAATTTTATTCGCAAGCGATCGAAAACACCTCCTTTGTTAGTATTGCAACAGTGTATCCAAAACACATCCTATGTTAGTATTCCAAAACACATCCTGTATCAGATACTGGACTAATTTCTGTTACAGATAATTGTCTGCATTGAGTATTGTGTAACATAGTTACATATTTCTTAATTTACCTATTAAATTTGCAATGATGTACTTCGCAGTTTGTCCGTTGGAGTTTGAGGATCCGTCTCCAGTGACCAAAGCATGTAGCAACACGTCATCTCTGGATCCTGCTGTTTGCTGTTCTGCTTTCCATGCATATATCAAATCACGGAAAAAGCAAATTATAATAACAAATATTCAGGCTATTAACTGTGCAACCATGTTTGGATCCATGCTGCAAAAATCTGGTGTGAAAACTGATCTGTACGAGTTGTGTGATATCGATTTAAAGGACTTCAGCCTTCAGGGTAAGTCTGATAAAACATTCATGTTTCCCGTTTATTTATGCCTTAAAAGTTAAAATATCGATCATGTTTTGAGTAAGTAATGATTAATTGAAAATATTAATTACGTTTTGAGTAAATATTATTTGTTCAAATTAAAAAGGAAAAGGGTATGTCAAGTATAGGTCAGGTACATCATAGAGAGGGTTTGCAAGCTGACCTGGTTTACAGTACCAGGTATAGCATTGTTTTCCTATGTTTTGAGTTTTCATGCCTGGTTAAAAGGATCACCCCCTGACTAATATTTTTAGAGAATTTGTTATTTTGCCAAAAATTTCTGCTTTGATAATAAAATTTTCTACTCTTCAAGAAATTTTACAAATTGGATGTTCTCGTTCAATTTCAAATTGGTTTCTTGATGGTAATGATGGGTTCATGAGCTAACATATTTCTTTTTTCTATCTTTTGCTGGTATGGGTGTTGCAACATGGACAGCATTTGGACAACAAGGTCAGGTTTACCACTTATTATTGTTGATAAAATTTGAAATTAAGAAATGTCAGTAAAATATCTGGCATGCATGTGGGCCTACTTGGGAATTATTTGGCCCCTCCATTATAACCAATTTGGAACTTGGTGCGCACAATATTGCTAAATATCAGTATCATGACTAGTTCTGTAAACTCATGCATACTGGTTTCTACATTGCAGGATGCCTCCTAAGAAGCCTGCCGACAGACATAATATATGACAATTTAACAGGGATGAGTTTCACATGCGACTTGAGTGATAACATTGCTGCACCATGGCCTTCCTCTTCCTCTGTCTCTTCTCTGTCCCTCTGTGCCCCAGGTAAGGGATGATTGTCATATTCCCACTGCTTTTACCTCTCTGTGTTCTTCTGTCAAAGTTAGAACAAGGATTTTGATTTCCACCTGAGAACCAAAATTTGTGACAGTATCCTTGGATAATGCTTTCTATGTCTTTTGTTCTGCTTCCTTACCTCTCATTGACCATGAAGAGTGTTTGTCTTTTACTTTAGCTCTAAATAGTTGTTTCATTGGCCACATAAAAGCAGCTTTCATGCTTACTTTGGGTGCTTCCCAAAATGTTTATGTTTTCGATGATACCTCACAAAATAATAGTGGCATGCTTCAACAAAATTAGGAGAGAACTATTGGGTGGCTTTATAGTGATATTTGCAGGAACATGACAATCAGGCCCCTCACTTAACTTTAGTGTAACTTTCTTTTTCTTTCTTTCCTCTCTTCCTCAGAAATGTCATTGCCAGCGCTGCCTGTGCCCCAAATTTCTGGGAGCCAAGGTAATTAATTATTTATAAACTTGCTACTCATTAACTTTTACTGAATTTTTGTATTTTGAATTTCTTTAACATTCCATAACTTTTACTTGCTACTCGTTCACTTTGTTCCATGAATTTGTTTAGTTGGCATAGAATGGCCATATATCGTAAAATGTTTTGGGAAATGACTGTTAGATCTATGATGTGACAAATGAAATAAATTAAAACAGTCAAGAATGTTGTGTCATTATTCAGTAATATAGTAATAGAAAGGTATATTATATGCCAACGGACTTGAAATGCAAAAATAAAAAAAATGTTTCAAAAGGTACACTAGACCAAGAATGGCACATATTCTGTGAGAAGTATACCAGGGTTCTCTTTTATTTCGGAACCAAGGTAGTGGTCATGGTGGAGAACATTTTTCATGTTCGCACTTGTTATCATTTCTATTTTTGACTTAACATACAAATCTAAATACAACTGCAGATAATGGAGTTAATAGAAAGATATTTGTTCTAGCCCTTGCATTGTTTGCTTCAACCATTGCATTATGAAGAATTTTAGTGGGAAGACGTATTGCATTTTGTATTAAAGTATTGCATTAGGATTCTTTGTAGCATATTGGGAATTTTTCTCTCTGGAGATAGCCAGCCTTTTGTAAATTTGAGTGGTTCCTCTTGTATAAAAGCTTCTTGTTCCTCTCCTGTCACACTCTTTGTTAGATTATTATCCGTTTTTTGATCCGTTTTAGAGTGACCCAATGTATTAAATAGTTTTTTTTTTTTTTTTTTTTTAGAAAACTTGGTAGGGGCTACCAAGGAAATGTATTAAATAGGTGCGGTTTGGATCAGATTTATTGACCTGCTGACAATTCGGTTCAGATTCGACCTTTATATGCTTTAGTTTCTATTCCGAAAAATATCACAACAAACAATGAATTGAAGGTGGATACTGACGTTGAATTTGAGTCCCCACTCCCCAGGGAGAGAGAGAGAGATTGGCCCAGATAACTAAGCGGTTCACTCTCATCTCACAATACTTTTTGACTTCCTATAGTATACACTTATATAAATCCAAATTAATACTCGTATGTTACATTAGGAACGAACTTGGTTTTTGTTATATTTTAGAGAATAGCAGTTATAAATAGAAGAGAGAGAACTTCAAATACAGAACACCAGTAAATAAGTGATTGTAAACATATACGACTTTTTAAGTTACTCAGTACTTACAAATTTAAATAGGCAGAAACTATTCGTAATCAGTTCCCACATTTTTCTTGCCTAAAATCACATCAAACATAGATAGCACTATTAGCCAAGTTCGCAGCTACCATAAAAAAAATTGCATGCCAACAACAACTAAAATAAATATTATCAATTCTATACCACATGAGATCTCAGTTATCAGTTATGAAGATGCAAGTTCGGTTCCATCCAAACACATGTTAATTGTTCCTCCACTCTGTGCATGCTTGGATGATATCTTTTATCATCCATGGAATAGAATATTCCTTTCTTAGAATCTGTGCCCCCTTCAAACCTCGGGAAATATATCCTGTTAGCGTGCTTCTTTTCTGGAGATGTGATTGCGATCGAATTTCTACGATCGACAAAAAGTGTCATATCAGCCAAATGTTCTAGCTTTTCCCACATCATATGTGAGTCTGTGACTGATTGAGTTTTAAAACACGGATCGGTGTTTTGGTCTCATCCGTTCTGAAAACAGAGATCAAATCCCCATTTAACTCTAACAAGTGACAATATTCAAGTCCATAGGAAGGCTCACTCAAATATAACGGTTCTGGTTTACAAAGTACATTCCAAGTCTCCAACTCAGGGTTGAAAACCCCCAGTTCACCTTTCCTGCCCAAACAATAGAACTCTCCCTGAAATAAAACCGGATTATTAGATGATAGAAAGAATGGGATTGACGGCTGGAATGCAAGAACAGTCCATTCTTCCTCTCCAAGACACCACGTCGATATCTCAACATATTCACCACATCTTTGGAAGTAGAATCCATAAAGTATGAAATCTGGAATAGTAGGCATGGAAGAAAAAGAAATGCCGTCGAAGAAATATTCCTCCGAAGGCAGCGGCGGCAGATTAATAACCTGATCAGTGAAAGGATTAAGTATGAATACCCTTTTGTTGCCTTCTGTGACGACCACCCATCCATCTTTGGAGTACCGCAAAGCTAGGTGGTCACGTGCAACAACAACCGCATTGCTCTTTAGAGTGTACTCCTCGCAATAGAAAGGGTCAAAGAATTTGCATGATTGGTATTTGAGATTTGGCAAATGCATGAGCCATGGCCAAACTCTTCCTTTCCGGATGAAGCTTGATGCTTTGGACCACCCCTGGCAAACAGATGGAAGACGCAAGCAATCGACCAATGACAGCCGTGGGAACAACATTTCCACCAACTCAATGGGGAGTTCATTCCATCGTCTTGAAATATCCTCCTCATTTTCATCCTCTTTGCTGATCACGCTAGAATCCGCCTGCAAAAGAAAAAGCTCAGAAAAAAAACGGCCATAAAATGTTTCTCAACTGTGTAGAAACAAACTTTATGAAGAAAGTACAGCAAGATATCATTTTTGCTAATTTAAGGGACAGTCAACAGAATACTCAAAATACAATTGTTCACTTACTAAATTTTAAACCTTAATTTTCTACGAGGACTTAAATCTAAAGGACATAACCAAACATTCATTTGATTCTGCTCACAAAACAACAAATTTGATTCCAAAAAAAAAAATCAAGAGAGACCAACTGACGCAGGGCTGACAAAAGGTGCACCAGGTGTTGATACACCAGGTGCAGAATCTGAACAAGAAAAGTATTTGAGGCCACCTATCACTCAAGTCTATAAAAGGTGTCATAATTCTGAGACACAAACCTAGTTAGGACAGACCTAATTAGCAATCAGAAATAGAGTAGAAAATATCTTTTTAGAGTTTCTAAAATTAGCACACTGTTAGGTTTCCTAATTTAGAGTTTCTAAAATTAACATGATCCTCTCTTTATAAAGAGGTGCTTCACACCTAAGAGGGATATATCCTGTATTTCTGTTTAGTTTAATAAAATTTCTAGTTAAAACCTATTTGATACTTCTCTAAATTTCTGGTTTTTACCCGGCTTTTCCGGAGTAGGTGCTAGAAAGACGATCGGAGACTTGAACTCCGGCGTCAAATTGGCATCAGAGACAGGTTTATACCGCTACGCAACATGAGCAACAACGACATACCGAAGGAGCCAAACTTGGTTACTGTTCTGGAAGCAATTCAGCGCTCTCAAGATCAAATGATGCAATTGATGACAGCGATGATGGGACAGATGACAACAAGGCAACATGGTCAACCTGTGGTACAGCCCCAGAGGAGAGGCCTACTCGTGATGGTGGAAATAATCGATGGGATGGGGGATTTCGAATAGAAGTTCCTAAATTTGCTGGAGGATTAAGTGCAGATGGGTTTCTGGATTGGGTAACCACGGTGGATGAGATTTTATCCCTCAAAGAGGTGCCACCCGATAAGCAAGTATCACTAATTGCCATCTGGTTCAAAGATCGGGCAGCAGCATGGTGGCAATCATTCTGTTATAGTCGCTACCTGGAAGGCCAACCATTGTTGAGGGATTGGAGCGAATTGAAACGTGAGATGACAAAGGAATTTCTCCCTCTCAACTTTCGACAAACCATATTCCAATAGTTGCAAGGTTTAGTCCAGGGCTCTAAGAGTGTAGAAGACTACACATTAGAGTTTTACCGTCTGGTGGCTCGCAATCAATTGAGAGAAACAGAAGAGCAATTGGTGGCTCGTTATCTCCATGGACTACGACCAACCATTCAAGATGCCTTGTGTGTGCATACCATAGGGACAGTGGCTGAAGCTCAAACCAAAGCAAGGGCTGTTGAGCAGAGTCTCATGCGCAACTGTACTCTTGCGAACAACCGAGGGAATATAGGGGCAGCCAACAACACAAACCAGTCTTTTCTGAAACCAAACCTAAATGTCAACAACCCAAAATTACCACAACCCACTGGGCCGAAACCCACAAGTCGACATTCTAATGTTCGCTGCCACCGTTGCTAAGAACTTGGTCACTATGCCAATGAATGTCCAAAAGCAAGAGCCCAGTTGTACATAAATGAAGAGGAATATGAGGTTCCAGTGCAAACAATGAATGGTGAAAATGATGAGGAAGATGTTTTTGTAGTGGAACCAGATGATGTGCATGGTGAGAGTTTGATTAGTAGGAGATTATGCTTGGCCCCAAGAACTGATGAGGATTGGAGAAGGCGTGACATCTTCACTACTAATTGCACCATAGACAACAAGCGATGTAAGGTAATAATTGACACTGGGAGTTGGGAAAATATGATATCTGAAGAGGCTGTACACAAGTTAGCTCTATCAACCATTCCACACCCACATCCATACCGTTTAGGTTGGGTAAAGCAAGGCAGTGAGATAAGAGTGGATAAAAGGTGTTGTGTGAGTTTGGCATCTGGGCCTCATTATAGAACTGAGATACAAGCAGATGTTGTGCCTATGGACGCAGCCCATGTTATTCTTGGAAGGCCATGGCAGTTTGATAACAATGTGGTGTACGATGGGAGAGCACACACTTATACCATACATATGGATAACAAGCGAATAGTTGTGCAACCACTTCGACAGGAGGAGAAAGGAGAAAAAAAGACAATATTTTGCCTTCCAAAAACTGAGTTTGAGAAAGCTATAGCTGAGGAGACTGTTTGTTTTGCTGTAGTTTCGCGTACATTTGCAACTACAGAGAGTATTAATGAAGGTCCAGATGAGATTAAAAGTGTTTTAGCCGAGTACAGTGATGTTTTGGGAGATATACCTAATGCACTTCCACCTCTTCGTGACATACAACATCAAATAGATTTGTTGCCAGGAGCATCACTTCCTAACCGACCCCATTACAGAATGACACCCCAGCAACATGATGAGTTGAAAAGACAAGTGCAGGAGCTGTTGGAAAAGGGGTTCGTGCGGGAGAGTTTTAGTCCCTGTGCCGTACCAGCTCTATTGGTGCCCAAGAAGGATGGAAGCTGGCGCATGTGTGTGGACAGCAGGGCAATCAATAGAATAACTGTCAAATACCGCTTTCCTATACCTCGTTTGGAAGATATGTTGGACCAATTGAGTGGTGCTAAGGTATTCTCTAAAATTGATCTCAAAAGTGGATACCACCAGGTGCGAATTAAGCCGGGTGATGAATGGAAGACGGCGTTCAAAACAAAAGATGGCCTTTTCGAATGGATTGTTATGCCATTCGGCCTATCTAATGCACCCAGCACATTTATGAGGATGATGAATCAGGTTTTGCGACCCTATCTCAATGATTTTGTTGTGGTTTATTTCGATGATATTTTGATTTACAGCAAAACAAAGGAAGAGCACAAACAGCACCTTCAACATGTGCTAGCAACTTTACGGGTCCAACAACTTTATGTGAATGCTAAGAAGTGTGTTTGGCAAGTAGAAGAATTATTGTTCCTTGGATTTATGATAAATTCCGCGGGCATAAGTCCTGACAAGAGCAAGGTTCAAGCTGTGGTTGATTGGCCAGTTCCAACCACAATTTCTAAAGTCCGATCATTCCTCGGATTGGCTGGATTTTATCGAAGATTTATCAGACATTATAGTCGTATAGCTGCTCCCATAACCGACCTCCTCAAGAGTCCGCAGTTTGGATGGACTCACGAGGCACATCTAGCTTTTGAAGAGCTAAAGGAGAAGCTGGTGGCTGCACCATTGTTGGCATTGCCAAATTTTGAGAAATTATTTGAGGTGGACTGTAATGCATCAAAAGTAGGGATAGGAGCAGTACTCAGCCAAGAGGGTAAACCAGTAGCATATTATAGTGAAAAACTGAATGGTGCAAAACTTAACTATTCAGTTTATGATCTTGAGTTGTATGCTGTGGTCAAAGCTGATCGGAGGTAAAACCTGGGTCAAATTAAACCTCAATCTAATCTAATGCAATATAGCTTGAGGATCGAATCCACAGGGATGGTTATTCTAAACTATAGAATTTAAGTAATTTAGTTCGATTGATCTAGGGGTAAACAAGTCAAAAAAATTGATTAATTAATTAAAAGGAATAAATTTAAACTAAAGAAATTAATTCTAAATTCTAATTGATGTCTAAATTACTCTAAATATTAAGGAAAAAATCTAAACTCGAATTAAGGACTTAAACTAGGGTCAATTGATCGGGTTCCACTTCCTGGCACTATCCTGGCGGGTCGACAGGATTCTTGGCGGGTCGCCAGAACAGTACGACAATTCAGTTTAATTAGTTTCTGTTGTCCCAAAGGGGGGCGGCTTAATCAAGGTTTAGCGGAAGCGATTTAAGGTTTTAGACCGGTTTGGTATGAACTATCCTAACACAATTCAATTGGTACCCAATACAAGCAAGCACACAAGCAATTCAAGTATAGCAAGATAATAAAGAGAAAAAGATAGAGAGAGAATTGAACACGCGATGTGATTACGGAGTTCCGACCCGCTAGAAGAAGCTAGCCTTAGTCGTACGTCTCCGGGAGTTTCGCTACCACCAAAGGGCGCGCTCCGTTCAATTCCAACAAGAACGGGACTACAACTTCGAACCGAATCACCTCGTCACAAGGACACTCGAGGCGGATCGGCCTAACTCGAATGGCACAACGGCCTCAAAGGAGAAGAGCTCTCAACCTATTCCAACCTACACCTAGCGACAATGTCGGGGCGGTGGTGTTTGAGGCTACTAAATCTCTCAAGATGGTCTAGCTATGAAAAGCTCAAGTGGGAGAGTATCCCTGTGCTCAAAGGCTCAATTCTGGTCTAATTTTGCAAGACTAGGCTCACTTGAGAGAGAGAACAAGGGGTGGATATATATAGGGCTCGAAATGAGCAGTTCCCCAGCAAAAACAGGCCACAGCGTTGTACAACGCTGAATAGCGTTATACAACGCTGGAATATGACCGTTGTAAATTCTAACGGCTCTTTAATATAGCCGTTGGTCTGTCAGAGCGTTGTGCAACGCTATATGCCGTCGCACAACGCAGGAGTGTAAAACCAAAGGAAAGCTCCGACAATTCCGTTGGAAATTGTCAGAGCGTTGCTTGCCACTGAATGGCGTTACACAACGCTAAAGGGAGACAAAAGGAACAACTCTGACAGATTCAACAGAGCGTTGTACAACTCTATATGCCGTCACACAACGCTAACGTTACCCAACGCTGAAAGACGTTGGCTAACGTCTCCAGAGACTTTGCATGTAAAAACAGCACAGCTAACTTGGGATTTTTGTGGCGTTGTGCAACGCTATATGGCGTTGCACGATGGTACTCAGGAAAATTTCCAAGTTTTTTAACTGCAGCGTTGTACAACTCTATTCAGCGTTGTACAACGTTGTGACTCAGCGTTGCCTAACTCTATATAGCGTTGTGCAACGTTGATTCACAAAAGTATGAATTTAGCTGTTCTGGCGTTGTGTAACTCTATATAGCGTTGTACGACGCTAGGTCACAGAAAACAGGATTTTGCTGGTTTATTGAGCTTTTCGCTATCTAGACCATTTTAAGGATAAACAAGGACTAAAGTATACCTTCTATCCTAGTCTAAACTAGCCTACAAGCTCTCTAATGACTTGATCTTGATCTTTCTTAAAGCTTTTATCCAAGTCCTCATAAATTGTATCTTCTTCCTATAAAACTCAAAGAAGATTGTTAAATGCCAAACGATATTGTTTTGCAATCGACAAACCTAGAGACGTTTAGTACAACAATCTCCCCCTTTTGACGATTTGCAAAACAATATCATTAGTAAAGCGATTAAATTTTGGCATTTCACAAGCTTTACTACAATTCTCCCCCTTTTTGTAAATCGACAAAAAGTGAAAATTGTAGCAAGCTCCCCCTAAATTTATGGCTCCCCCTTAATTTTGGAGAAAAGGAATTGGAGAACCAATTTAGAGCACTACACAAAGTAGTGTGACCAAATTTAACCTCTCAAACAAAAATAAGATAGAAATATAGAGGCTCCCCCTAAAGATTTGGCTTATAAGACCGGGGGTTAACTTGGTATTTAGGCCATATTGGTTACCATACCACTAGTTGTACCACTAGAGGTAAAAACTTTTGGAACCCACTTACCTTTGGACTCACCATTTGGTTTCCTAAGTTTGCATTCCAACGAGATATGACCATTTTGACAACAATAGTTGCAATATGCATTGGTTGGCTTAGGCATGGTAGAACCTTTGACAAAATGGGAATAGTAGTGGGCTCTAAGGTATTCGGCCTTCTTCTTAGGATCATTGGATGAGGCATTAAAATCCTTTTTGCGATCCTTTTGGAAATTTTGGGAAACATTCTTTTTATGCCCATTGGATTGAGCTTTGTGGTTTTGAGAAGAGTGTTGCTCTTTAAATTCATAAAACCATCCATCGGGTCCTCTAAAATAAATTTTATTGGACGCCTTTGGAACAAAAACCTTCTTTTCTTGATTTTGCAAATTCTTTTCGTTTTGCACTCTAGTATTTCTAGGTTTCCTTTGGTACATATGTGCATGACCACGAGAATTCCTAGGTTTTTGAAATTGTGTGTTTTGTGCAAATTGTTTCCCATTTTTGTATGACAAGTTCTTTTTCTTGGTTTGATAAGGCTTTTGGTAACCAAGACCGGACTTGTCATGAGTCTTTTGACCTTTGAAAAGGTTTTTCAAATCCGTTTTAGGAGCTTGAGCTAAAATCGGTTTTTCAAGTTGTTTTTCAAGTTGTTTTTCAAGCTCCTTAATTTTAGCCTCATACTCACCCATCTTAGAAGTAAGCTCATCTAACTTGGTTTTTAAAGTTTCTATGGTATCGACTTTCCTAACCAAGGCATCATGGGTAGCATCAAGAATAGAGTTCAACCTATCACAATCAACACATTTGGTTGAACAAGTTGGTTCATCATCACTCTCACTATCACTACTACTAAGAGATTCATTGAGAGGAAGATATACCTTAGGAGAGCATGTCTTTGGTGAAGTTGATGGAGTGGAATGATTTGAAAGAATCGAGGATTCCATCTCTTTGGCAATGAATGCATGGTCTTCGTAGTTGTCCGAATCGGATGTACATGGATCGAGCTCCGAATCCGTGTGGACTCCTCCCATTCGGCTTCCTTCGAAACAACTCAAGATGGCTCTCCATATGTCCCTAGCTATATCAAAATCGCAAGCAAGTGTGCTACCAATTGATTCATGTACCGAGCTTAGGATGACATTGACCGCATAGTCATTGTCCTCCTTTTCCCTCAAGGCCTCGGTGGTAAACTTGTTAGTATTTGGTTTAAATCTAGATTCATTTGCCACAATATACCAAACACCCATGCTTGTGAGGTAGCTAACCATACCATTTTTCCAAATAGAGAAATTTGTGCAAGTATGATCCAATTTACCCGGTTTTTCTACAATTCTAGCCGCCATGATCGAAAACCGAGATTAAGAATAGCTTAATCGAGGTTCCCTCTCTGATACCACTTTGTTGTCCCAAAGGGGGGCGGCTTAATCAAGGTTTAGCGGAAGCGATTTAAGGTTTTAGACCGGTTTGGTATGAACTATCCTAACACAATTCAATTGGTACCCAATACAAGCAAGCACACAAGCAATTCAAGTATAGCAAGATAATAAAGAGAAAAAGATAGAGAGAGAATTGAACACGCGATGTGATTACGGAGTTCCGACCCGCTAGAAGAAGCTAGCCTTAGTCGTACGTCTCCGGGAGTTTCGCTACCACCAAAGGGCGCGCTCCGTTCAATTCCAACAAGAACGGGACTACAACTTCGAACCGAATCACCTCGTCACAAGGACACTCGAGGCGGATCGGCCTAACTCGAATGGCACAACGGCCTCAAAGGAGAAGAGCTCTCAACCTATTCCAACCTACACCTAGCGACAATGTCGGGGCGGTGGTGTTTGAGGCTACTAAATCTCTCAAGATGGTCTAGCTATGAAAAGCTCAAGTGGGAGAGTATCCCTGTGCTCAAAGGCTCAATTCTGGTCTAATTTTGCAAGACTAGGCTCACTTGAGAGAGAGAACAAGGGGTGGATATATATAGGGCTCGAAATGAGCAGTTCCCCAGCAAAAACAGGCCACAGCGTTGTACAACGCTGAATAGCGTTATACAACGCTGGAATATGACCGTTGTAAATTCTAACGGCTCTTTAATATAGCCGTTGGTCTGTCAGAGCGTTGTGCAACGCTATATGCCGTCGCACAACGCAGGAGTGTAAAACCAAAGGAAAGCTCCGACAATTCCGTTGGAAATTGTCAGAGCGTTGCTTGCCACTGAATGGCGTTACACAACGCTAAAGGGAGACAAAAGGAACAACTCTGACAGATTCAACAGAGCGTTGTACAACTCTATATGCCGTCACACAACGCTAACGTTACCCAACGCTGAAAGACGTTGGCTAACGTCTCCAGAGACTTTGCATGTAAAAACAGCACAGCTAACTTGGGATTTTTGTGGCGTTGTGCAACGCTATATGGCGTTGCACGATGGTACTCAGGAAAATTTCCAAGTTTTTTAACTGCAGCGTTGTACAACTCTATTCAGCGTTGTACAACGTTGTGACTCAGCGTTGCCTAACTCTATATAGCGTTGTGCAACGTTGATTCACAAAAGTATGAATTTAGCTGTTCTGGCGTTGTGTAACTCTATATAGCGTTGTACGACGCTAGGTCACAGAAAACATGATTTTGCTGGTTTATTGAGCTTTTCGCTATCTAGACCATTTTAAGGATAAACAAGGACTAAAGTATACCTTCTATCCTAGTCTAAACTAGCCTACAAGCTCTCTAATGACTTGATCTTGATCTTTCTTAAAGCTTTTATCCAAGTCCTCATAAATTGTATCTTCTTCCTATAAAACTCAAAGAAGATTGTTAAATGCCAAACGATATTGTTTTGCAATCGACAAACCTAGAGACGTTTAGTACAACAGTTTCTAAGTTCTCTAAGTTCAGGTTTTTGGCTTAAACTCTGGTCCAAATACTAACTCTCGTTCTTGATTTGGTATTACTAAGTTTTAACCTCTAAACCTCCCTAAAAACCTAAGTTTCAACTCTCGTTTCTTGGCTTAAGTTTTAGGGTTTGCTTAAACTATTCGGTAGGATATCCTAGATCTCTCGATCTTAGGAGGGAATAAACCTCTCGGCTAAGTTCCGGTTTCACCTTTTGGGTATACTAACTATCCTATGGTTTGAGAACACAAATTGTTTTGAGATTAGGGTTCTATTTGCTTGTCTACGAGGTCAGGCCTAACCAAGTGAGCAAACCTTCAAATCAATTCAATTCACAAATTCAGCAAATAAACTTAAGTAAAGCAAATCAACTTAGAAAAATTAGAAAACTAAATCAAACTTCATTAATCTACCAAGTCATGGTTCCCTACAATTGCCCCTAAACTAAACTACTCACTAAAAGTCATACTACACATAAAGATAAAAGGTTTCAGCAAACTAAACATCAAAGACAGAAAATAGAGAAAGTTGACAACAAGAAACAACAGCAAACAACTCTCAGCCTGTTTTCTGGCGGGTCGCCAGAGATCCTGGCGGGTCGACAGGGGGCAGCTGGGGGAGACTTCTGCTATCTTTTCTCGATTTCTCTCTCTCTAAACTAACTTATTCCTTTCTGGAGCTCTCCCTATGTTTAAATAGCTCTCAAAGGCGGTTTCCATAGGTGGAGATCATGTCTGGCTCGTCCAAGAATAGAGAAAGTGCTCTGCCAGAAATATCTCTCCAAATTGGGCAGGTCAGATTATGTCAGGCGGGGTCGACAGGATCCTGGCGGGTTGCCTGGTGGCCTGGCGGGTCGACAGAAATCCTGGCGGGTCGCCAGAACAGGGGACTTGTCTGGTTTGACCCTGTTCCTTTGCTCCAGTCGCTTGGACTCTGATTTGCTCCGCTTGAACTCCGTTTTGGGCCCAATTTTGCTCCAAATCATCACTGAACCTGAAATTAGACAAGGGCAAATAGCAGTACCATATTTCTAACCTAAATTGCATTAAATCTAACTAAAACACAAGCATTTAATTGAAATTAAGGCCTAAAAGGGTTGAATATTTCGATGTGAAACCCGCCTATCAAAAGCATTACACTATTGGCGGCATTATTTACTCCACCAAGAATTTGTGCTATTTTCTGATCATAAAGCGCTGGCCTTTTTACAAGGACAACACAAGTTGAGTCCTAGACATGCCAAATGGATAGCATCTTTGCAAGAGTTCACCTTTTCAATCAAGCACAAATCAGGTGAAACAAATAAGGTGGCTGATGCCTTGAGTAGGCGCCATGCACTGGTGACTGCCATGACAGTACAGACCTTGGGGTTTGAACATGTGAGACACACCATTAGAGAAGATGAAGATTTTAAATCCATTATTGATGCACTGGACAACAACATGCATAATGACTACTCGTTCCATGACGGGTATTTATTTAAAGGTCATTGTCTGTGCATTCCGAATACTTCCTTAAGGATCCTTATAATTCAAGAGTTACACCAACAAGGACTTTTTGGCCAAGAAAAGACAAGCAAGCTGGTGAAAGAAAGGTTCTACTGGCTGGGTACAGACAAGGATGTTAAACTCTTTGTAAAGCGGTGTCGGGTGTGTCAACAAGCGAAAGGGACCGATAGTAACAAAGGTTTGTATACTCCACTGCCTTTAGCAACCGCGCCTTGGAGAGATATCTCACTTGACTTCATTGTGGGGTTGCCACGTACAAAGAAGGGACATGACAGCATTATGGTTGTTGTAGAGATTTACCAAAATGACCATTTTTACAGCTTGTAAGACAACTATGGATGCCTCAAAAATTGCTGATCTGTATTTTAAGGAAGTGGTGAGACACTATGGACTACCAATTTCCATTGTTTCAGATCGTGATGTGAAGTTTATGAGTCATTTTTGGAAAGAACTATGGAAGAAATTGGGGACTGTTCTGAAATTTAGTAGTCTATACCACCCGCAGACAGATGGGCAGACAGAAGTAGTGAACAGGAGTTTGGGAAATATGTTGCGTGCTCAAGTTAAAACACTAGGTAGTTGGGACAGTGTGTTGCCAAAAGTGGAGTTTGAGTTTAATAGCTCTGTTAATCGTTCAACAGGTTATTCTCCATTTCAAGTGATATATGGGTTCAACCCTAGAGGTCCTCTAGACCTGCTGCCAATTGAGGGGCCAAATAGTGGTACTAAAAAAGTGGATCAGCTACTTGAAGGGCTTTTGAGTATACATGAACAAGTGCGTAAGAATCTAGAGGACTCTTATGCTAAATACAAGCAACAAGCTGATGTGTCACGTGTGGAAGCAAATTTTGATGTGGGTGATTTGGTGTGGGTTTATTTGTCCCGTGATCGATATCCATTAGGTGCATATATATAATAAGCTAAAACCTAGGAAATTTGGACCATGTCAGATTTTGGAAAAAATGGAGAATAATGCATATCGTGTGCAATTGCCTGATGACATGAACATCACAAATGTATTTAATATCAGGCAATTGTATCCTTTTCACGGGGATAATCCAAGCTTGAGGCCAAGCTTTGAAGAGGAGGGGGAGCATGATGCAGGGCTGACAAAAGGTGCACCAGGTGTTGATACACCAGGTGCAGAATCTGAACAAGGAAAGTATTTGAGGCCACCTATCACTCAAGTCTATAAAAGACGTCATAATTCTGAGACACAAACCTAGTTAGGACAGACCTAATTAGCAATCAGAAATAGAGTAGAAAATATCTTTTTAGAGTTCCTAAAATTAGCACACTGTAAATACAGTAGGTCTCCTAATTTAGAGTTTCTAAAATTAACATGATCCTCTCTTTATAAAGAGGTGCTTCACACCTAAGAGGGATATATCCTGTATTTATGTTTAGTTTAATAAAATTTCTAGTTAAAACCTATTTGATACTTCTCTAAATTTCTGGTTTTTACGCGGCTTTTCCGGAGTAGGTGCTAGAAAGACGATCGGAGACTTGAACTCCGACGTCACCAACCTTATTAGATCTCATGACATCCGATAAGTTGCAATTATCTCCTTTGACAGCCTGCATTCTGCAAGAATCATTATAGTTTAATCTCCAATTAATGCACAAATAATAAAAGGAAAAATAGAATTTTACAAAGCTATTAGGAGTACTGAAACCAACTTTTTTGTCGGAAAAGCCCATTGAAGTCTATCCAATCCACCATTATTCTCTGGTAAAAAGATAAAAGTGAGAACTTGGTCATCCAAACAGAACTTGTAAAGTCTCACACCATCACTGTAGTATGCCGGGGTATAGATCATGGTTTTGAAACTCGGCGAGTTGACTCGGAATCGGCCCGATTCAGATCGGACTCGGCGGCCGGCGATCCGATTTTTGCCGAGTTGGGTCAGATTTTGTTTGAGTCATTATTAATGGTTCTTTTTTCATCTGTGGAGAGAGAAGGAAAGAGAGGCAAGATGGATGAGGTGGAAACGGCGGGGAAATCACGGTGAAAGACCGGAAAAGCCACCATGAGGAGGCTTTGATTTCAATCTATACTGCTCTATCGGCAAATAGAAAGGGAGGTGGGTCACCGCGATGGAGTCGGATCCTCTGGTCGTTTTTTACAAACGACCACCTGGTCGTTTTCGATCTGGACCGTCTGATTTAATCTCAACGGTTAACATTTTTTCGGGCCTATCAATCGTGGTACTAGCACGGGGCAGTCTGATTTAACATTTTTTCGGTAATCTCAACGGTTAACATTTTTCCGGGCCTATCTGATTTAATCTCAACGGTTAACATTGTTTCATAATAACCGTTACAGATTTGTGGCGCCAATTTTCCCGCCTAATGCCTCACTATTCTGTAACGGTTATTTCAATAACCGTTACAGAAGTGCCGTTACAGAAGGTCCTTTTTCCCGTAGTGCATAGCCATTAAGATTAAATCAGACGGCCCAGATCTAAAACGACCAGGTGGTCTGCCGACCAAAGGATCTAGTTCCTCACCGCGATGGGTATGGGAGATGGGAGAGAAAGGGGAAGGGGTTAACTGGAGATCTCCATTTATCATTTTTTAAATTTTTAATCAGATCAACGGTCCAGATTATTCAACAAAAGAAATACTTTAAATAGAAAGTGATTTTTAATTCAAAAATCGATCCAAGGACATAAACAAATAGAAAATTTCGTTCTCAACGATACTAACTGATATACTAAGGTGTTTTGAAGAAATAATTTTCATTAAAAAAATAATTTTCTAGAAACATATTTTATTAATCATAAAATAGCAATATAATTGATTTAAAATTCTAATTTCTAAAGAGTTTGAAATGTCATGTTGCTTCAATAATTATATTATTATTTATTTTAGTTGATTTTTTTGCTTCTAATATTTAATTTATTAACTCATTTATGAAAAAATAATCATTCCTAATATTTTTCTATTATTTTTTTTATTTTTAAAGACATTAAAAATAGTTTTACGTGAAAATTCGAGTTTCCGATCCGATTCATCCGAGTTCTGCCGAGTCGTTCGAGTTGACTCCTTGAACCAACATCCCGAGTCCGATTCCGATTCCGAGTTTCAGAACCATGGTATAGATGCAATTGGGCTGCACTCCCCAAGCCTTATTCGCAGGGAATGATCTCCCGCTGCATCCAGACAGGAAAAATGCGTGATCACCAATGTCTTGCACCCTCCTCCAATGAATTGAATTACATGACAACTCCAACCGACGGACCTCAAAGTTGATGATCAGTTGGCCATAACCATATGAGTGCATTATAATTAAGAATAAATCACCTGCACACTCCACGAAATATGTGTACCAACTGTATGTAATAGGACAAGGTTTAAACTCATCTATGACTGTCATCTTCACAGAACCCCTGATGAGCGGGGCCACATCAATGACCAAAGTCACGGTCATATTGACCATAACAAAAAGCTGCTCATTATAGATTATGCTAGGACCCCTAAGTGAACCAGCATTCTTGTTGAAGTACTTGAGGGGCACCTTCTTCCACTTTTTCCTGCCAGGAGAGCAGACCAGCAAAAATGTTTTCGCGGAACAAACAAGTATAACAATACAGTTAGAAGTATTGGGAGGCGAAGTGATGCTAACAACAGCATGAAAGAAATCAGGGAACTCTGGAAAAGGAGGGATGTGAATTTTCGAGAAAGAGGTTATGCTAAGGAAGAAGCATTCCCTGGTTAGCTCATCTGCCAACAGTATCCACTCCCCATAGCAACCTAAGCATGCTTTCCCTTGCAAAAACTCAGGTAAGATTCTTTCCTCCAGGCCATTGTTTATTGGATCAAAGAAGGTGCAAGTTTCTTCTTGCTGCCATGCATTTGGAAAAGCCATGGCCAGCTCCCGAAGCTATGGGGCAGCGAGTTCTGAACTTTGCAACCAAGAATCTCCGCTTCCATTACACTTGATCACCTGAGATTAGTTTCACATTAATTAGATATTTAGCAGCAATGTTCCAGTTGATGACAATAAAAAATAAAAAGAAGAATTCTCATAACATTGAAAGTGATCCACCAATCAGGTAGAAAATTAGGAATTGATCTACCAATCATAGGATGGTCCTTAGAAGATAAAGATGATTAAAAAAGGAAATGAGGAATTGTAGTACCTATTAATTGCTAATACTCAGGGAAATTGAGTTTGAAATATTGTAAAAATTAGACATTGAACAGAGTGATTTATATAGGGAAACAGTTACAGCCCTAAAAGAAAGGTCTCTGATTGAATAAAACTTTTGGTTGACTCAGTTGACTGAATAAAATCAACTAAATGACATGACAATTCAAATTACCATTAAATAGCACGTATGATTTGTGGTTGATTATGCAAACATTATGGGCATGAGAGAAAGGGAGGAGGAGGCTTACCTACACTCTTCTGTTCTGTTGGATGATACAAACATTCACTTTTGCGCAATGAGGATTGGATAATTGATTGATTGGAAAAAAAATAAAGAATTAAACTACCGATGTATGTGTTTGTAATATGTATGTATGGCCCTTCGGTTCTATAAAAGTGGCGGTGGGTTTTATTCACTACTACATACAAAGCCTCCGAATTTGTCTACTAAATAGGAAGGCGGTGCTAAATGCATGGTTGTCCAAATAGAACCGAATTATAAAAAAAATTGTCTACTAAATTTGGGCAATTTCTTAGTTGCTACAAACATAGTATGTAAGAGTTATTATAATAAGCTTTCTTATTTAATGCTTTTTTATAAGTTGACGAAAATTACACGAGGAAACATACCAACATATTACTCTATGTACCTATGATATTATGAAACAATAAAGAAAAATATTCTATTTTACGTACCAATTTAAAATTTAAAAAAGTTCAATTTTTAATTGAAATTTGAACTTCAGAAACTTGAAAAATTATTTGAAATTCGAAATTTCGAATTTTAAATTTTAAATTTGAAAATTTTAAATTTTTAAAAATTTGAAATTTTATAGTGGCGTAATCAATTGATTGTTTCTTGACAGGCAAAAAGTATAATTTTATTTAAAGTCTAAGCTGGTGAAAATGTGCTCAGAAGAATTTGCCAAATAAATATTTTTTAAAAGTTCCAAATAAATATTTCACAGGAGAAGGAATCAACTAATTCCCGATGAAAAATTGAGCAAATGGACGAAAGCAAGGATAATTTTCTATAAAAAGTAAGAACTTGTACCATTATTATTTTTTTTTGGTAAAATGAGGAATTAAACCAATATGACGCCATCATATTGGTTTACTTGATTATCTTTAACGGGGTGATAAGGATCATCTCCAAGATCCATCATTCCCATCATTTCCAGTGGGAACTCATTTTAATTTTTTCTATTTTTAGAATATTTTTGGTCCCCACTATTTCTCTCCCTCCCATTCTTTTCTATTTTGGTCTCCACTGTTATTCTCCCTTCCATCCTTTCTATTTTTGATCCCCACGAGAACTATAACAATTACTCATATTAACTACAACAGTTAGTATCCAAATTACAACAATTATTTATATTAACTACTTCAGCTACATACATAACTTCAACAGCTACATATTTTAACTTCAACAGTTACAAATATAACTTCAACAATACATATATAACTTCAAAAGTTATATATATTAACTTTAACAGTTACATATATAACTTCAACAGTTATATATATAATTTCAACATTTACATATATTGAATTTGTATATTTTGTTATTACATGTTACGGTTCGGAATTTCAATGAATTATATGCTAGGAGTAGATATGGGATGATGGGATGACGTTGGATTTGCAATGAGGATGAATGGGATGATTTCATCATCTCTTGAACTTTCTTATTAATGAGATATGTTAGATAATTAATAAAAATTTGGGGATGATGAAAAGCAATTCCCTATTTCAGGACAGCTAATTTTATGATTAATTTAGTAGTTTCCATTATTACTATTCTATTTACCAGACTTTATTTAATCTCAACCCCTTAATTAATTTATGTGATCTCAATGGCTGTTGTAGTCGAACTTAAACGAGCCTACTCTAGCTCGAGCTTGATTTAAAATTAAACGACTCTTTACAATTTAACTTAATTGGATAGAGCAGCAATCAACATGAGTTCAATTACTATATATAATAGATACAATGTTATTTTAAGTAAGAAAAGTACAAATTAATAAATATTTATATCTAGGAAATAGCTATATATTACATATTAAATTATGTACTAAATATTATAAATTAGAAATTAAAATTAGGAATCAATTTGAGTTAATTTTAAACGAGTGAAATTAATCAAATTATTAGTGCTATTGTGCAAATTTGGTAACCACACATATAGCTAGCTCCGCCTTCATATTTTCTGAGTCGGCAAAATTGTTCAGCTTTGCGATGAATAAAACCCACCGCCATTGTCTCCTTTATAAACCCCAAGGACCATACATAACATACATCGGTCATTTGGTAATTGTTTATTCCAATTGATCAGTCAATCAACTAATCATTTTTCATTGGCCAAAAGAGAAGGCGATTGTTGTCCAAATAGAGCATAACAGTGTAGGTGAGCCTGCTTCTCTCTCTCTTTCATCCGCTTTTAATTTCCTTCTTTCCGTTCCTTCCGTATAGAATTACCACAAGATCGTTCCATTAAATGGCAGTTTACCAACTTAAATTGTCATTTTATTAAGTTGATTTTCTTCAGTCAAGCATAAGTTTCATTCAATCTGATACCTTTCTATAATCTTTCAGTCAATTTGTTTATGATCAATTTAGGATATTTTTTCCTATCTACGATCATTTTGGTATTTTTTAAAAATATTTTTAGGACAATTTCTAGTTTTAGAATTAGAATTTTCCCAAGTCTCAATTTCTGCGAGTAATAACAATTAATCTAAGGACTATCCTAGATTTTTTTATAGGCCTTTGTGGCTCATTGGAATTGTTGGCTTCGTTTGGATGCGTTGAGAATAAGGTAGGAAGAAGGAAGAAGGGAAGAAATTTATTGGGAAAAGATAAATTTATTGGGAAGTGTGTAACTTTTATGAAGAGTTTGGATGGTTAGAAATAAATTTATTGGTAAAAAATAGTTATTCTTTATTCCTTATTTCGGGAAGAAGCCATCCAAACAGAGCCGTTGTGTGCGCCCGATTTTTGGTCTATTTAGATTGTCATTTCCTTCGACACACAAATTTTAAGAGGGTCAACGCTTATAAAGTGTAGAAAGTCATGTTACGAAAACGAAAAAAAGATAGTCGATTTGGAGAATGCTATTTATGTTATAAAAGGTAAAATATGATAGAAGAAAAAATAATGTTAATTACTACATTAAGTGGCTGCAATATAATATATTTTTATCGGAAGACAAACATATTTTATATGATAAAATTGTAGTTAATGTAAAGGCTTAAATAAATTTTTTTGAAGATAGTGAAAAAAAAAAATAATTTCTTTGTTAGAATTTAGGGGAGCTTGGATTTACATCTGCGTCAAAACTAGATCAATCTCCCGTAATACAATTAGAATAAAATATAAAGTTGAATTGTCGGTGCGTGATAAAATACCTCTAAAATAGCTCATAAAACTTGGTAACTTACATAAAGTTTCACTGTTCATATTAAATTCTATCAATTAGTAGAAGCGTCTGTATACCGTAACATAGTGATGATAATAAAAATTTCAGGTATAAAGTTCAAACGGCTCTTTATTTATTTACCCAAAAAAAAATAGAAAAAAAAAATCCTGCTGGCTGCCAAGGGACGAGATAAACCCTAGTCATTAAATGGCACTTGACCAACTTGAATTGTCATATTATTAAGTTGATTTTCTTTAGTCAAGCATAAGCTATATTCAATCTGATACCTTTCTATAATCTTTCAGTCAATTTGTTTATGATCAATTTAGGATATTTAGGCTTGCTGCCCTATCTACGATCATTTTAGTATTTCTTTTTTTTTTATATTTTTAGGACAATTTCTACTTTAAGAATTTTCTCCAAGTCCCAATTTCAGCGAGTTATAACAATTAATCAGTCTAGAAATCCTCGTCTCCTTTTTTTCGTACCTTCTCTTCTAGTAGATTATCTATTATAGGCATTTGTGGGTCATTGGAATTGTTGTCTGTGCCCCACTTTTGGTCTATTTAGATTGTCATTTCCTTCAAACACACAAATTTTAAGAGGGTCAACGCTTATCCAATATTAAGTTTAGAAAGTCATGTTACGAAAACGAAAAAAAGATAGTCAATTTGGAGAATGCTTTTATGTTATGTAAAAGGTGAAATATGAAAGAAGAAAAAAAATAATGTTACTACATTAAGTAATTGTAATATAATATGTTTTTGTCGGAACATATTTTTGTATAATAAAATTGTAGTAAATGTAAAGGGTTAAAGAATTTTTTTGAAGATTGTGAAAATTTTAAACTAAAATTTAATTTCTATGTTTGAATTTAGGGGAGTTTGGATTTATATCTGGTTCAAAACTTGATCAATCTACCATAATACAATTAGAATAAAACATAAATTGAATTGTCGGTGCGTAATAAAATACCTCATAAAACTTGGTAACTTGATGTTTCACCGCTCAACCCCGTTCCAATTCCAACTTCGTAGTTATTTTCATATTAAATTTTATCAATTATCAGAAGCGTCTGTATACAGTAACATAGTGATGATAATAAAAATTTCAAGAATAAAGTTCAAACGGCTCTTTATTTATTTACCCAAAAAAAAAAGAAAAAACACTAAAAAAAAAAATCCTGCTGGCTGCCGAGGGACGAGATAAACCCTAGCCAACAAGAAGTTTTCTTCTCTGTATCTCTCCGTGAAGAGGAAGGAGATTGCCCCACCTCACCCCCACTCTCTCATGGGAAGGGAAAACAGTCAATTTGCTTACTCAATTTTGTCCGATCGTTCTCAATTTTCCTTTTTTTCTTTTCTTTTTTGTCCAACTCCAAACGTCAAATTAAGAGGACGCCATTGAACAAGGTTGGGCAGACTTTGACATTTCTTTCATTTTCCATTTCTGTATGCTTACTGGTTAACCCAACCCTACCAAACCAAATCCATAGTTGACGCTGACTCTGCTGCCACTATTCTGACAGCATCTATATGTATAGATATAGATAATAAGTATAAAGTGAGCTTTATATTGCTATTATTCATATTGTTATTGTTATTATCATTTGTAATGAAGCCAACACTCATGCTTCCATTTGACCTTATAATGCCAGTTTTCTGGTCCCAATAAGATACAACTGAAGCGGTACTGAGAAGAGCAATTTCCCAATGAACCTCTACATCAAAATTAATCTAACATGAGTCTGGGCACTTTGTATTACTTTGATCACGCTCTTTAGAATTGTCATATTTTTGTTGGATTTTCTGATCTCATCTTGGCTGAAACATAATGATGCCCCTCATCCTTTAAGATCAATCAATTTTTTAAGTTCTCTACAGATCAAAAACATGTACAAAGTTAGCATAGAACAGGTGAAACTGAAAACATCCATTGTTAATAATAATTTCAGAAATAAAATCGAGCTATCTTCAATATTTTGATGAAGTCCAAAGTTTTTGTGGTTGATTTTCAGAGTACCAAATGTGCTGCTGACTGGTAGATCATTTTCAAGGGAATAAACCCAAAGTGTTGTTACCTAATTATAAGAATTCTATTTTTACATTTCATTTGTCATCAATTGGAACAGTGCTTAAATATCTAATGTGAAACTAATCTCAGGTGATCAATGGTAATGGCGGGGAAGAATCTTGGTTGCAAAGGCGAGAACTCACAGCCCCATAACTTTGGAAGCTGGCCATGGCTTTTCCAAATGCATGGCAGCAAGAATAAAACTTGCACCTTCTTTGATCCAGTAAAGAACAGCCTGGAGGAAAGAATCTTACCTGAGTTTTTGCAAGGGAAGGCATGCTTGGGTTGCTATGGGGAATGGTTTCTGTTTGCAGATGAGCTAACACGAGAATGCTTCTTCCTGAGCATAATCTCTTTCTCAAAAATCTACATCCCTTCTTTCCCCGAGTCCCCTGATTTCTTCCATGCAGTTGTTAGCATCACTTCGCCTCCAAATACTTCTAACTGTATTGTTATACTTGTTCCTTCCCGAAAAACCTTCCTGCTGGTCTGCTCTCCTGGCAAAAAAAAGTGGAAGAAGGTGCCCCTCAAGTACTTCAAAAAGAATAATGGTTCCCTTTACGGTCCTAGCATAATCTACAGTGAGCGACATTTTGTTATGGTCGATTTGACTAAAACCTTGGTCATTGATGCTGCCCCGCTCATCAGGGGTTGTGTCAAGATGGCATCCATAATGGAGTTAAGACCTTGTCCTATTCCATACTATTGGTACACATATTTGTTGGAGTGTGCAGGCGATTTATTTTTAGTTTTAGTGCACTCCTATGGTCATGGCCAAACAATCACCAACGTTGAGGTCTGTCGGTTGGAGTTGATTGGTAATGATATTCACTGGAGGAGGGTGCAAGATATCGGTGATCATGCATTTTTCTTGTCTGGACGCTGTGGAAGATCACTGCCTGCGAATAAGGCATGGGGAACACAGCAAAATTGCATCTATCTCCCGGTGAACTACAGTGATGGTGTGAGGCTTTACAAGTTCTGTTTAGATGACCAAGTTCTCACCTTTACCTTTTTACCAGAGAATAATGGTGGATTGGGTAGACTTCAGTGGGCTTTTCCGACAAAAATGTATGTTTCAGCTTTCCTGAAAGCTTTGTGAAACTTTGTTTTTCATTTTGTTATTTAATTATGCATCCATTAATTCAATATTAAACTATAGTGATTTTTGGAGAATGAAGACTGTCCAAGAAAATATTTGCAACTTATCTGATGTCATGAGATCTAAGAAGAATGAGGTTGGTCACTCTTGCTTTTTTTCTTTGACAATTTTGGAATCACATTTGTTCTTTTGTGAGAAAAATTGAGGTTTGAACTTTGAAATTTAGAAATGATTACTATATTCGTTGGGTTATGGAAAAACAACTATCTTGCTGTACTTCTTCAAAAATTTTGTTTTTACACAGGTGAAATACACTACTTACAGACTATAAGCTGAGAAAAACATTGATTTCATCATTTTTGTTGTGCCTTTTCTTTTCCAGACTGATTGTACCATTTTTGGCAAAGAAGATGAAAATGAGGCAGTTATTTCGGGAAGATGGGATGAAGTCCCAATTGAGTTAGTGGAGTTATTGTTCTCGCGGTTGTCATTGGTTGATTGCTTGCGCCTTCCATCTGTTTGCAAGGGATGGTCAAAAGCATCGCGCTTCATTCCGAAAGAAAGAGTTTGGCCATGGCTCATGCATTTGCCAAATCGCAGATACAAAGCATGCAACTTCTTTGACCCTTTGTATTGCAAGGAGTACACTGTAAAGAGTGATGCAGTTGTTGTTGCACGCGACCACCTTACTTTTCGGTACTCCAAAAATGGATGGGTGGTCGTCACAGAAGGCAACACTAGGGTATTCATACTTAATCCTTTCACTGGTCAGGTTATTAATCTGCCACCGCTGCCTTTAAAGAACTACACCTTCGATGGAATTTCTTTTACATCCGTGCCTACTTCTCCGGATTTCGTAGTTTATGGATTCTTCTTCCAGAGATGTGGTGAATTTGTTGAGGTATCCACGTGGTGTCCTGGAGAGGAAGAATGGACTGTTCTTGCATTCCAGCCGTCAATCCCATTCTTTCCATCATCTAATAATCCGGTTTTATTTCAGGGAGAGTTCTTTTGTTTGGGCAGGAAAGGTGAATTGGGGGTTTTCAACCCTGAGTTGGAGACTTGGAATGTACTTTGTAAACCAGAACCAATATATTTGAGTGAGCCTTCCTATGGAGTTGAATATTGTTACTTGTTAGAATTAAATGGGGATTTAGTCTCTGTTTTCAGAACAGAGGAAACCAAAACACCAATCCGTGTTTTCAAACTCAATCAGTCAGAGATGGTGTGGGAACATCTAGAGCACTTGATGGGCATGACACTCTTTGTTGATCGTAGAAATTCGATTGCAATCACATCTCCAGAAAAGGAGTTCGCTAACAGGATATATGTCCCAAGGTTTGAAGGTGGCATGGATTCTAAGAAAGGAATGTTCTATTCCATGGATGATAAAAGATATCATCCAAACTTGCACAGAGTGGAGGAACCATTAACATGTGTGTGGATGGAACCCAACTTGTGTCTTCATAACTAAGGTCTTTTGTGGTATAGAATTGGTAGTATTTTTCGTATTTAAATGTTGTTTGCATGTAAATTTTTTTCTATGGTAGCTTGCAAACTTGGCTAATAGGCTATCTTTGTTTCATGTGTTCTGGGCAAGAATATGTGGGAACTGACTATGAATAGTTTCTGTCTGTTTAAAGTTGTGAAGTACCGGGTAACTTAAGTTTTCTATATGTTTGCAATTAATTACTAAATAGGCTTCTATATTTTTGGTTCTGTCTCTGTTTACAACTCTATTCTCTAATGTATATAAAAGACAACCCCCCTCAAATTTGTACCTAATAAGAAGCTGATAGGATGTTGACTTTTTCTGGTGTCTTCTTGTTGGCTCCGTTTGGATGGTGTGGGAATAAGGTAGGAAGAAGGAAGAAGGGAAGAAATTTATTGGGAATGGGTAAATTTATTGGGAAGTGTGTAACTTTTGTGAAGAGTTTGGATGGTTAGAAATAAATTTATTGGTAAAAAGTGGTTATTCTTTATTCCTTATTATTTTTATTATTTTATATATACAACCATATCCGAGTTTTTTTAAAAATGTCGTATCCCCGCACCCGCACCCAAGTAACATAGACCTGACCACATAGAACATGCATGTATAAGAATGATTTGATTGAGTGAAATAATTACTACCTTTAAAAACCATTCATGAGTCCATGAACAGTCCTCTCAGACAATTGCACCAATTCACTGAACCACACTGACTGACACTTGGGCTTGGCCTCTACCAAATCAGACAAACATATATAAAATTGAACCCATAAGCTACATCTTCTTATCATCCCAAACCCAAACCATTGCCTCCGGTACCCCAATTGTCAGCATCGACCCTTCCACAGTTGCACCAAGGCTCTGGCCTCTGGGTTTCCCACCGATTTAAAACATCCCAAGGAACTACTTTCATCTCATTCTCACGACTCTAATGGACCCAAGCATGTCGGTTGTCGTGGCCTAAGCCGCCGTAATTTTGCCGAAAGGATTAAACTAGAATAAAAAAAGAAAGAGAAAATTAGATGCAACCTCGAACCAGGCGAACATCATGAAAGTAATGAGTTTAGTAAAATGTCTTTTCGTCCTTTATTTCTTTTGTGTTTCTTTTTTGGCATTGGCGTATCTCACAGATGGCACTTCGGCTATAGTGAATTTTAATTTTTTTTTGTTTTCCTCCTAAAATAATTTCTCTATCATATCAATCGTATGTATATTTTCTTTAAATGGTTTAGTAAATGAATAGATGTCATTGAACTGCTGGTAATTTAGCCCTCACTGGCTTACCCTGTTACCATATGCGCTTTTGGTTCAACTCACTGTCGTGCTGTATATGTTGAGAAGGGAAGTTGATCCGTTTAGAACGGAATTTGCATCCGTTAAGAACAAATGTCATTTTGTGTGGTATCCGCTGAGAGTGAAAGTTGGTCCGTTGAGAACGGAATTTGCATCCGTTAAGAACTGATGCCATTTTGTGGTTTCCGATGAGAACTACGTAACCTGATCCGTTGAAAACGCAAGAAGCCCAATCCCAATCCCAATCTCCAATGACATGAGGCAGCGTCTCTGGCACTCTGTTACTCTCCACCTCCCTCCTTCCTTTCCTCCTGCTTCCCTCCCGCTCCCAAATCCGATAAACTTTCCATTCTTCCTACATTCGGTAACGGAAATTGAAGACTCAGTTTGTTAATAGTTACACTTACCAGGAGCTTGGAGAGAAGCAGCTGAAGTTGAAGACCCGCAGATCAGGGAAACAAGAAGAAGGAGATCGAAGCAAGGGTTCTCTTTGTCTAACTGAAGAAACTGTTGGCGTGTAGGATGAGGCGCTTGGCTTGGCAGGAGGAATGAATGAAAAGGACGAGGCACTTTTGTGGTATCGGTTGAGAACGGAAGTTCCCCTTTTTTAGACAATAGTTGAGAACGGAAGTTATCGGTTAAGAAATTAAAGCAAGAATCCAATTCCAATCTCCAACGACATTCGTTGAGAACGGAAGTTGTTCTGTTGAGAATGCAAAAAGCCCAGTCCGGCAGTCCCGATCTCCAATAACATCCGTTGAGAACGGAATTTATTCAGTTGAGAATGCAATAAGCCCAGTCCCGATCTCCAACTATATCCGTTATGAACGGAAATTGTTCCGTTGAGAACGCAAGAAATCCAATCCTGATCTCGAAAGACATCCGTTAAGAACGATAGTTGATCAGTTGAGAACGCAAAAAGCCCAACAGCGACATATGACTATATGAGACCTGAGGTAGCGTCTCCGTTAATCTCCTCCCCGCTCCCTCCCTCCCTCCCTCCCTCCAAATCCCAAATACAATAAAACTTCCGTTCTTCGAGCTTGGAGAGAAGCTGGTGAAGCTGAGACCAGCAGATCAAGGAGAGAAGAAGAAGGAGAAGCAAGGGTTCTCTTTGTCCAACTGACGAAATTGGTGATGTGGAATAATTTTTCAACATACCTTTGAATTGATCAAATTCTCGCCATACATGCCTGAAAGGTCAAGACTAGTGTATTATAATAAAGGGCAGTATACGAAGCAATAAAATTTTCCTTTTAAAGGAATGAAGCTAATTCCACTTTTCAATTCCTAGAAAAGAATGAACCAAAGGAAGTTTCACCTAGAACTGCATTATCTGCTATACAAGTCATACTACACACCTTATAAATTTTCAACAATTTTTTTCAAACGTTATAATAATTCCCCTGCTAAAATTTTACAAAATCTTTTCAAACTTACTGTCATCAGAAGTTTTCAATTTTATAACTCTCTTAATAAATTTACCTTGCTTTAAAAACCTGCCAACACTAAACCATTTGCATGAGTTGAGTAGAAGGTCACCTCTTTACCAGATCTTCAGGAAGTGACTTGTTCAGCAAATGCGTAGATCTTGGAAGATAGCTCCATCACATACTTGTCAGGAAACATATATAGTTCTCTCGAGCATTCCCCCAGAATTTAAAAGGACACTTCTAGCAAGGGCATTTATGTGCGTAATGTCCTTAAACTGTCCACAAACGACCGTCATTGTTATTTACATGATGGATATCAATGGGATGACGGCAATGGATGATGCCAGTTTAGAAACATTTGATCATATTCAGCATTCCCTGTCTCAATGGATGATGCCAGTTTGGAAAGACGAGAGAGTGGTTGAATTTCTAGAGAGCTTGCAGTTTTATTGGCATGTAATGTGAAACAATGGAAGCAGTTTGATCTTTATTGATTTTAGTACTTGTAATAATTTATATCATTCAAATTTGAAGTGAAATGCTTTGAGCTGCCACCAGATAAACAGCAAATTCAAACCAACCACAACAAAGCTCTCTCACGTAGCAGGGGTTAGCAAGGGTGGATGTTGATACGGTTTTAAGAGAGTTGAACCCAATCACGAATTGGACCTATCAAAATTAGGAGTTCCTTCTCCCAATTCTTCAATTCCAATTTAACTTTTGCTAAATTAGAATACTGCCAAACAACTTCTTACCAAAAAAAAAATGGTAAACTTTCACCATACTTGATATAATATTCTACTCCAAAATTCAAAATTTCTATTATAAGAGACCGGTACACTTGGCATTAACCTCTATTTTCACGGTACTTTCAAGGCTATACATCATTTACTACCAGTACTGAACACTCAGCTTGAGTGCTTGATACCAATACTACAAATGCTTAAGGATTATACAAATTTAATAACACAAATAATTAAAAAATACAATCCCTTTTACACCAGTTTCTAAGGACAATAATATATCAAACTTCACAAAAAAAAAATAATCTAAGTATCTAACTACATACACCAAGGAACCAAGAAGACCTTCAATACAGAATAACCAAAAATGTAGTACAGAAAGTGGCATTTCTTATGTATTACTTTGGCCTGCTGGTGTGTGTAATACCATATCCTCTGGAGATCACCATTTAGTAAAAGATAAATAGCGCCGACAACAATCTCTAACGCACAGAGCAGTCTTTAAACACCGGCACACTTGGTCCAACCAAGCTTGATCAACCAAGCAACTTCTACAACAGAATATTAGCAAGGAAATAGACTTTGAATCCAAAGTTTAACAGCAAAGTACAGACTAGTGTGGTCCTAAAGAACCATTGAAATTCAAAGCACTTTTCATGTGGATCTCTAAGAAGGAATTGCCATCATTTTTCCCTCGAATATTGAGTAAATTTAGGATCTGAACAACATATTCTTCACTGGGCCCAAATAGGCGTGGCATGTGCATCCTCAATAGTTGTCTTGAGCATTCCCCCAGAATTTAAAAGGATATTTCTAGCAAGGCATTTATGTGCATAGTGTCCATAAATTGTCGATCAAGTAACTTGTATATTGGTTATATTGCACTCAATTGTCTACGAATGGCTCAACTACTGCATGAGTATATAACCTAGCAGAATTTCAAAACTCCAATCAAGGTATCAGTGTCAATTGTTGGTTGCTATCTCTATCAATAGGCTTATTACATAATAATTTCTATTCTGTCCTTGATGAGCTAACAAATAAGGTCTATGATTTACATTTTCAATCGTGTGGGGCAGTATACATGGTAAATTTTAATATTTCCAGTGATCCATTTTTAATACATCATCTAAAATAGTATCAACATAACCATTGTTGTAGACAGAATACATTACCATTTAACCAAATGCATCTGTAAACACTAACCTCTGTGGCATTAATTCACCATAGGTGCACAATCATAATCTTGGTTTTGATGCTAACTACATACTGTCAGATTTAATATATTTGTAATGCAAGATATTATATATCAAGTACCCCCACTTACCAGTGGCTGATGAGTTGGTGATACCCAGAAATCCAGAATCATTAACTGCAATAAAAGATTTTGCCAATTCCCATAGCGCCCTCATGGGAAAGTCTAGCACAAAAACTCTGCTCTGACTGTAAGTAGTGTACTTGCACTACCAGTGGCTGATAAAACAGCACATACAGTCCTTGCATTGCATGTTATCTTATATCATAGGATAATTTAATAACTATAAGTCACCGTCCATGAACTAAAGCAGGGGCGGAGGCAGTGCCGGTGCGGGCAAGGGCTGTTGCACCCCCTGTCATTTGAGATTTCAGTATAGTAGTGTTACTAATTTTTATAATATTATATAAAAATTAAGCAATTTGCCCCCCCAATCATTAAAAATTGCATATTTGCCCCCCCAGATTATTTTTTCTGGCTCCGCCCCTGAACTAAAGTAAGACTAATTATTTAAATACCCGCACTACCCTCTTAGTTTGCAGTGTCTATATGGTCAAATTGATCCCAAAAATTGCTTTTACCTTTAATCAATTTATCACAGCTGACTTGAGTCCTGCTATCATGAGCAAAATTTTCATCAGTTCTCCACAAATTTTCATCAGCTGCATTCATATTTTTTAGATAATCATATTAATTTTTTAATAAGCAAATTCATGAATTTAAAACATTGTATATAATTTTATCAAGTCAAAATGCCTATACCTACTTTGAACTTAGCTCAAGTGAATTGAACACGATAAGTTCCCCAACTCATTCAGAATTCTTGTCTTGTAGAATTGAAATAAATTCTGCATGGTTGGATGCTAATGAACTCTGAAAACTTTACTCCACAAAGTAGTCTAAATGCAGGAACTTCCCTCTTGTCCCAGTCACTCCATCTTTAAAGACATAAACAGAAAAGGTAAAAAAAAAATCTAATCAAATAAGTACCTTCTAAATTCTAACAGAATCAAGCATGTGGTCCAATTAGCTGAAGGATGCGTGTAAGAAAGTTGACATTTTTCCTGAAAAAAATGAAATAAAGATCAAACAACATGGCAAAGAAGAGTTTCTGAACTATGCTGAACTCTTGCTTTGTGTATAACAGATGTTACTCTTTAACTATGATTACAATTTTCCTCTACAAGCAAGCACACGAAAACTTTCTTACATTATATCTTCAATTTATTTAAGTTCCACGAGGAGAAATACAACAATTAAAAACATTTGATCTCGATCTCTACTATTAGTACTGCAGATCATTTATCTTTTCGAACAAGTATAATAAAATTACCTGTGGCACAGCACTAACAGGTTGTCCAGTACGATGTGGTGGAGCCCAACACAGGCCTGGCATGATCTTCTCCCTTACCAGGGGGACCTAAAAAGTAAAAGGGGGCCATACTTTGTTAAAATCTTTACCATAGTGCTTTTGGGAAATATTTCAAGCCCTTTCGAAAATGGTTAATTTTGGTGTTGTAAGGTCCCACAACCGACAAAACGCAAGTCGGGCATTTCATCAAACACCTGGCGTGCATTAAATATAATACACTGAGATACCAACCATACAGACTGTAAGTCTTGTGCTTATATTTAACGAGGAATTCGGGTGGTTTCTAAGATCTGTTACCCTGGCATATCTCATGCCTAGAAGCTAGAGGTTAAAATTTCTCTATCAGACACAGCACTTCATTTTATTTTATTTTTTTTTTTGAAAGAAGTAACTCTTTGGATACCGGTTTCTCTATCAGACACAACACTTCATGCTCTCCTACCCGTCATGAAGTTTCAACCTTTGTTCGTCATGTTCCTCCTCTTTCCCTCTCTACCACTTCTCTTCCTTTGGAATTTGCGGAGAGTGTGGAGACCCAAAATGTATTATGAAATGCGCACACGTGTTTATGTAAATGTATTATGAAATTTCTATGTTTTACATCACATATAGATAGATGATCTGATTGTGTATGGATTTTGTCCTTAACTTGTCGAGGCATACACAAACAATTTTTACATTGATTTTCAAATTCAATGGTTAGTGCTCAATTTACATTTATATTTCAGTAATTTCATCAGGAGAGAGGAGGTGGATTGAACATAAATTGATCCGTTGAGAACAGAAATTTGAACCGTTGAGAACGGATGATAGTTTTGTGCCATTGTGATATCTGTTGAGAACGGAGGTTCATCCGTTGAGAACACAAGAAGCCCAATCTCCAATGACATTCGTATCCATTGAGAACGGATTTCACTGTTGTGCTATTTGTTGACAACGGACATTGATCCGTTGAGTACGGAAACCAGTTTTGATGCATATGTTGAGAACGGGGTTTGATACGTTGAAAACGCAAGAAGCCCAATCTCCAATGATAGCAGTATCAGTTGAGAACAGATGTCACTGCTGTCTGAAAAACTTATAAATAATATTAAATTAATATAATCTATTAAAATTAATATCAATATAATAATATTTTTTTAAATAGTATCACAAGATCGTAATCTGGGATTGCGATCTTAGCTAGTTACGGAATCCAGGATAAGCTAATAATGATATTTCAATTCACAAAAAGTGTGCCGGACGGCCCAAAATGATTTCATTAAAATGCTATAATAATAATTCAAGTAGAAAGTCTTAAAGCGAAGAGGTTAAAAAAATATTTTAATGATATATGGTGATATCCTCGAATCTTTTTCATCATGTAATAGAATACTGTAATTTAAAATAGTTTCAAGGTTTGGATCAGAAGAAGTTCGCATTCCTGTGTCACGTGCAACTCACACCACCCAAAACGGCAAAACCCTCTCAATCGACCTCTTCTCTGATAAGTTCTCTTCTCCTGCTTTGCTTGGTGTACGTGCGAATTAATGGTGCAGAAAGGTTTTAGAAAGCTGAATTCTGTGACCGTCTTAACGGATTTTGATCCGTTCTCAACGGATGGTGCAGAGGTTTCTAAAAGGCAGAATTCTGTTGCTTACGTGATTACGTCTTAACGGAGAAAAATCTGTTCTCACCGGATGGTGCAGAAAGAAAGATTTTAGAAAACGGAATTCTGTGACTTCCGTCTTAACGGGGTAGGATCCGTTCTAATCGGATGGTGCTGAAAAGTTTTAGAAAGTTGAATTCTGTGACTTCCGTCATAACGGAGTAAGCTCTGTTCTCAATTGAATTCCGTTCTAACGGATTCAGATCCGTTCTTAACGGATGGTGCAGAAATATCTTAGCCGTTCTCAACTTTTATATTGTTAGTCCGTTCGCGGATCTTTGTTCCAGCAATTTGGTGAGACAATAACTAGGTACCGAGTTGGTAGTTTGACCATTTCGTAGGATGATAAGTTCAACCTAGTTCCAGAAGTTGACGCATATACCTGACTAACGTGGTAAACGGACACGGAATGGGGTGTTTCGTTTACCGTGTCATTAAGAAAATGAAATTGATTTCGCTACCGTTTACCGTTCTACTAACTAAACGAAATGATTTCGCTAAACGGCATGTACAAAAACACGTTAAACCGTTTTATTTCATGTGCCGTTTACCGTTTCGTTAAGAAAACGAAACAGATATCTCTACCGTTAACCGTTCCGTTTCAGCAAAATGAAACGGCATAACGGTTTATGGTGTACCGTTGGCGGGCCTATTGACGCACTGGGCTTGTTCGTCCCTTGTCAAACACAGCTTTACTTCGTAATATACATGTCCATATTTTAAAATCTCCAAATTTCTTTGAGGTGCCTCACCTTTTTGGAAAAATTAACAAAATTTAAGTTATATCAACCGCCTAAAATTAAATATACAAGTATATTAATGTTAGATTTTTTTTTTACTTTTTGAGATTAATAATTTATGTTCTGCTCAATATTAGTCATTTATATACTTATATATAAATTATTAAAATTAATATTAGTTTATAAATATTCACAATCAATGAAAATAAAATTTAATCGTGCAACGTGTCATATCAGAACTAGTTATATTGAAAATACGATGAAAATCCGTATATTTACAAAGTTGAAAGGCTGATATGTGATGTCGAGGAGATTGGAACAAAATCTAACTTTTTGGATCGACCTTTCGGACGGTCGGAACTCGGAATGCTTCATATCCTCACCTAAATATTGGAATGACATCCAACTTTTTTTAAAACCCACCAAGACACTAACACAGCTCGCTTCCGTAGTAGAATAGTTGGGCTGTCAAACATGCGAAAAGGACACAAAACAATTTCCGTTCTGTTTTAGTAATGAAACAGAATCACTCTTTTCGTTTTCATTCTGCTTCGATAAACAATTTTTTTTTTCATTATCATTCCTTTTTAATTTTTTTCATTATAATTTTTTATTTTTGTGTTCCGTTTCGATAAAACAATATAATCTTCAGTTATGTTTCTGTTTTGTTTCTGTAAACAAAATCATTTTTTGTTCCGTTTCTATTCCGTTTTAAACGGAACAGAACGAAAACGTATGAAACGGTCCAATATTGACAGGCCTAACAACATGCCTTTCAAATGCCACAAAGCACACTTTCTATGATTATGTTTTTATATCTTTTGTTTAAGCTAGCATTGGATAAAAAGTTCTCAACAATAAATTATCTCAAGAACCTTGAGAATTGTCAATATTGTTTAAAATTCGACGACCAAAATGTGATCTAATTTTACTCTTTTATAAAACAAATAAATTGATGGTGATGGTTTATATTTATGGTATTTGACAGAACACCAAATGGCGCACTAAAATCTTATATACAAACAATATATAAGACTACTAATTACATCTATATAAATTTTTTTTTTCATATTTTATTAACTTGATTTGAAAATAATGTATGATTGTGAAGATAAAGCATTACTATAGGATTCTAACTTTTTTTTGTAGAAAAATAGAGGTCAAGCCTCTATCTTAATTGAATTAAAATAATTTTAAGAGTTTACAAAATCAGCGATGTGCTAATTGATTAAAAGAAAACAAAACACAAAAAAAAATTAGCAGAAAGGTCCCTGAGAGAAAGAAGAAGGGAGGAGAGAAGAAAAAAGCTGAAAAAGACAGAAATGAAATGCTATTTCCTAAAGAAACTCCATTCTAAAAGCACTTCTTGTAACAAATCAGATGGCTATTTAGCAATATCCCTGAAGGTCCTTGTGCACCATTCTCTCCATGTCACCATTCTCTCCATGTCAATGTAATAATATTTGAATTTAAGTAAAAAAAAATACTAACTATTTAAGTTATTCTTATCATATCTGAACAGTCCAATAAAAAATTAGTTATAAATTTCAAATATTTTTGAAAATCTAGATTTTACTGTCTATAATTTTGTAATCACTATTTAAATATGTCTCTATTTTAGATAAATTTTAAAAATGCTGGAATTTCCTAAGTAACTATGTACTTAGTAAACAAATATGTATATTATTTAACTAAACAATTAATTAATACTTCATTTTATATTTTCTTATAAATTGAAAATTAAATTTATCAATTTGACCAAATATGTGTCTCATAGATATGCAATACTAGTATTTTTTTTTTAATCTAAACTTTGAAAATGGGTTATAATTTATAAACTATTTGCAAGCATTTATCTTATATTTTCCTATTTCTTCCACAGTAATTGTTGATTAATAAAATGAAAACAGCTCATAAAATATCCTTAATATTTGTCTTGCAATTTTACAAATCCCTTCCAACGTATTTTTGTATATATACTCTATTTTTATTTATATAGTATAGAATCCGATTAATTTCGTATTCACAATACCTTTTACACACTCTATTTCTAAAATGGAAAAAAATATTATTATTTTAAGTTAGTTTTCCATATGTGTTGTGGTATCTTACCAAAAAAATGACTCTATACGATATTCAAGCATTTGCATATTGTTTTTATTTTAGAACATTTTTTTGTTTGGGAAAGAAATGAAAGAACAAGTAAATCACACCTCATGAAATTTCAATACTTTACATTTAACAATGTGGTATGGATACGAAAAGATATGATTTATTATTTTGAAATATTAAATTATATGTTGTGAAATTTTTATTCTTCTAGAAACATATATGAGTGATTCAACTAAAAAAGATCAAATATTTAGTCATTTTAGGAACTTAATACGTGAGAATGGTAACTAATTTATTTTGACAGCACGACATGTAAAAACGATTCAATTGAATGATAAATTTTGACAATAAATCCATATGCTTGGAGAACGCATACTGACCATTATTATATACCAACTTTTTAAAGCTTCATTTTAATAATATATATAAAAAGGTAACTCACGCAACAGTACCATAGATTCTAAATGGTTAACGTTCTTATTAATTAGAACAAATCATAAATGGTAAACGTTCTTATTCTAAATGGTTAGCGTTCCTATTTAATCTAGAAAATGATCATTAAGATCAGAAAAAATCGCAAGGCAAAAAAAAAAATAGAGAATAAACGAACTTAATAATAGATAAAAATGCATAATTTAATATTCCTTGCTTAAATTGACATGATACATTTTTACGATATATCTGGTACCATAATATTTATCTATTATATATATACATATATTAGTAGCATGAAAATTAAATTTTCAGTCAAAACACCAATATATTGAATTTATAAATTGTAATTATAATTCATTGATGCAACATTTTCTTATCATTAACAATTAAAGTTTTTTAGCATTTTTTATTCAATCAAGTTTTTTTTTATTTAAAGGTACTTTGGGAAAAAAATTTTGAATTAAGGAAATCTAATATTCTCATGACTTTGACTCAGGGTAAATTCATATTAAGATGCATCGGTCATGCCTATGCAACTGAAAATATTAGTTGCATCAGTATCGCATATGCAATTAATATTCAATTTCATCAGTTTCACCTATGCAATAGAATGACAAGAATTATCAAACTTTAAGTGAATTTGATAACCAGTTTCATGGTCTAAACTGATGCAATAATTATTCAGTTGCATCAGTCTTTCCTTAGCAACAGACTAAAAATTATTGCCATCGGCCATTCCCATGAAATTATCTCAATTGTATCGGCTGCATTGATGCAACATATATGCCGATGCAACTGGTTTTGTATCGCTGATGCAACTAATAAGTGCTCATGCAACTGCTGCACTTTCCTGTAGTGTCCTTGATAGTGTCCATAATTGCAGAACTGTGTAGAATAGCTGTATGGAGCACATGAAATGTAGTAGAAGATGCAGTAGTGACTGAAATCACACCTGCAGAAGTGAGTAACAAATCTCTTTAAACCTTTGAAGAACTGACAAGAGCTGAAAATATGAGGGACTGTCTCACTGTCTAAACCACAAAGAATGCATCTGTTAGGTAAATTCCACCCTCTTCTTTGTAAATTATCCAAAGTGGCAATTTTATTTTGAAACATCAACCAAGGAAACACTTTGAATCTCGGTGGAATCTTCATTTTCCAGAGCTTGCACAATGATGAAGCATGGCAGGGTTGGGAAGTAATAAGCCTGTAAAGTGAACTAGTGGAGAAGGTTGCTAACTTATCTAACTTCCAAATAGCCTCATCTAAACCAGTGTTAGAAAAATTGGAGAGTAAAGGCATGAGCAAAAGTAGTAGAGAGTCCAGTTGCAACTCAGCAGACATTGAAGAGGATAGCATGTTGGAGTTAAATATTAGTTTATGTTATGGATGATATATTATCATCTGTTCCTAGGTTTATTATTGACAGATTATTCAGGTTGAGGATCTGAATTGTAGATCTCTGTGGATCATTCTTTAGAATTACAATAATAAATCTAAACGGTCCATAATCTTGATAATTAACAAGGAACATTAATTATCATATAAGATTAGTATGCAAGTTAAGTGATGATTAAGTTCTACAAATCATAGGTAAAGAGTTACTAACTTAATTGCATATGTGTATGTTATGGAACATAGTACAGGACTTGACCCAACGAAATAAACATATGGATTGTGTTATGTGTCATTGTTTATTTCGTTATGATTTTGATTCTAAGTTTGAGATGATTATCTTTTCTACATTAGGATAGGTTCTATAAATCTTGTCTAGTGCTGATTCCCATTAAGAGCCGCTATACGGACTTGATTTACGTTCTCTTGAATTGTGCGGGGAAAAGCTAATCATCAAGAAAACCGTATGTCCCTCATTAATTCACTTAGTGAGTGACGATATCTATTTGGGCCCCTTGATGGAGTTGGATCGTATGCGCGCAACTAAGCGATCAACTCTAGATCAAGAAACGTATAATCTGCAAGAATGACACATTCCTATCTTGGATTATATGATGATATCGTGAGACATAAGAATCAAAATAGAGAAATACTTTTATTCTCTTATGCAGGATTTAAATATTGTAGCAGTACATTATTTATGCGAATTGGGAATCATAACGTGTTGCTAGATACCGCTTATGATTATTGGAAATAAATAACGATTTAATTCCATGTCCAACTTAGCATAAATCCTCAAAGGGTCACACAGATCGAAATATAACCAAACAGTGCATTAATCATTTATTCGCATTAATGTGTTTTGCGAAAATATGATAAGTTGATTAATTGATTATATACTGATATAATTAATTAAGTCAAATGGATCATATCGAAATGATTTAATGTGTGAGCTAATCCCATAATAATTATTAATTAGTTAATAATTATTTTCAACTCAACACAATTTAATATAAATAGTTATATTAAATTAATGGACCAATATTTATATTAAATATATATAGCCCAAATGTAGAGCAACTATTGGTGGACCTAAGTAATTGATTTAAGAATCAATTAAGTGAGTGTGTGAAGCCCAAAAAGGCCTTGTTGTGGCCGGCCCATTAGGGTGGTGGTAGGTAGGTGACATACTTGTAAATAGTTGGAACTATTTGCTAGGGTTTGAATATTATAAAAGGACCCTTGTGGAGGCTCCTTGGCTCCTCTCTCTCTCTTCCTCCTTGAGGCTGCCACCTATCTCCCTCCCTTCTCTCTTTGGCCGCCACCAAACACACCCCTCTCCTCCACCATTGCTCATGTGTTGAGCTCCAATCTCTCCACTTATTAAAGAGTTAATTAAGAAGGCGAGAAAACTTGGGATTAGCCTAGACCTTTTAGCTTCTAGCAAAGCTTGTAGGTCTTGGTTAATTTCGTGGTGGACTCGAGGTTGAGCTTGGCACGAAGGAGGAGCTTGAAGCGCGCACCACCTACATCCTAGCCTTGGTTCGAGCCTCTTGATTACTATATCAAGAGAGGTATAATCCTTGAACCTTTCTCTTTGTGTGAATGGCTTTAAGTACTAGATTCGTGTTTGTGCATGCTTGTTTGTGGTTAATTAAAGAAATTAGCTATAAAAATGAAAATTATGCACTTAACTAACATAGCAATGGTGAAAAGAGAGAGTGCAGGTCATGGAGATTGTTGCAGAACTGATGCAATGATATAAACTTGTCTAAAGCAAAGGAGAAAAGGTCAGGGCAAGTGAATTGAAGAATTTGAGAACACCGGTTGTGCTGCCAGAATAGAATATTTCTACCATTTGAAGGTAGAAAAGTCAATCCCACATTAAAAAATGTGTTAAGTGCTTGAGGTTGCTGGTGAACTTGCTATTCAAGGGATAGAGAGAAAGAGATGAGGCCTGCAAAGTGAGAGCTAAAGGCCTCCATAAAGAAGTAGAAGTGGAAGACCATTTCCATAACCACTTAGCAAGCAAGGCTTCATTGAATGCTTTGAGATTAAGTACTCCAAGGCCCCCAATTTTCTTTGGCTTTATGACACAGGCCCAAGATATCAGAATTAATTTCCTTCCATCAGCATTAGGTCCATGCCAAGAAAAATTCCTCCTCATAGAGTCTATTCTTTTAATGACCCATGATGGTAATTTAAAAATAGACATGAAATAAGTTGGCAAAGAAGATAAATAAGAATTAACGAGAACTATTCTTCCTGCAATGGAAAGAAGTGATGCTGACCAACCTTGCAGTTTACACCTAAACTTGTTCAAAAAGGGCTGAAAATCTTCCTTGATCAGTTGCTTGTCAAAGAGAGGTAAACCCAAATAAATTAGGGGGAATGAGGATATTCTGCAATTAAGCACATTAGCTAGAGATTGCGCTAAAGTGTCTGAGCAGTGAAGAGTGATCAAGTCTGATTTGTTAGCATTGAGAGTCAAACCAAAAAACTCTTCAAAAGTGTATAACACAGTCTTTAAGAGAGTAGCTTGTAGCAGAGTAGGTTTGAAGAAAAATAGAGCATCATCAGCATAGAAGATTGCTGAAAACATGTTCTGCAAAGGCACAGACATTGCTCCTATGCGATTCAGCTTTGTCACCCATCTTGAGAGAAAATCAAAGGACAAAATAAACAGATATGGAGAATGGGGGTCCCCTTGGCGCACACCCCTTTTGAGAGATATTTGTCTACCAGAAACACCATTTAAAACAACCCTAGAAGCTCCTTTGAAGAACACAACCTGACATAGTAGAGATAAAACTTTGTGGAAAGCCTAAAGCAGCCAAGACCTTAGTTAAGAAATTCCAACTGATAGTGTCAAAGGCTTTATGAATGTCGGCCTTGAAAACTGCCAAAGGAGTGTTAGACTTTGAGCAGTGATGAACTACTTCTTGAGCATAAGCAAAGTTTTCAACGATTGCTCTGCCTTGCATAGAACCAGTTTGATTGTTAGTCACTAGAGAAGTAAGAAAAGGACTGAGCCTCTTTGTTAGAGTTTTCGAAAAAATTCTCTGAATAGAGTGAATAATATTGATTGGTCTAAAATCAGCAGCGGTTTAAGGGCTTTGAGTTTTTGGTATAAGAGCAATAATAGAAGAGTTTAGGGGATGTAGAGAGTTAGAAAGTAAAGCAGCATTGAGTGTGGAAGTAATTTTAGGAGTTAGTTCTTCCTTAAAGGCTTTGAAAAAATCACCATTGAGACCATCTGGACCCGGTGATTTGTTAGAAGGCCAACTTGATATGGCTTTACAAACTTCAGCCTCAGAGATAGGCACCTCCAGAGAGGAAAAGTCAAGATTGTTGATCTGAGAATATAAACAATCAACTTCAAAATCAGAACTCAAATTGGAGGTGGTTCCTATCAGATTACAAAAAAACTTGAAGAAAGCTAAGCCTTTTGATTTTTGATCTGTAATAGTGACTCCGTCCACAACAAGAGTTTGAATGAGATTTATTCTCTTGTTGCTGGTGGCCTTAGCATGGAAAAAAACAGAATTTTGGTCTCCCTCCAACCTCCATTTTAAGGAGGACCTTTGCTTCCATATAGCTTCTTCAGTAGCAGCTATTTCAGCAAATCTCTTCTTTAACAAGGAGCTGAGGAGTTTTTCCAAATTAGTCAATGGTCTTGACTCCATGACCCTGTCACATCTCAAGAGAAAAGTTCTGATCAGTAGGGACTGTTCCCTAGCTTTGGAGATTCTTCCTGTAGCCCATAATTTAATCTCTTTAGTAAGAATAGATAGTTTATGATCAAATTGCTGAGGGGTAGTTGCTGGAGCGGAAGAAAACCAAAAATTCAGCACTAAATCATGAAACTCTGCATTTTAAGGCAGAAGTTTTCAAACCTAAATAAATATGAAGGCCTGAATTTAGATTTGAAACAACAGAGTAAAGGGGAGTGATTTGAGGAGGTATTGGCAAGAGCTTCTTGAGTTGTAATTGGAAATTACTGTGAAAAATGCAGATTTATGAAAAATATGTCCAATCTAGCAAAGGTAGGTGAGTTCCTATTATTGGATCAAGTAAAACTTTTATTGGAGAGGTTCAGATCTATCAAGTTAAGAAAGGAGATAGTATCAGTAAAAAATTGCATGTCTCTCCAATTTTGACTAAGCCTAGTAGTTTCATCTGCATCCAAGACAATATTGAAGTCACCACAAAGGATCCAAGGTGTGGCATCAGATGGAGCAAATAGGTTGAGAGAAGTGAGAAATTGAGTTCTTCCATGGTCAGTAGAGGGACCATAAACAGAAGAGAGTTTAAAAGCATAAGCATCTTGATTGAAGAAGAAGTCAATAGAGAGAACATGTCTTGTAGCCGTGCATGAGACATAAGTTGCAAAGTTAGGGTCCCAAGTAATTAAAATACCACCTCTTGACCCATCAGCATCCACTGTTAGAAAAGATTTTAGTCTGTTACCACATGTTTCTCTCACCAAAGCATCAGAAACAATGTCCCACTTTGTCTCTTGAAAGCAAACAAAGTGAGGTTTTTCAATCAGAATTGTTTGTCTAACAGCTAGTCTTTTGTCTTTCTCATTGAGACCTCTCACATTCCAACAAAGAAACTTAAATTTAGTATCCATCAGAAAGCAAAAGAAAGGCAACACATTGAGACAAGGAGTAAAGAAAGATAGAGAAAATTCATTAAACCATGGGTGATACAAAACATCAAATCCATAAGGTAATCTTTTAATAACTTGCTAAACAAAAAAAGAAAGATACAGACAGAATTAAACAATTCCTGCCTCTGCTAAGTTCTTCTTGATGTTTTCAGTCATATCAAACCCAGCAGCATAGAGGATGAGCTCAGCTTGAGCCATTGTTGGTGGATCATCCCCATCAAGGAAATCAGACAAAGTTTGTGCCACTGAAGACTTCTGTTTAGTAGCCTTGGTTGGGTTACAATCAGCATATTGGACTCTCTGAGCTTTGGCAATAGCAGACGTATAAGGGCCTGAAAGCTTGCTTTTGAGTCTTGGACTCCTCCTTGGCTCAGGATTAGGAGGAGGAAGAGAAGAGCTGCTAGTCAAAAGGCCTGAAATTGCAGCATAGTAAAGGGGCTTCAAATCCAAGAGGAACATCATCAATCAATGGGCCATCAACATGGAATTCAGGTAAATCAAAGAAGACTTGCACAGAATCAGCATCATCAGAGCAGTTGTTTGGGTAGAGAAAAACCAAATCTTCACAGGCAAAAGGTGGAACTGGAGAAATAGCTTTAGAAGGATCAAACTCCAAAGCAAATTGATTAGAAGGAAGCTGAGCAGCAAGAGGCTGAATTCTAGAGCTCAAAAAGGGGTCGACATAGCTACTGGTGAAGAAATCAGGAAGAGGATTGATTGCAGAGAAATCAAGATGATTGAACTTGAGTCCAAAATCAACAAGAGAAAGATCTCCAATAGATTGATAAACTAGATGTTGGCCACCCATAGGCTGCTGATTGACAGAGTTGGAGGGGAGTGGTTGATTACCAGAAACGACACCAGAATGCCCAGAGTTGTCACCGGAGTTATCAGAGTGATTTGCAGGGGGTGGTGGTGGATACCAAGGCCTTCCAGGTCCAACGTGAGGAGCTGGCTGATAGAAATCAACATGCTGAAAGCCTTCAGTATACACTCTTACCTTAGCAGCACCTGGGTCATCAGAGACAACAATCTGATGTGGAATGTAAGTTGGATGTGCTCCTTTGATAAACATACGAAGAAAAGAAAAATTGTTATTAGAGAAATGAGGTGCAATAGCTAAAGGATAGCCAAAGCCTGACACTAGCTTGCGCAGCGCATTTAAGTTCCACTTGTGCAAAGGCTGACCAGTAAGCCTAATTCTGGCACGAAAGATAGATGCCTCACGAACCATGCCTCTGGTTCTATTCCATCTCCTGAAACCATGCCTCACGAACCATTTGACAAACTATAGGATTCTAACTTCTAATGTTTGTTTTTGCTTTGACATAGATGTTGTTAATGCGTGACAAATGCAACTTACATAATTGTTTGTGTATCATTGCTGAGAATTTGGAGAAAACTAAAGTTTAATTAGATCTGTTTATCGTGCTTCTCTCTCTAAATGTCATGCTTCCCTATGAGGTTTTTCTAACCTCACATCCATATGGTATATCATATCATTCTTCATTTATCCTTTTATATTTTTCGATTTTGTGAATTAAGTTGTAATAATAAGAAAGTGAAGAACTCCTTCGTAATATATGCTGAACTAGAATACTCTTGTTAGGTGACTTTTTGGATAATATATGGGCCCCGTAAAATTTGCACATTACCTTATACTAGAAAAACATGGATGTGGAAAACATCGGGTGCAGGAGGAGAAAGCCGCTGATGCCGACGCTAAGAAGAGAATGCATCACATTTTAGGAAGTTCAAGCATCGTTGATTCAATAGGTAGGTGTTATGTTAGGGTTCTTTTCATATAGTATAGATTATTTCTTTTGTTTTTTCTTTCTTTACATTTTTCGTTCTTGATTCTTTGTTTTGTACATAAACGTAAAAAAAAAAGAAGTACAAGAAAGATTCTTGATCATCTTTTAATGTTTTTTGTTCTTTTTCTTTAAATGATTGTTGTGTTAGACATAAAATTTTACCATAATAATATTGTCTAATTAACATTACACAATTCATATAAAATAACGAATCATAATAAGAAACTCACAGGATTGAAGAGAAGACATATCGTAAGGCGGAATATATGATCTTGTGAGTTTCTTATTATGATTCGTTATTTTATATGAATTGTGTAATGTTAATTAGACAATATTATTATGGTAAAATTTTATGTCTAACATTTTGGTATCAGAGATTTTGTAATTAATCTGGTCCATTGGATTTTCCATCAAAATCCAATGTACCCTTTAGATAATTTTCATAAATGAAATTGGTTTATATTTAATATATAGGCCACATTAATGTTATAATTAATATTATTAATTATGACATTCTCCCACTTGGCCTATAAAATATCATAATAAAACACAAATTCTGAATTGGCCAATAAAAAACATAAACCTTGTTCAGTTAGAATTACCAAACTAAACTAATATAATCAAATAACTATTATTGTTATTTGATCCCTATTAATTATAGAAATGGCATTCTTTCCAACATATGGTTAATTAAATTCATTCGATCCACATAAGTATATTTGCTTATATAAATTACATTAATGCGCAAACATAAGAAATAAGCAAACAATATAAATTCAGTCAATACATAAATGAAGCTTCAATACATAACTTAATTAATACATTACTGTTCATTACAACATCACAAGTCACTAACCAAACCCATGCCGGCTACATGCTCTTTGAAAAGAGTAGGTGGTAGTGCTTTTGTTAGAGAATCAGCTAACATAGATCTTGTATTGATGTGTTGTATGACAATAACATTATCCTTAATTTTCTGTCTAACAACAAGATACTTGATGTCAATCCATTTAGTAGCACCGCTGGACTTGTTGTTTTTAGAGAAGAAAACAGCAGCCTCATTATCACAAAATAGCGTTAGCAGTCTCGCAATACTTTCAATCACTTGAAGTTCAGGTATGAAATTCTTCAACCAAACTGCTTGACCAGTAGCTTCAAAACACGCTACAAATTCTGCTTGCATTGTGGAAGATGCAACTAAGGACTGTTTGGCACTCTTCCATGAAATTGGTCCCCCTGCAAGCATGAATATGTATCCTGATGTGGATTTCTTCGTGTCTACACATCCAGCAAAATCCGAATCGGAATAACCAATGACCTCAAGGTTATCGGACTTTCTGTAAGTAAGCATGTAGTCTTTAGTCCCTTGCAAATAGCGTAAGACTTTCTTAGCAGCTCGCCAATGATCCAGTCCTGGATTTGATTGATATCGGCCAAGCATGCCAACTACAAACGCAATATCAGGACGTGTGCAAACTTGAGCATACATTAAGCTTCCAACAACCGAAGCATACTCATTCTTTTCCATTTGCTTACGTTCTGATTCAGTTTTGGGACATTGAGCCTTGCTGAATTTGTCACCTTTGAAAATGGGAGCAACACTTGGAGAACAATTTTGCATGTTATAGCGCTTAAGCATTTTTTCAATATATGCCTTTTGTGATAAACCTAAGAGACCACGAGACCTATCACGGTGAATTTCAATGCCTATGACATAAGAGGCTTCACCAAGATCCTTCATTTCAAATTTCTTTGAAAGAAAGCGTTTTGTCTCGTACAACATGTCTAAATCACTGCTTGCTAACAAAATGTCATCCACATACAAAACAAGAATGATAAATCTGCTCCCACTAACCTTGAGATATATGCATTGATCAAAAGTATTTTCTTGAAATCCAAATTCTGTTATGACCTCATCAAACTTGAGATACCACTGTCTTGAAGCTTGCTTTAACCCATAAATTGATCGTTTCAACCGGCATCCCATATGTTCCTTGCCTTTAACAACAACACCTTCAGGTTGTTTCATGAAAATTTCTTCATGCAAGTCACCATTAAGGAATGCGGTTTTCACGTCCATTTGATGCAACTCAAGATCATAATGAGCTACAAGAGCCAAAACAATTCGTAACGAATCTTTCTTTGAGACAGGAGAAAAAGTATTATCATAATGTATACCTTCTTGTTGCGTAAAGCCTTTAGCAACTAATCGGGCCTTGTATCTTTCGATGTTACCATGAGAATCAGTTTTAGTTTTGTAAACCCATTTGCATCCTACGGGTTTAACACCTTTAGGTAACTCAACAAGGTCCCAAACATCATTTTGTTGCATTGAGTTCATCTCATCATTCATGGCTTCCAGCCACTGAGATGACTTATCACTTTTCATGGCGTCATTGAAGGAGATAGGATCATCTCCATGACCTATATCGCCACCTTCTTCAGTAAGGTATACAATATAATCATCAGGTATTGCAGATTTTCGTTCTCTTTGCGACTTGCGTAAAGGTTCTTGTGGCAGCAATGGTACTTCATTGTTAGGAGCATTACTAACATTAGTACCTTCATTTAGTGATAATGGAGAAACAGAACTTGTAACCTCTGAAATGACTGAAGTTGGAACATAAATTCGACCTTCTTCATCGAGGTTTATAGTTCGTTTTTCATTACTCCCACTAATGTTGCCATTTTCAAAAAATACTGCATGTCTTGTCTCAACTATTCTAGTGGTATGCGATGGACAATAAAATCTAAAACCTTTGGATCTCTCTGGATAACCTATGAAAGAACAACTAACGGTTTTCGAATCCAGTTTCTTAATTTGTGGATTGTAGACTTTTGCTTCAGCAGGACAGCCCCACACACGTAAGTATCCTAGTTGTGGTTTTCTTTCAGTCCACAATTCATAAGGTGTTGCTGGAACTGATTTACTAGGAACTCGATTGAGAACATGTGTTGCTGTTTTTAAAGCCTCAGACCACAAAAATTCTGGTAAAGTGGTATTGCATATCATACTTCGTACCATATCCATTAACGTACGATTACGCCTTTCAGCCACTCCATTTTGCCGAGGATCACCCGGCATAGAGAATTGATGAATAATACCACTTTCTTGAAGAAACAAAGCAAATGGACCTGGACTTTGACCTAAGTCAGTGTGCCTACCATAATACTCACCGCCTCTATCTGATCGCACTACTTTAATTTTAAGATTATGCTGATTTTCAACTTCAGCTTTGAAAATCTTAAATTTGTCTAGTGCCTCAGATTTTTCAGAAATTAAGAACACATAAGCATAGCGTGAGTAATCATCAATAAAAGTAATGAATGATTTGTGTCCGTTGAGACTCGGAGTGGGAAAAGGACCGCATATATCGGTGTGAATTAATTCCAATAGTCCCCCACTTCGAGTGGCTCCTTTTTTATTTTCCTTAACAAATTTTCCCTTAACACATTCAACACAATTTTCAAAATCAGAAAAATCTAATGTTGGGAGAATTTCATTTTTAATGAGACGTTGCATTCTATCTCTTGAAATATGACCCAATCTGCGATGCCATAATTTGGAAGAATATCCAACATCACGATTTCTCTTTGTGCCACGTTTGTGATCAACACTATTAACATTCAGGGACAATAAAGAATCAGAAAAGGAAGAATCCAAACATAACTTATATAGATTGTCACATAATAATCCAGAACCAACAAACTTAGAGTTATGATATAGTCTCAACTCATTATTTCCAAACTGAAACATAAAACCACACGCATCAAGTCTAGAAACAGAAATTAAATTCCTAATCACACTAGGAATATAAACTACACTCACCCTCTGTCCCATGTGCGCGGATGAATGAAAAAAATAACAATAATAATTAAAGATGAACTATAATTGGCATCTCCATTTGTGCACACAAAGAGAAAATTCAGTAAAATAGAAGAAAAAGAATCCGTAATTCAAATACGGAAAAAGCATCACGTTAAGAAAACTCACAGGATTGAAGAGAAGACATATCGTAAGGCGGAATATATGATCTTGTGAGTTTCTTATTATGATTCGTTATTTTATATGAATTGTGTAATGTTAATTAGACAATATTATTATGGTAAAATTTTATGTCTAACATTTTGGTATCAGAGATTTTGTAATTAATCTGGTCCATTGGATTTTCCATCAAAATCCAATGTACCCTTTAGATAATTTTCATAAATGAAATTGGTTTATATTTAATATATAGGCCACATTAATGTTATAATTAATATTATTAATTATAACATGTTGTTCGTTCCACATTTGCAATTCAATTCAGTTAGTCCCATTGTTCCATCAGCATATGTCACGTCAACCAATTTATATAAATTGCTTTGTTTGAGTTTAATTTCAAAGTTTTTACTCACCTGCTCACTATTCGGTTCGAACAATGCTTGTGTTGATCTGAATGATTCATATGAACCTCACGCTACACCATTCGGTTTATACATATACATGTCGACCTCATATTTTTCATCACTCTCCCTCAAGTTGGTATGTACAGAATTAGAAATGCCTAACTTGCCAAAATACTTGTTGGGTTTGGTATCTTGGAAACGTTTTCTCTTTTACTAATTTGGCTTTCTTATCTCTAAGCGTTTCTGATACAAATTAGAAAATAATATTTCAAGGACAAAATTAATAATTTTGTTAGTTAAGATATGATATTAAAATTGATTGGGATTGAATTTTTCAATATCAAGTATAAGGAGAGATGTCAATACATATGAAATTACAAATTTCTAAGATATTTGAATTCTGCCTTATACATAGAGTTCCATAATTAGAATTCCAATTACAGCAGCAAGCACCAAAAACGATGACAGTATTTCCTTTTGCGTTTTTTATTACCTTGCATTTTTTTTTTTTTTGAAGGAGATATTGCCATCTGGCAAGAGCCCCTCAATAATGGCATATCCATTTCTAATATTATTTTCCCTTATGGCATATACATGATATTTAGAATCTTAGGTCCATATATTCATCTCTTTAATTGTATGAAATTGATTTTTTTTTCCTTCCAGATTTAGATATCTTTTTTTTTCTTTCTATTTCCTTGTTTCCTAGCGCATATGATAAAATGATATGATATTGTGAATTAGGAATGTTAATTCAGATCACATTTCCTGAATGAAATGATATAAAATTCTAAATTATATATTTTAAATTTATCAACACCTTCAATCTTTGCCTTAAAAAATTCTGACGGAATAATAAGTTATCTCAAACATAGCCGGTCCTAAGCCCAGAAAAATAAAAGTGATTACTATAAAATTAAATTTTTTTTCACATCAAAATTTAATATAAAAAGTTAATATATATTTTAATTTAATTGTAAAGCATGTCTACTTTCATAATTTGTGACAAATTTTATTAGACATGATTTTTAAATTCCGTAACAAGTTATATTTATGTTAAAAAGTTAGGTGTGTCCGAACACGTCATAAAATGACACATCTAAAGAAGACATGACACGAGATAACATGGCACGGGGACATGAGGCAGGGCGTGTCCTATCGATCTCTCAAAATTAAAACAAGGCACAGTACGACACGTGAAATATTTAGACACGGCACAAGAGTTGATACGAACACGGCGTGTTGGACACGACACAACACCGTATTTAGAACACTAGTTGTAGTTCACTTTGGTCACTTATGCTTTTCCATAGATAGCATTTTTGCAAATATATGAGTAGGACTGTCAAACGTGCAAAACGGGCACGGAACAAACTTGTTAAGTTTCAATAACATAATAAAACCATTCTTTTCGTTTCCGTTCTATTTCGGTGAACAAAATGATTTCTGTTCCATTCCGTTCTGTTTGCGATCTTTCATTATAATTTCTTATTTTCGTGTTATGTTTTGATAAAATGGTATAATCTTCTGATTCGTTTCTGTAAATGAAATGATTTTTTTGTTCGTTTTCTGTTTTGTTTTGGACGGAACGGAACATGCGAAACGACTGGATATTGACATGCCTATGTATGACTATGAGTTTAGTAAAATGTCTTTTCATCCTTTATTTCTTTTGGGGGCGTTTGGATGGGTTGGGAATTGGGGGAATAGCCAATTCTAGGCATAAATTTATTGGGAAGTGTGTAACTTTGTGAAGAGTTTGAATTGTTTATAATAAATTAAATTTCGAAATTTGCTATTCTTGCAAATTCCGGGTTCATCCAAACGGCCCCTTTGTGTTTCTTTTTTGGCATTGGCGTATCTCACCGATGGCACTTCGGCTATAGTGAATTTTAAATTTTTTTTGTTTTCCTCCTAGAATAATTTCTCTATCATATCAATCGTATGTATATTTTAATTCTTTAAATGGTTTAGTAAATGAATAGATGTCACCGGAATGAATGAAAAGAACGAGGCACTTTTGTGGTATCGGTTGAGAACGGAAGTTCCCCTTTTTTAGACAACAGTTGAGAACGGAAGTTATCCGTTAAGAAATTAAAGCAAGAATCCTATTCCAATCTCCAACGACATTCGTTGAGAACGGAAGTTGTTCTGTAGAGAATGCAAAAAGCCCAGTCCGGCAGTCCCGATCTCCAATAACATCCGTTGAGAACGGAATTTATTCAGTTGAGAATGCAATAAGCCCAGTCCCGATCTCCAACTATATCCATTATGAACGGAAATTGTTCCGTTAAGAACGCAAGAAATCTAATCCTGATCTCGAATGACATCCGTTAAGAACGATAGTTGATCAGTTGAGAACGCAAGAAGCCCAACAGCGACATATGACTATATGAGACCTGAGGTAGCGTCTCCGTTAATCTCCTCCCCGCTCCCTCCCTCCCTCCCTCCCAATCCCAAATACAATAAAACTTCCGTTCTTCGAGCTTGGAGAGAAGCTGGTGAAGCTGAGACCAGCAGATCAAGGAGAGAAGAAGAAGGAGAAGCAAGGGTTCTCTTTGTCCAACTGAGGAAATTGGTGATGTGGAATAATTTTTCAACATACCTTTGAATTGATCAAATTCTCGCCATATATACATGCCTGAAAGGTCAAGACTATTGTATTATAATAAAGGGCAGTATACGAAGCAATAAAATTTTCCTTTTAAAGGAATGAAGCTAATTCCACTTTTCAATTCCTAGAAAAGAATGAACCAAAGGAAGTTTCACCTAGAACTGCATTATCTGCTATACAAGTCATACTACACACCTTATAAATTTTCAACAATTTTTTTCAAACGTTATAATAATTCCCCTGCTAAAATTTTACAAAATCTTTTCAAACTTACTGTCATCAGAAGTTTTCAATTTTATAACTCTCTTAATAAATTTACCTTGCTTTAAAAACCTGCCAACACTAAACCATTTGCATGAGTTGAGTAGAAGGTCACCTCTTTACCAGATCTTCAGGAAGTGACTTGTTCAGCAAATGCGTAGATCTTGGAAGATAGCTCCATCACATACTTGTCAGGAAACATATATAGTTCTCTCGAGCATTCCCCCAGAATTTAAAAGGACACTTCTAGCAAGGGCATTTATGTGCGTAATGTCCTTAAACTGTCCACAAACGACCGTCATTGTTATTTACATGATGGATATCAATGGGATGACGGCAATGGATGATGCCAGTTTAGAAACATTTGATCATATTCAGCATTCCCTGTCTCAATGGATGATGCCAGTTTGGAAAGACGAGAGAGTGGTTGAATTTCTAGAGAGCTTGCAGTTTTATTGGCATGTAATGTGAAACAATGGAAGCAGTTTGATCTTTATTGATTTTAGTACTTGTAATAATTTATATCATTCAAATTTGAAGTGAAATGCTTTGAGCTGCCACCAGATAAACAGCAAATTCAAACCAACCACAACAAAGCTCTCTCACGTAGCAGGGGTTAGCAAGGGTGGATGTTGATACGGTTTTAAGAGAGTTGAACCCAATCACGAATTGGACCTATCAAAATTAGGAGTTCCTTCTCCCAATTCTTCAATGCCAATTTAACTTTTGCTAAATTAGAATACTGCCAAACAACTTCTTACCAAAAAAAAAATGGTAAACTTTCACCATACTTGATATAATATTCTACTCCAAAATTCAAAATTTCTATTATAAGAGACCGGTACACTTGGCATTAACCTCTATTTTCACGGTACTTTCAAGGCTATACATCATTTACTACCAGTACTGAACACTCAGCTTGAGTGCTTGATACCAATACTACAAATGCTTAAGGATTATACAAATTTAATAACACAAATAATTAAAAAATACAATCCCTTTTACACCAGTTTCTAAGGAAAATAATATATCAAACTTCACAAAAAAAAAATAATCTAAGTATCTAACTACATACACCAAGGAACCAAGAAGACCTTCAATACAGAATAACCAAAAATGTAGTACAGAAAGTGGCATTTCTTATGTATTACTTTGGCCTGCTGGTGTGTGTAATACCATATCCTCTGGAGATCACCATTTAGTAAAAGATAAATAGCGCCGACAACAATCTCTAACGCACAGAGCAGTCTTTAAACACCGGCACACTTGGTCCAACCAAGCTTGATCAACCAAGCAACTTCTACAACAGAATATTAGCAAGGAAATAGACTTTGAATCCAAAGTTTAACAGCAAAGTACAGACTAGTGTGGTCCTAAAGAACCATTGAAATTCAAAGCACTTTTCATGTGGATCTCTAAGAAGGAATTGCCATCATTTTTCCCTCGAATATTGAGTAAATTTAGGATCTGAATTACATATTCTTCACTGGGCCCAAATAGGCGTGGCATGTGCATCCTCAATAGTTGTCTTGAGCATTCCCCCAGAATTTAAAAGGATATTTCTAGCAAGGCATTTATGTGCATATTGTCCATAAATTGTCGATCAAGTAACTTGTATATTGGTTATATTGCACTCAATTGTCTATGAATGGCTCAACTGCTGCATGAGTATATAACCTAGCAGAATTTCAAAAGTCCAATCTAGGTATCAGTGTCAATTGTTGGTTGGTATCTCTATCAATAGGCTTATTACATAATAATTTCTATTCTGTCCTTGATGAGCTAACAAATAAGGTCTATGATTTACATTTTCAATCGTGTGGGGCAGTATACATGGTAAATTTTAATATTTCCAGTGATCCATTTTTAATACATCATCTAAAATAGTATCAGCATAACCATTGTTGTAGACAGAATAGATTACCATTTAACCAAATGCATCTGTAAACACTAACCTCTGTGGCATTAATTCACCATAGGTGCACAATCATAATCTTGGTTCTGCTGCTAACTACATACTTTCAGATTTAATATATTTCTAATGCACGATATTATATATCAAGGACCCCCACTTACCAGTGGCTGATGAGTTGGTGATACCCAGAAATCCAGAATCATTAACTGCAATAAAAGATTTTGCCAATTCCCATAGCGCCCTCATGGGAAAGTCTAGCACAAAAACTCTTCTCTGACTGTAAGTAGTGTCCTTGCACTACCAGTGGCTGATAAAACAGCACATACAGTCCTTGCATTGCATGTTATCTTATATCATAGGATAATTTAATAACTATAAGTCACCGTCCATGAACTAAAGCAGGGGCGGAGGCAGTGCGGGTGCGGGCAAGGGCTGTTGCACCCCCCGTCATTTGAGATTTCAGTATAGTAGTGTTACTAATTTTTATAATATTATATAAAAATTAAGCAATTTGCCCCCCCCAATCATTAAAAATTGCATATTTGCCCCCCCCCCCAGATTATTTTTTCTGGCTCCGCCCCTGAACTAAAGTAAGACTAATTATTTAAATACCCGCACTACCCTCTTAGTTTGCAGTGTCTGTATGGTCAAATTGATCCCAAAAATTGCTCTTACCTATAATCATTTTATCACAGCTGACTTGAGTCCTGCTATCATGAGCAAATTTTTCATCAGTTCTCCACAAATTTTCATCAGCTGCATTCATATTTTTTAGAAACATGCAAGCAAGCACACAAAAACTTTCTTACATTATATCTTCAATTTATTTAAGTTCCACGAGGAGAAATACAACAATTAAAAACATTTGATCTCGATCTCTACTATTAGTACTGCAGATCATTTATCTTTTCGAACAAGTATAATAAAATTACCTGTGGCACAACACTACTAGGTTGTCCAGTACGATGTGGTGCAGCCCAACACAGGCCTGACACGATCCTCTCCCTTATCAGGGGGACCTAAAAAGTAAAAGGGGGCCATACATTGTTAAAATCTTTACCATAGTACTTTTGGGAAATATTTCAAGCCCTTTCGAAAATGGTTAATTTTGGTGTTGTAAGGTCCCACAACCGACAAAACGCAAGTCGGGCATTTCATCAAACACCTGGCGTGCATTAAATATAATACACTGAGATACCAACCATACAGACTGTAAGTCTTGTGCTTATATTTAACGAGGAATTCGGGTGGTTTCTAAGATCTGTTACCCTGGCATATCTCTTGCCTAGAAGCTAGAGGTTAAAATTTCTCTATCAGACACAGCACTTCATTTTTTTTTATTTTTTTTTTTGAAAGAAGTAACTCTTTGGATACCGGTTTCTCTATCAGACACAACACTTCATGCTCTCCTACCCGTCATGAAGTTTCAACCTTTGTTCGTCATGTTCCTCCTCTTTCCCTCTCTACCACTTCTCTTCCTTTGGAATTTGCGGAGAGTGTGGAGACCCAAAATGTATTATGAAATGCGCACACGTGTTTATGTAAATGTATTATGAAATTTCTATGTTTTACATCACATATAGATAGATGATCTGATTGTGTATGGATTTTGTCCTTAACTTGTCGAGGCATACACAAACAATTTTTACATTGATTTTCAAATTCAATGGTTAGTCCTCAATTTACATTTATATTTCAGTAATTTCATTGGGAGAGAGGAGGTGGATTGAACAGAAATTGATCCGTTGAGAACAGAAATTTGAACCGTTGAGAACGGATGATAGTTTTGTGCCATTGTGATATCTGTTGAGAACGGAGGTTCATCCGTTGAGAACACAAGAAGCCCAATCTCCAATGACATTCGTATCCATTGAGAACGGATTTCACTGTTGTGCTATTTGTTGAGAACGGAAATTGATCCGTTGAGTACGGAAACCAGTTTTGATGCATATGTTGAGAACGGGGTTTGATACGTTGAAAACGCAAGAAGCCCAATCTCCAATGATAGCAGTATCAGTTGAGAACGGATGTCACTGCTGTCTGAAAAATTTATAAATAATATTAAATTAATATAATCTATTAAAATTAATATCAATATAATAATATTTTTTTAAATAGTATCACAAGATCGTAATCTGGGATTCCGATCTTAGCTTGTTACGGAATCCAGGATAAGCTAATAATGATATTTCAATTCACAAAAAGTGTGCCGGACGGCCCAAAATGATTTCATTAAAATGCTATAATAATAATTCAAGTAGAAAGTCTTAAAGCGAAGAGGTTAAAAAAATATTTTAATGATATATGGTGATATCCTCGAATCTTTTTCATCATGTAATAGAATACTGTAATTTAAAATAGTTTCAAGGTTTGGATGAGAAGAAGTTCGCATTCCTGTGTCACGTGCAACTCACACCACCCAAAACGGCAAAACCCTCTCAATCGACCTCTTCCCTGATAAGTTCTCTTCTCCTGCTTTGCTTGGTGTACGTGCGAATTAATGGTGCAGAAAGGTTTTAGAAAGCTGAATTCTGTGACCGTCTTAACGGATTGTGATCCGTTCTCAACGGATGGTGCAGAGGTTTCTAAAAGGCAGAATTCTGTTGCTTACGTGATTACGTCTTAACGGAGAAAAATCAGTTCTCACCGGATGGTGCAAAAAGAAAGATTTTAGAAAACGGAATTCTGTGACTTCCGTCTTAACGGGGTAGGATCCGTTCTAATCGAATGGCGCTGAAAGGTTTTAGAAAGTTGAATTCTGTGACTTCCGTCTTAACGGAGTAAGCTCTGTTCTCAATTGAATTCCGTTCTAACGGATTCAGATCCGTTCTTAACGGATTGTGCAGAAATATCTTAGCCGTTCTCAACTTTTATATTGTTAGTCCGTTCGCGGATCTTTGTTCCAGCGATTTGGTGAGACAATAACTAGGTACCGAGTTGGTAGTTTGACCATTTCGTAGGATGATAAGTTCAACCTAGTTCCAGAAGTTGACGCATATACCTGACTAACGTGGTAAACGGACACGGAATGGGGTGTTTCGTTTACCGTGCCATTAAGGAAATGAAATTGATTTCGCTACCGTTTACCGTTCTACTTACTAAACGAAATGATTTCGCTAAACGGCATGTACAAAAACACGTTAAACCGTTTTATTTCATGTGCCGTTTACTGTTTCGTTAAGAAAACGAAACAGATATCTCTACCGTTAATCGTTCCGTTTCAGCAAAATGAAACGGCATAACGGTTTATGGTGTACCGTTGGCGGGCCTATTGACGCACTGGGCTTGTTCGTCCCTTGTCAAACACAGCTTTACTTCGTAATATACATGTCCATATTTTAAAATCTCCAAATTTCTTTGAGGTGCCTCACCTTTTTGGAAAAATTAACAAAATTTAAGTTATATCAACCGCCTAAAATTAAATATACAAGTATATTAATGTTAGATTTTTTTTTACTTTTTGAGATTAATAATTTATGTTCTGCTCAATATTAGTCATTTATATACTTACATATAAATTATTAAAATTAATATTAGTTTATAAATATTCACAATCAATAAAAATAAAATTTAATCGTGCAACGTGTCATATCAGAACTAGTTATATTGAAAATACGATGAAAATCCGTATATTTACAAAGTTGAAAGGCTGATATGTGATGTCGAGGAGATTGGAACAAAATCTAACTTTTTGGATCGACCTTTCGGACGGTCGGAACTCGGAATGCTTCATATCCTCACCTAAATATTGGAATGACATCCAACTTTTTTTAAAACCCACCAAGACACTAACACAGCTCGCTTCCGTAGTAGAATAGTTGGGCTGTCAAACATGCGAAAAGGACACAAAACAATTTCCGTTCTGTTTTAGTAATGAAACAGAATCACTCTTTTCGTTTTCATTCTGCTTCGATAAACAATTTTTTTTTTCATTATCATTCCTTTTTAATTTTTTTCATTATAATTTTTTATTTTTGTGTTCCGTTTCGATAAAACAATATAATCTTCAGTTATGTTTCTGTTTTGTTTCTGTAAACAAAATCATTTTTTGTTCCGTTTCTATTCCGTTTTAAACGGAACAGAACGAAAACGTATGAAACGGTCCAATATTGACAGGCCTAACAACATGCCTTTCAAATGCCACAAAGCACACTTTCTATGATTATGTTTTTATATCTTTTGTTTAAGCTAGCATTGGATAAAAAGTTGTCAACAATAAATTATCTCAAAAACCTTGAGAATTGTCAATATTGTTTAAAATTCGACGACCAAAATGTGATCTAATTTTACTCTTTCATAAAACAAATAAATTGATGGTGATGGTTTATATTTATGGTATTTGACAGAACACCAAATGGCGCACTAAAATAACAAAATCTTATATACAAGCAATATATAAGACTACTAATTACATCTATATAAATTTTTTTTTTCATATTTTATTAACTTGATTTGAAAATAATGTATGATTGTGAAGATAAAGCATTACTATAGGATTCTAACTTTTTTTTGTAGAAAAATAGAGGTCAAGCCTCTATCTTAATTGAATTAAAATAATTTTAAGAGTTTACAAAATCAGCGATGTGCTAATTGATTAAAAGAAAACAAAACACAAAAAAAAAATTAGCAGAAAGGTCCCTGAGAGAAAGAAGAAGGGAGGAGAGAAGAAAAAAGCTGAAAAAGACAGAAATGAAATGCTATTTCCTAAAGAAACTCCATTCTAAAAGCACTTCTTGTAACAAATCAGATGGCTATTTAGCAATATCCCTGAAGGTCCTTGTGCACCATTCTCTCCATGTCACAAAGTAGGCAATTGCAAAAAGGTCCTTGATAGTGTCCATAATTGCAGAACTGTGTAAAATAGCTGTATGGAGCACATGAAATGTAGTAAAAGATGCAGTAGTGACTGAAATCACACCTGCAGAAGTGAGTAACAAATCTCTTTAAACCTTTGAAGAACTGACAAGAGCTGAAAAGATGAGGGACTGTCTCACTGTCTAAACCACAAAGAATGCATCTGTTAGGTAAATTCCACCCTCTTCTTTGTAAATTATCCAAAGTGGCAATTTTGTTTTGAAACATCAACCAAGGAAACACTTTGAATCTCGGTGGAATCTTCATTTTCCAGAGCTTGCACAATGATGAAGCATGGCAGGGTTGGGAAGTAATAAGCCTGTAAAGTGAACTAGTGGACAAGGTTGCTAACTTATCTAACTTCCAAATAGCCTCATCTAAACCAGTGTTAGAAAAATTGGAGAGTAAAGGCATGAGCAAAAGTAGTAGAGAGTCCAGTTGCAACTCAGCAGACATTGAAGAGGATAGCATGTTGGAGTTAAATATTAGTTTATGTTATGGATGATATATTATCATCTGTTCCTAGGTTTATTATTGACAGATTATTCAGGTTGAGGATCTGAATTGTAGATCTCTGTGGATCATTCTTTAGAATTACAATAATAAATCTAAATGGTCCATAATCTTGATAATTAACAAGGAACATTAATTATCACATAAGATTAGTATGCAAGTTAAGTGATGATTAAGTTCTACAAATCATAGGTAAAGAGTTACTAACTTAATTGCATATGTGTATGTTATGGAACATAGTACAGGACTTGACCCAACGAAATAAACATATGGATTGTGTTATGTGTCATTGTTTATTTTGTTATGATTTTGATTCTAAGTTTGAGATAATTATCTTTTCTACATTAGGATAGGTTCTATAAATCTTGTCTAGTGATGATTCCCGTTAAGAGCCGCTATACGGACTTGATTTACGTTCTCTTGAATTGTGCGGGGAAAATCTAATCATCAAGAAAACCGTATGTCCCTCATTAATTCACTTAGTGAGTGACGATATCTATTTGGGCCCCTTGATGGAGTTGGATCGTATGCGCGCAACTAAGCGATCAACTCTAGATCAAGAAACGTATAATCTGCAAGAATGACACATTCCTATCTTGGATTATATGATGATATCGTGAGACATAAGAATTAAAATAGAGAAATACTTTTATTCTCTTATGCAGGATTTAAATATTGTAGCAGTACATTATTTATGCGAATTGGGAATCATAACGTGTTGTTAGATACCGCTTATGATTATTGAAAATAAATAACGATTTAATTCCATGTCCAACTTAGCATAAATCCTCAAAGGGTCACACAGATCGAAATATAACCAAACAGTGCATTAATCATTTATTCGCATTAATGTATTTTGCGAAAATATGATAAGTTGATTAATTGATTATATACTGATATAATTAATTAAGTCAAATGTATCATATCGAAATGATTTAATGTGTGAGCTAATCCCATAATAATTATTAATTAGTTAATAATTATTTTCAACTCAACACAATTTAATATAAATAGTTATATTAAATTAATGGACCAATATTTATATTAAATATATATAGCCCAAATGTAGAGCAACTATTGGTGGACCTAAGTAATTGATTTAAGAATCAATTAAGTGAGTGTGTGAAGCCCAAAAAGGCCTTGTTGTGGCCGGCCCATTAGGGTGGTGGTAGGTAGGTGGCATACTTGTAAATAGTTGGAACTATTTGCTAGGGTTTGAATATTATAAAAGGACCCTTGTGGAGGCTCCTTGGCTCCTCTCTCTCTCTCTTCCTCCTTGAGGCCGCCACCTATCTCCCTCCCTTCTCTCTTTGGCCGCCACCAAACACACCCCTCTCCTCCACCATTGCACATGTGTTGAGCTCCAATCTCTCCACTTATTAAAGAGTTAATTAAGAAGGCGAGAAAACTTGGGATTAGCCTAGACCTTTTAGCTTCTAGCAAAGCTTGTAGGTCTTGGTTAATTTCGTGGTGGACTCGAGGTTGAGCTTGGCACGAAGGAGGAGCTTGAAGCGCGCACCACCTACATCCTAGCCTTGGTTCGAGCCTCTTGATTACTATATCAAGAGAGGTATAATCCTTGAACCTTTCTCTTTGTGTGAATGGATTTAAGTACTAGATTCGTGTTTGTGCAGGCTTGTTTGTGGTTAATTAAAGGAATTAGCTATAAAAATGAAAATTATGCACTTAACTAACATAGCAATGGTGAAAAGAGAGAGTGCAGGTCATGGAGATTGTTGCAGAACTAATGCAATGATATAAACTTGTCTAAAGCAAAGGAGAAAAGGTCGGGGCAAGTGAATTGAAGAATTTGAGAAGACCGGTTGTGCTGCCAGAATAGAATATTTCTACCATTTGAAGGTAGAAAAGTCAATCCCACATTAAAAAATGTGTTAAGTGCTTGAGGTTGCTGGTGAACTTGCTATTCAAGGGATAGAGAGAAAGAGATGAGGCCTGCAAGGTGAGAGCCAAAGGCCTCCATAAAGAAGTAGAAGTGGAAGACCATTTCCATAACCACTTAGCAAGCAAGGCTTCATTGAATGCTTTGAGATTAAGTACTCCAAGGCGCCCAATTTTCTTTGGCTTTATGACATAGGCCCAAGATATCAGAATTAATTTCCTTCCATCAGCATTAGGTCCATGCCAAGAAAAATTCCTCCTCATAGAGTCTATTCTTTTAATGACCCATGATGGTAATTTAAAAATAGACATGAAATAAGTTGGCAAAGAAGATAAACAAGAATTAACGAGAACTATTCTTCCTGCAATGGAAAGAAGTGATGCTGACCAACCTTGCAGTTTACACCCAAACTTGTTCCAAAAGGGCTGAAAATCTTCCTTGATCAGTTGCTTGTCAAAGAGAGGTAAACCCAAATAAATTAGGGGGAATGAGGATCTTCTGCAATTAAGCACATTAGCTAGAGATTGCGCTAAAGTGTCTGAGCAGTGAAGAGTGATCAAGTCTGATTTGTTAGCATTGAGAGTCAAACCAAAAAACTCTTCAAAAGTGTATAACGCAGTCTTTAAGAGAGTAGCTTGTAGCAGAGTAGGTTTGAAGAAAAATAGAGCATCATCAGCATAGAAGATTGCTGAAAACATGTTCTGCAAAGGCACAGACATTGCTCCTATGCGATTCAGCTTTGTCACCCATCTTGAGAGAAAATCAAAGGACAAAATAAACAGATATGGAGAATGGGGGTCCCCTTGGCGCACACCCCTTTTGAGAGATATTTGTCTACCAGCAACACCATTTAAAACAACCCTAGAAGCTCCTTTGAAGAACACAACCTGACATAGTAGAGATAAAACTTTGTGGAAAGCCTAAAGCAGCCAAGACCTTAGTTAAGAAATTCCAACTGATAGTGTCAAAGGCTTTATGAATGTCGGCCTTGAAAACTGCCAAAGGAGTGTTAGACTTTGAGCAGTGATGAACTACTTCTTGAGCATAAGCAAAGTTTTCAACGATTGCTCTGCCTTGCATAGAACCAGTTTGATTGTTAGTCACTAGAGAAGTAAGAAAAGGACTGAGCCTCTTTGTCAGAATTTTCGAAAAAATTCTCTGAATAGAGTGAATAATACTGATTGGTCTAAAATCAGCAGCGGTTTAAGGGCTTTGAGTTTTTGGTATAAGAGCAATAATAGAAGAGTTTAGGGGATGTAGAGAGTTAGAAAGTAAAGCAGCATTGAGTGTGGAAGTAATTTTAGGAGTTAGTTCTTCCTTAAAGGCTTTGAAAAAATCACCATTGAGACCATCTGGACCCGGTGATTTGTTAGAAGGCCAACTTGATATGGCTTTACAAACTTCAGCCTCAGAGATAGGCACCTCCAGAGAGGAAAAGTCAAGATTGTTGATCTGAGAATATAAACAATCAACTTCAAAATCAGAACTCAAATTGGAGGTGGTTCCTATCAGATTACAAAAAAACTTGAAGAAAGCTAAGCCTTTTGATTTTTGATCTGTAATAGTGACTCCGTCCACAACAAGAGTTTGAATGAGATTTATTCTCTTGTTACTGGTGGCCTTAGCATGGAAAAAAACAGAATTTTGGTCTCCCTCCAACCTCCATTTTAAGGAGGACCTTTGCTTCCATATAGCTTCTTCAGTAGCAGCTATTTCAGCAAATCTCTTCTTTAACAAGGAGCTGAGGAGCTTTTCCAAATTAGTCAATGGTCTTGACTCCATGACCCTGTCACATCTCAAGAGAAAAGTTCTGATCAGTAGGGACTGTTCCCTAGCTTTGGAGATTCTTCCTGTAGCCCATAATTTAATCTCTTTAGTAAGAATAGATAGTTTATGATCAAATTGCTGAGGGGTAGTTGCTGGAGCGGAAGAGAACCAAAAATTCAGCACTAAATCATGAAACTCTGCATTTTAAGGAAGAAGTTTTCAAACCTAAATAAATATGAAGGCCTGAATTTAGATTTGAAACAACAGAGTAAAGGGGAGTGATATGAGGAGGTATTGGCAAGAGCTTCTTGAGTTGTAATTGGAAATTACTGTGAAAAATGCAGATTTATTAAAAATATGTCCAATCTAGCAAAGGTATGTGAGTCCCTATTATTGGATCAAGTAAAACTTTTATTGGAGAGGTTCAGATCTGTCAAGTTAAGAAAGGAGATAGTATCAGTAAAAAATTGCATGTCTCTCCAATTTTGACTAAGCCTAGTAGTTTCATCTGCATCCAAGACAATATTGAGGTCACCACAAAGGATCCAAGGTGTGGCATCAGATGGAGCAAAGAGGTTGAGAGAAGTGAGAAATTGAGTTCTTCCATGGTCAGTAGAGGGACCATAAACAGAAGAGAGTTTAAAAGCATAAGCATCTTGATTGAAGAAGAAGTCAATAGAGAGAACATGTCTTGTAGCAGTGGATGAGACAGAAGTTGCAAAGTTAGGGTCCCAAGCAATTAAATTACCACCTCTTGACCCATCAACATCCACTGTTAGAAAAGATTTTAGTCTGTTACCACATGTTTCTCTCACCAAAGCATCAGAAACAATGTCCCACTTTGTCTCTTGAAAGCAAACAAAGTGAGGTTTTTCAATGAGAATTGTTTGTCTAACAGCTAGTCTTTTGTCTTTCTCATTGAGACCTCTCACATTCCAACAAAGAAATTTAAATTTTGTATCCATCAGAAAGCAAAAGAAAGGCAACACATTGAGACAAGGAGTAAAGAAAGATAGAGAAAATTCATTAAACCATGGGTGATACAAAATATCAAATCCATAAGGTAATCTTTTAATAACTTGCTAAACAAAGAAAGAAAGATACAGACAGAATTAAACAATTCCTGTCTTAGCTAAGTTCTTCTTGATGTTTACAATCATATCAAACCCAGCAGCATAGAGGATGAGCTCAGCTTGAGCCATTGTTGGTGGATCATCCCCATCAAGGAAATCAGACAAAGTTTGTGCCACTGAAGACTTCTGTTTAGTAGCCTTGGTTGGGTTACAATCAGCATATTGGACTCTCTGAGCTTTGGCAATAGCAGACGTATAAGGGCCTGAAAGCTTGCTTTTGAGTCTTGGACTCCTCCTTGGCTCAGGATTAGGAGGAGGAAGAGAAGAGCTGCTAGTCAAAAGGCCTGAAATTGCAGCATCAGTAAAGGGGGCTTCAAATCCAAGAGGAACATCATCAATCAATGGGCCATCAGCATGGAATTCAGGTAAATCAAAGAAGACTTGCACATAATCAGCATCATCAGAGCAGTTGTTTGGGTAGAGAAAAACCAAATCTTCACAGGCAAAAGGTGGAACTGGAGAAATAGCTTTAGAAGGATCAAACTCCAAAGCAAATTGATTAGAAAGAAGCTGAGCAGCAAGAGGCTGAATTGCAGAGCTCAAAAAGGGGTCGAAATAGCTACTGGTGAGGAAATCAGGAAGATGATTGATTGTAGAGAAATCAAGATGATTGAACTTGAGTCCAAAATCAACAAGAGAAAGATCTCCAACAGCTTGATAAACTAGATGCTGGCCACCCGTAGGCTGCTGATTGACAGAGTTGGAGGGGAGTGGTTGATTACCAGAAACGACACCAGAATGCCCAGAGTTGTCACCGGAGTTATCAGAGTGATTTGCAGGGGGTGGTGGTGGATACCAAGGCCTTCCAGGTCCAACGTGAGGAGCTGGCTGATAGAAATCAACTTGCTGAAAGCCTTCAGTATACACTCTTACCTTAGCAGCACCTGGGTCATCAGAGACAACAATCTGATGTGGAATGTAAGTTGGTTGTGCTCCTTTGACAAACATACGAAGAAAAGAAAAATTGTTATTAGAGAAATGAGGAGCAATAGTTAAAGGATAGCCAAAGCCTGACACCAGCTTGCGCAGCGCATTTAAGTTCCACTTGTGCAAAGGCTGACCAGTAAGCCTAATTCTGGCACGAAAGATAGGTGCCTCACGAACCATGCCTCTGGTTCTATTCCATCTCCTGAAACCATGCCTCACGAACCATTTGGCAAACTATAGGATTCTAACTTCTAATGTTTGTTTTTGCTTTGACATAGATGTTGTTAATGCGTGACAAATGCAACTTACATAATTGTTTGTGTATCATTGCTGAGAATTTGGAGAAAACTAAAGTTTAATTAGATCTGTTTATCGTGCTTCTCTCTCTAAATGTCATGCTTCCCTATGAGGTTTTTCTAACCTCACATCCATATGGTATATCATATCATTCTTCATTTATCCTTTTATATTTTTCGATTTTGTGAATTAAGTTGTAATAATAAGAAAGTGAAGAACTCCTTTGTAATATATGCTGAACTAGAATACTCTTGTTAGGTGACTTTTTGGATAATATATAGGCCCCGTAAAATTTGCACATTGCCTTATACTAGAAAAACATGGATGTGGAAAACATCGGGTGCAGGAGGAGAAAGCCGCTGATGCCGACGCTAAGAAGAGAATGCATCACATTTTAGGAAGTTCAAGCATCGTTGATTCAATAGGTAGGTGTTATGTTAGGGTTTGATTTTGATTCCTTATAGTGGCTGAGGGGCTATGAGTAGGTGTTATGTTAGGGTTCTTTTCATATAGTATAGATTATTTCTTTTATTCTTTCTTTCTTTACATTTTTCGTTCTTGATTCTTTGTTTTGTACATAAACTTAAAAAAAAAAGAACTACAAGAAAGATTCTTGATCATCTTTTAATGTTTCTTGTTCTTTTTCTTTAAATGATTCTTGTTCGTTCCACATTTGCAATTCAATTCAGTTAGTCCCATTGTTCCATCAGCATATGTCACGTCAACCAATTTATATAAATTGCTTTGTTTGAGTTTAATTTCAAAGTTTTTACCCATTGATCAAGATGTACCACAAAATCATTGGTCTTGACTCACCTGCTCACTATTCGGTTCGAACAATGCTTGTGTTGATCTGAATGATTCATATGAACCTCACGCTACATCATTCGGTTTATACATATACATGTCGACCTCATATTTTTCATCACTCTCCCTCAAGTTGGTATGTACACAATTAGAAATGCCTAACTTGCCAAAATACTTGTTGGGTTTGGTATCTTGGAAATACTGGTCCTCATATCTTGGAAACGTTTCTCTTTTACTAATTTGGCTTTTTTTTATCTCTAAACGTTTCTGATTCAAATTAGAAAATAATATTTCAAGGACAAAATTAATAATTTTGTTAGTTAAGATATGATATTAAAATTGATTGGGATTGAATTTTTCAATATCAAGTATAAGGAGAGATGTCAATACATATGAAATTACAAATTTCTAAGATATTTGAATTCTGCCTTATACATAGAGTTCCATAATTAGAATTCCAATTACAGCAGCAAGCACCAAAAACTATGACAGTATTTCCTTTTGCGTTTTTTATTACCTTGCATTTTTTTTTTTTGAAGGAGATATTGCCATCTGGCAAGAGCCCCTTAATAATGGCATATCCATTTCTAATATTATTTTCCCTTGTGGCATATACATGATATTTAGAATCTTAGGTCCATATATTCATCTCTTTAATCGTATGAAATTGATTTTTTTTTTCCTTCCAGATTTAGAAATCTTTTTTTTTTTCTATTTCCTTGTTTCCTAGCGCATATGATATCAAAAAATGATATGATATTGTGAATTAGGAATGTTAATTCAGATCACATTTTCTGAATGAAATGATATAAAATTCAAAATTATATATTTTAAATTTATCAACACCTTCAATCTTTGCCTTAAAAAATTCTGACGGAATAATAAGTTTTCTCAAACAAAGCCGGTCCTGAGCCTAGAAAAATAAAAGTGATTATTATAAAATTAAAATTTTTTTCACATCAAAATTTAATATAAAAAGTTAATATATATTTTAATTTAATTGTAAAGCATGTCTACTTTCATAATTTGTGACAAATTTTATTAGACATTGTCACACCCCGCGCCGACACACCGACACACGGGGCGCGACGGTGGGGCGGTATCTTCTGCATCCATCCGACGGCCCGTCAACCTACGTCGCAAGCATAAAAAGAACAAAACGGATATCAGCTACAAAGCTCAGTAACCGGTTATTTAACGACGCGGCTTCTCTATATTAGTTAATAAAACAAATTAAACATGATTGGATTAATCCACATAACAAATCATACATTCCACGGCGATAATCGGGTCTAGATCAGTCAAATCAAGTCATAATCAGGACAAAAAGTTCCTCCCTAGTCACAGGGATCAGAACCAATCATAAAGTTCCTCCCCAGAATCGGGGATCAGAACCAAATCAGGACATAAAGTTCCTCCCCTGTATCGGGGATCAGAACCAAACCCCTCCCCTGGCAGGGGGATCAGGGTGCATGCATGAACAAATTTAGAGATCCAGGATTCTAAACCCGATAACCTGCAAAACATACCACATACGGACATACACATGCAAGCAAAATCAAGCGGTAATCAAATCAAGCAATACGAAACTAGATATAGAGAAGTCCGGTTACCTGACTGAGCGATCCAGTGCACAAGCAAATCGGGATGACTATAACTGCGACGTATGACTCGAATTCTAAATGGCCGACTATTCAAAGTCAAAGCGGTATTCAAAACTTGCTAGGAAGAGAGAGAAACAGATTTGATATACGAAATGAAATGAAATGAGGCTAGGGTCTATTTATAGTGGAGGTCTGGCTAAAATGGTAAATATTCTCGATTACTTAATGGCTAAGTAAGCAAAAAGGAATTACTTAGCTACTGTTTCTGAAAATATTAATACTATTTATAAAGATAATTGAACCTATTTATAAAGATATTAATTATCATAAATTATTTATATAAATACTGATTACTTAACTACTAAAAATGTGGATAAGATCGAAGAGATATTTTCAAAGTGGATAAGCATGAACATTTTTCAAATAGGACCTTAGAATTTGAAGTATTGCAAACAGGTCCAAAAATTCAGGGATGTCACAGACATGATTTTTAAATTCCGTAACAAATTATATTTATGTTAAAAAGTTAGGTGTGTCCGAACACGTCATAAAACGACACATCTAAAGAAGACATGACACGAGATAACATGGCACAGAGACATGAGGCATGGCGTGTCCTATCGATCTCTCAAAATTAAAACACGGCACAGTACGACACGTGAAATATTTAGACACAGCACAAGAGTTGATACGAACATGGCGTGTTTGACATGACACAACACCGTATTTAGGACACTAGTTGTAGTTCACTTTGGTCACTTATGCTTTTCCATAGATAGCATTTTTGCAAATATATGAGTAGGACTGTCAAACGTGCAAAACGAGAACGGAACAAACTTGTTATGTTTCAATAACATAATAAAACCATTCTTTTCGTTTCGATTCTATTTCGGTGAACAAAATGATTTTTCTGTTCCATTCCGTTCTGTTTGCGATCTTTCATTATAATGTCTTATTTTCGTGTTATGTTTTGATAAAATGGTATAATCTTCTGATTCGTTTCTGTAAATGAAATGATTTTTCTGTTCGTTTTCTGTTTTGTTTTGGACGGAACGGAACATGCGAAACGACTGGATATTGACATGCCTATGTATGACTATGAGTTTACTAAAATATCTTTTCATCCTTTATTTCTTTTGTGTATCTTTTTTGGCATTGGCGTATCTCACCGATGGCACTTCGGCTATAGTGAATTTTAAATTTTTTTTGTTTTCCTCCTAGAATAATTTCTCTATCATATCAATCGTATGTATATTTTAATTCTTTAAATGGTTTAGTAAATGAATAGATGTCACCAATATCAAAAAAAAAAAAATGACTAGATGTCATTGAACTGCTGGTAATTTAGCCCTCACTGGCTTACCCCTGTTACCATATGCGCTTTTGGTTCAATTCACTGTCGTGCTGTATATGTTGAGAAGGGAAGTTGATCCGTTTAGAACGGAATTTGCATCCGTTAAGAACAAATGTCATTTTGTGTGATATCCGCTGAGAGTGAAAGTTGGTCCGTTGAGAACGGAATTTGCATCCGTTAAGAACTGATGCCATTTTGTTGTATTTGTGTGATATCCGCTGAGAGTGAAAGTTGGTCCGTTGAGAACGGAATTTGCATCCGTTAAGAACTGATGCCATTTTGTGGTATCCGATGAGAACTACGTAACCTGATCCGTTGAAAACGCAAGAAGCCCAATCCCAATTCCAATCTCCAATGACCAGTGGCGGAGATAGGTGGAAGGGAGGGGGGTCAATTGACCCCATTAAAAAAAAAAATTTGTAACTAACATATAAAAAATATGTACTTTTATGATGAAAAATTATATGAATGTAATAGTTTGAACCCCATTAAATTTATACGTTATTTTATTGGTTGAACCCCATCAAAATATATGGAAGTATCCTTGTTAGGTTATTTTTGAAGTAAAATTAGCATTTTTCTTATAAAACAATAAAAGATATTGAATGGGAACAAAAAAAGTAAAGTGAGCCAACTTTTCTCATCAAACTTTCTATTCCTAGAATAACAACCCACCATTCCCCATTCATAAAAAACTCATCTCTTTCTTTTACTCTCCTTTCTCTTTTTTTTTCTTTATGTCTTTGTAAGCATATGGTCCACGAGAAAAAACAGGAGACGAAAAAAAAATAACTGAAGAACTTGGATCTTGGCATCTCGCTACATATAGGTACAAGAATTTTTTTAATTAAGTTGCAATTTGGCATATTAAATAGTTTATGTTGTTATGCAACTCACGGCCCGCTTGTCAGAACCAAGAAATTTATGTTTTTTTTTGTGCAGTCCTTGACTTGTTGTGATTAATTAGCATAAGTATGACCATAGAACTAATTGGAAATTGAAATTTATTCTTACCCATTTCAATTTTTAGAACTATGATTCTTCAAACATAAAATTATTTTATGTGTGAGTAATGTGTTCTATTTAATATTTTTTATTTGTCTATTGATTAGTAACTTCATCTAATCATCTCTCTTGATATTTTTCTATTAGATATCTCATGGAGAAGTTTTTGAAACGAAAACAACCACATGATGATTCACCTACCTCTCAAGCCCCTAAACAGATTCAAATTAACCCAAAAGACTACCCGTCGATTTGGCAAAGCGTCCGAAGATTTTCGAGTACCATCCGAATGAGCAAGATGAAGTTCGAAGAATTTACTTAAATAGAGGCCCAAATCAACCAAAAGCATGTAAATTTGAGCAAATTGAAATAGGAGGATGTGAATTTATAATTATATATTATTACATGTATGAATCTTGAATTGAACCCCATTCTTGAAATTTCTGGCTCCGCCACTGCCAATGACATGAGGCAGCGTCTCTGGCACTCTGTTACTCTCCACCTCCCTCCTTCCTTTCCTCCTGCTTCCCTCCCGCTCCCAAATCCGATGAACTTTCCATTCTTCCTACATCCAGTAACGGAAATTGAAGAGTCAGTTTGTTAACAGTTACACTTACCAGGAGCTTGGAGAGAAGCCGGTGAAGTTGAAGACCCGCAGATCAAGGAAACAAGAAGAAGAAGATCGAAGCAAGGGTTCTCTTTGTCTAACTGAAGAAACTGTTGGCGTGTAGGATGAGGCGCTTGGCTTGACAGGAGGAATGAATGAAAAGGACGAGGCACTTTTGTGGTATCGGTTGAGAACGGAAGTTCCCCTTTTTTAGACAACAGTTGAGAACGGAAGTTATCCGTTAAGAAATTAAAGCAAGAATCCTATTCCAATCTCCAACGACATTCGTTGAGAACGGAAGTTGTTCTGTTGAGAATGCAAATAGCCCAGTCCGGCAGTCCCGATCTCCAATAACATCCGTTGAGAACGGAATTTATTCAGTTGAGAATGCAATAAGCCCAGTCCCGATCTCCAACTATATCCGTTATGAACGGAAATTGTTCCGTTGCGAACGCAAGAAATCCAATCCTGATCTCGAATGACATCCGTTAAGAACGATAGTTGATCAGTTGAGAACGCAAGAACCCCAACAGCGACATATGACTATATGAGACCTGAGGTAGCGTCTCCGTTAATCTCCTCCCCGCTCCCTCCCTCCCAATCCCAAATACAATAAAACTTCCGTTCTTCGAGCTTGGAGAGAAGCTGGTGAAGCTGAGACCAGCAGATCAAGGAGAGAAGAAGAAGGAGAAGCAAGGGTTCTCTTTGTCCAACTGACGAAATTGGTGATGTGGAATAATTTTTCAACATACCTTTGAATTGATCAAATTCTCGCCATACATGCTTGAAAGGTCACTATTGTATTATAATATTTAATAAAGGGCAGTATACGAAGCAATAAAATTTTCCTTTTAAAGGAATGAAGCTAATTCCATTTTTGAATTCCTAGAAAAGAATGAACCAAAGGAAGGTTCACCTAGAACTGCATTATCTGCTATACAAGTCATACTACACACCTTATAAATTTTCAACAATTTTTTTCAAACGTCATAATAATTCCACTGCTAAATTTTACAAAATCTTTTCAAATTTACTGTCAATTTTATAACTCTCTTAATAAATTTACCTTGCTTTAAGAACCTGCCAACACTAAACCATTTGCATGAGTTGAGTAGAAGATCACCTCTTTACCAGATCTTCAGGAAGTGCTTGTTCAGCAAATGCGTAGATCTTGGAAGATATCTCCATCGCATACTTGTCAGGAAACATATATAGTTCTCTCAAGCATTCCCCGGCCCAGAATTTAAAAAGATACTTCTAGCAAGGGCATTTATGTGCGTAATGTCCTTAAACTGTCCACAAACGACCGTCATTGTTATTTACATGATGGATATCAATGGGATGACGGCAATGGATGATGCCAGTTTAGAAACATTTGATCATATTCAGCATTCCCTGTCTCAATGGATGATGCCAGTTTGGAAAGACGAGAGAGTGGTTGAATTTCTAGAGAGTTTGCAGTTTTATTGGCATGTAATGTGAAACAATGGAAGCAGTTTGATCTTTATTGATTTTAGTACTTGTAATAGCTTATATCATTCAAATTTGAAGTGAAATGCTTTGAGCTGCCACCAGATAAACAGCAAATTCTAAATATAAAATAAGAAATGAACAATAATTCTGAGTCAAACCACCCACAACAAAGCTCTCTCACGTAGCAGGGGTTAGCAAGGGTGGATGTTGATACGGTTTTAAGAGAGTTGAACCCAATCACGAATTGGACCTATCAAAATTAGGAGTTCCTTCTCCCAATTCTTCAATGCCAATTTAACTTTTGCTAAATTAGAATACTGCCAAACAACTTCTTACCAAAAAAAAATGGTAAACTTTCACCATACTTCATATAATATTCTACTCCAAAATTCAAAATTTCTATTATAAGAGACCGGTACACTTGGCATTAACATCTATTTTCACGGTACTTTCAAGGCTATACATCATTTACTACCAGTACTTAACACTCAGCTTGAGTGCTTGATACCAATACTACAAATGCTTAAGGATTATACAAATTTAATAACACAAATAATTAAAAAATACAATCCCTTTTACACCAGTTTCTAAGGAAAAATAATATATCAAACTTCACAAAAAAAAATAATCTAAGTATCTAACTACATACACCAAGGAACCAAGAACCTTCAATACAGAATAACCAAAAATGTAGTACAGAAAGTGGCATTTCTTATGTATTACTTTGGCCTGCTGGTGTGTGTAATACCATATCCTCTGGAGATCACCATTTAGTAAAAGATAAATAGCGCCGACAACAATCTCTAACGCACAGAGCAGTCTTTAAACGCCGGCACACTTGGTCCAACCCAGCTTGATCAACCAAGCAACTTCTACAACAGAATATTAGCAAGGAAATAGACTTTGAATATAGGTCAATCCCAAGTTTAACAGCAAAGTACAGACTAGTGTGGTCCTAAAGAACCATTGAAATTCAAAGCACTTTTCATGTGGATCTCTAAGAAGGAATTGCCATCATTTTTCCCTCGAATATTGAGTAAATTTAGGGTCTGAACAACATATTCTTCACTGGGCCCAAATAGGCGTGGCATGTGCATCCTCAATAGTTGTCTTGAGCATTCCCCCAGAATTTAAAAGGATATTTCTAGAAAGGCATTTATGTGCATAGTGTCCATAAATTGTCGATCAAGTAACTTGTATATTGGTTATATTGCACTCAATTGTCTACGAATGGTTCAACTGCTGCATGAGTATATAACCTAGCAGAATTTCAAAAGTCCAATCAAGGTATCAGTGTCAATTGTTAGTTGGTATCTCTATCAATAGGCTTATTACATAATAATTTCTATTTTGTCCTTGATGAGCTAACAAATAAGGTCTATGATTTACATTTTCAATCGTGTGGGGCAGTATACATGGTAAATTTTAATATTTCCAGTGATCCATTTTTAATACATCATCTAAAATTGTATCAGCATAACCATTGTTGTGGACAGAATAGATTACCATTTAACCAAATTCATCTGTAAACACTAACCTCTGTGGCATTAATTCACCATAGGTGCACAATTATAATCTTGGTTTTGATGCTAACTACATACTGTCAGATTTAATATATTTGTAATGCAAGATATTATATATCAAGGACCCCCAATTACCAGTGGCTGATGAGTTGGTGATACCCAGAAATCCAGAATCATTAACTGCAATAAAAGATTTTGCCAATTCCCATAGCGCCCTCATGGGAAAGTCTAGCACAAAAACTCTGCTCTCACTGTAAGTAGTGTCCTTGCACTACCAGTGGCCGATAAAACAGCACATACAGTCCTTGCATTGCAAGTTATCTTATATCATAGGATAATTTAATAACTATAAGTCACCGTCCATGAACTAAAGCAGGGGCGGAGCAGTGCGGGTGCGGGCAAGGGCTGTTACACCCCCCGTCATTTGAGATTTCAGTATAGTAGTGTTACTAATTTTTATAAAATATTATATAAAAATTAAGCAATTTGCCCCCCCAATCATTAAAAATTGCATATTTGCCCCCCCAGATTATTTTTTCTGGCTCCGCCCCTGAACTAAAGTAAGACTAATTATTTAAATACCCGCACTACCCTCTTAGTTTGCAGTGTCTGTATGGTCAAATTGATCCCAAAAATTGCTCTTACCTATAATCATTTTATCACAGCTGACTTGAGTCCTGCTATCATGAGCAAATTTTTCATCAGTTCTCCACAAATTTTCATCAGCTGCATTCATATTTTTTAGATAATCAGATTAATTTTTGAATAAGCAAATTCATGAATTTAAAACATTGTATATAATTTTATCAAGTCAAAATGCCTATACCTACTTTGAACTTAGCTCAAGTGAATGGAACACGATAAGTTCCCCAACTCATTCAGAATTCTTGTCTTGTACAATTGAAATAAATTCTGCATAGTTGGCTGCTAATGAACTCTGAAAACTTTACTGCACAAAGTATCTAAATGCAGGAACTTCCCTCTTATCCCAGTCACTCCATCTTTAAAGACATAAACAGAAAAGGTAAAAAAAAAATCTAATCAAATAAGTACCTTCTAAATTCTAACAGAATCAAGCATGTGGTCCAATTAGCTGAAGGATGCGTGTAAGAAAGTTGACATTTTTCCTGAAAAAAATGAAATAAAGATCAAACAACATGGCAAAGAAGAGTTTCTGAACTATGCTGAACTCTTGCTTTGTCTATAACAGATGTTACTCTTTAACTATGATTACAATTTTCCTCTATAAGCAAGCACACAAAAACTTTCTTACATTATATCTTCAATTTATTTAAGTTCCACGAGGAGAAATACAACAATTAAAAACATTTGATCTCGATCTCTACTATTAGTACTGCAGATCATTTATCTTTTCGAACAAGTATAATAAAATTACCTGTGGCACAGCACTAACAGGTTGTCCAGTACGATGTGGTGCAACCCAACACAGGCCTGGCACGATCCTCTCCCTTATCAGGGGGACCTAAAAACTAAAAGGGGGCCATACTTTGTTAAAATCTTTACCACAGTACTTTTGGAAAATATTTCAAGCCCTTTCGAAAATGGTTAATTTTGGTGTTGTAAGGTCCCACAACTGACAAAACGCAAGTCGGGCATTTCATCAAACACCTGGCGTGCATTAAATTGAATACACTGAGATACCAACCATACAGACTGTAAGTCATGTGCTTATATTTAACGAGGAATTCGGGTGGTTTCTAAGATCTGTTTCCCTGGCATATGTCATGCCTAGAAGCTAGAGGTTAAAATTTCTCTATCAGACACAGCACTTCATATTTTTTTCTTTTTGATAGAAGTAACTCTTTGGTTACCGGTTTCTCTATCAGACACAACACTTCATGCTTTCCTACCCGTCATGAAGTTTCAACCTTTGTTCGTCATGTTCCTCCTCTTTCCCTCTCTACCTCTTCTCTTCCTTTGGAATTTGCGGAGAGTGTGGAGACCCAAAATGTATTATGAAATGCGCACACGTGTTTATGTAAATGTATTATGAAATTTCTATGTTTTACATCACATATAGATAGATGATCTGATTGTGTATGGATTTTGTCCTTAACTTGTCGAGGCATACACAAACAATTTTTACATTGATTTTCAAATTCAATGGTTAGTCCTCAATTTACCTTTATATTTCAGTAATTTCATCGGGAGAGAGGAGGTGGATTGAACAGAAATTGATCCGTTGAGAACAGAAATTTGAACCGTTGAGAACGGATGATAGTTTTGTGCCATTGTGATATCTGTTGAGAACGGAGGTTCATCCGTTGAGAACACAAGAAGCCCAATCTCCAATGACATTCGTATCCATTGAGACGGATTTCACTGTTGTGCTATTTGTTGAGAACGGAAATTGATCCGTTGAGTACGGAAACCAGTTTTGATGCATATGTTGAGAACGGGGGTTGATCCGTTGAAAACGCAAGAAGCCCAATCTCCAATGATAGCAGTATCAGTTGAGAACGGATGTCACTGCTGTCTGAAAAATTTATAAATAACATTAAATTAATATAATCTATTAAAATTAATATCAATATAATAATATTTTTTAAATAGTATCACAAGATCGGAATTTGGAATTCCGATCTTAGCTAGTTACGGAATCCAGGATAAGCTAATAATGATATTTCAATTCACAAAAAGTGTGCCGGACGGCCCAAAATGATTTCATCAAAATGCTATAATAATAATTCAAGTAGAAAGTCTTAAAGCGAAGAGGTTAAAAAAATATTTTAATGATACATGGTGATATCCTCCAATCTTTTTCATCATGTAATAGAATACTGTAATTTAAAATAGTTTCAAGGTTTGGATCAGAAGAAGTTCGCATTCCTGCGTCACGTGCAACTCACACCACCCAAAACGACAAAACCCTCTCAATCGACCTCTTCTCTGATAAGTTCTCTTCTCCTGCTTTGCTTGGTGTACGTGCGAATTAATGGTGCAGAAAGGTTTCAGAAAGCTGAATTCTGTAACGGATTGTGATCCGTTCTCAACGGATGGTGCAAAGGTTTCTAAAAGGCTGAATTCTGTTGCTTACGTGATTACGTCTTAACGGAGAAAAATCCGTTCTCACCGGATGGTGCAGAAAGAAAGATATTAGAAAACGGAATTCTGTGACTTCCGTCTTAACGGTGTAGGATCCGTTCTAAACGGATGGTGCTGAAAGGTTTTAGGAAGTTGAATTCTGTGACTTCCGTCTTAACGGAGTAAGCTCTGTTCTCAACTGAATTTCATTCTAACGGATTCAGATCCGTTCTCAACGGATGGTGCAGAAATATCTTAGCCGTTCTCAACTTTTATATTGTTAGTCCGTTCGCGGATCTTTGTTCCAGCGATTTGGTGGGACAATAACTAGGTACCGAGTTGGTAGTTTGACCATTTCGTAGGATGATAAGTTCAACCTAGTTCCAGAAGTTGACGCATATACCTGACTAACGTGGTAAACGGGCACGGAATGGGGTGTTTCGTTTACCGTGTCATTAAGGAAATGAAATTGATTTCGCTACCGTTTACCGTTCTACTTACTAAACGAAAAGATTTCGCTAAACGACATGTACAAAAACACGTTAAACCGTTTTATTTCATGTGCCGTTTACCGTTTCATTAAGAAAACGAAACAGATATCTCTACCATTAGCCGTTCTGTTTCAACAAAACGAAACGGCATAACGGTTTATGGTGTACCCAGTGGCGAGTCCAGACTTTTTTTAAGCATGGGCACAAAAAATATTATTAAATTTAATATAAAATAAAAAATAATATTTAATAAAATATTAATTTTTAAATCTAATTTAAAATAATTTATATTGTTTTTATAACAAATAATATTCATAAATAATTTTATTGTCATGAAATTAACTATTTGATTATAGGGTTATATTCAATTTTTCCTACACTAACTATATCTATATTGTTTTTGCATTAATCTTTTGTTATATTAAGGGAATTATGGGAAAAAAAATGTTTTGCGGGCTCATAAATCACATATTTCTGCTATTCACCTTTTCTTTTATCTTTTCTTGTGTCTTCATTGATCGGATCAACTAAATGTCCAGAAAGAAAAAACAGATTGAATTGCTAAAAACTTAGTTTCAAAGCTCAAGCCTAGGCACAGTCAAATATCAAGCCTAGGCATCTAATGAAATATCTATATATCGGCCTCTATTTTTGAAAAACAAGACTGGGCAAGTGCCCAGGCTTGCCACTTACTGGCCTCGCCACTGGGTGTACCGTTGCCGGGCCTATTGACGCACTGGGCTTGTTCGTCCCTTGTCAAACACAGCTTTACCCGAAATTTTAAAAAATAATACTAAATTAATATAATATATTAAAAATAATATCAATATAATAATTTTTTTTTAAATAGTATCACGAGATCGGAATCCCAGATTCCGAACGCAAGATCTGATTCCTGGATTCCGATCTTAGCATTTTAATTTTTTTATATATTATTTATTTATTTATTTATTTTATTAATTAGTTAAATAATTAGAAAAATAGATAATATATTGTAAAAATATTGAAAAAATATGGAAAAAATCAGGAATAATTAAACTAAATTTTATATGTAATTTAGTATTTTTTGGTAAATTTTTTTCCTTTTATTAGTTTATTAATTAGTTAATTAATTAGAAAAATAGATAATATATTCTAAAAATATTGAAAAATAAAAAAAATTCAGGAATAATTAAACAAAATTTTATATGTAATTTAGTATTTTTTTGGAAAATTAAATTTATTTTCCTTTTAATCTGGGATTCCGATCTCGTGATACTATTGAAAAAATATTATTATATTGATATTATTTTTAATATATTATATTAATTTAATACTATTTTTAAATTTTTCGGCAGCTTTACTTCGTAATATACATGTCCATATTTTAAAATCTCCAAATTTCTTTGAGGTGCCTCACCTTTTTGGAAAAACTAACAAAATTTAAGTTATATACAAGGCACTAACACAGCTCGCTTCCGTAGTAGAATAGTTGGGCTGTCAAACATGCGAAACGGACACAAAACAATTTCCGTTCTGTTTTAGTAATGAAACAAAATCACTCTTTTCGTTTTCATTCTGCTTCGATAAACAAAATATTTTTTATTTCGTTTTCATTCCTTTTTAATTTTTTTCATTATAATTCTTTATTTTTGTGTTCCGTTTCGATAAAACAATATAATCTTCAGTTCTGTTTCTGTTCCGTTTCTGTAAACAAAATCATTTTTTTTCCGTTTCTATTACGTTTTAAACGGAATAGAACGAAAACGTATGAAACGGTCTATTGACAGGCCTAACAACATGCCTTTCACATGCCACAAAGCACACTTTCTATGATTACGTTTTTATATCTTTTGTTTAAGCTAGCATTGGATAAAAAGTTCTCGACAATAAATTATCTCAAGAACCTTGAGAATTGTCAATATTGTTTAAAATTCAACGACCAAAATGTGATTTAATTTTACTCTTTCATAAAACAAATAAATTGATGGTGATGGTTTATATTTATGGTATTTGACAGAACACCAAATGGCGCACTAAAATAATAAAATCTTATATACAAACAATATATAAGACTACTAATTACATCTATATAAATTTCTTTTTTTCATATTTTATTAACTTGATTTGAAAATAATGTATGATTGTGAAGATAAAGCATTACTATAGGATTCTAACTTCTAATGTTTGTTTTTGCTTTGACATAGATGTTGTTAATGCGTGACAAATGCAACTTACATAATTGTTTGTGTATCATTGCTCAGAATTTGGAGAAAACTAAAGTTTAATTAGATTTGTTTATCGTGCTCCTCTCTCTAAATGTCATGCTTCCCTATGAGGTTTTTCTAACCTCACATCCATATGGTATATCATATCATTCTTCATTTATCCTTTTATATTTTTCGATTTTGTGAATTAAGTAGTAATAATAAGAAAATGAAGAACTCCTTCGTAATATATGCTGAACTAGACTACTCTTGTCAGGTGATTTTTTGGATAATATATGGGCCCCGTAAAATTTCACATTGCCTTATACTTTTTGGAACAAACCTAATCCCTTAGCTGCGGCGGTTTACGGCCGCAAATCGCCGCCATGTAGCTGCAACGCCTCACCACCACGCCGCCGCGCCCCTCCCTCCTGATCAGCCTCCCGTTGTCCCTGTTGCGCTCCTTCCTAGAATGCGCTGGTGCATCGCCTGCAGAGCCATAGTACCAGAATAACATGGATGTGGAAAAAACATCGTTGATTCAATAGGTAGGTGGTGGTAGACTAGGTTGATCAGGTGGTATGAATTTGAATAGCTAGGTGGCTGAGGTGGCGGCTCGATTAAATAGGTGTTGGGGTTTTTTTTTCTGAGATTTAGAATTTACATTTGGATAGAGTTCTTAATTTCGTTGCCGTGCTCCCTCCTGGGATGCGCTTGTGCAACATTTGCAATGTCATAGTACCCGAAGAGAAGCACGGGTGCAGCAAATACAGAGTTGAGCAAGAAAAGGCGGCATCCGCCGACGCTAAGAAGCGGAGGCAGCATGCTGTCCGCAAGCTGAAGCACCGTTAATAGGTGGTAGGTGGTGGCGTGGTGCTACGACATGTGGCTCAGTGGTATAAATCGGTGGTGGTAGGTGTTAGTGTTATCTTAGCTTAGGGTTCTATCCTTATATTTAGAATTTGTAGATGGAGATGGTATAGTAGATAGTAAATCGTACTTTCTTTCTTTGGTTCTTTCCTTCTTTCCTTTTTTCTTTCGTTCTTGATTCTTTTTTGTACAGAAAAGAAGAATAAAAAATGTTTCTTGATCATTTTTTAACCCTATTTTGATTCATTTTCTTCTTTTTCTTTAACTGCTTTTGTACAATAATTGACCACCTGTAAATTATAATTCTTAAGAACATTATCAAGTTACACATACACTTAATTAGCATAATTTAAGAGTAAAGGGCTTCTTTGAAGAAGTACCATGGTTTAAGCTTGTCATAAATAATGGTTATATTTTGTTGCATATAATATAAAACTTTAATCTACTGTTGTACACTTCTTTTTTAGAAATAGAAAAAGAAAGATCAATGGAAGTACTGCTTTTGTGGTATAATAACTTATAAGGTACAGACATTTTTAATTTAAAATTTACAAAAGAATCCTTATAACATTAAAATTAATATAATCAAAATTAGATAAAAGAAGAGGAGGATGCTTCAAGTAAGGAAATTAGGTATCGAACCAGAAAAATAGTGAGAGATGAGAAATTTCTCCTTGGATTGTTGCATGACAATAATATAATCTGTCGTTCAGTGCGCCCTCCTTATACTCGATTGCTCTTCTCCTTCGTGAACACAGTTACTAATGTATTGGTTACAGTTATTCTAATATCTTGGATTTCAGAAAAGATACTTCATGTTACCAGAAACAGTAGAAAGAAAAACCGAACTGGTACAAGACAAACGGTTTCTTTTGATGATGTGCAAGGTGTTCAATCAGCAAAAGAAGAATTAATTTAGGTAATTTTAGTTTCTCTTTCCATTATTTAGTTATATATATTTTTGTTTATCTATTTTGTTATTATGTTTAGACTTTAGAAAGTCAGGTTTTGTTTACAATAACAAATAATTTTGAAATAGCCTGAAACTTGTTACAAATAGAAAAAGAAAGATCAATGGCAGTACTTCTTTTGTGGTATAACTTATAAGGTACAAACATTTTTAATTTGAAATTTACAAAAGAATTCTTATAACATTAAAATAAATATAATCAAAATTAGATAAAAGAAATATAAAATATTTGAACAATAGAAAGACCTCATATGTGCTTAAACTTTGGCCCATAGATGGTGCAGAATGGCACTGTTTCTGTTATTTTGCCTAATTCATTGTATCATTTAACCTAGGTGGTAAATTGTCTGCGCGGCACTTTGGATTACAAAAAACTAGGTGCTAAACTACCAGCAGGAATCTTACTGGTAGGCCCACCTGGTACAGGCAAGACATTGCGATGAAGCTGGTGTGCCATTTTTCTCAGTTTCTGCTAGTGAGTTCATAGAGTTATATGTTGGTAGAGGAGCATCTAGGGTTAGGGAATTGTTTAAAGAAGCCAGAAAAGAGGCACCAGCGGTTGTTTTTATTGATGAGCTAGACGTTGTCGGTACTGAGAGGAATGGTTCTAGTGGGGAGAAAGATCAGACTCTAAATCAGGTACATTTCAATTTGGTGATTACCGAATTATAACATCTCGGAATTGGTTATGTGATGGTTGGTACTTGGTACCTGTTGGTACTATAGTGTATGGTATGTACATTCATACAACAGTTCTGTTGATGGTATACTCTGGTTTGTACTAGAATGCACTTGTGGTTCCAGCGCGTGGTTGAAATGGACAGTGGTTTAAGTGTTGTAATCTTCTTTGTACTTAAAATATGTGTAGCAGCATATTATGAGGAATTAGCAATTCTAGGAAGAGAGTCTGGCCAGGAATTTCACAGATCCACTCAATGCTTGGAGTTTAATTTTTATTGATAAGAATATGGACTCAGCAATTTCTGTCTGATCCCAATGCTGAATAGAAATTTTATATGTAAGAATACAACAAATTTTATATTTTGTTTTGTCTCAACTTACAGATGCTGCAATTTAGCCATGGGGAGTAAAATTTGTTATTGAAGTGTATAATTGAAATCGCTCTTTGTTCCAAAAACTAATTCTTTAATAATATTATTAGTCCAAAAAAGTTGGCAATCTAGTTACTGAATTTCACTTGTGCCACTACATCTGCTAAATTCTCAGAGAGACATATAATATTATTAAAGTTGTACCAATGCATTCCACATTCTGCAATTCAGTTACTCACAGAGATGGATGGATTTGACTCTAACAAGCAAGTGATTGTACTGGCGGCTACGAACCGGCCGGGCACATTGGATGCAGCGCTGCTTCGACCGGGCAGTTCTCCAGAAAGGTATATGTAGGAGAACCCGATCTTGAAGGGAGGAAGAAGATTCTGGCTGTTCATCTAAGAGGAGTTCCCTTGGAGGATGAGATGGAGATTGTCTGTGAATTAGTAGCAAGTTTAACTATGGGCTTTGTCGGAGCTGACCTGGCAAACATTGTCAATGAGGCTGCTTTGCTTGCTGTTAGAAAAGGTATTCATTCATGTTTCATTTTAGGCCGACTTGTACATATTTTTGGTAACAGTCATGGCTATAGGTAGTTCTTGTCACATGACAGACCTCAGGCATATATTACTTTCCTTGACTGTTACTACTTACTACTTAGCTAGTTAATGTTCTTTCTAATACTAGGTTCAATCTTAGTTCTGGCTTGTCATCAGTACAATCCATTTGGTTTTCTTTTGTTCCTTAGCTTATGGATTGGCTGCTCACAAAAAAATTGATATGTCCAGGTTGTAGATTAGTGACACGGGAGCATATAAGGGAGAAATTTGGAAAAAATGATAACCGAGCAAAGGCAGCTCAGGTTGTGAAGAGTCTCGATCGTAAAGCTGTTTCATGGCTACCTTCCTTGGCACCAGGCTTTTGCAAAGAACAAGTATTGAAATAGAAGTACAAATGGTTGCTGCAGAGTTTCTAGTCATTCAAAGTAGATACTCCCAATTTATTCTTCTGTACTTTTTGTTAAAGAAGAAATAAATGAGGAGATTAGTTCGTTGATTTTCGAATTAATGGAAAAAAAATTGTGCATATGATACGGGTAGTTTACCTAGTTGAATAACATTTACTCCATAAATTTTGTCTCCTTTTTGTTTTTGTCGCCTCTTATAATGAAGTTGAAACTTGAAAGGGGTTCAGTGTGGATGTATAATAAGCAGTTATCCATATATTGCAAAATGACTTAAATCTGTGCTGATCCAATTACAATTTCTGTGTGTCAGCCGTGTGTGTATGTAATTTTATTGTGTTGAAGTATATATTTTGTGTTCCAGCCGACTGGCCCACTGGAACAAAAAGAAGCATTGCGGAAGCATCTGGATTCTCCATGTTATTTAAAGATAATATCAAGTGTGCTCTTCTAAACCGTCAAATATGAAGTTCCTACTGGATCTTACATTTTTCATGCATGCTTGCCAATAATTTTCTTCTCATTCTCATATAGTGAAATTGATGAAGGGGTAATGGGTACTTTTGAATGGAGGAGAGGGGTATAGGTGACATTTCCAATGCCCTGAGGTATAATTATGTCTTGGAACATTTATGATATTAATTATATGTTTGTAAGGGCACTTGCTAGAAATTTTTTCTTTAATTATGTTTTGCATTCCTTCACAAAACATAGTTACAACTCTCGCCTCTCGGATTTCGGACTAACCTAAAGTAGTGTTTACCAAACGGGGCGGGGCGGTCCAACCCGTGGCGGTCCACGGGTTAGGGCGGGGCGGGTTAGGACGGTCCACGGGTTAAGACGGGACGGGTTAGGACGGTCCATCTTAGAAATCTTGATCCTAATCCTTCTTAAACCCTCCCCATGTAACCCGCACGGGTTATGACGGTCCGGTCCGGTCCGGTCTGCGGGTTTTTATTTATTTTATTACTATTTTTTAAAATTTTTCGTTAGTATTAAAAATACATATATAATCACTATAACGTTTTTTTTGTGTGTTATTTTTTCAATACTTTTTTTTGTTTTTTCAATATTTTTTTCTGTTTTTTTTTCGTTTATTACTTTTATTTTTTACTTTTACGTTTTTCCTTCATTTTTTTACTTATCTTTTCCGTTTTTATTTTTTTTGTTTTCTTATATTTAATTTGTAATTTTTTTATTAGATGAAAAATTCGAATATAATTATATAAAGTTACCCTCTTTCTTTTTTTTGGGATTAGCACGGGTTTTGGACGGGTTGACGGGGTGGGGCGGTTTGGTCCACGGGTTAAGACGGGGCGGGTTAACACGGGTATTTTTTAGAAAGGGCGGTCCAAATCCGTGAAGACCCGTCCCGTTCTAACCCTTCAGTCCATCGCGGTCCATGAATGGTCCGGGGCGGTCCGGTCCATAGGGCGGGTTTGGGACGGGACGGGTTCGACCCGGCGGATTTTTGGTAAACACGTTCACTCGACTATTTAGATGCGAATAGTATGACACATTTCATGCCTTTTCTCGACGGACGGAACAGTGAACGCTAACTCTTAAATATATTTGTTAAATTGATTAACACATACTAAACTCCATGGCCCATGGGGCAAATATTAACGGCTCCGTTTGTATGGCTTCTTTCCGGAATAAGGAATAAGAAATAACCACTTTTTACCAATAAATTTATTTCTAACCATTCAAACTCTTCACAAAAGTTACACACTTTCCAATAAATTTCTTCCCTTCTTCCTTCTTCCTACCTTATTCTCAACCATCCAAACGGAGCCAACCATAAGGTCTATGTATGCGTGTACTGTCAATTTTTGGTGATTCTCTTCGTGATTGAAATTACTACAAATCAAGCCAGATGTTCATTCCCTTCATGATTCCAACCTCCCTCGAGCCATCTTCTTGCAAAAATTGGTCTGAAAATCAAACTCTTCACCTTTGACTGCACTGAACGACACCTGATTTGGTTATCTTTGTTAGCTCTAACCCTAATCCTCATTTCAGGTTTATCATTTTTGGTGCGAGCATGGTTAGTAGCGGCTACAAAGAGGGAGCATGACTGTCGAGTAGATGTGCACAATTTGACATATGCGATCCCACTAAGGCAGTCACTGCGAATGATCCACCTTTGTATTTCCTATCTCTACAACATGATTTTCATTTAATTATTTTATTATTTGTTCCTATTTTTTTGGTATTTCATTGCCTATGATTCATACTTTAGTATAACAATAATGTTAGTTTTGCTGGTAATTGGACACAATTATGAGTTTTTCTTACACTCGAAATATTATGTTTATCTATTACTAAATAGGGTGTCAATTTCATGCTGTTTCGAACGTTTACGTTTCGTTCCATCCGAAACGGAACGGAAACGGTATGGAAATTTACTTACGTTTTACTCAGTGGAACAGAAACGGAAGCGAAACGCATTCCGTCGGTAAGAACGAAACGGAAACGAAATCATGGGCTTTCGTTCCGTTTCAATACGTTATTCCGTCGGCCCACTAATTTGTGTATAGAATAGTAAAATTGCAGAGGAGAGGAGATATAGGTTGCCTCTCTCTCTCTTCTCTCGTAACCCTAGCGCCGCGCAGAGGGATTCACAGCTGCCTCTCTCTCTCTTTTCTCCTTCCTCGAGTCCTCGTCCTAACACCATCCGACTGTGCCTTACAAAAGCCAAAAGCGATGGCCTCCCTCACTCAAGCTCCCTCTCCTTTCCGATAGCGTCTCTCACCACCCCCTCACTCGAGCTCCATATCTTCTCCGATGGTGTCCTCTCCGCCGTATCACCTGCCTCTTCCCTCTCCCTTACTCTGTCAATTTCAGGGAGCAACAAATCTACCTCCTCTTCCTCTCTCTCTATCTCTCTCTCTCTCTCTCTCTCTCTCTCTCGAGTTCACCAGAGCAACAAAGCTCAGCCGCGATAGTGCTCAGGTGGTGGCCCAGAGCAACAGATCCCACCTCTTTGTACCTCCTCTCCCTCCTCTTGCAAAGCCCCTGAACTCGATTGAAGCTCAAGAACACTAATTTCTCAGGTCAAACCAAAAAATCAGCAGCCAATACTGATTCTTGTCAGACCAGCCGATAATGTTGCTCAAAATTGGATACAAAGAATATAAACTGGGCCAAACTCACCAATTTTAAGTGGGATCAGTTTGAGTAGGATTTCATCTGGCCATCCTAACCATTGAATAAGTTGGGATCGTGACACCTCTACCTCTACCTCGACAGAGCTCAGCCGTGTTGCCTTTCAACAGAGTTTAGGTAGGAGCAATTTTGAATTTACTGATTTTTCTCTAGTTTTTTTTATTTTGGGTTTACAGGGTTGAGAAATTACTGGTTATTAGATGATTTGTAGCACTGTTGTGCTTTTGAAATTGCTTGGTTATTTTCAAATTAATTGGATATTTTTCAAGCTTATTTTGAAATTGATTGGTTATTTTGCATCCCTTTTACCATGTTTACACTTCTATATTTTGGACAGTTGAATTGGTTTTTGGAGTGTTGAATTTAGGTTCTGTGATCTTGAACAATACTGATTTGGAAAAATAAGTTGAGGCATGTTGTTAGAGCAGCTCTCAAGGATGTACGAGCAAGAAAACAAAAATGTGGACAGCATGGTGTCTGACATAGATTGACATTAGATCTGTATTTTATTTTGTTTTTGTATATAGGTAGTTCATCCGTTTATCCTTCTGATGTTCTTTATTTTATTTCTTGTTTTCAGTTGTAAATTTTGCCCCTGGAACCGCATTTAATTAGAGTTACCAACCTGGCAAAAATAAAATAATATCAGCATTTTACATTTTATAGTGCTTATTTCCCAATCATTTATGTAGCTGCAGTAGTATATATTCTCCTTGTAAACAATATTAATTAAAACCTGTTATGAATTCAAGCATCTATGCAACGAAAGTTAAGTTATAAATTTGAGGAGACATGATTTAAGTGCAACTTCACAAAAATCGTGTTCACTAGAATTAGTCTGTACGAGGATTCAAATCCTGTGTCGCGCAACACACTGTGTAGCGCATAAAAAGACAAAAAAAATTTATGGCGCAGCGCACAACAATCAATCTTTTATGGTGCGAACAACGAGCGCACAACAATTACTCAAACTATACATGCTTTCGTTCATAAAACTGACTTTGACCACGCAAATATTATTTCGGAAATGATAAGGATCATCTCCAAGATCCGTCATCTCCAGTAACCTCTTTCTATTTTTAAAATTATCCCCTGACGCTTTTTCTTTTTTTAGAAATCCAACGCGTTTTCTATTCCCCATCCCCTCTCCCTCGCGCAGGATACGCTGTCCGTCCCCCACCCCTCTCCCCTCTCCCTCCCTCCTGCGTACGCAGTCCTCCTCCTAATCACTCTTAACGAAGCAGAAAACCTGAAATACAGGAAAATTGAAACTCGTTTATCGGGCATAAGAAATTGGCCGCTCTGCGGATTCGCTGCAAGCAGCTTGACCCCCAATATAACCCACCGTTGCATTATTGAATTCTCGGCGACAAAACAACATTACTACTTAAGACGGAGAATCTGCTGAATGAAGTCGCAAATCTCGGTTTCAATTCACCAGTTTTTCTTTATTTTGTTAATATATATAACTGTTGAAGTTATATATGTAACTGTTGAAATTAATATATATAACTGTTGAAGTTATATATGTACTGTTGAAATTATATATGTAACTGTTGAAGTTATACATGTAACTGTTGAAATTAATATATATAACTGTTGAAGTTATATGTGTAACTGTTGAAGTTATATATGTAACTGTTGAAATTAAATAGATAACTGTTGAAATTAAGTACATAACTGTTGAAGTTATACTGTCTTTGAAAGGAGGAATAATATCGTAAGAAGCCATGAGCACGTCGTCCTTCCATTTTTCGGAAAGAGTTGTAGGTTGTTTGAACCCGAATAGTATTTTCAGATAAGAGTGTCCAAAATTTTAATTTTGCTAGTAAAGCTCATGTAGTTTATCCTGGGTGAGCACCAGTTTAGTGGCTCATGTTCCCGTTACCAGCATAACTGCATAAGATTCATGTTGTTCATTTTTGTTTGTACCAGCATAAGGTTCTTGCCCGTCTGGGATCATTGAGTTGGGCTTCTTGTTCGTAACTACTAATGTTGCGAGCGAAAAGAGAAGAACTTTTCTCTAAAATACTCATCAAGAGCCGCCCCAACAGTTATATATATTAACTTCAACAATTACGATATTGCCTTCAACATTTAAATATATTAACTTCAACAGTTATAAAGTGTGTAGGAGAAAGAGGAGAAGGGTGGGGGGACGGTGTACATGGGAGGGAGGAGGGGGAAGGGGGGGACTGCGTACGTGGGAGGGAGGAGGGGGCAGGGGAGGGAGATAGCGTACGGAGGAGGGGGGAGGGGAGAGAGTGTACGCGTGAGGGGGGAGGAGTTAGTTACGTATGCATGAGGATGACGAGGATGATAGTATCTTAGGAATGGTTCTAAGCAATTCCGTATATTATTTTCGTACAAATGCTGTTACTGTTAGTGAACAAGTCTCTGTTAATTTATAAACAGCCAGTCAGTCAATTTTGTTAGAGTTATGTCCTAGAAGTCAATAATTTAATGACTTAATTATTAGTTTATGTATGGGATGATATTTTATCATCTGTTCCTAGGTTTATTATTGACAGATCATTCAGGTTGAGGATCTGAATTGTAGATCTCTGTTGATCATTCTTTAGAATGACAATAATAAATCTAAACGGTCCATAATCTTGATAATTAACAAGGAACATTAATTATCTTATAAGATTAGTATGCAAGTTAAGTGATGATTAAGTTCTACAAATCATAGGTAAAGAGTTACCAACTTAATTGCATATGTGTATGTTATGGAACATAGCACAGGACTTGACCCATCGAAATAAACATATGGATTGTGTTATGTGTCATTGTTTATTTCGTAATGATTTTGGTTCTAAGTTTGAGATGTTTATCTTTTCCACATGAGGATAGGTTCAATAAATATCGTCTACCGCTGATTCCCGATAAGGGCTGCTATACGGACTTTATTTATGTTCTCTTGAATTGTGCGGGGAAAAGCTAATCATCAAGAAAACCGTATGTCCCTCATTAATTCACTTAGTGAGTGACGATATCTGTTTGGGCCCCTTGATGGAGATAGATTGTTTGCATGCAACTTTATACAATTATCTCTAGATCAAGAAACGTATAATCTGCAAGAATGACACATTCCTATCTTGGATTATATGATGATATCGTGTGACATAAGAATCAAAATAGGGAAATACATTTATTCTCTTATGCAGGATTGAAATATTGTAGCAGTACACTATTTATGCGAATTGGGAGTCATAACGTGTTGCTAGATACCGCTTATGATTATTGGAATTAAATAGCGATTTAATTCCATGTCCAACTTAGCATAAATCCTCAAAGGGTCACACAAAATAGAGTTTTGACCAAGACAGTGCATTATTTATTTATTCGCAATAGTGCGTATTGCGGAAATATGATAAGTTGATTAATTAATTATATACCGTTATAATTAATTAAGTCAAATGGATCATATAGAAATAAATTAATGTATTAGCTAATCCTAGAATAATTATTAATTGGTTAATAATTATTTTAGTTCAACTCAATTTAATATAAATAGTTATATTAATTTATTGGGCCAATATTTATGTATTAAATGTATAGCCCAATTGAAGAGCATTTGGAGTAGCTTCTAATTATGTGAATTAGAGGCCTAATTAAATGAGATGAGAGGCCCATGTGAGCCCATGATGTGGCCGGCCCTAATGGTAGGTGAGAGTGGCAATCTTGTAAATAGATGGTTGGTGGTAGGTAGGGATCATGCACTATATATAGAGATGTATAGATGCAAAATTAGAGCTTCTCTCTTCCCAAACCCTAGCCGCCCCCTCTCTCCCTCTCTTGGCCGGCGCCACCTCACCTCCTCTCTCCCTCCATTAGCTCATGAGTTGAGCATATTCTCTCCACCTATTAAAATGTTAATTAAGGAAGAAGAGAGAATACCTTGGATTAGCTTTGTTCTAATCGAATCGCTAGCACGAATCGATTTAGACCTCGGTTAATCTCTAGGTGGACTCGAGGTGATTTGGAGACGAAGGAAAAGCACGCCATCGATTCCCATGCCGTAGGATCGAGCCCCGCGAATACGATTTCGCGGGAGGTACAATTTCCACCTTAATCTCTTTGTGTTAACTTGGCTTTTGTGCACGATTCGTTGTGTGTGTTGTTTCGATGGCTTAATTAACTTGTAATTAGCATAAAAATCGAAAATTACACAATTACTAACAAATTTAGCTACTGAACAAAATAAATTAGCAAATGGGACTAATGTTTTGACGCTCTAGATGAATACCCAACAAAGTCAATTCTTTTTATTTGGTAAATTCTTGTCGAGACCCAAAAGTGTAATTAAACTAATATTTTCGTTCAAGAAGCTACTTATTTTATAAACATATTGAAGTTGTGCGCTGATTGTTTTATGAATGGATCTGTTATTTTCGTGCAAATGGATCTGTTACTGATAGAAGGTACATAACAAAAGCTACTTATTTTATAAAAATATTCAAGTTGTTTAACGTGCTCTAGGATTAGTCAGTACGAAAATCTTAGAAAAGATAATCACACAATTAAATACAAAGAGAACACGAGATTTAATGAGATTGAGCACAAACTTGGTTCATATGTCCTCCACACACATGCACACTCTTATTTTTTAGTTATTTTCTGAGATACATTGTTTGAAGGAGAAGGAGAGATAAAAGACATAACATTACGTATGTCAAGTAGCCTTTTTTGGTAATTCACTAAAATATAAAATTTTGTCTTTATTCTTCAAATTTTCTTCTCTTCTGACACACATCATATCCTCTTCATTATTTAAAGACATCAATTCCATAGGTAAACGTTGTACTTGAAATAATTTGAATATTCCTATTTTAAACATGCCAAATATGCTAGCTTGATGCACAATTCGGTCTAGAATTCAATCTGAGTTCCTGACAGTTCAGTCTGAATTGCAGACAATTCGGTTTGAATTGTACCACACAAAATTATTGGTCTTGACTCACCTGTTCACTATTTGGTTCGAACAGTGCTTGTGTTGATCTAAATGATTCATATGAACCTCATGCTACACCATTCGGTTTATACATATACATGTAGACCTTATATCTTTCATCACCCTCCCTCAAATTGGTGTGTACACAATTAAAAATGCCTAACTTACGAAATTACTCGTTGGATTTGGTATTTTGGAAATACTAGTCCTCATATCTTGGAAACATTTTCTCTTTTACTAATTTTGACTTTCTTATCTCTAAGCGTTTCTGATACAAATTAGAAAATAATATTTCAAGGACAAAATTAATATAATTTTGTTAGTTAAGGTATGATATTAGAGTTGATTGGGATTGAATTTTTCAATATCAAGTATAAGGAGAGATGTCAATACATATGAAATTACATATTTCTAAGATATTTGAATTTTGCCTTACACATAGAGTTCCATAATTAGAATTCCCATTACAGTAGCAAGCACCAAAAACGGTGACAGTATTTCCTTTTGCATTTTTTATTACCTTGCGGGGTTTTTTTTTTTTTTTTGAAGGAGGTATTGCCATCTGGCAAGAGAGAGCCCATCAATAATGGCATATCCATTTCTAATATTATTTTCCTTTGTGGCATATACATGATATTTAGAATCTTAGGTCCATATATTCATCTCTTTAATTGTCTGAAATTGATTTTTTTTTCTTTTTACTGCAAGATTTAGAAATCCTTTTTTTCTATCTCCTTGTTTCCTAGCGCATACGATATCAAAAAATGATATGATCTTGTGAATTAGGAATGTTAATTCAGATCACATTTTTCTGAATGAAATGATATAATTAAAATTCAAAATTATCTATTTTAAATTTATCAACACCTTCAATCTTTGCCTTCAAAAATTCTGACGGAATAATAAGTTTTCTCAAACATACCCGGTCCTAAGTCCAGAAAAAAAAAAGATGATTACTATAAAATTAAAAATATTTTCACATCAAAATTAAATATAAAAAGTTAATCTGTATTTTAATTCAATTGTAAAGCATGTCTACTTTCATAATTTGTGACATATTTTTATTAGACATGATTTTTAAATTCTGTAACAAATTATATTTATGTTAAAAAGTTAGGTGTGTCCGAACACGTCATAAAACGACACATCAAGAAGACATAACACGAGATAACACGGCACGGGGACATGAGGCGTGACGTGTCCTATCGATCCCTCAGAATTTAAACACGGCACAGTACGACACGTGAAATATTTAGACACGGCACGACAGTTGATATGAACACGACGTGTTTGACACGACACAACACCATATTTAGAACACTGGTTGTAGTTCACTTTGGTCACTTATGCTTTTCCATATAGATAGCATTTTTGCAAATATATGAGTAGGGATGTAAAACGTGCAAAACGGGCACGGAACAAACTTGTTATGTTTCAATAACATAATAAAACCATTCTTTTCGTTTCCGTTTTATTTCGGTGAACGAAATGATTTTTCTGTTCCATTCAGTTCCCTTTTCAATTTTTCATTATAATTTCTTATTTCCGTGTTATGTTTTGATAAAATGGTATAATCTTCTGATTCGTTTCTGTAAATGAAATGATTTTTCTGTTCGTTTTCTCTTTTGTTTTGGACGGAACGGAACATACGAAAACGACTGGATATTGACAGGCATATATATGAGTTTAGTAAAATGTTTTTTCGTCCTTTATTTCTTTTGTGGCGTATCTCACAGATGGCAATTCGGCTATAGTGAATTTAATTTTTTTTGGTTTTCCTCCTAAAATAATTTCTCTATCATATTAATCGTATGTATATTTTCTTTAAGTGGTTTAGTAAATGAATAAATGTCATTGAACTGCTGGTAACTTAGCCTCAACTCACTGGCTTAATACAAAACATTTGACTTGCGAAATTTGAAAAATAAATATGTCAGGACGTCGTTGTAAGTGGCGCGGGCGCGGGAAGCCACCGACAGTGGCACAGGTACACCCAGCTTTTTTCTGTATGAAGAGCATTCTATAGTCGTACTTATCACGTGGTTTGATTTGTGTAGACTAGAAATAAAAAAAAAAAATTGTGTGTTGACTGTAGACCGAAGGAGAGATGGAGAGGAGAACCAAAAAGCCCTGCAATCGTTTTATAACCGAACCAGAGGTAAGAAAGTTTAAACTCAACACTTCTACATTTGAAACTAAAAGGGCTCGTACTTTAAGTAAATATATGCATTTTAGGTCAGAACAAGATATTATTTGAAGATAGCTTTTGGGGAAAAAATTTGTGTTACATTAATTTCACAAAGAATTACGTAACAACAAAAATTATGGTCAATGTTAACGATTCAATGCCATTATTACATGATCTAAAATATATATATATATATATATATATATATATATTATCATGCAGAAAGCTATTATGATAATTGGAGAAATTTTCAATTACAGTTTCATTGTGATCGGTCCGCTGATTATTCAATGATCATAGCAAATTGTATCATTTGAGTAATAGATATATTAACATAAATTTCAAATTAATCAAAATGGGTATGTTTTAATTAAGACTAACAATCTGTAAGGCTAGATGTTTCATAAAAATAATATATCTGTATGGACTTATAGATAAATTAAATTAAATTTCCTTTTATTTTTTTGAGAATAGTTGTTCAAATTCTACAAGTGGGTATTGTAGAGGGAAACAAAAAAATAAAGGCTGAGAGAGGCACTGTTGCACTGACATGTCTAGTTTCTCTGCTAGCCTGCTTGGAAACATTGACGTGAAGCATCCAAACTACACTATTTGGGTCTTGGAGGATGAGGCGCTTGGCTTGGCAGGAGGAATGAATGAAAAGGACGAGGCACCTTTGTGGTATCGTTGAGAACGGAAGTTCCTTTTTTTAGACAATAGTTGAGAACGGAAGTTATCCGTTGAGAAAGCAAGAATCCAATTCCAATCTCCAACGACATTTGTTGAGAACGGAAGTTGTTCTGTTGAGAACGCAAAAAGCCCAGTCCGGCAGTCCCGATCTCCAACAAAATCCGTTTATAACGGAAGTTAGTCCGTTGAGAATGCAAAAAGTCCAATCCCGATCTCCAATAACATCCATTGAGAACGGAATTTATTCAGTTGAGAACGCAATAAGCCCAGTCCCGATCTCCAACTATATCCGTTATGAACGGAAATTGTTCCATTGAGAACGCAAGAAATCCAATCCCGATCTCCAATGACATCCGTTATGAACGATAGTTGTTCCGTTGAGAACGCAAGAAACCCAACAGCGACATATGACTATATGAGACCTGAGATAGCGTCTCTGTTAATCTCCTCCCCACTCCCTCCCTCCCTCCCTCCCAATCCCAAATACAATAAAACTTCCGTTCTTCAAGTTTGGAGAGAAGCTGGTGAAGCTGAGATCAGCAGATCAAGGAGAGAAGAAGAAAGAGAAGCAAGGTGACGACGGCGCTCGTCCCAAACCACTGGTCCGCCAGAGGAGGCCGGCGATAAATGGTTTAGTGGAATTAGAAATCACAAATAAATGCTAAATAGCAAAGAGGAACTCAAAGAGCCCAAAGAGAGATTTCATTAATTAATCAACTATCTTTTACAATGACAAGCACCCCTTTATATAGGAGGCGGCACCTTGGACAACAAGTCAGTATATTTTCAAAAATAGTACCATAAAAAAGAAAATTTGTAGAAAGAGAAAGAAAATATAAAATTACAAATATAGTAATGTCCTAAACTAAAGATAGTCCTCGTCAGATTCTGAGATAGGTTCGGATGAGATTCAATTCGCGTCGTGCTCGGATGCAACATCCCTGGGTATCCTCGGGAGAGGTCTTGGTGAGATGCACTCGGGTGAGGGTGAGGGTGAGGTCTCGGGTGAAGTACCCTCGGGTGAGAGATATCCTTTGGTGAGGTACCCTCTCGGGTTGAGTTCGCGTTATACTCGGAACCCCAAGGTACTTCGGAAGATATGTAGCGCCCCAACATACTTTGGAAGATATGTAGCGCCCCAACATACTTCGGAAGAGTGACTCGTGTCTTGTTCGGATTGAACAATCTGAGTGACCTTGAGTGATTACCCGCATCATGCACCCGGAGATATCTCGAGTGAATGGAAAATCCCTAAGATACTTCGGGTGAAGTACCCCGAGATACCATCTCGGGTGAGCCATTTTTCATATTGCGTCACAAGGGTTCTCTTTGTCCAACTGAGGAAATTGGTGACGTGGAATAATATTTCAACATACCTTTGAATTGATCAAATTCTCGCCATACATGCCTAAAAGGTCAACACTATTGTATTATAATAAAGGGCAGTATACGAAGCAATAAAATTTTCCTTTTAAAGGAATGAAGCTAATTCCATTCCACTTTTCAATTCCTAGAAAAGAATGAACCAAAGGAAGTTTCACCTAGAACTGCATTATCTGCTATACAAAGTCATACTACACACCTTATAAATTTTCAACAATTTTTTTCAAACGTTATAATAATTCCACTGCTAAAATTTTACAAAATCTTTTCAAATTTACTGTCATCAGAAGTTTTCAATTTTATAACTCTCTTAATAAGTTTACCTTGCTTTAAAAACCAGCCAACACTAAACCATTTGCATGAGTTGAGTAGAAGATCACCTCTTTACCTTGGAAGTTATCTCCATCACATACTTGTCAGGAAACATATATAGTTCTCTCGAGCATTCCCCCAGAATTTAAAAGGATACTTCTAGCAAGGGCATTTATGTGCGTCAATGGGATCGATGACGGCAATGGATGATGCCAGTTTAGAAACATTTGATCATATTCAGCATTCCCTGTCTCAATGGCCATCACCTGCTATATGGTATCTATGAAAGGTTTGGAAAGACAAGAGAGTGGTTGAATTTCTAGAGAGCTTGCAGTTTTCTTGGCACGTAATGTGAAACAATGGAAGCAGTTTGATCTTTATTGATTTTTGTTGAGTTTTGAGCAACAGAGAATTGAGTTATTAGGAAATATGATTATTTTTCTTAACCACAGAGCAGTCTTTAGACGCTGGCACACTTGGTCCAACCCAGCTTGATCAACCAAGCAACTTCTACAACAAAATATAAGCAAGGAAATATATAGACTTTGAATATAGGTCAATCCAAAGTTTAACAGCAAAGTACAGCCTAGTGTGGTCCTAAAGAACCATTGAAATTCAAAGCACTTTTCATGTGGATCTCTAAGAAGGAATTGCCATCATATTTCCCTCGAATATTGAGTAAATTTAGGATCTGAACAACATATTCTTCACTGGGCCCAAATAGGTGGCATGCGCATCCTCAATAGTTGTCCTGAGCATTCCCCCAGAATTTAAAAAGATATTTCTAGAAAGGGCATTTGTGCGCATAGTGTCCTTAAATTGTCGATCAAGTAACTTGTATATTGGTTATATTGCACTCAATTGTCTACGAATGGCTCAACTGCTGCATGAGTATATAACCTAGCAGAATTTCAAAAGTTCAATCAAGGTATCAGTGTCAATTGTTGGATGGTATCTCTATCAATAGGCTTATTGCATAATAATTTCTACTCTGTCCTTGATGAGCTAACAAATAAGGTCTATGATTTACATTTTCAATTGGGTGGGGCAGTATACACGGTAAATTTTAATATTCCAGTGATCCATTTTTAATACATCATCTAAAACAGTATCAGCATAACCATGTTGTAGACAGAATAGATTACAATTTAACCAAATGCATATGTATACACTAACCTCTGTGGCATTAATTCACCATAGGTGCACAATCATAATCTTGGTTTTGATGCTAACTACATACTGTCAGATTTAATATATTTGTAATGCAAGATATTGTATATCAAGGACCCCCACTTACCAGTGGCTGATGAGTTGGTGATACCCAGAATCATTAACTGCAATAAAAGATTTTGCCAATTCCCATAGAGCACTCATGGGAAAGTCTAGCACAAAAACTCTGCTCTGACTGTAAGTAGTGTCCTTGCACTACCAGTGGTTGATAAAACAGCACATACAGTCCTTGCATTGCATGTTATCTTACATCATAGGATAATTTTATAACTATAAGTCACCGTCCATGAACTAAAGTAAGACTAATTATTTAAAGAGGAGCGTTCCGCTGCCCCCATTTTAGAATGCCCCCAGTTGTCACACATCTCTAACCGTTAGATTAAGACTTGATGAGCGGTCAGGATTGAAATCCTACTAAAACATTCTTTCGCTCTCTTGAGGGAAAAAGAAAGGACAGGAACGGAGAAAAAAAAGAAAACCCTCGGCAACCTCCCGCCTTCCCCTCTACCGTCGCTCTCTTCCTTCACCGCCGAGCTCGATCTCCGGCGATCTCCTTCCCGCGATGCAGATTTTTTCTCTCGCCTCTACTGTCTCAACTCGACCCCAATCGCATCGCTCTCGCTTGATTGTTCAGTGCCAAATTGTAGACGACCATTGACCAGAAAAATTGAGGTATCACAAGCTATTATTAGGCTGTACAAGTACGTGGTTGCAATCTTGTATGAATTTTCAATGATAATTTTAATTTTTTTTTGTTATTTTCTAAGATACGATGTTTGCTTTTGAGTGTAGTTTGGGATATAGGTAGTTTCTACGTGACAATGAGAGAGATGGTATCATTTGGTCTTTTGAGTACTTAATATAGCCACACTTGCTACACGAACACATATGGGTAAATATATTGAAAACCAAATAATCTATGGAAAAGAACAATATGAAAGTAACCCTTGTGCTGGTACCATTTTGATTGAGGAGCAGTGCACAATGTAAATTTTGGGTTTACCAGAACAATATGAAAACAATGCAACCCTTGTGCGCTACTCGTCTTGTTAGGTTCTAAATTTGTTAGTGAATTGAAGTTGAATTGATCATTAATTACACTTTTTGGGTCAATCAGCATATATGATCAAGTTATTTATTAATATATGATGACTCTTTCATCTCAAACAGTGTGCTTTGTTTAATCAAGGGATACAGAGCAATACTTCATCTACAGGAGATACAGGAGTCAGCAAGACACAACTGTTAAATAGAGTAAGAAGGAAATGTATGGTTGTAAGCTGAATGCAGGTTGAATAGATGTTATGTTATTAAGGTCAACTGCTATAAGCTAAGTGCTTGCTCATTTTTTTGTTGTTGATTGATTTTACTCTTGTTAAGATGTATTTACAACTTGAATGTAAGCTGAATGTTGAAGTTTTCTTTTGCTCAACTTGAATGTAACATGATTTGCGTGTGTTTTGGACTAAATTGATGTAAAAAGTGCTAAGTTAGATAAACTAATAATGAAACGAATAGAACTAACAAAAGTAAACAGAGTTATCTTATAGAAAATGTCTGGAATTTGGCTTCTTTAAAACAAATATGCACTTCCTAACAAATTTTCTAATTTGACAGCACAATTGTAAATAATGCTCTGAACTGACAAACAAAATAGATGCTCAGAAAATAGGCATGCCTAAAGAATAATGAGAAACAATATAAAAGATACATTAATGCATGGTAAATCACAAAGTTATTATACAACGATGGATAGAGTAAAAATAATACACACTATTGTGTACCAGTGATGTACATGAGTACCCATTAAGTGCTTCACTATCTCTATATTCATTATTACAATCACAAAGTTTAAACATAACTTTATTCAACCAGTTAAAATAATAAATACTAGAACACTTCTTAAGTAACTCTTTACAAGACCAACACACTAGCACCAAGCTGTACGCCTGTACCAGTGAGCCAATTCCAAGTGAGCCAATTATATTCTTTTTGTTCATGCAAATGCTGAAATATGATCAAGGTCCCTAATTTCTATTACTATTGTTCCATATCCTTCAATACACTTCAAAAATTCTAGCATTTGGATCGATACTTCATCCAAGTCAGAAGGCAACCAATTTTGAAACAATCCATATCTGCTTCCTTGCAAAAGTCCTGCCAAAAAAAAGAAACCTCACAAAAAAATATATTATTGCCATCATGTCTAATTGTATGATGCTTTTGGTCATCAATAATAATGTGATTTCAATTTACAGGCAACGACTGATGTGTTGCTAATTACCTCTGCCGAGGTTGGATTAACTTGAGTACATAAGGATGAAAACAATGCTAAGAGAATAAAATTTCACAAGCATGTTAGAAAATTAATTTCTTTACTACTTATTTCTCAACCCATATTACCCAAAAAAGATTTAAACGGAGAGGAAACAAGAGTGAGAAGACCCAAATATGAAAATTTTTTCTGCTAAATCCAATATAAATACACTCGATTTACACACAGGAAACAGTAGAAGCACAAGAGAGCACCGTACTGCATCTAGGGTCACATCTAGGTGAGATGGAGAACAATCAAGCGAGAGCGATGCGATTGGGGTCGAGTTGAGACAGTAGAGGCGAGAGAAAAAATCTGCATCGCGGGAAGGAGATCGCCGGAGATCGAGCTCGGCGGTGAAGGAAGAGAGCGACGGTAGAGGGGAAGGCGGGAGGTTGCCGAGGGTTTTCTTTTTTTTCTCCGTTCCTGTCCTTTCTTTTTCCCTCAAGAGAGCGAAAGAATGTTTTAATAGGATTTCAATCGTGACCGCTCATCAAGTCTTAATCTAACGGTTAGAGATGTGTGACAACTGGGGGCATTCTAAAATGGGGGCAGCGGAACGCTCCTCATATATATATATATATATATATATATTGCAGAATATCTCAAAATTTACATTAAATTTTAAAACGTTTGTTACCTCCCAGCACGTCGATCAGTCGCCCTCTCTCTGAAGCAATCTAGAACATCCTCTATAGGAGTGTCCCGTGGCAATGCAAAGTCGGCTAGCTTCTGCACATCGTCGTAATCAGTACGACCGGTCACCGGTCGTCCAGTCGTAGGCAAGCCAAAAATGAAGGCGACATCCTGCAAATTTTATTTACATTTTTTATTAAACAAAAAAAAACAATAAATAAATAAATAGCTACCAACAGAACTTGGAAAAAATAATACCTCAAGAGTAACGGTCATCTCGCCTACGCGGGGAAAGTGGAACGTGTGGGTCTCGGGCCTCCAGAACATGGCTAGACCCTGTATCAGGGAACGATCCAATGGCATGTGACCTAACTCAACGAAATGAATAAGGCCCAATGTCACAAGACGCTGGTCCACCTCCTCGGTTCGTATCATTTTTGCCTTATGCATTTCGGGCGTCCACGCCTAAATAAGTTAAAAAACATATTATTTACTAAATTAAAAAATTTTATTATTTCCTTCAACCCGAAACCTATACCCTAAATAATTAAAAAAAAATTATTTCCTATATATATTATTAAAATATATATATATATAAAAAAGAATTAACTATATAAATAAAAAAAACTTACTCGTACGCCTCGAAGCTCAGACTGACTGAGATGCAGAAGCTGATCAGCAGGAAGAGGAACGGGGGGGCAGCAGGGGGGGCAGATGAAGAAGCGCCAGGATCTCCTCCTGATGTAGATGCGCCAGGATCTCCTCCTGATGTAGATGCGCCAGGATCTCCTCGACGCCTCGTGGATCGACGTGGATCCTCTGGTATTCTTCTTCGCGGTGGCATTTCGACTTTTACTGCTGCAATTAAAATTTAATAAAGTATAAAATCTATAAAAATTTCGGCAGCATCTCCCCTGTACCGGGAGAGTTTTCCAAAAAAATCATACCCCAATTAGAACCCAATTTCAACCCAATTTGAAACCAACCCAACCCAACCCAATTTCATTCCAATTTGAACCCAACCCAACCCAATTTGAATAAATCATTCAAATTTTACAATCATTGCATTTCACAAACCATTTCACAAGTATCAATGAATCAATAATTCAATTATTGCATTTCACAATTTTACAATCATTGCATTTCACAATTTTACAATCCATCAATCAATCTACAAGCAATTCACAAACATTTCTATTCAAACAATAATAAAATAAACATATAAAAAAGCTAACCTGGAGTAGAAAGGAATTGGGTCTCTTGTAAACAATTTTTTACCTACATTTTTAATTAATACCATCAATTATTATCATTTTTCTAATTTTTCCCATATTTAATTATCAAAATCTTAATTATTAAAAGCAAAAAAAATAAAAAAATTAAATTAATTACACATAAATTTTCATATGAATTTTTCTTATTTTTCGGTATTTTTAAAATAATTTTACAATTTATTATCTATTTTTCTAATTAATTAAGTAGTGAATAAACAAATAAAAAGACAAAAAATATATCCAATATAATTAATAAATTACATACAAATTTTTTCTGATTTTTTTTCTGATTTTTTCAGATTTTTTGAATATTTTTCCAATATTTTCCTATTTTTTTATTTAATTAACTAAATTATAAACTAATAAACTAAATAAATAAATAATTAAATTAATAAAAAAAACTTACTGTTCTCAGAAGTGCGTCCGAGAGAGCGAGAGCGGCAGCGAAATCAGATCGGAAACCCATTATATATATAAAGGTTAGATCGGAATCCCAGAATCCGATCTAACGTTAGATCGGAATCCAGGAATCCGATCTAACGTTCGGAATCCAGGATTCCGATCTTACGATACTATTTATATTAAACTGATTAAATTGATATTAATTTTATTGGATTATATTATTTTAATATTATTTTTTAAAATTTCGGTAAAATAAATGAGAACAAGGAATCATCTTGGGCCTAGACGACAAGCCCACTCCCGGCCTTTTTGAAGCGCTTCGAATAGAATTGTACATTATTTTAATGCGAGTCAAAAAGTCAACAACTATTTCTCAACAATAATCTTTGAGTACCTAAAATACATATCTGTTCATACTTTGTTCATTGGTTAAAGTACCATGAATTAATGTGAATTCTCTTGGATCGTCAATTGGAATGACGATCCAAGGGTTTTACGATTTCATCAATTCGGATGACGATCTAACGACGTTATTTTTAAAATTTCGAATTTTTAACTGTTATTATTGAAATTCGAATGAACAGTAACATTAGTTTTAATTTTTTTAGGATTTATTGTCTTATTGAGTACTAGAAATTCTAGAGTAGAACTGTAGAATGCAAAAAGAAAATTTCTATATAAAATAAATGAGAACAAGGAATCATCTTGGGCCTAGACGACAAGCCCACTCCCGGCCTTTTTGAAGCGCTTCGACTCGATTTCTCAGAGAAATTCTCTCTCCTTTTCTTGGGAATTTCTTCGGCTCCTCTTCGGGGCCGTTTGGATCGCTTAGGAAGTTGGGGAATTTGGGGAAGTTGCAATTTCTAGGAATAAATTTATTGGGAAGTGTGTAATTTTGTGAAGAGTTTGGATTGTTTATAATAAATTTATGGTAGGAAGATGAAATTCCCCAAAATCCCATGGGGATCCAAACGGCCCCTTCACTTCTCCTCTCTCTCCTTTCCTCCTCTGCTCTCCTCTTCTCTCTTTCCTCTCTCCTTTCTGTTATTTAGTTAGTTAGTTAGTTAGTTCTGTTGTGATCGAATGAGAGCGAAAAACCAAACCATTTCCCCCCCCAAATTAATTATAATTATAATTAAAAATAAAATGGAGAAACCGAATCCAAAACTCCAAAATTTCAGCTCCACTCCAAACCCAAACCGCTCCGCTTCCCCGCTCACTTCCAATTGCAATTCACTCTCTTTCTTTCTCTCTAAACTAAATTGCAACCTCAAAAATGGCGCTCTTCTCCATTCTTTGGCAAACCACCAAGAACGCTTCTCCTTCGCTACCATTGCCATGGCCAGGAGGAGCTGATCTGTCGCCCAAGAGGAGGAGGAGGATCGGCGCTTCCTCTACTCCTCTTTCTCTTTCTCTTTTTCCTTCCTCGTCTGGATCTGGTTCTATCTGTATGAAACCATTGGAGAGCTTGAAACCAAGGTTGCTTCTTGTTCCATCACCTCAGCACCCAAGGAGCATTACTAGTACTACTACTACTGCGTTGTGCACCTCCTCCTCTCCTGACCCCACCCCCAGCAACGACGCAGATCAGAAGCCGCCGTCTCCTTTCCCATGGATGAGAAAGCTGAGGTTCATCCTTGATCGATTGGCATTGCTCTTAACAGACAACTACTTAAGAGCACCGTCATGGATCAGAAATCCAAGGGAGTTATTTGGTTTACTTCTGTTTGCTGTGCTCTTCTTGACCTATGAGGTTTGCACCAGTAGAAATACTGTAACGAAGGAGGTGCCTTATTCAGACCTTGTCAGTGGTATCAAACTTGGCAATGTAACATCAGTTGATTTTGAAGAGGACTCGAGTTACCTATCTTTCAGAAAAATTAGGTCTAGTGAGGAAGAGGAGGATGCTTCAAGTAAGGAAATTAGGTACCGAACCAGAAAAATAGTGAGAGATGAGAAATTTCTCCTTGGATTGTTGCATGACAATAATATAATCTGTCGTTCGGTGCGCCCTCCTTATACTCGATTGCTCTTCTCCTTCGTGAACACAGGTGCTAATGTATTGGTTACAGTTGTTCTAATATCTTGGATTTCAGATAAGATACTTCATGATACCAGCTACGGTAGCAAGAAAAACCGTACTGGTACAAGACAAACGGTTTCTTTTGATGATGTGCAAGGTGTTGAATCAGCAAAAGAAGAATTAATGGAGGTAATTTTAGTTTCTCTTTCCATTATGTAGTTATATATATTACTTTGTTTATCTATTTTGTTATTATGTTTAGACTTCAGAAAATCAGGTTTTGTTTACAATAACAAATAATTTTGAAAATAGCCTTCAACTTCTTCCAAATAGAAAAAGAAAGATCAATGGCAGTACTTCTTTTGTGATATAACTTATAAGGTACAGACATTTTTAATTTAAAATTTACAAAAGAATTCTTATAACATTAAAATAAATATAATCAAAATTAGATAAAAGAAATATAAAATATTTGAACAATAGAAAGTCCTCATATGCGCTTAAACTTTGGCCCATAGATGGTGCAGAATGGCACTGTTTCTGTTATTTTGCCTAATTCATTGTATCATTTAACCTAGGTGGTAAATTGTCTCCGCGGCACTTTGGATTACAAAAAACTAGGTGCTAAACTACCAGCAGGAATCTTACTGGTGGGCCCACCTGGTACAGGCAAGACATTGTTGGCCCGTGCCGTAGCTGGTGAAGCTGGTGTGCCATTTTTCTCAGTTTCTGCTAGTGAGTTCATGGAGTTATATGTTGGTAGAGGAGCTTCTAGGGTTAGGGACTTGTTTAAAGAAGCCAGAAAAGAGGCACCAGCAGTTGTTTTTATTGATGAGCTAGATGCTGTCGGTACTGAGAGGAATGGTTCTAGTGGGGAGAAAGATCAGACTCTAAATCAGGTACATTTCAATTTGGTGATTACCGAATTATAACATCTTGGAATTGGTTATGTGATGGTTGGTACCTGTTGGTACTTGGTATTGTAGTGTATGGCATGTACACTGATGCAACAGTTCTGTTGATGGTATACTCTGGTTTGTACTAGAATGCACTTGTGGTTCCAGCGGGTGGTTGAAATGGACAGTGGTTTAAGTGTTGTAATCTTCTTTGTACTTTAAATATGTGTAGCAGC